>JAULUF010000040.1:3147500-4450000 GCA_031834385.1 Semotilus atromaculatus | reverse complement strand
AGGAGAGGTTGTTGGGCATGAACATATCATGTCGGCCTCTAGAATGAACAGTGCCACTGTCATCTTTCTTAGCTCTGTTGAAAAGGCAAATGAGCTAGTTGAGACTGGTATTGTTATTGAGAATCTTTTTACTCATGTTCTCCCACTTTCCATGCCATCTAAAAAAGTGTTGTTGTCAAACATTCCGCCTTTCATAAGTGACGAAACTTTGGTCAGAATTTTATCCCGATATGGTAAATTGGTGTCACCTATTAAAATGATACCAATTGGAAGTGGATCTCCTCTTTTGAAACATGTGGTTTCATTTAGGAGATTTGTTTACATGATCCTAAAGGATGATGAGGATCTAGATCTTTCATTGCATCTCAAAGTTGACGAGTTCGATTATGTTATTTATGCTACTACGGACAAGATGAAATGTTTTAAATGTGGTGAAGTGGGCCACTTAATCCGTGCTTGTCCTGGTAAAAATAAGGAAAATGTTTCATCGGTAGTTGACGTTAATGTTAGCGAGCCCGTCGAGGCTGGTCCGTCAGACGCGGCTCGGCCGGCGGCGGAGACCGGTGCGGTGGAGAATAGCGCTGTGGAGAACCCGCCCGCGGCCGAGAGTGCGGCGATACAGGTAAACGACCCTAAAAATGTGGTTGAGGAAAATAGACCGGGTGATGCTGAAACATTGAGTATTCATTCTCGTAAATCGAATATGCAAAAGGGTGATAGTGCACCTAATGTTTTACTGCCCGATTCGTTTTGTGATGGCATTGAAATGGAGACAGAGCAGAGTGATTTCAAAGTTCCGTCAAAAAGGAAAACATCTGACGAGTTTCAGAAGACTAGAGCTAAGAAAGCTGACATGGAGGGTGTCTATGATGAAAGTGACAGTGAGTCTTCTGATTCTAGCGTCAGTCTTTCTCAGTGTGACTTCTCTAGTCGAGGTTGTGAAGTGGATGACATTAAACTTTTTTTAAAAGCTACTAAGAACAAGAGAGGGGTCTGTGTAAATCATTATTTTACAGACACAAAGCAGTTTGTCGATAAAACCAGGTTTTTTATGTCAGAAGGTTTGTTTACAAACAAGGAGATATATCGACTAAAAAAGATAGTGAGAAAACTCACTTCTGATAATGCCAATGAAGGTAGTGAGAAAGTATAGTAGCCTGGTTAGTAGTATGGTGTGTGTGTGTGGAGTGCTGATTTGTTTCTTAGTCTCTTTTATCTCTTCAAACATGAGTGAGGTGAATATTGCGACTTTGAATGTAAATGGAGCAAGGGAAATGAGGAAAAGAGCAGGAATATTTGGGATGGTTAAACAGAAAAGAGTAGATGTTGTTATGTTGCAAGAAACGCACAGTGATTTGAGGAATGCTGCTGAATGGGCTGAGGAGTGGGATGGGGTCTCTGTGTTGAGCCACAACACCTCACTTAGCGGAGGGGTCGCCATTCTTTTTGCTAAGAGTTTCAGTCCGACTTCTTATCAGGTTGACGAAATAGTTAAAGGCAGACTCTTAAAAGTAAGAGCTACTTTTGAAAATTATATATTTGTTTTTATTTGTGTGTATATTCCAACTGCACCAATAGAGAGAATGTTGTTTTTAAATACTCTGTGTTCGGTTTTACAAAAATGCTGTGTAGAAGAATATTTATTCTTGGGTGGTGATTTTAACTGTACATTGTCGAACTTGGATAGGAATCATATTGAACCTCACTTGCCCTCGCGTAATCGTTTAATCCAGCTTGTCAAAAGGCATGAGCTCTGTGATGTTTGGAGGCAGCTTCATGAGACACAAAAGCAATATACTTGGACTCATGTGCGTGACAGTGTGATTTCGCTGGCAAGATTGGACCGTTTCTATGTTTTAAAGCATCACTGTAACATTGTAAGAAAGTGTTTAATTACCCCACTGTGTTTTTCTGATCACAGTATGGTGCAGTGTTCTGTGTTTTTAAACTCCATTAAGCCAAGGAGTGCATACTGGCAGATAAATACCACTTTGTTGAGTGACAGGTATTTTAAAAGTATGTTTAAACTGTTTTGGGATGACTTCAGAACCATAAAAGGGTCTTTTAAGTCTCTACGACAGTGGTGGGATTTTGGGAAAGCCCAAATAAAGCAATTCTGTTTGCAGTATACTCAAAACGTCACTAGAGAGATAACTGTGAGTATGAACACCTTGGAGACCGACATTTTAAAACTTCAAGAATTAGCAGAGTCAACTGGTGGACAGGGTTATTTAGATTCTTTGTCAAATAAAAGGACACAGTTGGCTGATTTACTGGGCATTAAAACACAGGGGGCTCTGGTCAGGTCGAGGTTCCAGAGTGTGGACCAGATGGATGCTCCATCCAGGTTCTTTTTCAACTTGGAGAGAAAGAACGGTCAGAGCCGAGTCATCCATGCTCTGCGCTCCGAGTCTGGAGGATTATTGACAAACCCTGTGGACATTCGTAAGAGAGCAGTTGTGTTTTATGAAAACCTGTATAAAAATGAGCTTGGGGCGGAATACAGGAATGACAGTGAGTTTTTTAACGACTTACCCCAGGTGTCTGAGGAAGTCAATTCTGAGATCTCTGGTGCTGTGAGCATGGGCGAACTGTACAAGGCCCTCCAAGGAATGGAGTCTGGAAAGGCGCCGGGCATTGACGGCCTGCCAGTAGATTTTTATAAGTCTTTCTGGTCAGAGCTAGGAGAGGACCTTCTGGAGGTGTTGAATGAAAGCTTGGCTGAGGGCCAGCTGCCTCTGAGCTGCCGTAGAGCAGTGCTAACCCTCCTGCCCAAGAAAGGTGACCTTACAGACATAAAGTGCTGGCGGCCCGTATCACTACTCTGCAGCGACTACAAACTGCTCTCGAAAACGCTGGCTAACAGGTTAGCAGGAGTGATGGATGGTGTCATTCATCCTGACCAGAGCTACTGTGTTCCTGGTAGGTCAATATTTGACAATGTTTCATTGATTCGTGATGTTGTAGAGGTCTCCAAGATGTTAAATTTGGATTGTGGGTTAATCTCATTGGATCAGGAGAAGGCATTTGACCGTGTTGAGTTTTGCTATTTGTGGAGAGTTTTAGAGGCTTTTGGGTTTTGTCAAAATTTTATAAATCATATTAAAGTTCTTTACAGTGGCGTTGAGAGTATTCTTAAGGTGAACGGTGGTTTATGTGCTCCTTTTAAAGCTAATAGAGGTGTAAGGCAGGGGTGTTCATTGTCTGGCATGCTCTACTCTCTGGCAATAGAGCCACTTTTACAACAAATACGGGGTAAACTTCATGGTATATGTTTGCCAAACTGTAAAAATAGCCTTATATTGTCAGCTTATGCTGATGATGTTATTGTAATGGTTAATAGGCAAAGTGACATACAGGTTTTGTTAGGTTTAATTAAAACTTTTAAAGGTTTATCCTCTGCAAGTGTAAACTGGAGTAAGAGTGAAGCTTTATTATTAGGTAAATGGACAGGTGGGAAACCAGATCTCCCTGAAGGTTTAAGTTGGGGAAAATCAGGTTTTAAATACTTAGGAGTGTATCTTGGTGATGATTTTACAGTTAATAAAAATTGGGAAGGAGTCATTGAAAAAGTTAAAGGTCGTCTGGATAAATGGAGATGGTTAATTCCAAAGATGTCATATAGAGGGCGTATTTTAATTATAAATAATTTAGTTGCGTCCTCACTTTGGCATAAAGTTGCATGTATTGATCCTCCCTCACATCTGTTAGTGAAAATCCAGACTATTTTAGTAGATTTCTTCTGGGATAAACTGCATTGGGTCCCACAGAGTGTGTTATTCCTGCCTAAGGAGGAGGGCGGACATGGCCTAATACACCTTCGCAGCAGAATCGCAACTTTTCGGTTGCAACTCATACAAAGGCTACTAGTTGGTTCATCTGAATTTAAATGGTGTTCTGTTGCTTACGTTATTTTACGTAATCTTGAGAATCTGGGTTTGGACAAAACTCTTTTTTTTCTGGACACTACGAAAGTGAATACTTCTTGTTTACCAGTGTTTTATAAGAACCTTTTTAAGGTCTGGAGTCTTTTTGTTTTTAAAAAAGCAGAGGGTTCACAGTCACTTCATTGGCTATTGGAGGAGCCTCTCGTTCGTGGAGCACGTCTGGATGTGTCTGCCGGTGGACTTTTTCCAGGACTTAACAAGACACTCATTGACAGTAAAATCACCACTTTGAGACAATTACTAGAAATAGCAGGACTTGATTTTAAGAATGAAGAAGCAACGGCTCAACATCTGGGAATTCGATCAATACGTCTAGCTGCGCAGCTATTGGTGAAATGGCAAACGCTTCTTAATGCTAAAGAAAGACTTTTGTTGGCTGAGTGTTGTGATGGTCTCTGTAAACCAAATCCTGAAGACTCTTTTCCTTGTTTGTTTCTTTCTTTGAAACTAGAAGAGGTTTCTGGAGTGTTTTTAAAAAGTGTTGATTCCTTGTGTGTAGACTTTTTTTCCTGTACTGGGAAAACTTTGTATAAGTATTGTGTTGTTATTTTTAACAAAAAAATGCTAAATAAGAAAACTGATACTCCATGGCGTGATTTTTTCAAATTGAATGTGGATAAAAAACCTGAGTGGAGAGCACTTTATAAACCACCGTTGACGAAAAAGATAGGTGACTTACAGTGGAGAATTCTTCACGGCGCTGTTGCCGTCAATGCCTTTATTTCGATTTTAAATCCTGAGGTTGATGCTGAATGTCCTTTTTGCACTGAGAGAGAAACCATTTTTCATGCATTTTTGAATTGTGCAAGATTAGACCCTTTATTTTTGTATTTAGAAAGTATTTTTCGGAGGTGTAATGAAACTTTTTCTACAGTGTTATTTATTTTGGGTTTTAAATATGTGTTAAAAAAAAGATTTGTATGTCAGTTGTTGAATTTTGTTTTGGGCCAAGCAAAATGGGCAATTTATGCAAGTAGAAAAAAGAAAGTTGAACAAAATTTGGACCAAAATGTAGTTGCTATGTTTTCAAATATGTTGAAAGCTAGAATACTGATTGATTTTGCTTATTACAAGCATATGGATGATCTCATTACCTTTGAAGGTATTTGGTGTTGTAATGAGGCGTTGTGCTCTGTATTTGAAGGTGACTTGCTTTTTGCACATTTATTGTGAGTTGAGTTTGCTCTTAGTATTTATGCATTTTGTAATGTAAATATACTGTGAAATAATTTTGTAATAAAAGTTTGTTAAAAATCAAAATCAAAATCTCTCTGTCTGTGTCTCTCTCTCTGTCTGTGTCTCTCTCTCTGTATGTGTCTCTCTCTCTGTCTGTCTCTCTCTCTCTGTCTGTGTCTCTCTCTCTGTCTGTGTCTCTCTCTCTCTCTGTCTGTGTCTCTCTCTCTCTCTGTCTGTGTCTCTCTCTCTCTCTGTCTGTGTCTCTCTCTCTGTCTGTGTCTCTCTCTCTGTCTGTGTCTCTCTCTCTGTCTGTCTCTCTCTCTCTGTCTGTGTCTCTCTCTCTGTCTGTGTCTCTCTCTCTGTCTGTGTCTCTCTCTCTCTCTGTGTGTCTCTCTCTCTCTGTCTGTGTCTCTCTCTCTCTGTCTGTGTCTCTCTCTCTGTCTGTGTCTCTCTCTCTGTCTGTGTCTCTCTCTCTGTCTGTGTCTCTCTCTCTGTCTGTGTCTCTCTCTCTGTCTGTGTCTCTCTCTCTCTCTGTGTGTCTCTCTCTGTGTCTCTCTGTCTGTGTCTCTCTGTCTGTGTCTCTCTCTCTCTCTCTCTCTCTCTCTCTCTCTCTGTGCGCATGTGCTGAGTGAGTGGGCGGAGCGTTGAGTGTGAGCTGAGTGTTTGGCGTGTGTGTCAGGTACGAGTGATCTATTTTTTCTATCTTTCTATCTTTTTGTATTGTTTGTTTTTGGAGATTGAAATTTAGGGATTGTTTTGTTTTTTTTCATTTATTTGGAGGGTAAGGGGGGTGTTTAATATTCTAGGGCGTCAGCTCCCGGTTTTGTACTGGGAGCATGGCTGCCCCGGGTAGTGGGAAGTTAGATTTTTTGACGCGCCGTCATGGTGTGAAAATAGACTCAGCGGTCAGTATAGAAGAGTGTAGCCTGGCTGTAGGAGAAGTGGTGGGGCCTGAGAACATTCTGTCTGCGTCTCGCATGAACAGCGCTATTGTTGTGTTTGTGAAGACAATTGATTTAGCGAACCAGTTGGTAGAAATTGGAGTAGTGCTTAATGGTATTTTTAACCAAGTGCTCCCTCTTTCTACTCCTTCAAAAAAAGTGACTTTGTCTAATGTGCCGCCTTTTATTTCAAACGAAATTTTGACCAGAATGCTTTCTCGTTATGGGAAATTGGTTTCTCCCATAAAAATGATCCCAATTGGGTGCAAGTCGCCACTGTTGAAGCATATTGTATCATTTCGGCGTTATGTCTATATGGTTCTTCAAGACAACCTGGACGAATTAGATCTGTCTTTAAATTTTCGTCATGACGACTTTGTCATTTTCGCCACAACAAATACCATGAAATGTTTCGGTTGTGGTGAAACAGGGCATCTTATCCGCGCTTGTCCGGTCAAATTAAATAAGACCGATAGAAATCCTCTACCGGTCGATGGTGAGGAAAATAACGTTGTTCGTGAAGAGGAGATGCATAATGTTGCCGCTGTATTACCTGATGCTGAGGTGCCTGGAACAAGTAATGTTATGGCTCAAAAAACGGTAGCAGTAACAAACGCTGAAAGAGTAGCAGAAGTTGTGCGGGTGGATAAGACTACTGAAGGGGAGAGTGTAGGCGCCGCTGAGGCGGAGGAGGACGGAGTGTCCGCGCTGAGCGGTCAGGCGAACGAGTCGCAGAACAGTGACGGCTCGGCCGCTGCAGTTGACCAACTTTTAGCCGGTATAGATGGGGATCGCTGTTCTGTGATTGATTCGGAAGATTGTGCTTTTAAAACGCCCCAAAAGAGAAGACTGAAACAACGTCATGATGTCGGTAAACAGGCGAAAAGAATGGATGAGTGTGACATGATGAGTCAGAGTCAGACTGATACAGAGGGTGAAAGCGATTCTTCTGAATTTAACGTTAGTGTTTCATGTAGTTTACCTCAGAGTGGATTTTCCAGCCGGTCTTACAGTGCAGAAGATATAAAGTCTTTCCTTAAAGTGACAAAAAATGCGAGAAAAGTTCGTGTTGAAGAATATTTCCCCAATGTATTACAGTTTATTGAGAAAGCAAAGGCCTTTAGGAGTGATGGAGGTTTCTCCAATCAGGAAGTGTATCGTCTGAAGAAAATTCTTGCTAAACTGAATACGCAACCTGGACTCAATGTTAGTAACGATAATGCGTAAATATAATCTTTCTCTGTGTGTTTTCTTTCGGCTGTACTTGCTTTGGTTATTTCTCTTCACATTTATGGGAGAATTTTGTGTTTCCTCTCTAAATATAAATGGGGCAAGGGATATAAGGAAAATATTTCAATTATTTGAGATAATAAAACAAAAGAAAATTGATGTTCTGTTTGCTCAAGAAACACAAACTGATGTATTAAATTCTTCTGATTGGGCAAGAGAATTTGATGGTTTATCTGTTTTTAGTCATTTGACCACAACTAGTGGTGGAGTTGCCATTTTATTCTCTAAGAACTTTATTCCCTGTTCTTATCAGGTAGATGAAATTATAAAAGGTAGACTTTTAAAAGTTATAGCTTCCTATGAAAATCGTACTTTTGTTTTTATTTGTGTGTATGTCCCAAATAATGCGTTGGAAAGAATGATTTTTCTAGATACACTGAGTGATGTTTTATGTCATTGCAATTCTGAGGATTTATTATTTCTAGGAGGGGATTTTAATTGTACTGAGCACATTTTAGATCGAAATCATGTTGAACCGCATATGCATTCACGAAAGAGGCTCATTCAGCTACTGAAATCACATGAGATTGTTGATGTTTGGAGAAATTTTCATGATAATCAGAGGCAATATACATGGGCTCATGCTTATGATAACTTAATTTCTCTAGCAAGATTAGATAGGTTTTATGGTTTCAAACACCAGCTTAGTTTTTTCAGGAGCTGTTCAATTGTTCCAGTAAGCTTTTCTGATCATAGCTTAATACAGTGTGTTGTGTCTTTGAGCTCCATTATGCCAAAAAGTGCTTACTGGCATTTTAATAATAATTTATTATGTGACAACCATTTCAAGGATATTTTTAAAGAATTCTGGAATTTTTTTTAGAAGTACAAAATCTTCTTTCAAGTCCTTACAGCAGTGGTGGGACATTGCAAAAGTTCAGATTAAGCAGTTGTGCCAACAATATACTTGCAATTTCACGAGAGACATAACCTGTTCAATGAAAATTATAGAGAAAGAATTATTAGAACTTCAGGGGATTGCTGATAGTACAGGAAATTTGACTCATTTTGAAACTTTTCATAAAAAGAAAAATTATTTAGCTGAACTTTTAGATACAGTTACACAAGGAGCTCTGGTCAGATCACGGTTTCAGAGTGTGGAATTGATGGATGCGCCCTCAAAATTTTTCTTTAATTTGGAGAAAAAAAACGGGCAGAGAAGGTTTATTCATGCCTTACGCTCAGAAGCTGGAGCCTTGTTGTCAGACCCTTCTGACATTCGAAGAAGAGCAATTCGTTTTTATGAAGAACTGTACAAAAGTGAACTCACACATGAACAAACTGATGGTAATGTCTTTCTTAATAATTTACCTCAGTTGTCTGATGAAGCTAATGCTGGACTCAGCAGAGCTTTAACTCTGGAGGAGTTGGAAAGAGCTCTCCAAGGTATGGAGTGTGGCAAAGCGCCTGGAGTCGATGGGCTGCCAGTGGACTTCTACAAGTCCTTCTGGCCTGAGATGGGTCCGGATCTGCTGGAGGTGCTTGGGGAAAGCTTAGCCAATGGGCGGCTACCCGTAAGTTGCCGTAGAGCGGTTCTCACTCTGTTGCCTAAGAAGGGAGATCTGAATGATATTAAAAACTGGAGACCCGTGAGTTTGCTGTGCAGTGACTATAAATTGCTCTCCAAGGTTCTGGCTAATCGATTGGGTGAAGTTTTGGAACAAGTGATCCATCCTGACCAGACCTATTGTGTACCTGGTAGACGAATTTCTGATAACATTTCTTTTATTAGGGATGTTCTGGATTATGGTAAGAGTCTCAACTTAGATTTTGGTCTAGTGTCAATAGATCAAGAAAAGGCTTTCGATCGAGTTGAGCATAATTATTTATGGAATGTTTTAGCTGCATTTGGTTTTAATCCTGAATTTGTTTCTACGATAAAGGTTTTGTACTGTGACGTTGAAAGTATATTGAAAGTTAATGGTGACTTATGCGCTCCTTTTAGAGTTTTTAAAGGTGTTCGGCAAGGGTGTCCTTTGTCTGGTATGCTCTATGCTTTATCAATAGAGCCTCTTTTAAACAAGTTAAGAACAGATTTGCATGGAGTGTATATTTCAAATTGTTCAAATGTACTTAAATTATCAGCATATGCTGATGATGTTGTTATTTTAATTAATTGTCAGAGAGATGTTGATTTGTTGCTTGAAATATTAAAAGATTTTAAAATGTGTTCTTCTACGAAGGTAAACTGGTCGAAAAGTGAAGCCATACTGGTTGGGAACTGGTTAAGTGGAGAACCAAACCTCCCAGATGGTTTAACCTGGACGAAGGAAGGTTTTAAATACCTTGGAGTGTTTTTAGGAAGTGAAGTGATTGTACAAAAAAACTTTGAAGGGGTTGTTGAAAAAGTAAAAGGTCGCCTCGACAAATGGAAATACTTACTTCCAAAAATGTCATATAGAGGGCGTACATTGATTATTAATAACTTGGTAGCATCTTCTCTTTGGCATCGCTTAATTTGTGTTGATCCTCCACTAGATCTTTTGTTAAAAATTCAGTCAATTTTAATAGATTTTTTTTGGGACAAGCTGCACTGGGTTCCAAAAGCTGTTTTGTATTTGCCCAAGGAAGAGGGAGGGCATGGAGTTATACATTTACAGAGCCGAACAGCAGCTTTCCGACTCCAATTTGCACAGAGACTTTTAACTGGACCAGTGGACTCAAGCTGGAAATCCATAGCCTTTGCAATTCTGCAGAACTTTGAAGGATTAGGCCTGGACAAGCCTTTGTTCTGGTTGAATCCTAAAAAGATGGACTTGTCCAAGTTACCCAGTTTTTATCGTAATTTTTTTAAAGTTTGGACTTTGTTTATAGTGCGAAAACTGAATAATACAGTTTCTTTGCACTGGACGTTACAAGAGCCTTTGATTCATGGTTCACGTTTGGATATATCAAGTAAAGGACCTTTTCCAGCACTTGAAGGAATTTTACTCCGTTCTGGTGTAGTAACCCTTGGACATCTAGTACAGCTAGCAGGAACAGACTTTAAGAATGTTGATTTGGTAGCTGAACATTTGGGCGTTCGTTCAACAAGAGTAGTGGCTAAACTCCTTGAAGAGTGGAGGTCTGCTCTTAAAACAGAAGAATGTAAACTGCTGGACGACTACTCTAAGGGTTTAATTATTCTGAACTGCAGAGATCCATTTCCTAATCTGCTGCTATCACCTAATTTAGAAGAGTGCAAAGGTGTTTTTTTGTATTCTGAAAATGTGTCACTTTTGGGTTCAGAGCCGGCCTCTGGAAAAGTCTTGTATAAAAGTTGTGTCAAATCTTTGAATAAAAGTTTCTTAGATAATAAAGTGGATACACCCTGGCGTACCATCCTACAGATGGGAGAGGGTGTTAACCCAGAATGGAGAGCTCTGTTCAAGTCACCATTAACTAAGAAAATAGGCGATTTGCAGTGGAGAATATTACATGGGGCAGTTGCAGTTAATGCCTTTATTTCAGTTTTAAACCCTGGTGTTAGTCATGGTTGTCCTTTTTGTCTGCAGAGAGAGACAAAAGAGAGTGTTCCATGCATTTATGCAATGTTTTAGACTGAAGTCTTTGTTTATTGTGCTACAGAATTTATTTGTTTGTTTTGGTGAAACTTTTTCTGTTGGAGTTTTTATTTGTGGTTTTAAATACGTCCGGAGACACAGATTTCGGTGTCAACTTTTGAATTTTTTGCTAGGCCAAGCTAAAATTACAATTTATCATACCAGAAAACATAAAATTGAGCGAGACGCAAGCTATAATTTAGAGGCAGTTTTTTTCAATTCAGTGAAATCTAGAATTTTAATTGATTTTCGATATTTTAAAGCCATGAATGATCTTGTTTCTTTTGATCAGATTTGGTGCAATAAGGGGGCTTTGTGTGACATTATTGATGATAACCTGCATTTTGCATCCCTTTTAAGATAATTTTTGTCTTGTTTGCTCTGATTTTATTTTAACATTGTGTTAATTGACTGGACAATGTTTTAATTTTGCAATAAATGGATTTGAAAATTCTAATTCTCTCTGTGTCTCTCTCTCTCTCTCTCTCTCTCTCTCTCTCTCTCTCTCTCTCTCTCTCTCTCTGTCTCTGTCTCTGTCTCTGTCTCTGTCTCTGTGCGCGTGCGTGAGCGTCTGAGCTGAACGAGTGTGGAGTGCGAGAGCGTTGGCCTGCGGGCTATGTGAGTTTTCTATCTTTTCTTTTTTTTCTTTGGCAAAGTTGTTGGTGTTTTTGTGGAGTTTTTGCTGGGTTTATAGAAGGTAAAACGCTGTTGTTCAGCGTGTGCTGTCAGAGATGGCAGCGTCGGAGAGCGTACAGCTTGATAAGCTGACGCGGCGGAATGGAATTAAAGTTATCCCCGCGGAGCGCTGCTCTATAGAGGATTGCAGTATAGCAGTTGCTCAAGTTGTGGGATATAAGAGTATCTTGTCGGCATCTAGGATGAACAGTGCTATTGTTTTGTTCTTAGATGACGTGAACAAAGTTAATGAGATAGTCGCAAGCGGAATTGTTTTGAATGATTCGTACACACCGGTAATGCCTTTGCTGCAACCGGCAAAAAAATCTTGTTGTCGAATGTTCCACCTTTTATAAAGGATGAAGTGATCCAAAGAGAGTTGGTCAGGCACGGAAAAATTGTTTAACAGTTTAAAAAAATCACATTAAATTGCAAATCGGCGCAGTTGAAACATGTTGTTTCTTTCCGGCGGCAGGTGTATATGATTCTGAACAGTGAGAGTGCGGAGTTGAATCTCGCAATAAAGTTTAGAATTGATGATTTTGACTATGTGATTTACGCTACATCGGAGACAATGAAGTGTTTTAAATGTGGACAAGGAGGGCATCTTGCTCGTGTGTGTCCTGAGAATGTGGAACGCGATGCAGTACAGAATAATATTGAAGGTGAGGGACAGAAAGATAATGTGGAGAAGGAAAATCAAGAAGTGCTTGAGAATGGTGAACAAACGAATCAAAAAGAAACTATAAGTAGGAGTAATGAGGAAGAAGTAGGAGAAGGGGAAATTGAAAAAGCAAGCGATGCTGCTGGCCCTGTTGTGAATGTAGGAGTCTCAGGAGATATTGATATGGCGGAGGATGACAATCTGTTTAAAACACCGACTTTAAAGAGAAAAACAAGTGGAAAAGAGGAAAAAAAGTTAGGAAAGAGCAGGTTCAAGAAGAACATACAGAAGAAAGGATGGTTCATGAACCCATGTCTGACAATGAACACAGTAGCTCAGATGATTCTGTGACAGGGAGTGAGTGTGAGTCTGTAAGTTCAGTTGACTCAGTCTCTCAAAGAAGATCTGGGAGGAGTGCTTACACTCTTGAAAAAATTAAATCTTTTTTGCAGAACACAAAAGGCATGAAGGGAGTTAAAGTTCAAGAGTTTTTTCCTGATTCTGGAATGTTCATAGAGGCTGCAAGAATGTCAATGAAGGAAAGCGGGTTGGGGGGTCTCACAGAACAGGAAGTATATAGGTTAAAGAAAATTGTTCAAAAGTTGAGATCCAATAAGTTAAATGATGAAAAGGAAGTGTTTTAATTTTTCTTTTTTCTTTGTCAATTTCTTGTTTTTGTTTTGCACAGTTTCTTTTTTTTCTCATTTTTTCATGAGTAATTTAAGACTGGGCAGCTTGAACGTGAATGGTGCAAGGGATTTTAGGAAAAGAGCAATACTTTATGAGTTGATAAGACAAAAAAAGATTGATGTGATGTTCCTTCAAGAAACACATAGTGATATAAAAAATGAAAGTGAATGGATGATGGAATGGGAAGGAAAGGTGATAGTGAGCCATAAGACTACCACTAGTGGAGGTGTAGCAATTTTATTAAGAAATAATATAAATCCAGTCTCATGTGAAGTAGAACATATAGTCGGGGGACAGTTGTTGAAAGTACGGCTCGAGTTTGAACATTTTACTGTTGCATTTATAAATTTGTATGCCCCAGTATTGGGAAGTGAAAGAGTGTTGTTTTTAAATAAAGTTAGAGATGTTGTGAAAAGTTGTAAATCTGAAGAGTTTTTATTTTTAGGGGGTGATTTCAATTGTACAGAAGATGATAAAATTGATAGAAATCACAAGGAACCACATACGCCTTCACAGTGTGTTTTAAAACAAATCCTGAAAGAATGTGACTTGTATGACATCTGGAGGGTTTTAAATAAAACACAGAGGCAGTACACATGGACACAAGTGAGGGAACATTATGTGACAATGGCTAGACTAGACAGGTGGTATTGTTTTAAACATCATTTTAATATTATAAAACAATGTGCAATCTCTCCTGTAGGCTTCTCAGATCATGGTTTAGTCAGTTGTAATGTTTTTATCACTAATGTAAAGCCAAGAAGTGCTTATTGGCATTTTAATACGGTTTTATTACAAGATAATTTTTTTTGTGAGGTGTTTGGCCATTTTTGGCAACAGTTTAAGAATAAGAAGTCATCCTTTGATTCTTTACAACAATGGTGGGACTTTGCAAAAATAGAGATACAGCAACTGTGCCGTATGTATACTTTCAATGCTTCGAGAGACATTTCCCGATCTCTGAAAGATCTAGAGAAAGAGATAATTGAAAAGCAAAATTTAATGGAATCTGTTAGAGACAGAGAATGTGTCAAAGTTTTAAAAGATAAAAAGAAAATATTAGATGATTTGTTGGGGGTTAAAGCCCAGGGTGCTCTGGTATGCTCGCGGTTTCAGAGTGTTGCACAGATGGATGGCCCAACCAGTTTCTTTTTTGGACTCGAAAGGAAAAATGGCCAAAATAGAAACATGCATTCCTTGTTATCTGAATCAGGCACAGAAATTATAGAGGCTAAGGAAATAAGAAAAAGAGCGGTAGGTTTTTATTCAGAGTTATATAAGAGTGGTCACGTGGAGGTGAAGGATATAGCCAGTAAGTTTTATGTGGGTCTGCCTAAGGTTTCGGATGAAGCTAACACTGAGCTGGAAAAACCTTTTACGAAAGGTGAGCTGTATAATGCCCTAAAGAGTATGGAGTGTGGGAAAGCTCCAGGGATCGATGGAATTCCTGTTGAGTTTTATAAGTCACTCTGGGCAGTTTTGGGTGATGATCTTCTGGAGGTGATCAATGACAGCTTGACCAGAGGGTCACTGCCGACAAGCTGCCGGAGAGCAGTGATCACCCTGTTACCGAAGAAAGGAGACCTCAGAGACATAAAGAACTGGCGACCTGTGTCACTCTTATGCTCTGATTTAAAAATCCTATCTAAAGCCTTAGCAGTTAGGTTGAGAGAAGTGATTGGTGGGGTCATACATATAGACCAGACATACTGTGTTCCCAATAGATCAATTTTTGACAACATTCATTTAATTAGAGATATTTTGGATGTCTCTGGATCATTGGATTTAGATTTTGGCCTTATTTCCTTAGACCAGGAAAAAGCCTTTGACCGGGTTGAGCATAAGTACCTCTGGAGGACTCTGAGTGAGTTTGGTTTCAGCCCGGGTTTCATTAAAATGATTGGGGTGATGTATGCAAACATTGAGAGTATACTGAAAATTAATGGAGGGTTGAGTGTTCCTTTTAAAGTTACAAGAGGTGTTAGACAAGGGTGTGCACTTTCTGGCATGTTGTATGCTTTAGCCATTGAACCTCTGCTGTTAAGGATTAGGGCAAACATTGATGGGTGGAGTATACCGCAATCTGAGTATAAAATTAAGTTATCAGCTTATGCTGATGATATTGTGGTTATGATAAAAAATCAAGAAGAGGTAAACACTTTACAGGTAATTTTAAATGAGTTTGGTCAATTGTCTTCAGCTAAAGTAAACTGGGGTAAGAGTGAAGCCATAGTAGGCGGAAAATGGGAAGGTAGAAGTCTTCCTAAACTACCGGCTGGACTTGCGTGGAAGAAAACTGGTTTTAAGTACTTGGGTGTTTATCTAGGAGATGATTCAATGTTGCAAAAAAACTGGGAAGGGGTTTTGGAAAAAACAAAAGGACGTCTGGAAAAATGGAGATGGTTGTGGCCAAAAATGTCCTTTAGAGGACGTGTAACAATTATTAATAACCTGGTGGCTTCGACATTCTGGCATCGTTTGGCGTGTACTGAGCCGCCAAGTGTACTTCTCGCAAAATTACAGGCTGTAATAGTGGACTTTTTCTGGACAAAGCTTCACTGGATACCGCAGAGTGTACTCTATCTTCCCAGAGAGGAAGGGGGACAAGGCCTGATACACCTGGTTAGCAGAGGAGCAACCTTTCGTTTACAGTTCATCCAAAGACTTTTAACAGGCCCAGAAGATCTGGTTTGGAGAAACGTTGCTGGGTCCATTTTAAGGCGAGCTGGAGGTCTGGGTTTGGACTTTACTTTGTTTTTAATGGATTCTAACAAGATTCAATTGAATGGACTGACACCTTTTTATAAGGGGATTTTTAGAGTGTGGAGCTTTTTTAAAAAGAGAAGGGGGGTTTCTGAGCCATCTTTATTTTGGTTATTAGAAGAACCGATTGTGTTTGGAGCCAGGTTGGATGTATCTAATGAAATTGCATGTGGGTTTGAAAATGTAATGTGTATTTCAAAAAAGGTTAAATTGTGTGATCTGATAGCGGAGGGGGGTCCTGAGTTAAATAACTCGCAAGGGGTAGCATCTGGTCTAAAGTTAAAGTCAGAAAGATTGGCAGGAAAACTGTTGGAGGTTTTAAAACAGAGACTTACGATGGAGGAAAAGTCTCTACTTGTGAGTTATGGGGAAGGGAAGGTTTCTCCAAACAATAAAGATCCTTTCCCTGAAGTTTTCTTTATTCCTGATCTTAAAGGAGCTAATGGGGGGATGTTGGAGAACCTGGAAGATATAAGTATTCACAAGGATGACCGTAAAAAATTGTATCGAAATTGTGGTTTTAAATAAGAAAGTTTTAAATGGAAGAGTTGACACTGATCCAAGACAAATTTGTCTCTCCAAACAGAGTATAAAGCCTGTGTGGAGAGTGTTTTATAAACCTCCTTTGGGGAAAAGAGTGGGGGATCTTCAATGGAGGATTTTACACGGGGCAGTTGCTGTCAATGCGTTTATAGGTGTTATTAATCCTAATGTGTCTAATGGGTGTCCTTTCTGTAAAAAAAGGGAGACAATCTTTCATTGTTTTATGGAGTGTTCAAGGTTGGGTTATTTTTTTGATTTTCTTAAATTGTTGTTTAATAAGTTAAATGAAGGTTTTACTGTTCAGAGTTTTATTCTTGGTTATCGGTATGTGGCAAAGAATAGAATAAAATGTCAACTTGTAAACTTCATTATAGGTGAAGCAAAAATGGCAATTTATTTAAGCAGGAAGAACAAAATTGAAGGGTCAGAAGGATGTGAAGCTGTGTCTATTTTAAAAAACAGGATAAAATCAAGAGTGTGGATTGATTTTAAATTTTATAAGATGATGAAGGATTTGACGTTTTTTTCAAATCAGTGGTGTTATAATGATGCAGTTTGCTTTGTTGTAGATGAACTTTTATTTTTTTCTTGTGTGTTACAATAAGTATCACTAATGTGATAATGTGATGTGTATTGTGGTTATATTTATATTGGAATTGTTGTAATGTATAAGAATTGTAAAATAAATGTGTTGTTAAAATTCAAAAAAATTCTCTCTCTCTCTCTCTCTCTCTCTCTCTCTCTCTCTCTCTCTCTCTCTCTCTCTCTCTCTCTCTCTCTCTCTCTCTCTCTCTCTCTCTCTCTCTCTCTCTCTCTCTGCTGACCCTGTTTATCTCCGTTTGCTCAGCCCTGTTTATCTGGAGGAAGATGAGGCTCTTGAAGAGGCAATTCAGCGTAGTCTACTAGAAGAGTGTGATGGACCTGCTCTTAATACTTTAAAGTAAGAGTTACAAGTATTTTTTTTTTATTACGGTAAATATCTTTTTTACACCAAAACATCGCAAACAACATCGAACAGTTATATTATTGTGCACTGAAAGTGATAGTGGAGTAAATGCACAGATAGCCAAAGGTCTGTTTATCTTTGTCATTGTCTTTTTTAATATAGGTCATCTGAAATGCTAAGCAAAGAAGAAATTGCAGGCCTTCTACAAGCTCACAGTGAGAGAGTTATTACATCGGGAACAAGACGAATCTATATCAGTTGAGCCAATGTTTGGACCACAGCCTTACGTGCGTTTAAGAGACCCAGTTTTGCAGAAAGCTGTGACAAGCTCTATGTCATATTTACAAGCGATGAACATGATGCTGTGGAAGATGCTGCTGACTTTGGGGGTCCCAGACGAGAGTTTTTCCGCTTACTGGTGAAGGCTGTCTTCCAGGACAGTGGAGCTTTTGAAGGTTTTTTTTTTATAAATATATATATATATAATATATATTTTGTGGCTACCTGACCACAAATATTGGTTTGTAAATGCCAGAGAAAATTATACAGAATGTGCTGCTTAATTTATTTAATCTTGCAGGCACACCAAATGGATGCACACCAAGACTGAACATGGTCCACTTGCAAAATGGAGTGTATCGAACCATTGGCAGGATGATGTCTACAATAATAGTGCAAGGGGGTGAACCACCTGCATTCCTGTCCCCGAGTGTAGTGGACTACATTGTGTCTGGGGACATCCTTCAAGCTGATGTGTCACCTGATGATATAGGTGACCCTGATTTAAGGGAGAACCTCAATAAGGTAATGCACAATGTTCTGATCTGAAGACTATTGTAGCATTTCATTGCCATAGGCTCGTTTTTTAATACTCGAAGATATTTTTTATTCCTGGCGAATTTTTAATTTCTGGCGAAACCCCCATTCTCCGTCATCCGACGTAACGTCTCCGTTCCCTACTCAGGGAACGAGGGTTACATCCGTAACCGAGACGTTACAGCGACAAATAAACATCAATGAGCATCGGTGTGTTAAAAGATAGAGTACAACTTCGAAATCCGTATCATGTAACGTGGTATCGCTCAATCAGTGTTTCATCCGTGGAAAGACGTCAGTTAAACAGCAAGTAAACAATGGCATGTAACGTCACATTTACCTCAGAAAAAACATTAAACTTAGTAACTTAGTCAGTTAGTCAGCTAGAAAAAATAACTCTAGAGAGGAGAATTTTGCTAAATATATGCACCATATTACATAATCATTATAATTTTTAATGTTCTTCAATATTTAATGCATGTTTGAATAAATCTGGCAAGTTTTTATGACAGCCACCATTTAAATGTTTATATTTCATATAACTTTCTTATTATAAAAATAAATAAGTGTAATTTAAGTGTTTGTATAGCTACAAATCAGTTAATTTTTACCTTCAATATATAGGCTAATGAAGCCTAGTAGGCTACAACTGACTCCCATAATTTACAGCATTAGTTAAGAAGTTTGTTTTCCTTGAGAAAATTTGCCATTGATTGTACCTGATATCCAAAATAATCAATATTGAATCGAATCGAATCGTAATCGAAATCGAATCGAATTGCAAGCTTGTGAATCGAAATCGAATCGAATTGTGAAATTTGTGTCAATACCCAGCCCTATATTGTAGTAAGCCTTTGCTTTTTTTGAATATTCCACAGCAGTACAGTTACTTTTATTTTGGTGGAATGCATTATCAAAATAATTTTGGTTTCATATTACCAAATAAATAACTAAAAATTAAAACTTTTCTTGTCATAGGTAAGTAACTATTTAAGTGATATGCACAGTCTACATAGTACTTCTGTAAATGTTGGTTAAATTCAATAATTTGAGAAAATAACATTTGATCTGTAATATTTAGGTTCAACATGCAACCTTGCAGGATGATTTGGAGAAAGCAGTCAGCTGCTGTGACTCATGGCGATATCAAGTAGAGGGGCTTCCACTCGTAGTCACCATGGCCAACAGAGATGTGTTTGTAAAAAATGCAGTTCTATACCATACTGTTGTGCAACGGCAGAGCTGTCTTGATCAACTCATTGATGGCTTGTCCCACTATGGAGTAAGATTTACCTCACAGTTCTGTATCATCTTTGATTATCTTTATGGCCTTTCGTTTATGGTGTTGAATTTCTCTCCAGGTTTTATCACTCCTGAGAGAGAACCCCAGCTTGCGTGTGCTGCTTGACATACCAGGAGAGGACAAAGGTCAAGAAGCTGATTTTGTAGCTGGTATTCTCAAACCAAGCTACTCCGTTCTGGGGAACAACAGAAGAGCTAAGGAGGAGTTGATGGTGGTCAAATTTAGGGAGTTTCTCCAATGTGTTGAAAGTATGTATTTGTAATTCAGTATATTATACAATAAGGCAATCCAGGAAATGTACAGATTCATTTTATTATTTGCAACTCATGAAGCTGTGCCTATCTAATGTTTATGTACCCAACATGACATCATGACTGCGTAAACATACACGCCACTTTCAAGTCAAGTGGCGTGTTATCTATACGCATTTTGAGCTATCCGCGTGTATGTCCACGCCGAAACGAACCGTCATCTTTTGCGTGTATGTCTACGCCATTAAATGTCAGAGTGATTCCGCGTGTATGTGTACGCCGTTAAATGTACAAGCGAAATGAAGAAAAATTTATTTTTATTTCTGTGGAGCAATATTTTTTTTCCTAGGATGGTAGGGGAAGACTCATAAATGGTATTAACCCCAGTGACGGGTAGGTTTAGGGACGGGGTTGGGGTAGGTCATATATTTATATATACAGTAATGTAACGTTAAGTCAACGGCGTTGATAAACACGCTAAAAAGCGATTATGCGTGTTGATAGCACGCCAAAAATGGAAATACGAATTGGCGTGTCATACATACGCCATTTCATGAGATCAGTCTGATGTACCACAAACAAGAATACAGTTGTTATCTGATTGCTTTTCAGAATAAAATTGCTTTTTCACCAAAATACCTATACAGTAATCCATTAGTCACTCAATTATTAATTGATTCAGGCTTTCTTAAACCTGAGTGTTTTCCAGTCTCCAAGTCAACACTGGTGTCCCTTTGCTTTTAGATAAAGAGCTGAGAGACACATATGGGGACAGGACTCTAACCAACGATGAGGAGGCATTCCTGAAGACTTTGAGCCCTGGTCACATCCTGGCGTTTGCTACAGGGAGCAGCAAAGTCCCAGCCATTGGTTTTCATCCAACTCCTAAATTAATATTTATTCATGATGAAAAAAAACATCTTCCCATTGCGCACACTTGTGCAAATGAGCTTCACCTTTATGGTGAACGCAACAACAATGGCTGATGATGATGAATTTAACTACTGCTTCCTAGTAGCACTGATGAATGGATCTTTATTCAGCACCATTTAAACGAGATGGTTAACAGCTACCATTAAAAGTACAAGGCTTATTTTTTGCAAGCACAACTGGAGCATAAGTGTACTGTCCTAGTTTTTATTTTTACTGTAAATCTACTACTAATTTACTGAAATCAGTTAATTTGTAAAAGAATCCCTTCAGTGTAATACACCACTGTTTAGTGCAGGGCTCCCCATGTTCCCCACATGCAATCAATCAGTATAGCCTAATGAAAATTAATTAAAAACCAAAACCAAATTCAGTAGCTGTACTTGAACAAGAGTGCGCAACCATAGTCCCTTTGAGTTCATTATAGTTTAAGGACTTAAGGTTTGGCTGTACGTATTGGTATAAAAGGATTGATAGAGCTATCGGCTCTGGTTTCCATGTGGTTTCTTTGGTTTTTGATTGTTAAAAACTCTATTCCTGTTTGTGGATGTTAATTACAAAAAGTGTTTACCTCTGTGAGGACTGTATCTGACCATTTTTTATACTGTAAGATGTTGTACTGTATAATTGGAAGGATATGGAATCAGTCATTGGAGTAATAAATCACTAATGTTAGTTACTTTAACCTTGTGGTGTGTTTTTTAACAATGATTGTTGATGATTTATTTATACTGAAACAGTAGTGAAGGCATAAACTATGTACATTTACTCAAGTAAGGTACTTCCGTAGAATTTTGAAGTACTTTTCAGATTACAATTTTTCCCCTCCTCACCATTGAAAGCCATGTATATTCAGATTTATTGATGTTGAATGTTTTGTGATAAACTGAAGATTGTATTTGTTCATGTGTTGAAAAAATTCCTTCTATTCCTACTCCTCACGCACTTTACAAAACCTTTTGGATTATCTGCAAAATGCATCGTCACAAAGCTGAAAACCAGTTTTACCTTATGAACAGCCATCTTCTCAGAGATACATAATAAACATACAATAGTTATGCATGTAATATATAAGATATTATAAAACACTGACAGGTATCGTTTTACTTCACTGAGTAGTTTTACTTTTGTAAGTCCTCGCTAAATCGAACCAATGGCGGCATTCGATCAGCGGCGAAGGTCTCGCGCATGTTCCGTCCTTTCCAGGCTAAAGGCATTTTGGATTAAATGCAATACACTTTCTCCTATGTATTAACTCGTAATTTCATCTGACTCCATATATAAAAGGGTTTTTAATGATATCTGTGCATCATTAAAATATAAGCGAGTGTTTGACTATTCCTTGTAACCATTAGCTAAATGAACAATGTCAAAGTCAATTAGAATAATCAAATGTAACAATTTATTATGTCGGGTAAAGTATCATGCCAATTTCACAATCAGTTCAAAGATAATCAATACAATAACATCGAATGCTGTAGGATAAGAGAAATGCAAACCCAACATTTTAAGAAATACATGAGGCTGAGTTTTGGACACTCAACCTCATGGGCTCTCAGAATTACAGAGAAGCCTCGAGTTTCTCACTGCAGTCCATTAAGTAGCCAGAATGTTTTCACATGTAAACCTGCTAATTTGCATTAAGAAGTTACACCTCTTTGGGTGAGGGGAAAAAGACCATTTGCCTTTCTTTGTGTCAGTTATCTCTGAACTCTTAAAACCTTAGTACCTTGTGTTTTACTCTTTGGGAATGAGACCATTGTACCAGTCGCACTGAGACCTTTAAAATGATACTAAACACAATACTTAATCATTCACATTAAAACCATATATATTCTTGTGTGAGTTAAGTGTTACTGAGAGACAGAGAATGCAGATGAAGTGAGACTTGTCCCAAAGGAAGAGGGGGAGGGAGCCAAATGTTAATTTTCCCACAAGGTTCTTTGTTTCATAAACCAGTGGTCATTCTTTAACCAGTTCTTCCAATTTCCAGCCTTACACTTTGCATATTTAGGTACTTTAAAAATCAGGAACAATGTAGTGGAAGACAGTTATGTATCAATACATCTGTAGAGCCCTGGAAAGTATTTCACTGTTCTTTCACATAACATGAGTCATCTTGTATTTATCCACAGTACCATTGCTTTTGACTTGACAGAAAACTAACAGATGCAAAAGTGTGTCTAGCCTTTTTAACACTGACATCAAGTATGTGCCATCATGTAATTTTCAAACATCTATATGCTGGCAAGAGGCTTTAAATCTTGCAGTTCAAGAAGCACAACAAAACATCAATATTTGTTTCACAGTGTACTTACTTTTGAAAGTACAATAAGGCTAATGTTACCTAGTTGTCCATGTTATGCTGAGATCACACATTTACAAGTTTATCAAAAATAAACTGTTGTGTTCTCTGAAACAATGTTTTGCCATTGTTGTTGTCATTTTGAAGAGGGTTAATGGCATCATTCAGTTCTTGCAAATCCCTGTCATTCAATGGGGAAAATCCTCTTTGAGAGTTTGGTAAGGAACGAAAAACTACCCGTGCTGTTGAGAGTTCTGGGTTGTGAAGATGAGGCAAATCATTGTCCAGAGTAAAAAGCTGAACTGGTGTTCTATTTCTTTCAGATGATACAGAGTGATTGTTAAATCCAGCTTTGAATTCCTCCAAAGTGCGGTTGATTCTGGGTAGAAAGACATAATGGAGACAAAATAGGTCTGTTGCATTGTCTATGTCTAGGATACCCAGGGATTCCAGATCATTAAAAATGGGTGCATAAACATGGCTGCAGTTTTTGTTCAAGTCTCGGTTAAAACGCTCGATCCTCTGGTTGTGTACAGAACTTCCTGTTAAGACAGAGCCTTCCCCCCT
Organism: Semotilus atromaculatus; assembly: GCA_031834385.1. NCBI lineage: Eukaryota > Metazoa > Chordata > Actinopteri > Cypriniformes > Leuciscidae > Semotilus > Semotilus atromaculatus. Next base: position 4,426,651 of record JAULUF010000040.1, on the reverse strand, counting down.
GCTCGCATGCATGTCCTCCCAAATCTGAACATTCTCTCCTCCGTGATCAGTCCTGATGTGCAGTGGTCTGCCAAACTGTCCAACAGCTGCAGTAAAGAGGTCTCTTACAGTTTCAGCACGATTATTGTTGGAGCAGTGAAGAAACATCAACATCCTACTGTAGCCGTCTATGGCACCATGAACAACCAATTTCCACCTAATCAACTTATGATTTCCGTCTACATGCCATATGAAATTTGGATGTGGGACAGAGTATACTCGCCGAGCTATTGCTGTTCTTCTCCTGGCTAGGACACCAATTGGGTCCATCCTTCGCAGTGAATCTCTTACACGTTGTCTTTGAACTACAATGTTTTTGGAGCGGAGATGCCCCATAAGCATCACTTCTCCAACATTTGGGTGTTCAGTTTTTATTTGTGACACTTCAAGATCCAACTGTTGATCACAGATGCTCTTAAATTTTGACGTTGGGATATTATAGTCTTGCAGTAACTTGTAGAAAGTTGGCCTTGAGATTGAAAGAATAGATGCCGCTTCTGTAAAGGTGGTTTTTAGTGAAAGAATATGTTCAAGCTCTTCTTTGGAAATCTGGTGTCTTCTTTGGTAGTCATTCTAGAACACAGCAAAGAATATGACATTTGGCATGTTTCTATAACAAACAAGGGTTATTCAAGAGAGAATTATAGACATTATAACAGATGAGCATTCACATCCACTCATTATGTTTCTGACTGAAGAGAATTATAGATTGTACTGTAATTTATTTAAGGAATGTTTAAATAAAATGGACAATCAAAAGATGAGAGGTTACTGAGAGGTAAATGAGAAATAAATCAAACAAATATGAACATGAATATTAATGAGTACTACTTACTGACAGACAGGTCACTGGAGCGAAGTCTGTTGCTGGTAAAGGTATGGTAGCGCTGGTGCTGGAGCCCTGAGGAGTTTTAAAATATAAACAAAATACCAAAGACATTGTTATCTTGTCACATGTTAGTGTTGTGTAAAATATGCCACCATGATTGGAACTAATGCCGAAACATTACACCACAAAAAAAAAAAAAAAAAACAACAACAAACAGCCAGCTAGGTTGAGTATGAAAGTATACCGAGCGGTATGATGTCCCAGTGGAGGTGGTGGGTGTGGCTGGCCCCGGTGTGTTGTAGGTGGTGGGAGCCTAAAGAGACATTAGCAAAATATTAGCAACATTAAGTTATACTTTATCATTGTGACTGCCTCTGTCCTCCATCAGCATTACTCTCTCTCTAGCCAAGCAGAGAACGGTTTTATCTTGTGAGTAAAGGCCAGCAAGTAAGCCAAGGTGATATGTCTGACTGAGGACAGAGGCAGATTTCCATTTGACCAACAATTTACAGTGTCATTTGTGGGCCTGCCTCCGTTAGCTGTAACACTAAATTATATAAATTATGCTTTGCTGCTCAGAACAACTTCACAATCTTGAACTCACATTTACTCATGAGTTCATCCCACTGCGTCACTTAACCGGTGTGAGTTTTACGGTTTATAGAAACAAATGTGCTACACATAAAGTGCATTGGTGCTCTACTGGCTACCGTTAGCTAGTGCACTTAGCCTTGACAAGAATCCAATGTTACGTGATTTGGAAATCATACTTACCGAGGTGGCCTGTGGTGGCCCAGATGCGGTTGCTGTCGAACAATTGTGTATAGCCGCCAGGACGACTCTGCCGATGTTCTCGGCTAACGCCGATTCGTTGGACATTTTCCCTGAGGGACCATGAACAGTATCGTACCGTACCCTTCTTATACTGTCTATGACCGTACCGTACCTGGTCAGGGGCGGGCGGGAAAAGGCTCTTGCTTGCTGGCCTTTATGCAAGCGCTACCTCTGGGTACTACGAGTGAACATGACAGATCAGTCACAGTGAGCCCCCTCGTGGCTGGCTATTATGGCTACAGGTCATAAGTCCCGCACCTTTCACAAAAGTGACTCTAAAACTTCAAAGTAGCCTAATGTTACTCTTCAAAAACAGTTTCTCCAAACGTTTTTAATATTTTAGGTAGTTATTATCACGATGATCCATGTCCAAGAGTCCATTTTCCCGGATGAGATGGTTTTTATTCGTTATTTGACACTATAAACACACTGACCTCCTCGAGCTTTTATTTTGGCACTTCCGGTTACCGGCATTTTGAATTTGCATATTAGTTAAATATTTAGTTTCACCCGAAACATTTAGATTCAACATTTAGATTTAGATTTAGATTTAACATTTAGATTCAACATTTAGATTTAGATTTAATATTTAGATTCAACATTTAGATTTAGATTTAATATTTAGATTTAATATTTAGATTTAGATTTAGATTTAATATTTAGATTTAACATTTAGATTTAGATTTAGATTTAACATTTAGATTTAGATTCAGATTTAATATTTAGATTTAACATTTAGATTTAGATTTAATATTTAGATTTAACATTTAGATTTAGATTTAGATTTAACATTTAGATGTAACATTTAGATTTAGATTCAGATTTAATATTTAGATTTAACATTTAGATTTAGATTTAGATTTAACATTTAGATTTAACATTTAGATTTAGATTTAACATTTAGATTTAGATTTAGCATTTAGATTTAACATTTAACATTTAGGTGTAACATTTAATATTTAGATTTAACCATTTAAAATATCTCTAAGTTGACAAATATTGTTGTAAATGTGCTAAAAAGTGACCGTCAAAAATTAATACCAGTTTTTTAAACATTGTTTGAAGCTAAATGTGACAAAATGTTGCTGTTATTTTCAGTGTGAGCCGCTTTACAAACGGCGCCCCATACTACCGAAGACCAATTTTACCCCCAACTAAATACACAACTCAAATACACAACTCAAAAGGTCCTACCTTCTTTCCTCCAACGCTGGCCCTGACTCCACCCATTCGAAGAACATGGACGCACAATCATTCATGAGCGAAAACTCAGATGCGCGAGACTCAGCCCTGGCGTCTGTACTGCGGTCTTCTATTCAAAGCAGGATTCATAGCAATGTGCTTTGAGTATGCGCACGAAGGGGTCACGCGCACGAGGGGGAGGGGGGTATGGTACGACCATTTGATTGACGGACTTACTGTCCAATGATTCTAGGTGGTCTTGGAAATGATTGGCTGTAGTTTTTCGAGTCCTGCCCGTTCCACAGATGATTAAAGGTTGTATCAGTGATTTCAGGCCCAAAAATAAATGATCACATTCATCTAATCTTTCCTAACGATCCGCTACCCAGATAGCCACTGGACGCTGTAACGGAACAGGGCCGCAACCGCAAAACGATAGAGCCGGGTCTGGCCCGCATCCGCCTCACGGACTCATTGAGAATCCATGTATCTTTGTACTTTGTACCTGGGAATCCATGTATCTTTGTAACCCTAGGCTCCAAAACTCTTCACGGGTGAGACATGTGGGCCCTTCTTTTATAATAATTTCTGCTCCAGGCCGTCTCGTGTCCAGAACATAGCTGAGCTGAAAATTACTATTATTAGTACAAGAGCAAACTACATGGCATTCTTTATTAAAAGCTTCTAAAGTTATTCAGTCAAGAGCATTTTTTTCTTTCTTAACATGAATTACAGAGTGGGTAACATAAACAATGTGGGGTGTAACCTGTACAGATCATAGATCAAATATCGGTTTCACCCATAACTAACTGTCGGATAATAGCGTGAGACTTGCCAAACATATCACATTTTAATAATTAGCTTACCAATTTGTCCTGGATAGGATTAAATTCTTTTCCCCAGGGTTTACTCAGTCCTGAGAAGCCGAGGGACGCTGGACTGGGCGCAGCGAGGGACGCTGGACTGGGCGCAGCGAGGGACGCTGGAATGGGCGCAGCGAGGGACGCTGGACTGGGCGCAGCGAGGGACGCTGGACTGGGCGCAGCGAGGGACGCTGGACTGGGCGCAGCGAGGGACGCTGGACTGGGAGCAGCGAGGGACGCTGGACTGGGAGCAGCGAGCGACGATGGCTTGGGGACTGACTCTGCTGAAACTAAAACAGAAAATGACTATAAGTTTTCCTATAAACCCATAAAATAAGCATTCTGTCATACAGAAAAACAAAATGAAGAACTTGACAATAGAAGAGCCGAATAAGTCCCTCATTACTCACCAGTTGCTGCAGTATCAAAAGAGAAGGATTGAGAATTCACAGCCATGGCTGCACCTAAAACACACATAAACAAACATCCTCACCTTAATAAAAACACACACATATATAAATATATAATATTCACAATCATATCATTTCCACTAAGACTTAAGAATGAGGGTGGAATACATACCCAACACTGTCTGACCATTGGAATTTAACACTATGTCCACTCCCATGCCCAGTCTCGTCTTCATGTTCTCTATGGTTCTGGAGGTTTTGTTGATGTTATTGTGATGCAAGATGTTTCGCATCAGAAAGATGTGTGACGAGGGAGTCATCATATTGAGAAAATGGTTATTTTTTCTCATTCCAGAGAAGAGCTGTTCGGCACACTGGCTATTGAGCCAACCACACAACTCCGGGACCAGTTCCACCTTGCGCAAGGTATCCCTGGCGTCCTTAGAATTAGCCTCATGGAAACGATCATATAGAGCATAATGATCAGATGATCCTGTTATAGGGTGGCCATTTACATCTGGCATTGACTTTTCCATGAGTAGCCACGGTAAGTTCACTTTTATCTGCCCAGAATTTGCACGCTGAATGTTTTCCTCTGTAGCTGCTCTAGCAGCCTGCCCCCATGAGGATGGAAGGTTTCAGGTTTTCTAATGTTAGTGTGTGTTGCCAACCCTCTAGCAAAGTCATACAATGAAATATTTGGAAAATGTTTCATTGAAAACAAAAGGTCTGTGAAGTCCCGTGTGCTCTCAGCTCTGATGTTAAATTTTACCCCATAGACCACAGCACAAGGACAGGTGACCACAGCCCATCCACCTGTTGAAGGAAAACACAAATCACAGGCCCATTTGAAAGAACCGTAAACAAAGATCTGCTTGTAAAGTTTGAAAAGTTTTTTCTCTGTAATACAACATAATATACCAGATGCTCCCCAGATCTGTGAAAACACCTTGTCGTAACTGGCTCTGTTTTTCATTTCTTGCTGCAGTTGTCCAACCAAGTCCATTTGCGAGCCCTTGGGGTCGATGCCACACTCCCTACATAAGGAACGCACTGCCTCTATCTATAATGAACATTAGCATATTTGAATAATTAACACATAGTATGATTCAGTAATACACATACAGTATATTAACTGACATAGCTCACAGTAAATGATTTAATGAGTCAAATACCTTGAGTTTTAGAAGCTCATCTGTTAGCCGGTCCTCTGTGAGGGTAACTCGGATTCCTCCTTCACACTATAAGGAGAATGCACCTTCTGAAATTCTGTATTGAGAAGATGATTCCCGCTTCTTGTGTGAGGACCAATCCATGGAGCCCAGTTATGGTAGCTCGGACGAACCACAAAGGGGTTTGCCTTATTGTCTTTGAATAAGAAATTGTTAATAGAATATTTTATCATAATTCCATAGTAAAGAAAGCAAACACTAATATGTGATACCAGCTGTATCAGGGAATCATACTCACTTGGAACTAAGCCACGGCTGATCATTTCCAGAGAAACACGCTCCCAGAAATCTTCAGCATTCACCTTTCCATCAAAATCCTCTGGTGGTTCCTCAATGCTGCTCACTAAAAAACAAGACTTTACTAAACACAAGTCTTACCCAAGTTGGACATGCAATGTACATGACATAACAAACGAGTAAAAAAAATAAATTAAATGTGTGGACTTATCAGGCATACTAAAAACACCCTTCTTATGAAGGTCCATTACTACGGACACTGGATGGTAACCACACGTTACGCATGCAAAAGTATAGGTGTGGTCGGACAGTGCCTCAAAACTCAAGTAGGCATGCAGGATCCTTGTTTTTGAAGGAAAGGCTTTACCCGAGGTCCTCTCCAAGACCTCAATTGCACTTCCTACAGCCTGGTGAGTCTGCCAAATAGAGGTCATATTATGTAGACTTTACAATACATATTCATGACAAATTCTTTGTTGTTGTTGTTTTATACGACAAATTCAATACAACATGGTTCTTTACCTGGAGACTGTTGCGCAGAAAATGGCACAAGTGTATCGAGAGAAGTATGTGGTCGTCAAAATTACAGATACCATCACACCACTCCTGATATCGATATACCATGCCACATCTGTAGCACTGTTTCCTGTACATTGATATTCCTACCAAAAGCAAGTGCCAGTAAAGAGGTTACCAATTTTTTTTGTCACAGCTTTACCGTACAACCCTAACACAAAAAAAATGAGTGCATGGAGATGTTAATAAGCCTACAAGTGGAGAGGAAGACCCAGACAATCATGGTCATCAACACTTAACAGTACATGTAAACAGGAATTAAATGTTGAATTAATGATAAATTTAAAGAAAACATAACAAACCTTCTATGACATTGGTCATCGTCAGGATTTTGGCTTTTGATGTGATGATCAATGGTTCACTTAGTGGAACTATCTCAGAACATTCTGTGCAAAAGGCTTCAGATGGCGTGAAGCTCAGAGGAAAATTACAAGAGTTTAACACATCTGAAGGGATGACTGCAGGTAGTTTCTTTTTATCAAAGATGTACCTAACCATCCGAGACAGATTCTGGCCTTCGGGTGGGTACTGGGCTCCTTCCTCTGCCTCAAAACCTTCCACATTGGTGGGAAAATGTTGTGCAATACTATCCTCCTCCACACTTCTGGTTTTCCGGAAGAGTGCCCTGTCCACTTCAAATAGGTGCCACTTTGCAACATTTTTGTGAAGGCATGACTGCCTTGGTTTAGCACAAGGACAATGCCAAGAAATTGTTTTGGCATCATAGGTAACCATGACTCGACCAAGCCTGCTGTAGTAGGAAATGGTGGGCTCGAACACAGAAATGTATTTTTTATGGCTGGGCCCACAAACGGTCACTAGGCAGGAGAGAGGGACTCCTGCGTCAATTGCCTTTCTCTGGCGTGCCAAACATCTCTCCTTCTTGTCCTTTCCAAACCACCTATCATCAACCATGGTCTGTAAACCTTGCTCTGTCAGTAAGGAAATCTCCCTTCCGGCTGGTGGGCAGTATGTAAGTGATCGAAGGTGATGGCACTCATAGGAACGGATGTTTGATCTTTCTGCAAATTCTGTATTAATTCTGCAGATATCAAGTTCACATGTTGTTCTTTGTTCTGAGCCCCACGTCTTTCTGATGATGTGGATAGGAGTGTTGGGTGCTGAAAATGCTTTGGCTACTGCATAGACACCATTTCTATAATCCACACACTGTGATTTAAGGTGGTTCAGAGTGCTAATGTCCGTTTTTATTGGTGTATGTCGTCTCAGAATGTGTAGCCTTACATTTCGTCTGTCACAATGAGGACACATGACTGTGTTTGTCTTCTTTTGAATTTTTGGTGGGGGTGGTGCAAAGGAGCCAGGATCAGAGGTAAGGGAGTTAGAAACTAAAGAAATCCCTCTCTTTCTTTGTATTTGTGGGGGTGGGAATGGTACAAAGGAGCCAGGATCAGAGGAAAGGGGGGTAGAGACTGGAGCCTTGGTAACTACAGTAGCTGGGGGACAGGGTGTCGGGCATGCAGCTACAGAGAGAGCTGGAGATAGGGTAGGTGCTGCAAGTACTTCTGTCTTAGAGCATTTGGAGACATGGCTTATGTATTGTTCCTTGCGTATTACTGTCTGGCTGCAGTACAGACAGTGAAAATGGGCTGTGGTCCTGCACAGTTTGTTGCATTTTGAGATGAAGTAACCTGCAAAATTATAGCAACTAAGTTATCAACAGTGCAGAGTGAACACAGTAAGTTTAACAAAACACAGAAATAGATGAATAAACGTAACAACATTGTCATCACTTCAGTGTAGGACTATGTGATTTTTACGTTGACTAGTTAAACATTTAAAGAAATCGAAATCGAATCGGTCAATCATTCTGAAAAAGAAAAATCAAGATTTAATTTTTTTTTGCAATATTAGCCCTGCCCTACTTCAGTGTAGTTTCTACTTCAAGAAACTACAGCTCATCTTGTTTGTCTTCGTTTTGAGATGCAAGTACATATTTAGATTATACAAAGATATTTGTGATTTAAAACCACGAAAATGTATCAATATCTAGAGAAATGCTCCCACCATACCTCCATGCTCCACTGCATGGCTTATATGGTTCTCAAGATGAATAGAAAATGAGAATTTTTCTTTAGTCATAAAACTGCAGCAGGGACATTCGAACCATCCAGGCAGTATTGATCTGCATCAGGCTTGAACTGAAAATGTGTAGGATGCTGTAAAACATGACAATGAGAATAATTATGTGATCTTTCCATTAATCTAGAATAGATAGAAGGATACATAGATAATTTGCCACATACACAGAGTTATCAAGTAAGATGTAGCGAAATGATTCGGTTGCTCAACCAAGTTACTTTGCAAGGGTTGTAAGTGATAAGTGATCAGACCAAAACGTTTTAACCTAGCTATCGTTAAGTTGTTAATTCCATTTCAGACAAACCTTTGGCCCGACAGTTAACAGTACGCTAACTTGATTAGGATACAAACCAAAGTTTATTTTTACTTACCGACATGAAAAACAATCACTTGCTTTCAAAATTAGAGTCCTCCTGAAAAGAAGTATAATATAGTTAGGAAAGACTGCTGATGTGATGGCTGGCTTGCCGTCACTGTATTTACTATGAATCAATAATAAAACTTATTCATATTACAACAGTTTATCATCACATTACATGATCTAAACATGTATAACTTCTTTGCATAGCAATGACTGAACAACTGCAAACTTTTTCAATATGCAGTATTTACAACTGACAGAGTGACAATCAAATCTCATATTCTTTACAAGCAGAATAAGATTTACAGGATGTAACGTCACACATAAGAAGTCTATGATCCCCAGAGCGATTAGTCTTTTAAATGAATGAGTGAATGAGTATACTTAATGTATTGTTTTAGAATGTGTTCTTGTTTTTGTGTTGGTGGTATGTTGTATGTGACTGCTGGCTGTAAACGAAATTGCCCCATGGGGGACAATAAAGTTTAACTAACTAACTAACATAAGCACTGAAATAATATATTTTTCATATTTACCCCTTAATCCAAATAACATGAAACTGGTGATATAATAATGCAGTTAGTATAGTATAATAGTAATAGTATACAAAACAAAATTCTCAGTTGAGAATCTAACGTAGTTACTGATACGTAATTCACTCAGCCAAATGTAACACACAACTCAGTTAAGAGACATCACAGGGGAGTTAAATGACCAAATATGTAAGTTGAAGATAATTCATAGCTCTAAAAGAACATCATCAGACCTTATTGATTCGAATTACATCGATAGTTTGACAATTTGTTACATATCGCGGGCTTTCGCGCTAATTCTCTTAATTCACTTAATAGTCAAGTGATCAGCCGCACCGCACTGACCTCATTACAAACTATTATTAAAGTGATAAGAGCTGCTTTCAACAGGTAACATCTCATTCTCATACAACTCATTCGTATTATGTTGAACAGTGTTTATACTAAACCCGCAAGTGTGTTTTGTGCATTTTGTTTCGCAGTTACCTTCATCTTCTAGTCTTCTCTTCTCGATGCTTCTTCCTGTTTTTAAATGTTAACGTTAATGAGAATGTGTCCAATTTGGGCATGGGCGTGGTGGCTTCTGACGTCACACTTGGATGTGGCCGGGTTGGATGTCCACCGCAGGATGCAGCGAGAGGCTACTCAAACGGTGGCGCCAGCGCGTGAACTGGAGCTCGTCTCATAAATGAACCGAAACTCAGCGTATAAGGTTGCCTATAGCCTAGGCCTACTCGCCTCACAGACACGGGCGGAAACATTGGTGCTGAGTAAAAAAAAAAAAATGCGGAGGACAGAATCACCTGTTTCTAAAAGTGCGGGGGACGTGTCCCCCCCCGGTTGCTACGCCCCTGCTAGCTAGTACAGTGTAGTTCGACTTTTTCAGTTTTCCTACACATTCAGAGGGAACTACGATATAACTAAACATTAAATTACCATACCTCTCAATCTACAGATTCCAGCGTTTTTATCGTTGTTGTATTGTTGCTGTTGTAACTGTGACCGTCCTCCTGTTTCACGGAGCAGCAGCAGCCAGCGCGCTCATCTCATGGGTCACCTGACCTGCATGGCCAAACGTCCGCTGAGCAGAAATCAGCTCTCACAGCCTCAGTACGACCATTACTGTATTAGTTAAAACTGTAAAACTGGCCCTAAATCAGTTGATCAGCTGTCATCATTGATTGACAACTTTTTCTCTTGTTTCTTGTGTTGACGAACTTGACCAACTACCTATCAGATCTGGGGTGGCCACAGGGGTGGCCAATGAGCTTTCAGGGGCCGCCTAGGCCACCTCCTAGAATCGCCACTGAGAGTCTTCGTAGCGCGCTAAGAGACAACGTTATCGGGAAACGCAGCCCAGGAATGATGCTTATGATGCGTAATGGAGATTCCAAAGCACTCTTCTTTGATCAGAACCACGGAGAGCGATCGCGGATAGGTCTGTCCTATGCACCGAAACCTTTTTACAATGCAACAAAATATTTAAAGAGCATCAAGCTATTAAAATCTATATTATGTATAGTCACAGATAATTTAACAGTATATTAGTCAGTAATTTTTATTAGGTTAAACAATGATTAGAAAACGTTTTTAATTTAACGTTTACAATTGGTCTGGCCCATCCAAACAAAACAATTAAAAAAAAAAAATTGTCTGGCCAATCCGAGGCCCCCTGAACACGCGGGGCCCCTAGGCTGCAGCCTATGTAAGCATGTGCATTAATCCGCGCCTGACTGTCATAGATCACGTCTTTCGGCTTCATGGCCTCCCGATGGACGTTGTTTCTGACAGGGGACCCCAGCTCCCAAATTTATTGGCCTGTTCCCTGTCACCAAGATTATTATTCCAGTGGCAGTCCGACTCAAACTTCCTCCGGCGTACAGGAGAATTCATCCCGCCTTTCATGTATCCAAAATCAAACCCGTGTTTCATTCCCACATTAATCCGCCGGGCCCGGTTCCCCCACTGCCGTGACTTGTAGATGGGAAACCAACATATTCGGTAAATAGTATTCTGGACTTGAGATGGAGGGGACGCGGATTCCAGTACTTGGTGAACTGGGAAGGTTACGGTCCGGAGGAGAGAAGTTGGGTACCTGCTAGGGACATCCTGGATCACTCCCTTATTCGATGATTACAATCGGCAGGTAGGTTCGTCTGGGAATGCCTGGAGGCGTTCCTAGGAGGGAGGGTACTGTCACGGTTGTTAGATCCACTGTCTTACTCATGTCTTGTGTGTGTCTGTGATGTTCGTACTTGTTTCGCGTGGGCGTTACCGCTGATTACTGATTCAGCACCAGCTGCATCCCATCTAGCCAGCCTATTAATGCCTTGTCTTTCATCTTGTGTTTGTCAGATCGTTGTTGGAGCTTCCTCGTGTCACTACCTGTTCCCTGTTCTCTTGTGTGTTCCCGTTCTCTGGATTCCTGATTATCTTTTCTCTGCGGACTCTTCTCTCAGATATTCCACTCATCATCCTCCGGAACTGCCCATCGAAGTCCCTGCGTTACCGCTCTCCTACTGCCTGCTGTGTTACAATCTGAGACTTCCACTATCCTAATAAAGTCTTTTTACTTGCAATTGCATCCGCCTGTACCTTACATAACACATACGCTTACATACATTTGAACAACAGTGTACAAAACAAACATTTTATATAGATATCATATTCTAATTAAATTAATACTTACAATCACACAAAGAATGTCCTTGGTGATGGTCAATGTGCTACCGCCGCAGCTGCTGCTCGTGTCTGACAGCTGTGTAACAGCTGTTCTTAAAAAAAACCCAGCTGTTCTGAATAAGCTACATCTGATTGGTTCAATCCTATGTCAATAACTTGCCGTGCTATTGGCTCGACTGATATAGTAGGCAACCACGTTTGCCTGCATATTTACGGGTCATATCGTTGATAATAAAACAATCGTCCCAACTTTACAAATCCAGGTTCTCCCTCCATGGGGATCATCCATTTAGAAAAGTAAACCAGGTAAGGACCCTCAGCCCACCGTCAATATTGGCCGCTGGATCGTACATCAACGGCGCCGCCATATTGCAGAGGGCAACTTTAACATAACTCTCATAACGGGAATTGAGAAAAGTGCCTGCTTCGTGTGCTTCTTGGGGCTGTACAAATCGCAGCACAATTGAAAACAGGGGCACGTTCAAGTTCAAGATGGTGCGCAACGTTTTGCTACGGTTTCCGGGTTGAACGTCAAACGGCGTGCACCGGTGTGAAACAGGGTTTGAGATACGTTTTCTCTTGTTTGGTGGGTGTGTCAGAACTGCAGTCCAATCAGCAGCAACATGTATATGAAGCACACGGTATTAAAGTGAACTCGCACAATGGGTTCAAGGAAAGTAATTTACAAATGTGTTCGATGCAGCTCGGTATACGCAACAACTGAGGATATTAGAAGACATGTTTGTTGTAAGTTTTATTGTAAAAGTATAGGATATCAACATAATGATGTAGTATATTTTTAGCTTCATTGCAAGTGTATGACATTTGGTATAGAAATAAACAATGGTAATTAAGTGCTTTTCCTAAAAATGAGAAAGAAAATACAGGGTATTAAAACAGTATGAACTACAAATAAAGTCAGTATGTGAGCCTAAATATATGTTTTAGTCTGAATTAGGTAAGATGTGTGCTTCCATTTCAGTTTCGGCAATCCCTTCACCTGATTGGGATGTTCTCTTGTGTTCTGGGTGTCAAGTGCAGTAACATTGGGCATATTTTGTAGTATTAAACATATTTATACCGACTTCATCAGGCTCTGAAAATTCTTCACAAAGAACACAAAGAATGGCCTTCTCAGCTGCCATAATTGCAACTCTTGTGTCATCAAAACAGTGTGTTCAACGCATCACTGTTTCTGTTTAAAAAACGTTGTGCAACGTTTTGTCGGGGCTGAACGCAGCCCAGGTCTCGGGGAATTACCTTTCACAAGCAAGACTGAACATTTATTTCTGGCTGTATTTGGTCATTATATAATTAGTATTAGTAACGTTAGTTGGCCACTGGATTCAGTCAGACTAAAATAGCTAGAAATGTTGCTAGTTAAATTATTGTACTAGTCACTATTTAACTTACTTTTTACTGTCTATATTCTGTCATTGATATTTCATATTCTATTGCTATTATTATAGTGTTATACATAAACTATTTCCTATTATCAATTATTATTATTATATTATTGTACTTGATATTATGATATTATATAATTATACTATTCATTACTATTTTATTTGCTGTATACTGTTTTTTATTTAATTGATTATTCAATAAACTATTTACTATTACTTATCACTTTATCTTATATTTACTATTTGCATTGCCCTGTAGTTGTACCATATCATGCGGAGGTTGTCTGTGATCTTAATCCCGTGCGTATCAGCCATGTCTGTAATTAATAAAGTAAAAATTCCCCCACAAATGTCCTACCATATTTCGCCGAACACCGAGGTCCTGTGGTAATATTAGTCCCGTGCGAATCGGCATCTCTGTTATTTGCCGGGATCGTATTTAATTTTTTCAAGGTTTTTGTTTCATGTCCGCCTTTTTATCCATCTTACGCAAAGAATGGAGGCTGCGTTGGAGTTTTTTGATAGTATTTTGGGTGCTGGGTCATATTGCTACACTACAACTACAATTTGCAGAAAGGGACAGCTGAAAATCATCAGAAGAGCAAAAACAAAAAGAATGATTAGATGGATATGAATGACATGAATAGCAGCATCCGGTAAGGAACATTCTTCTGTTTATGATATATCATACAGCTAGACCTATAATAACAGCAAGACATTTCCAAGCAATAGCCTATTGACGTCATATCCGGGAGATAAGTCAGTAAATTTGAGTAAAATCACAGACTTCGGTTATCCCGTGCGAATGTGCCACACGAAATTCAGATGTGGGAGGGTAATTTCTAAATCACACGTGGTCCCCAGATAGTACTAATCCCGTGCGAATAGGGCTTTAGATGAAAATGGACTCATTAGTGTAGGTGGACGATTACAACAGTCCGAGTTCAGTTTCCGAGAACAGCACCCATGGGTGCTCCCCATGAAGCAAAGGTACTCAGAATTACTAGATCAGAGTTACAATGAAAGAGTGATGCATTCAGGTGCAAGGCATACACTGATTCAGGTGAGAGAGAAATATTGGATTTTGCGAGGCCGAGAGCTTGTGAAGCAAATTGTAGGACACTGTCATGTTTGTAAGAGAATAACAGCAAAACCAGCTCAGCAAAATACAGCACCTCTGCCAAGGGACAGAGTTACTGAAGCACCACCCTTTGAAGTCACTGGAGTTGATTTTGCTGGCCCATTGTATGTCAAATCAAACGGTGCACCAAAAAAGGCATACATTGCACTCTTTACATGTGCTGTTACTCGGGCAGTACATTTAGAGATAGTGTCAGATCAGACCACAGAGAAAGTTCTCCTCGCTCTGAAATGATTTATAGCAAGAAGAGGTCTGTGCAAAATAATATACTCTGACAACGCAAAAACATTCAAAAGGGCAGACCAAGATTTTAAAGAACTGTGGAGATCCTTCAAAAACTCTGAGCGTACGGATTTTTTTTCTTCAAGGTTTATTACTTGGAAATTTATTGTGGAGCATGCTGCTTGGTGGGGATGCTTCTGGGAGAGACTGAAAAAAGTACTTTTTTCAAAAAAGCCTCACTAAACTTTGAAGAGATGACCACTATTTTGACAGAGGTGGCAGCAGTTCTAAATTCTAGACTACTTTCATATATGCACAATAACGTGGATGAGCCCCAACCTCTAACTACTTCGCATTTCCTGGTAGGGGAAAGAAGACTAAGACTGATTTCCATTACACGAGAGTAGATGTTAAAAACTTCATGCTGATTTGTACTCGGCTTTCGCCAAGATAAGCAACACTAAGACGTAGCTTTACAGTAAACTATGCTTCTCCATCCATTTACGCTTCTTTCCATGTGAGGGTGTGACTCCCCTTCTGTCCGGCGTTAACGGCTGCAGTGTACTTGGCGCGTCAGCACACACGACGACTGCAACTACAGTGTGGTCTCCCTAGTGGACCAGCACGACAACCGTCTGGATTGAGCCGAGTAGGGGACATCTCTAGGGTCTTCAAGTGGGCACCTTCCGTCCTCAGTGTTTCGTCGACTAGCCCACGACACCTCAAGAGGGCTCGACAGTGACTCTGGCGTCCCAGAGTCACCCCCTTCCGTCCCCCACTCAACTCAGCCCAGCTTACTGACCTCTACATCCCTCCTGCTGCTGAGACCTAACCACAATCTCACAATCTCTCCGCAACCCAACCATACGCGCCAACCCGTTTGACTAAGGCTGTCGAGCCCCACTGGTGCGTTAAAGCAGTTACAGTGGCAACGGTTCCGTATGGCATACCACCTACCGCAAAACACAATATCTGCCCAACCACCCGTCATTCATGCAATATACACAGGAACGTAATGACTGTAAATACTATACAACCTATACAAATAAACCAACAGACTCTTCAAGTTTTTCAAGAATTCTACGAAACCATAGCGTGGCGGCCTGTACACAGCCAGCTAGAATCTTTCCGTCTCAACCACAGCCAGTTGCTGCTCCTTTCTGCTGCTTCAGATAAGTTATTTACTGTGCGACGCAACTCTTGGCCGCTGAATCCGACGTCTCTGAGGAACCGGGTTGTAGAGTGTGCCACAAAACCTCGACAACCCACTTCCACTGGATTAACCTGGACTCTCCATCCTCGCTGTTCTGCTTCAGTGGCCAGATGAGCATACCGCAGTTTCTTCCTCTCATATGCCTCATCTACAGCATCCTCCCATGGCACTGTTAACTCTATCAGTTGAACAATGCGTGCTGATCCAGACCACAAAACAATGTCTGGTCGTAGGTTAGTGGTGGCAATCTCAGGTGGAAAAATAAGCCATTGATCAAGATCAGCCAGCATCTTCCAGTCTCTAGCAGCTTCCATTTGTCCTGGCCGAGAATTGGTGTTAACACCTTTTCTTGGTGGTTGCTCGCCTGGGCGGAGGAATGTTGTCTTCTGCGTGTAATGTTTTGCTAGAACAGGCGGCAACTTATTGGTCATACTACGCTTGCCTTCCAATGCTAAAGCCAAACATCGCAGTACTTGGTCATGGCGCCAAGTAAACCGACCTTGGCTAAGAGCCACCTTACATCCTGTCAAAATGTGCCTTAATGTGGCAGGTGATGAACACAAAGGACAAGAGGGATCCTCTCCTACCCAGAGGTTTAGGTTCTGCGGTGATGGGAGAACATCATATGTTGACCTAATAAGGAAACTGATCCTACTCTCTTCCATTGACCAAAGGTCTTGCCAGCCCATCTTGCGTTGTTCCACACTCTCCCATCTCATCCACTCTCCCTGCTTGGCCTGAGAAATGGCCTTTATACACCTCATCCTCTCCTCCTGCTTTCGCACCTCGTTGACTACCAGCTTCCTCCTTTGAGCTGGGCCTGCCTTGTGCCATTTAGGAGGAGCTAAACTGAGCCCAAAACCCCCTCTTCCATGCTGTACCTGTCCCACGATATCCCCAATTTGAAGGTCAGCCTTTGCCTCTACTACAGATTTCTTTGCTGACCACTTTCTACCAGTTTTTAACACAGGGGCTGCCTCCCTTACACATTTGTCACGTGACTCTACTAATGTCATTTCCAGCCTGACCTTGGCACACTTAAACTCCTCGGTTAAAGCAGAGACTGGCAGCTGCAATATTCCTTTACTATAAAGTCCCACTCTAACCGCTCTGCCACCAAAGACTATGGTCTCGGAGTCTAATTCCTCAAATTTGACTAAGGAACATGCTGTTCGCCGATGGAAGTACCGACATAGACTCCTAACTACATTTTGGAACCGCTGGCGGAAAGACTATTTGATGGATTTAAAGTCAGCTCATACGTTTGATTCAATAAAAGGTACTATGCTGAAGGAAGGTGATGTTGTTCTAATTGGAGAGGACAAAGTACCACGACAAACTTGGAAAATGGGAAGAATTGAGAAACTGAATTTAGGACGAGATGGCATGGCACGCTCATGCAGTGTCCATACTTCATCAGGCAGTGTGTTAAGAAGACCTGTGCAACTTCTATATCCTTTGGAATTAGTTTGATCGAACGTCCTTGAAATGAATATAGATAAACCGAGTTTATCGGGAGGGAGGATGTTGTAACTTTTGTTGTTGAATAATTATAAAAAAAAATCTGAATTCTGAAAGTGTAAATTATGAGAAAACACTATTACTTTATGTTTTGTGTTTATTTTGAAAGATTGCAATGATGTGCACACCAAACTGATATACTTTAAGTGCATACTAAGTATGCTGATATCGTTTTTTGATTCAGCCTTGTCAAGTACTCCAGTTGTTGTTCTCTTTCGAGAGGTCTCTCCTATTGCGTAAGTAGCTTACGCTATGGGAAAACTCCTTTTCTCGAGAAATATTGAAGTCTTTATATAAAACGCATTGCAGCTGCACAGCCTACAGCAGTGAACGAGGCAGCTCGGTCATTGGCTGCGCTGAGGCAACTGCACGAACCTATGACGGGGCGACTCGACCAATGAGCGCGCTTGGCGCTCGCACGCTTCAGAGCCCACCAATGTGGGCATAGCCACAGGCTATATATAGGGTGCCCCGTCATAATAGTTCTTTAGATTTAATCTCCTTCAGCAAAGACCTCCCCTCGCTGGTTCCTCCGGATTATTGGAGTCTTTCGCCGCCGTTGACAAGCACACAGCGGGATTGCAACGAGGATGCCGGCGCCTTCAGCCGCCTTCGAACGCCTTCTGCTGAGCCATCCGGCGCGCATCACTATATCCTTTTTTTTGCTGTGTCGCTCTGCGATTTTACCAACCTTCTAGCAGTAAAAGAGCAAATACAAGGCGTTGTTTCAAATGCCTTCCTGCGCCTCTTGTCGAGGCCCTCTCCCGGACAGGGACCGTCACATCATCTGCGCTCGCTGCCTGGGCCCGGACTACGCAGAAGCTGCTCTCACCAGGGGCGGATGTCCCGAGTGTGACTCTCTGGGCCTCACCGAGCTGCGCGCTCGCTTCGCCGCTTTCGCCACGAACGAGCCCGCCACCACTGCGCTTCCGTCTCCTCTGTTCGAGCCGCGCAAGAAAAAGCGCCACTCACAGAGGCCGCCAGAGCGCGCCGAGAGCGGTGACGTCACGCAGGCGGACCAGCACCCCTCTGGCGGAGCGGTGGGTCTCGTCTCGTTCGGCGCGTCAGAAGACGACGAGGGGAAAGATGACAGCTTGTCCATCGACGCTGCATCTGACGACTGGCCGGGCTCGGCCTTCGATCCCGCGCCGTCTACTCTAGCGAGCGCGAGCATGGGCTCAAGCATGGACGCTGAAATCATACGCATCCTCTCCAAGGCCGTAGCCAACCACCTAGCCAACCACCTGTGGCCAACCACCTCTGCCCACCCGCCACCGCTGGATGGAAAGCCAAGGCTTCTCATCCGTCGAAGCCCTGCCGTACTACCTCAGCTCTCGCCGGTCGCGCATACGCCGCCGCTGGCCAAGCTGCATCAGCGCTTCATTCGATGGCGGTGTTGCAAGTCTTTCAGGCCAAACTTCTCCGCACCATGGACGAGTCCGGCCCTGAACCTGAGGCTTTTAAGGACCTGCGCAGCGCTACCGATATAGCCCTGCGAGCCACGAAGGCCACCGCCCAATCCATCGGCCGGGCCATGGCTAACCTGACTGTCCTCGAGCGCCATCTGTGGCTGACACTGACGGAGATGAAGGACGCGGATAAGGCCCCGTTCCTCGACGCGTCTATCTCCTCCAGCGGCCTGTGGACCGGCGGTGAAAGGGTTCGCTGAGCGCTTCACTGAAGCACAGAAGGCATCGCAGGCGATGCGCCACTTCCTGCCCAAGCGTTCCAGCTCGTCTCAGAGCCGCCAGAAACCGCCTCAGCCGCAGCGAGTCAGAGCAGCACCACCCGTCTCTCAGCCCAGACCAGAGACTGATGCTCGACGCCGCTCGCGCTCTGCCAGCAGGAAACAACCGCCTGAGCGACGGGGACCTCGGCCCAAAATTGTGCTGAACCCGGAGCCTCGTAAGTCCTCCTAGCTGTAGGAGAGAAAAGAGGGAGTGCGTGTCTCGCGGAAGCCGGACCACTCTCTCCAAAGCTTTGCAAACATTACCCAGTCCCCTCACAGGCGGCTGGAAATGTCTATACAGCAGTCAATGGGCCAGTCGCAGAGCTCGTTCACCTGCAAACAAACGCCGTTTTAACAGCGACACACAGAAATCACAAAAAGAGTCATTTTCTGCCTGTGTCATTAAAGGGTCACGTGTCCACACTGAAGTGCGCATTCCCACATATCAATACTATCCAAACAGTGCCACATGTTTTCCCAGCTCAGGCTGGATGCACCATAAATGTAGATCGTGTGCCTACTGCCATGTATGCACCACTACACACAAGCACTGTTCACACAGTTATAAATGCCTCCCCAGTAAAAGCGGGAAACACTATAAAGGTAGCGCGCGTGCCTGCTATAATGCACACACCCCTACAAATAAACACTGTATTCATGGCCAAAAACTCCCCGATGCAAGCGGGAAGCTTTATGAAGGCGGCGCGCGTGCCTACTACAGCGTATGCACCCCCACTCAAAAGCACTGCCCATACAGTTTCAAACACAGCTCCAGCTCACGCTGCGAGCATTACAGATGTAGCACGCGTGCCTGTAATCTCAAACGCACCCCTGCACTCAATACTCAGCAAAGCAGCTCAGCGCGCGCTCGCGCCTCTGAGAGCTGTAAGCTCAGCATTGTAAACACAAGGCAATTTGCCGGCCGGGTCCCTACGAAAGTGAGAAAAGAGGTTTCACATGTTCTACGCACCGAAGTGCTCAAGCTAATAGAGAAAGGCACTGTAGAGGCTGTTCCTCCCTCACTGAGCGAGGCAGGTTTTTACAGCCGCTATTTTCTTGTCCCGAAAAAGGATGGCGGTCTCCGCCCCATCCTAGATCTCAGACATCTGAACAAAGCTTTAATGATTCGCTCGTTCAGAATGCTAACAACCAAGCATATCCTCGCACAAGTTCGCCCGGGGGATTGGTTTCTCTCAGTGGATCTGAAAGATGCATACTTTCACATTCCAATAGCGCCTCATCACAGGCCGTTTCTGAGATTCGCTTTCGAGGGACAGGCTTACCAGTACACGGTACTACCATTCGGCCTATCATTGGCCCCCCGTACATTCACGAAATGTATGGATGCAGCACTCTCCCCCCTGAGACAGCGGGGAGTGCGAATACTGAATTATCTCGACGATTGGCTAGTCCTGGCACAATCAGAGAGTCAGTTAATGACACAGATCTTGGATTATCAGCCATCTAGAATGCCTGGGTCTGAGAATCAATTTTGCGAAGAGCATACTATTCCCCAGCCAGAATATTTCTTTCCTGGGAATAATACTAGACTCAATGCAAATGACAGCGCGCCTCTCATCAGAGCACGCGCTCGCCATTCGGCGCCTTGCAACATCGTTCAGAGCACGCGCGCGCGCCCCCGTCAAGCGATTTCAGAGGATGCTCAGTCTCATGGCCTCAGCTTCAGCTGTACTCCAGCTAGGATTGTTGCACATGCATCCTCTCCAACGCTGGCGCAAGAGCCGCGTTCCAACTCATGCGTGGCACTCGGGCCACTTTTTAATCAGAGTGAATCACGGCTGTATAAAAGCCCTGACACCCTGGAAAGCCGTCGACTGGTACCAGTCCGGCGTGAGTTTGGGTGTGATCACAAGGAGAAAAATGATCACAACAGATGCCTCCAAAATAGGATGGGGGGCCCTCTACGAGGGCAGGCCTGTTTCCGGCTTTTGGTCAAACCTGGAAAAGCGCATACATATAAACCATCTGGAGATGAAAGCGGTCGCTTTGGCGCTCAGAGCCCTACTTCCGTATCTAAAAGACGAGCACGTCCTAGTCCGATCGGACAACATGACATGGTAGTGTCTTACATAAATCGCCAGGGTGAACTCAGATCGAGCTCCTTGCACTCAATGGCCAGGAGACTCATCTTATGGTCCCAGCACAACTTGCGCTCGCTGAGAGCAGCGTATGTGCCAGGCGTTCTGAACCAGGGGGCAGACATGCTGTCCAGAGACAAACTTCTCCCAGGAGAATGGTCTCTTCACCCTCTAGCGATTCAGTGGTTATGGCAAACCTTTGGCGAGGCAGAGGTCGACCTCTTCGGGGGCAGACATGCTGTCCAGAGACAAACTTCTCCCAGGAGAATGGTCTCTTCACCCTCTAGCGATTCAGTGGTTATGGCAAACCTTTGGCGAGGCAGAGGTCGACCCTCTTTTCTTCTCGAAAAGCACGGACGCGCTCGCCCAGACCTGGCCGAGCCGCCCCTTATATGCTTTCCCCCCGATCGCGATGCTACCTCAGGTCATCAGTCGGGTCAAGGAGGAGAAATGCGCAGTGCTCTTGGTGGCCCCGCTCTGGAAAACCCAGACGTGGTTTCCAGAACTGATGCAGATGCTGCAATCAGCCCCACGGCCGATTCCACTGAGGTTAGACCTCCTCAGTCAGGCCAACGGGATGATACTTCATCCCCGTCCCGATCTGTGGGCCCTCCATGCATGGCCCCTCAACGGGTTCCCAGGAACCTCCCGAGTGGAGTGTTGAGAACCATCACTGAGGCGCGGGCGCCCTCAACGAGGCGCTTATATGCCAAGAAATGGAAGGTGTTCAGTGACTGGTGTAACACCAAAGGCCTGAACCCTGAATCATGTGAGGTACCGAGTGTACTCGCCTTTTTACAAGAGTTTCTGGAGGCAGGCCACACCCCCTCCACGCTCAAAGTGTATGTGGCAGCCATAACAGCATCGCACGATCCTGTGAATGGACGCCCATTAGGGAAAAACGACCTAATTATTAGTTTCCTGAGAGGCGCTAGGAGAATGAATCCTCCACGCCCCCCCTCAGTGCCGATCTGGGACCTGGCAACGGTCCTGGACGCACTTAAAGGCGCCCCGTTCGAACCACTCCAAACCGTGCACCTTAAACAGCTCTCGCTCAAAACTGCGCTCTTGCTGGCACTCGCCTCAGTCAAGAGAGTGGGCGATCTGCACGCGCTGTCGTCAAGCGCTGCCTGCCTAGAATTTGGACCTAACGACTGTAGAGTTGTCCTTAGGCCAAGACACGGGTATATTCCTAAAGTGCTTTCCACACCATTCAGAGCACAGGTTATCTCTCTGGATGCACTTTCGTCCCCAGCAGACGAAAATTATGCCAATTTACTCTGCCTAGTCAGGGCTCTCAGAGTATATTTGGAGCGGTCTGCCCTGTTAAGACAGACGGAACAGCTATTTGTCTGCTTTGGCGGCCATACTAAAGGTTTCGCTGTTTCAAAGCAGAGAATATCGCGCTGGATAGTTGACGCTATAGTGCTGGCTTATGAGGCCAAGGGTCTCCAATGCCCCGTAGGCATCAGAGCTCACTCCACAAGGGGCATGGCCTCTTCATGGGCATGGTCGAGTGGGATACCGATCGAAGATATCTGTGCGGTGGCAGGCTGGGCCTCACCGTCCACATTTATCAGGTTTTACAACCTGCAGGTCCCTTCATTGCATTCCAATGTACTATCAGCCTAGCGCTTCTTAGTATATTACGGATTCATAAGACCGGGCTGTGTATATGCTGAGCATTATCCCCTCCCTTGTAAGCTCGTTTTCTGACTGGCTTAAGGGTCACTACATGTTAGCTCATATGTGCTTATGTTACCACTGAGCACCCTTTGGGCTGCTCTAGTTATCCCATTATAAAGCTCGTCTATGGCCGGCTCGTGGGGTAATTACTTTGCTCTTACGGCTCAGGCACCTGCCTCTGTCTATTATAGAGTGAAGTCAGCACGCACGGCGTTTTGCACGGTGTTCCCATAGCGCAGGGGTGCCCAATCCTGCTCCTGGCGATCGACTGTCCTGCACAGTTCATCTCCAACCCTAATCAAACACACCTGCCTTTAATTTTCAAGTGATCCTGACGTGCTCTGAAGACCTTAATTGGTTGCTTCAGGTGTGTTTGATTAGGGTTGGAGATGAACTGTGCAGGACAGTCGATCGCCAGGAGCAGGATTGGGCACCCCTGCCATAGCGTAAGCTACTTACGCAATAGGAGAGACCTCTCGAAAGGGAACGACTCGGTTACTGACGTAACCTCGGTTCCCTGAGAGGCCCACATTGGCGGGCTGTGACGCGCACGGGCACGAAGCGCGCACATTGGTCGGCGCGTTTAGAGTCGTCCCGTCATAGGTTCGTGCAGTTGCCGCAGCGCAGCCAATGACCGAGCTGCCTCCTTCACTGCTGTAGGCTGTGCAGCTGCAATGCGTTTTACATAAAGACTTCAATATTTCTCGAGAAAATGAGTTTTCCCATAGCGTAAGCTACTTACGCAATACTCGTTCCCTCCTCTCAGGGAACCGAGGTTACGTTAGTAACCGAGTTGTTTTTTCTTCTGAAGTAACGAACAAGAAAAATTTACATCCGTGTAAGCCTCAGGTTTTTCAAAACTTTCAGTATTATTATTTGTTTTAATTTCTTATTCTCTTCTTATTTAAATTAGTTCACTGTGAAGTTATTAATTAGTTCCTTGTTACTTCATCTGATCTATACATCTCTACCTCAGGTTACACAATCCTACTGCACTACGGGTCTTTTTTTGTGTGTTGACAATGTTTAATAAAAAATTTTTTTTTTTAAATTGTGCCACTCTGTTAGCTACATACATGTAAATGTTTTGCTGTTATATTTTACAGTATTTTATGACAGCAATTATTTTAAAGTGTCCATATATGGAATTTCTAAACCTAATATATGAATTTGCTCAAATAAAAACAATGAGTAGAGAGTATAGTGTTCAGTGTATCATTTTCACATAAAACATTATATTGTGTTAAATAAATGTTAACACTAAGAAGTGTTAAATTCGATATATTTTTTAAAACATATATTGAATATTTTGACAGTTATATCACTGTTAAGGAGTTCATGTCATAAATAACTCAAATGTTAGAGTTACAATTACTCGCCGTAGGATTAGTATTTTAACTCCAAAAAGAGTTAAATTTTAACTCTGAAAAGGTGTTAATTCAACTCCAAGAGCAGAGTTATTTTAACTCTGCGCTGGAGTCTATTTGATGGTCACGCATGTACATTCAGATTGAGTTGATTTTAACTCTCAGGGAGTTTATTCCAAATAACAGAATTTGGTGTGTATGACCCCTTTAAAATATGGCAATCCTGATAAAACTTTTCAGGAAAATAAATTACTCACTAATTATGTCAATAATATCATTATGCACTCATGGTACTGCAGCAAAGTTCCTTGATTATTACGCAGGAATGAGAGTATAGTTCCTAGCCATATTGTCCTAGAAAATCACAACTTTTCATTTTCTGTCGGTCTTAGTTCACGATGTAACTACAGAAGAGTCAAGTTTTAAATAGGAAAAATATTGAAACTCTTTGGTAATTTTTTTGAGAGATGCTAACGGCCTAATTAGATTCAATAATCTATGGTAAACTATGCTAAAAGTGCTACTGCCAGACCCAGAGATCAGCTGAATGGATTAAAAAACAGTAAAACTCAACTGTTTAATTCTAGGGGTGTCTAGGAGTGTTCCTTTAACTGATTGTTACAGCTTAACGGAAGTTACACCCATAAATTGCATAATTTAGCCAATCATAGCAGTGGGCGTTTACAGTGTAGTCTAACAGCAGACACGCCTCATCGTCTTGATTAGAATCAAACAACAATATAAGTAAAATATTTTAGTACAACAAAGCTTCTTTTATTTACCTGACAATAACTCAAATCCAGTTATGGAGGGCCACAGCCAAACTCTGAAAGGCTAGATTTGAAAAACCCAGATTAAGAGTATTTGTATAAAAAAAAGCTCTAAACAATTGCAAATATTTATTCTAACCGTTCATGATGCTGCACCGTGTACATAGATGGTAAATTACAAAAAAAAAGTACAAAAGCACCTTTTACGGTTTATATTTAACACATTTTCTGGTATGTTTTTTCATGTGAGATTTGGTGCGCATAAATTATATCTTAAGACTTTTTTTCCAAAGGACACCTAAATTTACGTTGAAAAAGTGTACTTTGTAAATATACTGACTTGACTAACTGAATAAACTAGAAATACCTACAATCATTAGTGTAACAGTATCAGTAGTAATACACCCGGAGCTGGAATAAGCACTTAGATTTAATCAGATGTTCCCCAAACAGCAGCCATATTCAAGACCAGATTGTTTACCTGTGCATTCTTTCACAGGTAAAATATGAATAATTCCACTAAGATTATCCTTTTGTTTTCATTTTCATTTACATTATGGCATTTCCCAACAAGACAGAATTGTATCTAATATTTTGATACCAAGGTTTTAAACTAAATCAAATACATGAGAGATGCATCCAAACAACTGAATTTAGAGTCAGTCTTCCACAATCACTCAATATGGGAAGCTATAGCATAGGAGATGGTCAGGCATTCATATGTAAACGACTATTTTTTTTAAAAGCCTCAGAAAATCATATTTGCCGCACATTCATCTGCGGCGTGACCGTAGCCTTGATCTCACACAGATACGCATTTTCTGGTGACATTTTAAATTGCTGAGCCATTTAAAACTCTTTCCACATAAGGAACACAAATAGGGTCTCACATCTGCATGGCTTTTTAGGTGTATCTGTAAGTGCGATGGCAAAAGAAACCTTTTATTACACTGATCACAATTAAATGACCTTCCTTCAGAGTGAATGAGCAGGTGCTTTTTGAAATTGCTCCTTTTTCTAAACCACTTGCCACACTCAGAACACACCAGTTTCTTTCCAGAATGAATTAGTGAATGACGTTTCAGATCTTTTTGATGTGTGAAACTCTTCTTGCACTGAAGACATGTAAAAGGCTTCTCTCCAGTGTGAACTCTCATGTGAACTTCAAGGTTTCCTTTAAATGTGAAACTCTTTCCACACTGAGGGCAGATGAACGGCTTCTCTCCAGTGTGAATTCTCATGTGACTCTTAAGGTTGCCTTTAAATCTGCAACTCTTTCCACACTGCTGGCAAGTGAAAGGCTGCTCTCCTGTGTGAATTATTGCATGCCTCTTAAGGTTTTTTCTGTCTGGGAAACTCTTTCCACACTGATGACATTTAAAACAGTCTTCTTTTGAATGAATCTTTAGGTGGTAATCAAGGGATTCTTTGCGTGTGAAAGATTTTCCGCACTGAACGCATTTGAATGGTTTCTCTCCAGTGTGAACTCTCATGTGAGTCTTAAGATTTCCTTTTAGTGAGAAGCTCTTCCCACACAGTTTGCAGGTGTATGGGTTCTCTCCAGTGTGACTTCTTATATGGGCTTTAAAGGTTGCTTTATATTTGAAACTCTTTCCGCACTGAGAGCATGTGTAAGGCTTCTCTCCAGTGTGAAGTCTGATGTGAGTCTTAATACTTTCTTTAAATCTGAAAGTCTTTCCACAGTGATGACATGTGTAAGGCTTCTCTCCAGTGTGAATTCTCATGTGAACCTTAAGGCCTACTTTTAATCTAAATCTCTTTTCACAATGTTGGCATTTGAAAATCTTCTCTTTAGAGTGAATTATTACATGTTTGTTAAGGTGTGTTATGTCTGAGAAACTCCTTCCACACTCATGACATATAAAACAGTCCTCTCTTGAGTGAACTCTCATGTGGGAACTAAGGTTTTTCTTGCGTCTGAAACTTTTTCCACACTGATCACATGTGAACGGCTTTACTCCAGTGTGACTGTTTATATGATAGGTAAGGCTTATGCTCCACTTAAAGCTCTTTTCACACAGTTTGCAGGTGTAAGGCTTCTCTTCATTATGAATTCTCATGTGCCTGGTAAGGGTTGATTTTTGAGCAAAACTTTTTCCACACTGTTGACAGGTGAAAGGCTTCTCTCCAGTATGAACTCTCATGTGGCTTTTAAGGGGCGCATTTTTAGGGAAATCTTTTCCACAGTATTTGCAGGTATAAGGCTTCTCTCCTTTGTGAATTCTCATGTGGACTTTAAGGTCTTCCTGTTGATTGAAACTCTTATCACACCTAAAGCATGTGAAACAACTGTTAGGGTCAGTCTTTGGTTCTCTTTTTTGTGGAGAAGTATTTTCAGTCTGCTTGGAATTTCCGGCAGTCATGAAATCATGATGTTTCTCATACTGATCTTTCTCTTTCATTTCATTCAGTACTTCACTCTCCTCTTTCAGTGGCATCAGGTCTAAGGTAAAAAAAGACAAAAACCTCAGTTTAATGGCACAAAGCAACAGATATTAAAACACCTTTCAAATCTGCCATTTATGACTAAAATATTAGAAGTGTCCTCTCAATTTGTCACAAATTTCAGTCAGAATGTAACCCTCATCACTGCACAATTTGCTTAAAGTTAAAAATGCTTTTGTCACATCAACATCATTCTTCTTGCTTTTAGACCTTTAGACAACATAGACCATGACCTGCACACAGGAATTTCTGTGGTGTTGAATTTTTTCTGTAAGACCTTATAGTGTTACAGAGTTACAATTCTTGTGTAACAATTCTTGTTCAATACTGTAACACCGGCTTGTGTTAAACTGTGGCCCACGTGGGATCATTTTCTAGTGTTGCACTTCCGAACTCCTGTTTAGTGTTAATTATACATACAGGACCTTGAAGTAATTGAAAGAATGCGGTCCGCATTTGACGACCAAATCAGTTTGAAAAAATGTCGGCTCTCTCGTTGGAAAGTCGAGATTAAAAGCAAATGAAAGCAATGATAAGAGTCTAATTTTTTTGTTTGTTTTAATATATATATATTTTTTATTAATAATTGGTTTAACATTAACTTTGAGCTCATGTGTCTGTGAGCAATACAGAGTATACAAAATGAATCATTCCAGCATTAGTCGCATTAAAAGCCGCAAGTTGTAATTTCCATTTAATTGCATGCTGTCCTTGTAATGCTTTGATCCACAGAAGACAAAGATGATTATAAAAGAACATAAGATTTATTATGAACTCAGAATAACAAGCCAACATACGAAACAGTGTGTTAGTGCACAGACAACATCCGACAATGAACGGAGGGACCAAAAGACCTTTAGTGGCACAAAAAAAGGTTAATAAGGAGTCTATTTGATGGTCACGCATGTACATTCAGATTGAGTTGATTTGAACTCTCAGGGAGTTTATTCCAAAAAAATATCCGCAATTATTGCCTGTGTTATTGCCTGTGCAGCAGGGCAGATGGGTGACAGTGAGAGATCGCTCTGGTTGCGGATCAAAAAACCACTCTTCCGTTGGATTACCATAACAAATCGATTTGCCCCACTCAGTGAAACACCCACTGAGAATTCTGTTGATTGTGCCCTGGTAATTGGTGATTCGATCACATGGAACGTGAAAATAGAGACACCAGCCACCATAGTCACATGTTTGCCGGGAGCCAGAGCACCTGACATCAAAGCAAATTTAAAAGTGCTGGCTAATGCTAATCGTAAATTCTCTAAGATCATTATTCATGTCGGCACTAATGATGTTCGACTCCGCCAGTCGGAGATCACCAAAATTAATATTAAAGAGGGGTGTACGATTAAACTCGCAAGTACGATGTCAGGCACTGTAATTTGCTCTGGCCCCCTTCCTGTTCGCCGGAGTGATGAGATAGTTAGTAGATTGTGTTCACTCAATGGCTGGTTGTCTAAGTGGTGTCCGCTTAATAATGTAGAATTCATAGACAATTGGAAAAGTTTTTGGGGCAAACCTGACCTGTTGAAAAGAGATGGTATTCATCCCTCCATTGGAATCGTTGCCATTGGGCATGCCATTGGAATCGTTTAGAAAATTTGTTTTCGATTCCGATCATCGGTTCCAAACGCGCAAGTTTCGGTCCATAGTGGCCAACGGATTTCTGGAAGTGCTTGCCGTGCCCGCTTGTTCTGTTGCAGCCATGAGCACGGTAGGGATGTGATGGTGAGGATATTTTCCCACCGGTTAATCGACGTGTGTCACCGGTGGAGGCTTTCAAATCTTTTGTTATCGCTTTTAAATTGCTATGTTAAAAGCAACATGAACACTTTGAAGTGTTACAAATTTATCAAATGTTTAATTTAGATTTCCAATACTGTAGAATATAAACTGAGGAAGTTTATTAGTGTTCTAGTGTCTCAGCATGTGAAGTGACCTGCTGAGAGGGGTCTCCTCCATCCTGTTCTCCTGGCTCAGCTAATTTACATGCTTTGTTTTGATGTATCCCCCTCAAGGAAATTCCACCCCCTTGAAATGAATATAAGCTAAAAATGTATCATGTTTTAGTTAGACTTGGGATGACGCTTGGAAAAGACTACAGCAAATCCAGCTAATCTGCAATAAAGAACCTGCAAAAGATACAACCAAGTCTCCTGGTCTTTAGCTTCTAAGTTTTCAACACTTGAGAAGAAATAAGTTTACTACAGATGGTGCCCTGCGACCCGGATATAATTAACTTTACCTGAATCCAGATCAAGCTCAAAGATCTGACTGCATTCCAGACTGAATCACCTGAATCCAGATTTGAAACAAAGATCAACAAAGCTGAGTGAGTTCTGACTGAGTTCCAGCAACTTCAACCTCAACAAAGCTGAGTGAGTTCTGACTGAGTTCCAGCAACTTCGACCTCAACAAAGATCTTAACAAAGAATGAACATTTCTGACTGAAGTTCCAGCTGGAATCTTTCCATACAACCAAACGATTTGGTGAGTTTCACTCTATTCAAAGAACCGCTGAATGACAAGTACACATCCTCTGCGTTGTCAGAGAAGAGTTATCAGACAGCTGTAGTGTTTGGTTAACTAAAGTTATCCTTTAAAAGTGTTCTTTTAAAGAGGAAAGTATAGCCTCTACGTTGCTAGAGAAGGGTTATCCTCTAAACTTAGAGAAGATTAACATTGTGTTAATATTGTTGTATCCTCTGTTTCACAGAGAAGAATTTTAGCATTACGTGCTAGTTATTTTGTTTGTTTATCCCCTAAAAGTTGAAAAGGTGAAATATCCATTTTCTTTTGTAGGGAAGATTAGCGTAACATGCTAATAGTTTGTGATGTGTTTGGTAACAAGGAAGTTTAACAACCGTTGATCTGTGTTAAACAAGTGTAGCCTCTGTTTTATCAGAGAAGTTTTTAGTGTTTGTGTGATAACAAAGAACATCACAAAATGTTTAGAAGGAATGCCAGGTTGGTTCCAACAAATGAAAAAAGTGGACTAGCTACTCCTTTATGGACAGACAGTGAGTTCAAGTCATTGTTAGGAGAGCACATGGACTCCATAGTGACTGAGTTAGTTAGATTGGATTTGACAAAGAAATTTGGTATTGATCCAGACAAAGTTTGGTCTATTGAAGAATGCAAGAAGGTGTTGAGTGCATGTATCAGAAAGAAAAACATGAAAGGCATAATTTGTTGCCATAGAGAATATAGCTTATCCATTGCACAAGAACAAACTAGGTGTATTGATAAGTTAAATGAACAAAACAAACAATTGCAGACTCAAGTGTCTTGTTTCAAGACAAAGGTGGGCAATAACAAGGCCTCAACCAAATGTGATTTTGAAGACCAACAGTCAGATGAAAGCTATCCTGATTTACAGTCTTGCTGTAGACTAGAAAACACTAGAAATTCTGGTTTGATAGATAAAGATGTAAATGCAGTTAAAGTGTGTGGAGCAAGACAAAAGGCTCAGAATACAAAAGGGGTTGATACAGTTCCATCTGTAACCCCCATACTGCAGCTACAAGCAGTCAAATTATCTTTAAATCCTAAAGACATTGAGAGAATCGCTGAAAATTTGCCATCAGTGCAAATAAATTTTTCTGAGTTTAGGAGAGAATTGTCCAAAAAGATGCGGCTCTACACTATGTCTCTAGCTGAAGTCACCCAGCTAATATCACAGATCTTGACTGAGTCAGAATTCAATGATTTTGAAAATGCTGTTATTTCTGAACTACAACATGCAAGTAAAGATGAATTGAGAGAGGGAGTTTTGAAAATCCTAAAGAACATTGTTGGACCTAAAGTGGACTGGTCAAAGATAACACATTGTGTACAGAAGAAGAATGAAACTGTTTGTGAGTACACAGAGAGATTTTGTCAGTCAGCTGCAGCTTACAGTGGAATATCAGACACATCAGAGAAGGTGTTAGAAGATAATGGCCCTTTGGCTCGCACATGGTTTCATTGTCTTTTGACAGAGCATAGAAATGCATTGCCTTTCTTAGACGTCACATGGTCCACTAGAACCCTGCAAAGTAACCTAGGCAGGTTAGCTACTTGGGAAAGAGACTCGGATGTCAGGGCAAGAGTAAAAATTGCAGCAGCCTCCTTTAAGGTCAACACAGAGAACCAACCGAAACGTAAATGTCCTAAGAAAGAGGGAAGTTGTTATTACTGTGGTAAGCCTGGACATTGGAGAAAAGAATGCAGGAAAAACAAAAAGAATTCAATAGAGAATAGAGAAGTGAATAATATTACTCAGCTTCTGCTGAATCTCCTGGCTGCTCTGAAGCAACCCCTCCCATCATCAGTAACCACGTTAGGCAGCTGTTTTAGGTGTTAACGATTCAGACTGTGAGTGCTTAATTTCCCCAGTAACTTACAACAAAGATGAAAGACTTGTGTTTGTTTAATAGAACAAAAGGAAAGTGACGGTCTCAGCTTTCCTTTGGGGGACACTGGTTAAGTAAACTCACAGCCTTAAATGTTATTTTACAGCGCCGGCCTTTCATCAGTAATAGTGTTAGGTCAGACTGTAAACGTAAAATGCCCTCATGCAGTGTCAACACTAATTGTTTCATCCTCATGTATGATGTCTGCAAATGATTTAAGTTTTGTTGGAGGATGAAAGAGAAATGAATCACGATTGTGTTCCGCTCACGTACACACCAACAGGGATAGGGTAGGACACACGAATCAGTGAAGAACCCAGGGAAGAACCGGAAATGCAATACGCAATCGGGGGCAAAACCCTGGGCGAAGACTCCCTCATAGGCCTCCCCATCCATTTAGTCAATCCTCACTTCACTGTTTCTTTAGGTGTCAAAATAATTAAGAAATAGGGAAAGGAACAACCAGAGCAATAGACTCGGAAAAGAACACAACCCTATAGTGTTGAACAAATACTGCTCCTGTCTTTTGTTTTCTGTCTTCCTTTGTGCAGATACCTCTTGATGGCTGACCCAAGACAATATGCACCGACCTCCTCACCGCCCCTCTAGAAAACAACGAGACCCACTGCAAAGCCAACTATCCCAAAAGGATAAAGAAAAGAAAAATACACAACGCAGAGACTACGAAACCTTCAGTTATCCATCAACATGATCAAGATTGTCGTACTACTAACCATCGCACAAAATGTAGACTCCAGAATCCTTGTTTGCTGGAAAAGAACCTTTGCATGTCACATCCGAAGATGGCTGCATTCCAGGACTCACTTGTGCACAAACATGGTGGTCCAACAAGACATTCTTGATCTTTCAGCAAAATTCACACCAAGATGACTGAAGTTAATTCTTCCGTAAGAACTCCACGGACCCTAATTGCGTGTTTTGTTTTCTGTGTCAGCATGCAATTGCAGAAACATCCACACAGAGCAAGCTATGTGCCTGTAACGATTACAAGTTGCAAGAATGAATTTTTAAGTGTTTTAAATTTGTATATAATGTGGGAGTTATTTAGAACTCCCAAAGAGGGGATTGAAGTGTTACAAATTTATCAAATGTTTAATTTAGATTTCCAATACTGTAGAATATAAACTGAGGAAGTTTATTAGTGTTCTAGTGTCTCAGCATGTGAAGTGACCTGCTGAGAGGGGTCTCCTCCCCTTGCCTTTTGTCAGTGCGGGAAGGTCTGCTCCATCCTGTTCTCCTGGCTCAGCTAATTTACATGCTTTGTTTTGATGTATCCCCCTCAAGGAAATTCCACCCCCTTGAAATGAATATAAGCTAAAAATGTATCATGTTTTAGTTAGACTTGGGATGACGCTTGGAAGAGACTACAGCAAATCCAGCTCATCTGCAATAAAGAACCTGCAAAAGATACAACCAAGTCTCCTGGTCTTTAGCTTCTAAGTTTTCAACACTTGAGTAGAAATAAGTTTACTACAACTTTCATGCATAATGGTGCGGTCGTGCGGAGCAGCACTGTTTTGTTATTTGCCCTGAATTGGCGCTAATTTGAAAACAAAACGAATTTTTTTACATCGCTTATAAAAAGCTGGTGCGGCAGTGTGCACTTCACTTTTAAATTAGTATCAATTCATCCTTAGCAGAAAGTTTGATTGACATGCTGACCAATGAATCTAAATCCAAAATTTTTGTCCAACAAAGCAGTCAGGAGAGTTAGATTAAGTCGTGGATTTGAACTTGGCTGAGGCAATCTTTCACGACACATCAAAGAGCCACAAAACAGTAGGCCTATTGTTTAATTTTCTTTGACTGACCAAATTTTAAATATTACCTGTTCGGTCTTGTCTATCAGCGTGCTGTCAGTGTCCTCTATTTTTCACTGGTTGAATCCGAAATCACCCTCTAAACCCTCATTCCCTAAGTTAGGCCTATTCCCTACATTAGTCCATTAATACTGTTCACTAAGTGAATGAAAACGAGTGAGCGAATTCAGACAGCTGTTGAGCGTTCATAAGCTGTACGTACACAAAACGGTCCAAAAGGCAGGAGCATGAGGAAGATAAACAAGAAGTAATCAATATCTCTGGTATATCACTTTCAAACAGCCAGATTTCAGTTCTATCAAAAGGCCTTACCTTTGCACCTACAAATCCAACTAAGGAGTTCCAAACTAAAGTGGACTTATTTAAATTTTACAGCAACCTTCAGCTAAAAGTGTGGCATTATACCAACTATAGCGAAACAGCTGCTCACTCCCAAGAGACACACTTTAGGCCCAAGTCAACATTTATACCCTATATAAACAATGCGACGCTGAATACTTTTTCTACAAAAGTTACATATGAAGCGAATAAACTCTTCACACCTGGTAAGAAAACTCAACAGAATTACAACCTGTCAAAGGATGAAAAAGAAGCATTAAAATGTCTGTCAACTAACAACAAAATCATCATCAAAAGAGCAGATAAAGGAGGAGCAGTGGTAGTGTGGGGCAGAGACCAGTATATCACCGAGGCCATGCGTCAACTGGATAACCGTGAGTACTATCAGCCTTTACCATCTAATCCAATAGAACAAATTAAGAGTGAACTAGAGGAGATGCTTAAACATGCAAAAAGTGAAGACTGGATTTCTAAAAAAGAACATGATTTCCTACAATGTAAATGCCCAAGAATTGCTTCTTTTTACATGCTTCCGAAAATACACAAGAACTTGGAGAATCCACCAGGAAGGCCAATCATAAGTGGCAATGGGTCAGTGACTGAACCGACATCCAAGTTTGTTGATTTCCATATTAAGCAATTTGTAATAGACTTGCCCTCCTTTATCCAAGACAGTACATTTATGTTAAATAAGATCAAAGAAATGAAAAATATTGGCACTGCCTTTCTAGTGACGATGGACGTTGAGTCATTATATACAAACATTGATCACAAAGAAGGTTTAAAGGCATTGACGCATTATTTGGGGAAGAGACCACCAGAACAGATGCCCCCAGCTGAGTTTATCTTGAAACTAACAGAATGGACACTAACTAACAATGTTTTCTTATTCCAAAACAAATTCTTTAAGCAGATAAAAGGTACAGCAATGGGAGCTTGCTTTGCACCAAATTATTCAAATCTGTTTATGGGTCTCTGGGAAGAAACATTTGTCTATTCGAGTTTGAATGAATATGTTAATAAGATTGTATGGTGGGGTAGGTATATTGATGACGTTCTTCTTATATGGTCTGGGTCACAGCAAGAGCTGCTACAGTTTCATGCATATCTTAATAACACTAATCCTAATTTGAAACGGAGTCTAGAATTCTCATTAACAAATATTCATTTCCTAGATCTGGAGATATCAAAAGATGACAAAGGTGAATTGCATACGTCCGTGTTTAGAAAACCCACTGATCGTAATACCATACTGAGGGCAGAAAGCTACCATCCACCTTGGTTATTAGAGAATATCCCTTTTGGCCAATTTCAAAGGATTAAATGCATATGTGATTCTGAAGATGTTTTTGATAAAAATGCTCAAGACATGGTTCAAAGGTTTAAGAAAAGAGGAAGTATTGATACTCTAAAAATCTTTGGGATAGAACATGTAAAAATATCACCAAGAGGGGGAGATAGACTCAAAAAACTTTTGCAAAGAGAATCTTTTTGGATTTATACTCTAAAAGCTAATCAATACCCTGGTCTAAACTTGGAATTGGATTTTTCTCCTTTCTTGTAACGGAATATATGCACATGTCAATGTTTTGCTATATGTATCTGTCTATATTAATATTTAAAATTGTATCTTGATGTGAAAAGCGGTAAAATATAGAAATTGTAAAATTATTCAACATCTGAGACTGCACATATTTATTAGAGCATGAAATGAAATTAAATATTGTTAACAATGTACCATTTTTCGGTAATTTGTCATATAAAGTAACCTCTTGCTATATGTATCCATATTGATATTTTACACTATTCTGATGTGAAAATGTGACTTGTCTTATCTAAAGTAACTTGTTGTAATTGCTCTCTGTCAGGTGATATGTGCAGATGAGCACCTGTGCTTCTAAGTCATGTGACCACATGCAGATATATAGCATGCAGTCTACGGACTGCCATTTTGAATTTGCCCTGAAGAAGGCCAAAGAGGCCGAAACATGTTGGCATATGTTTTTTAATGGATAGCCAAGTTTAAATAAAGGCTTTTTAAACTTATATTCCTTTTGAGTGCCTCAGAATTACTGTTTATTTGGGAAACATTTTGGATCTCCAAACTGAAGAGCACCAAAGGAACACACCTCTCAACACCCAAGTAGCACTCCTAGTAACTCATTTGTAGATTAGAAAACTATGTTGGCATTAGTGGAATTGCACTAGCATGGTTTAAATCATACTTATCTGACCGTTATCAGTTTGTAGCAGTAAATGAAGAGATGTCTTATCGATCACAAGTTCAGTATGGCGTACCACAAGGCTCAGTACTGGGACCGCTACAGAGATTCTGATTATTGGACAAAAAACATCCACATGTAATAACCTAGAATACTGTTTAACACTTGATGGCTGCTCTGTTAAGCCTTCGTCGTCGGTTAGAAACCTGGGTGTGCTCTTTGATACCAATGTTTCATTCGAAAGTCACGTGTCTAGTATCTGTAAAACCGCATTTTTCCATCTTAAAAATATATCTAAATTACGTCATATGCTCTCGTTGACAAATGCGGAACAATTAGTTAATGCGTTCATGACTAGATTATTGTAATGCTCTACTGGGTAGTTGCCCTGCACGCTTAATAAACAAACTACAGCTAGTTCAAAACGCAGCAGCTCGAGCTCTTACCAGAACTAGGAAATATGACCATATTACCCCGGTTCTGTCAACACTGCATTGGCTGCCTATTAAACATCGTATACATTTTTAAATATTGTTGATTACTTACAAAGCACTAAATGGTTTAGCTCCGCAGTACTTGAGCGAGCTCTTAAAGCAGAACTCGGTAACTCTAGTCATTTTTTCACCGATCGTCACTTTTGTTGTCGCATGTTTTCTCCACGAGCTCCCCCTAACGCTGTGGGGCGTAAATTTCACAACACGGTAGTAAAAACATCTCACTTGTGGCACCCTCATCCCCCTTTCTACCGCTGCTCATGTGCATTTGTTATTATTCGGAGCCAACTCTATCGTGCAGAGCATATGACAATAGTTGTCTGTCAAGTTTGCCACATAGATAGCAGCAACCCAATACAACAGATAGCAATCTACCGTAAATACAAACACGTTGGCTCGCTGGCCAGTCAGCTAACTACCACAGACAGTCATGGATTGAAAACATTAATAAACACTTACAAGAATAAGGAATAAAGAAAACAAAGTAGTTCTTACAATTGCATTAGCAGAAATGCAGTGTCAGCATCTGTTTTGCAATCGTACATTTCTTTTAGCTCTCGCCACTCACTCAGGCTACGTCTACATTAATCCGGATATATTTGAAAACTGAGTTTTCGTTTAAAAACGCTCTCCGTCCACACTAGCTTTTTCAGGCGTTTTCCGACGTTTCAGTGTGGATGAGAAACTTCTAAATTCACCTTACTGCGCATGCGTGATACTGATACCTCACAAAATCTTACTGAGATGATACAGATGGAAAAATAAATAATAAAGTTATTGCGCAATTCTTCTAACAGGATAATTTTATTTAGCAAAATATCTCACCATTCTCGTTTTCAAATGTATCTGCTTTGGAGAGCGTTTTCCAAAAGCTACGTTTTTGTTCTCTTAAAACTCCATCTCAGTTCTGACGGAAGGCCAAAACGGAGAGAAAATTTCAAACGAAAACTTGTATTAAAGGATTAGTTCACTTTCTAAAAAACTTTTGCTGATAATTTACTCACCCCCATGTCATCCAAGATGTCCATGTCTTTCTTTCCTCAGTTGAAAAGAAATTAAGGTTTTTGATGAAAAGATTCCAGGAATTTCAAAGTCCAAATGACAGTTTCAGTGCAGCTTCGAATGGCTTTAAACGATACCAGATGATGAATAAGGGTCTTATCTAGCGAAACGATCGGTCATTTCAAAAATAAATAAAAAAGTTTACATTTTATAAGCACAAATGCTCGCCTTGCTCTGTTCTGTGATGCGTGTTTGTGACGTCACGTAATACGCAATTACATTGAAAAGGTCACGCTTCTGTCCTGACGAAAATTCTCTTTTAGCCTTTTTAATATTAAAACACCCAGGATGCGCACACGAAATGGGCATTTTAAACGATGAACTGACACAAAGACATTTGAATATGTGTATATATTTTTTTATTTCTGACTTCCGGGTGAATGCTGGCGCTATTAGCTGCCGCTGTTCAGGCAGGGAATTTTAAAACTTTTAGTACTTCTAAAGCTTCCTGCTTTAGGAAATTATCTAAATTATTTAATTTAGTAAATTAAATCCACATTTTATAAATGCATGGATCCATCTATGAACTGTTTTAAACCATTTTAAGGAGCCACTCTTGACCTGTGTATCCACGTTGATTCGGCGGTTGATTGGTTTTGATCTAAGTGTTGATGCTCTCTGTGGTTGCCGGTTTGCCTGCCGGTTACTGACTGTTCTTCGTGGTACCTCTGGCACTTGGATCAACTATGAGGATCACTGAGCTACTGGTGCAGATGAACTACATCTGGGTCGTCCTTTCTGCTATATACCATTCTGTGGCATGGACGATGCTCCAGTATTCGGCGGCGGAACTTACTCAGCTCCGTTTGCGTCCTTTTAATCTTCCGTCAGCTCCACATCTTCCCTTGGATATTGTGTACATACCACGTCGGAAATATATACATCGCGGGTCTCGGCGGAGTTACAACAT
Organism: Semotilus atromaculatus; assembly: GCA_031834385.1. Lineage (NCBI taxonomy): Eukaryota > Metazoa > Chordata > Actinopteri > Cypriniformes > Leuciscidae > Semotilus > Semotilus atromaculatus. The sequence goes on along the minus strand of JAULUF010000040.1, from coordinate 4,387,888 downwards.
TGATGGCTCATGTCAAATACGGTCCTTCTGGTCATCTAAACCACGCCCACCGAAAAGGCTCACACGGACTGTCGATCACAGTGTATTAACCAACCTGGCCAGATCGGTTGGCAACGATTCTGGTAAAAACAATTTTTCCTTTGGATTATTTAAAGGCATACTATGCAGGAATTTTACCTTAATATAACAGCTTCAAAGTAATTTCGGTGGTAAACAAACTCATAATAGGGCGAATCATTCTGGTAGTAAAGCTTGGGGGGGTCACCGCTGGAAATACCAGCAATGCAAGTCTGAGAAGGGCGCCCCTGACAAATCTCGCGAGAATCGCGACTTGCTTTACGGCAACGACGTCACACACAACAACAACATATGAAGCAGGAAGACACTTGCGCTCATTTCAGATGATGGAAAAAGCAAAGAAAACGCGGTAGGAAGAAAGTAAGGAAGGCTTTCACTTGTTGGCGCAAGTTAAAAAGTAGCACTGGATGCAACAGTGATGCTGACCTGGCGATCTTGTTGATGGACTAGTAAGTAAATATCTTACTTGTAAACTTGTTTGCGTCATATGTTGTATGTTGTTGCGCAACTTGCGCTTGCTTGTAGTATGCCATTGTTTTTATGATGCTGTTCATTCATTCATTGGTGATAATTAGACTAGTCCAATAATTTCCACATATGTTTAGCTAGATTTCGATTATCATATTTTGCGTTATATATGTTTTATTGCCTAGCTTGCCGCACAACGCTGTTGACGTTGATTCCAGCGATTATCATGAGAACAGTTGTCAATATCTCACATAATTATCTAGTGTAAACGAGCACAATTTGCAAACTATTATGATAAATTGCAATAATCATGTCTAATGACATCATAACGGCCAATGTTATGAAATAATGCGACGTACATTTAACTTTATTGATGTCATCAGGCATTTTGTAATGTTTACATTACAATCAAAAAACATAAATGAAATTATACATTAGACCTAGACTATAGGCTATTTACTTGTGATTTAGCTGCAATCATGTAAAAACGTTATAAGCTGCCAAACGCGATAGGGTACTTTATTATTATAAAGTAGTCTAACACTTATATTATAAGACTTATTATCCGATTTTGAACATCATCATTATTTCAGTAGACTATGCAGTATATGCAATAGCCCAATATTTTTATGAAATCGTGAAACATTACCTGGTCAATATCTTCGGTGTCTTGTGCCTGTTCCATGACCAACGCTACTATCCTACCGAACAGGGATGGAAATTAGCACCGGCCACCAGCCAACTGTGGGTGATTTTGTGTTGTTGCGGGTAAACTCGCCTCACCTACCGGCCACCGTGGCGGGTAAATAAAAATAACATCATGCAACGTTCGTCTGTTAGGACAAATTAGTTTGAATAAACGAGCAGACACTGATTAGCAAGACAACTAGCAGTGAATGTGCTTTCCATTAAATTAATCACACACACAGTAAACAAATCCTTAAAGGTGCCCTAGAATGTTTTTTTTTATTATTTTATAATGTTTCCTGGGTTGCCCTTATAATGTTAGTATGTTTTTTAGATCAAAAATAGTCATAATTTAGAAATAAAAGGCATTTTTCCTAGCCTGATTTTAGTCTCTGATTTGAACACTCTGTTGGAAGGGGCGTGTCTGCTGTGAGAACCGGCCACTGCTGTGATTGGCTGACATGCTTGCATATGAAATATGACATGTGAAACTCTCTCGAATACTTTTATTACAGCTGTTATATACGTTTTAACTATTACAGCTATCGAGATTAACGAATCGTGAGATGTTTTTAAAGTATTTAAATCTATTTCCATCACATAAAATGTTGCTGTGATGAGCATTGAGCAAGCAGATGACAGTCTGTTGATCGCGAGACAACGCAGTTTCTCTCTCTAATGCTTTCACCAATGCAAACGATGACATAGCCTACTTCTATGAGAGCTTCGTTGTGGAGTGTAACAGCGTCATTGATTTCATAACGAGTTTGGCAAGAGAGATAAACTCGCGCTGTGTGGATTGTTCTTTGACCGCTTTCTGTATACTTTTTTCACCGAGAATTAGCCTATTTAACGTTAGTTATGTATGCTCGTTACTTGGAGTTTGCTATTACTGTACTAGGATCTTGCGCTGGATCTAACACAGTGTAAATTATCTTTAATAAAATCACTACTTACCGGTTGCGGGAATATAGTTGGAATTACCCCCTTCTTCAGTTTGAGACGCTGAGAGAAGCTTGATATTGTCCCAGGTTCGAAAATAAGTCCGTGGTGAAATGGGCAGAGCAAACTAACAACTTCGAATTAAACTGTTGCGGTATCCGATTATATATAAACATCAACCACGCGTCCACGCCTGTTGACATTTCTTTTCTGTGGGAAGGGTATGAAAATACCTCACATCCCCTGCACAGCCTGGAACATAGCATTTATTCCATGATCTGCCATTTTCTCTCTGATCCTCGCTTGTTCCGATGACTCGGCTGCGCAGTGCTTGTCATTGAGGGCTGGGATATGCAAATCTTTGGAGGCGTGATCCCCGACTGTTGCGTCACAGTCGGTATTATGTGGAGATTCGCCTGTTTTTCAGGGGTGTTTTTTAAAAACGAGATTTAAATAAGAAGGAGAAAACAATGGTGTTTGAAACTCACTGTATGTCATGTCCATGTACTGAACTCTTGTTATTTAACTATGCCAACATAAATTCAATTTCACATTATAGGGCACCTTTAACAAAAAAAAACAAAACAAAAAACAGGACTATTCTGGTGGGTGCGGTGATGCTGTGGTGACGCGCTCATGTAAGGGTGGTGCTGCCAATAAAGCTCATAAAATCTGTCACAAATAGGCTAACAGGCAAAAGTAATGATTATGAATATGTAAACTATAGCAAGGAGATATTTTTATTATTTATTAATAAACAAGTATTTTCTTTGTCCGTGTCAGTTGCAAAGATTAAGTTAACGATGCTGATCGTGATCATCGCAGTAGTGAACGCGCAAGAGAGAAATGCACATTTCATACGAATTGCATAAGCAGAGAGCAGTCTGTGTCTGTTTTCTTTCTTTTTTAATAGTTCTGTTTAAAAGTAGACATGTCTGTCTGTGAGGCTATAGGCTACCTTATACGCTGAGTTTCACTCCAGTTGCTGCTCCAGTTCACGCGCCGTCGCCTCCGTTTCGTGATTATCTACTGTCTGCTATATTTAATTATTATGTATTAAATCCAGGCAATTGGTTGATGAAACATTGATTACAATTAAGATACAATTAATACAAAACGAAATTCACTTTAAAGAAAGGTTTTGTGCTTTCTGTCTCTGTGAAAGTTTTAAGCATCTTTTAGTGCCGCTTTCACAGTGGTCACGTCTGTAACATTGTTTTTTCCTCATATTGGAACTGAAATGAATATCAGTTCATGGTTTGTGTGTGTAGGCTATAAGAGAGAAAGAGAAAATGCCAGTATTTCATTGAGACTTGAGATTAAATAAACTGCTTAAGTATTGTAGATCTTATTATTAATTTTCACATGCAGTTACATTGTCGGTTAGAAACAAGAAAGTGGCTGGTAAAAACATTGAGTGGCTGGTAGATTTTGAAATCCACCAGTCACAGTGGCCGGTGGACAAAAACGTTAATTTCCATCCCTGCTACCGAACAGGTACCGGTGTACAGGGTGGGGGGTGTATTTACGACAGTGCAAGTATTGCACAGCGACTCTGGGGGTCGCTGTTTGACAAAAACACAATTTCTGCATAGTATACCTTTAATATACGATCTCTCTCCAATAAAGGACCTCTGGTGTACGATCTACTGTCTGACCGTGAGTTTGACTTTCTCTGTCTAACTGAGACATGGCAGAAACCAGATTACTTTTTTCACCTAAACCAGTCTGTTCCCCCAGGATATAGTTATATGTTTGTAAATCCCGGGACGGGGAGGGTGTCTAGCAATACTTTATAAAGAGAAATTGAAAGTGTCTAAGTTAACTTTGTCTACATATTCTTCTTTTGAAATAATTGCCTCAAAAATCAATGGTGCAATTCCTACCATCCTTACAACTATTTACCATCCTCCCAAGAGCAATAATGCCTTTTTAACTGAACTATCTGAACTTTTGACTTATCTATCTTTCATGTCTCCAAAATGTAATCATTCTGGGTGATTTTAACATTCATATAGACAATGTCAGTAATGCATTTACATGTGAATTTTTATCATATTTGGATTGCGTTGGTATGCAACAATTTAACACACTGCCCACTCATACTAAGGGGCATATTCTTGATCTTGTTTGCTGTTCTGGTGTAACACCTTATAATTGTACTGTTTCTGATCTGCCCATATCAGATCACCTGCTGGTGTCCTTTTCTGCCAAATTGGCAGTTTTAAGGTAAACCCGTGTCGTCCGATCACATTTCGGAGTATTAAGAATATTGATGTGCCTACTCTTGCTGATGAACTTGCCATCTTCTCCAGTAAATCTGATTTCTCTACTGTAGATGAACTAGTTACATACTACAATGATGGACTGAACATGATTTTAGATGAATTTGCACCTGTGAAAACTAACTGTTTCATTTGTAAATTCAGCTCCTTGGTTTACACCTGAACTGCGTGAACTTAAAACTAAAGGCTGTAGGTTAGAGCGGTTGTACGTCAGGTCTGGCCTTACTGTTCATAAAGAAATGTATGCTGAACATATTCAAAACTGCATTATAAAAATGCATTGTCTAAGGCTAAATCTGATTACTACTCCAACATAATTGGAGTTAGTAATGGGAACTCCAGGTCCCTTTTCTTGGTGGTAAACAATATTCTGCAACCACCTGATTCTTTGCCATCTGATATGTATTCCACTGACTTATGTGATCGTTTTTTGACTTTTTTTGCATCTAAGGTTGAAAATGTACATCAGCAATTAGGCATACTTACTAGTAATCTTCACAATGACCCCTGTCAATATATCACTCACACACCTCCACACTCTGTTTTTTCTAACTTTACACAACCTACTACTTCAGAGATAGTGGGTCTGATAGGTAAATTTCTTTTAAAAGTCTTCGACTTGTCAGTTAGACCCTCTACCTACTCCTTTAGTGAAAGCTTGTTTACCAGCCCTATCGCCATTGATTACTAAAATTGTTCATGCTTCACTTGTTTCTGGTTCTGTATCTCCATATCTTAAATCTGCTAGTATTACTCCCATACTTAAAGGAGCATTTCACCCGTGGGAACATTAATCTTTATTGAAACTGGGTCATATATGTAGTCGAAATGTAATAACATTTTTGAATTTAGTGCCTTCTTGACCAAGTAAAGACAGAAAGTAACTTTAGGGCGCATTTGTACTGAAAACCACAACTCCCACAATGCACCACATTGCACAGCTCCGCAAGCCACTCCCACTAATCCAGAACAACGCTGATGAGGTATCCGCCTATCAGATTCAGAGAAAGCACTCTTCCGTCTACAAAGCTAGAAACCGCCAGAGTTTGAAATTCATTTCACTGAAAAAATCTAGTTTGTTCAGTCCGACCATTATAATGCAATTTAGACTTGCAAAATAAGAATAAAAAAATGTAGGCGTGACCATTATTTTGTTATCTATTATTTTGAAAGTCTGCTGCTTGAATCCGATGTCTGTGGCTATCTTTACGAGCCGCAATATAGCGAAGAGTTGGATTGCCGACACAAGCGAGTAGAACGACACGACTAGTCCGCCTGAACTTAAGCCAGCCCGGGATTCCTCGTCCGCAACAGGCAGGTCTTCTGCATCGGCTGATGGAGGAACAGGACGCGGCTGATCAACACTTCGACTGATGGAGGAACAGGACGCGACTGCTGTTCCTCCATCAGCCGATGCAGAAGACCTGCCTGTCGTGTACGAGGAGCCCGGGCTGGCTTGAGTTCAGGCGGACTGGTCGTGTCGTTCTACTCGCTTGTGTCGGCAATCCGACTCTTCGCTATATTGCGGCTCGTAAAGATAGCCACGGACATCGGATTCAAGCAGCAGACTTTCAAAATCCTCTTCTTCCATTTCATGTTTATTTCCTTCCGTCATTGTCGTAACTTCACATCTGGTTACACACATAGACAGTATAAGAAAGGCTCCACAGCGCTTGTTAGCTTAGCTTCCAAACAAGATGGTGGATATTACTTTTCGTTTCTGCAAGTGAAGTCCCACCCACTGATCTGTAATAGGTCTGTAGCGTGAGTGGGTCCCACCCCCTGGATAAATGATGAGATAATATTTGTAGTCTTAACCCTTATACACGAAATAAGACTTCCTGCTTATTATGACGCAAAATGACGATTTTTACATCATAATAAGCAGGAAGTGGAACACTTAAATCCTTATTTCTCCCATCTCAGGGGAAAATAAGGGAATAAACCATGACCATTCAAAAATATGACTGGGTTTCTAAAGATACAAAGCTTAATGCAAATGGGTGAAGTGTCCCTTTAAGAAACCAGGGGGTGATCCATTTAATTTTGATAATTTTCGTCCAATTTCAAAATTACCGTTTATTTCTAAGATAGCGGAAAAGTGTATTGCAGTTCAAATTCATGGACATCTTTCTAATAATAACTTGTATGAACAATTTCAATCTGGCTTTCGTCCCCACCATAGCACTGAGACTGCTCTTGTCAGAATAACCAATGATCTACTGTTGGCAGCTGACTCTGGGCTTTTATCCATACTTGTCCTTCTAGACTTGAGCGCTGCCTTTGATACTGTCTCACATAAGATACTTCTTGACAGATTAGCTTCTATTGGTATTACTGGCACTGCTCTGTCTTGGTTTAGGTCATATCTATCTGGACACAGTCAGCATATTCAATTAAAAGGTTTTCGATCAAGAACATCTATAGTCACCACTGGTGTTCCCCAGGGTTCTGTCTTGGGCCCGCTTCTTTTTATTATCTATATGCTCCCTCTTGGTTATATTTTAAGGAAGTACGGGATTAATTTTCACTGTTATGCGGATGACACCCAACTTTACCTGTCTGCCAAACCCACTGGTTCTTTTCCACCACCATCTTTGACCAGCTGTTTAGCTGAAATGAAAGATTGGCTTTCAGCCAACTTCTTGAAGGTAAATGGCAACAAAACTGAGGCTTTGCTTGTTGGCACTAGATCTGTTTTGTCTAAAACTAATTGTCTTTCTTTGTACATTGACAATATTGCAATCTGTCCTTCTTCACAGGTTAAAAGTTTGGGTGTCATCATGGATAGCATACTATCCTTTGAAGCTCAAATTAATAATATCACACGGATTGCATACTTTCACTTGCGTAATATTAACTGTCTCCATCCCTTTCTTTCAAATAATAATACTGCAGTTCTTATTCACGCAACTGGTCACTTCACGTATAGACTACTGTAATGCGCTTCTCACAGGTGTTCCCTCCAAACTGCTACATAAGCTTCAGTTAGTTCAGAACTCTGCAGCTCGTGTTCTTTCTAGAACTCCTTATACTGAGCACATTTCTCCAGTTCTTCAGCAATTGCACTGGCTTCCAGTATAGAGTTGAATTCAAGATCCTGCTACTTACTTATATGGCACTTCACAATCTTGCACCCCATTACCTTACACAACTTCTCCATGTTTACACTCCTTCGCGTGCTCTCAGATCTTTATCTTCAATTTCTCTTGTGGTACCTCGGATTCGACTTACCACCATGGGTGCCAGATCTTTTAGTTATGCTGCCCCCCGCCTATGGAACTCTCTTCCCCTTGATGTTCGCAATAGCGACTGCTTGTTGACTTTTAAAACGAGTCTTATTTATAACATGTTGTATTGAGTTTTAATGCACTTTATTTGTATGCGGCTTGTTTGCTGTGTGTATTGTCTTATGCAGTGTCCTGTATATTGCTTGTGAGGTGACCTTGGGTGTTATGAAAGGCGCCATTAAATAAAATGCATTATTATTATTATTATATGGTCCTCCTTCCTCACATTTGTAAACACTGACTCGGTACTTCCGCCTACGCGTGCCGTGACCTTTTCAACGTAATTGTGAATTACGTCTATTGCGTCTAGTTAGACGCTTGAACATTTTGAACCCATTCGCGCGTCCGCGTCACAGAACAACAACAACACGATTTCTTTCTGGCATACGTTTCCGTCATGTCTGAATTAAAAGATATTGCTGCTCTGTTGTTTTCATTTTAAATATAGGCTATTAATATTACACTTTATAGGGCGCCGCGTTGTTTCTAGTGATTAACTGTCTAACTTTCTAGTAACTGGAATAAATAAGCCTAGCTGTACTTGTTGTGGAAGTCCCAAATACGGAGGAAAGCCAAACGCCGACGTGTCTGGGTTCACAGCTCCATCCAGAGGCGCGTGAATTTCACAGTCTTCTCCAGGAAAAGTATCTCCTCCATTTTCGACAACAGTGATAGACCGAACGCCGGCAAACGTGTCGCCCAATTCGCGTCATTCGCGACGCCCGGCGTGAATGATGCGTCTATTCGCGTCTTTGCATTGACTTTGTATGTAATCTACTAGCGCAAATAATTAAATTCGCGTTCGATGTGAACACACCATAATGGTGAGCAAATACAACAGATAGATAATTAAATTCAGCGCTTTTATTTTCAACATGCACTCATTCATGTCTGTTTTATTATTATTATTTAATTCATGTAAAGTTGCGTCTTTATTGGGGCAGGACATGACGGATTACGCTGACGCTACGTGACTCCATGAATTAGTCGAAATTTTTTAGAACCAAGCTGCATAAATAAACTACCGGTATATCAGACATTTATGTCTCAAATCTCATTTCTGCATGTCTGTTATGTTAAATAAAGTTGAATAATTAAAGCAAAGCAAGTAGAACATATACTTTACTTGTGCACAGAGTTGTTGTTGACTGATCTCCTCAGACGCGGGCTGCAATGGCGGAATTCTCAAAACGGCCACAAGATGGCGCGGTTTATCGGCGAATCCGATATTACAAAACCGATACCCGATTATGGGAAAATGCTTAAATATCGGGAAAAATATCGGTAAACCGATACATCGGTCGGTCTCTACAACACATTATAGCATGGGCGTCGGAACCATTGTATATGGGTGGGACAAGACCCATCCACTTTTTAAGACCAATGATATTGGACTCCCTCACTTTTACTCTTGAAACTTCGGTCTTCCAATCTTTTACCATCATGTCAATTCTCAATTGATTTTGATTCATATGCGCGAGGGAGGGAGGGAGGGAGAGAGAGAGAGAGAGAGAGAGCAAGACAGTTTGAAGGCGCGCGCGCGGCCGGCACTCGCTCGCTCTCTGCTCGTTCTTTCAGTAACATGCCCTGTCACACTCGTCATCTCACTCACCGTTCAAATAAAGCTTTGGCACGCTGCATATGCTGCAAATAAACTGCATCCGACTGCTTTCCCTGACGTCTGGATCGTTCGGCAGCGTATTCAAACATGTTGTTTGTCCACAGCAAGAACAGCACATCTGCGTGGCATCACAGTCATCTTGTAAACAGACCCACTCGCTGCACGACAACGCATGCGATGATGCGAAATGAGGCGTAGTTGTCTTGCCCTGGAGGCGGTCATATGCAAACGACTGGTACGTCACTTCTTACCGTGACGTCACTTCATACCATGGATCCACAACGAGCTGTATTTAGAGCTTGATTAAATAAATGCTTCGTTTATAATGGGGAGGACATCTTAAGCTATGAAACATGCAGGAAGTTTTAATAGTACATAGATCTCTTATATACCAAAAGATCAAGGCAAATTTGGTTTCTCATGTCATGACCCCTTTAAACTCCATTTCCGCTGAAATCGCTACATTATATTCCTCAACGAGCCGCAACTCACGAAAATAATCGCCCGTTGTAACTTACCCTTCCAGTCAAATATTGCGTTGCAAACATCAATAACCGCTTTAAGTTGTCAAGGCAAATGACCATGGTGTTAGCGGGATAATCCATGGATAGCTGTGCATTTAATGCACAACGTGGAGGCAGGTTTAGTTTACTTGTTTGAAAAGGCACCAGAATACATGAAATGGAATTTACTCCAGTAAAAAAAATTCTGGGGCAGGACCCACCCACTTTTTTTTTTGTTGCTTCCGACGCCCATGCATTATAGACTTCTATAATTCAATGTTAGGCTGCATAGATTAGGTCAGCCGGAACTGGGAACACTTCCCTTAAATCCTGATGTACTCGTTACATCATAAGAAGAATGGCATCTACGCTAATTTTAGTGTCTTTGTTTATCCCGAGGTTTTCCCGCAGCCTGTCGGATCCAGGCCGTATCCAGATCTGACGAGGAGCTTCACCTGGACCCGATGACAATGCAGTGCTGAAGTGCCAACTAGCCTCTCCCTTTGGAGGATCCCTTTCCCACTCTACAGATTCAAACACACATAACTATATAATCAATTCTTAATGCGCATGTGAAACGCCATCAGCGTTTATCACAGGTTCGCGTTTAAAGTCTGTTTAGAGAGAATGGCGGCGTTTTAGCGGGCCCTAATTTAATAACAAATTATCATTTTGCTGGAAGTGAATCAATCAAAACTAACTATAGCTGGAAATAACATTATTCCAGAACCGCTATAAAGCCAAAACAATCTCTGTTACCTTAAATTATATGTTTATCTCTGTAAAGCTTAAATCTACAAACAATCTACATTGTTAAGGTGCAATTTGACTTCTCAGTTCAAGTTCATGTCTCTCACGCTCTCTTCGCCTCTTTTTCACGCTCCCATTCCTCTCTCTGCCTTAACAAAACTGTTTCGTGCTCTTTAGCTTGCAGCTCCATTTTATTGAATTTTACTGAAAATGACCTTAGGTAATACTAATCCCGAGTGAATAGACTCGCTGTAAATAATATTATGTGCTTAAATATTTTGTGATTAAAAGTAGTTTTCTGCGGTTTTTCAAGTATGGAGATGCTTGAAAAAGCATTCAGTTGCGTTCTGGACGTGGGACAAGTATGTGGCAGAACTCACAGACCATTCAGATCAGAAAGAAGGTCGAAAGTACTTGTTAGAGGCACAAAACATCTTTTAGCGTTAGGTAAAAGCCTATTACCAACACAATCCAATCTCAAGTTAATTAATACATCGTTTGACGGCGATGCGCAAATCGAGTTACCCCTCCCACTTCTGCTAGTTTTACTATATCTTATCCCGTGTGAATTGGCAATTAATATTACAGACGTCCTGTGGTAAAATTACATTATTCCAGCTACCCTTGTTAAGTTTATCTTGTCCGAATAGGGCTTATGTCCATTAAATTAAAACTATCATAAAAATTATAGACCCTACATTTTATTGTAAGTTGGTAAACTTATAAAAAGTAAGCTAGATACCTGCTATAGTTACATCATTTGGATCTGTGGGTTCTCTGTTTTTTTTGGCACAGACATCGCAAATCTCCAGCTGCTACAGCGAGTAAACAGAAATGGGGCTCACTCAGCGCGGGATAATAGGGCAGATCGTCACCAGTTATGGGCGGCGCTTACGTAAGAGTAGGAGGAAATGTGAAACCACGCATTTGGAGAGATTGTTAATTTAGGGGATTATAAAAAAGTACTGGGTGGATTTTAACAATTATAAGGTGGTTGTTTACACACACACACTCATCTGTTCAAACACCTTATAAAAATATTTTTTGCATAATAGTTAAGAATGAAAATAATCTAGTGTCTATTGTGTTTAATGAGAAGCTTAAATGATTAATGATTAGCTCTTTGGCTACTTCAGTATGATTGATTATTCTTGTTTTCTGAATGACATGTCATAATAATGATGACCAACTTGGAAGTTTGATTTTCTCACGCGCTTTTGAAGGCAGCATTAATATTTGTCTGATCATCTCACATGTCTGTCCACAAGGCGACTCGCTCCATGTCAAATAAAACCACTTTAATTAGGACACTAATGACACTCTTCAAAAATATGATTCATTTCTGTAGAGTTTTGAGAATGAAACCAACCTGTTTGTTCCTCAGTATTTTCTTGTTTCACTGTGAATACTTCTTCAATCTTGAAGTCTCCACTCTCCTCTTTAATAAACGCCATCTTTATAACAGTATGTAACGTGGATCTCAGTTGCTTCACCAGGAGTTTTCTGTGTTTGGACACTGTTGTGTATAAAATGAGACAAAAAAGAACAAAAAGTAAAATAATTCCTTGCTGAATCTCATTCAGCTCCCTAGATAGTGAGATGTGAGTAATATGATGATGACAATGATATGACCATGATGATGGTCATAAATAACCTGATTAGCCAAGCCCTGCTTAAAAACTCTTTAGTAGATCCTCTTTCATAAAAACACTCGCAATTGGTTTGTTAAAGTTATCATTACACGTTTGTTCTTGTTGTATGTTCACAGTTTTGACTAATAGATGAACATGCGATTCAAGTGAATCATTCTGCGAACTGTTCCTAAAAGTTTAGTTTCTCCCATCACTAATTGCCAGTGACCGAATTAGTGTTTGTGATTTACGATATAGGGGACGAACTGAGACTTGATGAGACGCAAATAGCCTACAGTTCATTAACTTTAGATAAAACATGAACGTTTACTTTTCTGAATTTTTTTTTTTTAATAGACAAATATTACTACCAAATGTGGTCTTTATTGTTAATCTTTGTTTGATTACGGAGAAATACTATGTATGTATACATAAACAAATATAGGCTAAAGAAAAACCCAACTCTTTGTTATTTCAGATAGATATGAAAAATTGTATTGAGTTACTACTTGGGTAGAAAAACAGAAAAGCAAACGCACTATGTCTCTATGGGAAGCTTTTATGCTATTTATATGATGATCTCATACCTGTTCTTTTATTCCTGATTAATTTTCTTTATTTTTCTTGTATTTTATATATTACACTGTATATTTTCTTTTCCTATTTGTTGTAGTCTATATTTGTTCAATATTTTATACTATGTTCGATGTTTGTCATGTTTATTATTTGTAATATGACTGGCATTTAAAGCATGACTAATAAAGCATGACTATGATAGGCATTCATGTAAAATGCAATTCATGCATAGTTACAAATTCTGCGCAGTTAATATAAAAACTGTAAAAAAAAAAATCTAAAGATTTGCATTGACTTAAACACTTCGTATAGTTTGAAAAACACAAACCTTTCTTCTGCCGAATCAAGACGAATGGGCGACGCAGCCTTATGACGTCATATCGCAAAAACAAAATAAAAGTTCAGTTTTTACACGCTAAAACTATTAATGTGCAAATAAAGGCACAGATACATTAAACATGATCTGGTTACAAATGACACATACTTGCTTATCAAATGTTTTTCAAAATACAAATAATCTGACAACACAAAAATACATACAAAATAATCTTTAACACTATCTGCTTGTTTACACTTTCTTCTGCCAAATCACAGACTCATGTTTATGTATTATAATTATTATGCTTCAAACAATAAACAGACAGAAAAGACAGAACAGATCAGACTGAAATGACATCATATCTGCAAGAACAATTTCACAAACAAACAAAAAAGATAACATTATAAACACATACAGAGGAAAAATATGCATCAGCAGTATTTTTTTTGTTTTGTTTTTTTGTTACATAAAATATATAATATTTCATAATCTCATAATCTGAGACCTGCTTTGTTGGTCTCAGTATTTGATTTGTATTTCAGTTATTTGATTTGTGATCAGTATTTGAATGAAATTTGTTACAATTGCCTTTCAATATGTGCTCATTACTACAAATGTTCCACTAAAACACACACACACACACGCACGCACGCACGCACACACACACACACACACACACACACAGAGAGAGAGAGAGAGAGCGAGAGCGAGAGCGAGAGCACTGCAACTTTGGGCATGTGATAAAATGTGTGGGTCTTATTGGTTGGCTGGAGCGATGGAAATTATATTAGAACACAGACACACTGACATGTGTTTTTATTATTTTTGTTTTATAATTTATTATTGTTAGTTAAAGTTTTATTAACTGGTTGTAGCGCATAAACAGGACCTTTATTTTGGTCTGGAGACATGACATCATAAGACTGCGCCGCGCTCCTGCATTAGTGATTCGGCTGATGGAAGGTTTGTTTTTAAGCATTTGAAGTGTTCTGAAACAGATGCATACCTTTTAGGGGATTTTTTTTATTTTTTACAAGAGCTTTTTAATTATTTATTATTAATTGTAATTATGTAGTGCTTTATCTAACGTTATGAACAATGAACATTATGTTTGTGAGCAAAGTGCGTGCATCCACACAAGTAACGTTTACTGAAAAACGAGGCAGAGTAAATCGTTTGTTACTTAAACTCCGTTTAAATGACACAACGCTTTCCTAAGCCATTGTCTATTGCGCTACTAGCAATAATAACCGGCATTGATGCATTTCTCCGCTAGGTTGTCCAGCAAGTGTGCACAATATTATTTTTTATATTACTGATATCAATCTTAGACAGATTTGTTAGTAGGTCTTCTTAGGTAAATGGAAAAACCTACTTAAAAAGGTTCTTCCACATTATTAAGCAAGTCACAGTTCTCACGCGATGTGGGAATGAAAGATGAAGATGAAAAGCATGAAATGGTGCAGTCAGGGCCGTAGTATGCAGGGTTTTTATAGTTACAGAGGTCCCGAATTTGAGGTAGTGCTTCATGCTCCCCCGAGAAAGTTTATATTCCTCTGATCTACATTTTAATGTTTGAAGGCAAAACAAATTGGCTAACCATAGCTTTAAAACCATGTTTTAAAACCATTTGTCAATACTCTCTTTATCATTTCCATCACTCTTTCTTTTTCTCTCAGTTTTCATATCTTGCCCTGTTTCTTCCCCTCCTTTGACTTAATATGTAATATTTTTTGTCTTTTAATTTTCCTCTGTGTCAGTGAAGATAGTAAACATATAGGTCGGTCAACTGATATTTTGCCTAGGCCTATTTGTTTTATTTATCATTTTCTTAGACAAGTTAATTTACGTTAAGGCTACGAAGATTAGGTAAATAAGTTTATTAAATTAATTAACAATATGAACACATTCATTGTTAATCTTATGCCTATTAAGATGGAAACGGCCTTGTTAATGTTTCTTGTACCCTCACATTGATAGTTTACTATAATTTTTACATTACTTGAATGCTGTAAATTCGTAAGAGGAGTATCTCTACTATAATGTCCCTATGTCCGCTTTAACGGGGCCTAGAAACAGCGTCCCAAAACGGGCTTGAAAGCATGATACAGCTCATTATGCATTGCTTTAGATGCAAGTTATGTTTAATAAAACAATTAATTGTACTGTAAAAAGTGCTGAATATTTGGATTTCGTTAGAACTATAAATATAGAGTTTTACTATAATGTCCTTATGTCCACTTTAACGCATTCTTGGACAGCCGAGAAATCCATAGATCAATACACCCTTTATTAAATCATTTGGATGGATTTAACGCATCCTTACTGCTGGCGGAGAATTTAGTCTTTCTGTGCTTATTGCGAGCAGAGCCATAGACATATCCCTGCCAGTGCGCTGACTACTGAACTAGGGAGCTGATTGAAATGCACTCAGAGATTTAGTTTGGATTATGTTTCTCTCTGTTAATTATTCTCATCCTAAACATGACAGAGTGAAGTCAACTCCTGGTGAAGCAACTGAGATCCACGTGACTATTATTAAGATGGCGTTTATTAAAGAGGAGAGTGAAGATATCAAGATTGAAGAAGTATTCAGCATGAAACAAGAAGATACTGAGGAACAAACAGGTTGGTTTTATTCTCAAAACTGAACTCCATCATTTGATCTTTATTATGCCTGCCTACAGAAATGTATAATTTTGAAGGATTTCAAATGAGTGTCTTATTTTATTTGACATGAAGTGGGTCGCCTCATGTGGATAGATATGTTGAGATCACATGACCAGACAAATATCAATGCTGCCTTCAAGTGCACCTGAGAAGATCCTACTTGCAAGTTGGGCATTCGTTAATTTTATTATTATAATTTTTTGTAACACTAGCTAAACGCAATATCTAACTGAAAACGATGAAAAACATTTATTCAAATCATTTTATAATGCAATAGTATCTTTAAAAAAATATATATATATATATTTTAGTGCTGGGTGGTATACCGGTTCATACCGAAAACCGGTGTATATTTTCGTTATGATATTAATGTTTAATATACCGCCATACCGATGTATTTAATTACACAACGTTCGGAACGAACGTTACGCTGTGCCGCGCAACACTGTTTCAGACGGGCCCTTTACAATGTTGCACTTCTAAGCAGTGACTGCGAGGCGAGAGTAAACCAAAGAGTATAGAAGTACCAGAGGAAGTCTAATATGGCGAGAACTCCCACTCTCAGTAAACTTCCGGGTTCTGAACTGGTTGCAGTTCCACTCTGATTCCATATGAGGGCGCTCACAGGACGAGTGCAGAATGAATGGAGCTCTATGGAGCTATACCCCTCAAAATCCACTTTTCTCAGGATATAAATTTTTTGTCTAGTAATTTGAATGTTGTATTCAAAAGGAGATGCAAAGACATTACAGATTGCTGGGTGTTAGATTTTTTAGAGTCACTTATTTGTTTTAAAATGTCAATGACGTCATACAATCAGCGTCCATTAGCAGAATGCTAGCATGTTGGGCAACAACAACTCAACCTGTAAGAAATCGAAAGGACATAAGTACTCGTTCATTCAACTTTCGACCTATAACCCATGTTGAACTTGCAAAACCTACATTCAAATCTGAGATTTCTCAACGGCAATCGGGTGAAAGAGACAAATTTAGCCATCTAGCCCCATAGACTCCCATTCATTCTGCACTCGTCTCGGACGATCGCCCCCAGTGGAACTCTGGTGGAACTACAACCAAAATTCGGTACAATAGGACTTAATAGGGAGAGGGCCAGGCTTTCCGTAGACGGGCTTTGGAAGCATAGACATCATATAGAGACTAGATGCCCTATTGGCCGCTGGACACTGAGAAATGCGGCCGCCATCTTAAACCGGTCATAATCCTATTGTGTTGCATAGCAGCAGTAGATGCCAGAGCACTGTGCAGCATATTCCTGCTCAAATCGGCCGCCCATCGCTCGAGGATTACTTTTCACAAGTAAGATTTAACCTTTAACATTACCGTACTATTGTTTGTATTTTGTGAATAAAATATTAAATGTGTCCTGTATCATAGCTACATGTACGACCTTTGCAGCAAAAAAAACCCACGTGAAAATCAGTTCGGTATTCAGTGAGATATGATTATTTAAATGCGCCGACAGCTCATTGCACCTGTCAAACTGATTACACTGAGAGGAGCGGGTGACCGGTTTAAGATGGCGGCGCCGCGGCTCGTCCGTGCCAATAGGAAGTAGCGGTCGATAGGGCGTCTATCTATATGATGTCTATGTTTGGAAGTACCAAGAAGTTTGGAAGTACCAAATACCAAGTAGGATGTTGGAAAATAACAATGTCTTTTTTGTTAACAAAATGCTTTGTAATATTCGCTATTACTTCAATGCAAGTGAACAAGCGCGCCGTTTTTTTGTTGCAAGTGACGTGTCACGTGTGTGTTCAAGCAAGCCAGAAATGCACAGATCCTGCGCAATACGCTGTATTTAATATATCAAATCTGGGCAGCTTTGGCTACACGGGCAGCTTTGGCGACACGAACTTCCCCAGCAAAGTGAGTAAACCTAGAAACACGCCAAATTGGCTCATGATTTGACAGCGTTACCTGCCAAAGTTAATTTTTACCCGCGGTTGGCGGATGTTAATTTCAATCCCTGAATGTTGCACTCCTGTTTGTCATTGTGCACGAAACTTCACGCCAATAAATCATCAGAAATATTGCTGACTCGTGCGCGTCTCAAGCGCCCTCTTTACGCTCGTCCTAATGCCCGTTAGTTGTGGATTTGCCTATATTTGGTGTTGAAAATGGAAACGTCTTTAGACATGGAACATCGATTTTACAATCGATTCAATGGACACTTATGTCTCAAAAATCGAACAGGATTTTTTCACAAAAGTGACAGCCCTAATCATGACGGGCTCTTATTTGTAAACAACAGCATAATTTTCTAGGGCCATGCAAAACTGTATTAGTAGTGTGGAATTATTCTACAATATTCACTAATAACAGTAAAATAGACCATCCTAAGTCAATCTACTGCAGTAATTCCTCTCTCAACCTGTAGAAAATGCTTTGAACACCTGATTATGCATAAAAAATAAAATAATAAAAAAACGTCATAAACCGGCATAGTTTTGAAAAAAAACTTTGATATAAGTTCTTGGTCAAACTGCCCAGCACTATTTTATTTACATAATATTTAGTGTTTATTACACACTATTTTATTTATTAACTTTGTAGTTGATTGATTTGAAGTATCTTCCTAGTTTTTTATCTCGTTTAGGGCGGCAACTAATGATTGTTTTGATAATAGAATTATCTGTTCATTATTTATTATTATTATTATACATTGCCATTCCACATCCTGCCCAGTGTTGTCCTACAACAATGCTACAAAATCAAAAGTAGTGAATGTGTCTCTGTACGGTCAAAAAAGACAGAAGCCTTAAAATTTAACTTTTCTTTTTCCCAGAAAAACCATTCAAATATACTTTTGTTCAATAATATTTTCTCATTATTATTTAGAATTTTTAAAGATTGTTATGGTACTTTGCATTAATTATATAATTTTTATGAGCTATTTTTTCCATTAGAATTAATATATATATATATATATATATATATATATATATAAAAATTTTTTTTTTTTTTTTTTTTTTCAATAAATACAACATTTCACATCAAAATAGAATGCAAGCTGCAGGCAAAAAAAATGAGTGAGAAGAGCGCCATCTAGTGGCTTTAAAAATACATAAATGTGTGCAATGTCCTGTAACTGCCTATAGCTTCCTATGTAAATACATAGAAAGGCTTTTTGATTCCTATTGTTGTTTTAGACATGATTTCTCTATCTTATTCGTTTTTTATTTAGATATATATTTAGATATGTTAAAAAAAAAAGTCTTTTAGAATAAGTATCAGGTTTTGCATTATGATTACAATTAAACAATAACATTTGGTTGGAAAGGGAACAATGCAAACATTTTTTTTCCTCAGTTACTTTGCTACTACATAATTAAAAAATTGAACAAAAAAGGGATGGATAGTGATAATTCAAAACACTTTAAACAGACAATTTGCAATTAATTGGTGTATTATTCATTCTAATTCTAGCAATGGTAATAACTCCAGAAGGGAACAGCAATTATGATTGAACAGCAAAAACATAAAATAACATAACAGCAAACAATCATAATCAAACTGTAGGTTAAAAAAGAGGAATAAAAATGTAATAATAATATAAATATTATATAAATATTTATTATATGAATATAATATTTAATTATCATTATTATTATTATAAATATTATTATTATTATTATTTCATATTATTTTAACTATATACATACAAACTGTAATTATTTTATGTATTGTTGCAGATGCAAAAGATATCAGGAACACCTATTAGGCTAAAATAAAAGCAAACACAATTTTGTGTGTGTGTGGGGTGTGTGTGTGCGCGCGTGTGTGCGCTTGTGTTCATTTGAGCGAGAGTCTCTTTTGTATTTTTTTAATTTATTGATTTTATTTAGCATATTCTCAATTTGCTGAAATTATTCAAAACGTTATCATTTTCGGTCATTTTTGACCGAAGAAGCCCAGAGGGTTAATATATATTCTACAATAAAACTGCTTCCCGACCATTTTGGGGCAGAAGGTAAATCACTAAATTAAAAATTATAATAAATAAAAGACAGATTTATTGATGCTTAAGGACAGTGGGTCTTATTCACTAATAATTGTGTGGATTATTTTGTATTTGTACTAGGGGTGGCACGGTACATGAAAAAACATCCGAACCGTTCGGTTCGCTTGTCTCGGTTCGGTACGTGTGTGCGTCGCACGGTTCGTTTGACGCATGCGCAATGTAACCTCGTGCCCGTTTCCTCAGACAGTGCGTTTACTTTTCGCGCGAAATAAGAGATTTGTGGACATACATATGAGGCTTGTTCGACTTGAACCGGCGCTGCACAGACCGATCGACGAATAACATAAAAGTACCGCGATAGCAACGGCTCCGTATGCTTTTCAATCACTCTCGCAGTCGCAGTACTTTGATGTCATAAACCGATTGGTCTGTGCAGCGCTGCAGGTCACGTCACGTATAGAAATGGCTAGTGGGAGAGATAAGGAAGGCTAACAGGAGTTGGAGGATGCACCAGCGTCGTATAAGTCCGGTGTGTGGGAACATTTTGGATTTCATGTTACCTATGATATTTAAATATATACAGTGACAGTAAGTTTAGATAAGAACTCCAGTCGTGTTTCCAAATACTGCACTTTAATTTCAAGTGAAAAAAATTTATCCTCACTCTCAGGGAATAGAAGCATTGTTGATACTGTTTTTGTGTTGAGGTTGAACTTATGTTTCACTTTATGATTATGGCCTTTGCTATTGTTATAGCCTCATTATAGGCAATTATTTGTAACGTATTTTGACTTATTTAAAAGATAGTGCTTTAAGAGTTCCTCTCTTTTTCTTTTAAAAGATAAACATTTTGTAAGAGCTACACTGAAGTTGACAGTTTTATAAATGCAAGTTAATTTTAATCTTTGTGTGCTAAAAATGCACATAAGTTCCTGTAGAGATAGCAACACACATTCTCCTTTTTTGCCAAATAAATGTCTTCTCTCTTGCTGTATCAAAATGTCACCTAGCTTTCCTCAGAGATGGTCTCAATAATGTGCTTAAAGTCAAGTCAAATTCAGTTTGTGCATGATTACATGATATAAATTTTTTTTTAAATACTGTATCCTGAATTGTGGATAATTAAGCTATAGCATATATCATATGCTGAAGTACATTTCTGGAGTGTTAAAGATTAAAAGAAAAAATAACAACAAGAACCGTACAGAACCGAAAACCGTGACCCTAAAACCGTGATACGAACCGAACCGTGGGTTTTGTGAACCGTGCCACCCCTAATTTGTACATGAGAACTTCATACAAAAAAATCTCTGCCTATTTTACAACACATTTGTATGCACATGAATATGTTCTTAAAGGTACAATATGTACATTTTTGTAATAAAATATAAAAAAAACACTTCATGCAATTTCATGCAGTTGTACATACATTATTCCAAAAGTTCCCAAGGATTTGTAAATCCAGAGAAATTACAGTTTTAAATACAGTATGTAACAGCTGTACATGCACGTATATCTGTGTTATTCAGAGAAACCTCGCAGCTGAAACTATAACGCAGCTTTTAATACTCCATAACTGTATATGATGGAATGTTGTTAAGAAATTAGATTGTATTGTTTAATAATTGTATTATATAATTTTATATGTGGATTATATAATACAATTAATGCAACATACTTCAATATTATTCTAGTCATGCTAGGATGAAATATAACTACTTAACATGATTATAAGGCCGTACAGAGTAAGTGCTTTTTGCATACGTGTTGTTTCAGTTGTTCCTAAAAATTTTTGTAAATTTAGAATCAATTTTATTACGAAAATTTTGGTGCATAGACTTGATATGTGCTTAAAATTGTTTGTACGCACATTTCATGCACAAATTTGTACTTATGCATTCTTAGTGAATGAGACCCAATGTCATTTAGTACTGACCTTAAAAAACGAAACAAAAATGGATAAACTATTTCTCCTCACCTACACAAAGACTTTTCAAAATCTGCTGCATTGTGCTTTACTGAAACCTGGCTGAGTGAAGCCATTCTAGACAATGCTCTACATCTGCCGGGCTTCCAGCTGTTCAGAGCAGATCTCATTGCGACTCAATGGTTAAAACAAAAGGTGGTGGACTATGCTTTTTTTCATTAATACGTTTTCTGTGCAATATCCTTGTTAATTAATTTTGTCCTATTTATTCATTATTCACAATACTGTAAATATGTCAATTATTTGTAAATGTTTATTCTGACTAAAGCTATTTGTGTCTTTATACTTTTTATGTTTATTTATTCTTAAATGTTATTATGTGTCTTGTTATATTTTTTAAATGTCAGGGGTGCAGGAAGTAGGGGTGCTGGGGGTGATGCAGCACCCCCTGTTTTCACAGGATTGCAAACTTCCTGTCGTTGTGCAGGCTCTTTTATTGTACGACAGTGTAAACCTCTCAATAACCCTTTTATTTTTATAATTCTTATCTATTAGTATTCAACCATCTTTGATTGTTCTAGTAAATGTTGTGAGATACTGCAAAATTATTGGTGTCTGTGTTAGACCACAAAACATGTTACCCAGAAGGTAAATCACAAGGTTCATACCCCCTGACTTTTAAAGCCTCATGTTGTATGGAGATGATTTTGTAGCTGCTCATGACAAATAAGGAACTTATGAACAAATATCACAAAACATAGAAAGAGTAATTGATCTTGATCACTGACACATTTTTATAAATTCAGTTATTTTGTTTTCAGGACTATATTTAAACATCTTTTATGTGAAATGGCTGGTTCATGGCACTACTAAATAAAATTTAAAAAAAGAATGCGATGCAATTATGATCTCTACTATTTTGTTAAAATGAACTGTACTCTTCCAGTCAAGTTTTATATCGGTAAGATTTTTTAAAAGAAGTCTCTTCTTCTCACCCAGGCTGCATATATTGTGGTAATATTGTGATATATTTTTACAATTTAAAACGGCTGTTTTCAATGTGAATATAAGTAAAGTGTAATTTATTCCTGTGATCAAAGCTGTTTTCAAATTTTCATTTGTCATTACTTCTTGAGAAATCATTCTAATATGATGATTTGATGCTAAAGAAACATTTCTCACTATTACCAATGTTGAAAACAGTTATTTACTTTTTTATTTCAGGATTATTTGATGAATATCACAATATTACAGTTTTTTTGTATTTTTAATCTAATAAATGCAGCCTTGGTTAAGAAGAGACTTTTAGAAATCTTACTGATATAAATCTTTTGACTGTACAGTTAATCTTAAAATAGGAGAGATCATAATCTCTTCATAATGTTCTTTGGTATCATTAAACATTACCGTTCAAAAGTTTGGGATCAGTAAGTAGTTTTATTTTGTTTTTTTAGGATAAAGAAATAAAATAAATTAATACTGATATTCATCAAGGATGAATTAAATTGATCAAAAGTTACAGTAAAGACATTTGTTACAAATTATTTTATTTCAAATTAATGCTGTTCTTTTCAACTTTCTAATCATTAATGAATACTATAAAATTTGTACACAACTGTTTTTAACATTGTTAATAATATATACACAGGATCATGTGACACTGAAGACTGGAGTAATGATGATAAATTCAGCTTTGATCACAGGAAAAAATTACATTTTAAATATATATTTTTTAAATAAAATAAATGCAGCCTTGTTAATTAGAAGAGACTTCTTTTAAAAATATTTAAAAATCTTACCGATCCAAAGCTTTTGACTGGTAGTGTATAATGAAGCTTTATGCAAAAGGGATATACTCATTTAACAGAGCAAGCACACATCATAAGAGCCTAATCACCTTCAAGTGTAAACTAAGCAAGCTAATGGAGATAGGCGTGCTCTGCCCCGTGGGTATAAATACGGAAGTGGATGCAACGCACATTTGCTTTTTTTTTTTGGAAACAGCCCTGTCTTAGCACAAGGGAAACAGCCCTGTCTTAGCACAAGTGAGAGATCCCAAGAGGGTACGGGTGATCAAGGAGGATTTAACCTTCTTGCATCCCTGAGGAACCTGATGACCAGGTCATATTTTCCTAGAGATTTACCATCAACTGCATCTTGATGTGCGGCAAAAGCGGCAACATACACTTTCAGGGTGGAGGGAGACAGCCTCCACTCCAACCCGTCTTGCAGGAAGGCAAGCACAACCCTCAAGCCACAACAACTAACCCTTCCCGGTGAGAAGAACACCATTCGACAAACAGGTTCCACTTCAACGCATAGAGGCTCCTCGTAGAGATGGCTCTTGCGGAATTGATGGTGTCTACCTTCCTGTCTATCGCCTCCATCTGTTTCTGTGCAGAGGAGGACTGTTGATAAAAGTGATTGGGCTTTCAGGCGAGATCCCAATACGTCAGTGACGTCAACGTAATGTCGAATGTGACCGTCTGAAAGGGAACACCTCTTGTCAGTAGCTTTGTCTGTATGATTTAGCATGTTGTTGGTTTTGATGCTTTAAATGTCTAAATGTTTTGATGTCTGTTGCTGTGGGTCATTACACTGAGGATAACTTGTCTTTGTCTCTTTTTGCCTTAGACCTGATGCCGCTAAAAGAGGAAAGTGAAGTACTGAATGAAATTGAAGATAGAGTTAAAATTGAGAAACAACATGATTTCTCCATGATTTCAAGTGGAGAAAACTCTTTTAGTTGCTCAAAGACTGTAAAGAATTCCTCACAAAACAGAGCTCAGAAGAAAACAACTAAAAGTTATTTCTCCTGCTTTGAGTGTGGGAAGAGTTTCAGTCAACACGGTGACCTTAAAGTCCACATGGGAGTTCACAATGGAGAGCGCCCTTTCCCCTGCCAACAATGTGGAAAAGGTTTCACTGAAAAAGGAAGTCTGAAAAGGCACATGAGAATACACACTGGAGAGAAGCCTTACACCTGCCAGCTGTGTGGAAGAAGTTTCACTCAAAAAGGAACTCTTAACAGGCACATGAGTATTCACTCTAAAGAGAAGCCTTATACCTGCAAACTGTGTGGAAATAGCTTTAAAACAGAACTAAACCTTAGATATCACATGAGAATTCATACTGGAGAGAAGCCTTACAAATGTGACCAGTGTGGAAAGAAATTCAGATGTAAAATAACCCTTAATTGCCACATGAGAGTACACTCAAGAGAGGACTGTTTTATATGTCAGCAGTGTAGAATGAGTTTCCCAGATAAGCAATGCCTTAACAGGCACATCAAAATAATTCATGCCGGAGAGAAGCCTTTCAAATGCGATCAATGTGAAAGAACTTTCCAATTGAGTAAATGCCTTAAGACTCACATGAGAATTCACACTGGAGAGAAGCCTTACACATGCTGTCAGTGCGGGAAGAGTTTCACGTATAAAGCAACACTTGATTCCCACATGAGAATTCACACTGGAGAGAGCTCTCACACATGCAAACTGTGTGAAAAGAGCTTTTCACACAAAGGTAATCTAAAGGCTCATTTGAGAATTCACGCTGGAGAGAAGCCGTTCATATGTGTTCAGTGTGGAAAATGTTTCACACGTAAAGAATCCCTTGATTACCACATGAGCATTCATTCAAGAGATAACTGTTTCGTGTGTAATCAGTGTGGAAGGAGTTTCCCAAACAGGAACAACCTTAGGAGCCACGTAATAACTCATGTTGGAGAAAACCCTTTGATGTGTCATCACTGTGGAAAGAATTTCACACATAAAGGAAACCTCAAGACTCACATGAGAGTTCACACTGGAGAGAAGCCTTTTACTTGCCAGCAGTGTGGAAAGAGTTTCAGACATAATGTAAGTCTCCAAACTCATATGAGACTTCACACTGGAGAGAGGCCTTTCATGTGCAATCCCTGTGGAAAGAGTTTTAGACATCATGTGAGCCTCAAAACTCACATGAGACTTCACGCTGGAGAGATTTTCCCATATCAAAGAGACCTGAAATGTAATTTGCAAACTCATTCTGTAAAGAAATTACACTGTTCTAAGTGTGACAAAAGGTTTAGAATAAGGAGCCATTTTAAAAATCACTTGTGCGTTAACTCTGAAGGAAGGCCATTTAATTGTGATCAGTGTAATAAAAAATTTATTTTGGCATCACACTTACAGATACACTTGAAAATACATGCGGATTTGAGACCCCATTTGTGTTCCATGTGTGGAAAGAGTTTTAAATGGCTCAGCAATTTAAAATGGCACCAGAAAACACGTATTTGTGTAAAATTAAGGCTACGCTAACAACGCAGCTGAATGTGGGCCAAATCAGATTTTTGGCTCATATATGACTTGATGGGACGAGCAAGACACACACAGTGGTTGTGGCACTAAAATAATAAAAGTGAAAACTGACCAAATAAACAGGAAATCTGGTGCCCTCACTGTGCTGGGGAATTGTAAAGGAGGGTCAGTGTTCAGTCAGGATTGGTCCAGATGACAGGGTTGATGGCCATATGTGCTACCCTCTTCCTGGTCCAGGGTGTGAGAGGCGACGGCTTCTTTCAAGCAGCTCTTCCTGGTGGCCACGGCACGTGAGGGGGAATGGTGGCCCGGCATCCTAGCCCGTCAGCGGCAGCATTCATGCTTCCAATCCAGATGTGGGTCTGACGACTCGAGCACTTGCAACATTCTCTTTCCCTGCTGGTGTCTTCGTGGGTATAAGAGGGTAGTGCGGAGGATTCCTGTGCCTCTGACTGTATGCCAGACTGCCATGCCCCTCACACGCTGCAGCCAAGGGGATAAATACATGCCTCTCTGAGATCTGTGCCACACTGTGTCTATCTTGCTCATCCCCACACAGACCTTAATGTGGCTCGTATTAATGCTTGTCTGAAAAGGTGACACTTCTACAACACTTCTTCCCATGTCTTTTATTTGCATCCTTCACTTTTTACTTTGCCTTGATGTTGTTTATTTTCTTTTGTTATGTACATATGAACTCGTATGTCACACCTGATAATTTCCTTTGCTAGTTTTAAATACTAAGTAGTTATGGTAGATGCCCTCTAATTGTGATTATATTGTGGCATCCCTTAAATTATTTGATTCAGTTTCAAATATTCTAAAAAAAAAAAAAAATGTCTGTCTTGTGGTGAAATTCCACTGTGTAAATTAAAGATTATTAATAAAATGACAAACTGAACGAGAAATTAAACATTGGACTGCATTATTCAATTCATCTTCGATTAGAGAAAATGTCTACTTTTGGGTTTCATTTGATGACATCTGGAAGCTGGTTCCAGCTGTGGGGGTGTAGCAGCCCCAGCTCCTAGGTGTTTGTAGCGTATTCAATTAGTCCATTTGACCACAGTCAAGTGAAGTCAAGTAACCTTTTTATATATAGTTTTTTATACAATACAAATGGTTTTGCAGCTTTACAGGGATAAACAGGAAAATAATGAATCAATGATGCAAACAGTTTGATTCTGCTGTAAAGCAGATCTAAAAAATACCATAGTGTCATTGTCCAGCTGAGATCAGTTCAGTTTTGATTCATTGAACGGTGCACACGGTTTCAAAACACCTTTACAGAAAAATAATGGGTAACACTCTATTTCGATAGTCTACTTTAGACATTTTACTAACTGTAACTTTGCAGCTACATGTCAACTAACTCTAGTTAGAGTATTAGTAGACTGTATGCTTAATATCTGCCAACACTTTATTTTGATGCTCCCTAAAAGACAATCTACTGACTAGTCTACTACAGTCTACTAATACTCTAATGACAGTTAGTTGACATGTAGTTGCAAAGTTACTTACAGTTAGTTGAATGTCTAAAGTGGATTAATGAAATAAAGTGGAACCACATAATGTTTTGAAATTAAGGTGAAAATATTGAGTAGTCTTTAAATCTTCAGGGATTGGTAACTTCAGTCCTGGAGGGCCACTCACCTGGCTGTAGCTTTCTAATAATCCTAAAGACATTGATTAGCTTGTTTAGGCGTTTGATTCAGTGGTGTAAAGTATTTGAGTAAATGTGATTAGTTTCTGTACCTAAGTATCTTTTTGGTTACTTTGTACAATGAGTATCAAAGATATTAGCAACTTTAGGCTTGCTTTATAGTTTCACAAGTTCCTTTGCCCATATAATCTTTAAGATATTAAGGTTTAAGCGTATTTGGCTTGCTGTCTGCAGTAGAGGGGTTCGAGGAAGCAGCTTCAACTCGAGCTTAGATATATCCCCCAGTGGGACTACTAACGTTTGGATGATGAGTATGGTAGCAAGATGCCTAAATTATGTTGGGAAGGTGGAGGGATGCCAAAATAGCTGATGCCAGAGCAAAGTGTGCAGCTGCTTAAATGCTCCGGCAGTTAATTGAAAGATTAGATGGGTTCACTCCTCCCGAAATTACGTTGTGAACTTCACTAATAGGGCTGTGACAATATACTTAGCTCACAAGACGATACACAATATTGGGTACATGAGACAAAACAATATTTTAAAAGAACATCAAAGCAAACGCACACAATAATATCCTCTACAATAAGATGATTTCTTTATATCAGCAATATGCTAATTAAAATCATGTGATCTACTACAAATTTGAACAGACACATTTGGCTGTAAGGAAGACTGTTCTTTAAAGGGTCATGAAACCCCAATCCAAATTTTCTGAGATTTTAACAGAGGTATGTGTGTTGAACACCATTGAAGACAATGTTAGCATCTGTTAGATTTAATAGTATGATTAAAATGGTTAAATTTTAGTTTTCTTCCGCTTTTTTCGTCTTCCGGGTTTAAAATCTTCATCGTGTCCACGTCACAGGCTGTGACGTGGCAGTGCACTGTGAGTGCGTTGATGACTCATCGGTGTCTCATAATTATTAATGAGACTAAGTTTTCATATCCTATGAGAAGACAAGTCTCTTAATTATTCATGACACCGCGTGGATCTTTCCAAGTTGCATGACATGTCAAACTGTGATATCGCGAAGTAGATGAGAGAGACAAACATGGGACGCTACAAGTGTTTGTTTTCCATGTGCAAAAGTCCAAGTGGGTTGAATATGTTTCCCTGGTGCTGCCAGGGCTAGACTCTGGCTCTGGGCGGTTGGTTTGCTATCAACCACGGACACATCTAAACTATAGTGTGTGCCGCAAACATTAGCTTCGAGAACTGGAGAATGGTGGACTTCGCCTTGTTGACAACCAATGCAGTTTGCGTCTTGCGAGTGATTCGGTACCGAGTCCCGAGGACTTTTCTATCCCTTCAGAGGTATGTGTGTGTGTGTGTGTCTAAAATGAGAAGTCCTCCACCTCCAAAGAGCGATCTTTATTATGGGGGTTCAGGGGGCGCGTAGATAGGCTATGCACGGAACGTTTTTTTTTTAAGCGGAAAATTTTTAAGCGGAAAATTATTTTCAAATATATGCATTTATAGTATCTATATAAACAACTATATATTTTATAATGACATTATAATTATACATGTAGCCTACATTAATATGTTTTAAATAGAATTACGATTACTGTAGGCTAATAGGCCTATATGTAGCAGGGCATTCAGTTACTTTTGAAAGGACAATAATAAAGTGTCAGTGTATTTCAGTAGGCTTTAACTTTGCCAGCTATAAAAAAAATCTAGCATTTCCTCACTTTTTACCACTGCTTTTTAGTGACAGTCGATATGCATCGGCCACTGGCAATGACAGTGGTGGCCAGACACACCCACTCCCTCCCTTCTTCTCACAGCCACCCACGCCCATTTAAGTTGCATTTTTCAAAAAGATTGTGAGCTAGATTTGAGCTGAAAGAGGGGGGGTTCATGACCCTTTAAGGGTAACGGATGGTAAGAGTCGCTCTCGGAAGCGTCTTGCATGCGTTAGGTTTTTAAAAAAGGTCCGTATATGGGCCATACTACAGAATTGGTTCAAGTTGGAAACGTCTTGAATTATTTTGTTTTTTTTCACAAATGTTGTATACGTATGTAAATTGTATAATTTCCAAGGCACACAATTCTAGTAATTAAGCAGTTAATTATCATATTGTATCTTCAGAAAGTTTTGGAATATTTTTCCTCTCTCCAAATTTGTTACTACCGAAACACAATAATACATTATTTAAAAGGAGGGCTTATATTGGCCTTTTAATATTTTGTTTACATCTACCTTGTAAATATATTTTTTGCTATTTAAAAAAAAAAAGTATTCACAGGTAAATCAATAACAATTACACCTTAACAATATTTCAAGTGTAATTTATAAGATTTGTTGTATTTTCCCACTGAGCAAGCGACGTCTGTGGACATAAAAAACAGGTTGATATCCCGTCCGTCCGTCCAGGCCATGATCTGAACGTCCATTGACAGCCAGAATTAGTCGATTAATGACACTGAGAAATTATGTCTAATCTGGCCATAATCTAAACGTCCACTGACAGCCAGAACTAGTTGAGAAAAGACGTTCATACTGACTATAAGCTGGACGTCCGTCCAATTAATTTCTTAATTTCTAACCCAGACCCGGTTTCACAGACAGGGTAGATATAAAGCAAGGATTAGGCCTTAGTTAAATTTGGGCATTCAGTTATAGCTTTTAAAAATGTACCTTAGAAAAAAAAACATTACTGGTGTGCATCTTGAGACAAAACAATGGCACTGACATAAGATTTGTCAGTACAAGTTGCTTTCAGGTAATATACAGCTCAAACTTGCATTTTAGTCTGGACTACAGGCTTAAGCCTTGCCTGTGAAACCCGGGGTATTATGTTGTAACTTAATTATGCCAATGTTTGCAAAGTGTTGCGTTGGACAGAGGGATTAACCCTAAACCAACAGGTTGTGTAACAGTACCACACAGGGTGAAAAAGCATGTTGACATTTATTAGCAGAGGCGGACGGAGTACACAGCTTCATTACTTGAGTAAAAGTACAGATACCCCTTGCTAAATTTTACTCAAGTACAAGTAAAAGTACTACAGTCAGATGTCTACTTAAGTAAAAGTACTGAAGTACTTGTTTTTAAAAGTACTTGAGTATCAAGAGTAAATTTTCTAAATATTGCATTACCACTGCCACAGTGCTTACATTTATGTACAGAAACGTCCTACATGGAGTTATGAAAAATGTTCAAGTTCAAAATTGTTCAAATTGAAATAGTCTGGCGAGGTGGGGCCACGGATTGGCACATTCCCGGGATGGACCTGCTGCGTCTTCATCCATTGTTTCGTCCATGGTTTCGTCTCTTATCTAAATCTGAACATGGAGTTGACTTTGTCGGAAAGCTGAAGGTGATTGCTGACAGGCTGTCCCAATCAGTGGCGCCTGCACAATCCAATCACGTTTGAGAGGGAAACAACAAATTGAGGGTTTCCGAGATTTTTCTTTTTTCCTTTTTTTTCTTTTTTTTTTTTAGAAGTAACAACGGGTATCACGGTTATGGATAGAAATGTAGCGGAGTAAAGAGTACAATATCTGCCTCTCAAATGTACTTGAGTAAAGTCCTGAGTACTCCCCAAAAATGATACTCGAGTAAAGTACAGATCCCTCAAAATTTTACTTAAGTACTGTACTCAAGTAAATGTACTCCTTTACTGTGGCTTTGTTTATTAGGCATTAGAGTGTTTTTAAAGGAAAGGTCAAGAATTTGTGAAAGTGGAAAAGGGTCATTAGGGGTCACATGAATGTAACTCTAATGTCATGATCCCAATCCATTAGTTTTTCACATAGGTCTACATACAGAATTATATGAATACATGTTTGCTCTGTTTAATATACACTCACCGGCCACTTTATTAGGTACACCTGTCCAACTGCTCGTTAACACTTAATTTCTAAGCAGCCAATCACATGGCGGCAACTCAGTGCATTTAGGCATGTAGACATGGTCAAGACAATCTCCTGCAGTTCAAACCGAGCATCAGTATGGGGAAGAAAGGTGATTTGAGTGACTTTGAACGTGGCATGATTGTTGGTGCCAGAAGGGCTGGTCTGAGTATTTCAGAAACTGCTAATCTACTGGGATTTTCACGCACAACCATCTCTAGGGTTTACAGAGAATGGTCCGAAAAAGAAAAAACATCCAGTGAGCGGCAGTTCTGTGGGCGGAAATGCCTTGTTGATGCCAGAGGTCAGAGGAGAATGGCCAGACTGGTTCGAGCTGATAGAAGGGCAACAGTGACTCAAATAACCACCCGTTACAACCAAGGTGGGCAGAAGAGCATCTCTGAACGCACAGTACGTCGAACTTTGAGGCAGATGGGCTACAGAAGCAGAAGACCACACCGGGTGCCACTCCTTTCAGCTAAGAACAGGAAACTGAGGCTACAATTTGCACAAGCTCATCGAAATTGGACAATAGAAGATTGGAAAAACGTTGCCTGGTCTGATGAGTCTCGATTTCTGCTGCGACATTCGGATGGTAGGGTCAGAATTTGGCGTCTACAACATGAAAGCATGGATCCATCCTGCCTTGTATCAACGGTTCAGGCTGGTGGTGGTGGTGTCATGGTGTGGGGAATATTTTCTTGGCATTCTTTGGGCCCCTTGGTACCAATTGAGCATCGTTGCAACGCCACAGCCTACCTGAGTATTGTTGCTGACCATGTCCATCCCTTTATGACCACAATGTACCCAACTTCTGATGGCTACTTTCAGCAGGATAATGCGCCATGTCATAAAGCTGGAATCATCTCAGACTGGTTTCTTGAACATGACAATGAGTTCGCTGTACTCAAATGGCCTCCACAGTCACCAGATCTCAATCCAATAGAGCATCTTTGGGATGTGGTGGAACGGGAGATTCGCATCATGGATGTGCAGCCGACAAATCTGCGGCAACTGTGTGATGCCATCATGTCAATATGGACCAAACTCCCTGAGGAATGCTTCCAGCACCTTGTTGAATCTATGCCACGAAGAATTGAGGCAGTTCTGAAGGCAAAAGGGGGTCCAACCCGTTACTAGCATGGGGTACCTAATAAAGTGGCCGGTGAGTGTATATAAACTGTAGTTTTACGGAATTTTACTGTTTTATTTTGCAGATTTTTCATTTATATTTATGTAATATTACATATTAATAGATAATATACCTTTTACCGGAATGAAAAGAGAGAAAGAAACATGGTTTATGAAATTGGTCTATTAATTAAGATAAGTTTATTCACTTATTTAAAATTTATTTACAGTATTAGGTTCTTTGATTCATTGTACGTCATTGACTGTGTAAAAGAGCCTGGTGAATCAGTTTTTGAACCGGTTCGTTTTAACGACCTATCCGAAAGAATCAGTTCCATCACTTCTGCGACTGACCACATCTTGTTCCGCTTGTCAAATTAGTTCTGCTGCGTTCAGTGTTTTATTACGCATTTATTCTCATAATATTATAGTATAATATAATATAATACATTATAAGTACGCTGATATTTAAAAGACAGCTATGGAGTTCTCTTACGAGAGGTTCTCTCGTATTGCGTACCTAAGTTAGTTTACGCTACGGGAAAGATTCATCTTCTCGAGATATTGAAGCCAAAAAAATATCCTTAATTTTGTATTCATTGTCAACGCAGTGCAGCAGCCAGCAGACCTAGAGTAGGCTGACTAGCGTGCTCATTGGCTGCCCTGCGGCAAACTGCTGCAACCTACCAGTGAGCTCCGCGTGACGTAGCGTCCAATGAGAGGCGCTTTTTTCGCCTAGCGCCTAGCACCCGAATTGTCCTGCGAGCTGTTCGTTTAATAGTCGACTCGGAAGAAAGCGAACATTTTGACAAAAATAAAAAGCGAGGCGGAAGA
The DNA here is from genome assembly GCA_031834385.1 of Semotilus atromaculatus. Classification (NCBI taxonomy): domain Eukaryota; kingdom Metazoa; phylum Chordata; class Actinopteri; order Cypriniformes; family Leuciscidae; genus Semotilus; species Semotilus atromaculatus. The sequence goes on along the minus strand of JAULUF010000040.1, from coordinate 4,354,363 downwards.
AATTTTGCCATTGCGCACCGCCATAATAAAATAAACATAGAGGAAACACTGCATTGTGGAATAACTCCCCAAATTCCCTGAAATATTACCAATAACATGATGAGCTAGCTGCATGTGTTTCAGCTAGCTCCGTTCCGGCAGTCTGCGGTGGATCTTGTCTTCGACTGGATGAAGATTCAGCAGCTTTGAAATATCCAGTCAATTTAGGAATTTTTTTCAATATATCTTGGTCCCGTTGTTCTCTTAACTTTATTAATTAACGTTTTTGTGCTCCACTTTCATGCTTTCTTTCAGCCATTCTGCCACTATGCCATCCAGCAATAGAGCTCGGGCGTAGACGTTATGGAATGGTGCATTGTGGGTAACGGCGGCCATTTTAGCGGTAACGCAAAGGCCGGTTTGGAGTAAGTTAATAGCGTTCGGCCGGTCTCCAGCACTGTCTGGCACCAAGAGTTATGGACCTTTACAAAAAGAAAGCACAAAGCCTTTATTTAAAGTGAATTTAGTTTTGTATTCATTGTCTCTTAATTTTGATCAATGTTCCATCAACAACTTACCTGGATTTAATAAATAATAAGTAAACATAGAAGCTAGACAATCACGACGACACGGAGGCGCAGGCGCCTGACCTGCAGCTCGTCTCATAAATGAACCTAAACTCAGCATAGCCTTCTTGCCTCACAGACCTGCGATTTCTACTTTTAAACATAATTCAAAACGAAAGAAAACGATGTAATCCGTATGAAATGTGTATTTCTCTCCGGCGCGTTCACTATGAAGATCGTCAACTGGTGACACACACACACACACACACTTGTCAGATTCTGTGAGCTATGAAGCTTGTCTATGCGGGGTTGTTACATCTCAGGAGTAATTACACAACTATCATAGGTACATTAATCCACTATTTTCGTCCGGTAGTTCTGTAATCTTGGCGAACATTCACTTCAGACACAACCCACCGTTCACCAAAACAAGACGCGAAACTGGTGAAAACTAACATGATTTATGAGGTGTTTGCCCTGTCGATCGTGAGACCGATTACAGCAGTTTGCATCACAGCAATACTGAACCATTTTCCTTAAAATAACCTAAATTAAACCTAAATGACCAACGTTAGAATTTAAATTATCTACTGCCTACTATACAGTACATCTACTTCCATACCGTGATTCCCACAATGCATTGCGACGTGACGAAACGATCCCGAGCTCTATATAGCAGTGACGTAATTTAAAATGATTGACATGATTTGACCAGCAGCAGCAGCTGATTGGATAACCAATTCACATCTACCCAGCCCTGAAGACACCTAGCAATGGTTTAACCTTTAATTAAGGTATACCTTAAGAGTCTTCGTAGCGCGCTAAGAGACAACGTTATCGGGAAACGCAGCCCAGGAATGATGCTTATGATGCGTAATGGAGATTCCAAAGCGCTCTTCTTTGATCAGAACCACGGAGAGCGATCGCGGATAGGTCTGTCCTATGCACCGAAACCTTTTTACAATGCAACAAAATATTTAAAGAGTATCAAGCTATTAAAATCTATATTATGTATAGTCACAGATATTTGAACAGTATTAGTCAGTAATTTTTATTAGGTTAAACAGTGATTAGATAACGTTTTTAATTTAACGTTCACAATTGGTCTGGCCCATCCAAACTGGCCGTGCCGTGCCTGGTTCGCGCTTAAGTAAAAAAAAAATCAAAAAGTAAAAAAACTTGTCTGGACACGTGCAGCCTATGTAAGCCTGTGCATTAATCCATGCCTGAGCATGTGTATAAATGGGCAAAGAGCAATGACACACAACCACAAGAAGAATCCCAACGCATTAACGTTACTGCTAACACTTACGGTATGTCTCATTAATGTTATGCCTACCTATCACATTGCGACACACTTAATTTGCGTTAGCTAACTAGTGGCAAATGGTCTCTATTAGCTGGTCTTCTGTGGAGCAAACTGCACATTATTTGGTGCAACAACCTGTTATAATATGTCGGTAATTTAGTCTCTGTCCAATGAAAGTGATACAGGGCACTTCAAACTGTGCAAACAAACACAACGACTTTGTTGTTGACATCTTTTATATGTAAACGTGCTAAATTCAGGTTATTGTGCTACTTGCGTTTGGAGTTGAGAAGCGCAATGGCCCTTGGGATCGTTGCATACTTATTTATACAGTCAATAGTCGCATAAAGTGACGACATCACCGTTGATGGACAGTTGATTTCATTTCGTCTATTTCTGGCGATGAGGGATTAACATGGATGTCTATCTGACGGACCGCCGCGTCGTAAAACAACGTCAAGGGTACACCTCTTTCGTTGAAACTTGACGCCAGGGTACCTTGGCCATGCGTCAGACATTTGACGAGTAGGGAGTGAGACTGTGTTGGAAAGTAAGAGTGTTGGAAAATTAGTATAATATTTAAATATAGTAAAGCTATATACTTATCTAAAATATATAGGCCTAAACTTATAAATTGTTTACATATATAATATAAATTATAATACATATAAATCATAATTAATAAATTATAATATAAATTATAATCATATACATCTATAGATATATAATAAAATATCATTATAGATTATAACTAAGCTATATACTTGTTAACCTAAAGTTTTAAAAAGTTTTAAAAAGGTGATGTAAAAGTTGAAATGTAACCTATGGAACACTGTGGCCTATGAACTACTACGACCTTATGTTAGCCTACATTTTCTAAATGATACACTAATAGGTAAGTTAATACACTGATTAAAAGAAAATTTACTTTGAAATGCTGAAGTAGGTCTTGTGCAGTTGCATGGCCCATAAACTGAGATCCAAAAAACCTTGACTGAGCACGTCATTTAACCAATATCGCATATGCAGGTCTAGTTGCTTGTTTTTTGTTGTCTGGTTCAGGGTCTCGTTGAACATGATCACAAAAGTACCGCATCTGTTGACCTCAGCGATAAGTTATTTTTTGACATATGGCGCCAATCCAAATGTCACGTATTCTATGCGTCTACTCACCACCAGAGGTCATCCGTTCACCATTAAGACTTTTTCACTGCACACAGAGTTACAGGTTACCCTGGACTACATTTCCCATGTTCCATGGCTTTAATTATTTCCGCACCTGTAGTCAATCACAAGGACTATAAAACACTGATGCACAAGCTCACCGATCGCAGAGTTTTGTTAGCTAATATCGCTGTCTAGTTTATAGCGTCTTTACAGAGCCTATCCTAGTGTTCCTGGGGCCTGTACCATGATGGTAGTTAAACAAACTCAGGGTTACAGGATTAGTTTTGAGTTGACAAAACCAAACCAATCCAACCAGGCTTTGTTGGTACCATGATGCTGATCATCAACTTTCTCTGTCAACTCAGGCTTTGATCCTGAGTTTAGGAGATTAGGTGTGACATCAGTAGAGAATAGCCAATGACAAGCTGAGAAAGAGTGAAACCGCGATTCATTTCTCGCGAGAAAAGCAGTGAGATTCACTTCTCTCTTTTGCAAGAATATTACAAGATTGAAAAATATTAAGAATTTAAACAAATTTACACAGCAAGAAGAAAATAGCTGTCTATGAAAGAGGATAACTAAAAAGTCTTGCTACATCAGTGCAAGTAAAAGTTGTGAAGTTATTTTATACAATTGATAAAGGTATAGAGAGAATTTAACATTTAAGCTCACATGTAGTAATTGTAGTTTATCTATTGATTCTAAAGCATATTTATATTACCTTTATATATTTATTAGTTTAAACTATGCATAATATATTTTTTTTAATTGTATATGTGTGATCAATTAAGGTTATAATAATTACACAAATAATATCTAAATCATACAACATTTTTATTCTAAATAAGTATTAGTAAAAGCCAGACAATTTTGTCTTCAAAAATCATTTGCCATGTAGTGACCTTAATTTGGAGTAGAAAGGTGCAGTGACTTTATCCTATCAGATATGTGTCACTTTGCTCACAGCTGTAAAGACTCAGGGGTGGATCTAATCCATGGGGAATTTGCATATCATTATTAATAATTGGTAATTCATAATTATTCATACAGGTTTGGATTGGTAAGGGATGATATGTCCCTTTTACCTGCATGCATGCATGTGAATCCTTGCAATTAAAGGAGCTGTATGTAAGAAATTTATTTCAATTAATCATACATTTTCCCTGATATGTCACTAGACATTAAGAAATCATGTTCATTTCAAATACTTATATCACTGACAACAGTAGTCCGGCCAGGATATTGTCATTTAAAAAGTGAAGTTGCAGCCCTCAACTGATGTTGATGTTGTCATGTTGTGTTTTGGTCTGAGTGCCACCCTCCACCGATCTACCAATCACGAAGTCTGTAGTGTTGCTGCATTTGGGTTGCCAGCTCTGCTCTAGTTCACACAGCTGCAGCTAATAATGTGTCGTAATCGGATCCTGCAGCATATCTGGCAACCTTGAGTCAGTAATTTGAAAGTGATTGCAGTACCAGTTTTTGCCACAATCTTACATGCGGCTCCTTTAACCAAGTTGATTGTTTTTAATTACATGGACCATGTTTCACAAAACAGGTAAAATTAATGTCACGTATAGGAGTGAGGACCCAAAAGCAAAAGGCAGTTTGACAATGTTTAATAGTTCAGACAGAATAACACAGGAGGCCACAAGGCGAATAAATCCAACAGAAGTTTGTCTCATCCAAAGGATAACAGAAAGTCTCTTAGTAACAGAACAGAAATATGCGGACAGGGCCGGCAACGGGAAACCCCGGAGGAAGAGACAGGCTGGGTCCGAAGAAAGCTCGGGAACGCCAATCCTTGACCACTCACGTTTGCTGGAGATGTAACAAAGCAGAAACGAGGCAATAAGGTTGACAGATAGAGACACGGACCAGACGGGACACGACTGAGACAGGACTTGGTTCAGCAGGCAAACAGGTAAGTAACATTAGGCAATAATCTGACAAAGAACAAAGGACAGGGAAGACAAGAAATACAGAGTCTAATCAGAGAAAGTGGGAAACAGGTGGGGAGGAGGAGAGGGAGAGAGAAGAGGTAATGAGACACAGCTGAGAACGGATGAGATAATGAATGGGAATGTGTGTGTGTAAATGATGCAATAAAGAGTGTGACCAGAAGAGGGCGGTAGAGTGTAAGAGAAGAGTACTACCGGGATCATGACAGTACCCCCCCTCAAGGAGCGCCACCTGGCGCAGCGGAGGAGGAGGACTGGCGGGTGCGGTAGAAATCATCAATCAGCGAGCGGTCCAGGACGTCCCGGGATGGAATCCAACTTCTCTCCTCGGGACCGTATCCCTCCCAATCAACCAAAAACTGATGACCACGACCCCGGGGGTGAACGTCGAGAAGCTTGCGAACCCTGTAGGTGGGAGCGCCCTCAATACGGATAGGAGTAGTGACAGGACGAGGAGGGACACGAATAACGGGTTTAATACATGACACGTGAAAAACCGGGTGAACGCGCCGAAGGTTGGTAGACAATTTGAGTCTGACTGAGACAGGACTGAGTATCTTAAGGATACGGAAGGGCCCGATGAATTTCGGAGCCAGTTTACGCGAGGTGGATTGGAGAGGAAGATTAAGGGTGGACAGCCAAACCCTCTGCCCAACAGAATAACGGGGGCTTTTGACACGGCGTCTATTGGCGGACCGCCGGGTGCGAGAACGAGACTTCAAAAGGGCAGACCTGACCCCCCTCCAAGTACGCTTTGCACGTTGAATAAAGGCTTGGACGGACGGCATCTTAGAGTCCGTGTCTTGTGACGAAAAAAGCGGAGGTTGGTAACCGAGACAACACTGAAAAGGGGATAGACCAGTAGCAGAAGACGGAGCGGAATTGTGTGCATATTCTGCCCAGGAGAGCTGCTCTGACCAGGAAGCCGGATTGCGGAAAGCGAGGCTACGAAGAATGCGACCGATTATCTGGTTAGCCCGTTCGGCTTGGCCATTGGTCTGTGGGTGAAAACCGGAGGAGAGACTAGCCGACGCTCCAATGAGACGACAAAACTCCCTCCAGAACAGGGAGGAGAACTGGGGACCCCTATCGGATACGACGTCGGAAGGAAGACCATGGATCTTAAAGATCCTGTCAACGACAATCTGGGCGGTCTCCCTAGCAGACGGGAGCTTAGGTAGAGGAATAAAGCGGGCGGCCTTAGAAAAACGATCAACGACAGTAAGTATCACGGTGTTCCCCTCAGAGGAGGGGAGACCCGTGATAAAATCCATGGCGATGTGTGACCACGGGCGAGACGGTAATGGAAGGGGGCGCAGCAACCCGGCCGGGGGAGAATTATCGGACTTAGTTTGTGCGCAAACAGCACACGAAGCGACAAAACGGCGAATGTCGCGCTCACGAGAGGGCCACCAGAATCTTTGGCGAATCGCGGCGACGGTGCCCCTAACGCCGGGATGGGCAAATAGTTTGGATGAATGGCCCCACTGAAGGACTGCGAGACGAGCAGAGGGAGGAACGTACAAAAAACCCTTAGGGCAAAGACGAGGGGTAACGCGGGGCAGAGAGCGCTTGACCAAACGTTCTATTCCCCAGATAGCTGCACCCACGACCACGCCCTGAGGGAGGATCACCTCCTTATTGGGAACAACCTCTGGGGAAGCAAACTGTCGCGAAAGAGCATCTGGCTTGAGGTTCTTAGACCCGGGGCGGTAGGAGATGGAGAAATCGAATCGCGTAAAGAAAAGTGCCCAACGAGCCTGACGAGCGCAGAGCCTCTTAGCGGAACGAATGTACTCTAAATTTCTGTGGTCCGTCCAGACAACGAACGGGACAGCGGCGCCCTCAAGCCAGTGACGCCACTCTCCGAGAGCTAAACGGATGGCTAATAACTCGCGATTGCCAACATCATAATTTCGTTCGGCGGGCGAAAGACGATGCGAAAAGTAGGCGCAAGGATGAACCTTCTCATCAGAAGATGAGCGTTGGGAAAGAATAGCTCCAACGCCCACCTCCGATGCATCAACCTCAACAATGAACTGTCTAGAGACATCCGGAGTTCGTAAGATAGGGGCGGAGGAGAAAAGGGATTTGAGACGATCAAAGGCTGTCTGAGCCCCCTCCGTCCAGGAAAATCGGACCTTGGCGGACGTGAGGGCCGAGAGAGGGGCGGCGATCTGACTAAAGTTTCGGATAAACCGACGATAAAAATTTGCAAAACCTAAAAAACGTTGAAGAGCAACGCGCGACTCAGACACTGGCCACTCCGTGACCGCACGGACCTTAGAGGAATCCATGCTAACGCCCTCAGCGGAAATTACCGAACCAAGGAAAGAGATGGATTGCGCGTGGAAAGTGCACTTCTCGGCCTTAACAAATAGTCGGTTCTCGAGGAGGCGTTGGAGAACCTGTCGAACGTGCAGAGTGTGTACTTGGAGAGAGGGAGAGAAAATTAAAATATCGTCAAGATAGACAAAAACGAAAATATTCAACATGTCTCTGAGCACATCGTTAATTAACGCCTGGAACACGGTTGACCAGCCCGAAAGGAAGAACCCGGTATTCAAAGTGTCCTAAGGGGGTGTTAAACGCCGTCTTCCACTCGTCCCCCTCCTTTATGCGGACAAGATGGTAAGCATTACGAAGATCTAGTTTTGAAAAGATCTTGGCCCCCTGCAAGATTTCGAAGGCAGAAGACATGAGTGGCAAGGGATAACGGTTCTTGACCGTGATGTTATTCAAGCCTCGATAATCTATGCAGGGGCGTAATGAACCATCCTTCTTCTTAACGAAAAAAAAACCCGCACCGGCAGGGGAGGAGGAAGATACAATGGTACCAGCATCGTGCGAGTCAGAAAGATACTTCTCTAGGGCTTCGCGTTCGGGGGCGGAGAGAGAATAAAGCCTACCCCGGGGAGGAGTGGTACCCGGAAGGAGGTCGATGGCGCAGTCATAAGGTCGATGGGGAGGAAGAGAAGTGGCCCTGGAACGACTAAAGACCGCTCGAAGATCATGGTACTCCCGCGGGACCCCGGACAAATCACCCGGCTCCTCCTGAAAAACAGAGACAGGGGAGACAGGAGGGACAGCAGACATCAAACACTTGACATGACACGACAAACTCCATGAAAGAATAGAACCTCTAGACCAGTTAATCTGAGGATTATGCTCAACTAACCAAGGATGTCCTAAAACAACAGGGTTAAAAGGAGAATGCAAAACTAGAAAAGAAATTGTCTCTTGATGATTGCCAGAGATGGTGAGACTCACCGGAGCTGTGGCAAAGCGCACTCTAGAGAGGATACTACCATCAAGGGCGTGGACAGGGGTGTAGTCTTTACGTTCAATGAGGGCAATCCCCTGTTCTCGAGCCCAAGTCTCATCCACAAAATTTCCTTCGGCTCCCGAATCGATCAAAACCGGGCAGGAGGTAGAAAAGCCTGGCCAGCGGAGAAGAGCAGAGAAAGTAGTGCGTGCACGTGATGGAGGGTCTAGAGTTGAAGCGCTCACCAGTAACCCTCTCTCTACTGGTGAGCTTTGGCTTTTACCGGGCAGGAGGCAACACGATGAGATGCAGAAGCGCAGTACATGCAGAGACGAGCCATAATACGGCGCCGGGGTGGTGAAGAGTGCTCTCTCAAGGCTGCGGCTGCGGCGGCGCATCTCGAAGCGTTTCTCTACTCGAATGGCCATATCGATAAGAGGGTTCAGGCGAGTCGGCGACTCACGGGCGAGGATCTCATCCTTAATGTCAGCATTTAGTCCTTCGAGAAAACGGGCCACTAAGGCAGGCTCGTTCCAGTCACACGAAGCAGATAAGGTGCGAAATTCAATCGAAAAGTCTGCTGCTGACCTTCTCCCTTGGCGAAGCGTAGACAAGAGACGGGAAGCCTCCGTCCCGAATGCAGAACGGTCGAAAACCCGCAGCATCTCCTCCTTGAAGCAGGAATAACGGCTGAGACAGTCAGCCTCCGAACTCCACACAGCAGTTCCCCACTCCCGCGCCCGGCCAGCCAGCAAGGAGATGACGAAGGCGATGCGAGAGCGATCACTAGCGTATGTGGTAGTCTGTAGTGAAAAGACAACCTCGCACTGTGTTAAAAAAGATCTACATTCCTTGGGCTCACCGGAATAGCACGGCGGGTTGTTCACTCTCGGCTCTGGCGCATCATGACTTCTAGAAGAGGAAGATTCCACTCGGAGGTGATGAAGCTGTTGTGAGATGTCGGTCATGCGAGTTGCAAGGGAATCCATAGCATGATGAGCGGCGGCCAGCTCATCTTCATGACGGCCCAGCATGGCTCCCTGGATCTCGAGTGCAGACTGAAGAGGACTCTCCCTTGCTGGGTCCATTTCTGGTCAGATTATTCTGTCACGTATAGGAGTGAGGACCCAAAAGCAAAAGGCAGTTTGACAATGTTTAATAGTTCAGACAGAATAACACAGGAGGCCACAAGGCGAATAAATCCAACAGAAGTTTGTCTCATCCAAAGGATAACAGAAAGTCTCTTAGTAACAGAACAGAAATATGCGGACAGGGCCGGCAACGGGAAACCCCGGAGGAAGAGACAGGCTGGGTCCGAAGAAAGCTCGGGAACGCCAATCCTTGACCACTCACGTTTGCTGGAGATGTAACAAAGCAGAGACGAGGCAATAAGGTTGACAGATAGAGACACGGACCAGACGGGACACGACTGAGACAGGACTTGGTTCAGCAGGCAAACAGGTAAGTAACATTAGGCAATAATCTGACAAAGAACAAAGGACAGGGAAGACAAGAAATACAGAGTCTAATCAGAGAAAGTGGGAAACAGGTGGGGAGGAGGAGAGGGAGAGAAGAGGTAATGAGACACAGCTGAGAACGGATGAGATAATGAATGGGAATGTGTGTGTGTAAATGATGCAATAAAGAGTGTGACCAGAAGAGGGCGGTAGAGTGTAAGAGAAGAGTACCGGGATCATGACAATTAATTAGCTCAATTTATAGAGTTTAAGAAAATCAATTCTGTGGCCACAAGAATGAGCTTTCCCGCCCTATAAACAAATACTCTTTAAGGTATCTTTAATTTGTAAAGCTCGTAGCTTTGATCTAGTCATTTCAGGGACCTGAAGTATCAAAGGAATAATTATGAATTGAATATTTGTAGAACTACTTATGCATTTACTACGTTACAGGAATACATGTATTTACAAACATTAAACATGACAAAGACACGTGGGGAGTCTAGACAATGGAAACACGTGTAAAAGGGAGTGAGAGAGAGAGAGAGAGGAAGCATTGGCAAAATTCACCCAGATAGAACCTTTCTGAAACAACACATAAAACATCATATTAATGCTTCCTAGAAGCTGTATACAGAAATATACTTGGAAAGTTTCTTGGTCTCTCATGTATTGTTGCGTTCCTGGAACGGCCTGTCCCGGCCGCGTGCATGAGCGGATGTTCTTTGTTCCGTGTGCGCGCGTCACGTGGCGTCCGCTTATGCGTTTTGAACAGAGGTTAAAGTCTTCGAGGTTACATTACCAAATTCGGCTAAATTCATCTCCTCTCCTGTGAGATGAATTAGGTTGGAAACTTAAAGAAAACAAAACTTTTAAACAAACAAAAGAAAGAAAGGATTTCCCGAGGGGAAATCGCATCACGAGACTACATGACTGAGGCAGACGTGGGCAAGGAGGTCAGAGAGCGAGAAAAGCGTCCGTGTCCTTTTTTAAAGGGACGCAGACCATGCCCCTTCCGGAGCAACCCTAACCAATGAGATTCGACAAAACTCTGGCGCGAAGGCTTTCCTTTGTCTTGTCAAAACCTTATTTATGACAGGGTGAGTTTTTAGTCTTTTCCACTCCAAAGGTGGAAAACCATAGTAAATTATATTTTACTGAATATTTCTTTGCATATTTTGGTAGTCCATACCACGAGCGTTCTGGAGGTATCAAGAACATATGTGAAAGTCAAAGGAATATACAGTGATATTTAACATGCATAATGAAGGTATTTCTACTTCTCCTTATGCTACGATAAAATTATAGTTACATGGAGACACAAACACGCATAAAAACACATTGAATGTATTTGGTTAAATGTCTTTAAACAAAAGAAGTGTCTTTCTTAGGTCAGGAAGGTTGCTTGTAATGGGACACTCTCTTTGCCCAGCGAGCCGGCATCATGTGTGGGGGGTGGAAGGGCTCGCATGTGTGTTCAAAATTCAGCAGTGTGTGTGTGTGTTGTTCAAGTCCCGGGGTTCATAGGAAGAAATACATTTAATTATTCAGATGATCCGTCATTCCGCCCAGTCCTTACACAGCTGATTGGTCCAAGTTCAGTTTAAGATCTCTTACCTGGAACATAACCTGACCCGGACCAGGTTAGCCGTGGAGTGTGAGTTACTATGGCTGTGCAAAAGGCCATGGTCCTGTTATATTTATGTTCTTACTATAGTATAATATAGTTGTACAGTGTTTTTTTGAAGTGTTGCGTTTGTAGAGTAGGCGGAGTTTGAATCGGAAGGCTCGCGAGTTCTGTGAGAATGACGTGATATCACATATACGCGGCAATAGAGGAAAGAAAGAAGAGAAGTGGTGCGCGACGAGTTGTATTGTGAGTAAATGCAGCAAGGTGCATAAATAAGGCCATAAAGTTATAGATCGACAATATAGCTGGTGAGCAGTTTGGTATTTCATATGTGATGGGCGGCTGATGTTGTGTGATCGCTTCTGAGGTTGTTGGATTTCTGTGGTGAATACTCGCGCGTGCGTCATTGCAGACTGTAAGTGCTTATCTTACATTTATTTTGTCTAATAATCATTGTTTGATATTCTGTTTAATGCATCAATAAGTTATTTATTCAATCATAAAAAGAACAGCTGCTATATTATATCAGTACCACAAGTTTGTGATGTCTTCACGTTCAATTACGTGAAGTGATAATGACGGAGCATTTTATCGTAAGAGTTGTAACAGAAACTAATTGAGTTTGTTGTTTTATTATAGAACCACACACGTTTATCTACATTTGTCCAGCTGACCATATCACATAAACCCATCAAACGAACACACACTGAACATCACAGCACATGAAGCTACTGGCCCTTTTGAACATCATCATATTAACCCGATCAGGACCAGACGGCATCGCGTCTGAGGACCGACGTTTCTGCACTCTTCTTCATTAAGTGGACTTCCTCTGGAATATTTGGGACCTTTTAAAACTGAGTACACTTACTTATTACCACCACTTCGTTGCCCTCTCTTGATATAGTTGTATCTTTTGAATATAACCATTATTTTTATTGTTTGTTTATTTTACGTAGACCTACGCTGATTATTGTGATATTTACATTTTGTTGACATTGTGAGAAAATGTATCAATCAATACAGTGAGTGAATTTGATCTTTGGCTCTGGTTTTTACTCCTCTCCTAGTTACTGGACATTAATTGTGTATTAATACTCTAAGGTGATTTAGAACCGTAATAGCAATCAGTGCATTCTACAGCCTTCAATAAATTTTATGGTCCTTCGAGCCAAGAGAGCGTCTGAATAAGGATGTCTCTATGGCTCATTTCGATCATTCTCCAGTTGATTGGAGGCAAGAGTACAGTCAAGATAATGTACAGTTACATTCCGCTGACCGTTCTCACCATTCGCTTGGACACTCTAATATGCATCGTCATGTGTATCCACCATCAATGCAATATCGAGGGCCGACACCTACAATCCCTCATTTCGTTCGGGATGATCCTCGAGAATTTGCTCGTCTTAAGCTTGCGTTAAACAACGTTCTTCCTGAAGATGCTTCTGAGTCTTTTAAGTTCCAAATACTTATGGACCACCTCAAGCTGGAAGATGCTTTACTTGTCGCCGACTCGTATAGCCACAGTCGCACTCCATTCAGTGACACTATGATATGTATGTACTGATATGTATGGGCAGCCACATCAATTGGCACTGCAAAGGATCACTAATTTGATGGATGGGCCCAATATTAGGAGCGGGGATGTGAAGTCTTTCAAGGCATTTGCCCTTCGTGTCCGAGCACTGGTTGGAATGTTAAACCAGTCGCACTCCATTCAGTGACACTATGATATGTATGTACTGATATGTATGGGCAGCCACATCAATTGGCACTGCAAAGGATCACTAATTTGATGGATGGGCCCAATATTAGGAGCGGGGATGTGAAGTCTTTCAAGGCATTTGCCCTTCGTGTCCGAGCACTGGTTGGAATGTTAAACCAGTTAGGTAGCACAGGTTGGACTGAACTGAAATGTGGCTCTCATGTTTCTCGTCTCTTAGCCAAGTTGCCGTACGACTTAAGAGCTAACTTCAAGAGATTCATTAACCCCATTCAGACACCTATTCCAACGCTGATTGATTTCGCAGACTGGCTGGAATATGAGGTCCCTGTGCAGGTAGAAGGAACACAGTATGGGTCCTATCCTGAGCAAGTGAAACATAGTGTTCACAAAGACAAGCGAACTGGTTTTGTGCCCCGTAAGCTGACTACTGTTTTACATGGAAGAGAGCAAAAAGAAGGATTGGTAGAGCTCCCAAAGACTGAATACATGGACTCAGAAAGACCACAGGAGAAGTCAAAAAAGTATTGTCCGTTCTGTGATACCATTCAGCACTATATGAATCAGTGCTCCAACTTCAAACTCTTAACTAAGGAGCAGATTGAGAGTTGGATTAGAACGGGACGTAGATGTTGGCGTTGTGGACGAGGGCATTCTTCATCTAAATGTACGTTAAAGGCGAAGTGCAAGCGGTGTGAACGGAGGCATCTTGATGTTCTTCATGAAGTCAATGCCAACGCTGATGGGATGAGTAAAGGTAATAACCAGACATCGGAGTAAAGCCTAGTAAGCCCTGCTTCTCAGACCCTGTACTTGGATTGGCCTACGAGTGGCAAGCAATTGCTACTGAAGTTAAGTCGAGTAATCATTCGGAATGGTGATAAGTCATTAGAAACCTATGCTGTGCTAGACGACGGATCTGAGCGTACTATTTTGTTGAATGAAGCTGCTCGACGTCTAGACCTTCAAGGTGAAATTGAAGATTTGGCTCTGCGCACAGTGAGACAGGATGTTCATACCATTCATGGTAGATCTGTATCTTTCTCCATAGCACCTGTTTCACACCCTGACAAATCCTACCCAGTCAAGGGTGCTTTTACCACAAAGGAGCTAGCCCTGGTTCAACATACTTACCCCATCTCTGACTTGCAAAGAAGATATCGCCATCTCCGTCATTTACCTTTGGATGACATCCACGAAGCGCAGTTTTTGGTACTTATCGGCTCGGATTATCCTCACTTGATAACCCCTGTGGAGCCAGTGAGATTGGGTCCTCCTGGAGGTCCAGCAGCGGTTCATTCGATGCTTGGCTGGACATTGCAAGGTCCCTCAAGTCTTATTAAGCCTCACTTGCAGCCTCAAGAATGTTTATTAATTTCTTGTGTTTCTCCTGAAGCTGAGCTATTCCGTCAAGTTGAAAAGCTTTGGCAGCTGGATACCCTTCCTTATCTATCTGAGAAAGTAGTCAGTCAATCACGACAGGATGCAGAAGCTATCCGCCTTCTAGAAGAGAAAACCATCAGGATCGATGTGAATGGTGTCAAAAGGTACGCCACTCCTCTACTCTGGAAAGAGTCGCCTCCACCTCTGAATGCACCCAAAGAGGCAGTCATGGCCCTGTTACGCAGCACAGAGCGGAAACTAGTTAGAGAGCCTAGTATGGCTGAGTCTTACGAATCAGAGATTCAGAAACTGTTGCAAGCGGGTTATGTCACCCCATTGACATCTGCAGAATGTGATCCGAGTTCCAAGGCGTGGTACATACCACATCATATGGTTCATCACAATGCGAAGAACCGTATTGTCTTCAATTGTTCTTTTGAGTATCAGGGTCAGTCTCTCAATGACCATCTTTTCCACGGTCCGACTTTAAGTGCCAGCTTGTTGGGCGCTCTCCTCCGCTTTCGAGAACATGCCGTGGCCATCTGCAGTGACGTGAAGGGTATGTTCCATCAGATCCGTCTCCTTGACGAAGATAAACCTTTCCTCCGTTTTTTGTGGCGTCATGGAAAAACATCTGAACCGGCCATCGTGTATCAGTGGCAAGTTCTGCCATTTGGCACTGCATGTAGCCCTTGTTGTGCTACCTACGCACTTCAGTCCCATGCAAAGGTGGATCTCGAAGCTACTGATGAAGTACGTCAAACGGTGGAGCTTAGCTTCTATGTTGACAATTGTCTCAAGAGTGTCTCTACTGAAGCTCAAGCTCTACAGCTGGTAAACCGATTGCAGTGTCATCTTATGGACGGTGGATTCGAATTGAGGCAATGGGCCAGTAACATCCCCAAGGTTATTCACCACCTTTCTGCTGAGTTGAAATCGAAGAGTGGTGAGATTCAGCTCAGTCAAGAAATGGCCAATCCGCAGGAGAATGCCCTTGGATTGATATGGCAATGTAGACCAGACACATTGGTATACAAACCTTACCAGAGGGAGGATGGTGAAATTACGATGCGGAGCATTTATCGCACTTTAGCCAAGCTGTACGACCCCCTTGGATATCTCATTCCGTATACCACAAGAGCCAAGATTGTCGTGCAGTTGTTGTGGGAGAAGAAACGAGAATGGGATGATCCTAATCTACCATCCGGCTTACTAGACATTTGGCATCAGTGGGAGAGCGAGCTTCCACAATTGTCTCAGATTCACCTGCCAAGATGCTACAGTTCCAGTCTTCAGTATCCTGTCAAGTGTTTTGTGTGCATGTGTGCATGTGTTTTGTGATGCGTCTGAAAAGGCGTACGGCTCTGTAGGGAAACATGGAAAGTAGTTTTACAGGGAAAAATTATATCATATTCAGTACATAAAAAAAAAAGGACAAAGAAAAAGAAATCCAACTGGAAGAAAGAATAAAAGAATTAGAAATTTTACATGCAAATAATCAATCAGAAAGCATCTATAAAGAAATTAGAGAAAAAAAAAATTTGCTTAATGAAATAATAAACAAAAGAAACCAGTTTCTGATTCACAGGCTCCGTCAAGAAACTTTTCACCATAGCAATAAATCTGGAAAATATTTAGCCAGTCAAATTAAAAGAAATAAAGAAAAAACAGCTATAACCTCCATCAGAAACTCAGCAGGGAAGCTAACCAATTCACCAGTTGAGATAAACAAGACATTTCAAGATTACTATACAAAATTATACTCATCTGATCTAGACCCAAACCAAGAAGACATAACCCAATTCCTCGATAGCACCATTCTACCAAAACTCAACATGGAACAAGTAAACACACTAGAATTACCAATCACAGAAAAAGAACTTCACTCCGCATTGAAAAGCATGCAAAATAATAAAGCACCAGGTCCAGATGGCTTCCCTGCTGAGTTCTACGAACATTTTTGGTCAACCTTATACCCACTATTTAGCAGAACAATAACAGAAATAAAACATAACGCAAAGTTCCCTTCCCATATGAATACAGCACTTATATCACTCATTCCTAAACCTAACAAAGACCACACCTTCACATCTAACTATCGTCCTATCTCACTTATAAATGTCGACATAAAAATTATTACCAAAGCATTAGCCCATAGAATTGAACAAATTATACCGTATACAGTGGTGTGAAAAAGTGTTTGCCCCTTGGTAAATATGAACAAAGATGGCTGTAAAAAATAAATCTGCATTGTTAATCCTTTTGATATTTTATTTTAAAAATTAGCAAAAATCTAACCTTTCATTGAAGTAAAAGAATTGAAAGTTGGGGGGAAAATCACATTATGAAATAAATGTTTTTCTCCAAAACACGTTGGGAACAATTATTTGCCCCCTTTTATTAAATACTTTTTGCAACCTCCTTTTTCCAAGATAACAGCTCTGAGTCTTCTCCTATAATGCCTGATGAGTTTGGAGAACACCTGACAAGAGATCAGAGACCATTCCTCCATACAGAATCTCTCCAGATCCTTCAGATTCCCAGATCCATGTTGATGCTTCTTCTCTTCAGTTCAGCCACTCATTTTCTATAGGGTTCAGGTCAGGGACTGGGCTGGCCATTGCAGATGCTTGGTTTTGTGCTCAGTGACACATTTTTGTTTTGATTTTGATGCTTGTTTTTGGATCACTGTCCTGTTGGAAGATCCAACCACAGCCCATTATAAGATTTCTAGCAGAGGCTGTCAGGTTTTGATTTTTTATCTATTGGTATTTGAACGAATCCATGATGCCATATATCTGAACAAGATGTCCAGGACCTCTGGCAGAAAATTAGGCCCACAACATTAAAGATACAGCAGAGTATTTCATTCTACACATGGGGTACTTTTTTATCCTTGTGTGCACCAAACCCATCTTAAGTGTTTGCTGCCAAAAAAGCAAAAAAATTTGTTTTATCTGACCATAGAACCCGTCCCGTTTGAAGTTCCAGTAGTGTCAGTTACTTTTCAAACGTTCTATGGTCAGATGAAACAAAAAAAAGAGCTTTTTGGCAGCAAACACTTAAGATGGGTTTGGTGCACACAGGGATAAAAAAGTACCCCATGTGTAGAATGAAATACTCTGCTACAACAGAAAGATACTCTCATTGCCACATTAGACGCCGAAAAAGCTTTTGATAGGGTCAACTGGAAATTTTTATTCACCACGTTACAAAAATTCGGCTTTGGAGAGTCATTTATTAACTGGATCAAGATTTTATACACATCACCATCTGCCACAGTCACAACCAATGGACTAACATCACAAAGCTTCACACTGCACAGGGGGACGAGGCAGGGATGTCCACTCTCTCCATCCCTATTCACTATTTTTATTGAGCAGCAGCTATCCGTCAAAACCCAGCAATCAAAGGTATTGAAACACCACAACAAACACATAAAATCTCACTTTATGCAGATGATATCCTACTATATATACAAGAACCCCTAGCATCTACTCAAGAAATAATTAAAACAATCCAGTCTTTCTCAAAAATATCAGATTATGCAATAAATTGGAATAAATCTTTCATCCTCCCTTTACATAAAACCAAATGGGATGTGGCACCCCATCAATCACCAATACCTATATGTCATGACCACATCACTTACTTAGGCATTAAGATCTCCTCCAGACTGTCAGAGTTGGTAACACTCAACTTCACACCACTGCTAAAAAAAATAGAAGACGATTTGCTCAGGTGGCTCAACCTTCCAATCTCCATAATCGGCAGGATAGCAGCAATAAAAATGACGATTTTACCGAAAATTAATGACCTATTCTCAATGATTCCAACCCACCCCACACTAACCTGGTTTAAATCACTAGACTCCATTATAACTCACTTCTACTGGAAAAATAAAACGCCAAGGATAAAACTCACTACACTACAAAAAAGTAAGGTTCAAGGAGGACTAGAAGCACCAAATTTCCAATATTACTCAATGGCTAACCAACTGCGATACATATACAAATGGATTCACCCCACCCAATCTGATATTATATGGCTAGATATAGAACAATCACTATGCAAAGAATTAAATATAGCTGACATACCGTTCCTTACCAAATCAATTAAACAACACACATGTTTTAATGCAGTAACTATATCTGCCACTCTGACAGCCTGGTGGAAATTTCACCAAATCACAAATTCTACATTAGCTCCATCTAACCTCACCCCACTATGGAACAACCGTGACTTTATAAGCAATAAAAAAACATTGAATTTTCACACATGGGCGGAAAGGGGTATCACCCACATTAAGCATATTTTCAAATCTAACACATTTACACCATTTCCGCAACTGGCCCAGGAGTATGGCATCGGGAGCAACGAATTCTTAAAATACCTACAAATCAAATCTTCTGTTCTGGCAAAAATAAACATCAGAGACACAAATTTAGAACTTCCACCGGCAATATCAGACTTGGTCAACATTTCCTCCCCAAAGAAACTTCTCTCTAAAATATACAAAATGATTTCAAACCAACTTCAGACCATATACTTACCAACAATAAAATGGGAAACCGATCTTTCAATAGCTCCTGATGCCAACTTCTGGACCCAAATCTGTAAAAACATCTATCTCATGTCCAAAAATGCGAATCTTCAGTTAATACAATACAAAATACTTCACAGAACACATTACACGGGCAATAGATTAGCTAAAATGGGTTTCACATCAGAAGTTTGCACACATTGCAATCAAAACTCTACAGATACATACATCCATGCAACCTGGCATTGCACTCCAATCAAACACTTTTGGGAAGAGGTCACACAGTCACTATCCACTATAGTCGGCTGCCACATCCCACTGTCGCCTTCTCTTTGCTTACTGGGGGACCTCACAATAATCACTGATAAAACTATAAACTCTAAAATACTCCTCATAGCTCTAACCATCGCCAAGAAAACTATCCTCATGACCTGGAAAACTAGAAATAAATTACACATTAACATTTGGAAAAATCTTATTACAGACTTTATTTTATTTTATTTTATTTATTTATTTATTTGACATGGACATACAATTACATTGGACGAACCATATGCATTGTTTAAGTGTTTTAGCACACATGCTAATTTTCAACACCTGTCCACGGGAGGCTTTTGTAAATAAAATACAATAACAAGACTAATAAGCATAACAATACTAAAAATACTGACAGAAAAGAATAGCTAAAATATACCATATAATTTCAGAGAAAAGAAAAAGCAAATTGCATACATAAATTATAAAGCAGAAGCTTCTGAGTCAGAGAATATCATTAGTTATTCATGCGAACACTGCTGTTTGGTTTTTAGCCATTGTTTAAGTCCTCTGTTAAAAGCTTTGCCATCGGTCTCTAGTTTTAAATCAGTTGGCAAAACATTCCAGAGTTTTGGCCCCTTTACTGAGAAGGCAGACTGACCAAAGGAGGTCTTACACTTTGGGACTAAACAGTCACCTCTGATAGTGGCTCGTGTATTTGCCCCATGAGAGCTTTGGCGTCTACTAATTAATTTAGAAAACTGCGGTGAAACATGATTATTTAGGCATTTGAAAACCAATTTAATATAATTAAAATCAATAAAACTGTCAAAACCAAGAAGCTTATGCTTTCTTAGAACATCACAATGATGCCATCTCATAGGTTTCTGGTCCATATTACAATGGAATATACATCTCCCCTTCATAATAACACATCTGAAACTGACCTCTGCCATCCAACACTTTCTGACCTCTTACAGCTATGAATCCTTTCTCTGTTTTCAACTCCGACTCCACCCACTTTCTGAACCAACCCACGAATATTAATGCATTTTAGTTGTTTGAACTTGTTTATGTCATCATTGATATTGCTATCTTTACTGTTATTTTTATGATTACTATTTTCACTTTTATTTCTTCATTGTTGTAATTGCTGTTGTTGCTGTCTTTTGCTTTCGCCATTGCTTTCGCCATTGCGGTCGCCACTGCCATCATCATTGTCATTTATTATTAATATTATTATTATCATTATTATTATAATCATCAATATTGCCATTGTCAATACTGTATTGGAATTAAGTGTCATTGTAATCACTACTGCAATAATTCCCCCCCTTATCTCTTCATGGGTTTTTAATGCACCACAACATAGAATATAAAAAATAAAAATAAAAAAAAGGAATATGTATATGGAAAACCTCACAAACACCAAGGCAGGCAAGACAGGCGAGAAGTGGTTTCAACGGGACAGCATCTCTGTCGCAATTTGAGACACTCTCGCACTGTACTCCCTCTTTTAATGCACCTTAGACATAGCACATAACACACAAAAAAATAAAATAAATAAATAAATAAAATAAAATAAAAATAAATCTTAGGAAAAGATAGGGACTGATGAGATGTGGGGGAAGGTTATCTTATATCATCTTATTATATCATCTTTTATTTTATATGGGATTGACAATGGCAATTGTTACTTAGGAGGAAGGATGGAAATAAAAATCGACCAACACAATATTGGCAGTATGGTGGTAGTGGGGAGTGGGGTGGTGATGGTAATGACAATGGTAATAAATAATAATGGTTACTTTGTTTACGCATACACACACACACACACATACACATACACATACACATACCCACACCCGCTCACATACACACTTAGATCGAACACTTAAATCACTTTTATGTCACTTCTGGAATTATGGATTTACAAGATTGCTCACAACTGCACTATGTTGGTTTGTATATATGTCTGACTGATAAATAAAAAATAAAATAAAATAAAAAAAAGAGTAGGAGGAAGACTTCGTAGGTGTCATGGATTGAGTGATACAGTTCTACACCCTATCGTTCTTTCACAGAATCATCCCGCAGTGAAGCTCCTAATCAAGCATTACGATGAACAATTGCACCACCCGGGAGCTGGCAGAGTGTATGCCGAACTGCGGCGCAAGTTTTGGATTTTGCGGGGAAGAGAAGCTATTCGAAGACATCAGCACCACTGTCTTGAGTGTAACAAGTGGAGAGGCAAACGAATAATTCCTAGAATGTCAGACTTGCCCCCGTCAAGTCTGCGATTGTGTAAACCTCCTTTTTACTCCACCGGAGTAGATTGTTTTGGACCAGTGATGGTGAAGGTGGGTCGTCGCACTGAGAAAAGGTGGGGTGTTGTATACAAGTGCCTCACTACTCGAGCCATATATCTTGATCTGTTGGATCACATGGATGGAGATTCATTCCTGCTGCCTCTCAGGCGTTTCATTGCCCGAAGAGGGAAACCCTATGAGCTTCTCTCGGATCAGGGAACAAATTTCCGAGGTGGATGTAAAGAGCTGGAGGACACCTTCTCTCAGATTCAGCCCAGTATCAGAGACCAGTTGGCCAAAGAACAAATCAGATTCCGGTTCAATCCACCAAGTGCACCTCATTTCGGCGGCTCGTGGGAAAGAGAAGTGAGGTCTGTAAAGACAGCCTTGAGAACCACCTTAGGCGCACAGACAGTTAACGAGGAGGTATTAAGAACCATTCTGATCGAGGTTGAGAGCATCCTTAATTCTAGACCCTTGGGTTATGTCTCTAGCGACATCGCAGATCCAGACCCAGTAACGCCAAATTCCTTGCTGATGGGGCGGCCTGACTCCTCCTTGCCTCAAGTTATCTATTCAGACTCAGAATTACTCAGTAGGAAAAGATGGAGACATAGTCAGGTTCTGAGGGATCATTTTTGGAAGCATTTTATTCATGACTTCTTACCCACATTGCAGTCAAGGCAGAAATGGCACAGAGAGAAAGAGAATATTGCAGTTGGTACTGTAGTCATTATCGTTGACGAGCAGATTCCAAGAGCGCTTTGGAGAGTTGGTACTGTCTCTTCTGCCATTCCAAGTTCAGATGGGAGAGTCAGAACAGCAGTGGTCAAAGTGAAAGATCAAACGTACACAAGACCAGTAGCTAAGTTGATTGAATTGCCAATATTACCCCCAGACTCAGAGAGTTCCTCATAGACCCTATTAATGGCAAATTTGCATACCAAATTTGGGGGCGGCTGTGCAAAAGGCCATGGTCCTGTTATATTTATGTTCTTACTATAGTATAATATAGTTGTACAGTGTTTTTTTGAAGTGTTGCGTTTGTAGAGTAGGCGGAGTTTGAATCGGAAGGCTCACGAGTTCTGTGAGAATGACGCGATATCACATATACGCGGCAATAGAGGAAAGAAAGAAGAGATGTGGTGCGCGACGAGTTGTATTGTGAGTAAATGCAGCAAGGTGCATAAATAAGGTCATAAAGTTATAGATCAACAATATAGCTGGTGAGCAGTTTGGTATTTCATATGTGATGGGCGGCTGATGTTGTGTGATCGCTTCTGAGGTTGTTGGATTTCTGTGGTGAATACTCGCGTGTGCGTCATTGCAGACTGTAAGTGCTTATCTTACATTTATTTTGTCTAATAAGCATTGTTTGATATTCTGTTTAATGCATCAATAAGTTATTTATTCAATCATAAAAAGAACAGGTGCTATATTATATCAGTACCACAAGTTTGTGATGTCTTCACGTTCAATCACGTGAAGTGATAATGACGCAGCATTTTATCGTAAGAGTTGTAACAGAAACTAATTGAGTTTGTTGTTTTATTATAGAACCACACACGTTTATCTACATTTGTCCAGCTGACCATATCACATAAACCCATCAAACGAACACACACTGTACATCACAGCACATGAAGCTACAGGCCCTTTTGAACATCATCATATTAACCCGATCAGGACCAGACGGTTCTGCACCCTTCTTCATTAAGTGGACTTCCTCTGGAATATTTGGGACCTTTTAAAACTGAGTACACTTACTTATTACCACCACTTCGTTGCCCTCTCTTGATATAGTTGTATCTTTTGAATATAACCATTGTTTTTATTGTTTGTTTATTTTACGTAGGCCTACGCTGATTATTGTGATATTTACATTTTGTTGACATTGTGAGAAAATGTATCAATCAATACAGTGAGTGAATTTGATCTTTGGCTCTGGTTTTTACTCCTCTCCTAGTTACTGGACATTAATTGTGTATTAATACTCTAAGGTGATTTAGAACCGTAATAGCAATCAGTGCATTCTACAGCCTTCAATACAATGGCGATGAACACCGCTAAAAGCCAAACCACTTTCATGGTGCCTAAAACCCAGGGTTGGTGCAAACTAAACTGAAACATAGCTGGCTAGCCTCCTAAACCGGCTTCATAGTATAGGCCCCTGGTCTGTTCTAGTCTTACTCTTGCTTGTTTGCCCTGTGTTTTGATCCTAGCTGTTCTCAACCTGCTATCTCAACTCTCTCTGATGTAACTACCGAAAAAAATCTTCAGCCTGTCCAATGATCGTAAACAGTCATTGGGTCCGTCAGACTGGATTTTTGCAGTAATGTGACCAAAAAAATGAAGACCTATCGAATCTGAATTTAAGACAATTTAATACTTTTAAAAATCTTTTATTAGGATTTTTTTGTAAGACTTTTTAAGGACCCGCGGCCACCCTGTAAAGGCAAACCCACAACACAATTTTATTTATCCTATTTAAACATTATTTTTATCCCCTAGTCTTCAATGGCGTTAGGGGCTCGGGGCAATTATAATATATATATTGCACTTCAAATAACCACTAAAAATAAAAAAGACAAAATAACAAAGTAGCAGGTCCAAACCTCCTCGAAGACTACAACAAATATAACAAAAGGATAAAATACTCACATGGGACCACAGTAGTTACTTCCACGGGAAAAATAATGCAAACAATCACTTACAACAATGGGACTGCCACATACCATTCCTCCCACACAAAAAAGTTGCAAATTATAAACGTAATAGTTCTGGATGAAGTTTTTTTTTTCTTCAGACTGTCTCATTGTTTAGTGTGGTGATCTGGGCAGATATTGTGTAATATTGGCATGACTTGCTTGGTCTATGAACCTTAACCACCCCAGTACAGACTGTAAAGTCATTGTTGACTAAAGTTAACGGTTTCATAATTTTTTCGTTTGGCTTGCCAGATAGCATGTGTGTGGTTCTGGTATTAGGGGATAGAATATACAGTTTGTACAAAATAAAAATCATTATGTCTATGGAAAGTCCCATAAAACATGAAAACCCATCGCGTACATGCAGGTTTGGCTATGCTTGTGGGGGCCTCACTTACAGTGTATAGTAAAATATTATGAAAACTAGCGAGGACATTTTACTCATTTAATGTAATAACAAATTACCACAAAATTCTGGGAATTTATTAGTGCATTTATAAAAATTAAAATGTTATGGTTTCCATGTTGTAGATATTATTCACAATTTCCCTCTCCTCAGCTTTAGTTGGAGGTTCTTTCTTTGGCTTCTTTAATTCAATTCACATTTATTTGTATAGCGCTTATCACAATACACACCGTTCAAAGCAGCTTTACAGAAAATACATGCGCCTACATTACAATTTAGAGTGATCTGTTGTCAGATGTGACTGTCTTAAGTTATGTCAGAAATGTACATTTACAAATCACAGTTAGCTAAACATTTATTTATTTAAACAATGTAATAATTTAAGACAGAAACAAGTTCATTAGAGTAATATCACTTCCTAGTTGTCGCATTTTTACAAGCTGCCAGTAGAATATTACAAAGATATCCATCATTGGTCCTTTATAGGGAATCTTCATCATTGGTATCTTTATAGGGAAGATGCCCAGGTACACTGGTTTTAAAATGCATTCAATAATTAATGACAATATTTTATTTATTTCTACATTTATATATTGCCAGTAAAAAAGGATAATATTACAATCACTAAAAATATATCCACATTTCCTCCAACATCTCCCAATTGCTGGCTGCCTGATTACAGATGTCTTATTTTGGGAGTAATAAAAAACCTAATAGTGTTTTCCCAAACAAATTCCCTTTACCTGTCTGAACTTCGTAGTTCTTCATGTTTGTCTAAGTTATACTTGATGGAAAGTTTTTGAAAGTTATCTAGTCCTTTATCAGTATAGATGAAGTAATATGAAGTTAACCCATTGTTTAAATCATCCATCAAACTATACTGGTTTAAATCATATATCATGTGATGTCCATCTAAGTAGCCCCTATTGTCTCTCCAATTTAGGATTTCTACGTTTCCTTAACAAACCTTCAAAGGAACTTTTGCCCAACAATTTAGTTTTTCTAATTATGTATGTTGAAAGTTCAAAACTTGAACTTGAAAATGACAACAAAACAAGAGTTTGTTGTTTGAATTGCCATGAATTCCAGATGACCACTAGGTGTCATTGTGTCTGTTTCATGTCCACACTCTCTATAATGAACATTGTCCTTTTTTAATTTTTTAAACCTTGCCATCCTCGTCTTCTTGTCATGTGATTCATTAACTTTAGTATAAATAGCCCAGTGTTAGTTCTAGTCTTTGTCTGGTTTTGTACCTGTATGATCGTGTTTTCTGGTGAGTTATTCTGGTGTTTTTTTGTTTTTCTCTTGTATCTCAACAATAATATTATTTTTCCTAAAATGATTGATTACTCAAGGCTTTTCAATACCATGTATGTAGCAAGAATCTGGTAGTCAGTGGTCTGGTAGCTGTAGTTTTTACTTCTAGTCCTTTGACAAAATTTGAGTGTACTTTTGAATGTATTTTATAGACATTAAGTATTTGCCCACACAGAGATGGGTAGATTATCCAAAAACTGTACTCAAGTAAAAGTACAAGTAATAATTTTAATAGATACTTGAGTAATTTTTTCATTGGATACTTTTTTACTCTTACTCAAGTAGCTACTGCAAACATAGATACATGCACTGACACTGAGAAAAAAAAACGAGTGAAAACTCTTCACATTGCTCGTGCTCATGACCGCTACTGAATATCTGACAGACACAAACAATAATCTTTTTGCATCTGTTCTCCAAAATGTATTTCCAAATATTTCTGCATTAACCGTGTAAACTGGTTTAATGTGTCTAAGGCCTTGGCCACACGGACACGGGTATTTTTATAACCGGAGTTTCTGAAAATCCTCACCCTGGCAGGGGTTTTCAAAAATGTTCGGTTTCAGTGACCTGATACTGCGTTTCCGTGTGGACGAACGGCCAAACCGCGTAAAAAAAGACAAGGCCTAAGCAAAGAAATTCGGTTTCAAGACGAACAGGTTGCCGCCACTGCACAATACCCACAAATTACCATGGGTTGATGGGTGTTAATTTCATACTCTGTGAACAATGGTAGCTTTTGTGATGTATAAATTAAGGTAGTATATAGTATAATATGTAGTATATAGTATTTTATGTTATAAAAAAACTGGTAATGTCATAATCTGTAGCAGCTTTTTCATGAGTCAAGCCAGTTAATTTACATGTTACCACGTGTAATTTGCTTAAAATGATGAACAGATTTGATTTAGGTTTTTATTCACATATAAAACATTGATCAGCGAACACATACAAAAGCTCAACTGAACCTGCTTGATGCGCAGAACAAACCTCTTGCGCAGGCCAAGGAGTTGATGAATGTTTATGTGAATAAAAGTATAAATTCAATCTGTTCATCATATAAAGCGATCGAGTCTCTTCAGAAAATTTGGACTAAACTGCTCAATTCATATGGATTAGTTTTACAATCTCTTTATGAAGTTTTTTTTGAAGCGTCAAAGTGGTAGTTGTGTACAGCTGTCAACTGTGGGACAGAAAGCTCTTGTATTTCATCAAAAAGATCTTAATGTGTGTTGCGAAGATGAACGAAAGTCTTACGGGTTTGGAACGACATGAGGGTGAGTAAAAAATGACAGAATTAACATTTTTGGGTGAACCATCCTTTTAAGAAAAAATACTAGGAGGAACTGTCTTCCTCTGGGAGCAGACATTACACTAATTGTACATATTTTTAAGTTACATAATGCGTTATACAATGATTTATGTTTATTTTCCACCAAATCAAACCGATAGCTCAGAATGTAAATCATTATTGTATGTTTACCTTAGTGATTTGGGGTGAATCAAGAACCCTTTTTTTTTATGTACTATCTCAATAAAATAAGAAATCCTTTAGTGCAGTAGTATAGTAGTGCAGCTTTAACGGGAAAGAATGGACAGTGTGTGGCATTATATGCAGATTGTAAATTAAATGACACCAGGCCACACATTCAATGCTTTTAATTCAATGCATCCTTTTTTAATAGGGTAAGCTATCATGGCTACTGGGAAGACTTTCCTCGCTATCCTTTATCTGCTTCTATACAGCTCTTTCAGCACAGCTGAAATTGCCGTTGAACAAGTCAGTCAAGTGGAGAAGGGCATGTCATTGTCTAAAGATTTTCTCCAAGGTCTCAATGATGTGGCTGAATTTCTTTAAAAAAAAAAGGAAGATACAACCCGTGAATCACTCGTGAAAGTCCTCAAAGTATTTGGTTCTCTTGGCAAAGTTGCAGCAAGTTTCGGCTTTATCGGGGCATTAATTAGCTTCATCTTCGCATTCATTCCACAATCAGATCCAATGCTTGAGTTCATGAAGGAACAATTTGCAGAGGTCAACCGTAAACTCGACTCTCTCTCCCTTCAAATTTCAACCCTGCAAACAGAAATGGAATGGACAAACTATGCAAGCAGCTATGGAAAAGATGAGAATGTTGTCAAGAACTCCTGGGCCAAGTTAACAGAATTCATAAAGGCTGCTCCTGATGCCCTCACACAGGAAGAGAAGACCAGACTGGCTGAGAGGTTCACCACTTTCTATGAAAACACTGGCACAGAGAACAGTGTTGCTAATTTATACAGATACATCACTGAGAACAATCCTGTCAGCTTGAATAAGAATCTCTTACAGCTCATCACTGAGAAATCCAATGGTGATTTTAATGTCCTGGTGCAATACACCACCTACTTCACCACTCTGATGGTTTCAGGCCTAAAGTTAAATGTGTTTTATTACAAACTAAAGGGCTATGATGGTGAATTAAAGGCTCAAGAAGCAGTCACACAACTGTCCAACACTTTATCAGCCATACAGGATGCCTTGATTGAGTGTGCTGATAACTTTGAAAAATGGGCTCTTAAGGACGCTGATAAACTTAGCAAACAACGATTCTCAAGTAGCGAAAAGCTTGCTACAGATATTAAGAATCATTTGGAGAGCAAGTTCCACTGGTTTAAATGGATAGTAATTGCACACTCAAATGATGTTCATTATGAGTTTACCTTTGGGCAGTCAATTAACATTGATGCTCAAGAAAAGACATCAGTTCACATAATTCATCAAGATAAGGTTTCTACTCTTGATCAAAACACTAAGGGCAACATTAAATCTAGTTTGCAAAAAGAAATGGCAATTTTGAGCATGAACCGGCAGTGTGTAACAATGAAGGAAGAGCTGCTCCATAGGTTTGGTGCTAAAGTTGTCAACCAAATACAGTTTCTTCATGCTGTTAAAAAACCATCAGATTATGCACAGACAGATGTGGCGGATATTGAGCTGAGCTGTAAAGTAATTGTCCCCTTTAGAGACTTTAATATCTTTCTCAGAGGAAATAGTGTGAAGCCTCCCTGCTCAGACGTGAATTGTAATCATGGAGAATGTAAACCCATCAAAGACACCACACAAGTATTCTGCAAGTGCCATAAGATGTTCCACGGTCCAGCGTGTGAGGAAAGCATCCAAAATATTATTGACTATGCAGCTCTTGAAGGTGAAATTGATGGTATGATCTATAAACCAGTCCCTGATCTGACAGCAATTTATTTTAGTGTCAAAGAGCTCAAGGACTACACTAAAGAAATAGTTGAGTCTGTCCGACATGACATCCAGTGGACACAAATCTTTGTGAAGTACAGCAGTGTGATTCAGAAGTTTCGCTACATCAACGCATTACATTCACATCTCAAAAACAGTACAATAACCCAACGCCACTATGTTTCTGAAGTTGGAGCTCAGTTCACAGGTGGAAACTCTTTTCAATTTTATCTCACAGACTTTAACCACATGATGATGGGCACTGGATTTGGAGACAAACACAACATTCTGGATATTTTTCGCAAGTCACTGATCCAGGACTCACAAAGCCAGTCTGGTGAGCCAGTAGAGTGCACTAAATACTACAGTAACCAGACTGATTATTTTGTGCGCTACATGTTTGCCCTTGAAAAGGAAGCTGTTTTAGCTTGGTCAAAATATCAACTGATCACTTCAAAATCTGAGAACATTGAGTTTGTTGAGAAGTTTTTTCAGGACTATGTCTCACAGCAGTGGAGACTCTTCAATAAAAATGGATGTGGCCCTCTAAAGGCTGGGGATCTTCAGAACAACCACTGCGAGAAGAACTACCACAGCACAGCACAGCAGCAGGTGAAAATGAAATGTGGTAGATCATACAAGCCCTTCCCTGAAATCGTGGTATGCTTTGGTGGGCAGTGGAGTGCCCTACCTGTGTGCTACGCTGAGCAGGTAAACGGGCGAGTTGAGTGCAAATCTGAAGGTGGAGCCACTGTCTGCAAGGCCTCTTGCTCACCTGGCTGGGGCTCTGCCACACACCCTCTGCCAGCTGAGTACAAATGCTCACAGCCGCCCTGTTCATCCTTCATACCACACAAGTGTAATGACTGCACACAAAGCAATGTTTGTAAGGACAATGAGGTCTGCACTGGCTCCTTTGGCACATGTCGTGATGCATGCCTGGTTAAACCCTGCGGAGTAAACGCCAAGTGTTCCTCCTCCAATCACGACAGGAGCTGCACCTGTGTGAGCCCATGGAAAGGAGACCCATACCAGGGCTGCAGGAGTCAGGATCTCCAGTGGGTTCAGACCGGAGGTGTTCCCAGCAGTATGAAAACTCTTTTACTTTACATAAACTCGCATTAGATTAGGCTGATTCATAATTTTAATGTGCTTATGTCCATGCTTTCAAATTAATGTACAGCATCACAAATCATTACATCTTTAAGCACTTTTATGACGGAGCTTACCCAGCAAGCAATTTTGCGTCTAAAAGATGTCTAATAGCTGTCAAAACACAGCCCAGACGTCTAGGCTAAAACAAGGCTGAATTTGGGCTGTCAGTGAAAATCTAATAGACGTCTAACCAGAGCCCAAGAATAGATAGCCATCAATTAGATGGCTATTAAACGACTATATATAGCCTACATGTAGACAACAAAATGACGGCTAAAGGATTCTTTTCACTCAAATATAACAGATTCTCATAAATGACAATCCATCCAAACAAATTAAATATAAAAGGTTTTATTTAGAACATTAACAAATTACAAAAAAATCAAAACATAAAAGTGACCAAATGAAATATTAAAAATACAATATAAAATGATTAAAAAATATATGGAATATCAACAATATGGAAGTATCTTACTATTTAAGATAAAATATAAAACTCGCTTTTATATTGCTGCTGGGAAGTTGGTCATCAGCATCTGCAAATTAAAAAAAAAAATTGCACAAGAAAAGCATTGTTGACAGTTTAACCTCAAGTGTCCATGGACTAATACATTCGCCTGTACTGTTTGTGTGTGTGTGTTCTGTTTAGGTTTTAATGCACACATTTGCATTATTGATATACTGCTGGACACTTTTTATAATTGCTAATTTTATATAGCCAATCATTTGTATTTTTATGCTGTAATAAAAAAAATTATTTGAAAGTTTCAAACTTTAATGAATGAAGGCATTTTGAATGAAAATGCATCTTATTGTGCTTGTACAATGACATATTATTCTACTCTATTAGCTTATGCTCTCTCTGTATGTAACAAGCCATTGTTCAGACAAATTCAATATTATCATAATTTCAAATCAATGAAGGACTTTGTCAAAGATGAGAGCTTTAGTGAGGAAATGCTATTTGCATATCATGATCTGGCTTTCATAACACTTTATAATAGGTTTCACGTACAAGACGTAGGATACGTACAAGACAAAAGGGTAACGCTTTATTTTACGACCCGCAAACAACTGCGTAAGTAAACCGAAATTACGGTGTACGTTTCTGTAATTATAGCGTACTTCCGTGTAGGTATAGGGGAACAATATGTTAAGTTTGGGGTAATAAAGGGGTAACAAGCAGATAGTATACAACCTGCAAATAACTTTGTAAGTAAACTGAAATTACGGTGTAGTTATAAGGTAGGCCTAATAAAGGGGTAACAAGCTATGCAAGCAAATTATTTATAATGTAATTATTTTAACAGGTACCATTATGTTAATATATTCCAGGCAAAAATTGTACGTCTGTTGTATATAAAAGTTCTGGCAAAATATGTTCTTCTGCAATTTTACATTTAATTTTGGCATCTGTGGGTTGATTTAACATTAATTAATCTAGTAAGAAAAGCCAATAAATTCATTTTTTATCATACTGTGCTTACATGCATCATTTTCAACCCACAGATGTCAAAATTACCCTGTAAAATTGCACAAGAACATATTTTGCCAGAAATGTGATGATAACTTTTATATACAACAGACGTACAATTTTTGCCTGGAATATATTAACATAATAGGTAGCCTACCTGTTAGTTTTAAAATAATTACATTATAAATAATTTGCTTGTATATCTACTTGTTACCCCTTTATTAGCCTACCCAAAACATATTGTTCCCTTATACCTATACGGAGGTAGGCCTACACTATAATTACAGAAACGTACACCGTAATTTCGATTTACTTACGAAGTTATTTACAGGTTGTATATCTGCTTGTTACCCCTTTATTACCCCAAACTTAACATATTGTTCCCTTATACCTACACGGAAGTACGCTATAATTACAGAAACGTACACTGTAATTTCGGTGTACTTACGCAGTTTTTTGCGGGTCGTAAAATAAAGTGTTACCGACAAAAGTATGAATGTCTTTTACCTGTTCTCCTCGACCTACAGCTGAATGCAATGCTCTGGCTCGTTTAAAATGTTTCAAAATGGTGGAAATGTTTATTGCGCGGTCGCGAGAACGATGATCTCTACTACTAACTATCCAGTCTCGCGTTGCCAGTAGTCATGTCTTTGTGGGGCGGTTGCCATCTAGCGGTTTAGAAATGTAATTGCATTTTATTTTAAATTAAAATGAGAGACATTCAAATAATATCGTAGATTTTTTATGAATGAATGTGTGACAGCAAACATGAAGCTGCCTGGGCGAAAACCATGTAAACAATTTTAAGACTATTTTGCCTATACTAGTCGCTGTCTAAATCAGGGCTATAGCCAAGCCGTTAAACGTACGTAGACCACTGATTGCCTGGATTTCGCCGGGTGGGCTAAAGCAGACGCACATAGCCCGTCCAATTCAGAGCTAAATCGTGACTACAGATCGACCATGTCATGAAACTGACACTGGCACCTTGTAGATATTATTACCAATGCGAACATGATTGGATATCAACCATCTCATATGCATTCCCTGCAGAACAATTAATTAAACCTATAATAATTAATCAGTTTCGGCTATAAGTGGGCTACAAATAGCCGGGCTGACTATACAAGCTAGATCGTGTCTACGCACAGCCTACATAGAACATGTCAAATAAATGAAACCAAACACCCTGTAATCACAGTTGACTTTGCTTACATGATACATACATTTTGCAAGTTATTTTGGAAAAAATTACATGTAGCCAGATTCAATGTTATTTTGGCTAGAAGTGGGTTACACATAGCCGGACTATATGGGGTCTATATTTAACCGAGACGTTGAAATGACGACTATTGCTTGCTGGGTATTCTTACAGTTCCATCCCTACCTGATCCCATGTAATGGAATTATAAAATCATGTAACTGAATTACAATGAAATGTACTGATAAGCACAGAAAACTGTAGGACGGGTAATTTAGGAAAAAAAATCTGTTGTGCAATTTATCTTTATGCTCATCTAAGACAACAGCATTGTATCTTCAAGCAAGAAAAAGCTCCTCTCAAATCATTGGGCTTTAATAACCCATAAATCCTTGTCGTTTACAGATGCTGTTCTTTCTAAAACCCAGCTTGCGGTGTGCAAAGCGATCGGACCAGACGGTGGGTGGCACAGTGGATTTGTAAAGAATGAATACTGCAACTATGAATATGACTGGAAACCGTATTGGGGCAAAAGCTATGAGGTAACTCAGTACAGTGCAATATACACTCACCGGCCACTTTATTAGGTACCCCATGCTAGTAACGGGTTGGACCCCCTTTTGCCTTCAGAACTGCCTCAATTCTTCGTGGCATAGATTCAACAAGGTGCTGGAAGCATTCCTCAGGGAGTTTGGTCCATATTGACATGATGGCATCACACAGTTGCCGCAGATTTGTCGGCTGCACATCCATGATGCGAATCTCCCGTTCCACCACATCCCAAAGATGCTCTATTGGATTGAGATCTGGTGACTGTGGAGGCCATTTGAGTACAGCGAACTCATTGTCATGTTCAAGAAACCAGTCTGAGATGATTCCAGCTTTATGACATGGCGCATTATCCTGCTGAAAGTAGCCATCAGAAGTTGGGTACATTGTGGTCATAAAGGGATGGACATGGTCAGCAACAATACTCAGGTAGGCTGTGGCGTTGCAACGATGCTCAATTGGTACCAAGGGGCCCAAAGAGTGCCAAGAAAATATTCCCCACACCATGACACCACCACCACCAGCCTGAACCGTTGATACAAGGCAGGATGGATCCATGCTTTCATGTTGTAGACGCCAAATTCTGACCCTACCATCCGAATGTCGCAGCAGAAATCGAGACTCATCAGACCAGGCAACGTTTTTCCAATCTTCTATTGTCCAATTTCGATGAGCTTGTGCAAATTGTAGCCTCAGTTTCCTGTTCTTAGCTGAAAGGAGTGGCACCCGGTGTGGTCTTCTGCTGCTGTAGCCCATCTGCCTCAAAGTTCGACGTACTGTGCGTTCAGAGATGCTCTTCTGCCCACCTTGGTTGTAACGGGTGGTTATTTGAGTCACTGTTGCCCTTCTATCAGCTCGAACCAGTCTGGCCATTCTCCTCTGACCTCTGGCATCAACAAGGCATTTCCGCCCACAGAACTGCCGCTCACTGGATGTTTTTTCTTTTTCGGACCATTCTCTGTAAACCCTAGAGATGGTTGTGCGTGAAAATCCCAGTAGATTAGCAGTTTCTGAAATACTCAGACCAGCCCTTCTGGCACCAACAATCATGCCACGTTCAAAGTCACTCAAATCACCTTTCTTCCCCATACTGATGCTCGGTTTGAACTGCAGGAGATTGTCTTGACCATGTCTACATGCCTAAATGCACTGAGTTGCCGCCATGTGATTGGCTGCTTAGAAATTAAGTGTTAAGGAGCAGTTGGACAGGTGTACCTAATAAAGTGGCCGGTGAGTGTATTTATATTTTAAACACTACCGATAACAAACACATGCAGGACAGTTTAGTAGATGTCTGTAGTCAAGGAGATTCACCTATATCCTATTTCTTCAGAACTAAAAATTATGTTTCGTTAAACAAATTCTGGAGGACCACGTTCAGATATTCAATCCAATCAACTTGTCATCAACACTCATGTCTATCCTATCAGCATGAGAGGAAGCATATATATATACAGTGAAGAAAATAAGTATTTGAACACCCTGCTATTTTGCAAGTTCTCCCACTTAGAAATCATGGAGGGGTCTGAAATTGTCATCGTAGGTGCATGTCCACTGTGAGAGACATAATCTAAAAATAAAAAAATCCAGAAATCACAATGTATGATTTAACTATTTATTTGTAAGATACAGCTGCAAATAAGTATTTGACCACCTGTCTATCAGCTAGAATTCTGACCCTCAAAGACCTGTTAGTCTGCCTTTAAAATGTCCACCTCCACTCCATTTATTATCCTAAATTAGAGATGAACCTGTTTGAGGTCGTTAGCTGCATAAAGACCCCTGTCCACCCCATACAATCAGTAAGAATCCAACTGCTAACATGGCCAAGACCAAAGAGCTGTCCAAAGACACTAGAGACAAAATTGTTCACCTCCACAAGGCTGGAAAGGGCTACGGGTAAATTGCCAAGCAGCTTGGTGAAAAAAGGTCCACTGTTGGAGCAATCATTATAAAATGGAAGAAGCTAAACATGACTGTCAATCTCCCTCGGACTGGGGCTCCATGCAAGATCTCACCTCGTGGGGTCTCAATGATCCTAAGAAAGGTGAGAAATCAGCCCAGAACTACACGGGAGGAGCTGGTCAATGACCTGAAAAGAGCTGGGACCACCGTTTCCAAGGTTACTGTTGGTAATACACTAAGACGTCATGGTTTGAAATCATGCGTGGCACGGAAGGTTCCCCTGCTTAAACCAGCACATGTCAAGGCCCGTCTTAAGTTTGCAATGACCATTTGGATGATCCAGAGGAGTCATGGGAGAAAGTCATGTGGTCAGATGAGACCAAAATAGAACTTTTTGGTCATAATTCCACTAACCGTGTTTGGAGGAAGAAGAATGATGAGTACCATCCCAAGAACACCATCCCAACTGTGAAGCATGGGGGTGGTAGCATCATGCTTTGGTGGTGTTTTTCTGCACATGGGACAGGGCGACTGCACTGTATTAAGGAGAGGATGACCGGGGCCATGTATTGCGAGATTTTGGGGAACAACCTTCTTCCCTCAGTTAGAGCATTGAAGATGGGTCGAGGCTGGGTCTTCCAACATGACAATGACCCGAAGCACACAGCCAGGATAACCAAGGAGTGGCTCTGTAAGAAGCATATCAAGGTTCTGGCGTGGCCTAGCCAGTCTCCAGACTTAAACCCAATAGAGAATCTTTGGAGGGAGCTCAAACTCTGTGTTTCTCAGCGACAGCCCAGACACCTGACTGATCTAGAGAAGATCTGTGTGGAGGAGTGGGCCAAAATCCCTCCTGCAGTGTGTGCAAACCTGGTGAAAAACTACAGGAAACGTTTGACCTCTGTAATTGCAAACAAAGGCTACTGTACCAAATATTAACATTGATTTTCTCAGGTGTTCAAATACTTATTTGCAGCTGTATCTTACAAATAAATAGTTAAAAAAACATACATTGTGATTTCTGGATTTTTTTTTTAGATCATGTCTCTCACAGTGGACATGCACCTACGATGACAATTTCAGACCCCTCCATGATTTCTAAGTGGGAGAACTTGCAAAATAGCAGGGTGCTCAAATACTTATTTTCTTTACTGTATATATATATATATATATATATATTATTCACTCAGTCGACTCACCTACATTACAGTTTTTCAGCATCCCTCCACCACCCCGACTCCCACCCCCACAGCCAGGAATACGGGGGGAGTACTCTGGGTTCGGGCAGAATACCGAGCCCTGAGCCCTCTCCTTGGACAGCACGCCAAATATGCATACCATTTATTCTATCCGACTTATTTGTAAGTGTGAACTCGTGAATTACTGTATAAATAATCTGCAGGTTCTTGTTGATCCGTGTGGAGGGCGTGGTTGGAAATGGATTGAGGGGGCACAAGGGGACATGGTCTCGTATGACACATCAAAGAGGTTTCAGGGACTCAAATACTACGTGTGTAGGTTAGTGCCAATACAAATACAATTCATAATGCTCATCTTGGAGAGAAAAAAGTAAACCTTTATGAAAAGTTGATGTTTGCAGACTTTAACTGAATCCAAGTAATTGAATCCATCTCAGAAATTATAAATGTTTTATTGAGATTACAATGTCACTTTCTGCACGTCTGTGATGGTGTTCTAATGTGCTTTTTGTCACCCAATAGTGGGAAGAGTGATGGTCTTGTAGGGAAGCTTTTCAACACGCGAGATGGGTTTATGTGCCATATTGCCAGGTACGGCAGTACCAGGGATGGAAATTTCTATGCTCTGGTTCCACAACCATGTATCTGAAGACACTTCACCGTGATTCACTGTTTAGTGCTTAAGTTTCTCTAGTTCCTTTTCCAAGCTTTGATTTGGTGGAGGTGCAGTATTCATCTTTCGAAAGACAGACTGAACCTAAATGCACAGCTCTAGCCAGCTCTCGCAAAAACATTTAAGCAAGTGTCACTAACACATACGGTTATTTTTAGTAATTTTTAAAAGTGGGATCTTTTAAGGATTAAAAATATTTCTAAAAACGTATTAAACATTAAAATTTGATGTGAGTGAGTGCATTTCCAACTGTAATTCTTCATTTTTTATTTTCAGACTGTACTTCTATCCCTCCTTGTTTTCTTTTGCAATAAAAAATTTAATATAGCATCAACCTGTCTCTTTTGCACATCATTCACAGCAGCAGTGGCGGTTCTAGCTTGTATGGCGCCTGGGTGAACAACCCCTTCTGCCACTCCTCACTCCACGATGGGGAACAAATGAAAACACACACACATTATGCACAACATAATTTTCAGGTTTGACTAATGTTGTATGTAATGTAATGTTGTAACATAATTGCAAAAATATGATACTTTAGTACAAAAATGCTAAAATGTTAAATTGTTGTTATAATAATGATTTTATAATGTCTAAACATTAGTTATTTTATCTATATAAAAAACTTGGGAATGGTATATGAGCCATTGAGTAAACCTCTTCTGCCATCTAATGGCTGTAGTTAAAAATTCATTTAATAAATTATTTTTTTTGCAACAATCTACCACTAAACCATGGCACATTTAGAGAAATAGAGAAATGAAGATCCTCTTTAATGTTTTTTTTCTTTCCAAAAATGTCACTATTTTATATAATTGTAGGCTATATATTTTAATTATTACAAATTGAGGAAGATAAAAAATTATCATAGATACCCCAAAAATGCACAACCGTACAGTAAAACATTAATAAAGTGAACAATGTTGCGTTTGTTTTAAAAAATTACATTATGGTACTGTAGCAAAGTTAGATGTTGTGTGAAGAAGGAGGCTGGAACCGGCGAACATTCAACAACTTTAATAACAAAATAAATAAACAAATACAAAACAAAAGTAAAGACAGCAGCCCCTCACGGACGACTGCTGTCACATGTAATAAAACACAACTTAAAGGAATAGGTGGGCAAATGCATTTTTATCTCATGTGCATGCATTGTCTTAGTCTGGTAGCGCCGCCGCTAGCTTAGCTTAGCATAATGAATGGAATCCTTTGTTGCCGGATAGAATGTCATGAGAAAAAGTGATAAAAAAATCCCCCCCAAAAAACCGAATTACTTCTTGTGGCCTGCTTATTCACAACGAGTACAAATACCAATGCAGATTAAGACTACCCAGCCGGCACACGACCGACCTTCAACGTTGAAATACAGGTCCTTCTAAAAAAATTAGCATATTGTGATATAGTTCATTATTTTCCATAATGTAATGATAAAAATTAAACTTTCATATATTTTAGATTCATTGCACACCAACTGAAATATTTCAGGTCTTTTATTGTTTTAATACTGATGATTTTGGCATACAGCTCATGAAAACCCAAAATTCCTATCTCAAAAAATTAGCATATCATGAAAAGGTTCTCTAAACGAGCTATTAACCTAATCATCTGAATCAACTTATTAAAGGTGGGGTATGTGATTCTCTTTTTTGTCCATTTTTTCAAAATCACTTGAAATTCTATTCATAACCCACTTACAGCCATTGAGTTAGAAGCACTGAAATGAAAATTAAGTAATTTAATCATCTGTGGAACGGGCAGGACTCGAAAAACTCCAGCCAATCATTTCCCAGACCACCTAGAATCATTGGACAGTAAGTCCATCAATCAAACGGTCGTACCATACCCCCCTCCCCCCATCCCCCTCACGCGAATCAGGGCCAGCGTTTGAGGAAAGAAGTTAGGACCATTTGAGTTGTGTATTTTCAAAATCTGCCGGCCGTTTTGCAAATCACATACCCCACCTTTAACTCTAAACACCTGTAAAAGATTCCTGAGGCTTTTAAAAACTCCCAGCCTGTTTCATTACTCAAAACCGCAATCATGGGTAAGACTGCCGACCTGACTGCTGTCCAGAAGGCCATCATTGACACCCTCAAGCAAGAGGGTAAGACACAGAAAGAAATTTCTGAACAAATAGGTTGTTCCCAGAGTGCTGTATCAAGGCACCTCAGTGGGAAGTCTGTGGGAAGGAAAAAGTGTGGCAAAAAACGCTGCACAACGAGAAGAGGTGACCGGACCCTGAGGAAGATTGTGGAGAAGGACCGATTCCAGACCTTGGGGGACCTGCGGAAGCAGTGGACTGAGTCTGGAGTAGAAACATCCAGAGCCACCGTGCACAGGCGTGTGCAGGAAATGGGCTACAGGTGCCGCATTCCCCGGGTCAAGCCACTTTTGAACCAGAAACAGCGGCAGAAGCGCCAGACCTGGGCTACAGAGAAGCAGCACTGGACTGTTGCTCAGTGGTCCAAAGTACTTTTTTTGGATGAAAGCAAATTTTGCATGTCATTCGGAAATCAAGGTGCCAGAGTCTGGAGGAAGACTGGTGAGAAGGAAATGCCAAAATGCCTGAAGTCCAGTGTCAAGTACCCACAGTCAGTGATGTTCTGGGGTGCCATGTCAGCTGCTGGTGTTGGTCCACTGTGTTTTATTAAGGGCAGGGTCAATGCAGCTAGCTATCAGGAGATTTTGGAGCACTTCATGCTTCCATCTGCTGAAAAGCTTTATGGAGATGAAGATTTCATTTTTTCAGCACGACCTGGCACCTGCTCACAGTGCCAAAACCACTGGTAAATGGTTTACTGTGCTCAATTGGCCTGCCAACTCTCCTGACCTGAACCCCATAGAGAATCTGTGGGATATTGTGAAGAGAAAGTTGAGAGACGCAAGACCCAACACTCTGGATGAGCTTAAGGCCGCTATCGAAGCATCCTGGGCCTCCATAACACCTCAGCAGTGCCACAGGCTGATTGCCTCCATGCCACACCGCATTGAAGCAGTCATTTCTGCAAAAGGATTCCCGACCAATTCATTCCCGTGTGCAATCAATCTAAAATATATGAAAGTTTAATTTTTATCATTATGGAAAATAATT
The DNA here is from genome assembly GCA_031834385.1 of Semotilus atromaculatus. Lineage (NCBI taxonomy): Eukaryota > Metazoa > Chordata > Actinopteri > Cypriniformes > Leuciscidae > Semotilus > Semotilus atromaculatus. The sequence continues at coordinate 4,313,903 of JAULUF010000040.1, read as the reverse complement.
ACCTTTATCACAATATGCAAATTTTTTGAGAAGGACCTGTATATATAAATATATGACCTACCCCAACGACGTCCCTAAACCTACCCGTCACTGGGGTTAATAGCATTTATGACTCTTCCCCTACCATCCTAGGAAAAAAAATATCGCTCCCCAGATGTAGATTTTCATTTTGCTTAGTTTCGCTCGGAAATTTAACGGCATACACATACACGCGGAATCACTCGGACATTTAACGGCGTAGACATACACGCAAAAGATGACGGTTAATTTCGGCGTGGACATACACGCGGATAGCTGAAAATGCGTATAGATAACACGCCACTTGATTTGAAAGTGGCGTGAATGTTTACGCAAAGTCATGATGTCATGTTGCAGACCAGGACAAATGGAAGAGTGAAAGAACATTCCCATTGAAGCAGCTCTGTACAGACTTCAGAAGGATCCCCGTGTTGGAAATAAGAGGATAGTTTATTTTAATGGTGTACCAGATTGTGTCATAGGATTATGTGTTTGTTCTGGGTAATTTTGTTTTGAGAATGATGCAGTGTAATGGAGAGTTTGCAAAGAAAGTTTTGTTAAAAGATGAAGCAACCAACTGTATGGATCTGACAGCAGCTGCATTTCATAATGACTTGTCAGTAAATGATGGGTGTTGATACGGTTTCCTATGCAGTGACATCACGTTAGCCAATTATAAAATAGGCTGTTTACTGACAAGCCAAAGAGCCGCCCCGTAAAAAAAAGTATCATTTCAGACAGAGGGTCAGAGTGAAGTTTGAAAATAATAATTTTACCGCATATATATTTTAGGGTGTTTTTTGTACACACACAAAAAAAAACCTTTATTAAAATAAGTGAACCTCAAGGACCAAACAAAAATCCTATTTGTGGAATTACCCCAATTTTTTTTTATTAAATTAACTTAACTAATTATTAAGCTAGAAACACCTAGGATCAATGGTACGACTGCTATGTTTAGCTATTACACAACCCGTAGCTTCCAAATGTTACCAGATGAGCCATAAAAGTAGCCAATGGAAAATCCAGACTGACTACTGCTTTACTTACATATGCTTACTTCTCTAACTAAAGATAAATCAAACAATACAGTGCAATAAAGTTTATGTCCTTTTATTTACATTCTTTCATTAACATTGTGGCACAGCAAGACACAATAACATTTTAATTGGCATCAAGAAGTAGAATGAAGCATTGCCGCTATACAAGCGAAATATAGCCTACATTTAAAACCCTTTCCACTCTAAGAACACAAATAGGGTCTCACATCTGCATGACTTTTCAGGTGTTTCTGTAAGTGTGACGGCAAAATAACTAAAAAAATTTATTGCTACCACGATTACATTTTCTTTATTCCAGAGTAAATGTGCAGGTGATATTTGAAATAGATTTTTTCTAAACACCTTGTCACACTCTGAACTTTGCCATTTCTTTTTCAGAATGAGTTTGCAAATGACGTTTCAGGTCTTTTAGATATGTGAAACACTCTTCACACCGAAGACACGTGAAAGGCTTCTCTCCAGTGTGAACTCTTATGTGAGTTTTAAGGTTTCCTTTAAGTGTGAAACTCTTCCCACACTGAGGACAGGTGAAAGGCTTCTCTCCAGTGTGAACTCTTACGTGAACCTGAAGATTTGTTTTGTTTGTGCAACTCTTTCCACAGTGATGGCACATAAAAGGCTTTTCTCCTGTGTGAATCAATACATGATTCTTAAGGTGATTCCTGTCTGTAAAACTCCTTCCACACTGCTGACATATTAAACAGTTTTCTCTTGAGTGAATCCTCACATGGCGAATAAGGTTTTCTTTACATCTGAAACATTTTCCACACTGACCACATGTGAACGGCTTCTCTCCAGTGTGAATTCTCATGTGACCCTTAAGACTCTCTTTTTGTGTGAAGCTCTTCCCACACAGTTTGCATGTGTAAGGACTCTCTCCAGCGTGACTTCTCATGTGGGAATCAAGGGTTGCTTTACGTGTAAAACTCTTTCCACACTGAACACATGTATACGGCTTCTCTCCGGTGTGAATTCTCATGTGAGTCTTAATATTTGCTTTTTGTGAGAAGCTCTTCCCACACAGTTTACAGGTGTGAGGGCTCTCACCAGTGTGATTCCTCATGTGGGAATTAAGGCCTTTTTTCTGTGAAAAACACTTTCCACACTGAGGGCATGTGTGAGGCTTCTCTCCAGTGTGAACTCTCATGTGAGTCTTTAGATTTCCTTTTCGACTGAAACTTTTTCCACACTGTTGGCAGGTGTACGGCTTCTCTCCGGTGTGAATTCTCATGTGGACATTAAGGCTTCCTTTTTCATTAAAACTTTTTCCACACTGTTGGCAGGTAAAAGGGCTTTCTCCGGTGTGAATTCTGATGTGGACTTCAAGGTTTCCTATTCGATTAAAACTTTTTCCACATTTTTGGCAGGTGAAATAACTTCTAGTTGCTGTCCTTTTAGCTCTTTTTAGTAAAGAGCTCTTTTCTGTCTGTGAGCATTTAAAATATATTTTTCCAGTTATTAAATCATGACATTTCTTTTTCAAATGTTTCTTTTCCATTTCATTCAGTTCTTGACTCTCCCCTTTCAGCAACATCAAGTCTAAGGCAAAAAAGACAAATACAAGTTAACCACAGTTTAATAGCATACAAACCAACAGACATTAAATCATTTAGACATTTAAAGCATCAAAACTATCAACATATTATACATCCTGATGAGCGAGTACAGCATTATCTGTATCTGTGTTAACCATATGAATTATCTGTATCTGTACTCGGACTGGGCGGGACCTAACCCGGAAGCTTAATTTGTAATATTATTTATACCACAACTACCTTTATTTTTCTTATAAAATACAGTAGTGTTGGGCGATATGCTCTATTTTCATAGCGTCCTATCGTTAGCCTGTGAGATCGTCGATACACGATATTATCGTGAGGGGCTTATTCATTTGATTATATTTACTCAATTTGCTTGTTTAATTACTTTGTTTTATATATGAGAATATTTTTTCTATTTAGCTAGCAAAGGTGTTTATTAATAGTCTTAGAAAAATCTGGTTAATTCCCGGTATAGTGAGGTAAAAAAAAAATCCTACTCATTCGTGTATCTGACTCCGAGTATTCAAACATTAGCGGCAAATTTATGGACACATATTATCCTCATGCCGTTACAGATGCTGCATTTTGACTGTAGCCTAGCCTACTTCTGAGATGAAAACATGCTTTTATAATTTCTTGGGTGAAGAAAGTGTTTGCGATATATTTCCTCTACTGCTCTCTGTATGCATATAAATTCACAGTAAGGACGCTTTCCTGTCATATAGCCTTTCATATTCCTGTCCTATCACATATGCACACTTCAATCAGCCCAAAGAACGCGGGTTAATGTGTTTATAATGCCGGGAGAAATCAGGGCAATGGCCAAAAATCTAGCTGAGTCAATCGGTTTATACTTAAACGATTTTACTCCTATAAAGGAAAACGGGTTAATGCGTTTACATGACCACATGCACTGTCAGTTTATTCAGCATAATCGGGTTAAGAACGTGCATGTAAACGCGCTCACTTAATTTCCTGAAAGTGAAAGCAGAAACGGACTAACTTTTCGGCATTCTCTCAGAGACGACGATGGATATAACGGTATAGCAACCATCCTAATTTACTGGTTTAATATTTCTCTTGTGGACCTACATTAATGACGGTCAAAAAATGAGAAGAATATCTTAAACAAGTTGTTTTTAAAGTGTTTGAAGCTGCTTTTGATTTTCACAGATGACTGTTTTGTGCCGTGTTTGTGAACTAAAGACTGTTAGACACCTTTATAATTTTAGTGATATTATTATTAACATTTTGTAATTGTATTGGTTTTAGTGTTAGGCTATTATTGTCATTAAATGTTTTGTTAATGTGCTATGGAAACAAAATGCTGACGAACAACAACACCTTAAGAATGATGCGTCTCTTATAGCAAGCACTCTTGACGATTTGTCACCTTGCGAGTCAATATTGATGTGGGATGTAGTTTTGTAGTCGGTTTTAAACATTTTCTTTGAGGAGTTCTTAATCCTCATGTGCGCGCTTCGGTGATGTGGTGATCTCGTTGTCAATTTAGGCAAGACAAATTCATTGTAGTTCCTAATATTAATTTAATAACAGTATAACCTTATAATAATGATAATTATTTAATACATTAATGGAAAACCGAGCCAAATATCGTATTGATATCGTCAAAGGCAGCAGCCATCGGCGACATCTCTGACTATCGTCGATACACGATACTATCGTCTATCGGCACAACCCTAAAATACAGCAAGAAAGTGTCAGACACTCAAAAAAACTGTTTAGAGCCAGCTGAAACCACAAACCCCACGTTTACCAGAACTCTACTGGTTAATAAGTACTACAAACCGAAGTAAAAAACAAACTTGAAGCTGAAGAAACCCTAAACGTTAATGGAAAAGACCCACGAACCTGAGTGACTGAGGGAGAGACAGAGAGAGAGAGAGCTGATCTCTTCTCAGTGTTCTGTGTGTGAGTGAGCAGAGCGGGACACAGCAACACAATAAATCTGTGTGTGTGTAGGGGAGGGGCGCTGTGACTAGCCTATCACAGAACGCAGACACAGTCAGCTACACAATGAGGATTTTTATTCAATCTGAGCACAGATATTAGCTCGTATTAAGCCTCATTATGCTTCTGCGTCAACTCCACGGCGTAGCTATGCCGTCACTCCTACGGCGTTGTGGCCGTTTTATGGTTCTGCGTCAGGTTGCGTTGCATCGCGTTGAATCTGACCAATCACAGCCCTTGCGGTCTGCGTCACCTTGACGCGTAGTTACAATTTTTTGGAGATGCACGTCGAGCTACGGCGGAGGGGTCGGAAAGGGGTTCACAAAAATAAAATCAGTAATAAAATAGGAACAAATAAACAATTTACAAGCAGTAGCACAAATAAATAAAATGGAATAAAGATACAAATAAAATAAACAGTACTCTTAAGTTTGTTTGTTTTTCAGGTAGGTCTAACAGTAGTATCGAGGTAAGAATACTAAAGAAATTCTAGAGAGTCTTCCCTGAATAAATGAAATACAGATTAATCCTTACAATTAAGGTTACAAATGTTAGTCATTCAAGAGAAGGGTGTGTCATTAATGTTAATCAAACAACAAAAGACAAAGAAAAAAATTTGCAGGATTATTAGGCTGCTGTCACTTTAAGAGCTGCACGGATTCCATGTATACTGTTACACGACTTTCTCAACTGTTCACTTAAGACAAAACCGACTGTGTTTACTCGGCAATTTGGTACTCGCGAGCGGTTTGTGAGGCTTATGCATGTGCGCTTTGAGTGTGTCAGCATGAGACCAGTTTATGAGATCGGCCTTTATAGAGACCGCCGATCAAACTTCCCAAAGCGATTATCGGCCCATAGCGATCGGTTGCCAATTAATTGGCGCACCCCTACTTGTTGTTATGGTACGATTAGGACCAATTATCATAATCAACTAGTCAGTGTTGAGGGAGGCCTGTATAATAATTAGACCGTGTCAGGTCCGCCAAATCCCATTCAGATACATTTCTCAGGGATATATGTGCAGCCCACAAATAGTGTAATTCAACAAATAAACAGGCAAAATAGCTATAACCAATAACCGTTTATTAAACAAATGTCCAAAGTCCTCTCAACAGCTTGGTACAAAACTGCTTATGGCCATCACAGACATAGAACAATGCGCTTCAATAAACTGAGAGTTAAGACTCAGGGTGATAAAAAGAGATGATTTGAAGTCTGACATTAAGGGACAGATTTACTAAACAGGGCAAATTAGTGTGAGAGTGCAATTCCAAAAAAGCGCAGGTGGGAGTCAAAGTTCTGCGCGTCACGATTTACTGACGATGCGCAAATGAAAGAACACAGCCGGATCATTTCCGTAATGACCAACGCAATCTACCAGTTAGCGTCTGGTTTAAGACGTGCTTTTTTTGGCCGGTAAATAATGGTGTAAAACATTAATCGCGTTGCGTGATTCATTTAAGGACTCTCCTCCAATAAACTTTACGCCTGAAAGGGAAACTCCTACAGATGTAGTAATAAGGTCAGCCGCAAGAATAACTGTGTCCATGCATTTTAAGCGCTAATTAGTAAATCCTGCCAGTAATTTTTTAATGCCAAAAAAGGGCGCCAGTGCAATTAAATCTGGCCCCAAGTGTCTGAATTTGTTTCAGGCAATGTATCTATACACAAACATATTTTTTATGCCTTTGATAAGTCTTTCTAATGGAAAGGACTAAATATGAAGCAAAACATTGTTTTTGTAAATTACAGTGTCAGTGCAGCTTAAAAGGACTTTAAACAATACCAGACGATGAATAAGGGTCTTATCTAGCGAAACGATCGGTCATTTCAAAAATAAATAAAAAAAGTTTAAGTTTTATAAGCACAAATGCTCGCCTTGCTCTGTTCTGTGATGCACGTTGGTGATGTCACGTAATACCAGGCTTGGGAGGGTTACTTTAAAAATGTATTCCGTTACAGTTACAAGTTACTTCATAAAAAAAGTATTCAGTAACGTAATCTAAGTACCACAATATTAAAGTAATGTAACTGATTACTTTTGGATTACTTCAAGGACAGATATTATTTTAAAAAACAACTTTTATTTATTAAGAATTTTACAGCCCTGAATAAATATTTATGTAAAGGACTATACAGACATCTAGTGGCTACAGTATGGTATTACAGATTATTTTGTTTTATTTTTAACTTGACATGTACAAGGAAAAAATCAAATGGAAATGTTTCTTCAACAGGAAAATAGATATACATATACATACTACTAATAACACTATATTAAGCGTTGCTTGATTAATGACTCACGACAGGACTCGTGCAACTGCTGGTGCATGCGCAAAATAACAGCTCTCTACAACAATCTCCTCAGACACAGATTGAATCACAAGTTTTCGTTGCTGGAAGGCACAGTTTGCACTGTACAACCATGTTGTTGGCATTTTCTTCTTTAAAAACAAAATAGCAGCGGAATTTCCAAGAAATGAAAGCATTTTTACCGGTGGACAGCATCGTTTCTAGCAGCAGTGACTCGATCTGTGTCTGAGGAGATTGTTGTAGAGAGCTGTTATTTTGCGCATGCACCCGCGGGTGGCACACGAGTCGTGTCGTGAGTCATTAATCAAGCAACGCTTAATATAGTGTTATTATGCCAAAATACAGATTTATTTAGTTTTAAATGAAACCATTGTAATCCTGAAAGTATTCCCCCTTTTTTCAAAAAGTAACTATAATCTGATTACTACGTTTTTTGACGTAACTAACGAATTACAGTTACTGGATTTTTGTATCCTGATTACATAACGCCATTACCCTGCGTAATACGCAATTACGTTGAAAAGGTCACGCGTAGGCGGAAGTACCGAGTCAGTGTTTACAAATGTGAGGACCATATGCACATATTCAAATGTCTTTATCGTTTAAACTAAAATGTAGTTTATCTTTCAAAATACACATTTCGTGTGCGTTTCCTGGGTGTTTTAATATTAAAAAGGCTAAAAGAATAATTGACCGATTAACTGATTGAAACAATAATAGGCATTTGTAGACAATAAATGTAAAGTTGATCACTCACATTTCATCTTTTGCACAAAAAATAAAAATAAATAATATTTCTTAACGTTTTAATAAGGATCAAATGACTGAGTTCAGGTTTGAGAATGAAACCAACCTGTTTGTGTCTCAGTATCTTCATGTTTGAATGTTTCTTCAATCTTCATGTCTTCACTCTCCTCTTTAATCAACGCCATCTTTATAATAGTGTCACATGGATCTCAGTTGTGTGTGTTTGGACACTCTGTCATGTTTAAGATGAAAATAATTAACAGAAAGAAAAATAAATCTAACTATATATATGAGTGCATCTCTGTCAGCTCCCTAGTTCAGTAGTGTAGCTGGCTGCAGTAAAGGTCATAAATCTCACCCTCTAATTGAATGGGACGCGAGCCAAAACAAAAAAAATCCACTTACACTTCAAATACCTTTTTTTCCCAAAGATGGTTTCTCTCATTTTAGGTAGTTCTTATCACGCAGACGTATGTTCAAGTGTTCATTATTTCAATGAGTTTGGTTTTAGTTAGATATTTGATAAAGAATGGGGTATAAAGTTATGATTGACAGCTGTGCAGTCTTTTGGAGCGGGAGCATATATGCGGGACCTTGATACCGTGGCTCCACCTTAGCATCACTACTACTGCGCAGACTCTGCGCGATGTAAACAGCAACGACTATTACTGCGCTGTAGTGGAGTTATATCAAGGCTCGTTTCAGAAAAACACCATTACCCGTCCCTCCAGAAAAACGCAACTATGTGATTGCATAATTCAATGCATAATCAGCCAAAGTCCGCATATTTTCAAATACGCCGCACTTTTGCCGATTTCCGCGCAAAGTATGCGGGGCGTGCATGATTTCATAATCCCCGCATTTTCGTTGCAAAAAAGTCATATCTTAGCACAAAGTTGAAAAATTTTGTGTTTACTTCACACAAGAGCAGCCGTTCCACCTGTTGCCATGGGAACGTTATGAAGTGACGTAATTACACGACGTGAACATCATCGAAAAGCTGCAAACCCCACGATGAAGCCCGCAAATCAGTCTCATTTGCCAACAAAAATAAGCGCAAAAGACCATGCAAAGCAGTTTCCCGGTGTGTTACATGATGTAAATTTACATTACAGTAAGAGATTGCACTTTGTGCATTGTACTTACTTTAATTGTAAAACAGGAAGCACACATTTTATTTTTTTATATTTTATTTATTCAGTTTTACAGAAGTTGTAGCATATTCCTTTTGTAAAGCTACAGAACTTAACTTATCAATGTTTTGTAAGTTTGAGCCATGTTTATTAAATAAAACAAGATGACAACTTAAATATTCCCAGCACTTTCTGATGTAGTGCTTACTTATCATAGGAAGTAATAAGAAATTACTCTTTGCATTAAAGGTGCTCTAAGCGATGTCACGCGTTTTTTAGGCCAAAACATTTTTTGTCACATACAGTAAACATCTCCTCACTATCCGCTAGCTGCCTGTCCCCTGAACACACTGTAAAAAAACGTGGTCTCTGTAGACACCACAGGCTCCACAAACGGCAACAAAAACAAACTGCGGCGACCCGCTCCACGAAACATAACAAACAGTGTTCCAGCCAATCACTGGCGAGAAGTATTTGAGGGTGGGTCTGGGGGGTTAGTGCGCGTGCACATGAAGGGGGTGTGTGAAGGAGAGAGAAGCATCAAGAGGGAAGTTTGAATAATGGCCGACACACGACCAAAGAGACGACGTTCCGATGATCAACTTACAAAGAAGAGGGAAAAGGATAAAGAACGCGCGAATTACCGAATTTACATCGGTAAAGCATTCGAAAGATGGCGAGAACTCCGCCGGCAGAAGGGCTTCCAGTCCGACATTCAGGTAGGAAGGGAAGGGAGAGGGAGAGGGAGAGGGAGGAGAAGAGGTGCGGAGGAGGGAGGGAGGGTCTAGCTAGCCTCCGTTTTGTTTGACAATAGTTCGAACGTCAACAAGAAGTGACGTCACCCAGGATCGCTTAGAGCACCTTTAAGGTAGTAGCCTAGTGAGAACAGGGTGTTGGGGGAAATCACTGTTTTTTCTCTTTTTCATCAAACCGCATGTGATTTTAGTAAACGAGGCTTCGTCACATATGTCATTACGTTATCGAAATGTTTCGGAATTTCAATGATTCACCGCTGACGGGCGATGATCTCGGTGATCCCATGAATCATGCGGATTCACTGAGATAGCCCCCAGCGCGGCAAACCATTAAAGTCTTTGTGGTTTTTACCTGATCTCTGATAGATTTTTAAACATTTGTAGATGTTTTAATTAAATATCAGTATAATTAAAATTAATAATAAATTAGGTCATAATCTCTAATTGGCCTGTTTAGCTGAGCCATCCATGGAACAAACAAAACAAGCCCTGAACATTTTATAAAAAGAACACATTATACAGACAGCATGTATTAAACTACTGTTTAATTGTATTTTATAGATTATACTTACAATAAAGCATTTGTAATGGGTTTGTAAAAGCGTTGTTATGCTTGGCTTGAGTTTTTGATGCCACTGTTTTGACCGGTGTGGCGTTTCAAACGCGTCGATACAGTGAATCGTTTTGCGAAGCAATTGGTTCAATTGATTCGAAGCTTTGTTTCCCCCATCACTACAGGATAAATGATTGTCATTTGTCCTTAGTTTTTCTTTTTTTTTTTTTTTACTGTTATTACTTTGGAAAGTAATTGCTGCTTTCAGAAACTACATAAGCCACGTATGACTGACAACAGCGACTTCTTGACAGCACAGCTTTCTAAATAAAACACAGCTTGCGAATCAATAGTTTCAATTGAGTCTGGGTTTCGAAAAGCAAGCCCATGTTATTCCTATCGCTTCGTGTTTACAATATTATATACATTCGCGACATAGGGAGCGGAATGAGACGGAGAAACGTTAAGACAATTTAAATGCTTAATAAAACAAACCTGTCACCAGCCGAATCACAGCAGACACAGACCGCAGCGCAGATTTATGACATCACACCGCCAGACCAAAATAAAAGTCCAACCCAAAAGCATAAATCATATTAGATGTCCGAGAAAATGCGCATTTATTTCTTGGTGAAAATATTAAATACCTGTTGTACAACGATGTGCTTGAAATATAAATGACCAAAGAAAGAGTGTGAGAATGTCGTTTGTCCTATAGCCAAAACTATAATCTGTGGGTTCCAGTTGGAGACAAAAAACAAGCCATTATTACAAGCTATTTTCCCCCCATTATTTTGTATGCATTTTTGTTGTACAAAAGAGCCATATTAAACGCTGACAATTATTCTTGTACAAAAAGCAAGGTGTCAATCAACTATTAAGGTCACAGACTATATTCAACAATCATCAAATATGTAACGATACAATTTTAATTATTTGTGCAGTATTAATTGTGTGTGTGTGTGTGTGTGTGTGTGTGTGTGTGTGTGTGTGTGTGTGTGTGTGTGTGTGTGTGTGTGTGTACAGGTTTGACATACAATATGATGTCCTAATTGTGTAGTGTGCATTCAGGTTTCAGGGCCCGTATTTATCAAGCTTCTCAAAGTGCCATTTTAGTCTTAAGTGCTGAGAATTCATTACATTTACTCCTACTTTCAAACTTACTGTAAGTATAAAAGCAAGTTATCAAATTAGAAAAAATAAGTAAGAATCACTCTTTCTCTACCCAGTTATTTAAGACAGCTTAAAAGAGATCTCTCAAGTGGTTAGGAGTTGCCAGTATACTGTAAATGTAGTATACTGGCAGTGGTTAGGAGTTGCCAGTATACCTATAGGGGCTTGTTTAAAATTATTTATTGTGAAATGTGTGTTGAATGTAAACTCTTCTTAGGAATTTCCCCATTCAATGTGAATATATCTGAGAATATTCTTAAATAAGGAAATCTATTCAGTGATTGGTCCATGCCTATGTCGTCATCCAAAACCCTGTTTGTGGTACAGCAAAGTGTCATGAATCATCTCTAAGACTGACACTTAAGATTTAGTCCTACACTTCACTTAAATTACGACTGAGATGCTTGATAACTAACTTTTAAGCGCAGCTTTGAACCAAGATTTTTTTACTTTTAAGTCAATTCTTAGCAGTGTTCTTGTGAGTAATTCTCAAAGGCTGTCCCTGTAACTGAAATGGCTAAATAAACATAGCAAACAATTTCAGTGAGCCTGCCTTTTTCCCATAGTGCATCCGGCTGCCATCTCTGCCATGTCTCACAGCTTGGAGAGTCGAAGTACACGGGCATTATGGAGGCTTCCCCTTTCCATCCACAACAGCCTGTAGGATAATAGAGAGCCAACCCTTGAGATTCACATAACCGTTATGATGTTCCCTTGTCGCGAAGAACTGTCAATCACACACTCACTGTGGTACTCATCCCTGCAAGGCTCTCAGCAGATGGGAGAGGGATGATTTGGAGTTGGTGTACAGTTGTTACACCCACTCCAAAAAGGTGTGAAGCGGTCCTGTACTCTGAATTTGTTGCCAGTTTCCAGAGGTCGATGGATTCCCTCTTATGGTGAGGAACGTAATCTTTCACTAAGATATTCATGTGTTCTTAAACATATGAAAATTCTCAACCCACTGGCGAGCTGAAAACCGAGGAACACATTTTTCCCACCAGTCATTTGCACGCAAGTGGATCCATACTCTGGGTGGATATATTGTGTTTCGTAACATTTACGTTGGGGAAAAACAGCTGGGGAAAAACATCAGTCCATTCATAAACTTCCGCTAATGATATTTAAACCAGTATTATGCAGTCAGTGTTGATTATTTTTTTTTTAAGTAATCTTGTAGTCAAAACTAACTTAAATTGTTATTAGTAATGTATTCTTTAGAAAGTTTAGCTAATTTAATCTTATTATACACATTACAATTTTTAATGTAAAAGTACCTGTTTTTTGTCAAATTTTACTTTTTGTAAATTTTGTAAAATACTGCTAGTTGTTAGTTCACATCAACTACAAAACCTTATTGTAATAGTAGTCTTTTGCTGCCATCTGCAGTTGTTGATCGTTTTTTCCGTTAACTTTCATAAAAGTTAAGAACATTTTACATGGCTTGGATTAATGCAAATGAATACTAATTCATATTTTGGGTTGTTAGTACAGCATCTTTCTACAATAAAAATAAATGATAAAATAGGCCTAATATCTTTCTTTTTCTTCTGCAAGGTCCATTTAATAAACTAAATAGAATGCACATCGTCGTACAACAATATTAATAACTCATTAATATTATGTTAATGTGATGTATTTTAAAGAAGGGAATTTTATCTACTTTTTTACCTTCTTAACTCTTAACAGATGGGATTTAAACTTTGATCGCCTGAAGTTTGAGATGGAAAAACAAACCAAGCACCAATACCAGGTGTAAAAAGGGCCAGTCACTTTAAATAGTCTGTGGCCCTATTAAAGATAGTTTTTTGACAAAACTTGGTTTTTGTATATCAGTATAATATAAATATATCAAACTAAAATGGAAAAAAAGGCTTGTTTTGAGGAATGGTCCCTGACTGAACCCGTGTATAAATTATTTCTGCACCCAAACATCAGTTTCACACTCTTAATATTGATCACATCAATTGAACATCATTGTTATTATTCTGTATGCACATTTCTACCCATATTTGTTATTTTTTATAGACAGCAGCTAGTAAAAAATAGTTATTTTTCTCCAGCCGTTGTGACGTCATAAGGCTGCGCCGCGGTCCTGCGTCTGTTGTGATTCGGCTGAAGAAAGGTTTGTGGTTTTAAAGCTTTTATGGTGTTTAAATCGATACAAATCGTTCAATCAACTAATTATATAAAAAAAAATCTATTTAAAAAAATTATTGTGGAATGTAAGATTGTAATGCGTTATCTAGCATTTGTGAACAGTGTTTTTTTTTTTAGTAAAGCGCATCTTCATATGAGTACGGTAATACAAAAGGGTGCGTCTCAGTTCGCTCCCTATATCAGGAATCACTTTAGCTACCTTAAACACGAATTCGGGCACTGGCAATTAGAGATGGGAGAAGCGTTGTTACGGTTTAACTGGTGTCCGTTTTCAGCTGTAACTTCTATTGCAGATGTGAACGATCGGCGGCATGTTCATTTATAAACCTGTGCAACATAAAATTAGACTTTCTCACTATATGATGTTGGTAGAGTTTTCTGATCTGTACTGTAAATCAAACATCGTATAGTGAGAAAGTTTAATTGTGATTTAATTAAATGTAACGGCAGATGTCTCATCCAGCAGCTGCAGAGATTAGTGAGTCGACTCCAAAAGAGTCGATTCCTCGACTCCTAATAGTCCTATTGTATGAGTTGACTCCAGGACAGGAATCGACTCTCGTTGTGAAATGCTTTGTCTGAAATCGCTCACTCGTACATCAGAGAGCTGAAGCTGTCGCAACGTAGTTTTATCATACATGTAGCCTACAATAAAATAACGTTGTTTAAAATAATGTAAATGTTGTAATTATACCTCCGTGCCAGCTTTGTGGTTTTTCAATTTTATATTAATTTGGTTTGCCATGATATCCTAATTTGTGTTCATATTAAACTTATCCTAATTTAAAGAAAGAGCAGATTTGGATGAATTGACAATTGCGCTTATCGAAACCCGAACATTTAGATTAATAGGTTAATTCTTTAAAAACTGGATTACCTATATGTCTCTATTTCTTTCTTTATTTAATCATTTTTGACAAAGGCCTTTTCTTGTTACATTTCCCTTTTTAAAATTAGGTGAGATTGGCAACAGCTAGAAACAATGGACTTCAAGAGAATGTCATCTCTAAACTGGCTTAATTTGGCCAGTCATGTTAAAAGTTTGTTGTTTTAGGCTTCGTGTTGTTTTAGGCTTTGTGTCGTTAAAAAAAGAATAGCCTTACATTTAGTGTGTAATATTCACTGCTATCTTGTATTCTTATATTGCTGACCGTGTTGTCGATTCTGGGAATCGATTTCATGTCCTACTGTGGGAGTCGGGAAACAGAGTCGACTCTGAAAAAACAGGAATCGAACACCTCTAGAACCGCATGATAAAGCCTGTGGTAAACATAACGACTCGGTTACTAATGTAACCCCGGTTTCCTGAGAGGAGGGAACGAGTATTGCGTAAGTAGCTTACACTATGGGAAAACTCCTTTCTCAAGAAATATTGAAGTCTTTATGTAAAACGCATTGCAGCTGCACAGCCTACAGCAGTGAACGAGGCAGCTCGGTCATTGGCTGCGCTGCGGCAACTGCACGAACCTATGACGGGGCGACTCTGACGCCTCCAAACTCTCCCAACTCCAAAACTCCCACACACCAGAAACTCCCCATATGAGCCGCTCACAGTATAAGAGTCTTTCCTTGCCATTAATGCTTGGATAACACACACACACACACACACACACACACACACACACACACACACACACACACACACACGTCTCCTTCGGTTAATAATAATGGCCAGTGCAGTGGCTGGGATATACATAAACCCACCAACATCTGTCACCATGATGACCGATGTAATTCTTCACCATTAACAAACTGATGTGTATATTTCAAATTTATTGCACTGCACATGCGGGAACTACACTCACCGGCCACTTTATTAGGTACACCTGTCCAACTGCTCGTTAACACTTAATTTCTAAGCAGCCAATCACATGGCGGCAACTCAGTGCATTTAGGCATGTAGACATGGTCAAGACAATCTCCTGCAGTTCAAACCGAGTATGGGGAAGAAAGGTGATTTGAGTGACTTTGAACGTGGCATGATTGTTGGTGCCAGAAGGGCTGGTCTGAGTATTTCAGAAACTGCTAATCTACTGGGATTTTCACGCACAACCATCTCTAGGGTTTACAGAGAATGGTCCGAAAAAGAAAAAACATCCAGTGAGCGGCAGTTCTGTGGGCGGAAATGCCTTGTTGATGCCAGAGGTCAGAGGAGAATGGCCAGACTGGTTCGAGCTGATAGAAGGGCAACAGTGACTCAAATAACCACCCGTTACAACCAAAAGATGCTTGGGCAGAAGAGCATCTCTGAACGCACAGTACGTCGAACTTTGAGGCAGATGGGCTACAGCAGCAGAAGACCACACCGGGTGCCACTCCTTTCAGCTAAGAACAGGAAACTGAGGCTACAATTTGCACAAGCTCATCGAAATTGGACAATAGAAGATTGGAAAAACGTTGCCTGGTCTGATGAGTCTCGATTTCTGCTGCGACATTCGGATGGTAGGGTCAGAATTTGGCGTCTACAACATGAAAGCATGGATCCATCCTGCCTTGTATCAACGGTTCAGGCTGGTGGTGGTGGTGGTGTCATGGTGTGGGGAATATTTTCTTGGCACTCTTTGGGCCCCTTGGTACCAATTGAGCATCGTTGCAACGCCACAGCCTACCTGAGTATTGTTGCTGACCATGTCCATCCCTTTATGACCACAATGTACCCAACTTCTGATGGCTACTTTCAGCAGGATAATGCGCCATGTCATAAAGCTGGAATCATCTCAGACTGGTTTCTTGAACATGACAATGAGTTCGCTGTACTCAAATGGCCTCCACAGTCACCATATCTCAATCCAATAGAGCATCTTTGGGATGTGGTGGAACGGGAGATTCGCATCATGGATGTGCAGCCGACAAATCTGCGGCAACTGTGTGATGCCATCATGTCAATATGGACCAAACTCCCTGAGGAATGCTTCCAGCACCTTGTTGAATCTATGCCACGAAGAATTGAGGCAGTTCTGAAGGCAAAAGGGGGTCCAACCCGTTACTAGCATGGGGTACCTAATAAAGTGGCCGGTGAGTGTATATCAATAACGGTGCATACATTAGCCAAGCTCCAGCATGAATACTGATTAAACATTAAAGTTTGTAAAACAAATCTTGCTCCATCCTTTATCTTTACTCAAAGTAGTGACAACGACAGACAATCTGCATTAATAGACACAGTTTTAGGTAATAGGACCCCACAGCTGCTTAGCAGAATTATTTCAGTAAGTATTTTAACTATTTAAGTGTTAAAACACATGAACGAAGTAATCTTATCACATAATAGGGTCAAATAGGATACATTTTAGAGTACGGTCGGACACACAAATAATGTAGTTACAAAATGTAAATAGTTACAAAATGTAAAAGTTAGAAGTATTTGTTTTCATTAGTTCATGAACCAACCCCAAACTACTGTTTGGAGGACCCATTAACATGATTTTAAAATGTTGTACGTTATGATATCTTAAGCTAGTAGGATTGAAAAGAGACCTTGTTTAAAAGTACTGTTGTTAAATATTGTAGATTTTGATTCCAATCAAAATCCATGTGAAAATGGTTCATATCTAATAAAAGAAAATATAGAATATAGATAACGCAACTCTATTAAGACTGTAAGAGCTTCCGCTCTGTGGCTGCAGATACTGTTGGCATCTGAGTATGACACCTTTTCTTTTACATTTTCACATTAAAATGCTGCTTCCCCAAATAGAATGTATCTTTGAATTAAATAGTTTGTTATAATTAAGAAGTTTCCCTGGATATTTTAATATTGTGTGGCTGTTTAATAACGACAAGGTTTATTAAGTAGGCTATATGCCTCATCATGTTTGGGGGAGCAGCTTTTTAATGTGAAAATATCATTTCAATGTGCCTCATCCTCACAAGCTGATTATCTCAAGCCCATTGCCATAATTAAACAACATGGATCTAATAATGATTTGAACATCAAGAATCTGTTTTTGCTTATTGCTGTAGTTCTATAGCTCATCTAGATAAGCTTAAAACATTTAGTTGATTTCACTATTGATGGATGAATTTGAGCCCCATAACAAGGACAACTTTATAAGGCATTTATTTTGATAAACACTTCTGTCTATGTAATGAAATCACTTATTTTTGACAATGGCACCTTTAATGATATTGGTTTGTTTATCAGGTAGTGGCAAACCTGTCTGATATTTATGGGCACATGTGCAGAGAATGTAAACGGGAGATGATGGCCTAGGCCTTGTCCACACTAATACGTTTTTGTTTGAAAATACTCTCCAAAGTGGATACATTTGAAAACCGCGTTGTATATGTTATTTCTGAATGTAATAATAATATGCAACTTATACACAGCTTACCTGTTTTATTTTTTCTCTTAAATACTCAAATTCATTCGTATAGTGTATTTTTTTTTTTAAACCATGCAGCAAATATTTTTGATATCTTGAAAAACTTTTTAAAGCCATTTAACCGATAGTATTAATCGATAAAAATTCCTACTGTCGGTTAACAGTTAACCAGTTAATTATGAGCATCCCTAATATCAATGTTATGCACTAACTGTGTTTTAAACACCAGGCAATTTAATTTGTATGGCGGGTACCATGTCCAGAGCAGTTGATCAAACTGCATTCTCTTGTGAAAAGTGGACAGTGTTGACATGGTTGTAGAAGCCTTGCCGGTTGCTAATGCCAAGATGAAAATGATCCGCAAAGAGACAAATAAGATCAAATGCTTACACATGTGAAACATTCTATTATGAATTGTTGGTCGGCGGTAAAGCAAAATTGTGTTGCAAATGTTTCGAATTTAGGAATTGCAAATCTGTGTGTGTTGAAGTTGTGCACGAAGGAAATAAAACTGATTCTGAAAGTATGAGAGGTGGGATGATGGGGGAAAAACATGAATGCCATTTAAAGGGGGAAAAACATGAAGGCCATTTAAAAGGAACCTTATAGTTTTCCTGAGGTTCGTGCTGGTGAAGAGGTCAGACACAAAGATAAAACTACTTCAAATGCAACCAAGATCCTATAATACTGAAACAACAGATGGTGTTGTGTTGAGGAATCATCAGCATCTTTTGAAAGATTTATCAGCTGAATTGTAATTGACATATTGCACAGGTTTTGTGGAATTTATGAATATGTGACCAATTGTTTTCATCTGCAGTCGAAGTCACAACTTCATGGACACCAGTTAAACCAAGAGTTTTTTCAATTTAATCAATTACTTTGTAAAATGAATGTTTCGAAGTGCTTTGCGAAACGCAACACACTGGATGACACCTGCTACTCAAAATGGTGTAAAAGCAACTTTTACAATGTGTTACAATGAAATTGCAAATGTTTTCATGACAGTGTAATCTTATAAATGTATCTACAAATCATGAAATGCCCATTTAAATAAAAAATGAATTGTCTGTATAGTTTGTCGTCTTTTATTAATTTGAAGTGCTAGTTTTCACAGTTTTTTTGAGAGGGCTTGGATAATCAGACCATTTAAGACTATCAACTCTCACTCTGACTCTCTCCCTTGCCAGTGCTCTGACTATTGAAGTAGGGAGCTGATTGAGACGCACCAATATATTTAGTTTGGATTTATTTTTCTTTCTGTTAATTATTCTCATTTTAAACATGACAGAGTGTCCAATCATAGGAAAACTCCTGGTGAAGCAACTGAGATCCATGTGACAATTTTAAAGATGGCGTTTATTAAAGAGGAGAGTGAAGACATGAAGATTGAAGAAACATTCAGAGTGAAAGAGGAAGATACTGAGGAACAAACAGGTTGGTTTTATTCTCAAACCTGGACTCTGTCATTTGAACCTTATTAAAATGTTACTCAAAAGCGCTTGTGCCGTGTAAACACAACTTTATTTCCTGGGAGGAATTTCAGAAAGCAGGGTTAAAAAAAATATTCTGAAGAATGTCATATGAGTGGCCTAATTAAAGTGATTTTATTTGTCAAGGAGTGGGTCTCCTCATGTGGACATGTTGAGATCACATGACCAGACACACTTTTTGGAAAGAAATGCAATGAATGCTGTATTCACCATTTGTGCAATGCACATTGAGGCTACCGTAACAGTATTTATAACCTCATAAAATTAGGCAGGCAGGCCTACTATGACATTAGACTACATAGCCTATAATGAATTTCAAACCTGAACCAAACATATTTTTATTCGAAGATCAACAGTCTGTCATTTGTCTTTAGTCTGCCACAAAAAAACATTAAAATCATGACCTCAAATTCTTTGTGAAAAGAAAAAAACAATGACTGTTGTAACAGTGCGTAAATCAGACTTTTCAGGCTTATAGCCATTTATATTTTGAATGAATATTAGTTTATCAATGCATATCTAAATGTGTGCGTACAGTATCTTTGTAGAACTTGCAAAAAAGATGCAATGAGCAGCCAGCGGGGACTGGCTGCAGGACGACTCAACCTCCACAGACAGTTTTTAATGTTTTATCAGACAATAACTATTTTGCTTTAGTATAATTTTCGGGACAATTAGGGCTGGATTCAGGACAACAGTCTGGTCACCCTAGTGTGAACAGATATTAGGCTTATATAGTAGATCTACTGTTGTTTTGGGACTTGCTCAATATGATGTTAAGTGGCAGATCAGTGGGCTTTTGTCTGTCCCAGACAAAACCTATAATTCTATTTGGAGTACACAAGATAATTAAATAATTATAAAATGACCATGTGGTGAACTTATGAACCTAACTCGTATTTAAACAACTATCTTTTTGTGTAAGTTAGAAGTACAATTTTGGCTGTATTATTTGTGTTCCCTTCAAAATTTGATCTTGAGAATGCCCTAGATCAGAATTCATCAAAACTTGCCATGGAGAGCAACTCCAACCCTTATCAAACACAGGTGACATCACTAGAAAATCACAGGTAGGTGAGGTTGATGAGGGTCTGAGCTAATCTTTGCAGGGCAGTGAGGAACCCTGCCCTAGATTGACAGGTCTGCTGCTGTTTATAGCTGTTTATGTACAGAATCATAACTAACTGTCACCCAGATTAACAGGTCATCGGGTGTCAATCAGATTTAGGGTCAGATGGATTTACAATTATTTTTTACGTCATCTCTCACCTTCCTTTACGATTTTTTTTCAAGTGTACTATTAGTATACTCCTTTTAAAATACAAATAAGAGAGTATACTTTCAGTCTACTTTTTATATACTTCTCAGAAATTACTTTTATTTATTAAATTGCACTTAAGTGTACTTGACTTACAGTTGTAATCAAAACTATTCAACCCCCATTGCAAATCAGGTTTATTGGCAACATTTACAGAATTTCAGATGTTTGCAATTAACAAATCAAATAAGTAATTGATACTTAATACAACAAATGTTTCAAGTGGTTAAGTGTGCTTGAGCTAGAACACATGAAATATCAGGACTGGCTGGGTTTTTTGAGAGTCACGTTTGACTGTATTTTAGAGAGATAAAGACAAGTCAAAAGAATTTTCCAAAAAGTTAAAGGTGGGGTAAGTGATTCTCTTTTTTGTCCATTTTTTCAAAATCACTTGAAATCCTATTTATAACCCTCTTACAGCCACTGAGTTAGAAGCACTGAAATGAAAATTAATTAATTTAATCATCTGTGGAACGGGCAGGACTCGAAAAACTCCAGCCAATCATTTTCAAGACCACCTAGAATCATTGGACAGTAAGTCTGTCAATCAAACGGTCGTACCACAAAGAACAGGATACAAAAAGATAGCGAAGGCACTAAATTATTCTAGAGACACCGTTGGAAGCATAGTTTGCATGTTCACAATTAAAGTAACAGTGGTGACACTACCTGGACGGGGCAGAAAAAGGCAGCTATCAATGACTGCAACATGATTTCTGAGAGGGCAGGTTCGGAAAAACCCATTAATGAATGCAAAAGACCTGCAGCAAGACATGGTGGCAAAAGGCACTGAGGTTTCAGCTGCACAGTAAGGCGTGTTCTAAACGCATGTCAGAAATCCAAGACACGCCACTACTGACCCAAAAGCACAAAAAAGGTCAGCTCCAATTTGCTCAAAATCATATAAATAAGCCACAGAAGTTTTTGTATTCTGTTCTGTGGTGTGATGAAACAGCAATGGAACTTTTCGGCCCTATGGATCAGCGGTATGTCTGCAGGATGAAGAATGAAGCATATGCTGAAAAGAACACTCTGCCTACAGTTAAGCATGGTGGGGCTCGGTGATGCTCTGCGGCTGCTTTGCATCCTCTGGCACTGGAAACCTGCAGTGTATGGAAGGCAAGATGGATTCATTGAAGTATCAGGAAATCCTAGGAGAAAACGTCATGCCGTTAGTGAGGAAGCTGAAGCTCGGGTGTCATTGGACCTTATCCCAAGCATAACTCAAATTCCACCAAGTCTTGGTTGCAGAAGAAGTCCTGAAAGATTCAACAATCCAGAAGATCCATCAAAGTCATCTGACTTGAACCCCATAGAAAATCTCTTATGGTATTTGAAGGCGGCGGTTGCAGCACGCAAACCCAAGAATATTACTTAACTGGGAGGCCAAACGCTGCCAGAAGCTGGTGTCTGGTTATACATCTTGTTTGCAGCAGGTCATAACAGCAAAAGGGTTTTCTACTAAGTACTAAAGATGCTTGCCATGAAGGGGCTGAGTAATTATGTGACTTCAGAAGTCATTAAAAGATGTATTTTGACTTGAATTTTGTGAAACCACAACATTTATTGTGTTGAGCTATAGGGGTGTGACGGTTATCATATAACCATGAGGCCGACGGTTATAATTGAACACCGTCATTAGAACTCTATAACCGCCAAAACCGTGTTATTAAAATATTTTTTACAAACATTTTTTATCATAGAGAATGTTTAAATACTAATATCAGCTTACGAGGGAAACGGAGGCGGAGTTAGTGGTGCTTCGGAGGCTGCTACTGCTGGAGATGATTCGGGAGAGGTCTTTGCCCCTTTATCGATCAGAGCGCGCGCTGACACGGAGAGTAAAGCCTTGTTATAGGCTACTCGACGCATCCGCACGAACGCGAAGGTGCGTGCGACAAAAATTACGCGTTGGGTGCGCAAGACCCCTATCGCTTGGCTGTGTGCACGGCTTTTTTTGTAACAGCGCGCGCGGCGCCGCATCCGAGGATGAACGACTTCAAGCCGAATCTGCCCGAGCATGTACGTCTCACCGCACCGGCACCCAGTTTGCGCGTCTAAATTGCAAAGTTCATTCATTGCAAAGTTTTTTTTTGTTAAGGTTTTGTTTACTGTGTGTGATTTATTTAAAACAAAGCACGTTCACTGCAACATTTTTGTTGTTGTTAAGGATTTGTTTACTGTGTGTGATTCATTTAATGGAAAGCACATTCACTTCTAGTTGTCTTGCTGTTAATATTAAATCAATGTAGAGCAAGCTAATCAGTGTCTGCTCGTTTATTCAAACTAAGTTGTTCTATAACAGACGAACGTCGCAACGCGCACCGACGACGGATCTATTTCGACCTCACTCAGACCGTCACCACGGTCTCTTGAATGACGCCATTCTTCCGCCTATCCTCGAGACCTAATATCAACAATGTCAGGTGACTGACCTTAGGGGTTGGCTATATAACATCCAGGTGAACCAACCACTTCCTCTTGCCTTTCTCGCCTCATCTGAGACCGTCGCGGTAGAGCGAATTATTGATTACAGGAAAAACTAGTTCCAATCCGTCACATTTTCGTGCAGGTGCTTCACGTCCCTGAGGATTGAGGTGGTTTTCTCCTCATTTAAATTTCTCGGCGCGTCGTCGGAACGCACGTCGGTGAGTGTTTCTTTATTATTATTATTATTTTATTTTATTTATTTTTTTCAGCTTGTTTACAGGTATTTATTATTGGTTCTTGGGTCCGCTGTTCGCAGCAGGAGAGAGTTTTTCCATCTTGTTTACTGCGTGTGCGCACGTAGAGTGATCGATATATTATTTTCTAATAGATGATATGATTTTCAAGGAGTTCTGTTCGCAGACTTATTTTGAAAGCTGAGTATGAAGTGATTCGTCACAATCTATATATTAAGGATATCTGGTTAACTGTTTAACTAGTACCTGCAGTTTAAGGAAGTATTTGATTTGATTAATGAATGGTGATTCGTCACAATCTATGTTAATGGCATTGTCACTTGTGTTTTTCAACTAATTGCCGGTAGTTTATTTTAAAATCTTGCAGTTCAACTCCAAGAATTAATTAAAATACTGTGATTCGTTACAGTTAATCTGTCTGTTTACTTAGTTTTCTTATAGACCATTATTATAAGATGTCGGTTTTGCCAAACTGGCATACAATCAAGAGATGGGCACCGTGAATGTCCCCCCTGTTTGGGTATGCAACATCTGTTAGATGATATCGAGAACCCCTGTGCAGCTGCAATAGAGCTAACTTTGCAGGAAAGAGTGCAGAGAGCCAAACATTTAACTGGTGGCAAAGAAATGATTCCCAGTACTTCCTCTCACAAACGCAAGAGGCCTGATGAATCGATCAGGTCTCCAAGTTCTAACATGCCTCAAGATAAAAGGGAGAGGGCCACGGTAGTACAAGAGCCCAAGGACGATACTCAGTTACAAATATTGGCAGCATTACGTGACTTAGCTGGTAAGCTTGAAACACGTAACACTTCAATAAGCACGCAGCCATCTGCAGTCCCTATTGCACCCTCTCCTGGAGATGAGTTAACATCACATCAGGAAGAGAGGTATGATTCTATGGATGCCGTGTCACTGCATGCAAATAATTCCCTTTATGGTAGTGAGGAGGATATTGGCGAAAATGAGGAAGATGAATCCAGGTCCGAAGTTTCAGAAGGAAGCCTGCATTCTGACATTCTTTCACGCATTTTAAGTGCAGCAAAGATCCTGGGCCTTGGTGCTCAGGAAGAAGCTACAGCTCCAACCCCCACACAAGGTGTATGGACGAGTATTTCCCCTGCACAGCCCACTGTGTCCATTCCTGTGGCTGAGGATTACTCCCAGATGCTGAGGAAAGCCTGGAATAATCCAAAGGCTGCACCCCAGTTTAATGCAGGTTGCAGGCGGTTTGTTAAATTAGATTATCCCCCTGAGAGTGGTATGGGGAACATGCCATCAGTGGAGCGAGAGATCGCAGCCTTAATCACTTTGGGACCTGATAAGGTTACAGATAACCCTTGTTGTCCTGGTAAAGAGTGCCAAAAGACTGATCGGTTAATGAGCCAAGCGTATAATGCAGCTACCCGAGCAGCTCGATCAGGAAATGCTTTAGCAATAGTTCTGGCTGCTTTGAGGAAGGTTGTTAATAAAGAAGAGCATGATATGATGAGTTTAATTGACACAGCACTCATCACACACTCACAGCTTACTAGGGATATTGGAGCATCCATGTCTTCAGCTATCTTAGCCAGAAGACAAATCTGGTTGGCGCAGACATCTTTGCCTGACGCTATTAGGAAGGACTTCACTAATATGCCAGTGGTTCCAGGTCGGATATTTCACACTGATTCACAGTCTCTGCTGGACACTGCTGATCAAGCAAGACGCAGAAGGGAATCAGTTCAGCAGACATTTACCAAATATGGCCATAGAGCAGCCCATTCCTTTCAGCCCCCACACTTTCCTCGTTCAGAAACTTGGGGGTATGACAGAAGGCGAACCAGGGGTTACCAATTCCATGATAGAGGCACCAGACCATTTTACCAGGCTCCCCAAACTGACCGGTCCCATACTCCAGTCAGGGGAGGGTCATTTAAGAGGCGTGCTACCAGGGGTTTCAAACCCCGGGGAGGCCAGGCATAGCGGTCTTGGAGTCGCCGGAGAATGCTCCCAACTATGCCTGGACAGTTGGGAGAAGGTAACATCAGATCCTTGGGTTCTAGATACCATCAAGTCAGGATACAGGATACAGTTCCGGCGGCGCCCTCCTACTTTTTCAGGGGTTCAAATGACCAAACCCAGTCCAGGCACAAATTTTGGCCAACAAAATCACAGTCTTAGTACAGAAAAAAGCAATTGTTCAGATAAGTACCAGCAAACAGCTCACTGGGTTCTATTCTAAGTATTTCCTAGTACCAAAGAAAGACGGGGGACTTCGACCCATTCTGGACTTACGACAGCTGAACCGATTCATAAAAGTATTGCCTTTCAAAATGCTGACTACAGTTCAAATTCTGGAATCCATAGAACCGGGAGAATGGTTCACTTCCATAGACTTAAAGGATGCATATTTCCACATACCCATCTGTCAGGATCATTGCCCGTTTCTTCGCTTTGCTTTTCAAGATCGGGTCTACCAGTTCAGGGTCCTTCCATTTGGCCTGTCTCTGTCTCCAAGGGTCTTCACCAGAGTGGTTTCTGCAGCCCTTCATCCTCTTCAATGTGCAGGTTTGAAAATCCTATCATACCTGGACGACTGGCTAATTTGTGCTCCTTCTCGCAGCCAAGTACTGAAGGACACAGAAGTGGTCCTTCAACATGTACAATCACTGGGTTTCAAGGTGAACTGGGAAAAGAGCAATCTAAGTCCCAGACAACAGACAGTGTTTGTGGGAATTTCTCTGGATTCCCAACTGATGACTGCATCTTTGTCACCCCAGAGGGTGGAACAGTTGGTCAGTCTAGCTCAGTCATTTCGTCTGAACAAGAGAATGAAGTTAATTCAATTTCAGCGATTATTGGGCATGATTGCAGCGGCAGTGACTGTGGTCCCACTCGGCCTTCTCAGAGCCCGTCCACTACAACGTTGGTTGAACAACTTCCACTTGCATCCCAAATTACAAAGGCATGTGAAGATAAAGGTTACACAAAGATGTATCCAAGTGTTACGCCCTTGGAATACGAGGACGTTATCATCACAGGGGGTTCCTCTAGGCAACATCCCAGCAAGGCGATCTGTAATAACGACAGATGCTTCCCTAATGGGGTGGGGAGCAGTTTGGGAAGGCAGGTCCATCAGGGGACTCTGGGAATCCCCTTGGACCTCGGAGCACATCAATGTGCTGGAACTCAAAGCAGTCCATCTCTCCTTGAGGGCTTTTCTCCCGTTGTTGCAGAACAAACATGTTTTGGTGAGAACAGACAACATGTCTGCAGTGTACCACATCAATCACCAAAGCGGCACCAGATCAGCGCGATGTCTCCAGGTGACAAAGGAACTACTTTCTTGGGCATTTCTGAAGCTCTCATCACTCAGAGCAGTATACATACCGGGAGTAGCAAACAGAGCAGCAGACCTGCTGTCTCGAACTGGACCTCTCCCGGGAGAGTGGCGTCTCCATCCCGAAGTGGTAAGAATCATATGGAGTCAGTTCGGAATGGCGAGGGTCGATCTGTTTGCGACTACAGAGACAACTCATTGCGATCTATGGTATTCCTTGAACAACCAGGGAAGTCCCTTGGGGATAGATGCACTATCTCAAGAATGGCCGGAGGAATTGTTGTACGCTTTTCCTCCCCTACCTCTGATTCACCTGGTGCTCAACAGGGTGGCGCTGGGTCATCACAAGGTTTTACTTGTGGCCCCAAGGTGGCCAAAGAAGCATTGGTTTCTGAACCTTGTACGTTTGGTCCAAGGTCAACCTTGGCAGTTACCAAAGAGAGTCGATCTTCTCTCCCAAGCGGGGGGCCAAATCTGGCACCCAAAACCAGAGATACTACAACTGTGGGTATGGCCCTTGCTCAGCCCCTCTCTAAAGACTTAGACAAAGCTGTATTGAGGACAATAAATAGTTCTAAGGCACCATCTACGTGGAGTAACTATTCTAGCAAGTGGGGGATATTCTCAACGTGGTGTCAAGACCAACAACTAGATCCAGCCAAATGTGACACCAGTTTGGTTCTTCGTTTTCTTCAATCATTGTTGGATTCAGGGAAGTCAGTTAATACCATAAAGGTCTACATTGCAGCCATCTCCCACTTTCATGTGTCAGTGGATGGTGCAAATATTGGCAAACACCCTTTGGTGTCTCAATTTTTTAAGGGTGCACACCGTTTACATCCAATGAGAAGTATGAGAGCACCTGCTTGGGACCTTTCTATTGTTTTACACTCACTGACCAAAGCACCTTTTGAACCTCTGGAGCAAGCCGATCTCAAGTTCTTGACATGGAAGACAGTCTTCCTACTGGCGATATGTTCAGCCAAGAGAGTTGGTGAATTCCACTCTTTATCAGTCAGTGAAGAATGCTTGAGATGTAAGGCGGAAAAAACGGGCGTTTTTCTTTGGCCAAACCCGTCATTTCTACCCAAGGTCCTTAAACCTAGTACAATAAATCAAGTGATTGAGCTTGATGCTTTCCGTCCAGATCCCCTTTGTTCTGGTGCTGGGTTAGATAATTATTCTCTATGTCCTATTAGAGCATTGCACACATACATTGAGCGTACTCATCAATTACGGCAGTCACACATGCAACTATTCATTTGCTTTGACAAGAGGTGTGCAGGCAAGCCTGTGTCTAAGCAACGATTGTCTCATTGGGTAGTGGATACAATTTCACAAGCTTATGTCAACCAAAATCTACCTATCCCTGGTGATCTGGTGGCTCACTCTACCAGGAGCATGGCTACTTCCTGGGCAGCACTCAAGGGGGTAGCGCTCTCAGACATCTGTGCAGCAGCCTCTTGGAGCAGCCCATACACGTTCACTAGATTTTATAGGATTAATGTGGCAAATCCGAATTCTTTGGGGTCTGCTGTATTATCTGTGACTAAATGAGTCCCTCGTGACCCTGGTGGTATAAGTCATCCAAGGTAAGACCGTGGTGACGGTCTGAGTGAGGTCGAAATAGATCGTAAGTTATGACCATAACTATGGATCTATGAGACCGAACGATGACCGTCACCATCCCTTGTCACTCGGGACGAACTGGGCGTTCCAGGCAAGAGGAAGTGGTTGGTTCACCTGGATGTTATATAGCCAACCCCTAAGGTCAGTCACCTGACATTGTTGATATTAGGTCTCGAGGATAGGCGGAAGAATGGCGTCATTCAAGAGACCGTCATCGTTCGGTCTCATAGATCCATAGTTATGGTCATAACTTACGTTATGTTACGAACCGTCACATTTGACTCACGTCATAACCGTCATCACCGATTCTAAAACCGGCACACCCCTATTGAGCTATTTCAATTACTTTTGTTTGATTTGATTATTGCAAACAGCTGAAAGTTTGTCAATTTTGCCAATAAACCTGATTTGCAATTAGGGTTGAATAATTTCGATAAAAACTGTATACTGATGGAAAAATCTAAGTATATTTGGCCTATCAGAGTACTCAATCTTTTCATCGAGATATACTTAAAAGTATAATTAAGTATTCTAAGTTTACTTGACTTGTTTAATATTTTTTTTGAGTAGCCTATTAACAGACTGATCTCATGAAATAGCGTATGTATGACACGCCAATTCGTATTTCCATTTTTGGCGTGCTATCAACACGCATAATCGCTTTTCAGCGTGTTTATCAACGCCATTGACTTAACGTTACATTACTATATATAAATATATGACCTACCCCAACGACGTCCCTAAACCTACCCGTCACTTGGGTTAATAGCATTTATGACTCTTCCCCTACCATCCTAGGAAAAAAAATATCGCTCCCCAGATGTAGATAATAGCATTTATGTAATAGCATTTATGCTATTAGATAATAGATAATAGCATTTATGACTCTTCCCCTACCATCCTAGGAAAAAAAATATCGCTCCCCAGATGTAGATATTCATTTTGCTTAGTTTCGCTCGGAAATATAACACATACACGCGGCGTGGACATACACGCGGCGTAGACATACACGCGGCGTAGACATACACCCGGCGTGGACATACACGCGGATAGCTGAAAATGCATGTAGATAACACTTGATTTGAAAGTGGCGTGTATGTTTACGCAAAGTCATGATGTCATGTTGCTTTTAAATACTTTTTTCACATAGTTTTACATACTGTCTTATAAACTTATTTTTTTGGGGGGGAAATATTGATTTATAAAGAAAACAGATATGTTCCTGAATGTTTGTGTAGGCTAGTCCACTGGTAGTGTACATAGGAATTGACTTCAAATCTACTTTATTCTTTCCCTACCATTGACTGAATTTTCCAGCTATCCATGTTTTCACTGTTATATTGTGGTGCTATTACGCATCTTCTTAAAGAGTCCTGAATCTCCTGATCAATGAGAAGAAAAAGCAGAAACAAGTGATAGAAGATTGCTAACACAAATGTAATATTTAAAAAAGTGTGTAAATCAAAACTCCCTAATGATCTCGAAGATCGCACAGAGATGATCTCGAATAAGTAATGCTAACGTCAGCGGCAATGGCAACGAATGAGCAATCGTTGTTATAGTTTAAAAGGGCAAACAGTCGAAGTTATCTTATTATGTGCGTTGACTTGAGATACAAAAACTCACTGTTACAGCAAGTGGACTTTTGAAGCTGGAATAATGAGTGCTAGCTCTTTCAATCGGCAAGATAGGAATAACATGGATGGAACTTTCTTGGCAAAGAGGATAGTATGCATCACAGTCAGGTACAAGGGATATGGCTACTAACATTAGGTAAGACAAAAAGTTTAATTTTCTTTATAAACTTGTTTATTGACTTGTGGAATATGTGCCGATCGGGCAAATGTCTAGGAAAATGATCAGTCCAATGATCAGGCAAATGTCCTATCGGTTCTGTGTCTTACCAGGTCCAGCTTTCAAAAAATAGACGGGTCCGCATCGGTTCCGGGTAGCACATTTAAGGGTCTCTTCGGGTTCGGGTAAGAATTTTTGGACCCATGAAGACCTCTACCGTCTAGTATTTTTCTAATTTTGGAAGATTGCTGATACCAATATACATCTAACCCCCCACACTTCAAGTATCTCCCCTTCCGTGATTATAAATGATTCCAATTAAATTTTCATTCTGATGGAGTAAATCATGTTTAGCTCCAAGTACCAGTCTATTTTTCCACAAGTCAAGTCAAGTCACCTTAAAGGTGCATTGCGCAACTTTTCATGTTAAAAATACCTGTTTTTCTATCCTATACATGCTTTAAGAACTGCCTGATGGGCTGAATGAGCCCTTCTCTGCTCACTGAGATTGGCTTGAATTTGAGACTGGGCGTGACGTCATGCGTGTTCACGCTCACCAGGCTATGTCTCGCAGGTTTGTGTATAAGCCGCCATTCTCCGCATCAGTGAAGACAACTCGTGCGTCAAAGGTAGAAGATGGATTCAAAGAGACCGGCTTGTAGTCCCTTCCAAACCCCAACGCAAACTCCACGTAAAGTAAAGAAAAGAAAAATTTTGTCTAGTGCCACCACTCTGGTTGCAGTTTCGCTTGTCACCAGAGGGGGCGTAGTTCTGCAAAAACTCAGACTTGCGTTTTGCACCTTTAATTTATATAGCGTTTTTAACAATATATTGTTTCAAAGCAGATTTACAGTGATAATAGGAAATTAAAGTAACAGATTGTTTTGGCTTTATAGCAGCTCTAGAATAAAGTTATTATCCAGCTAAAGTCAGTTTTGATTGATTCACTTCTGTTGCAAAGATCGTTAGTTATTTTTCTTAGGGGCCACTTACACAACACCTTTCTAACAGAAAACCCTTAACCCTCTGGGGTCTGAGGTGTTTTCTGGGGCCTGGAGGTGTTCTGACATGCTCTGACATTTGTGCTTATTTCTGATACTTGTGACATTTTCATTGCTAAAGTCTGATTACACTGTATTTAGCACAAACTCTGGTACAGTAATATGTCAGCAGCATGTATGTAAAAGATTTTAGTTTTGAGATAATGACGTTTATGCGTGGTTTGTGAAAAAACTAAAAAACATTGTCACTGAAATAAGGTCATAAAACCCATACTAATTATTTCTTCACAAGACTTTTGAAAAGTGTA
Organism: Semotilus atromaculatus; assembly: GCA_031834385.1. Taxonomy (NCBI): domain Eukaryota; kingdom Metazoa; phylum Chordata; class Actinopteri; order Cypriniformes; family Leuciscidae; genus Semotilus; species Semotilus atromaculatus. The sequence goes on along the minus strand of JAULUF010000040.1, from coordinate 4,282,601 downwards.
TCACATGGCCTAGAATATTTGCTTCAAAACTATGTGAAAATCATCCTGACTACTTATTCAGATAAGACAATATATTGACTTAAAATTCGTAAGACGTGTTTTGTGTAAGAAAGCTTTATGCGGAGGGGCGTTAACAACCCATGAATATATAGTGTTTTCACACCTGAGAAAGACAAAGGCCCTCCCCTAATGGCCCTATAAGGTGCTATCAGGTACTGTCATTGTGAGAAGCCTTGCACAAAGAAGGAGGAGAGACTTAAAAAAGAATGGCTTTTAGATTGTTTGGATTTATTTACAACACAACCAAAAATATACGCAACCAAAGACAAAAAAGCACATTAGTACAACACACTGATTTAAAGACAGAGACTTGGACAGTCACACACCTTTGTGCCATTCCTAAAACATATAGGTTACATACCTGTCATCTCCAAGGTGTTTGATTTTTCACCATGTTCATGTACAGAGACTCACATGAATGTCAGCTGGACTCATCAGTGCTGGTCCCTGTAAAAACATTTTTTAGAAAAAACAAACAGCTGTGAACATGCTGATATCAGGAGAAACTATTTTTAGATTTTTCTGGTTTAAATTATGAAATGTACTAAATACATACATCCACTATATATATGAACTCCCAAGTGTGTTGTGCCTTGTAGGCATATGTAGGGCTGCATGAAATAATAACAATAGCCTGTAGCAGGCAGCCTATAAATCACTAAAAAGTTTTTTGTTTATTTAACTGTTTTTCACATTTGCTGATATTTGGAAAAACAGTACTCTTGCTTATGTTATTGATTAACTATATTATGTTATAATAAACAAAAATAACTCATACCCGTGCATTTTTTTAACCCGACTCTGACTGGAAGACAGTATATAAAACATATAATTCATTTATAATGTTAAAAGCTTGTTTTCATTCACATCTTACGAGACATCGCCGTCTTAACTGTCTAATAGGACCAGAAACTTAGAACATTATAGTATAGTGTTTAGTACCATACAACCAGGAGAATGATTCACATACATAGAATTCAAGAATGCATATATACCTATTTGTCAGGAACACCCTTCATTCCTTCACTTTGCCTGTCAAGGCCAAGTTTATAAGTTCAAGGTCCTTTCTGTGCCTCCAATGGTCTTCATCTGAAATCCATCTTCACTCAACTGGACAGGCAGGTAAGGTTGAAGATGGAAATGTTGTTGGCAAGGGGTTCCCTTAGTGCAGTAGCTTGTACCTGGACTTTAAAGTGACTAAGTCATCCATTAGTTTGAACATTGGTAAAAATAAATAATGTTTTATATAGTATCAATGTGTGTGGGATTAGTGAAATTTTAACATACTACATCCAGAATGTTGCCTTTGTATTGTGTCTACGCCGTCAGTTGCATCGCTTCCACTACCATTCACAAATACCCTATCATGGCCTCATTGAATAGTAAAGTGTCCATTGAATGCACACTCTAGAATCTCGGTGGAAGTAGTAGGTCATCCAGGTCAGAGAGCTGCACGGGTCCGATTTTGTAAATCCGCACCCGCCCGTACCCGCAGTGCTTAAAACCGCATCCGACCCGTTTTCCGACAGCAGCACTAATTAAAATCCGCAACCCGACCCGACCCGCTTAAAATAGAACCGAGACCCGACTCGCACCGCACCCGAAATAAAATCAGTTTAGCCAATCACATTGTAGACACACTTTTTTCAAATTTGTATTGCCTTTGGCGGCTTGCCTTAAGACAAGGACGACAGCCGGAAGCTGTCAAAAAGCCAATAGCCTATACAGAACATGGCAAACGTTACCACAAAACAATGCAATTTCGTCTAGCACATCAGACAATTTATTACCAATATAGGTCTGTTTATACAGTATATCCATCCATACTCCCTTAATAAAGGAAAAATATCAGTCTACACGTGCGTTTTATATTTAATATGAGGGAAATACACAATGCGTGTGACACAAAAAAATCTGTAACTTTTAGGTGGCAAATAATTTTTCTTTCGTTCAAATCCCTCTCCGACATAGAAATTATATAGGATAGGCTACTGTAGGCTATTAGGCCTACGTGTGGTAGGCGCTAGGCATTAAAGAAAACATTTAGTTTCACAATTTTATATATATTTATATATTATTTAATCAATATTGATTATATGAGAAGTGAAAAGCATAGTAGCATAGCCTAAGATCATAACTTGTGCAATATGTCGGGAGACAGAGTGGGCAGACGTTATTGACCACTTCATTAAGTTTCTTATTGTATAAAGCATTTCTTTAAAGTGAATTTCGTTTTGTGTTAATTTTATCTTAATTTTAATCAATGTTTTATAACCAATTGTCTGAATTTAATAAATAAGAAGTAATAGCAGGCATCAGGACACGGAGCGGAGGCAACGGCGCATGCAGCAGTTCGAGTGGTTGTGCTTTTTTAAAAGTGAATGTAACGTTAGGCCTAGAGACTCATAGGGCGCGTGCTCAAATAAACTAAAAACAAATATTTTACCAACTTGAAATACAGGGCAGGCATAGTTTTGTAGATGTGTTCCTAAAAATATGCATTTATTTTTACATTTGCACGTGACTGTTTTGAACCCGTGTTTAGACCCGCGTTTCCCCGTGTCCGACCCGACCCGCATCCGTATCCGACACAGTTGGATATTTTTCGCCCGTTTGAGCAAAATTTGCGGGTCACCCGTCGGGTACCCGCGGATACCCGAACCCGTGCAGGACTCTGATCCAGGTACTTTTCGTCTACTGTCTTTCGAATACTATGTATTCGGACATAATACTCTGTTGGCGTACTGTTTTTGTATACTATATAGTTAGGAAATATTTGATTTCAGACACACCTCAGATGGGTGTATCAGGTAAGAGAGACATCTAAAATGTGCAGTGTTGGGGGTACTCTAGGATCAGAGTTGGGAACCACTGCGTGAGAGCACTACCTTCAGCATAGCCAAAATGGATGTTTGCCACAACTGAGGCAACCCATTGCTACAGGTGGTTCTCTCTTAACAGCCAGGGAGGTCCTTTGGGGATAGATGCTGAAGGAAAACAAATTTATTAAAGGTTTAAATTAGATTTCCAATACCGTAGAATATAAACTGAGGATGTTTATTTGTGTGAATTTTGTAACTCAAAAACCTGTTTGTTTGGGGTTTCTCATGTCTCATTGTTTGGAGAGTCATGCTGAGGAGGTGTGAATAGACATGCTGAGCATCACTGAGACCATCACCTGTTGTTTATAAGTTCCTGTCTCAGTGTGAGAAATCCTCCTTTTCCTGTTCTCGAGTCTTAGAGCCTGAGCAGATGTCAGTTAGCAGATGTCTGAGCAGATTCTTAGATCTGTAGACCTTTGTTTAAATGTATCCCCCTCGATGTAACTCCTCCCACTTAAAAAGAATATAAGCTACAAATGTATTATGTGTTAGTTAGACGAGATTGAAATGCCTACAGCGACAAGCAATAAAGAACTACTGCTTTAAAAATACTTAATCCGTCTCCTGGTCTGAGCTTCTAACTTTTCTACAAGGAAAAAGTTCACTACAATGCACTGTTTAAAAATGCCTGGAAGAATAGTTGTAAGCTTTAATATCCCTTGTGCTTAGGGCATTGGGCCACCACAAGGGTCTACTTGTGGCTCCCAGATTACCAAAGAAACATTAGGTGGGTTTGACTTCATGCGGCGCTGCACTGAACAATCAGCGTCTGACTTTCAACACTGCATGGTGGTTAGAAGTTTTCTATATCACTGTGCCATATACCGTCAAAGTACCACAAGCTGATGACACTGAAGTTTTACGCTTGGCTGGATTTACTGATGAGAGGAACAGGAAGCAGAAAGTTCACTGCAGGAAGCAGAAAGTATCTGACTCCTTCCCCGACTGCAGCAAAATCTCACAGATTGGTAAAAATCCAGGCGAAGTCAACACACCTATTGGTTTACTGTCCTTGTACATCTGGTTCCTGGTTGGATTGGGGAATCTTCTCTTTCAAATGGAGGGCCAGTCCCTGACATGGAAGATGGTTTATTCTGGCAATTTGTTGTGACAGGTGATGAGGTTCTGAGATTACAAGAAACACCTCTTAGGTGCTTCACCTAATGCTTCATAGGTTTTGATGGGGTTTTTTTGTGATGATTTAATGCTTTTTGTGTTGGTTTTGATGTCTGCTTTGTGTCAAGAACTGGTGTTAACTTGTATTTGTCTTTTTGCTTTAGCCCTGATGGCACTAAAGGAAGAAAGTCGAGAACTGATGGAGGAAAAAGATCAGTATGAGAAACATTATGATTTCATGACTGGAGAAAAATCCACACAGACTGAAAAGAATTCCTCACGAAAAAGAGCTCAAAAGACTGACACTAACAGTTGTTTTACCTGCCGTCAGTGTGGAAAGAGTTTCAATCAAAAACAAAACCTTGAAGTCCACTTAAGAGTTCACACAGGAGAGAAGCCTTTCAGCTGCCAACAGTGTGGAAAACGTTTCACTCAAAAAGGAAACCTTAAAAGCCACTTAAGAATTCACACTGGAGAGAAGCCTTACACCTGCCAACAGTGTGGAAAGAGCTTCACAGCAGAACCAAACCTTAGGTATCACATGAACATTCACAATGGTGTGAAGCCATTCACATGTGATCAGTGTGGAAAGAGTTTTACACGTAAAGTAACCCTTAATTACCACATGAGGATTCACTCAAGAGAGAACATTTTAATATGTCATCACTGTGGAAAGACTTTCAGTCATAAAGTAAGTCTCAAGACTCACATGAGACTTCACACTGGAGAGAAGCCTTACACATGCATTCATTGCGGAATGAGATTTACATATAAAGCATCACTTGATTCCCACATGGGAAGTCACACTGGACAGAGCGCTTTTCCCTGCAAAGTGTGTGGGAAGAGCTTCTCATTAAAAGGAAATCTTAAGACTCACATGAGAACTCACACTGGAGAGAAGCCGTTCAGATGTGTTCAGTGTGGAAAATGTTTCACACGTAAAGGAAACCTTATTTGCCACATGAAGATTCACTCAAGAGAAGACTGTTATATATGTCATCAGTGTGGAAAGAGTTTCCCAGATATGAAATGCCTTAACAGGCATGTGAAAATTCACTCTGGAGAGAAGCCTTTCAAATGCCAAGAGTGTGGAAGGGGTTTCAAATTCAATAAAAATCTTAAGGCTCATATGAGAATTCACAGCAGAGAGAAGCCTTTCAAATGCCCTTCCTGTGAAAAGAGTTTTAGTCATAAAGTAAGCCTTAAGACTCACATGAGACTTCACACTGGAGAGAAGCCTTACACATGCCCTCAGTGTGGAAAGAGTTTCACATATACAGCAACTCTCAATGCCCACGTCAGAAGTCACACTGGAGAGAGGCCGTTCATATGTGGTCAGTGTGGAAAGAGTTTCACACGTAAAGGAAACCTTAATTACCATGTGAGGATTCACTCAAGAGAAAACTGTTTAATATGTCAGCAGTGTGGAATGAATTTTACAGACAGGAATCACCTTAAGAATCATGTAATAATTCACACAGGAGAAAAGCCTTTTATGTGCCATCACTGTGGAAAGAGTTGCACAAACAAAGCAAATCTTGAGGTTCACATTAGAGTTCACACTGGTGAGAAGCCTTTCACCTGTCCTCAGTGTGGGAAGAGTTTCACACTTAAAGGAAACCTTAAGACTCACATTAGAGTTCACACTGGAGAGAAGCCTTTCACGTGTCTTGAGTGTGAAAAGTGTTTCACATATCAAAAAGACCTGAAACGTCATTTGCAAACTCATTCCGGAAAGAAATTGCAGTGTTCTGAGTGTGGTAAGACATTTGGAAAAAGTAGCAATTTCAATAATCACCAGCTCATTCACTCTGGTGGAAGACGATTTAATTGTTATCAGTGTAATAAAAGGTTTCTTTTGCCATCGCACTTACAGATACACCTAAAAAGTCATTCAGATGTGAGACCCTATTTGTGTTCCTTGTGTGGAAAGAGTTTTAAATGGCTCAGCAATTTAAAATGGCACCAGAGAATACGTGTCTGTGAAATTAAGTCAATGTTCACACCGCAGCAGAATGTGGGGCAAATCTGTGGGGCAAAACCACTTTCATGATCATCCGTCACCTCTTGAGGCTTTTCATTTTCTTTTGTCATGTACATATGAACTTTTTGCAGCCACGCCTCACCATCTCTTTTGCTATAGATTAAAATATTGAGTGGTTGTGGTAGACACCCTCTAATTGAGACGTCGCTCCATATATTGATATCTCAGAGTCAAAATATTAATCTTCTTTCTAGCTGTGAATTGCCACAATATAAAGGAGAGACTGTAAACAAAAGAACAAACTGAATGAAAATAATGAGCATTGAACTGCATTATTTTATTTATTTTTAGTGAGAGAATGCAAAGGTAAACATGTTGTCATCCTGGAATTTAACATGGATATTGTTGGGGCTCATCTGCTGAAACTGGAAGCTGGTTATAGCTGTGGGTAAACATTCTCTCACTGTCGATCCTAGGTGTTTCTTAGCTTATTAATTAGTCAAAGCTTATATCATTTACATAATACACAAAGTATGCATCCGATTTTATGCAAATGCTTAGCGTATCTGTACAGCCGAACTCATAGCTTTTAAAAGTACACTCCATTTGATAGCATGCACGAACACAGGCAGTCAACACGTGCACACAATTTTTTTTAAATCATTTTTCACTGCCTGCACTGTTTCTCTTTAGAACTTAAAAGTGGTCAAATGTATTTGTACTTGTTTAAACTACTGCTCATCAACGTAGGCATCTATTGCATCTCCAGGAGTCTGTTGTTGTTGTTGTTCCATAGTTTTTGGGGTTTTTTCCAAATGTAAAATGACCTCTGTAAAATCATAAAAGAATGGTCAAACTGCCGAACAACAGCCGTAAAATTAAAGTAAAATATCCAAAAGAAATTTTCTGAAATTTTCATTAAACATTTTAAAGAAAAACACTATTTTCCAAGTATTTCCTGAATTAGTATGATCAAACACTTTCACTGTAAAATGTGAATATCTTACAGGTAACTGTTAGCTAGCAATAGCACACATGCATGCTAATGTATATAGACATCACTGTGTACTGCCTTTAAATAAAGCAACATACAGCATATTGTCTATGTTTTCTGGCCCATCATGGACTCTTCATTACTATAAAAAAAGTTGCTGCCTTATTTTTTAAGTACAATCAACTTTGATGTTTAAGTATGTTAAGAATGTTTAAGTTCAACTTAAATGACTTTAAACAGACTTAAAAACATTAGTTGAATCTTGTATTTTTGATGAGTTAAAGCAATGTAAAAGCATATGTTGTCATAACTTATTGATCATATATTTTTTAAAGTGCATAATGGTGACCATCAAAACTCAGACAACAGAAATCCTTTAAATTCTAGCAGAATATTAAACAAGGACAGATCTCTCAAAATCTTAGCGTCTTCATTTTGTACAATCTAGTTGGACTCTTTCACATAAAAGTTATTTTTGAGAATTAACAATGCTGATGTTTTATTGAAAATAATAAAGTTTGAAGTCACCATTATTGTGGTAAGTGTTTGCTTTAGTTGGACTCTTGACCAAGCAGCAACCTTCGGGTCTCTCTCTTGAATCAAACACAGAAGTGACTTAAACTTCAATTCATCGACTGGCTGCTAGAGACAGGCTCCAAAAGAGAGTCAATCCCATAGAACCCCATGTTAAAATGCCCAACTTTACAGAGGAAGAAAATATGTTTACAACCTGGTACAAAAAGTGGTTTTGGTCTATATAGCTAATTCCTGACAACTGTGCACAGTAAATTTGCAGGTGTTGATTTTCCAGTGTTACAATAAAGTGTTAAAATAAAGTGTTAAATCAACACCAAACAGATTGGATTTAACACCAGAAGTGTCGGTTTTAAATAAGAGTTGGTGTCATTTTGCGTTGTTGCAAACATAACTCCTTTGGAGTTAACCAAGCCACAGCTCCGTTTACCCTCAACTGTCGTTTTGACTGAGCCAGAGTCCAGACCACATGCAAGCGCCATTTTACTTCTGTGGAAGAGTCAAGAGTGGTAAGTCAAAATACTTTAATATGATAGTAATGCAGATAAACCAGACTGTAAATTGATTTAATTGTATTATTAGTTTTTATATTGTTCGATTTCAAAGGACTGTAATAATGAATAGGTTAGCTAACATTAGACAACCAACGAGCTGACGCCTGATTTTTGTAAATGACTTGTCATGCTACTTTATAAACGATGTAAAGGTAATAAAGCCTCGATTAAGTTTAGTTTTATCTGTCATTACGGCATTTTCTTTGCGAGCACACTCGACAAAGCCTGATGAGGGCGCGAAGCCATTTTACGAGGTGAACTGTTGCTTGTTGAATTTTTAGTGTTCTACCAGTTAACTTGCCTAACAGGAACATCACTGGACTAAAACAAATGGTTATGATTTTAATTTGAAGGTTATTTCGTTGACCGTGCTCCTGTGATAATCGTGGTTGTGAATTGTGGTATGTTAACGTTAAGTTTTTAATGTTGTGAAATGATTGAGCTGCGTGCATTTTCCTTCCGAGCACACTCGACAAAGCCTAAGTGATGCGGGCGCGAAGCACATTGTCGGCCATTTTACGAGGTGAACTGTTGCGTGTTGAAGTTTTACAGTGTTCTACCAGTTAACTTGCCTAACAGGAACATCACCGGACTAAAACAAATGGTTATGATTTTAATTTGAATGTTGTTTCGTTGGCCGTGCTCCTGTGATAATCGTGGTTCTGAATTGTGGTAGGTTAACGTCAAGTTTTTGTTGTGAAATGATTGAGCTGCATATTTCTGCCAAACAGGGATGTCAAACGCAGTTAACGTTAAAATGTTGTACTAGTGAATTTAAGCACGCATTTGCGTTTTAAGGAACGAAAATATGTGTTAGTCTTTGGTTTAACCGTTTGTGTGGAACACTCGTCGTGAAATATAACATTAGGTAGAAATGTGATATAAGGCAGTGGCACAGATCTCTAACGTACTCATCTCCCTAAGGCTTAAACATTTAACGTTAACGTTAGTCGACATTATTGACAAAGGTAAAAAATAAAACTGCCGACAGAAATTTTAACTAATGTGAGATATGCCTGGAAAATCGCGTTTTAACCATTTTAACCACTGCTGGGCCTTTTTGCAGTCCTTATAGTTCCTGATGTTATAAAAGATGGCGATTGAGGCTTTTAATGGTGGTGCGCTAAATAAATATGCGTCTGCATATGAACAAATCGATTTTAACGTTAAATGTGTCTATTTTTACATTTTACTTGTGTTTAATTGAGCAAAATCGACGTGAACAAAATCGTTACATCAACAAATTGATCTCGTAATATGACGTCGGTTTCACAAATTCGCGTTTACATGGATAAAATGGCATTTTGAATTAAAAAAAATATATATATATATATATATACAGTACATACATAAAGAAATTTGGTTTTGAATTGAATCAAATGTTAGTTATAGCAACCAATTAAGATGTGTTTCTTCCTCTCCCAACCAGGAGTTCAGAGGTAAAATCATGATAGTCAAAGCACAATTTCGAAATCAGAAGAAGTTCATAAAAATCCCAGAGGCATGCTTTGATACATTTATAGCAGAAGGTAAGTAATACACTTTTTATTAATAATTATGTAAAAAAAAATAAAAATGATATATATATATATATATATATGAAGAGTTCAGATGCAAAAGCCTCTAAGTGCCATTTGAAATTTTCTTCTAAAATGATCATTTTTATCAAGCTTGTATATTAAAGTTAAGTAATTTCACTTAAATGGCAATGAAGATTACCTATTAATTGTCATTCAAGTAAATTACTGAACTTATATACAAGCTTGATAAAAATGGTCATTTTAGAAGAAAATTTCAAATGGCATTTAGAGGCTTTTGCATCTGAACTCTTCATATATATACCTGTATGTGCCAAATTGTGAAGTTGCATCAAATTGATAAACTTTTTGTTGTGCAGTGAAAGAGAAGTTTTCAATACAGGAAGACCTTGCAGTTACGGTTACAGATGACACTGGCACAGAGGTGGATAAAGATGTGTTTCCTGATTTAATGACCACCAGTGGGTTGGTTTTTGTCATACATGAATTGAATGACATTGGTGAGTTATGACAGGAGCTACAGTATTGAATGATGTCAAACCCCAATATCTGAATGAATGCTTATAGTGTGTAATATGTTCAGTATTTTAATTGTTGTATCTAGTTTTGATGATGTGTGGGTCAAAATGTATTCCTAATATGTCTATTAACCCTAGTTTGAACATTAACAGGACCTTCCACACCTCAATCTTCAGTCAGCTTGGATACAGATACACTGTCTGTAACTTCAAAAAGCAGTGAGGACAGTGAATGGCTTAGTCCAAAACGATTCAGGATGGATGGTGATGAGGCTTCCCAAAGATTACAGGCTAGAGATGTGAGTCCCAGTAGCCTTACACAGACATTTGGGGATTTACTTATCACAACCTTATGCTTCACATGCAAAAAATTGTTCTTTTGTTTTTGTTGTTGTTGTATTTTATACATAGCCTAGTAATTTTCCAGATTAGGAGCATAGGTCTGGGGCATTTAAATATTCCTGCATTTTCCACTATATTATTAAATGGCCCTGTGGGACATTTGATTCTGATTCTGGTCAATTGACCCTATTTACTTTGTTAGCGCACATTGCTAGTCATAAACATAACATAACACCTGTCATGAACATGAAGGAGTCTTTATGAATGTTTATGACTGTTGTCATTGTCATTCTGTAAATAATGACACGTTTAATGCAAAGTTGACATTGTTTAAAATGTCTTAGTCATGACAACTTGACATTAACAAAGACTAAAATGTCTTGATAATGACAACTTGACATTAACCAAGAAATCATAACTAGTCCAACGTGTTCCACTTTACTTGAGGTAAGGGGAAATATTAATGACACTGTTGTTAAAGCATTTTACAGTGTGATAACCGTTAATGACATCTTTATAACTTGTACAATGTGTTCCACTTTACTTGAGGACAAGTAAAATATTCTTGTCACAGTTAGAATGGTGTCATGACAACCAAAGTCAAAACCAACCATAACATATGACATGGTAATGTAATGTTAACACAAAGCTAAATAACTTGTTTAAGTTTGATAATTAGACCTGTTATGACATATTTGTGACAGGTTGACAGGTTGTAATTTCTTGGTTATTGTCAAGTTCTCATAACAAAGACATTTTTGTCTTGGTTAATGTCAAGTTGTCATAATCAAGACATTTTTTGTCTTTGTTAATGTCAAGTTGTCATAACAAAAACATTTTAAACAATGTCAACTGCATAAAGAGTGTCATAATTTACCGAATAACACTTAATGACAACAGTCATAAACATTCATAAAGACTCCTTCATGTTCATGACAGGTGTTATGTTATGTTTATGACAGTGTCATGTCAGTCTTATGCACACCCCTTCAAATAAACTGTTACCCTCAAATCAATATATCTGATCAATATTTCATGTCTAATTATTAACTTATGTGGCAAGAAACCGTGTAATAAGCGGAATAATGTACATCCAGCAGTTTATTCTGTTATCGCAGAATAAACCCCTTCAGGCTAATGCAAGAACCCTCCGCTTCAAGTCCTGATCAGCCTGTCGGAGTTTATTCTGCGATAACAACTGGCTGGGTGTACATTATTCTGCTTATTACACAGCTGTTTTATAACAACTGGCTGTATGTATGTTATGTCCTTACATAATTGATTAATGTTGCTCTTTTTATAGTTTATAAAAGAAATTCTACAGACAAGACCAGGTGGAGCAAATGTGCTTAAGGAGTTTGAAGATACAGGGACAATTAGCGATGACATGAGAAAACAGATGGTGAACATCTTGGTTGCTCACATGATTGAGACAGAAGGGTAATTATCAAAATTGTATAGTCTTGGGTTATTTAATTTATGTGATTATGATAGTATATATCAATTGTGAAGTATTTTAGTTGGGTGCTACACATTTAATTTAGTAAGTAATAAGTAATTATTCTTAAAGTAAGAGTGGTTTAATTATATATCTTTAAACAATTTTCATCAATGTAAAGTAACATTGAGTGTTTAAATTTTTCAGGAGAGTCCCACATCGACTTACCAAACAGAAGTACTTACCTTGTTTCCCTCACTCAGAGATCCCCAAGGGAGAACTGGATATGTAAGTCATTATGTGAGATTAGAACATAAATATTTTTGTGATCATTAAGAAATGTCTTTAAGAAGTTGTCATTTTTAATGGAGGGTTACAATTAGGGCTGTCACTTTATGTTTGAAAATCGATTGCATAATCGATCGAACGAACCAACACAAGTTTCGAAAACGAAAATAGGGAATCGATTTGAGCGGCCTTCTCGTGGAGCGCGTCCAGCTCCAGTTCCGTTGAAAATGGAAACATCTAAAGTTTAGACATCGAAAATCGATTTTACAATCGATTCAATTAACACCTATGTCTGAAAAATCAAACAGGATTTTTTCACAAAAGTGACAGCCCTAGTTACAATTGAGTTTTAATTTGTGTCATTTCATCAGGAACATTTTTATGATGGCCAAAAAAACACTGGATTCTTGTCATGGCGCCTCAAGACTGTACAAAGGGGGACAAAACCTTCTGCAAATAAGGATGATCCAAAAACAGAAGAAAAGGGAGGCCCTTTGCTTGACAGACAGCTGTGTCAGCATGAAGATCAGCTAGATAATGTCCAAAGTGTAGAGGCTATCTCCTTGATGAATCATACAAGTGACCGTGAGGTCATCATGCAGAAGATGAGGGCCACGTTTGAATACAGACAGCGCCTTATCCATGATCCAGAGAGATCCACCACAATTCTCTCAGTTTTTCCTCGATTCCTGGATACTAAAGGATTGGTATGGATTTTGTCTTTGCTTTTTTAACCAAATTTAAATGCTAGTTTCAGAGAATTGTCAAATAGACTGCTTAGTTGAAATATTTATTTTTTATGCTAATTTCTTTACTTGTTTTCTGCAAACTGCTTCAGATTCATCAGGACTTCACGCTCCTCTTTGGGTCAGAAACTGCTTCCCGACTTCTTGAACGGTGGCCAACTGTTTTCAAAGCAAAGGTTATCAGGCTAGCAGAAACCTTGACTTCCACTCCACTGCTGAAAAGATTACTGTCATCTTCCAAAGAGAAAAGGGAGGAACTGGATTCCCCAGGTAGAGTTTTACAGAACAAACTTGCAATGCCTTTGGAGTTAAAATCTGCTTAGCTTAGCTATTGTAGTGTTGACATTTAACATAGTCTTGTGTTTTTCAGAATGGGACAGTGACATATCATCCTTCCTTCTTCTTCTGCATCTCTTGTCACCCCAGGCTTCAGGAAGAAAGAAAGCCAACAGAATCAGTATTTCTCAGGCTGTTGACCACGTGTTGGTATTTCAAAAAGTAGGTAATTGGTGACAAAATACAAGGGCTATTAGCGTTATACTTAGATTTGCTCTGCTTAAAGGGATAGTTCACCCAAGTTCGGTCAAGTTAAGTTAAGTTCGGTCAGTAATGACTCTCCCTCATGTTGTTCCAACCCTGTACAACTTGCGTTCATCTTCAGAACACATATTAAGATATTTTAGATTCAATCTGAGAGCTGGTTCACTCCTCCATAGGCTTCTAAGGGATTGAAAGTAGAAAAGTTATTAAAGACATTGTTAATCCAAGTGACTACAGTGGTTCAATCTCAAGTCTATCAACCGACGAGAATACTTTTTGTGTGCCCAAAAAAAATAACGATTTTAATCCACTATTAATTTTCTTCTGAGTGAGTTCATGTAGTGCAACAGAGCAGCGCCTCTGTGCTCAATGTCACCACGTAGGCTCACTATTGGCTGACGTTGGTTATGTGCTGGTCATGTGTTGATGAGTGTGACGTACATCACAGAAACGCTGCTCTGGTACACTACGTGAACTCACTTAGGCCCACGCAGAAGAAAATTAATAGTGGATTAAAATCGTTATTTTTTTTTTTTTTTTTGCGCACAAAAAGTATTCCTGTCGCTTGATAAACTAGAGATTGAACCACTGTAGTCACTTGGACTATTTTAACAATGTCTTTAATAACTTTTCTGGGCCGGCTAGTTTCAGTCCCTTAAGGGGGTCGCACACCGGACGAGAAGCGCAGCGCCGCACATACTAATCGCGCAAGCTCAATTTTGAATCAACTCCTGGTAGAAGAGTTGCACGATGTGTGAGTTTTAACTTGATTTATTATATGTTGATTGAATAATAGATGATGTTTGAACGTTAATCTAGTAAAAGTGTCTATCTGTTATTTTGTTGTAACGTTATCCGTTGTCTAGGCAACTATGTCACAAAATACAATAGTATTTATTTTTCTAGCCTTTAGCTAACCCGAGTTAAAACAGCACAGGGTGAAGCCATGTACATAAACAACGATTTGAGAGAAATACATGTACATTTAATAGAAAAATATGTAAATGGCGCTCTGTGGCGCGACAGGGTTTTGAACAAGGTCCTGAGCCATAGCTGGGTGCCGCGGACAGACGCCGAATGGCGCCGCCAGTGTGTCTAGACTCATAGAGAATGATGTGTTCGAATTTTTAAGACATGGCACGGCACTGCGCTTCTCGTCCGGTGTGCGACCCCGCTTTAGAAGCCTATGGAGGAGTAATCCATCTCTCAGATTTAATAAAAAATTTGTTCTGAGGATAAACGTAAGTCGTACGGGGTTGGAACAACATGAGGGTGAGTAATAACTGACAGAATTTTCATTTTTGAGTGAACTAACCCTTTCATTTTTCCATCTGATATGATGAACTGTAAAATGGGGGTTAATATAGTAAGTTATCTAAATGTAAATAATGTAAACCAGAGATGTTCACAAGTCCTTTAACAGCCAGTTGGTGCATGTACTGTTTTCTTCTGGAGTGTCTCCTGTTCTTTACAATGTTTAATCAAGCTAAAAATATTCAAGTTTATGCTAACTAATAAAGCTGTACTTGTTTGTATTACTATTAATCAAATTTTTGTTTTTGTTTCTTTGTTTTCTTCATTCAGGCATGCCGGAGTATACAGGAACATCTTGAGGCAGAAGAGAATCGTCAACCATACATTCTTGCCACAGGGAGCAGCAAGGAAGCCATCAGTCAGTTCTTCATTGTGGTTGATAAAAAGCTCATCCCCTGTCAAGAATCCTCTTCACTTGCAGCAATTGATGAACTCTTCAAGGTCCATTTTGTTTTCAGTATCACTTATGATCTTCCACTCAAAAATATGTACACTTTTCTCCAGACTACAGTCTACAGAATTGATGTTGGCACTACAAGTGAGAGCCCAAGGGTGAAGGAGCTCAGAGCTAAGTTACTGAATGATGTTTAGATGCTACATCTGTAAAACGCTGCTTGCTACAACAGTAAAACTAATTCGGCACCTTAAACTTGTACATGGTTTGTATCCTGGCAAGAAGTTTGAGCTGGTTTGTGCTCAGGATGGTTGTTCCTTGCAATTTAAAAGTTATGCTGGGTTTAGAAAACATTTAATTAGATTTCATTGTAGCGGTGTAGCATCAAGCAGTGAGAATGTATCACTACAAAATCAACAAGCTCCAAATCCCGATGAAGCAGCATCACTTGTTGTGTCTGACACAGAGCAAAGTTCAGGTAATGGTGCAATTTTGCATGAATGTTCTTCTGTTTCAAGGGATTGTTCCAGGGAAATGTGCGCCTCTATAATAGCTAAATTGCAGGGTAGCGGTGTTGCAAACAGTGTTATTATGTCAGTTGTTGAAAGCATGGAGGATTTTGTTACTGATTTCCATACAAGTCTAAGAGAAAAATTTTTAAACGTTGTGCCTGTTGAAAGCACAAGTAGAAGTTCAGTTGAAGATGTTTTTAACAATTTTCAGAATCCATTCACCGATTTTAATACCGATACAAAATGGAGAAAATATTTCATTGAGAAATGGGGGGTTGTTGAACCTACTGAAATAGTCTTAGGTGTCAGATACGATACAAGGAAGAACAAGATCTCTGGAATGTATGAACAGATTCCAGTTAATGACACTTTCATATATATCCCTCTTCTGAAGACTCTTGAATTCATTTTTAGGAATAAAGAAGTGTGTAATCTTTTTCAAGAGAAACGTCAAAGTGACATGTATCGAGATTTTTGTGACGGACAGTATTACAAAAACCATGCTTTGTACTCCATCCATAGCAATGCACTTCAGATCCAAATTTACTATGACGATTTCGAAACTGCAAACCCATTAGGATCTAAACATGGGATTCATAAACTTGGCTGTTTATATTTTGTGCTTCGTAACCTGCCAGCACACATAAATTCGTCCTTAATGAACATACATCTAATTTCTTTGTTTCATTCTGAAGATGGAAAAAAGTATGGCATGGACAAAATACTTGGCCCATTGGTAGATGATGTGAAAATACTTGAGCATGAGGGAATGAAGGTGTCATTTTCTGAGGAGCCCATCTTTGGTACTATTGCGCAATTTACTGGCGATAACCTAGGTCTAAATGGTATTCTTGGTTACGTTGAATCTTTTTCTGCAAAACATTACTGCAGACTGTGCCTCACTGACAAGGTGTTAGCACAGGAAGTATTTAGTGAGGATGATCCGCGGGTGATATTGCGTAACAGAAACCTTAATGAGGAACATTACCAGTATCTTGCTGACAACCCTAATGAAAACTCCTGTTATGGTATTAAAAGAAATTCTGTACTCAATACCTTGACTTACTTCAATGTATCAGAGAACTTTGTGCTGGATATTATGCATGATATCCTGGAGGGAGTTGCACAGTATGAAGTGAAACTGCTTTTTGAATACATGAGTTGTAATCTAATTCCTGGCAATTCCATTCCGCAAAGATTGTATCCCTTCAACTATGGCTATTTGGACAAAAATAACCGTCCAACCAGGGTCAACCTTAACCAAGCAGGAAACGGCATTGGACTCAACGCAAGTCAGACATTGTGTCTGATTAGGAACATCCCACTCATATTTGGAGACGTGGTCCCAGAGGGGGATAAGCATTGGCATTTGATGTTGCTTCTCTTACATATTGTTAACATTATATTTTCTCCTTGCATCTCTCAAGGAATGACAATATTTTTGAAGCATCTGATAGTGGAGCATCATCGACTGTTCAAGGAGTTATATCCTTCTAGGAATCTGATTCCAAAGCACCACCTCATGATACACTACCCTGAATGCATCAGGAAAATTGGCCCATTAATTCATGTTTGGACTATGAGGTATGAAGCAAAACACAGATTTTTTAAGAAAAATCTAAAAAATTTCAAAAACCTGACCAAATCACTTGCAAAAACACATCAGCTTGCCATTGCCTATCACTGGGAGCATTGTCCTATCAAAGGTATTGAGTCTGGCCCTGTTTCAAAGGAATTGTTGTCCGATCTTGAAAACAATGATTTTATTTCTGAGCAGCTCCACATTGATCTCTCAAGTGAAGTAACTGTCACACCGTGGGTAAAGTGTCATGGTACGGAGTATCGTATTGGTCTTGTTGTATGCTTAGACTTGGTTGAGGATGCACCTGTATTTGGAAAAATTGTTAAAATTCTTATTAAGGATGGAATTTTTTTTTTGGCATCATGTATGGAATCAGAGTTTGTTGAACATCTTCATGCTTTCAGTGTTGTTGCACAAGAGACAAGTCTTGTACTCAAAAAACCTGACGAATTGTTTTACCACAAACCTTTTGATTTACAAATGTCCTATGGCAATGACAGTCTATTTTACATCGTTTTGGACTGTTATTTGTAAAAACAAAAGATCAAATAAAAGGTTTGAAAGAGTAATATGGAGTGAAGTTTTTATTTCAAAGTGAATTTATTATTTTCAGATTAAATAATTGTCAGTTTATTTTATAATTCTTTAAAGTAGTTGATGCTTTCGACACCAGGATGGTGTAATATTTGACTTCAATAAGGTTGAGAAGATTGTGATTTCTATTTTTTTTTAAAGTGATAAATCAACACCAGAAAAGTGTAGAATTTTAACTCTGCCAGTGTTTGCCACAAATCTGCACCCAGCTCTTTAACAGTGTTGTTGTTATCTGCGTTGGTGTTAATATTCTACTCTCTTAGTGTTCATATTGTAACACTGCGTTGGTGTTAATATTCTACTCTCTTAGTGTTCATATTGTAACACTGCGTTGGTGTTAATATTCTACTCTCTTAGTGTACATATTGTAACACTGCGTTGGTGTTAATATTCTACTCTCTTAGTGTTCATATTGTAACACTGTGTCGGTGTTGCGAGAGGCAACACTTTTGAAAGTGTTGAACTAACACTTTGTGGGTGGTTCCCATATATACACTTTTAAAGTGTTGAAATTAACTCTATTGGTGTTAATTTCCGGATTTCAAATTTACTGTGTGAGGAGGGTGAATTTCTACATAACTCATCCGTTTAAATAATATAAAAAAATAACTTGGCAACTCTAGCCATTTCTTCGCTGATTTTCACTTTTGTTGTCGCATGTTTTCTCAACAAGCTCCCCCTACAGCTGTGGGCTGTATACTTCACAACACTGTCAATGATTATTTTAGGTCTAAAACAGCGTTCACACCACAACTATAACGATAAAGATATGAGGAACGATATCGTTGGGATCACTTTCAGAACGATTTTTTTCCAGCTGTCGAACGATAAAACACTGACAGCCAATCAGAATCCATTCTAATTTAAAGGTCTCGCGCATTTAAAATGGCAGATGATATTGCAGAGAAGTTAATCGTCGAAATCCTCCACTGTTTGACAAGTCAACCCCCCTTTTCAAGGATACGTTAAAAAAGATGAATATATATGGAACGCAATCGGTCGTATCCTGGGAATAAATGGTGAGAAGTAGGCTATTAACGATGAGATATTATGCAGTTTAGCATAGTGTAACAAAATTACCTCAGGTAAGTTTTGCACATTCTGAAAGGTGTATGTAAACTATATGAACTTCATAGCCTACTACTGCTTTTAATATAAGGCTGCTATTATTATTATTATTATTATTATAATTATTATTATTAATACTATTATTATCATCCTTAAACTACTATGTGCAAACAGCATTACTGTAATAGCCAACATGTTGCTCCTTTGTCTCATCTTTCTTTCTTTTTTTTGTAGCTTGACTACTTTTTTGTCCACCGGCCACTGTGGCTGGTGGATTTCAAAATCTACCAGCCATGCACTCAATGTTTTTACCAGCCACTTTCTTGTTTTTAATCGACAATGTGTAACTGCATGTGAAAATTAATACTACAAGATCTACAATAGGCTACTTAAGCAGTTTATTTAATCTCAAGTCTCAATGAAATACTGGCATTTTCTCTTTCTCTCTTATAGCCTACACACACAAACCATGAACTGATATTCATTTCAGTTCGCATATGAGGAAAAAACAATGTTATAGCGCTCTGAAAGCGGAACTAAAAGATGCTTCAAAACTTTCACAGAGACATAACAGAAAGCACAAAACCTTTCTTTAAAGTGAATTTCGTTTTGTATTAATTGTATCTTAATTTTAATCAATGTTTCATCAACCAATTGCCTGGATTTAATAAATAAGAATTAAATATAGCAGACGATAGATAATCACGAAACGGAGGCGACGGCGCGTGAACTGGAGCTCGTCTCATAAATGAACCGAAACTCAGCGTATAAGCTAGCCTAGCCTCACAGACAGACATGTCTACTTTTAAACAGAACAATTCAAAACGAAAGAAAACAGACATAGACTGCTCTCTGCTTATGCAATCCGTAGGAAATAAAATAGCCTATGCATTTCTCTCTGGCGCGTTGACTACTGAGAAGACCGCGAGTCAGCATCGTCAACTTCATCCTTGCAACTGACACGGACAAAGAAAAGACTTGTTTATTAAAAAAATAATTAAAATATCTCCTTGCTATATTTTACATATTCATAATCATTACTTTTGCCGATTCTTTGCGACAGATGCTTTATTGGCAGCCACCCTTACATGAGCGCGTCACCACCGCATCACCAGAATAGCCCTGTTTTTGGGGGTTTTTTTTGTTAAGGATTTGTTTACTGTGTGTGTGTGTGTGTGTTTCATTTAATGGAAAGCACATTCACTGAGTTGTCTTGCTAATCAGTGTCTGCTCGTTTATCCAAACTAATTTGTCCTATAACAGACAAACGTCGCATGATGCTATTTTTATTTACCCGCCACGGTGGCCGGTAGGTGAAGCGAGTTTATCCGCCACAACACAAAATCACCCGCATCTGGCTGGTGGCGGGTGCTAATTTCCATGGGGTGCGCGCGTGCTTAGAATAAAAAGACCGTTATCGGTCGTTGGTGTGGACGCAAATATAGTTATCTTTATCGTTATCTTTATAGTTATCGTGCTTGGTGTGAACGGGCCTTAAGACATTTAAAATCACATAAGTTCTAGCAAAACAATGATTTTGAGTTTGTAAAATACACACTGATGACTATGGAAGGGGAATAATAATCCTTTCCATTATAATTAGACAACACGTTTTATTCATATCAGATACACATTCTGTAAGTAGCTTTAAAGTTTACTCTATTCTTCTCGCAGTTCACCGGCCACTTTCATGTATTTCGGGAGAAGTGGATGAATTGACGTTTTGTAAATCCAACAGATCCGATTCTCTGAACTGTGGCACAAACTAACATGTGCTCAACTAACATACAGCTCAACTAACGCTAGGGTGACCATATTTTAGTTTTCAGAAAAGAGGCATGGGCGTGGTTTGGGGAGGTGTGGTTAAGGGGTGGAGACATGGTTGGGGTTGAATGCTTTAAAAAATACTTGACAAATGCATTCACAACCTTGCAACTATTGTACTTTAAAGGGGTCATATAATGCCATTTTTGTACAAGTTAATATGAATCTTTAGGGTCTAAATGAAAACTTTGTAATATACTTTTATTAAAAATTCTCATTAGTATTTTAAGAAAACACTAATTTTACCTGGTCAAAAACAGCTGTTTTCAGCACGCCGTTTCAGTGTATATGCCTTTAAATGATAATGAGCTTTGCTCACCCCGCCCCTCTGTTCTATGGGGCGTTTTTGACACAACGCACGCGTAGTGTTGCCTTGACAACAGTTGATGGTGTATTTTGACGAAAGAATGGCAGCTGGAGTTTCTGAGGACACATCTGTAGTGCAACCATATCAATTTGAACCGGATTCGGACTCACAAGATGACGGCCCCGAAGAAGTTCGACAATTAAGGCTCGAACAGGACGTTTCTGAATGGTTGGTTAACAATGTCATTTTGATCTATTTTTGTATGTACTGGCAGGGTAACGTTAGAGTTGTGAGATACAAACGCTATGTGTTTAACGTTACTAATGTAAGTTATAGGTTAGTACGTTGACAGATTTATGTTGAAAAACTTTTTTTTTTGTAAATGTAGGCTTGTCAGTGATGCGTGACGTTATCTCAGTGTTAGGTACAACTAGGCAGTTTTTGAAGGATACCTAAGAATTTGTTGTATGTTTATGTTTAGTGCAGTACGAAAATGTTTTATGTTTTAAGAAAACTTTTAAGTACATCTATAGTATTGTAACTGCATTGATATTCCTGTTACGTTAACTGTAACACCTGCGTACACAGTTTTTAATAACACAATAACTATAACGCGTTTTTCATTATAAACGTGGGATTATGAATTATATTGAGAACGTCGTAACGTTACATAGAATACATGCCGTAATGTAGGCTACCCTGAGTGTAAACATTAGCCACAATCATCGTGAAGCGTGCAAGGGATTTGCAAAGATTAATATAAACGTTAATAAAACGTTACACTCACTTCTTCTGGAGGTCCAGCAGGAACACGAATAGTTGGTACCGATTCCTTTTTCAGTAGCAGCTTCTTAGCAAAACCTGATTTATATTGACCCTCGTTTAAAAAGCAGTCTGGTGAGAAATGATTTGCGCAAACATGAGCGCATTGACGTTGCTCGTCGGGAATATTCCCTTCATAAACAAATCTCAGCCACTGCGTCTTCAGCGGTTCGATTTAGGAACATCAAAATGACTGCTGTGTTCGTTATTACACCCAAGAACAGAACACCACAATCGCTTAGGCACCATTCTGCTCCAGTGTATCAACAATGACGAACTATGATTGACATCTCACTCACGAGCGAGGGCGGGTCTGTGTTGAAACGCTGCTGTCAATCAACAATCGTGGGAGGGCCGTGCGAGCTTGTGACGTCACACGCTCGAACGGCTCAATTTAAGGCAGGGGAAAACATATGAGGAGATTAAAACAAAACCACTGGATGGATTTTTATCATTATATGATGGATGTGTACAGACACTGCCAACACACATTTCAGTACAATCAACTTGTAAAAGTGCATGTACCATTATATGACCCCTTTAATACATAAAGTAATACATACTTTCCCTTCAACGTTTGGCCCGCAACAATAGGTCAATGTCTGTGAACATAAAGTCTGCCTACTTTGATTTCATTGGTCATTTAAAATATTTGGACTTTGACGAGCAGTGACAGACCAATGAGGCTGAGATGAACACACACACGTGACAGACCAGTGAGGTTGAGATGAACACACACACTCACACACTCACACACTCACACTCACACACACACACACATGGGCCTCTGTTTTCTGACGTGCCCTCTGCTTGGAGCTGCTGTGGATTGAGGAACGCACTGATTGTAACAAGACGAGGCAAAGCCGAAGCCGGTTTCATATGTTTTCAAAGGCAATTAAGCGCCAGTCAATTTAAAGTACACGCTTAATGGACCCATGAAAAACCGTGAAAACCGGACATTTTCATGAATTTATAAAATCCCCCTGGACAGTATGTAAAAAGTGGACATATCCGGGCAAAAGAAGACGTTTGGTCACCCCAACTAACGCGATCGTTATAAAGGTGTTTAAACAACAAAACAAATCCACTTGCACATATTTGACAATTGCAATATCAGATATTTCATGCTATAGCTAATACATTTTTAAATATTTTTAATAAAAAAGGAAAAATTACATAAAAGGAGATCATCATTCATACAGCGTTGTTGTGGTTGTGGTGTGTCATGTGACAAGCAATGGAAACAATAAAGCGACAGGTTCTAAATAATGGTCACCTTGAAAAACTCACGCTGGGGGGTCAGCCAGAATATTTTAAATTTACGTGTGAAAGGGTTAAATAATAAGAATAATAATTTGTTACATTTATATAGCGCTTTTTCTGTGACCTCAAAGCGCTTTACATAGAAGGGGGAATCTCCTCAACCACCACCAATGTGCAGCATCCACCTGGATGATGCGACGGCAGCCATATTGCGCCAGAACGCCCACCACACACCAGCTTTTACTGGTGGAGGGGAGACAGTGATGAAGCCAATCAGTATACGGGGATGATTAAGAGGCCATGATGGACAGAGACCAAGGGGCAAATTTGGCCAGGATGCCGGGGTTACACCCCTACTCTTTTTCGAAGGAGATCCTAGGATTTTTAATGATGACAGAGAGTCAGGACGTCGGTTTAACGCCACATCCGAAGGACGGGCATAAAATTTTGCATAATTAAGGACGTGGCCACTGGAGTGACAGGTGGATTGCCGCTTCTGTCACTACTAGTCGTTTGTCTGCTGTCTGTTAGCATCCCGTCACCTCAGCTAATCCCGCCTCTTTGCCCATTTTCGGTTATCCGGGAGTGACGTGCTGTGACACACTGCCAAAATAGCGATGGCCGGCTCCACCCACTTTGGGCTTGGTATATATGGTATATACACTCACCTAAAGGATTATTAGGAACACCTGTTCAATTTCTCATTAATGCAATTATCTAATCAACCAATCACATGGCAGTTGCTTCAATGCATTTAGGGGTGTGGTTCTGGTCAAGACAATCTCCTGAACTCCAAACTGAATGTCAGAATGGGAAAGAAAGGTGATTTAAGCAATTTTGAGCGTGGCATGGTTGTTGGTGCCAGACGGGCCAGTCTGAGTATTTCACAATCTGCTCAGTTACTGGGATTTTCACGCACAACCATTTCTAGGGTTTACAAAGAATGGTGTGAAAAGGGAAAAACATTCAGTATGCGGCAGTCCTGTGGATGAAAATGCCTTGTTGATGCTAGAGGTCAGAGGAGAATGGGCCGACTGATTCAAGCTGATAGAAGAGCAACTTTGACTGAAATAACCACTCGTTACAACCGAGGTATGCAGCAAAGCATTTGTGAAGCCACAACATGCACAACCTTGAGGCGGATGGGCTACAACAGCAGAAGACCCCACCGGGTACCACTCATCTCCACTACAAATAGGAAAAAGAGGCTACAATTTGCAAGAGCTCACCAAAATTGGACAGTTGGACCTGGTCTTATGAGTCTCGATTTCTGTTGAGACATTCAGATGGTAGAGTCAGAATTTGGCGTAAACAGAATGAGAACATGGATCTATCATGCCTTGTTACCACTGTGCAGGCTGGTGGTGGTGGTGTAATGGTGTGGGGGATGTTTTCTTGGCACACTTTAGGCCCCTTAGTGCCAATTGGGCATCGTTTAAATGCCACGGCCTACCTGAGCATTGTTTCTGACCATGTCCATTCCTTTATGGCCACCATGTACCCATCCTCTGATGGCTAATTCCAGCAGGATAATGCACCATGTCACAAAGCTCGAATCATTTCAAATTGGTTTCTTGAACATGACAACATGAGTTCACTGTACTAAAATGGCCCCCACAGTCACCAGATCTCAACCCAATAGAGCATCTTTGGGATGTGGTGGAACGGGAGCTTCGTGCCCTGGATGTGCATCCCACAAATCTCCATCAACTGCAAGATGCTATCCTATCAATATGGGCCAACATTTCTAAAGAATGCTTTCAGCACCTTGTTGAATCAATGCCACGAAGAATTAAGGCAGTTCTGAAGGCGAAAGGGGGTCAAACACAGTATTAGTATGGTGTTCCTAATAATCCTTTAGGTGAGTGTATAAAATGGTATATTTTAGCATATATTCCTTTTTTTTCAGTCTATGCTCTTGATCCATGACTTTTTAACATTAGTTTTCTCTGCTGTAAAAGCACATTTGTTATGGCAAGAGAAAATGTGATCAGATGAAGTTGGCTACTTATTGGTGATGATAGTCATCATGTGGCCTGTCTCATCTATAGCCATATCTTTGATTAAAGTATTTAAAATTGTTATATTAGTTATTAATTTCATATAGTTTATTGTAGCCCTACTACTGCAAAAAAAATCCTGCAGTTCTTTAATATTTTGAAAGATTTTATAAAATCATTAAGCAGAAAATACAGCGCATGAGTCTCAACAATCGTGTCAATCGACAAAATATTCCGATAAACAGATCACAAAAAACATCACAAAACAAGCTACTGATTGTCACCATTGATTGATTGTCACCATTTTTGAGATTCATATGCTGTTTCTTGATGTCTCTGTCTATCTAAGGAAGTCTCACACACAGAGACACACAGATAAGTCGCATCAGTGTAAAAATCACATTTTACTATTACTTTCAGAAATAATGCAAAATACTTGTACATAAAACAAAATGTTAAAAAAACAAAAGTAAACATGCATCCATATTTTACTTTCCCTTAATCCACAAAAAAAATATTTAAATGAATGGTGGCCTATTCCAAAACTCAACAAAAAAGAAAAATAAGTTAATATTATAGTAAGAAGTATAGTATAATAGTATATAGTATAAGTAAGAAGTATAAAATAAATAAATTATAGTGCCATTCATTACAAACAACGTTTATTTTAATGGTAAGTACCCACATTTGTTTACAACAAAAGACACAAATTCCAACATCTGCATGAATATCACAACCCTTGTTAAAGTTGAAGTAAAATACGTGGTGTGCCTTTGTTACAATCTAGCCCTCTACCGAAGTAGGTTGTAACACATGCTGGGTTAAGTTGTAACAATTAGACAAAAGCAGAAAAAAGTGTTCTCTGACTAACAAGTTACCCAGTAGCCTAGTTATTTTTTGAGCGTGGGTGTAATTGAAAGAAAATTACTGATGGAAGGGATACAATTACAGATTGAACTATCTACTGAAAAATATTTTGTGATATTATATTGCTACAATGTTTTTTTTAATTCAAATTTTTCTTTCAGTTCAACCTATAATGGTCTAATTAACATTATACCATGCTAACATTACAAAACCTGTGAATGCAAAGCAAAACTCAAATAAGAATAGACAAAACACCAATAATAAACAATTCTGTACTTTATTTAACGATCACCTAAACATCATCTTGCTGTAAACAGGACAAAGCAAAGAAAAAAGGAAGAAAGAATTGTGTTAGTGATTTTACTTTTCGTCTTCAATTGCATTAAAAAAAAACTCCTTGTTTATAAGTCGCTTTGAATAAAAGCGTCTGCTAAATGAATAAATGTAAAATGTCATGTAAATGCATAAGGTAAAATAATTACTTTCTGGTAGGCGAATGTTCCTTCTTTTTACATTCTTTTTGCAATCGCTCTGTCAAATTCCTCGACTTCACTAAAATAAAAGATGAATGCCATTGTCAAAAATATTGTGTAATAAATAATATTTTTTTTTGCAAATGCAAATTACAAGCATACCTAGGGTGATAAGTAGGGCCACGGAGGAACACCTCCTCAGCCTCCTGCCAGGATAATGACTGCATCTCACATAGGCCATGAATCATGGCCTGTCCATATTAATTAATTAATATATAAAACCTTGCATATATGGCAATAATAGAAACAATCCAATTGACAAACATAATTAATTCAATTTATAGTTTTAGGAGAAAATGTTATGAGGAAAGATAGGATCCAAAAGCGAAGTGCGAAAAAGTCTTTTAATGATGAGAGTAATTAGTCCAACAGAAATATATCTTCAGTATTATAACAACAGAAAAGCAGAAGAGAATGCTGATGCTCAAATAACGTAAATGAGTAAATCTCTTCTTGAAAGCAGACAGCAGCAAACAGCCTGAGAGCAGGGTCCAGCGAGCTCTGTCCTCGGACCTCTTATGTGAGCGGTAAACGGTTGAAGAGGTGAATGGTCTTGGCGTTCATCAGCAGCCGGACTTGGAGGACTGGACAGAATGTAGAGCATATAGTTAATATAGAACAAATAGAGACAGACCTGAGCCAGGTTGGATGGCAGATCGGACTCGGACAAAACAGGACTCGTACTGGACAGACACAGTAGGTCGGGAAAAGCCTCTTGCATGAGTATGGTACGAAATAATCTGGCAAAGAAGCAGAGAAAAGGGAAAGCAAGAAGTAGCAAAGATAATTAGAGGGAAGAGAGAACAGGTGTGAGAGAATGAGCATGATAATAAGCGTAACTGGAAACAGCTGAGGGTGAGTGAAGGTGCGTGAGGTATGCGTGAGTGTAACCAGAAGA
Source organism: Semotilus atromaculatus (assembly GCA_031834385.1). NCBI lineage: Eukaryota > Metazoa > Chordata > Actinopteri > Cypriniformes > Leuciscidae > Semotilus > Semotilus atromaculatus. The sequence continues at coordinate 4,255,089 of JAULUF010000040.1, read as the reverse complement.
GGGAGACAGAGAAGGAGAACCCAGATTCATGACAGAAAAGCTCCGGTAATTAAAAAACGGTAAATAATTAATAATGACATTCTTTGGTCTACTTTAATGTCAACTAATTTTAATCAAATTTTTTACAGGTTAAAGGCCAATCGTTAGCTATCAAAATATTTTCGGGGGAAAAAGACAAAAAAAAATAAAAATTTGGCTCAAATTTGGTTACAAACTATCTTTACAAATATTAAATGGACTATTCATATGTTGGTGTATCGATGAGCTATAAAGTAGTTTTGATTAAAAAAGAAATCAAATGAGTATGATTCGCTAAATAAAATTGACGATTCTCACGTTTCGGCTTAAGAGTTCTTCACATGTTTATCCGATCCAATTTGATAGGAGGCGCTGTCTCAAAAAACGAGGGGTCTGAGAATGCGGGACTGGGTGCGGGACTGTTGCTGCAGGCTCCGAGTCTACTCATTGGCATAGCAGTGTTTCCCATAGGATTTTTGGTAACACTTTTTGGCATGCCTCCCGTAAGAAAATTTTAATGTTAAATTCATAATTCTGGTGCACTATGAGAGTTCAAAATAAAGAGCTCCAACCCATATTCAGTGTGCAAATTGAACAAAGAAAAACTCAAAACCTCTTTTAGTTGTGATATAGTGTCAGTCTACATTACACTACTACATAATAATTGGTTCTTCTCCATCTCTCTGACTATTTTGACAGAGACACACTGACACTGCACTCTCGCTCAGAGCCTCAAAGGGGGAGGTGTTTAAAGATGTGATTGGACCAGCCCAGTGTCAATTAAGAAAAGAACCAATGGGGCGCTGATCTACGTGTTTCATGGGCCGGTCTGTGAGAAAAAAAAAAAATCCTATCCTGACTTTTTTTGACCAATGCATTACACCGGCACAAAGACCACAGCGCCGTCAATTAAGTTGCCGATGTACGAGTTTTATGGGTCGATCAGACAAAAATAAATAAATAATAATTATGAGATATATCAGCCCAAAACGCACGTTGGCCCACCGTGAAAATGCCCGGTCTACCAGATGGCCAGTCCGCCCCTGTATGTGTGTGTGTCCGTAGCTTTTTTGGGTTAAAAAAGCTGTTCCGTGCCGAGGCACAACCCACGTAAAGTTGATAATTCCGTGAATAACTGCAATTGCAGATTTTGAACAGAGATGGCAACAAAGAGGAAAAGCTGCAGACTGCAGCTTTAACCCTCTGGTCCTCTTCATTTAAGGGTCACACTTGGCTCCTTCACTTTCAAAAGTGACTAAAGAATTGAAATGTAACTTCTGTTTTTTTCAGGAAAACCAATGTAATATATTTTTGTTCAATAATATTTGTTTATTATTTTTTAGAATTTTGAAGTGATTTAATGATACTGTGAAATATTTATAAAATTATAAAAAATATTTTTATTATGAGCATTGTTAAAAGCACTATATAAATGAAGATGACTTGACTTTACTATTTTTCCATAAGAATAATAAAAACAACATTCAAAAAGTGGAGGCCTTTAAAACATTTTGCAATTAATTGGTATTTGATTCAGTTTAATCAACTATTTCAGTAGAAAGGAGTGATTGTTATTAAACATCAATACTGCCAGTTACATGTTTCAGTCAACATTTAACCTCTAAATTTTTAAATTTTTGTAAACCTCAGAAAACTTGTAATACAAAAAAAGAATTGTCTAAATATCAGAAATCAGAAGTTTCATGTTTGGTCAAAGTTTTTACCTGTTTTGTGTTGTGGTTCATGTATCTGTTGATTAACCCTGTAATTTTGGATAGGTACTTAATGTGGAATGCATTCATAAAATTATATATTTTAACTGGTTGTGCCTGTGTGTGTTGTGCCAAATGAGGTTTGTTTGCACGGCACATTCACATATTCAAAACTGTTTTTTTTTTTGTTTTTTTTTAAACATTTTTTGGTAACGCTTTAGATTACAGCCCGGAAAGTACTGCGTAATTAAGAGGAATTTACAGTGTAACTTTCTGTAATTATAGTGTACCTATAAAGTACTTGCATGTAAGTATAGGGGAACAATATGTAAAGTTTGGGTAATAAAGGGGTAACAACCAGGAGAATTAAAAAAAATATTTATACTGTAAGTATTATAGAACTAGGGTACTTATTCTACTGTTATGATACAACAATCTTACATTTGGGAGCAATTTAGCAAGAACATACACTGAGTATCTTTTTGTAATAATTGTGTGCCAATATACTGTTTAGGCTTTTTAAAAATGACATATCGATGCGTTTTTTTTAGCTTTTTTATACCTTTTTATGGTAGCAAAAGTACAGATGTTTAAGTTTTGGGCTAAGATGTTTCAAGGCAAGAAAAGCTAAGACTATTGCAATTTTAAATATTGGGAAATGTATCTTGTTTCATGTGGTTACAGGGTAAGTGGTGCTTGTATAATAAATAAAGGTTTCCGAGTAAGTGGTATAAGATTGTGTATGCAATTTTATTGTACTTACCCTGTAACTACATGGAACAAGAGGGTAACAAGCATCACTTTAATTCACGGCCCGCAATGTCACAATTACACTGTAACTACATGGAACAAGAGGGTAACAAGCACCACTACATGAAACAAGAGTATCTTTCCCCAAGATTTAAGCAAAAGTTGCAATAGTTTTAGTTTTCAGTGCACTTTTGTTCAAAATATTACTTTCTAAATGCATAGATATGTACCCTGTAATTTTTATAAAGCCTATACAGTATGTACTGGTTCACCATTATTACAAAAAGATACTCAGTGTATGTTCTTGCTAAATTGCTCCCAAATGTAAGATTGTTATATCATAATAATAGAATAATCCCTTAGTTCTATAGTACTTACAGTATAAATATTTTTTTTTAATTCTCTTGGTTGTTACCCCTTTATTCCCCAAACTTAAAATAGTGTTCCCTTATACTTAAATTGTATGTGCGTTATAGGTACACTATAATTACAGACGGTTATGCTGTAAAATCGCTTTAATTACACAGTACTTTCCGGGCTGTAATCTAAAGCGTTACCCATTTTTTCAATTAATATCCAGTCTGGTATTGTGTTATCCGAGTTGTTGTAATAGAGAAGGGTGAGAATGTTGGTAAATATATAAACATTTGTTTATTGGCATAGACAATGAAATAACAAATAAATAAAATATTAAATTAAAACCGTAGTCTATTATTTTCCTTGCACCTCCATCACTGCCACCATGCGCCCCATGAGCTGAAGCAGAGCGCTTGTGTCTGCCTCCATCTTTGCTGTCATGTCCTTGTTGAGCTGCGAGAACTTATCGTCAGCCTTCTCCATGTACTCCAAAAGCTCCTCATTTTCACGCTTTCTTTTTCCTGTGTAGAAAACACAGATATACACTCACCTAAAGGATTATTAGGAACACCATACTAATACTGTGTTTGATCCCCTTTCACCTTCAGAACTGCCTTAATTCTACGTGACATTGATTCAACAAGGTGCTGAAAGCATTCTTTAGAAATGTTGGCCCATATTGATAGGATAGCATCTTGCAGTTGATGGAGATTTGTGGGATGCACATCCAGGGCACGAAGCTCCCGTTCCACAACATCCCAAAGATGCTCTATTGGGTTGAGATCTGGTGACTGTGGGGGCCATTTCAGTACAGTGAACTCATTGTCATGTTCAAGAAACCAATTTGAAGTGGCTCGAGCTTTGTGACATGGTGCATTATCCTGCTGGAAGTAGCCATCAGAGGATGGGTGCATGGTGGCCATAAAGGGATGGACATGGTCAGAAACAATGCTCAGGTAGGCTGTGGCATTTAAACGATGCCCAATTGACACTAAGGGGCCTAAAGTGTGCCAAGAAAGCATCCCCCACACCATTACACCACCACCACCAGCCTGCACTGTGGTAACAAGGCATGATGGATCCATGTTCTCATTCTGTTTATGCCAAATTCTGACTCTACCATCTGAATGTCTCAACAGAAATCGAGACTCATCAGACCAGGCAACATTTTTCCAGTCTTCATCTGTCTAATTTTGGTGAGGTCTTGCAAATTGTAGCCTCTTTTTTCCTATTTGTAGTGTAGTAGTCCAAGGTTGTGCATGTTGTGGCTTCACAAATGCTTTTCTGCATACCTCGGATGTAACGAGTGGTATATTTCAGTCAAAGGTGCTCTTCTATCAGCTTTAATCAGTCGGCCCATTCTCCTCTGACCTCTAGCATCAACAAGGCATTTTCGCCCACTGGACTGCCGCATACTGGATGTTTTTCCCTTTTCACACCATTCTTTGTAAACCCTAGAAATGGTTGTGCGTGAAAATCAAAGTAACTGAGCAGATTGTTAAATACTCAGACCGGCCCGTCTGGCACCAACAACCATGCCACGCTCAAAATTGCTTAAATCACCTTTCTTTCCCATTCTGACATTCAGTTTGGAGTTCAGGAGATTGTCTTGACCAGGACCACACCTCTAAATGCATTGAAGCAACTGCCATGTGATTGGTTGATTAGATAATTGCATTAATGAGAAATTGAACAGGTGTTCCTAATAATCCTTTAGGTGAGTGTAGTTGTTGTAATATAAATACATCTTGTACTTCTGCACTACTAGTGCAAGTGCACACATTACTGCAAGCAAGAGTTTGTTTTATATTCGCTGCCATCATATTATCTAATAATTTATCTGCAAACAATGCACCTGCATGTTGACCATAGCCTACCTATGGTTTCAATAGGACATACTGGCCCTTCATTTAAAGACACTAGGTTAAATGCTTGCTGGACAATATGTAAGCTATGAGGCTATGTAGAACATGTAAACTAAGGGAACGGTTAATACATAACACAAAATATCTTACCTCGTCTGGCTTGCTGTGATGACACCATTAGGTCACTTGATGGAGTTTTTCGGTTCCTTGCCACTGTTGCATTTGGCTTGCTCAGTTGGGGATATTCAAATTAATTAACCAATCATTAATACCATTGATCCGCTCTACCAAACGTGGATGTTTTTCCACTAAGAAACGAACATTATGTTGTTTTGATTGATACTGGGAAGCTGCTTTGATGCAATCTATATTGTGAAAGCGCTATATAAATATACTTGACTTGACACGGATGCAGATGGTACCGGCGAATTGCAGTCCGGTGGTGGTGGTAGCTCCATGTCATCATCAACATCCCCTTCCTCCCCAGTTACAGACAACTCTATAAACAACCAAAACAGGGAGCATGTTAAGTTTATAAAGCTCATTCAAGGCAGACTTTTCACAATAAGACCCGAATCACCTTTATGAAACATCCCTCTTTTTTCTTTGGCCTAAAAAAAACATGAGGTGATTTAGCAGTTGTTTAGCTGTGTCATAAATAAAAAATCTTCAAATTCAATTCTCATAATAGGAAATAAAATTGGTTGTGTGTTTGCTCCTCCTAATCATCCCCTGATGTAGTCAAATCAAAATATGATGTATGAACTAAATAGTTGATGAGCACAAAAGTCAAAGTTACGTTAACTTACCTGAAAACAGCGTGTAGCAGTTTAGTTTTAGCATCACATCACACTTTCAGTCACTATAAGACCACTACTACGGTCAGAAACATTGTGCCAAAATATGAACAATAACTTCGCTGTCAATGGGCTTATCTGCTAATGTTAGCTAAACGGTTTTAAAACAGTAACGTTAATACAGCGTTAACGTTTAGTTTGCTAGCAGTAGCTTGCTACACTTTGCTTGTCGTCACCTAACTAATGGTAACCATGTGTATAAAACAAGTCATAGCTGGCTACACGGTTAAAAGAAAGACATGGTGGACATTGAAACATATGAAATATAAGACCCACCTGAAGCATTGAAATTGTCTACTTCTCCATTCACCATAGCCTCTAACAAGGCTGTGGCAGAGTTAAGTGCCCCGGTGGTTTGGCATGCCGGTCGGTCACCAAGTATAGAGTCCAGGACGTCGAAATGTGGGGATCTTCCTTGCCGACCGCCGCTACCACTTCGTCCGAGCTCCTTTTTTTGGTCCCGATAATCTTTTTTAAATTTGTTTATTTTGTTTACCAGTTAGTCTACACTCCTCTGGTAACCCGCTATCGACATTTCATTCATTAGCTTTTCAAAGACGGGTTTAGTCCGCACAGCTCCATCTAATTTATTCTGAAATTCTGTGGAGGACCACAAAGCCAGTAAACAGTTAGTTTCCTCCACAGACCACGGTTGTTTTGGTTTTCCGTCCATTTTTTTGGTTTTCCGTGTTTTAAAAATGGCGTCCCGAAGTTTTTGTTTTCGAACGTTACTATAGTCCCGCCCCCAGCACCTGACGTAACCGGTTCTAATCTCTAGACCAGCGCAAAGTTGGTGCTAAGTTGGAACCCGTTTTCTTGGCCCAGAACCGGGTTTATTTGTGTGGAAAAGCAAAGAACCGATTTGAAACTAGGCTCTGGCCCAGAACCAGCACCAGCTCTGCCTTGGTGGAAAAGAGGTATGAGTAGAGGTACCAGCTTTGGAGGCACCTGCCGTGGAGGGACCAGCCGTGTAGGAACCAGCTTCCTCATCTCTGGAATCATGCACTTTTCTCAGGAAGTTCACAGAGGCCAGCGAGCTGTCTTCTGTCCAGATGTGTATGTTCCAACAACCTGGAATATTACAAACACGCATGCATAAAATTTTAATAACTTTTTCGGTCGTGTTGTGCTCCAGCAAATTGCAGCTGTGGCTGCTTTTGGCATCACAGGCTTCCCAGATTTTGAGACCACATTTAGCTGGTTAGCTCAGCATGTATTGCTTGAACTGGCACCGGACCCTGAACCCAAGCAGGCATTCGTCTACAGTAATGTTCAAGCCAGGATTATACATAATGGGAAGCCTTTCTACCCATTTTTCCCATAGTTCAAGGATAGGTGCCAGCTTGTCTGTTTCTCTTCTGGCGGCTGTTGTTGTTCTGTCGTCAAAATGGACCACACTTGACAGATCTGGTAAAATCTGTTTCAATCTGACAATCTGGTAAAAAACAGGCTTTGTGTTGCCTAATAATGGGATTTTAAAAATTTGTGATGGTTTACAAGTGAAACACTGAAAAATGAGTACACACTTTGCAGCAGGTCAAAGAGATCCCTGGCCTTCGGTATGGCCTGACAGGTATGACATAAAAGTAGGTTGAGCTGATGCGCATAGCAGTGCACATAAATGGCCTCTGGATGGTTTGTTTTAAATCTGGCTTGTACACCACCTACAGCCCTACTCATAACTGCTACACCATCATATGATTGTGCTACGCACTTAAGCTTATCAATGGCATGATGCACTAGCTGCTCTTCTATAGCAGCAGTTATGCTTTCTGTGTTGTAATTGCAAGCAAGCACTCCTTCACTGTATCTTCTGCAACATAGCGAACACATATGGCAAGCTGTTCAGTATTGCCATCTCTGGCTTCATCTGCCATAACTGAAACATCCCTGCCTCTTTTAGCTCCCTGACATATTTGCTGTTACCTCTTCAGCACAGCACTCAATTATCTAATTCTGAGATGCAGATGATAAGTAGGTGCTGTGTGAAGGGGCTGAATAGGATTTCAAAAAAGGGTCAAACTGTTTTAGAAGATTCAGACACTCCAGAAAATTCCCCTGGTTGTGTCTGGAACCTCCCTCATCATGGCCACGGAAGGTTATATTTTGCTTGGCCAATAATTGTGTCACAGCAACAATACGGGTAAGGTACTCCCGTCTGTCCATTTGCAATTGTTCAATTACACTGCCATGAACAGCACTGGCTTTAAAGCTGTGCCAGGACAGCATGCTTGCTTTATGGCCAGGTGTTTTCTCGTGCTCTCTAAAGAGATCTAGAGAATTTTTCCTGTCATGTTTCAAATTTTTACCAAACATCCTACAGAAAAAAAAAAGAAAAGCTGCATCGGTAACACTTTACTTGAAGGGGTGTGCATAAGACTGATGTAGCAATGTTGAAGGTTGTGGGAAGGAGGAGACGGGAACCGGCGAACATTCAAAACATTTATTAACATAAAATAAACTGCCAGCAGCCCCTCGCGGACGACTGCTGGCTTCAAAATAAAACAAACAATACCTGCCAGCAGTTCCGTGAGGGACACAGAACAAACAGAAACAAAACATCAACTAAAACACAGGCCTGTTCCTCTCTCGATCATCCACTCCGTTGCTCCCCCTTTATGCTTCCGCTCCTCCGTGAGAGATGCGAGACCGGTGTGCTTCACAGGTGCGGCTCATTAGCAATCGCACCACCGGCCTCGCGACGTTCTCTCACGTCCCTCGGCCGCCCTGCTCACCACAACTGACATGACACCTTCATAATCATGACATGGCAGATGTCATAAATATGAAGGAGGTCTTATGCATGTTTATGACAACTGTCATTAAGTGTCATTCGCTCAATTATGACATTTTTAATACAAACATGACATTGTTTGAGATGTCTTTGTTATGACAACTTGACATAAACCAATACATTATAACCTGTCAGTGTCTTTGTCATGACAACTTGACATTACCAAGACAACATGAATTGTCATAAACATGACATAGCAGATTAATGATCAAACTTAAGAAACCACTTAGCTTTATGGGTTAACATTTCATTAAACTGTCAGGTTGTTGGTTTTGATATTGGCTGTCATGAGGCCATTATAACTGTGTCATGAATGTTTTTCTTGACCTCAACTACAGTGGTACAAATGTAATTTGTCATTAAAATGTCATAATGGCTTCATGACAGCCAATGTCAAAACCAACCACATGACAGTTTAATGACATGTTAACCCATAAAGCTAAGTGGTTTCTAAAGTTTGATCATTAATCTGCTATGTCATGTTTATGACATATTTATGACAGGTTGTGTTGTCTTGGTAATGTAAAAGTTGTCATGACAAAGACATCTCATACAATGTCATATTTGCATTAAAAATGTTATAATTGAGCGAATGACACTTAATGACAGTTGTCATAAACATGCATAAGGCCTCCTTCATATTCATGACATGTGTCATGTCATGATTATGACGGTGTTATGTCAGTCTTATGCACACCCCTTCAAGTAAAGTGTTACCAAATATCTTACTTTTTTATTGTTTTATAGGGGCCCATTGCCAAGACTTGAGAGAATAATTTTAGTCAGAAATGTTCACCATTAATGTTTTGTGTGTAAATAAAATTGAGATAATGTGAGAGCCAATTTCCACTGTAGGGTATGGGCGCAATGACAAGATCCAGGAATCTTTAATTCTGAACATAAATCATTGACTCGTTCATCTAAACAACTAAATGCACATTCCTCTTTAAATCCAAAGCTTTTATCGTTAACTCTTGTTCCATAACTCATCAGTATGGCACCAGAGAGTCTACGATTTAGACTGTTTCTGACAACATTTACGACTCTGTGATTTGTACCCAAAAAACCCCCCCTTTACATTCCCTGACTTTAGGTCCGAAGCCTCAAAGAGATTGGTTATCAGTAGTCCCTTTCTTAAGAGAAAGGAATGCCAAGTGGCCTGGCCGGACCTCTCCGAGATGTCCAACGCACACGCATACATGAACTGTTACGAATTTCCTCATAAAAAGACATTTTCTAAAGATATATTCAATATGTTTTTATGTGTGTCTGTTTGCCCATGATCACAGCGGAGTCTGATTTGATTGTAGCATCAAGTGAATTATAAATACTATATCAGTGGTTCTCAACTCCAGTCCTCGGGACCCACTGCTCTGCACATTTTGTATGTCTCTTATCTGACACACTCATTTCAGTTCATGGAGCTCTCTCCTAATCAGCTGATGATCTGAATCAGGTGCGTTAAATAAGGGAGGCATACAAAATGTGCAGAGCAGTGGGTCCCGAGGACTGTAACTGTCAGAGTCTGGTGTCTCCTTACAGGAAACCTTAACACTGATAACAGGTTTTATGACCTCCCAGAGGAATGTTTAGAGAAGTGTTGACTATCTGAATTCTAACTAGGGAGGAGAAATTAATCCTGTTAAGCATATATATTCTATTATATATCCACTTGAGAATTGTATGAACATGTATATAATCTGTCTCATGATTTGCCTTTGGTGTGGTTTGGTCTATGTTTCTCAAAAACTCTAATGGGATAATGTTTCAAACTTTGCCAACTAATGTTTAACCAGATCCATTTGTGGCAAGTTTGGTCTCAATAAACTCCAATCTTCGTTCCCCATTTGTTAATTGACATTACATTTTGCTAAACTTTGTGACACACTAGTATTATAAGAATTGTGAAGATTCTTCTCTTAAACACCCAGTGAAATTAGAGATTCAAATGCCTGGTTATAACACAAAGGGTCATAAAATCTCCCTCCAAAGGGACACCTCCTGATTGGATCCTCTTCCAAAAGAAGGCGGAAACGTCAGGTCTTCAAAAGGACTGAACACCAGTTTATCGCTCTCTTACTCTCTTACCCTCTTCGTCCTCGTTTCATCATATAACGTCTCGCCTCCGGTTGAGCTCTCCGCCTTTCTTTTGTTTGTTTCTAGTTTAGTTTATGTTTTCAGTCTTAGATAATTCTTCGTGTTTAGTTCCACCTACGAGTGAAAAGAAAACCGCCTGAATTATCTCTTCAGCAAATCCATCTACAAGGGACTTTCAAACTTGCCGCTGAACGAAAGCAAACGCGCACAGCCGCGCACCGAACGAGCACGCGCCCAAAGGACCACGTGACGCGCAGGACCGAGACACGCGCTTTCTTCATATCAGCCACACAAAGAGTTATACCTGTGCAAGAATAAGTTTGATCACGCTTTTAAGGTTTAAGATTTGTTGAATTCTTGTTGTCTCTCAAAGGTTAACTTAAATGTCCCTGTGATTTTGCTATTCTGAAGATTCTTCCGGATCTTCCCATAACTCTCTCTCTCTCTCTCTGCATATTTCTCTCTCTCTCCCTGTTTCTATGTATTCTGTAAATACATTTATTCTGTGTAACTGTAGTCACGATGTATGTAAGTAGTTTGCCTGTATTAAATTCATATTCATACTTTGAAAACTGTCTATCTGCTCATGTTATAAGTCACTGATAATGTTAAAAATTTGTTAGCTACAAGCTTTACAATAATAGATACTTCAAATAGTATCTGTTTATAGAATAGGGAAACTGTTTGTCTTGGCCAGAGAAATAGTCTGCCTTTCTAAGTTATATGAATAATTCCTTCCAGGGTTAACAGTTAATAAACATTCTATGGTCAGTTCGCTGGCGAACAGGCTATTGGATGACAAATTAATCCCCTTGGGAATTATCATGAGAATCAAACGATTCTAAACAGTTGATATATTGATATTTAATTATAATGCGTTATGATTGAATGTGAATGTACACAACTGCAGTAATTTTGCCCTTCTGTATGTACAGCTAAATACAATACGTTGTGTTTGGTTGCCCATAGAGAGAGTGGCAACGTATTCCCTTTACGGGGAATGTTTATTCTGTAAGTGATAACTCATAACCCGTATGATTATTGATTATGAAATATTATTAATCAAGTGTCGATCATATATTAATCCCCATTATTGAGCTATTGAGGAAATTCTTTACACCACTGTAATGTAAAAACAACATAAAGACAGTATATTTTAAATAATTGTTTAATAGCATCTTTTTATGAATGAAGGCCAGTATCACTGATGTAACGACTATGGGCGGATCTAATCCGTGGGGAATTTGCATATCATAATTAATAATTCATAATTAATAATTATTCATACATGTTTGGATTAGATCAGTCTTACATGTTAATAAAATCTCCCTCTAAGGGAGGATGTCCTTTTACCTGCATATTTAACTGTGTATCCTTGCATTTTAACTACAAGTTGATTACAGTTAATTACACTGATCACGTCTTACAAAACAGGCAAAATTAATTAGCTCAATTGCCAGAATAATATTGTGGGGATCCACAATATCATCTTACTTTATAGGATTTCAGGAAACGCAATTCTCTGGCCAGAAGAATTGGGTTTGCTGCCCTATAAACACATACTCTTTAAAGTATCTTTAATTGATAAAGCGAGTAGGACCTGTTTGCACTTAAGGGACTTGAAAATGAGCAAAGTAAATGAATCAATCAAATGAATATAATGGATTTAATAAAGGCATGTCTACTTATATATTTACTACGGTTGCCATGGAATATATATATATATATATTTACAAACATAATAGACATACAAAACACAATAAGACATCAATGAACGAGGAAGTGTGTGAGATATAGAGATATGGATAAATTACACGCGTGAGAGCGAGTAAGAGAGAGAGAAATAGGGTTACGTTCACCTAGACAGTCAACTTTCCTGAAACAACACGAAAACACATTCTTAATGCTCTGAAAACAGGGTAACCCAAATTTACTTGCATGTGGAAGGGTTCTCTCATGTGTGGCTGCGTTCCTTGAGCGGCCTGCATGGTCTAGCCGCGTTTTGGACGGCAGATCTTTTGTTCTCCGTGCGCGTGCGGCCCGCATGGTTTAGCGGCGTGCGTGAGCTGAGTCCTTGGTTCCGTGGAGTCACGTGATGCGGCGCGAGTCTTTGAACAGCGGTCGGAAGTCTTTTAGGTCACGTTACCAACGGAGATAGTTCGGCTCAGGTCATGTCACTTCGTGGAAGTGAAACAAGTTGAATACAGAAAACAGATTTTTGGCTAGAAAGTAAAGAAAAGATCCAGGATATGATCTGATCCCCTGAGGGGACCTCCGCGTGAATTACATGTTTCTGACGTGCTGGAAAGTTCAAGAGAGAGAGGCGGAGCCGCGCTCCTACATTTATCACCTTGTAGAATTCCCTCCCCTTCCGGTTCACGGGGCCAATCGGGGAATGGATGTTGCACGCGGGAACCCTCGGTTTATTGTCCTTTGTTTGGGAGAACATGCCCCTCGTGGTACAGGGGTGTGTTCAAGGAGGGTGTACAGTTTAACAGTTTGAATCTTCAATGGCGGTAAAACCTATTAAAAATACACTTTACTTTATATCTCTGTGCATATTCAGATAGCCCGTTCCATGAGCATTTTAGAGGTGTCAAACACATCAAATGAAAGTCAAAGGAAAAATACAGAGGTATTTAAAATGCATAAAGAAGGTATTTCTAATGTCCATTTATGCCGTGGCCAAACAAAGATATTTCACTGTGACATGGGGAAAAACACATACATTTAACAAAATATATTTAATGGTTTTTTATGTCTTTACACAACAGAAATGTCCGTCTCTTTGTTCAGAGACATTCTGCGACATTCCGATGGGTTATAAAGTCTCGTAACAGGAGCTTCCCTCGTGTGTTGGGGGAGGGAAGGGCTCGTGTGTGTGTGTGTGTAAAATTCAGTCTTTCGGTGCCTGAAGGTTTTTTTGGGACTTTAGCACAGATATTTTTATTTATTCAGATTCACTCTTAGCCCAGTCCCTACACTGATATTAATATAGCTACTACTCTAATTCTCTGTACGTTGGCCTACCTCAAACTACACTCGGTCTCGGTTAAAGATGATTCAAAATTCAGCAGCCAGATTGTTAACAGGAACTAAGAAAATCATATCTCCCCTGTTCTTGCCTCATTGCATTGGCTACCAATACAATTTAGAGTCGACTTTAAAGGTGCCCTAGAATGTGAAATTGAATTTATTTTGTCATAGTTAAATAACAAGAGTTCAGTACATGCACATGACATACAGTGAGTCTCAAACACCATTGTTTTCTCCTTACTTAAATCTCATTTTTGAAAAACTCCCCTGAAAATTAGGCGAATCTCCACATAACACTGACTGTGACGCAACAGTCGGGATCATTAATATGTAAAAATTTGCATATGTCAGCCCATGTTCAATAACAGGTGGAACTGCGCAGCCGAAGTATGGGAGTTGCTCAGTGTTTGGATGTACAAATGAACACAAAAGTATTTTTAAGTTCCTTCATCTGAGCCTCTGAAGAAACAATGGGTTCATTTTATTTTCTCTGGAAATTTCCAAACATTTCACCGACGAGACTGTTTCCTCAACTTGGGCCAATACAGAGCTGGCCTCGATGAATGTCTGAAAATAAAATCAATCGAGCTACCAAGCAACACTTTCTGATGTGTAATTGTTCAAGTTCAGACAGGTAATCTTTCTCTCAAAATCGTTCAATACTGTTTATGCATTAGTAAGTCAAGCCAGTGACTAAAATATCAACTTCACATCGTTTATTTTAGTAAACGTTAAAAATAGATTTAATGAAGTTCCTAAACGTAAGTTAGGGAGGAGTGAGCCAATCTAATCTTTCAAATCAACAGCTGAGTATATAAGCAGCCACTTACCTCTCCCTCTAGCATCAGCTGTTCCAGTATTGCCGCACGGAATAATGTCCGACATCCCGGAAATCCAGCTCTTTCCTTCAGACGACGAACTGACAAGCCTTCCTGGGACACAGCCAGTCACACCCCGCGTGAGATCGAATCTTACGGATCATCTTCATGAGCGTTTTGATCGGGGAACGCTCTCCTCCATCTTCAAGATCGCCAGTTTTAACCGAGAGCCTCGTCCATCTTCTTCTCTCCATTCTTCCGCTGCTAATTCACCGATTCCACCCATTTCAAAATGTTCAGTCAAACAGCCGACGTCAAGTCCTCCAGCTCCGGAATCCATTTTTTTCCTGCAGATCATCAAAAGCTCAACTCTACGATCTTTTCATCAGTTCTTACAGTTCCAGCATTCCATCAAACACTTCAACATCTTATAAAAGCAAGACTCGCACCTCTTCTACCTTCGTTTCTCTCCCGGTTCGGCGTTCTGAACTCACACAATCCCAACGCGCCGATCCAAAGGCCGCCGGCGCCGCCGCGGCTCGCACTTCCTTGTCCGCTGGTATTTCCACCTGGCCAGCAACAACGGCCGCAAAAAACAGTTCCGCTTCTTCTCCAGCTCCAACAACTTCATGCAGTCAGCCCCACTCCCCAGGCAAGAACCAAACACATTCCTCCGCACTTCCCTCTGCTTCTCCAGTTTTCTCTAAACTTCTTTAAAATAACCCTCGTGCCAGGTCACCCTCGCACACAGTTACATTTCTCTCACCCTCAAACCAACCTACTCAAAGAGTGGATCCTAGCGCGAGGTTGCCTTCGCTAGCCATCTTCCCTCTTTCCTTCCATTTCAATTCGCCTCCTTCCTTTTTCCCCTTCTATTTTCCAATTGTCTCCTAATATTCTTTCCAGTTCACATCAGAGCGTGAGGTTGCCTCAGCAAAGGATTTGTACACTTTTTTTTTTCCCACAAACCCTACCCTTCCTCTCAGGCCATGCCAGCCATCTTGGGACACCAGCAGTGTTGGGGAGTAATGGAATACATGTACAGGCGTTACATATTCAGAATACAAATTATGAGTAGGCCCATATGTATTCCGTTACAGTTACAATTTAAATAGTTGGCATTTAGAATAGTTACATTGTTGAAATAAATGGATTACATTACGATACTTCTGTTTCACGAGTTTAGTCACTCTCTAAACAATTCAAAACGAAACAAAACAAACTGCTTTCTGCTTATGTAATCCGTATGAAATGCGCATTTCTCTCTGGCGCGTTCACTAGCATACTGCAAAGATGGCGAGTCAGCATCAACTTCATCTTTGCAGGCGACAGTGACACAGACAGAAAACACTTGTTTATTAATAAACAATTAAAATATATCCTTGCTATATATTTAACATACTCATAATCAATACTTTTGCCGACTCTTTGTGACAGCTTTTAGGTGCTTTATTGGCAGTTCCATCCCTACATCGCGTCACCACCGCATCACCATTCCGCATTCCTACACTTATAAAATGCAGTTCAATGTGGAAGTAATCCAAGTATTCAGAATACATTACTCAGATTGAGTAACTTAACGGAATACGTTACAAATTACATTTTGGGGCATGTATTCTGTAACGAAATACATTTTGAAAGTATCCTTCCCAACACTGGACACCAGTCAGTGATGGGATCCTCCGATTAACATTCATTTACTTTTCTCAACACTAACACTTGCTCCTCAGGTACAATCCGCTTGCCAGCCCATTCACTCTCAACAGCAGTCCATCTTCCAGCTCCTCCCAATGCAGTCGCCACGGAACCACCTCCAGTCTCAGCCCATCTCCGTTCCCTAATTCTATCAGGTGCAACTATCGATCTTCCTTCTCTACTGACTTCCGTTCCTCTCAATGAATCCCACCGCTCGTTTGTCTTAAATCGTTTATCTTACAAATTCCGTACAACCTTCAAAACGAGTTCTCACACTTGCAGAATTCTGTGTTGCTTTTTCCAGATACACAAAGTAATTTGCACTTCATTTCCAGCCAGACGCAAGGAATTAAATGACTACCTCTCTATCATAGCAGAGCTCCGTCTCTCTTTCGGAGGTAGTAATGTTTATACATACCATAAGCTTTTTTCAGCTAAATGCACCGCCCACGTCACCCACTGGAACCAGTGTCCTTACTGGGGAGCCTTGGACCTCGAACTATACAACAGTCTTCTTAGGCGTTCGAAGCCCTTCTTGCACCATCTGCAGGTCTATCATTCATTCTACTTCAGAATGTCCACAAACCAACCCAGATCTTCCAACCTATCCAGCTCCTTTCCAAGAAAAATCCACTTCATATGTCACCGTAGTAGTAATGACCGTAACCAGATTTTCACCTCAGTTTCAGGCAGACAAGTGTGCAACAGCTTTAATTCATCAGGTTGCAACACACAACGATGTTGCTTCCTCCATGTCTGTAATTTCTGTGGAGGAGCTCACGCCCGTTCTATGTGCCCTGTGCGCCGCTCCTCAGCTAACTTTTACTGTCGACATTCTTAGCGTCTGCCTAACCACTCTCCGCTCACGTCTTTTTCTCCTAACAAAACAAGAACCCTAGATGCCATGTTCAATTTGGCTTTCTTCCGATCATTAAATCAAATGCTAGGTCGATGGTCGTCCCTCGCCTTCGAAACATACGTTCGTTCAGATCTGCATAATATTAGACAAGCACAACAAACACCAGCATCCCCCTGAGTCTGGACTGCTTCTCCCTACTATTTTGCATCTCCCCGCTTACCTAGCCCCGCAGGGCGTGTATTCATCTGGATGCAGTGAATACAGTCTCCCTTTTCAGATGTGCGTGACCTACCACTCCTGGAGTGGGGTCTCCCATCTGAATCGCCGTGTGGGCTCCCCCGTTCAGATGCATCATAAGCTCTTCCGTTCGACTTGCTGTGTGGGCTCTCCCGTTTTGATCGCCGAGTGAACTCCCTATTTATACATATGGGGGGGCTCTCTCCTTCGAAACGCAGCGAGAGCTCTCCCGGTCGAATCGCAGTATGAGCTTTCAGTTCGGGCGCCGTGGGGGCTCTCCCTTTCTGAATCGCTGTGTGATCCTTCATGTTTTTAACCATGGAGGCTCTCCCGTTCGGATCGCAGTGTGGGCCCTCCTATCCGAAAAACAGGACTGGAGGTACCAAGGATCGTACGTCCCTCGAACGCGACGGGCCATTATGTCTTTATGTGAACTCCGCCCCCTGCGTCAGAAGGAAGGTAGTTCTGCATTTCCCATGTATACCGTAGGCTCCCTCTTGCTGCGTAGGGAGTTTCGCTTCAGATACTGGTGGCCCGTTTGCCTTTAGGGACGAGGACCTTCTTCCCCGTTTGTGACATCTGGAAGCCCTATGTTCTCTAACTCCATGGAGCTCCATGTCATGGATGTGGCAGGGCGTTCTCCAACCTCGTACTCAAACCTCCAGTCCCAAGATACTCCCGCAGGAGTAATTTCTGAAGTCACTGCCGCAGCAGTGCAGCGGTGAGATGTACCCCAGTCAAATTTCCACAAGCCCATGTCGTTTCACTCCACAACAAACGCAGGCACACTCTTTCAAACACAGCTCCCGCCGGAGCTCCAATCATAGCCCCACATGGTGGGCATAGTAGGGAGACGCAGTCCAGCCAGGAGCCCCATTAAACATCACTGCCGCAGCAGCGTCCATCCATGCTCCATACAGCTTTCAATTTCCACTCTTTTTGGGGGGTAAAATACTTTAAGCTCTTAGGCATCCTGTATTTGATCACGTTATTCTAACTTGCTGTCCCAAATATTTATTCAACACTTTTGGGGGGTATATCAGAGCTCGAGTTGAAGCTGCTTCATCGAGCCCCTCTCCAGTGGACAGCAAGCCAAATAAGTTTAACCTAATATCTTAAAGATTCTATGGGCAAACGAACTCGTTAAATGAAGTTCCTAAACGTAAGTTAGGGAGGAGTGAGCCAATCTAATCTTTCAATCAACAGCTGAGTATATAAGCAGCCGCTTACCTCTCCCTATAGCATCAGCTGTTCCAGTATCCCTCCACCTCCCCAAACTCCACCTTCATCTTAGGTACCTCGCCCTTTTAATTATCAGGTCCTACATTTAGCCACTGGGGGGTATATCAGAGCTCGAGTTGAAGGTGCTTCATTGAGCCCCTCTCCAGTGGACAGCAAGCCAAATAAGTTTAACCTAATATCTTAAAGATTCTATGGGCAAACGAACTCGTTAAACCTTATTTCAATTGTGAATAAATTATATACAGAAAGCGATCAAAAGAACAATCTTTCCACAGCGCGAGTTTATCTGGACACTTGCCAAACTCGTTATGAATTCAATGACACACGTTACACTGCACAACGAAGCTCTTACTGTATTTACATCATCGTGTTTGCATTGGTGAAAGCATGAGAGTGCAGAAATTGCGTTGCAAGGATAAGATCTTCATTCTTGCAAAAAACAGACAGTCATCTGTTTGCTTAATGGTCATCACGGCAACATTTTATGTGATGGGAATAGATCTAAATACTTAAACACCATCTCACAATTCGTTAATCTCGATAGCTGTAATAGTAAAAACGTATAATATCTGTAGTAAAAGTATTCGAGAGAGTTTCACATGTAATGCGTAGCTATTTCATATGCAAGCATGTCAGCCAATCACAGCAGAGGCCGGTTACACACAGCAGACACGCCCCTTCAAACAGAGCATTCACATCAGAGGCTAAAATCAGGCTAGGAAAAATGCCTTTTATTTCTAAATTATGACTTTTTTTTTATTTTTTTTATTTTTTTTAATTTAACAGTCAGACATATATACAAACCAACATAGTGCAGTAGTGAGCAATCTTGTAAATCCATAATTCCAGAAGTGACATAAAAGTGATTTAAGTGTTCGATCTAAGTGTGTATGTGAGCGGGTGTGGGTATGTGTATGTGTATGTGTGTATGCGTAAACAAAGTAACCATTTATTATTTATTACCATTGTCATTACCATCACCACCCCACTCCCCACTACCACCATACTGCCAATATTGTGTTGGTCGATTTTTATTTCCATCCTTCCTCCTAAGTAACAATTGCCATTGTCAATCCCATATAAAATAAAAGATGATATAATAAGATGATATAAGATAACCTTCCCCCACATCTCATCAGTCCCTATCTTTTCCTAAGATTTATCTTTATTTTTATTTTATTTTATTTTATATATTTTTTTTGTGTGTTATGTGCAATGTCTAAGGTGCATTAAAAGAGGGAGTGCAGTGCGAGAGTGTCTCAAATTGGGACAGAGATGCTGTCCCGTTGAAACCACTTCTCGCCTGTCTTACCTGCCTTGGTGTTTGTGAGGTTTTCCATATACATATTCCTTTTTTTTTATTTTATTTTTTTTATTCTATGTTGTGGTGCATTAAAAACCCATGAAGAGATAAGGGGGGGAATTATTGCAGTAGTGATTACAATGACACTTAATTCCAATACAGTATTGACAATGGCAATATTGATGATTATAATAATAATAATGATAATAATAATATTAATAATAAATGACAATGATGATGGCAGTGGCGACCGCAATGGCGAAAGCAATGGCGAAAGCAAAAGACAGCAACAACAGCAATTACAACAATGAAGAAATAAAAGTGAAAATAGTAATCATAAAAATAACAGTAAAGATAGCAATATCAATGATGACAAACAAGTTCAAACAACTAAAATTATGACTATTTTTGATCTAAAAAACATACTGACATTATAAGGGCAACCCAGAAAACATTATACAATAAAAATAAAAACCATTCTAGGGCACCTTTAAGATCATTCCTTTTGCATATGTGGCGATCTGTACGGTGGATGATAGAAAGAACTTAGAAAAGAGACCAAGCAAGAAAAGAAAGAACAAAGGAGGAAAAGAGTCGACTACGCCACCCTGGTTACTAAGCCAGGGAAGTATCCTAATGAGGACACACAGGTTCGATTTTTTCCCCTTACACAGAGATGTGGATATGACAAAATACAAAAATATTCTTTATTGATAAAGATAAAAGATGCAAGAATGCAAGTCAATTAGGCTCAATCATAACCATAGAACAATAAAACGAGCTCTCAGGACTCGTGGTTACCAGAAGCAGGTAGAGGAGCTAGTGCCAGACTTCGCGAACATCAGCGATGGTCAAAGTACACCCACACGTGCACTAGGCTTCACACACACTCACGGCAACCAGGATCAATCACTATGGAATATAGGCCACACACACACACACACACACACACACACACACACACACACACACACACACACACACACACACACACACACACACACACACACACACACACACACACACACACACACACACACACACACACACACACACACACACACACACACACCACCAAAGAGCAACTAGCCCTCCTGCTCTGGACACAGTGCCTGAAACACACAAAAACAAAAATATAAAGACAGCACACAAAATACAGGAAAATAATAAATTAACAAAAATCACAAAATAGAGCAGGCGCAAGAAACAAAAATCAGTAATACAAACCAAACTGGGTTAATTGCACTCACCAAACAAACAAAGCAAAATAACTCAAACAAATAAACGAAAAAACAAACATTAACAATGCTGAAGCCTGCTCACATGTATAACTGCAGCCAGCATGTGGATGAAACCAAATAAAGTAAAACAAAAACAAATTGTAGGAACAAAACAGCAGCGATGACGAATCTTAAACCAGGCAGCGCAGTCTTCAAGTGCCCTTAAAACGGCAGATAAATTCACCTGCAAAAGCCGAATATGAGCTAAAATATATGTAGCATTAATTCACGGTTATACAATGGTCACACATACCAAGCATGTGGAGATCGCGCCACTCATCCGGCCGGCAAGAGATGACAAGTTTAAAGAAGATGAGATGAAATGCACAGATAAACCCCATAATAATATCTATACACCAACTAAGTAAATAAATACGGCTACAAGAGTCAAAAAGAGACCTACCAGGAAGCCAAGCAGCAATACACCCACGGCGCTTAGTGCACTCTATAGCCTACATCAAGCGTTGGTATCCGGCAACCAGCGCGTGTTGCCAATGGGTACAAACCCTCCGCACAATGTGTGCTAATCCGTGAACAGCCCAGCGCCTGCCAACGGTAACACTTAATTTAAAGTTTGTTAAGCTCAAAAACAACAACCAGCTGCTGCACTCACCTCAGCCAGAGCACCAAACAGACACAAGAACCACGCTAGAAGGCGGTCGCAAATTAACGCAATCTCCGGTGGCAACACAGCCACCTTAATATACCCCTTGGAATGAGACGCTGATTACCTGCATACGTATCTAGGGCGGAGTCGACATATACAGAGGGGATGTCACCAAACAGCGGCACTTCACTACACATACAAGGCTCTACCTAGCTCGGCCCCAGATTATATTTGTGATTTTATTAGCCCATACACAGCTTCTAGGTAACTAAGATCTTGGGATCAGTCACTTTTATCTGTCCCTTTCTCTCTGTGTAAATCAAAAGGTGATAGAGCTTTCTCTGTAGTCGCGCCAATGCTACAGGGATGGGCAACTTTGGTCCTGGAGGGCCACTGTCCTACAGAGTTTAGCTTCAACCCTAATCAAACACACCTGAACAAGATGAACAAGCTAATCAAGGTCTTCAGGATTACTAGAAAGTTACAGGCAGGTGATTTATTATTTTTTTTTTCAGGGTTGGAGCTAAACTCTGTAAGACAGTGGCCCTCCAGGACTGATGTTGCCCATCCCTGCTCTGGAACAATTTACCTTTAACCATCAGGACCTCTCCATCTCTGGTTTAAATCCAGCTTAAAAAACTATTTTTACTCTTGCAATCAAGTAATGTCGTGTATGTATTTTATATTAGTCCGTGTTCTACGGTATGTATGTATGTATGTATGTACTGAAATGATTTTGATATTTGATTTTTATTTTATTTTTTCCACTATTTTTCTATTTGTTTTTTTGTACTGGAAAGCACTTTGGATACACTACGGTTGTGTTAAACTTGTGCCCTATAAATAAAACTTGACTTGACTTGACTTGACTACTGGTGTCTCGATGAAAATGATTTTCCCCCCAAATTTTAAACATTTATTAGGCTTCAAAAATATAACAACTTTTAATTTAAGTGAACTTTAAACAATCCTCACATAAACCCATAATAAATGTCATATTTACCTGTGCCCTTCCTGTCTAACAGGTATGAATATATACAGAAATTGAATAAGGTTATCAAATAGTCTGCACTGCATAAATGATCAATTAAATCTAGATTAATCCTTATTAAAGCTACAAACTATCACAAGGGTGGTTCAGGAAGGACAGAAGAAGGTATAAATCCAAAAACGAGTTTTATTCTAAAGACAGGCAAACGGGTGTAACAGCGTGTAAAACACAAACAATACCGGACCCTGAACAGAAGACAGGCAGGAACTAAAATACACAGTGATGATAATTACAAATGATAGGCAGCTGTGAGGGAGGTGATCAGTGTCCATGGATACAGATTGGTGGCGGGAAACTCAGACTGGGGAACACACGTGGCAAAACAAAACAAACTGAGAGTCAAACAGAAGCCTAATGGTGACACAAACGTTCTTTAGTCAAGATCAGTGGGTAATTTTCTCTGTTTCCATTGTTCTTTGGTTAAAGGAACACGTTGACTTTTTGGGACTTTAGCTTATTCACCGTATCCCCCAGAGTTAGATAAGTCCATACCCTTTTCATCTTCGTGCGTGCTGTAACTCTCTGTCTGACGCACCTACCGCTAGCTTAGCTTAGCACAAAGACTGGAAGTAAATGGCTCCAGTTAGCATACTGCTTCCAATAACTGACAAATTAACGCCAACATAGTTATATGTTGTGATTTGTAGTCACAGTGTATACAAATAACATGGTAAAATGAGACACAGGCATCTTTAAACCATAAACATACTGGGAACTATTTTCTCAGAAGGCGAAGCACTGCTACTTTGGCGGTGTTTTGTTACTAAATGATTAATCGGTTTTAACGAATCGTTTGAACGAATGACTCAATGACTCGCTCATTAACATCACTTGTTGCCACCTATTGGCAGTTTAGTTTCATGGTTAAAAGTATTATTGCATTTTTTTACTTGTATATTCAAACATTTATATAAAACATCAATCCGATCAGAATCAGAAATATCACTGATCAGAAATATTACATAACTGTAACAAGGTTAGACGTTGTAGGAAGGAGGAGGCGGGTTTTTTTATTTTTAATAACAGATCAAATAACAAAAAGAACCATATTGTGATTAATATAATAATAATTAGTAATAAAATAATTTGAGGAAAAGATAATTGACCTGTGGCTAAGCCACGCCCCCAAACGCGATGAGCCAATCACAGTGCGCATAGCTAACCCAATACACTTGGACATTCACTGCTTCCATGTCCATTGATATGTATTGCAGTTAGTCAGTTTTCATTCGGTTTTATGTTTTTCTTGTCATTTTAAGTTTAAAATGGTCAAACGGTGTGCAGTGGGGTACATGCAACTCCGACATTAGGTATCCCGAGAGTCTGGGGGACGGTGTGTATTTTTTACCCTTTCCCAAGCCATATCTCATCCGAGATAAGTGTCTGCTCTGGATTAAGTTATGCGGTAGACCACAACACCAACTAAACGTAGATAAATTCAACTTTTTACTGTTAACATGTATGAAATGTACAGTCATGTATGAAAAACTGTCACAACCTGGTGGAATTCTTTCAGATCCTAACAATTTTTCATACAATTTTAATTCTGATGGGTCCCCTGTATACAAATCTTTAAAATTCTCTATATGGCCTATACAGCTACACTTGAATGACCTGCCCCCCAAAATGAGATTTTAAGCATGTAATCCTGGCTGGTCTGTGGTTTGGAACTCATCATGAGCCATCTATGCAAGTCTTCCTTAAACCATTTACAGAACAAGCAAAGTCGCTCAGTTCTAAAGGGGAGTTGTGGAGAAAAAACTGTGTTCAAGTGGATAGCAAAGTTGTTGGCATCTGCTGCTGTGTAGATTCCAAAGCAAGATCTACAATGCAGAACACTACTCAGTTTAATGGTTATTATGGGTGTGGCTTCTGTCTTCATCCTGGTGTTTTAATTGAAAGACAGGTTAAGTACACAGTAATAGCCTCAGGACATGATAGAGATTCAAAGTCTATGCTAAAAGATATGGAAGTAGCTTTAGTTGAAGGTAGGCCTGTCAGAGGTGTTAAAGGTCCTTTGCAACTTATGAACATGCCATACTTTGACATTGTATGGGGATTCGTACCTGATTATATGCATGCTGTCCTTCTTGGTGTTACCAGACAGATCACAGAGCTTTTGCTTCAGAGTAGTGACCAGCCCTATTACATTGGTAGACCAGACACTTTACGGGTAATAGAAAATCGCATCAAAAACACCCAGCCTCCACATGTCATTAACCGCTTGCCTAGGCCAATTGAGGAGTTCAGATACTGGAAGGCATCAGAATGGAGAGCTTGGTTGCTTTTTTATTGTTTACCGTGTCTTGAGGGCGTGCTTGATTCTCGGTACGTGAAGCATCTCAGTCTGCTGGTCTCTGCTGGTTTTTTTCCCCCTTTTACAGGAGTCCATCACCTATGAAGAAGTCAACAAAGCAGACATCATGCTGCTTGAATTTGTTGTTAAATTTCAGTTACTTTATGGAGAGACAGCCATGACTTTCAATGTACATCTCCTCAGTCACCTTGCAAAGTCAGTGAAACTGTATGGTCCACTGTGGGCACACTCTGCTTTTGTGTTTGAAAGCTCAAACGGCAGCCTGTTGAAGTTGGAACCAAAAGTGTTGGGATTCAGATCGTTAACAAGTTTCTGTTGCATAAAGCCATGGCATGTTTCGCAACAAAACATTCAATCAGTGATCGTGTTTTAAACTTCTGTCAAGAATGTAGCGAGTATCCAAGAGTGCAGAAATGTCCAAGGTGGCAGGAAACCACAGTCTTAGATAGTGGCTCAACTAAACAACTCACAGGCGAGGCGATAAATGCCTTCATCTCAGTAGAGAGACAAGTGCCGCAAACTGTGCTGATGCACAATAGGATGGTACATAAAGGTCTGATTTACACCAGCAGGGGCTATAGCCGTGCTAAGAGAAGAAGGGAGTGTTACATTAGATTGACAAATGGATGTTAGGGCGAAATACAGAGCATCATCTCATTTTCAGTGGAAGAGGGAACAGAGATTGCTATGTTTTTCAAGAGATTTGATTCACAGCCCCACTTTTCACTTACTCAAACAGTCAGTTCCCTCCATTTGGTTTAAGCAGCATCAAGCTTAAATGTTTCAATATAGCATCTTCAGACAAGATCTTTATTTGTAACTTTCCAAACTAAATTGAGCAAGATTAAAACGGTGTAGAAAGTGAGGGTGTGAGGTGACAACCATACACCCACCCGCTCACAAACCCATTCATGTCACCACACTTTCCTCACACCCCCACAACCATCCACACCCCTACACACCCCTCCCATCAACTACCCCTCAACCCAACCCATTCTTTCCACACTTGTATACCCATCTGTACCCCACCGGTATGGGGGTATGGAGGCTGTATGGGTATAGCTACAAGATGTGGAATACAAATAAAATTTGTACATTTCACGCACACTTCTAACACTCACACTATCAGCTTGTACATGGCCAACATATTTGTAAACATAAATAGATACAATTTATTGCACAATCCCAGTTAGCTGGTTGATTTCATGGTAGTGTTCAGTGTAGTGTAGTGTTCAGTTCAGTGTAGTGATGGCCTTTGGGTAAAAACTGTTCAACAACCAAGTGGTACGTGTTTTAAGTGTTCTTTATCATCTGCCCGAGGTCAGAAGGTAAAAGAGATGATGAATAGTATATCCTGTTCTGGCCCAGATTTGGCATGAAGCCGGCACTGGCATGAGGCATGTGAACCAAACATGGGGGAGGCATGTGAACCCGGTTATGGGGGAGATGGTACCGTCTTTAAGGCGGCAAACAGGATATGGGCCAGTAGTTAAGTGTATTATTTGGCCCACATGTAAAATATAGAAATGTGGCCCACATATGTGTGGCCAGACTTTTCCCAAAGTTAAAATATAATTTCAGATATTTCATAATATTTTCATACACACCGCTGTTTCCCCTATTCCTGTTTGCAGCGTGTGTTTATTGCTCTCTATCAACCAGGCTTAATTCATAATCATTTTAATTATGCAACACCAAACTTTAAATTTACATTAGGCTAATCACTTAGCAAACACTTTTTTCGAAAGAGATAAATGGACAACAGAAGTAAGTAAACCAACATAAGATGAATATGTACTAACACAGTTAGTCTAACACAGTACACAAAGAAGTGTGTGTGTGTGTATATTATATATATATATATATATATATATATATATATATATATATATATATATATATATATATATATATATATACACATAAGACGTTACTGTAAATTTACAGGTATTCTTTCAGTATTTCCATAATACAGTATTAGGCTGTATCTTTTACAGAACAGCTGTAAATATACAGCACATTTCTGTTTTCATCCTGATAAATTCATAATACATTATCATACTGTGTAAATGCATTGCATTGTGGGATTGTTTTTTTTCACGCTCAATTCAAATCAAAACGTGACGCGAACAGACAGTAGGCCTACAGGCAAACTTGATTTGTCAGCGGGACTCAACTGAACAGCATAATCATTCCTGTTATCAAGATAAACAGAATTTGTGAGCAATTTGTAAGCTTTTGTGAGCTTCAGTTCATGTTTCAAACATTAGTTGCCTGTGACGCAGCAGGAAATGGAGGACGTTAACGGCATGAAGACGGGAGGAAGAATTTGTCATCTGAAACGTTAACTTGCCCGTGTGACGATAAGTGCGGTTTAGAGTTTGAGAATGTGGCGGAGGGGAATATGCCACCGCCTTGTGGGGGAAATATTCAGCACTATGCTAAGGAAGACTGAGTGAGCAACAGGATCCTAGTCCCCCCACCCAATGCTTTTAGTCTTTGTACAACTAATAGTCTTGTTGTGTGTGGTGTCTATCGTGTTGCAATGTGTAATGCTCAAGAGTCGGCAAGGTGGGCTTCAGGATTTACTCAATACACGGCCGCCACCTGAAGTGTGTGTATGTAGAAAACTCAGGAAGTTAAACCTAGTTGACTGCAAAAACCCGCCCTCCCCGAATCTAACAGGATAGGTAAGACGCCCCCACTCCTTAACATAAGTGACTCAGAATTTGCATAAACAGTTTTAGTTTAATAAACAAAAAAACATTTATGTTTGTTGCATGAACTGAAATGATTCTGTTCGCTTTGTTTTCACAGGAAATGTAAAAATTTCAAATGCAAACCAATCAAAGTGAAATAAAAATGTGGAAAATAATAAAGAGAAAAATCAACAAATGTTTCAGCTTAATCTGAACAAAATAACAATCAGTTTCACTTATTGT
Source organism: Semotilus atromaculatus (assembly GCA_031834385.1). Lineage (NCBI taxonomy): Eukaryota > Metazoa > Chordata > Actinopteri > Cypriniformes > Leuciscidae > Semotilus > Semotilus atromaculatus. Next base: position 4,227,252 of record JAULUF010000040.1, on the reverse strand, counting down.
AAGTAGACTGTAACGTTTCACAGTTCACTCCAGTTAACTCAACCTTTCAAATGAAGTTCACTTGATTCACTTAAAGTTCACTTCGATCCGATTCAAAAATCCAAGATCCGATTCAAAGATCCAGGAAAAGAAAGGAAAAAGTTATACTCAGTCCATTTATGAGTTCACGGTAAAAAAATCAGTTTGTGAACAAAAGAAAGTCTATGAATCCCTTTGCAGGAAAATTCACCGATCACAGTTCCAGCAAAAACAACTGCACGATTGAACAATTCAGTTCTGTTGACTCACTGACAGAATATTATAGTTCGCTTACCAGTGTTCAGTAGGAAAAGAAGAAAATAATGTATATCACCACTCTTGGTTCGTGGATGAGGTGCTGAATGACGACCAATGGATGGCAGGGTACAGTTTCTTCACTCATTGACCCTCAGCGATTGTCCTCGCGATCCTGACGACGGCAGCTTGATTCAACGAGGCCGCAATCCCAGCTGATTGAGACGCAACGAGAAGACGAACAACACACGACCCTAACCGACGACTCAGTAAACGTTTTTCTTCACACAATCAGCAGCATTCACTGTTTCAAGTTCGTTTGAACAAATGAAACAAAAACTGTTTTAAACAAAGAAAACACGAAAGTGATTACCTCATACGAGACTGAAACTTACTGAAACTAAACAGGTCTTTTGCTCAGCTTCACGCACGAACACGGCAGAAAACTGGTTTTAACACTCACTTAAACAACCCTGTTCACATAAATGAACACTCAGACGCAACGTCGTGCAGCTCCTATGTATGTCACGGGTCTAAACTCGACTTTTTATCGTGACTGACTACCCGAGATCGACATTCATTTTCAGCTTGCCGCTGTCGACTTGTCATAACCCCAAAAAAATGGCGGCGCCCGTGTCAAACGTCAAAATAAAAGTCTTCACAATTTTAATCACAAATTTCTAGATCCCCTACAAGAAGATGGAAAATTGTTCAACTGAGTGATACGGTAAGCCAATATTTTTTTTTTGGGTTCGCATTTCTACATTGTTTCCACGAATTTGGTTTGATTTTGCGAATGCGGTTTACGACCGCGCAAACAATTCACTCTGTCCCACCTGTTTACCAAGTAACTTAAGTATTTCACATAATAGGCGACATTTACCATGTTATATATTGATGTGATGATTTTTTTGTTTTGTTTCAGGCTTTCTAATCTGATGACGGTCCAGTGCTAACGTAAGGCTTAGCCCCCCCTGCGATGATCTCAAACCCCCCGCCCCCACCCCACCCCACCCTCCCCAGCACAGCTATAGGCAAGAACATAAAAAATTAATTAACTGTTTAAATAATTATAATATTACATAAAATGGGATGCTAATTCTCCGTGCAAGCAGATGCGGCATTTTGTTTCTCGTGCAGAAAATACTTAATTTCACCATCAGACTCCGCTTTCACTGTAAGGGGCGGGAAAAGGCCTAAATAAACATGCTGCGTCAAAAGAACATATGACAAGTATGGCGCTCTGGAAAGAGAGAGAAAAACGGACTGAATGTGGACAGGAGATTTCCACCCTAGTTAACAGTAACCAGTTAGCTAGGAATCGCTACTATCTCTCCTCTATAGTGGACATGGTTGAATTTCTTGTGGTGAATCATTTGCCGCTCAGGGGAAGCACAGATGCATTTGATAGTCTAACAGAGGGTGGGAGTGGACTTTTCCTTTCATTATTTGAATATACCCTCCGCAAAGACCCAGAGCTTAGGAGTGTTGTACAGACAATTCCACGCAATGCAACGTACACTTCTCACGACATTCAAAATGACGTTTTTGCAAACATGAGCTGTCTGGTGACTGAAGAAATTGTTCGAGAAGTTGCAGATTCATGGTACACAATCAAAGTAGATGGGACACGTGACCCAACCGGAATGGAAAATATTTCGGTAACACTTTATTTGAAGGGGTGTGCATAAGACTGACATGACACTGTCATAAACATGACATAACACCTGTCATGAACATGAATGAGTCTTTATGAATGTTTATGACTGTTGTCATTAAGTGTCATTCGGTAAATTATGACACTTTTAATGCAAAGTTGACATTGTTTAAAATGTCTTTGTTATGACAACTTGACATTAACAAAGACAAAAATGTCTTTGTTATGACAACTTGACATTAACAAAGACAAAAATGTCTTTGTTATGACAACTTGACATTACCCAAGACAAAAATGTCTTGATTGTGACAACTTGACATTAGCAAAGACAGAAATGTCTTTGTTATGACAACTTGACATTAACCAAGAAATCACAACCTAATTATCAAACTTAAAGCATTTGACAGTGTAATAACCCTTAATGACATCTTTATAACTAGTACAATGTGTTCCACTTTACTTGAGGACAAGTAATATTCATGACACAGTTATAATGGTGTCATGACGGCCAAAGTTGTGACAGGTTGACAGGTTATGATTTCTTGGTTAATGTCAAGTTGTCATAACAAAGACATTTCTGTCTTGGGTAATGTCAAGTTGTCATAATCAAGACATTTTTGTCTTGGGTAATGTCAAGTTGTCATAACAAAGACATTTTAAACAATGTCAACTTTGCATTAAAAGTGTCATAATTTACCGAATGACACTTAATGACAGCAGTCATAAACATTCATAAAGACTCCTTCATGTTCATGACAGGTGTTATGTCATGTTTATGACAGTGTCATGTCAGTCTTATGCACACCCCTTCAAATAAAGTGTTACCAATATTTCCATTATCGTTCGCTTTGTCAAGGACAATTATCAAGTCACAGAGCGACTTCTTTCCATGACAACAACTGAAAAAGGAGATGCTCAAACCCTGACCAACAAAGTAATCGCAGAGCTTGAAAAGACTGGGCTGAGTACTTGATTGTAAATATTGAGCCAGGTGTACGATGGGGCATCCCTTATGTCTGGGAAAAACGGAGGAGTACAGAAAATCTTGCAGGACAAATTAGGAAGAGTGATTCCGTACGTGCATTGCTTCAATCATCAGCTCCACCTTGTGGTTGTTCATGCAATATCCACCGAGCCTGCAGTTGAAGACTTCTTTAATGTGTGTAATTTGCTTTATAAATTCATTAAAAAGCCAACTGTCGCTGTCTTGTATGGCGGGCAGCAGCTTAAGAGACTACTTGAACAGCGGTGGACAGGGCATCTTCAAACAGTCAAAACCATTCTGAATTCTTTTCAAGACATTACTGAGTTGTTGGCACAGATCAATGGCAATCGCAGCTACGAGACAGAGGTGCGCATGGAAGCAGTTGGCCTGATTAAGGAAATGTCAGAGACAAGCTTTAAATTCATTGCCCATATGGTCTATAAGATTCTCCAGCTGCTTGATGCTCCAAACAAATTGATGCAGTCAGAGGACATGGACCTGCTAAGTGCAGTCAAATTAGTTACATGCGCGTCAGAATGCCTTGCGAAATTGCGCTGTGAATCTGACTTCTTAGAGCTTTGGGAAAAGGCCGACGACAATGAAATGCCAAAACCGTCCAAACGAAAACGCACCATTAACAAAGGCCTTAAAGAATATCTGCTGGAGGAGAGCATTGGCCAGGCTCAAAGTGATTTGGGAGATGAAGAAGAGCTTCGGCGATTGTACTACAGTACTTTAGACGTGGTGCTTGCAGAAATCTCTGAGCGTTTTGGAGAAAGAAACAGCAAGTTGGTTGAAGCACTTTCAGCTTTTGATCCACAGAATGACAGCACTTTTTTGGATGCGCAACTCGTTCAACGCATGCTAAACTTAACTAATTCGGAAGTGGTTCATTCAGAATTTGCTGTGGCCCGACAAATTTCTGCGTAAAGAACTGTCTGGAACGGTTTCAAGTGGCGAGAAGATGACAGTTAAACAAATACTCCAGCGGTATCATGCCACCCTTGAAGCTATGCCTAGTGTACTCGCTGCAATGAAATGTGCACTGACATTTGGAGCTTCTACAGCTATGTGCGAAAACTCGTTTTCTACTCTGAACAATGTGTTCACGGACAATCGAAGGAGCATGCTACATCAGCGAAAAGCACATTTAGTGCAACTGGCATTTGAAAGGGACTTGACTAGAAAATTTCGGCATGAATGGAAAGACTCTCTACTGAGAAGGTTCAACGACAGTAAGCACCGCAGACTCCAGCTCTTCTAGCAGGTTGGTGTAATTTTATTTATTTTTGACTGCTTAGTTTGTCTATAACGCCGTCTTATATAATCGTGATTGTGTATAGTATATAGTATATATATATATATATATATATATATATATATATATTGTTACGTTCCACGCGTGTTTTGTGTTTGATTTCATTGTTCTGTGCAAGTCCTACTCAACCGGCTCCGAGCGGGATTCGATGTTCGCACACAGCCACGCACAGCTGGCCTACGACAGTTTGAGCCAGTGTTGATGTGCGTCTTGGTTCACTCAGTGCAAAATTAAAATACTGTATTTTTTCTTTCTTTTGTGCTATAATGGCGTAATGATAGGAATCGTTTTGTTGTATAGGGAAAATTACATGATACCGATGTAATTTCTAAATGGCCACTGAAACTTATGTGCCCCCCCGTGCAGGAGGGATAGCCCACCCTGTTAAAATGTTCTGGCGCCGGGACTGAGTGTTACAGTTATAGTCTATCTATGTGGTAACAAAAAATGCTATGGCGTCAGACTCAGTCCTGTGATCGTGCTTTTGAATCGTTGTCATTTTGCCAGCACATGAAAATCCATGTTCCTAATGCTGTTTTCAAATGTGGTAGGCCTATTCCTGATTGCTATGCCATGGTCCTACAACTAACGTTACTCGCCCACTTCAAAGAGAAGAGACGGTGTTATCCTTCAAGCAGATAAGTACAGATTATTCAACAAATCTCATTCATTTAACGTTATAATATTTTTTATGTTTTGGTTCTGTTGATCATGGTTGTGCTGTCCTTTTTAAAAAATTGTTTCAGGAATTTGCAACTCTGATGTCCAGCAATCTACATTTGCCAGAGTCCACGCTTTGTATTTATTGGTATGTAAACATTATAGGGGTAGTTTTACCCTAAAATGAAAAGCCATCATTTACTCACCCCATTGCAAATGTTTTTTTTTCTTTATTAGTGTTTTTCTTCTTTTTTCCAGTCCAGATATCTAAAATTCTTACATGAAGAAGCATTTAATAGACAAGTAAAAATTGTCAAAATTAAGTGAGTTTATGCTTAAAACAAGCAAAATAATATGTCAGTGCGTTACGCACATTTATTTATTTATTTTTCAGAAAACAAGAAAATCATTGTTACTTGTCTAGATATTTAGTCTGGAAACAAGACAAAATACTGTGTCAATACTGTCAAATACTGTGACAAAATGCAGTGGGGTGTAGTTGTTCCAATATCGTATTACTTTTTTTCTTTTCTGACCACTAAAGGAGAATACAAAAAACTGTCACACTTGCCTTCATCCATATAATATCAGTGAATAGTGACTAGCATCAAGATTTTTTTTTTTTAAAGATGCAAAAGTATCACAGAATGATCCCATGCAATGTGCCATACGATAGGGTTTGATGAAAAATAAACTGTCATTTAATGTATTTTTGGTAATACTTTACAATAAGGTTCATTAATTAAAATCATTAGTTAAAATGAACTAAGCATGAACAATACTTCTTCAGCATTTATTAATCTTAGATTAAATTAATTTCAGCATTTACTAATATATTATTAAAATCAAAGGTTGTATTTGCTAACATTAGTTAATGCACTGTGAACTAACATGAACAAACAATGAACAGCTGGATATTTATTAACTAACATTAACAAACTAACATTAATAAATACTGTAACAAATGTATTGCTCATTGTTAGTTCATGTTAGTTAATACATTAACTAATGAACCTTATTGTAAAGTGTTACCGTATTTTTTAAAAATGAAAATCCTGACATTGATTGTTGGTATTCTGTGCTCAAATGCTTGTTCATGAGACTATTAGTGCTGCAGTTGTGAGAAATTAAAATTCACAACAAACAAATATACTATCCATGTACATTATTTAATGAGAATATTTATATCTATTGTGTTCGTTGTAACAATAAGTTTTCACGTTCACATCTGTCAAGTACAGAAGACCCGTGGCCAAGGTCAGGATTTTCATTAAATATTACATTACATTTTGGTTTGATTTTTACCAAACCCAATTGTATACCCCAGAACGTTTGGAATGTCACATACTATCCATTCTGTGATCATTTTGCATATTTTTTTAAAAGCTTGATGCTGGTTCCTATTCATTGCCTTTATATGGATGAGCGCAAGCGTGACATATTAGACTAAACTGTGTCACAAACCTTTTTTTTTTTTTTTTTTTTTTTTTTTTGTGCACAAAAAGTTTGTGCAGAAAAACTATCAGTTATTGATCACAACATCCAACATGCATTTTTTTTTTCATGTTCAGTTTTATCCAAACAAACTAGTCGTTAAATAGATAGCCTATCTGGTTTCTATTTACACATCATCTGTGCTGTCTCTCTCTCTCTGTCAAAATATATACACTCAGTCCATAATTTTTCATTGTCTTTTTTTTCTTTTCTGCCTTTTAGATGCTTTCTTGTCATCAATCCTGAACGTGGATCAAAAACAAAGAAAGGACAAGTAACTTCAAAGAAAACTGGCCAAATTGTGCAAAAAAAAGGAACACCCCTGCCTACAGGTTTCCTTACTTCTGTGAAAACAATAAAAATTTGTTTAGAATACTGTTGTTTTTCAGACATTCTTTAGCTGGGCCAAGGGTGTGTATAAAGTGGCTAGATCAAGGTTTAGTTGAGGCTGACATGTAGAATAAATTGTTTGGGCCACAAATGGCCCATGGCATAGCCATTTCTCAGCCAAATGTATGACTATAGCTGGCCCTATTCTGGCCCTCGTTCACGGCTGGACGCGAAGTCGGAGCAACAACCTGATACAACCTTTAACTCCCGCATCGCGATCGGCATCCGACGATGCTAGCGAAGCAGCTGCGCAAGGGAGAATGGGGAGAATGCAAGGGAGGGAGAATGAATCAGCCAGTGTCTGAGTGGTAAAACATTAGCATTATGGCTAAATTAGGGTAATGCTCATAGCAAATGCTAACGGGAACTATCAAAACTTTAAAACCCATGCATTTAGGCAATCCCGCGTCTAAATAATTATATAAATGCTATGCTAAATAGATGCTAAAATACTCTATCCTGATAGTTTTCAATACTCGCGATTCCAGCTCCTGACTCGCTACAGTGGTTTTGACTAGTGATGGCCGGTTCGTGAACGAATCGTTAATTTGAACTGGTTCTTTTTAGTGAACTAATACACTACTCTAGTACACTAATCTGACTGAATCGTTCAAAACAGTTTGCGTCTTGCGTCAGCGCTGATCCACAAGTTACTCAAGTTACTCACTTTTGGACATGCCTGACACAGTCCCTCCGACTCGAAATAAACAATATCCCGGAGTATATGTTACTCCAGTAACTCCAACAGTTCACTGAACTGATGTTGTGCTGAGAGAAGTGATGAGTTTGACGAAACAAGATGGTTTTTATACTGCCAAGGGCGTGGTAGCTCGTACCAAGGGCGTGGTGAGCTGGAACCTGCTTACGCCACCTGCAACGCTTATCACCGCAAAAAAAAAAGAGGGCAGTACTCAGACGTTTTTACACCATATTGTAGAATTAAAAAACTTTATACCCAAATGTCAAAAAAATTACTTGAATCAATGAACAGCACTAATAAAGCCTCATTCTTACAGATCATTAACCAAAAAAGTTGGGTTTAGTTACCCTTTAATTAATGATTTACTCAGGACCTCCTTTAAATTAAGGAGCCTCTCTTCCCTATCTGCTACCTCTCTTCTCATCTTCTCATCCCTCATCTCCATTCTCAATATTCTAAATTCTTCTTCCTCTCTCTCTCTTCTCGCTTCCTCTTTTCTTCTCTCCCTCTCTTCAAACTCTCTTTCTCTTCTTTCCTCTCGCCGCTGTGCCTCTTCCTCTCTCTTAGCCTCCCTTTCCTCCAGCTCTCTTAAATAGCACAGAAGTTCGCTCTCTGACCCTCTCTTCCTTTTTGTGCCTCCAACGTTAGAAGGGCCAGGAACAGAGGGAGAGGAACCAACAGCCTCATCCTGGTCACCAGACTGTATTAACACTGGTGGGGTGATGGATGGCTTAGAGCCTAATGCAGCATCCATCATCCCATACCACTTCCAGGATGCGGCTGTCAGTTCCCCTCCCTCTGTGCTGAACCCTGACTGTGGACACTTAAGATCCTATAACATTTGTGGGAAAAAGACTCACAATTACTTACATTTTATTTAACTAATTATTCATATTTATGGCAAAATAGAAGACAACATACAACATCACATTTACGCACGTTTTTTTTTTACGTACGTTTTTTAGATTTTCCCACTTTTTTTTTTTACCCATGCTGCTGAAACCTTTCCAGATGTTTTCATGAATGAAGGCTCTTATAGATCCAAAAGAGAACACAGCAAACACATATATTTACTAGTTATTCACAACAATATCAATGGAATTCTTTGAATTTATAAAGCAAACACAGAACAGATGTTACTAAGTTAAAACCTATGAGTATCACTTGTAGACCCGTAAAATAGTAATAAAACAGACATTAAGAGAGAGAGTTTAGAGCTGCAATTCTCTACACTAACTTACTCCTTTCTAAAGTTATTTAAGTAAACAAATATCCATATCATTTCTCCTACTGAGCACACTTTTGGACTAAAAAACCCAGAGGAACATTGTACAGGAGTTGGACAGTGGATTACTCACTATAAGATTTCTATAGCAAAGCAGAGGGATAGACATTGAGACAGACTTTTCCTACATCCTCCAATAACGTTTTACACAATATAACAGCAAATATATAAGCCTAAGACACATAACAAATATAGTAAAATACCAATTACTACAGCATCTTAAAAAGCATACAAATGTCAATGGCCGCTACTTACTCAAAGGATCTGCCCATATGTTGTTAAAGTTTGGTTATTTAAGAAATTCATAATAAATAATAATAAAGCAAGATACCCTATTAAAATATGTGAGATGTGTGGTTTATTTAAACTGCAAATGTAAAGTATAAATTAATTTGATTGTGACTGATGTGAAGGGGGAGGAGAATGTATACGTGCGTCACGTTTATGCCGAATTCAGACTGCACGATTTTCAAAGTAGTCGGGTCACTGTTCTTTTCACACTGCATGACTATCTTGGCCAGCATTCAGTCATTGCTGTGTTCACACTGAACGATGGATTGGCGACAGGAGGTTTCACACTGCATGACTTTACAAGAGGAAGAATTGCCGACAACTGTTTGGCACGCAAACTACGTTTCACAACCAAACACACGCGAAAAGTGATAAGAAAATAACGCAAGATCACGCGTGCGTGAGACCGGAGTTCTCGCGCGAGACTCAAATTGTTTTAAAAAATGATAGCCTGCAAGAAGCTTGCGATCCCAATCTGTGAGCTGATTTGCAGCGAAAAGGAGAGAAAAAAAAAGATTATGCAGGAGGAAATGGTTGGGGAGACGAGATCAACTTGCTGAGCTCTGAGCAAGGATTGTGTGTTCTACAAAGAGAGTTGGGGGTAAAGAAATAATTTTGCAATGTGCTGCTGGTCAAGCAATATGTAGGCTACTTTGTTTCTATTTGATATACTTGTAAATATATCTATTAAAATACTGATATTCTGGTCTATAACTCCTCCCCGAACTCCCCGCTGCTCAGTATCTTGCTCTCTCATTGGCTGTCGGTCATCGCCGATGTAGTTTTCAGTCAGAACACTTTTCACACAGCAGGATTTTGAATCGCCGACAGGTCCAGATATTTAGCATGCCAAATATCTCACGGGCGTCGGCGACTCGTCGGTGATTCTCTCAGATCGCGTCTTTGCTCATTCACACTGCGTGATTGTCACTCGCGTGAACGAGCACCGATTTGCCTGTGATTTCGGGCATTTGTCTGCGATTTCTCAAAACCTGTCGGCGAGCCAAAATCGGGGCTAAAATCGTGCAGTCTGAACTCGGCATAAGTCGATAGAACACTTACGCATAGGATACACCTGTGTATCCTCGCTCATCGCTCCTCAGGAAGCCTCCTCCCTCCTCGATCCTCGACTCCTCGGTGTGCAATTAGAGAATTGAGACGTCCTTCAAGATGGCTGAGCTCGATCGGTTTCCGGGACATAGGATGGAGGACGGAGGAGCGAGGAGACGAGGAGGGATATTGAGAAGCACCCAGAGTGTGCATTAATCTGCACTTCGAATTCTAACCGGAAATAGTAAACCATCCATGTATCTTTGGAATACTCATTTCAACATACTATGATTTGGGACGTACTAATTCTAGTCTTGCATACTATTTAGGTCGGATAGTATGTGAATTGGGACGCAGTCAGAATCAGTGTTAAAGGGCACCTATTATAGAATTTCGAAAATTACCTTTCATGTAGTGTGTAACATAGATCTAAGTGAAAGAAAACATCCTGCAAAGTTTTAAATATGAAAGTTCACCGTATACAGTGTTGTGCAAGTTACTTCCAAACTGTAATACATTATACATTACTTGTTACTGTTATTTAAAAGTAATTCATTACCTTACAATATTACGGTCTCAGAATTGTAATGCGTTACATTACTCCTGTATTACTTTTGAGTTACTTTCACAAAAAATACCTATACAGAAGTAGAACTCAACATTCTAAGGCTGTAATGATATGCGATGTAATGATATGCGATATGCGATAGGTTCTATTATTAGAAAACACTGTCATTCCATTTCTACGCTGATGACACTCAAATTTATCTGCCATTAAAACGCTCGTCAGATAGTCTGGAAACTCTTATGGCCTGTTTGACCGAAGTAAAGACCTGGTTGTCCTCAAACTTTCTGAATTTTAATGAGAGCAAAACGGAAATTATTTTAATTAGACCCTCAGACTACTCCACCATACCTAAAGTTAATTTTGGTGGTTTGTCTTCTTATGTGAAGCCGTGGGTGAGAAATTTGGATGTTGTATTTGATGAATCTTTAAAATTTGAGAGGCAAATAAATTCAGTAGTCAAATCCTGCTTTTTTCAGCTAAGATTACTATCAAAAGTAAAGACATTTCTCTCTTTTAAAAATTTCGAAAAAGTAATACATGCATTTATTTTTTCTAGGCTGGATTACTGTAACTCTCTTTATGTTGGGACTAGCCATGCAGCAATGTCACGACTTCAATTAGTACAAAATGCGGCAGCTAGACTTCTGACGGGTGCAAAAAAACGGAATCATATCACGCTAATTTTACGCTCCTTACACTGGCTGCCAGTGCGTTATAGAGTGGAGTATAAACTTCTAATTTTTGTGTACAAATCTCTAAATAGTCTGGCTCCACCATATTTGTCTGCTCTATTGACTGAGCATCATCCGACTAGATCGCTACGGTCATCAAATCAGAGACTCCTATCTATCCCTAAGTCAAAACTTAAGTCTAGTGGGGACCGTGCCTTCTCTGTAGTTGGCCCCAGATTATGGAATGACTTGCCCATTTCAATTAGAGTGGCCTCTTCATTATTTGTTTTTAAATCCAAGCTAAAAACACTTTTATTGGATAAGGCATTTAACACATGATAAAGCATTATTCCATTCTATCTCATCATTTTAAATGGGTGAAGCACCTATCTTATAGTAGCCAATGCTCTTTAAATGTATACCTGTACTGTTGTTGTATTGTTGTTTGTTTTTATGATTTTTATTAATATTGTAAAGCACATTGGACAATGTAAATTGTATTTAATTGTGCTATATAAATAAATTACCATACCATACCATACCATATGAAACCGAAATCGTGAAACTCAGATCCACGAACCTGCAGAATCGCGACACACCCCTTCCAACTCCCAGAGTTATCCTTCCCGTCCAGATCCAATGCTACATCTTTAAATTACTATTAGTATTATCAGAATTTTGAAGTTGACATTATAAAATACGTAGACCTACACGCACCACAAACCTAGTTGAGGATAAATTATTTAAAATTGGGGAATTTCAGCATTATGGACATTTTGCAGTCAAAACTTGAAATATAAATTCTCAGATTGAATAATATAATACCATATATAATTTAATACCAATTTAATACGTAATAATACCATTTAATTAATGGTATTAAATTAAATTTAATTAAATTTAATAATACCATTTAATACGTAATAATTTAATACCAATATATTGAAATGTCTGTTTATCCATAGGCTACTCCCTTAAAGGAGTCCAGACATTAGAAAAATATCAGTCTACACATGTGTTTTATATTTAATATTATATGAGGAAAATAGACTAACTTAAAAATCTAACTTTTAGGAGGCAATTTTTTTTTTGTAATTCCATGAATTACACTGCGCAAATCAAAAGTATTAGGCTAGCTACTACCCACCGGATGATGAAGGGTTGGCTCTCCACAGAACAAAAAATATTTATTTTATTTTATTTTTCGTTTTCGCATTTATGAGGAAAAACGATGTAAGGACGTGACAGTTCTCCGTTACGGACCGTTACAGACCGCTCTAAAGTGGCACTAAAATATGCTTTAAAACTTTCACAGAGACCTCAAACAGAAGAGACAAAGCCTTTTCAAAGTGAATTCACAAAGTGAATTTCGATTTATATTAATTGTATCTTAATTTTAATCAATGTCAAATTTCATCAACCAATTGCCTGGATTTGATCATAAGTAAATATTGCATGCATAGGCTAACCAGGACACTGAGGCGCCTGCGCGTGAACTGAAGCGCGTCTCAAATTAACCGAAACTCCGCGTATAAGGTAGCCTACTTCACAGACCTGAAAAATATATCTATATTGAAATGTCTACTTGTAAACAGAACAATTTAAAACGAAAGAAAACAGACTGCTCTCTGCTTGTATGAAATGTGCATTTCTCTCTGGCGCACTCACTACTGCGAAGATCGCGAGTCAGGAAAGTCAACTTCATCTGTATTAATAAACAATTAAAATGTCTCCTTGCTAAATTTGAAACATTCATAATCATTGCTTTTGCAGGTTCTTTGTGACAGCTTTTAGGTGCTTTATCGGCAGCGCCGCCGCCACCCTTTTAGCTAGCCTACATGTTGCGTGTCACCACCGCATCAAAAACATGATTGTGTGATGAAAACATGAAAAATACCACTTAAACACAGCCTAACTGTTTAGAAAGAAAACACAGAACAAATAGAGTAGCCTAATGCGCATACGTCCATCTCGCGAATGTAGGCTAGTCTTCTTCATGCCATCTTCACCATTAGCCGCTTTTCGACTGGCCAGCGCGAGCACAGAGGCCGAAATCATGCCTCACGGCACTCCTGTAAATAATAAATCGCTATAGGCCTACAAGTATAGAAGACGCTGCCATTTAGTCTATTTACAAACTTGGACACCACACGCGGCTATTGACTGACGACGAACAGGTAACTCAGCCTACTTACATATTTCATTCGTTAACGTCTCGCAGTCTTGGTGTTGTTGTTTTTTTTACAATTAAAAGTGTGTTGTAACGCAAGCGTTACTGAACATGTACTGAGTAAAATATTACTGAAAATTTATTAGTAATGCCTTACACTACTGCGTTACAGCAAAAAGTAATATGTTATTGTAATGCATTACTTTTATTACGCGTAACTCCCAACACTGACCGTATACAAAGTCATTGTCTCTCAAAAGTAAAAGTCGACTCTGAGTCGCTGATATGAATCGATAGACGAATTATGCTTTTTCTTTATCTAGATGACGTCAACTTGACAAGTTATTTGAATAAGATACGCCCACTTATTGCGCTCGTAGACGCCAGGGAAAACGTGAAATCATCATGGCGACGAGACGCTGCTCTAAAGTGTGACGCAAAAGCGAACTTTTTTCATCTGCCCAGGGAGGAGCATTTGGAGAGTGGCTACAGTTCATATATACAACTATACCACAGAAGTATACGTTAGCCCGGACCTTGTGCTTTGTTCGCGTCATTTTGAAGATGATTGCTTCACAAACATAAATGCTGTCAAATATGGATTCACGAGCCGGCTGATATTGAAGGAAGGTTCAGTACCAAGTTTATTTGGATCAGCCTCCGCCTCCGAATTACAACCAGTAAGTATTATTAATATTAATAATTGTTGCTTTTATGTTTTATGTAGCATGCTCAATAATTATTTTGTGTGTTGTGTACGCACAGCGCAGCTTCTATATGTGAAGTTTTGACGTTGTTATTGGAGTTGTCATAAAGAATAGAGCAATACCTCGTAGTACTGCATTATCAATATGTTTATGTGTTGGGCTAACGCAAACAAAGACTGAATGTGCTTTTACCACTGAACTTTGGGCTATGGTCGCTAACATAACTCAACTTAAATTCCTTCTCTTATATTTAATTTTTTACTACAAAGCAGTGCACTATAATCATTATTATAACACAATGTAATTGATAAAAGCATTGTACACTGTACTCCGTGTTAACCAACTGACTGGTTGTTGACTCCGTGTTAACCAACTGACTGGGTCATCTGACCAATCACCGCAGATTAGCGTCACGCAAAGGTGGGGTTTGGAAAAATGGATCTCTGAACGATTCATATGGGAGTCACTGAGCAAAGCAGGTAATAATAAATGCATATTATATAACAACAAAAGTGTTTTTTTGTCACTGCATGCTTGTAAAACTGTTGTTGGGGACTCCCAAAATAAAATTAGGAACATTTTAAATGCCATAATAGGTGCCCTTTAAGTCTTGTTTTGCCACGGTGAACATTTGTGAGCGTTGATTCTTGTTTATAGTATTTTCCCGTATTTGACTTGAACTGTTTTTCATACTGTTTGCTGCCTGCCCTGATCTTCGCCTGCCTTTGGAATCTGCATGTTTTCTGCCTACCCTGACTTCTGCCTGTTCCTGTTTATGCTGTCGCAACTGTATCTTTTACTGCTTGTGAATCTGACTATCAATATATCAATAAACTGCAGATGGATCCTCACTCTGCTGATGCTTCATTACATTTAGACTCTTTGATAGTGTAATTTTCTCTCACCAGCTAGCTTAAAGGGCCCCTATCATGGATTTTTTAAGTTTCCTAATGTTGTTTTTGCAGTCTCCAACAACAGGTTTGCATGCATCAAACGTCAAAAAAACGGTTTAATTATTTTCATAAGATACATTTGCACATCACCAGATTTTCAATGATTTTCAAATGACCTGCCAAATGAATGAATCTTTCTAAATCCCTCTTTTCCGCGAGCTACTCTGCTCTGATTGGCAAGACGTTTCAGTGATTCACTACTTTTGAGGTAACTAATAGCCAAGCTCTAGCGTGAATGACTGATGTAACATAAACATTGGCTAGTGGAATTTTTATTTATTTACCGTCACATTGTAGAGCACAGCGTCTCCTCGACATGATCTATCCAGTATCCACAGGACTCAGCTGCTGGTTTGAGGTTTAAGTTTCCCTGGTGCGCGCGCAATAAGTGGGCGGGCTAATGTTTCGTCTTAACGTCACGACAAAACGGCTTATGACTCGTTCGAAAAAAAAAATTATTTCATTGACTCAGAGTCGACTCTTACTTTTGAAAGACAATAACTTTATATACGGTGCACTTTCAGATTTAAAACTTTGCAGGATGTTTTCATTCACTTAGAGCTATATTACACACTACATGAAAGGTAATTTTCAAAAAAATCCATGATTGGAGCTCTTTAAATAGGGTGACCAGACATCCCGGAATCTAACCTGTTGTCCCGAATCCGGCCCTGATTGTCCCAAAAATTATATTAAAGCAAAATATGAGTAGTTATTGTCTGATAAAACATTAAAAACTGTCCGTGGAGGTTGAGTCGTCCTCGTCCTGTCATGCAGCCACCCTCGCCGGCTGCTTATTGGCTGCAGCATCTTTTTTTTAAGTTCTACAAAGATACCGTAGGAGCGAATTTAGATATGCACTAATAAGCTAATTTTTCATTCATTCGTTTCTGTAATGGAGCAGGCTCCCGTACCGCTCCCTCTCCGCCACCAGAGGGATCCGTCTCCGGAATATTAAACACCTTCATGAACTCAATATCCCATCATGCCTCTTACCTGGGACTGATTGCGCTACACACCTGCACTGCACTGATTGCACACACACCTGCACCTCATCCACACACACACAAAAAAGCCACTTCCTAACTCCACTTCTCTGCAAACTATTGCATTGCCCCAGCTTTCAGTTCCAAGCGTTTATCTCTGTGTTTGCTGATTTGATTACTGACCTAGGACTGTGTACCCTGGCTTCTGATTGTTCTCTGCCTGCCTTGACCTGGATTGCTTATTGGACTTTGCCTTTTGCTGCCTGCCCTGACTTCTGCCTGTGACCTCGTTCTGCTCTGTGTTCTCTCCGTTGATCTGTTTGCTGTTGATTTACCCTGCCTGTTGATCATTCTAATAAAGGCTGCAAATGGATCCCTCAGCGTCTGCGACATCATTACAGTTTTGTTGAGATGGCTGGTGTACCGGAATCCCAACACGCCGCTAAAAAGCAAAAACGTCTCTGCAGGTACCGGGAGGAGTGGGTGGAGAAGTATCCATGGATTGCCACAGCCTTAAGCGATGAAAGTAAAGCGTTCTGAAAAGTGTGTAGGAAAGAGTTTGGTGTTTCTCACAGAGGGGAGGCAGATCTTTAGGCTGCATGCTAGCAGCAAACTACACTGTTGTACCAACACTGCGATGGTACAGACCAACACGTTGGTCTCATCCTTTTTTAAGAAGCAGGATGATTCCATGTATAATTAAATAGCTGCTGCTGACCTGAGCTCCGTGTTCCACTGTGTGGCCCAACAACAATCATACAAATCGCTTAACTGTGCGATGAAGTTAACACCAAAACTGTACCCTGGTTCGGCTATAGCTAAACTCGTCACCTGAGGTCGCACAAAAGCTGAAGCGCTGGTCACAAACGTCTTGGCACCCCTCGCATCTGACTCCTCCCAGAGCCTCGAGTCAAAAGACATATTGTTTTCCATTTGGAAATATTTTGGCAATGAACAATGACTTTTGAGTTCATGATTTTAATATTGTTTTTTTTGTGTCAGACTTGATCTTTGAATAAAAAAAATGTTTGGTTCAGGTTTGAAATTCATTATCTTTTATTAAACGCTATGGTAGAAGAAACACCTACGAGAATGTACCAGGACGTCTTGGAATGGTTATTTGATATATGTACTTGTCGAGTTTTCGCAGCCCATTTGCAACGATGGATTAGCAACACACACAAATACTGTGATAGTGTTCCCTATGCGCCTTTGCGAAACAACACGCACACAAATATGGATAAAATGTTAGCAAAGCACTATAACAACATGACTTTTATGTGAGGAGTACTGTTGCTGCATCAAGTGAAAATTATTTCTTGCCCTACAGGTGCTCATGTGGCAAATGTGAGAGGATGCCTACAGAACCAGAAAACATATGCTTCAGGGAGATAGAGCAGGTATTATTAATTTAATTACAGTTAGAATTGTTGTAAACAGAACATGTGACATAAAAATGCCTAACACTGTTTACTGTAATGAAGGATAGAAGACGGATGCAACAACTGCAAGTGACTCCATGTATGGTGGACCATCCCGGAATGGATCCAGTTTGTTTAAATGTGTTTTCATTACAAAAAGCATTTCGTTAGCCTCATAGCATAATTGCCTGAGTCATTTTTCATTTAAATATTTCTTAGCCAATTATGCTATGAGACTAACGATTTAAAGTGTCATGGACCTTGAAACGCACTCGCTCCGGTCAGTGTGAACTATAATATCCGCGTTACGAGAGATTTTTGAATCCTCCGCTGTAGGGAACGTTAGTTTATGGTTCTCTAACGGTTAGTTTGAACCAAACCAAAAACGAATGTTTAGGGAATATTTCCTCAGGGTTATAACGTTCCCTGAACGTTAAGAAAACTTTCCATGGGAACCAAAACCTTAGGGGTACGTTCCCGCAACCAAAAACCAACGTTCCCGGAACGTTCTGGGAACCATAAATTGTTAGCTGGGATACAGCGCATCATGGGTGAGGCTAGCCCCTTTTTAGGGGTGCTTCTGCACCCCTAAAAAGGAGCTCAGCACCCCTAAAACTTGGAGTAAGAAATGTTGTTATTCTAAAATTTGTGTTCGTCTTTGACAAGGTTAAATGATGTCCAAAACATACTCCGTAGTTTGGTTTAAAATGTATGTGTTTAAGGATGAAAATGAAAACATCCCCGGCCCCGCTTAGCAAATGGTGTCATCCTCTTCTCTTCTTCTACTTCTCTGTAACTTACCTGCACCGCTCAGCACGACGTCATCCAGCGCGAAACACACGCAGCAGAGTGAGAAGAACCCGTAGTGTTGTGACAACTAAGTTGCTGGTTGCTCCAAAGCTGTGTCTCACACTTATTTTCTTTTACACTAGAGTTGTTCCGATTCCGAAACCAAATCGGTGAGTACTGGAGTCAGTATCCTGAATCACCATGGTACACCTATGTGTTTATTTGAGGAATATTTTAGTCCAGCGGGTCGCCGCCGCTGTGGAGTAGCTGTAGCACAGGACCTGGGTGACTCGTCCATAGTCATAAACGGAGAGAAGTAGCGCCGGTTATAATGTTCTTCCGCAAGATGCAGTTCTGTTTATTAACTGCTAGAGCGTGAAACAAAAACAGCAGCATGACAAATAAAATGCGTACCTGTGTAGTGCGTACGTGTGTCTCTGTTGTTAAAGTTTATCGTTAATTTGATACTCATTTTAACAATCGGGAGTCATGTAAACATGACGTCACGTGTGTCTTTTCTGGTCAGTCGTCATGGAAACATGAAGCCCTGGCGTTTAGACCAGAGTGCAAACAAACGACATATCACTGTATAACACCAGTATGTGTGAAAACACTCACTGTGGCTTTTAAATGAATTGTTATTCATTCCTAGATTCATATCTGTTATTTTTCAGTTGTGGCTGACTATCAAACTAGACAATAAAATAAAGTTTAACGTTTTTCTTTTGCTGTATTTATTCATTCCTCACACACATAGGATTTAACTCTCTCTCTCTCTCTCTCTCTCTCTCTCTCTCTCTCTGTCTGTGTGTAGCCTGCCAGTGAGCAATGGACATACGGCAGTTCTTTAAAAGAAAAAAGACAGATTCAGGTGAGAGACTAGGGACAGTCCATAATGACCTCTGTTCTTCTGAAAAGTGTTGAGCTAAAGTAACAGATAATGCAAACCAGCTATCAGTTGTTGTATCAAATTACTTATCTAGGCAATGGTCCCCTGCTTTTATTTTATTTATTTTTATTTCAAACCCACAATGGAGAATACAGCTTCTCTTTTGAAAGGAATTTGTGATTTAAAAAATGTTCTAAGCCCAATAATAATAATAATAATAATAATAATAAAAACATTTAAAATGACACGCCTCTGTTTGCCTTTTGATCATATCCTTAGAATCTGTAAATGGTCTCCATAACATTTTTTGTGACATGCCAAACTGACCTCAACTCTCCTGCCTACAATATATTTATGTATGATTGTCAGTGCCAAGGTAGTGGAGCGGCTAAGTGATATAATCGTTCAGTTTATGATACAAGCGTGAAAATTGGCATGAGCAGTCTCCATGGGTCACTTGACAAGAAAATTGTCAGAGCCACTTGAAATTTCAAGATGGCGGCCATTTTTCAAGATGGCCGACGGAGCAGTTAAGTGATATAGTGGTTTATTTGGTGATACAAGCATGAAAATTGCCATGAGCTGTCTCAAAGGGTCATTTGAAAAGAAACCGCCCACAGTCACTTGAAATTTTAAGATGACAGCCTTTTTTCAAGATGGCCACCACCTTAGTGGAGCAATTAGACTTAAGAAATCATTTAGTTGGTGATACAAGCATGAAAATTGCCATGAGCTGTCTCAAAGGGTCATTTGACAAGAAACCACCCACAGCTACTTGAAATTTCAAGATGGCTGCCTTTTTTTCAAGATTACCACCACCTAAATGGAGCAGTTAAGCGATATAATTGTTTAGTTAGTGACATAAGCATGCAAATTGGTATGAGCAGTCTCTTGGGTTGCTTGACAAGAAAACACTCAGCCACTTGAAATTCTATTTTCAAGATGGCCGACCCCTGGATCCAAGGTTAATGGGGTTTTAGTTAAAGGTCATGACATGAGAAACCAAATTTGCCTTGATCTTTTGGTATTTAAGAGGTCTTTGTACCATTCAAACTTTCTGCAAGTTTCAGAGCTTAAGACACCCTCCCCATTATAAACGAAGCATTTATTTAATCAAGCTCTAAATACAGCTCGTTGTGGATCCATGGTATGAAGTGACGTCACGGTACGAAGTGACGTAGCCTACCAGTCGTTTGCATATGACCGCCTCCAGCGCAGGACAACTACGCCTCATTTCGCATCGTTGTCATGCCCACAAGTGTTCAGTCGACGTGCAGCGAGTGGGTCTGTTTACAAGATGACACATATGTGCTATTCCTGGCTGTGGACAAACAACATGTTTGAATACGCTGCCGAACGATCCAGACGTCAGGGAAAGCAGTTGGATGCAGTTTATTTGCATTATATGCAGCCAAAAGCCTTATTTGATAGGTGAGTGATGTAGATGAGTGTGACCGGGCGCATGTTACTGAAAGAACGAGCAGAGAGCCCCGGTCGCGCGCGCCTTCAAACTGTGAATATGAATCAAAAGCAATTGAGAATTGACTAGGGGTGTCACGATTCTCCAAATCCTCGATTCGATTACATTTTCGATTCTAAGGTCACGGTTCGATTCGATTCTCGATTTTTTCATTTTTTTTTTAAAGCACAGTTTGCTATGCCATTTTTAGACTTTTATGAAATATAATATATGACCTTTGTTCGCAATGTACCACACTACATTGTCAAATTTAAAACATTTATTAACAAAATAATAATGTCACAATAACTTATATCTTCAGTCAATTAGAAACTTAAGCAAAATAACCTGCCATGTAGTTTCTCTTTTGTAACTGCAGTCTTATTCACAGAAGATGACATTCAAGTTCACAACAAAACAAACACGTTTTAACAGATACATCTGTTTTCCTTGCTTTACCTCGGTCTTAAAGTAAAAACATGACTGTGAAAAATATTATTTAATGTAGTATTTAATTAAATGCATTTATGATGAATAACATTTTCATGTCAAATTATGTTCATTTTGACCACGAACTGTGCGCTGTCACTTTAACTCAGCGCGTGCAGCAGAAATAGACTAGGTGAACGACACTCGACTCATTCGTGGAGGTGGAAAATCAAGTTATTTGTGCCATGCAAGATTTATTGTATAAAGATTCATACTGTTCTGAGTTTGAGTCTGCTGTTTTTGTCAATTTAAAGTTTTAATTTCAAAAGTGTAAGAATATGGTACACGCACAGTAGCAGAGCTTGCAAACTGTGGCTTTTTTGAAGCGCAAACTTTGAATGCGAATGTGGAAGTTGTCAACATAACTCACTGAAAATCACAAATACTCCAACTGTCCCACACCGGCGTCTTCAGTGAAAGAGGAGGGGTTCAAGTCCTGTCGATGGGTCTCCTGTGTCTGCAGTTGCCATGCTATCTTTTGACTGGTTGTATACATAGGCTGTATACTATAGCTAGAGGACTCGGACTCGCAGCACTTCAACACGCGTGTTTTTTCCCGCTTTGCAAACCGACTGGACGTGACATGGGGGCGTGGCAGTATCGACGATTCCATTTTTGAATTCGATATTCAAGATTGTGAATTAATTTCGATCGATTTCGATTTAAAATCGAAATCGTGACACCCTTAGAATTGACACAATGGTAAAAGATCGGAAGACCGAAGTTTCACATAGCGGAGCATTGCCATATCAATGCAGCATCTTCAAATATGGCCTGTGCATGCATTTTGTCCGTGGTACACCCTATAATTTCATTGAAATTAGTTAAATAGTGTTCAACTGTTAGCAAATTATAGGATAATTACGCAACAATAACCCGTTTTCAAGTGTCTCTGCCCTCGGGTTACAAATTACAATAAATTCAAAATAGTTTCACACTTTACATGTGGACACGGACTGATCCATTCTTAGTTGTCGTGATGGTTCATTTTCTTCTGATTCCTCATCTGATTCTGGCTCAAACATATAGGGTTGTATAATTTCAAGAGGCATCGCCTCGCTCGCACCAATCGGCAGCACCCGCTACTATAAACAGTTCCACAGAACCTGCACATGTTCTGACTAGGGGGCGATAATAATTTATGCATAAGCACTGACGTTAGCCAATCATAACAGTGGGCGTTAACACTGAACTCTTAAAGGGGAAACCACTCCAAAACAGACTGTTTGAATCAGAGGATGAGAAATAGGGTGGGAAAAGGTCAAAAATCACTAAATTTTTTAAGTTTTTTTGTCCAAAAACTATAATAATACTATACTTGCACCTAAGGGAACATAATAAAACAAAACAAAAAACAATGTCATGACCCCTTTAACCGGATGGTGTACAGATCGCACGGGATATAAATGGCATTGGATGAACGATTGGACTAAGTGTAGGGTTAAGGCATGAACTTAGTTGTATCCCATACATCAAAGTGCTTGGTAAAAGGATAAACCCTCGGCCTCTGCCTATACATTTGCTGCAGACATGGAAGAAGCCATCATTACAGTTGAGAAAACTAACAGGGACAGATGTTTCATTTGTCAGCAGGACACCAAGGAAAAACTCATTCATCCGAGTTTATTCAACAGAGAGCACGATCGTACTGGTTATGATACCATTGCAAGAAATGTTCCATTATTTCATAAGATCAATGCTCTGCCTATCTTACTTAGTCCAACCCGACTAGATGAAGGTGATGGCATAGAAAACACATTGACGCAGTGATATATCACCAGTGTGCCCTGGTAGTGCAGATATTCACTCTTGTCTAATCTATCTATAATCAACAAATCAACACAACTATATTTTGATGCATTAAAAGTTGTTCTTTAGAATAATCTAAAACATATTAAATAAAATGGCACCAAATCATCCTTAATGATAAAAAAAATTAATAATACATTTCTATCGGAAAATTTATTTTTTGAGGATCCAGGGGTCGGCCATCTTGAAAATAGAAATTTCAAGTGGCTGAGTGTTTTCTTGTCAAGCAACCCAAGAGACTGCTCAAACCAATTTGTATGCTTATGTCACTAACTAAACAATTATATCACTTAACTTCTCCATTTAGGTGGTGGTAATCTTGAAAAAAAAAGGCCGCCATGTTGAAATTTCAAGTGGCTGTGGGCGGTTTCTTTTCAAATGACCCTTTGAGACAGCTCATGGCAAATTTCATGCTTGTATCACCAACTAAATTATTTCTTAAGTCTAATTGCTCCACTAAGGTGGTGGCCATCTTGAAAAATGGCCACCATCTTGAAATTTCAAGTAGCTGTGGGTGGCTTATTGTCTAGTGACCATCAGAGACTGCTCATGCCAATTTTCATGCTTGTCTCACCAAATAAACCACTATATCACTTAACTGCTCCACTAAGGTGTCAGCCATCTTGAAAAATGGCCACCATCTTGAAATTTCAAGTGGCTCGGACAATTTTCTTGTCAAGTGACCCATGGAGACTGCTCATGCCAATTTTCATGCTTGTATCATAAACTGAATGATTCTGCCAAACATAAGCACTTAGCCGCTCCACTAAGGGAAAGAGAGGGAGATTGAGAAGGAGAGAGGGAAAGAGAGGGAGAAAGAGAAAGGGAAAGAGAGGGAGATGGAGAAGGAGAAAGGGAAAGGGAGAGCATGCAGGAAGAACCAGGTGAGGAAACAACAACAATAAATTGACATAGTGAATAGTGGCAAGCAAAACAGTAACTACTCATACTCCTATACTAACTTATTGGCATTAAGTAGCATTTACTATATTACATTTACTTTTTGTAACATTATTTTACACCTCATTTTTTCATAATAAAGGAGGAGGAAAACAACAGGGAGAGTCCATAAGGGATGAGAGGGAATTGACTAGAGAAAGAAATGAAGAGACAGAGGGAGTGTGACATAGAGACCACCAAGCCAAAGCAGCAGAGACAGAAGAGAGCTGTTCAGACTTAGGGGATAAGGACACTGGTCCTAAACAGTTAAAGCTGTCTCAATACCCTCATATTCAGTTTGGCACACAAAAAAGAGCCTTTCAAGAACAGTGGTTCAAAAGTTTCAGATGGGTGGAATACTCAGCTAAACAAAATGCTGCTTTCTGCTTTCCTTGTAGGGTATTTGGCAAAAATGTCAGAAAGGATGCACTTGTTAGTGATGGAGTTAATAACTGGCAAAAGGTTTCAAAAACATGAAACAACACAGTCACATAAGGACAGTGTGGTTTGTTGGAACAGCTACAAAGCAAGCCTGTCAAAAGAGAATGTTGTAGAGCAGATAGAGGCAGCAAGTACCACTGAAATTAGTGAAAGAAGGCAGTACCTAGAGCGTATTATGGCAGTAACCTGCTTCTTGGGGAAGCAAGGCATAGCATTCAGAGGTCATGATGAAACAGATGAGAGTCACAACAAAGGCAATTTCCTAGAGTGCATGTCACTTTTGACCAAATTTGATCCCTTCTTGCAGAGATACACAGCCCCTTCAAACACCACGTACCTCTCATCTGATAGCCAAAATGAGATGATAGAGTGCTGTTCACAAGAACTAACAGAAAATATCACCAGTGAGATAAAGGGAGCAAATATGTATGCCATTATGGCTGATGAGGCCAGGGATGGAAAGACAGAACAGTTGGCACTCTGTGTTAGATACGTGACTGTTGAGGGTGCCGTCAAAGAAAGGTTCCTAGCCCTTACAGAGGTGTCACAGTTTGATGCTATTTCGATTACAGCTGCAATTGAAAATCAGTTGGTAAAGAAGGGAATTGATCAGTTGAAATGTGTGGCACAGACCTACGATGGGGCAGCTGTCATGAGTGGGGATGTTGGGGGTGTACAAGCCCATTTAAAAAAAAAGCACCCTGAGGCAATTTATGTGCATTGCTATGCACATGAGTTAAATCTTGTTTTATGTCACACATGCAAAGCTGTCTCTGAAGCCACAGAGATCTTCAACATGCTGGAGAGTCTCCATTCTTTCTTTAGTGTCTCCCTTGTAAACCACCATAAGTTTGTGGACACTCAAAAGAAGTTAGGGTTGCAGCCAAGAGAACTTGTGCAGTTGTCAACTACACGCTGGGCATGCCAGCTTCATTCAGTGACTGCAGTGATTGATAATTTCCCTGCTATCATTGAGTGCCTCTCCACAATCAAGACGCCTACAGCAGTTGGATTGAGGGCGAAACTCAGTAAATTCTCCTCAGTGTATTTGCTGATGGTTTTCCACACTCTCCTGTCTGTAACAGCAGGTTTACACAGATACCTACAGAAGGAGACCACTGACATTGCCCAAGCAGTGACATACAAAAATGCAGTGACTGACACCATGAAGCAGAAACGCAGTGATACCACTGCTGCAGAACTGTACTCCAGAACAATAGCTATGTGTGAGGCAAACCAGATAGCAGTAGAATCATCCTCAGGACAGAGGCGGAAGACAAAGAGAATGGATGAATATGTTGTTGAGTCAACTTGTGGGGCAGGCAGTGAAACCTGTGGCTCTTCAGAGTCTGAAGATCTCAAGAGGAAACTTTTGTTTCCTTGTCTGGACCGAATGATCTGTGAACTTGAGAGGCGTTTTTCTGGTGTGAATGAGGATGTGCTCAATGGAATTCAGGCATGCAGTCCAATCTCAGGCCATTTCTTGTCTGTGCCTCATCTGACAGCACTGGCTCTGCATTACCATATTGAACTTAAGTCAGAGGAAGTGATAGTTGCAAAAAACTTTCTGAAGCGCAAGAGTGAGGCTGGTACAGTGCAGGACATGCTAGCAGTGTACAAACTCCTAGATTCGGAAATGTTTCCTTCACTGAAAGCTGTTATGCAGGTTGCCTTGACAATACCAGTTAGCAGCTGTACATGTGAGCGGTCTTTTAGTGCCTTGCGTCGGCTCCATACATGGCTCAGGAGGACCACAGGCCAAAGCAGACTCCAGCACCTAGCTGTGATGTCTATTGAGAAGGAGTTGCTTGAAAAAATTGAACACCAAAGGGCCATTGCCAGGTTTGCCACCCTCAAAGTGCGGCGACATAGATTAACTCTCCCAAAGTAGAGCCAAATGGGGATTCAGGGGAAATAATCTGTAAATAATCTGGATATTTTGGATTTACCTTCTTTTTTCTTTTTGCTCTTGATGTGAAGCTTGTTGTTTTATTATTTATTTATGACTTATATTGGTTTATGCAAGTTCAGACAGTTGTGCAACCAGATATTTATATTAGAATATATATTAGAGATGGCCATTTGTAAATAATTTACAGTTCTGAATTACATTTTGTTGTCCAAGTACCTGTTACTTTGTTCAATGACAATAAAGTTGAATATAATCTAACCAATCTGATGACTGTTGATAGAAAAGGAGGCACATGGAGTTAACGGTCAGGAAAACCAGCTGAGTGAAGGTGGTTGTGTTTGTTACAGGGGGCTGTCTGTGTAAACTCTCACAATTAAGATGGTGTTCTGAAAAGATCTCAAAAAAAGAAAAAAAAAGCTGCATTTTGGAGTTAGTTAAACCAATGTTAAAATGAGAAAGTTATTTTTCAATAGACATATTGTTTGTTTTTGTGTGAAAAGAGGGTGGGTGGTGGCAGTGGGGGTCATTGGGTGCTCAGCACCCCTAAAGCTCTGACCCTAGAATCGCCCCTGCAGCGCATTGATTGGATTAATCAAGCTCTTTCTCATGAGTAAAAGCAGAGTTAGCTCGAGGTAGCCTGGGAAAACCCTGACAAACTTCTGGCAAATTTGAGATTTTCTCTGCAAGTCCATCTGGCCAAGTGCCCATTCAAGCCCATTTCCAATTTTTCCAAATCGAGGCACCAATCACAAACGTTGAGGCGATCTTTACATGATGACGATCGCGTAGCGACATTGAAGCGTCATTTCCTTCATCGTTTTGATTGATTTTAGGTCTATCCAATTTGGGTCGAGGCATTTGAGTGAGGTCTGTTGGTGACGTCCCTTTGGAAATGGGCTGTGAATGAACCTTCCCCAGACCCACTCTCAGTTACAACTTTACAACTGAGAAGGGTCTGGTGTCAACCAGTCTAAGCTCCAGGGCCAGCTGACGTAGAATCGTGCCTGCAGCCAGTCACACACTACGAAGGCTTCTACCTCACATTATGTGACGTTGCCTCGACTTTGCTTTTCAAACCGGGAGAATAAAATTGCTCGGGAAAACGCAATATAACCATTTTTATACTTATTGGTAAAATTTATGAGTGCTTTTAGTATTTTCAGCTATGTGCAACCTGTACATTTCTGTTCTGTTTTGGGGTTTCATGACCCTTTAACATTACAGAGCAGACTATCTGGTCCCCTGCTACTTTCGTGGAGTACAACAGTGAGTGTAAATGATTAGGGAATATAACTGCAAATGTCGATTTCATGTGATCTTACAAAACATTTAGCATTATTTTTCAAGGTTATATTCAAACCAAAGCATACATACAGAGTGAACACAAACTCTGTACTTTACTGTTGTTATATCCTTAAGTAAATTCATATGATAACTTGCATAATATAAATGTATTTATTTGCATACATTTACAAAGACAATGACCTTTAAAAATAAATTAACTTTTAAAAATGACGTTTATCAACAAAAGAATTGTGCCAAAATGTATTGAATATCAAAAACTAAAACTCCAGACAGCTTAGAGACAACAGAAACACCAAAAAATCCACAAACCCTGTAATGATAATGTCCCTGTGCTTATTGGAGCTTTGTTAGCTGGTGCTGGGGTTTCCTGGGACAAAGAGTACGAGTTGTGATTCAGCCTGTGTGGTCCTGAGTAATCGAATGGAGTTTCCCAATGCCTAGGGCAGCTATGTAGGTTTTCGTACACCTATATCTTAAAGCGAGACACCCTGCTGGAGATGGCCTCATCCTAAGCAAGCCGGTCGTACTCTGGACACAATGGTAGTGGTATGGGGATTCTCAAGACCTCATCCGCATATGGTGCAGGATCCACAAAGACTTGATCAAATATGAGGTCCAGCAGGTCATCCACATATCCTGTGCAATATGACATTTTTTATTTGTAGATAGAAGATATTTTTAAAATAAAAGTAATGTACAATTCTATCACATTTTGTAAGTAAACTCAGGTTATACATACTGAAAGTTGCTTGTCTCTTCACTTCTCTGACCCTATATTCTCCCTCCTTGGCCTTCGGAAAGGTCACTTTGAGCAGGGGTTGACCTGCTGCTGTTGTGGCTTGAGGACGCCCAGCGTTCTCGTTGTAGTGTAGTGCTGCTAGGTACAGTCTGAAAGCAAGAAATACATTATCAACATAACATGAAAACGGTGTGTGCAAATGTGAAATTCATTTTACAACAATTACGTTACCTGCACAACATTCCAAGAAATGGAAAGACCACATTTTTGGGTGCAAACCGTTGTATGACACTGTGGAAAACCTCAATGGAAAAAGTCTGGTAGTGAGGACTTAGCTTGGCCACATCCTTCAAAATTCTCTTGTTGGAGAGAACTTTCTCCAACTTGTAATATGCCAGAGTTCCTAGAATTGGAAATAGTCTTTTATTATACTAATCAGAAATAAGAACCGAATATGGATTTAATTTTGACTAAAAAAGACAAGCTTTATGCTATGCATACAGTTTGTTTAGAACTAACTTCATTGTTTCTTCAGACTACATACCAGCTGCCAGCCACTTGTTTTTGTTTAGACTTTTCTTTGGTGGATGTAGACATGCAGGAAAAATGGTGTCTTCATGTGTGTGCTTATCTCGGACATGGTTCAGCATAGATGTCCATTTAGCCACTCTTTCAGGCCCATTGCTTGATGATTTAGCAGTCCAATAGATGTGATTTTTAATACTACGCAACCAGTTACGTAGTTTCTCACATCCCTTCAACTTGCAAATTTTCTCCAGCTGTTTTGAAATTCCTGGAGATTACAATTAAATACAAGTATGATAATACTCTAAATAAGTAGACCAATGTGTAATAGGTGGTGGATAAAAACAAAACAAAAAAACAATTACAATGTTATTGGTGATGCAGAAACATCCACTATTACAGTATTATCACATTTATTAAGTATGTAAAACTCTTGAAAATTATATGAATGGTAGTAAGGTTATATACCTTTCTCTATGTGCCAGACATCATAGAAATGGTTGACGTTGCGCTCCCTGATTAATTTTTTTATTTGGGGGTGCCGGTCAGTTACAATGCAGTCCAGAGTCACACCACGAGCGTCCAAAAAGTCGAGACTTCTCCTCAAACCTTCCTTCTCCATGTGGTAACTTCCTCCCACTTCATTACTCTGTCAAAGAAACGTAGTATAATGAGTCTTTTAATTAAAAACGTAAATATTCCAGAATGTTGCTACAAAGGTTTCTGCTCACCTACCTGGACGAGTTGTACGTCAACAATGGTGTTTGTCTCCAGGTCCATCATTGTGTAACTTCCATACTTGGCAGAGTGCCCTTCAAAACCAATGTTACATAATTCCTAATTACATACTGTGCCTTGTCTGGTAAATGTGCAAAAAGTCTATAATTCTTGATCAAGCCTATCAAACGTTCTTTTTTTGGATTTTCCATTACATGTTTAATTTTTCCCACAATGTACCTGGTGAGTCAGCCCTCATGTCTCCTCCAACAATGACCTTTTTCCTTTGAGTTAACTGCTGTAGCATCTCATCCTGCCAGTTTCTCCATTTGTGAAGAATAGCAGGCTCAATCCACATTCGCGCGTGGCGACGAAAGGTGTCGTACCTGAAAAGTTGTAGCTTCATTGCTGAAAATATCTGACAACATAGAGAACAGTAAAGTTGCTATACAGTAAAGTAAAAAATGACTAAATGTAATCATCTTTGCCTTTATAAATGTTTAGTCTCTGTAACTGCATTGCGATTATACTTTTTCAAGTGTGAAGAATGAAGCACCACAGAGATACACTGCAGCAGAAAGGTGAAGGTTGCCCACTGGAGTACAGCCCATAATTGGCTGACTGTTCCATTTCCGTGAGAACTGACAGTGGTGGCAGAGTTGTTCAACACGTAGAAATGTCCCAAGCCTTTGCGATCGTACATGACAGCTTCGCTGACATACCGGGCACAACTCGAACAGTTCCATGATGCAGGTCTCATAGACAATATATTTATTCATGTTTTGAACAGGACTGGATGCTTGAGCTCTGAAAAAATATGCATCCATATAAGCACAACGTGAGGGTTGCTATGATTAAAACAAACATAATTCTAAACCATCTGCACATGATAGAAACTTACAAGAAGCCTTTTGGCTCTGTTATTGATGTGTGATTGAATGTGACATCACTCTCTTGTGCTGTTAATATAGAAGAGCATTCCTTGAGAGTATCTTCTTCTTCTCCCTCTTTCTCATGGTCCAGATGAGGTCTCTTTGGTGGAGTCTTGAGTGGTTTGGAAGAGATAACTGCTGTATGAGAAACTGATGCCATGGTACGGTCAAAACTTGACACAGTTGTCTGGACACCTGCAATGTATAATGGAGCAAGTGTTATGGCACATCGTTTAACGAAATTAGGGTGATATGATGATTGAATAAATGATCCACGGGCAAACATCAAGCTATATTGTAGTTATTATTTAATGTAGCAGAAATATCATGGTCACAATTTATTTATCGAAAGCTATTAGGGATGTGAATTTTTGCCAAAAATGCCATTCGAAAATCGAGGAGCAAAAGTCGATTATCGTTCGAAAAGCAAAAAAAAAAAAAAAAAAAAAACGCAAACTCACAATGACAGAAAGGGAGGCCAATTTCATCTTTAGCGATTTGTCATCAAACAAACTTTATTATTCGAACAATTAACATGTTTTCGTCGTTTTTTTAACATACCGGTAGTTAACATAGAAGAGAAAAACAATATAGCTGCTAGCACGACAGTCCGTTTTTGCATCGCCAAACCAGATGCTCGTTAGATAAAAAAAAAAATAATGTCATAATGATTTTATGCAAACCTCAAAAAACCTGCAAACCCAAAAAAAAAAACAAAAAAAAAAATCCTTCCCTTTTCCTTTAAATCCTCGCTTGCCTGGCTCATGCTACTCTGAGCTATGTCTGAACTTTGTATTTTGAGCACTTCTTGCGTTGTTACTGCCTCTTCACGATGACTCGCTTGGTTTAGTCCTCAGTTGTAAGTCGCTTTGGATAAAAGCGTCTGCTAAATGACTAAATGTAAATGTAAATGTAAACCTGCCTTGTTACTGCAAAAGCCTACTTTTTAAACAAATTAGTTTCAATCAAAACTATTCGTGTGCCACTGCGCAATACACACACATTACCGCGGGTGTTCATTTCATAAACTGTGGACAATGGTATATTTAATGTAGCCTATAAATTAATGTATATATGTCCACAAAACGGATAATGTCATCATAGCCTACTTGTAGTGCTATTGTCGAGTAATAATCTGTTTGGTTGTAAAATTACCTGAATGACATGAACTTGAATGTATCGTCCTGTGGAATCATTCATTCACAGACATCATACTAAGATGTTCAACTAGGCTAGATCTTCATCGCTGGCAAAAAATATGATGCATTTGCAGATTTGCTTTCACTAGACTAAACTGTAGGTCCACTCCGAGTCGAGTGTGAATTGAAAGCGCTTCAGACGATTCAGTGCGCGGGGAACTGAACAGATCATACTATGGCGTTATTTTCCTGTCAAATGTCGAGAGCGCATTATTGTTGCGCGAAAGTACATTAATATAATGCGCGAGTCTCTCTGCTCGCGCGCGGAATTAATGTGCCGAGTGCGAATCTCTCTGCTCGCGCGCGGGAACTGGGCGTGCGCTCTCAGATAGACGCTGCTCTTGTAAGAATTTTCTCTGGGCTCGCTCGGAGAATATGCCTGCACTTAAAACGTGGTCAGTGCAATCGCGAATCTCTCCTCTTCTAATGGTGTATGTGCTTAGACTGTGTCCCGTGCGTTCGCGCATGCCTAAGTACTTCTCTTCGATTTCTTTCTCTTTGCTCTTGGCATAAACGCTGTCAAAACGGCAACAACCAATCAGAAATAGGCTTCAACGACTGACCAATGAAAACATCGTACATGGAATCTTACTGGTTGATATTGAACCGCACATGGAATAAGTTCACTTAAGTTCAATCAAGACGAGCCGAGATGGTTTAATTTGTTTAAATGTGATAAATATGTCAAATGTATCTTTGAAATGTCTGGGAAGAGGGCGATTGGATTATTTTACATATAAATGACCTAGACTGTCTATATGCACAAAACATTGGCTCAGACTTTAGGCACTGTATCTGCGTTTTTTCTTTTTTGTCCAATACAAATAACCTGGTGGCATGCCCAATTGAAAGTGAGATTTTTGAGCAAAATAGATTTGAAAGCCGATTCCAAAAGGCAAAAATAATATTTTACGTCTGATAATTAACACATTTGTCTCGTGCAATCACACAAGTGATTAAACATTAAGTACGTATCGAGATCAACTGCTAAATATAAGTAGCCTAGCCTATATAATGGTTGATATTGAACCGCACATGGAATAAATTCACTTAAGGTGAAAGACGAGCCGAGATGGATCCGCCGAATCGACGATCTAACCAGTTTTATTTGTTTTGATAAATATGTCAAATGTATCTTTGAAATGTCTGGGAAGAGGGCGATTGGATTATTTTACATATAAATGACCTAGACTGTCTATCTGCACAAAACATTGGCTCAGACTTTAGGCACTGTATCTGCGTTTTTTCTTTTTTGTCCAATACAAATAACCTGGTACTTAAATCAATCTCAATACTTACCAATCAACATCAACAAAAGCCACCTTAACACTACAAAATGTGTAACCTACATCATTTACGATATTTATTGCTGAATCTGATTAATACTTTATAAAAGAAAGAAAAAAAGAAATAAAGAAATAAAGAAAAAGACTGTGATAATACATTCAGAATTCATTTAGTAAACAACTCCAGCGTTCTCCGTGGTGAGTAAAGTTAATCAAAATGCCACGATAAAGAAAATCTACTGCAGATGACACTTTCATTAATTTCACATTACTTCATTCGTGACAGCCATAATAGATATAGCATAATTTTACTGCATGGGGCATTTTGCCCCTTATCTTAGATTCCCCCCAAATCTTTGAATTTAGTAGTTGATCTCGCTAAGTAGGCTACGTACTTAATGTTTAATCACTGGTGTGATTGCACGAGACAATGTGTTAATTATCAGACGTAAAATATTATTTTTGCCTTTTGGAATCGGCTTTCAAATCTATTTTGCTCAAAAATCTCATTTTCAATTGGGCATGGCACCTGTAGTGTGAACAATGTGGTTGCCAGTCTAGGTAATTTATATGTAAAATAATCCAATCGCCCTCTTCCCAGACATTTCTAAGATACATTTGACATATTTGTCAAAACAAATTAAACCATCTCGGCTCGTCTTGATTGAACTTAAGTGACATTATTCCATGTGCGGTTCAATTTCAACCAGTAAGATTCCATGTACGATGTCTCGTTTTCATTGGTCAGTCGTTGAAGCCTATTTCTGATTGGTTGTTGCCGTTTTGACAGCGTTTATGCCAAGAGCAAAGAGAAAGAAATCGAAGAGAAGAGTACTTATATGCGCGAACGCACGGGACACAGTCTAAGCACATACACGCTTACTTTAAGCGAAGAGGAGAGATTCGCGATTGCACTGACCACGTTTTAAGTGCAGGCATATTCTCCAAGCGAGCCCAGAGAAAATTCTTACAAGAGCAGTGTGTATCTGACGCCGGTTTCACACCGCACGCGTTCGCAGAGGCTCGTATTTTTTTCGGCGCCCATGTTAACAGATTAGAGCATTCACACCGCACGCAGAGGTGGCGCGTCAGCGCGTAGCAGGAGCAGAGCAGGAGCAGCAGTGCCGCGATCGTTTCGGCGTCTGGTCTATTTTTGCCGCGCGGCTTACGCTGAATTAAAGTGACAATGCATTGATCCTGGCCAAAATACACAGCAGTTTTACCCAAAAGCGCATTGATGATATCTATTGTGTTTTAAACAGTCAATCAATGACCTTCAACAATTTAAAAAGAAAACAAAGTCAACAAAAACAAAGATGAGCAAAAAGTTATATAATATAGCCTATTAATTAATAAAATAAGCTACTTGACAAGTCTTTTCTCTTAAATGTATTTGAAAACTAAATAAAACAATGCCAACTTATTCATTATAGAGTACTTTGTCTGTAACACGCCGTGGTTCAGCCGCGCGCGTCAAACGCTGCCAGTATGAAAGCAAAACGCGCGTGTCCTGCTTCCGCTCACTATACGCACTGCTCCTGCGCTGCTTACGCTCTGCTACGCGTGCAGTGTGAAACCGGCGTGAGAGCGAGCGTCCAGTTCCCGCGCGCGAGCAGAGAGATTCGCACTCGGCACATTAATTCCGCGCGCGAGCAGAGAAATTTCGTGCTCACTCATTATATTCCGCGCGCGAGCAGAGAAATTCGCGCTCGCGCATTATATGAACATACTTTCGCGCTACAATAGTGCGCTCTCGACATTTGACAGGAAAATAACGCCATATCATTCAAACTGATTCGCGAACCGATTTAGACAGATCTGCCAACTTGTTTGATGAAGTCTTTGAACAGAATCGACTCAAAAGTGATTCATTTGTGAATTAATGGAGCATCGCTCATGCATGCCCATAAAAAAGATACAGCGCGCTTGGAATAAACTACGCATTTAACAACATGTATTGCATTAAAGTAACAAGAGGTACGTCGCCCAACGTAGTGAAGTAAATGTAGCCTACTTTGTTACTACCATAGACGGTTACTACTAAGGGTGTCACGATTTCGATTTTAAATCGAAATCGATCGAAATTAAGTCACAATCTGGCATATCGAATTCAAAAATGGAATCGTCGATACTGCCACGCCCCCATGTCACATCCAGTCGGTTTGCAAAGCGGGAAAAAACACGCGTGTTGAAGTGCTGCGAGTCCGAGTCCTCTACCTAGCTATAGATGGGTTTCCGTTTCTCTAATTACCCATTATCCTCTGCGGCGCGCCGCCATGTTGTGTGTCAAAGCTGTCATCAAAGCCCGTCTGTCATGCTCATGTTTACCTGATGTTTACCGCCTTTTCATTTACCCAAGTATTTTTGACTCTTTTGTGTTGAGGTAATTTTTTTGTACGTGTTTTAAATCGGTGTGTTATTCGTTCAATCAAATTTTTGATTTCTTATTTGATCGGTGAATAATGTACATGAACTGCTGCGCTTGTGACAGGACCTATTTTTTACAGTCTATGGACGGACGCATGCTGAAAGAACGAGCAGAAAGAGAGAGAGAGCCGGTCGCGCGCGCGCACTCCCTCTCTCTTCGGAGCTAGGCGAAAGTGTAAACAAGACTTCACCGTCTCCAAACTAAGCGCTGTCTTGCTCTCACTCCCTCGTGGAAAAGTTAGTCTGGAGCCCTGCATTGACGGTTCACATCGCTGTAGCCAGGCGGCTGATATCTGCACAGCCCTTATTATACGGTACATTTAGACTCCGTGTCAAGACAACACCATCTGAGTAAAAAAAACAACAACAACACAACGCTCCGAACTAATTTAGTGTAGGAGAGAGATGGAGAGCAGAAGCACGGAGCGATGTGCTCCAGGTGTAAGTTAGCCTCTGCCTCTGGCTCGACCAGCTGATGTGGCCACAGAGAAAGTGATGAAGGTGGACAATCGTCAGAGTGTTGTTTTGCCCAGCCAACACCTCTCAAGGGCTGTGTCGAAAGTAGCCGCCTGGGTACAGCGATTTGACAGCCGATGAGAGCTAACGTTAGCGCATTTAGCTAGCCCATCTTGGAAATGATTAGATAAAGTGTCACATCTCCAGAGCACAAAAACCTCTAAATGTTCACAAGAGCAGCACTGAACATTAACTCCAGCCAAAAGGAGAATAATCACATGATTTTCATGTTCAGAATAATGCCCAGTTTAATTATTATCATGCTCCGTAACACAAACGCTTGACCCACTTGACACACAAGATGGCGCCGTAAGGAGTTGCGGGAGAAATGTGACGTCATCGGAAACCCATCTATAGCTGTATACAGCCTATGTATACAACCAGTCAAAAGATAGCATGGCAACTGCAGACGCAGGAGACCCATCGACAGGACTTGAACCCCTCCTCTTTCACTGAAGTCGCCGCTGTGGGACAGTTGGAGAATTTGTGATTTTCAGTGAGTTATGTTGACAACTTTCACATTCGCGTTCAAAGTTTGCGCTTCAAAAAAGCCACAGTTTGCAAGCTCTGCTACTGTGCGTGTACCATATTCTTACACTATTTAAATTAAAACTTTAAATTGACAAAAACAGCAGACTCAGACTCATAACAGTATGAATCTTTATACAATAAATCTTGCATGGCACAATTAACTTGATTCTCCACCTCCACGAATGAGTCAAGTGTCGTTCATTTCGCACCGAGTCTATTTCTGCTGCACGCGCTGTTAAAGTGACAGCGCACAGTTCGTGCTCAAAATGAACATAATTTGACATGAAAATGTTGTAATTTCATCATAAATGCATTTAATTAAATACTACATTAAATAATATTTTTCACAGTCATGTTATTACTTTAAGACCGAGGTAAAGCAAGGAAAACATAGATGTGTCTGTTAAACCGTGTTTGTTTTGTTGTGAACTTGAATGTCATCTGAATAAGACTGCAGTTACAAAAGAGAAACTACATGGCAGGTTATTTTGCTCAAGTTTCTAATTAACTGAAGATATAAGTTATTGTGACATTATTTTGTTAATAAATGTTTTAAATTTGACAATGTAGTGTGGTACATTGCGAACAAAGGTCATATATTATATTTCATGAAAGTCTAAAAATGGCATAGCAAATTGTGCTTTAAAAAAAAAAAAAAAAAAATCGAGAATCGAATTGAACCGTGACCTTAGAATCGAAAATGTAATCGAATCGAGGATTTGGAGAATCGTGACACCCCTAGTTACTACCATAGACAGACAGTAAAGGTTAGTCTATACCCACCTCTGTTGGGCGCAGAGTTAACGGTCACGACAATGCTCTTCTTCTGTTGTTTGTTTACACTATGTATGAAACGCTGGTATCCTAGATTGCGCAGGAGGGGATTTCATTCATGTTAGTGACACCTGTGTCCCTGACAGGAAAATACTCTGCTGCGCGATCTGTGACAGTAGGCGCGCCGTCAATTATGTCACATTGGTAGGCTATTGCGCGAAAATATAACGATATTCGAATAAGCAATTTTATGATCGAATTTCAAACGCAGTTCGACTATTCGAAGATCACGACTCATCCCTAAAAGCTATGTAGGATTTCTATGAGTGTATGATAGACTGACGACTAAGCGCTCATATGAATGCAAGACATTCACATTCACATTCTCTATTGCAGCTGCTGTGCGAAACAAACATAATTAAAACCATCAACATACCGATACTCCTGTGGTGTGCTTGAAATGTCCTCGTTGATGGTTGTGTGACAAAACTGTGTAGCTGTGATGGTTCTGTCTGGACGCCAACATCCCTCGAGCTACGGCTTTGTGTAGATGTGATGGCCTTTGCAAATATAAATACTTCTCTTTATAAACGTGTGGTTATACAGTATATAAACAAGGTTTACAATAGACGACGGACATCTAGGGCCCTATTTTAACGATCTAAGCACATGGTCTAAAGTGAAGGGCGCAAGTGCACTCGGTGCCCGAATCCACTTTTGCTAGTTTAACGATGGCAAAAATGGTCGCCGCGCCCGGCGCATGGTCTAAAAGGGTTGTCTCTATTTTTAGAGATGCACCGATTACAATTTTCTAGGCCGATTCCGATTTTCATTGAGTTTGACCTGCCGATACCGATTTTAGCCGATTCTGATTTTATTTTTTCTAACCACTTTTCAATTTTCAATAACACAAATATTTATTTTCTATATATATATATTTTTAAAACACCATATACTTTTTAGTCAAACTCAATAATAAAAAGTTTAAATGGGTACATTTTCTATAAATATTTTATATAAAGAGTCTTCATTTTCTTTTCTGACACAGCCTACTCCAGTTCTTGTTAAAACACACGACATGCAAATTGTGTGCATTTTGGGCTTTTTTTTTTTTTGTCCATCAAAAGTGTGCTTTCACTTTAATTGAGCGTGAGCAGCGCAGCAAAAATAGACACGGCACTGAAACCGCTTCACTGCTGCTCACGCGACGCTCCTGATTGACGCTCACGCGCTGCTCGGTGCCGGTTAATCGGTGCATCTCTACCTATTTTCTTAATGAGTAATGGGTGTGTTTTGAGCGTAACGTGTAAAACTGAGTCTCGTCTCCCAGTTGTGCTGATGCCATGGGGGATTCGCTATTTACATGCCGGAATTTGCAAGCGGAAAGACTGAACACGTCTCCAAAGAGGAAATGGATCTAAAGCAAGCAAGCAGACCATCTACGGGACAAGTCGGATTCCACAATATCTTAATGTACACAATAATAATCTCTTAAATTGTAATCCTTTTATTTTTAATATTTGGCTAGTTTGTGTGCTGCTGGGCATCCCTGTGTGTGTAATAAACAGTGTGGACACGCGTTGTGGACCGGCCTATAGGCTCATATAACTAACACGCTCTTTAAATAACAAAAAATAAATATTTTGACTTTCGACTTTTTGATTTTGACTTTAGACCAGGTTTTTGTTGGTCAATGGCGCACGCAGTCTACTTCAGTTTCCTCAAAATAGCAATGCGCCTACAATGCGCCTGAACACACCTCGTTTTCAGACCAACACACCCATTGGCACAAATGCATTTGCTATTTAAACAATGTGGCGCAGGACGTGAAAATGATAACTGCGTCAGGCTGAAACTATCAAATAACACTTGTGTCACATTTGGTGCTGCATTGCACCAGGTGTATGATGGGTCCCTAGACTTTAGCCGCATTTGTTATGGAAACGGCTAACAGTCACATCGACTGAAATGGCAATTCTCTCAAAAATCATAAAAAATAAACAGTGTGACACTTACTTCTTCTGCAGGTGAGGCTGGATAACGAAGAGTTGGTACTGATCCATCCTTCAGGATCAATTTTTTAGCAAAACCTGCTTTGTACTGACCCTCATTCACAAAACAGTCTGGTATAAAATGTTTTGCACAAACATACACGAATTTAGGTAGATTAGGGGGCACACTCCCTTCAAAAATAAAAGTAATCCACCGCGTCTTCAGCGGCTCAGACGTCGGGAGTAAATGACGACTGCTGTGTTCATTCTTACATCCAACAAC
Organism: Semotilus atromaculatus; assembly: GCA_031834385.1. NCBI lineage: Eukaryota > Metazoa > Chordata > Actinopteri > Cypriniformes > Leuciscidae > Semotilus > Semotilus atromaculatus. The sequence continues at coordinate 4,187,721 of JAULUF010000040.1, read as the reverse complement.
AAAACACCTCAATCGCTTAGAAGACATTCTTGTCTACAGCTGGTCCCACGTTGAAACAATGTTGGACTGTGTACAGCTCACTCAGGTCGGGTCTATGTCTGTCAACAGTCGTGGGCGGAGCCTGTGAAAAAGTACATCAGATTGCCCAGAATCAGAAAACAGCTTGTTCTGAGACAGCTTATGATTTATGGGGATTAAGAAAAAAAACTTTATTTTTATCATTTAAGGGTGGTTGTGTACACACACTGCCAACACACATTATGTTCAAACACCATGTAAAAGTGAATTTAGAATGTGGCCTTTAATTTCGAAAAGAGAAATACTGAATTGACCTCCTTAAAAAGACTTATGATTGATGCTAAAGTTTCAAAGGTCTCTCAGTTTGTATCTAATTGATCATCATTTCTTAATTTAGGATGAAAGTTATATATTATTCATTGATTATTATAAAGCCTTTGACCATGCAATCATGATGGATACTCTTGATTTTTTTGGTAATGTAATAATAATGCATTATTAATAATTATTTGGTAATAATTTTATCAAAGCGGTTCATACAGTGTAAAACGATTGCAATACTTCAATTAAATTACCTTTTGGAACAATTCCCAGATATAATATTTCTAGATGTGTAAAACAAGAAGACCCTGCAGCTCCTTTCATATTTTGCTTAGTTGTTATGATTATTAGTTATGCAAGTGTTGTGTCTTCATATGTTAAAAAGAAAAGCCTTTAGAATTTATTTTGTTTGTTCTTAATTTGTTTATTATTTTAGGGAAATATCACATTCATATTATGTTGATGGTCAATAAATACACCTAGTTTTATACAATTTAAGTTTGAGCTTTGTCAGTAACTTAAATCATTGGAGGGTATAAAGAACGCCAAGGCAAAAAAGACTATAGATCGTGGTAAAGCCATGAATTGTTATCCTTTTTAAGGACCTGTGTATTTATTTTGTAATGATGGATTTGATTTCAATAGCCCTGTGTATATAGTTCATGTACACTATCATGTTACACTATGTACACTATCACCCATGTTATTGCTATCTGTATTTTATAATATTTTTTACAGATTTTCTTGCTGTTATTTTTATTTAATTATTGCTATTTTGTATTTAATTGTTGTGCTTTATTATTACTAAATAAAGCATTACAAAAAACAAACTAAAAAAAAGCATAGGGATGGTCACTTCCGATTGGAATTTTCCAGTGCCTCAATTCGTGTTTAAGATGTACAATCTGATTCATAATACAAGGGGCGAAATGAGACGAACATTTTCTGTTCTGCTGAAGCGCTTTACTCTCAAAATAATAACTTACATTAATGTTAGATAAAGCATTACATTGTTACTTTCAATAATAATTGCGTTATTTAACAGTTCTTATAAAAACTATAAAATTGTTTAAACAGTTTGTATGGACTGAAACACTTTAAACGCACAAACCTTTCTTTTAGCCAGATTAAAGACACAGGACCATGGCGCAGCCTTGTGACGTCACATCACTATACCAAAATAAAAGTCCTGTCTTTTTCTTTTGCTTTTAATATGTTCTATAGTGCCGTATTGTTTAATTTCTTTTATAAAATGTTCACAAGTTGGCTTAGCTTTAGCCCATTTCTTCGCATGAATGTGATATTTTCGAGGGAAAAAATAAAAAGTTGAATGAGAAAAAATATTGTTATTTTGGAATCAATGGTATCCTGTACAAAAAATAATAACATAATTCAGATCAATTTGTCTTAATGTTCCAAACAGTCTAGAAATGAAGTTAGAGACATCCAACATTCAAAGAAAAGATGTAGTCTTCCATTTTCAAATTGAATCGTCCAAGTAACTCTTTTACAGTGTACATTCTGTGTAGAATTTTAAAGGATACTTATTTAACTTTATTATTTGGAGAAAAAAAGTATTTTTTATTGACCATACTTTTTTCCACTGAATGTTTTAATATTAAGCCCTTTACTGTCACGCTCATATTTGGGCATAGACATGAAAATGCACTATACAAACTTAAACAGCTGTAATTCATGAATGCTTTGGAAAACAGACATAAGGTTTGGTCTTTTTTGAAAGAAGACACATGGAGAATTATTGTTCAAGTGGAATAATTAAAACATTTATGTTTCTTTTAAAGTTTATTGTTATGAAATTTTGTTGTACAGTATATATATATATATATATATATATATCAATATATTTTTCAGCCTAAAAATGCAAAAAAACAAACAAAAAAAAAGTAAAAGCTACAAGTCTAATAAATGAGTTGTTTAAATTTCAGCTTGATATTTTTAAAAAATAGGTTTATGTGAGACTTTTAGTTGGGACACCAAAAATGGTCACTAGGAGACACCCTTGTTCATTGGTGATTCCCAAAGGTCCCTTAATCCGAGTTCAGACAGCACAATTTTCAAAGTAGTCGGGTCACTGTTCTTTTCACACTGCGTGACTATCTGGGGTAACATTCAGTTGCTGCTGTGTTCACACTGAACGATGGATCGGCGACAGGAGGTTTCACACTGCATGACATTTTGTCCTTCAGGGGATTTGCCTTCATAAATAAAAAAATTCCCACGTGTATCCATGGGCTGATTCAGCCAAAACGAAAAGTTTGTACCCCAACTTCGTTGGCTTTTCTTTTTGGTAGGCTACTGTTTCAGCCCAATCCGTGCTTTGGATGCCACCATATCCTCTCATCTACTGCGATATGTTGATGAGGGTGAAAATAGGTCTTGCAGGCATCTCTTATCTCCTGGTATACTGGCTTCAATTAACCACTAAACCCACTGAAAGTTGATGTAGTAGCTGATGCAGATGAGGTTGAAGATTCAGACAAGTCCTCACCATCATCATCTGAATACCTATTGCAACAATATAGTACAAACTGAATAGTATAAAACTTACATAGTATGTGCAACAATATGGTACAAACTGAATATAGTAAAAAACTAATATGGTGCATGCAACAATATAGTACAAATTGAATAAAGCATTAAACTAACATAGTACATGCATGCATAATTCAATTATATATAGATCTAAACTTATACAATTATATGTTTACATCATATTTATACGTATAATTAGTAAAGATTGTGTAATAGAATAGAGAAAAAAAATATCACACACCTTTCTAGGGTTGAATCGGACATTTCCTCTGGCAAAAGCACGTCTGGTTCATCATCACTCGAATTTGGCTCATCACTGTCTGAATGATGATTTACAAAGTCATCAATCGATTTACAAAGCTCCTCAACAACTTCTAGCAGTGTAAAACACTTTTTAGGCCTCTGTGGATCCACCTTGTAAGTGTTGCAGCGATTAGTGAGAGTGCAGTTTGTGTGTTCCTGCTTTCTGCTCTGCATGTTCATAAACATTCAGCAGCGTTTACAGACAGGAGGTTGATTGTGATTGGCACGTGTTTGCAATTAGACCTAAACTAAGTTTCTATTGGATAACCTGTTGGTTTCAAAGCAAAGTTGCTTTCAAACCTTAGTAACAGCTATGACAGTTATTGGACATGACATTGTGAAGGTGGGCTGTTGCTGGTCAGAACACTCTATCAATATAGCAATTAATATATTATAGCAAATCCACACACACAAAAAAATCACATTCAAGACAGTATACATGAACTATGAATATAGATGGATATTCTCTATTTTTATAATATTATTTAATAAATTTGTATGAACAAATACAAGAATATATGTTTTATTATGAATTTTTTGCATAAAAACAGAAGTTTAAATTATTCAAATTGGGTCCATTGACTTTTTGTGACAAAGGTCAGAACTCCTGTTATGATGCAGATTTTTTGAGGTGCACTCTTGTCATAAATTAATCGATTACTCTTCCTACATAATTTATAACCAATTTAAGTCAAATATCTATTTAGGAGTCTTAGACCTTTCCAACAACATATAGTTAGTCATAATTAGATTAATATTTAATAGTAATATAGTGAAGTAAAGTTAGGCGTCCAGCCAGTGTGACGGTCACAGTTAGATGACAAAAACACAAATAATTTTTCTTTAATACATTTCTAATATATCTGTTACTGCATTTATCTTTTGCAATATTAATATCTCCAATAAATATTGTATCACTGTAAATAGAAAGGTTGGTTTAAGTTAAGAGGGCAGAATCCAGGACTTCGTAATAATGATACAACTCTACTTGGGATTGAATCAAAGATAATAGCATAATCTTTTGGCTTCACATGGATCTTAAATTTATTTAGGAATTCTTATTATGATAAAAGTAGGCCTTATTCATTAAGCAACTGATTAACAGTAAGTATTTCATAGTCATACCAAGTCTGATTAAAGATAAAGACTTTTTTTTTTTTGTACTGGGTATCTCTATTATTCAATATAAAGTACAGATGTGGTTAAAAGTTATGTTTATAGATTAATTGCCAAGCCAGCAGTGTCTTCCGATATGGAGGTTTGTCAGTTTAATTGGATTTATTTTTTTATTTTTTTAGAAAAATTACATTTTAAAAGAAAATTTATGCCACCCATAGAGTTCGTCATCAGCAAACAATGATCGCCCAATATCTCCTTAGGACCCAAGAAAATACATAATTTTATAATTTCATATTATAAAGTTTTATATAAGTTTTTCATATATAATTTCATAATAATCAAGTTTGGTCATTAATCCTTCTTTCCAAACCAAATCAAATGCTTTTTCAATGTCAAAGAAAACTGCCATCTCTGATTCTTTATGAACACTAGAAGTGCCAGAATTCCATAACTACTAGAACTGCCACAAGTGGCCATTTTGACCACTAGATTCCAAACTCTATATCTTTAATGATAAATACCCAATTGAGAGATTAATGCATTAGGATATCTTTTAAAAACAAAACAACACCAAACTGTACATTTAAACCATTTTAATTATACATTTATAAATAATAATATCATTAGAAGCTTACCGTAATTACCGCATATTCACAACAGATAGGCTATATTTCCATATCCATTCAACATAACTCAGAACAAGATAATAACAACTAAAAGTATCTTATTTAATTATAAAAAACATTTTATTTTAATATAATAACAGATAATATAGGCTAATAGAAAAAGCTGGAAAAGAGCTGATCTAAAACAAAACAAAGAAGAACCAAGAAGGAAGCGTAGGCTATAGAAACATAAAAACACTAGCCTATATTACAAATTGTATGTTAACTATTTACATCAATATAATGCTTTGCTATTTAAACTTCAGAGTCAAGGCAAGTAACCTCTCTTCTCCTTGAACAATTTCCACACACGGGTTTGCGGCATTTGCGTCAGGTGTCGTGGGTTTTGTTTTGACTGCAGCTTCTCCGAACCCGGCACTGCCTCCACTTTGGTGTCTGCCGCGGTGTTGCTTCTCGTGCTGACTGGAGCCTTGTGCCAACTGCCATACTGCTCTTTACTCCTCCATGAACTGTGCTCTCAACTCCTCTGCAAGTTGCTGCATGAATTTCCTCCGAGGTAATTTGCTAATGGTGCACTCCTTGAAGAGGATGTGGGCATTGATCCTAGCCAGGTCGAGGATGTTATAAAACACAGCAACTGGCCATCTACGTGTACCGCCTTTCACCGAGTATGCCCTTGCCATCTGGTCTAGGACGTCCACGTCATACTTGGTGTTGTTATAGTATGTCACTGACCTGGGCTTTGCCTTTGGCCCATCGGTGATGCCCACGCTTGTGTGCACGGAGCTCAAAACACAAACATTCTTCCGCGGCTTTCCCTGGTAGATGGTGAGCGTTGCATCAGCACATTTCAGCTTGTTCTTTCGCGGATAGGCTATATTTCCATATCCATTCAACATAACTCAGAACAAGATAATAACAACTAAAAGTATCTTATTTAATTATAAAAAACATTTTATTTTAATATAATAACAGATAATATAGGCTAATAGAAAAAGCTGGAAAAGAGCTGATCTAAAACAAAACAAAGAAGAACCAAGAAGGAAGCGTAGGCTATAGAAACAAAAACACTAGCCTATATTACAAATTGTATGTTAACTATTTACATCAATATAGTTGTGTTGTGAGGTTTTGCGCTCGTGCACGGGCTGCACGCGAAGTCGGAGCAAAACCTCACAAAACCCGCCCCTGTCGGTGATTGGTTGGAACACTGTTTGTTTTGGTTTTGAGTGGTGGTGTACCCATTTGTTTTTGTGTGCAGATCTCAGAGCCTAGGCTGCATACAGAGACGCGTTTTTTGGACGGCATGCTTATAGGATTGGCAGCTAGCGGATCGTTAGGAAAGATTAGATGAATGTGATCATTTATGTTTGGGGCTTTTTTGGGTCTGAAATCGCTGATACAACCTTTAAAGTAGGCCTATAAATGACACTGTACATTAGAGATGCGCGGTTAGCGGTTACAGCCGCGGATAAACCACGGATTGGCCGGATGACGTGACGGAAAAACATATTTTAATTAAATGCAGGCAGGTGGCGGGCGGTTGAACCAATTAAATGAAAAATATATGTATACATTGTTAAATATTATTATCTGACTATACCTACATCCCAAAAAAATTTGAGCACACTTTGAAATAGTCACATTTTCATCAGGCAGCTAGTCGAGTCTATGCAGAGACTGCTTGTCATTATCAGAGATGGCAACGTCGGCGATAGTTTATTATATGATTGTTAGGCCTGATGATGGTATAAAATGAATTGCACTGTGCCTGGAAAAGACGCGCTCTCCGCTCTCTTCCCGTGCATTCAAAATTAACGGGAGTCTTCAGAACAGGCTCGTCCTATAGAGCATCACAGTCCCGCCCACAGCCGGTGCCGGAAGTAAAAATCCAATACAATTTCTCCATTGACAGTTGGGGTATAAGCCATAAAAACATAACCATACATGTGTGGCAACCACAAGAAAACAAAGAAACACTATAGGTTTTAATCTAGACTACGCCACCCTAGGAATTTCACCCAGAGAATGTTACCCGCGCACAGGTTCCCCACTAGAGACAGGAAGACATGGAGACACGGGTATTTATGTAAAGTACAACATTTATTATAATTTATAGTAAAAACCCAGACACAGAAAGGCAACAAGCCTCAGACAATCAATTACACACACTATGTTCACAGGAAGAACTGCGGCCTCTATTTAGAGGTGCCCTCGCAAAAAGATATTGCGCTCCCCTCAAACGCACTACACACTCACAGCACAAGAGCCCCAGTGAAGTGATCAATCACGGCACCCGGTGTAAACACCACCACCAACCCAGGGAGAGGAACAGTCAATTCCCCAAGGAAAGGGCCGCAGTTCCTAAAAGACACACACTCTCCACACCACACACATACCACAAAGAAAAGAAAAAAAAGAAAATGGTTACACAGGCTAGCAGGTGGATAAAAACAGAGTTAATCCACCACAGGCCTTAATATTGAACCTAATAGGCCCAATCCAAATAAAGAAAACTGAAGATGCAAATAACCAAACACAGTAGTTAACAAATTAACTAAACAAGAAATGAATAATTGTATACAACTAGAAATAAATGTTTCTACAAACAAAAGAAATAAATGTTGTATGCAAATCAAGACACTTCAAATAAATAATATACAAAATAATCAATTCACAAGTCTGATATTTACCAAAAAGACCATTATACAAAGAAAGAAACAAAAAAAACCAAAAAAAAAACAAATTAATACTCTGCAAAACACAAAAGGAAGCAAGAAAACTTCCAACAAACTCCGCAGAGCACAGTACAAGATGTTTCAAGTCTTAAGTGTGCATCCAATGAGGATGTAAAATGGAACACAGCAGTATCAACACATTGTCACCGACCTATAACAAAACAGCGGTGACACTTCACGAACTGTAGTTCTCCTGAAATTCCCAAAACGATTAAAAGTCAGTCTATATCTAAATATGTACTTTAATAGAAGTTCGATATTGACCTACCATAGCTGCTGGCTCAGGTACCCAAAAGGACATCCCTTTTAATGGTTTAATGGTTCAATGGTTTTTAATGGTTTTAAAGTCATTCACACGTCAAATCTCGTTACTAAAAAGACAACGCAGGCGAGTTGCTAGTTGACCATTTGCTGAACTTTAACAATAATACAAATCAAATTAAAGCCTGTCATACCCGCACCTGAAGGGCACAAACCCCCGCACAACAGCCATCCGGTGGAAGCCAAGGACACAACATCAAACAGTTGTCTGCTCGAAACGGTCACGGTAGCATGAAACAGAACAGGCGAGAGTTCACAGAAGACGTGCTCGGAGCGGTTGCAGCAGCACCAAACAAACAGGCGAGACCTCACAAAAGACGCACTCGGAGCGGTCGCAGCAGCGTGCAGCACCAAACAAACAGGCGAGACTTCACCAGAGACGAGCTTAAGCCTAAATACAAGTGCAGATTGATGACATCACCATAGACTGTAAAAAAGAATGGACGTAGTGTCCGTGACGTCACCCGTAGGTTTCTGAAGAGCGTTTTTGAAGCCTAAAGTGGGCGGGGCCAACCGTCGCCATCTTGGCAGCGCGTCATCTCTCGTCACTCCCGGATAAAATAAAATGGGCAAAGAGGCGGGACGTGGGTGGAGCTGAGGTGCTACTGGCGCTAAAGTGATAGCTGATTAAAGAAGTAAAGCCAATAGTTGAAGTTCATGTTTTTGCCCTTCGAAATACTATAATAATTAAAAGACGTAACTAAAAGTGAGACTATGTGTATCGTGATGCATTATTATTCTGCTAGTTAAAAATGTATTATCATGCAGTAACTTACAATATTGCTCTGAGCTTGTGCGTGATACATGTCAGTCAGTCAGCATGGCATTGCAGGTCAAGTTCGTAAAGAGCTTTATTCAGTCCATTTTAAAATCTGATTTTGGCCGCCTCTCAATTTCTCAAATGGGTTAAACCAAAGATATTACCTCAGAAGTTCAAGTAAATGCATTAGAAATCCGTGCTCATTCAAGCGTGTGCATCTATTGCGTGGACGGAGAGAAAGCACTGACACTTGCAGGATTTCATCTGACGGTACTTTTTATTTAACACTAAAAAGTTAAATAAGCATAATCTGTTCCGTGAGAGCAACGGTGCCGCATAACAAGTGTAGCCTGTATATCTATAGACGTTTTTAAATCTAAACTCCAAAAAGCAACGAAATTGTCAGACATCCATTAGTGCATGCGAGGAAAACAACTGGAAATATAGCGCTGGTTGTTCTCTCCATACTCGAACACGACGGAATCCAACGGCGTGGGCAAAGGTATAATGCGTGTATTAAATTGTATGAAATAATTCTGAAAAAAGCACAAACACTGCAGAGATGGCAAGTACAGCAGCTGCTGGAATTAGCTGAGGGTGACGCTAACAGACAGCAGACAAACGGCAGTTACAGCAGCCTCAATACACCTGTCACTCAACTGGCCACGCCCTTAATTATGCAGAACTTTAAGGCTTAATATAATTTAAACGGATGAGTTGTAAAATAATTCACCCCCCTCACAGTTGTCACGAAGGGCAAAATTAGCTATATAGACCAAAACCACTTTTTGCTCCAGGCTGTAAACATTTTCAGATTTGACTCACTTTTGCAGCCAGCCTCAAGCGGCCAGTCGATGAATTGCAGTTTAATTCACTTCCGTATTGGTTTCAAGAGAGAGACGGGGAGGTTGCCCCTTAGACATCACCCACTATAATGCGGACAAATGGGCTTCTAGCTCATTATGCCACAATCATCTACCCCACCTTTTTAGCATCGTCCCCCCGACGATGGACTCAACTCCAGGGTCTAAAAAAAACAGAAACTGAACTTGAAACGGCCGCTGCTCGAATAGCAGACCCAGAACCTCCTAATGCCCTCGGAATTACCTGACTATTCTCTGGCTCAGGAGGATGTACGACCCCCGGCCAGATGGAAGCCAAACTGCCACCCGCCACTTCTACAAGATCAGGCTCACTTGGGGCCACTAATGGCATCGTAGCAGTAGTGGATGACTCCACCGAACCATGAATATCCAAGGCTGGCAGACCTGATTCTTGCTGCTCTCCAGGAACCAAATGCCAGCAATCCACCTCGTCTACCCCTCCACTGTCTCCTCATGCACTGTTTCTAACAGAGGAAAAGACCCATCACGAGGACGCAACTCCAAATTTACCTCCTGACTTCGTCCCTTCAAAAGGGAACGATGGACATGTTTAACTTGATCGGGTTCTCCCCGTGGTGCAATAGAATACACAGCACCGTTATCCTCTGGTGCTTTCACTACATAATAGGCTACAGGACTCCACAAATCCTGGATTTTATGGCATCCTCGTCTACCACACTCCTTTAAATACACCAGCTGGCCAACAGCCAATGGTACATCACGAACATGCTGGTCGTAGTTCGTCTTTCGACGATCTGCCGCGAGCTTCAACCGTGCACTGGCCCCCTCGAAAGCAGCCTGTAACCTTGCTTGATGTTCTACAACCCATTCATGCACGTCACCAGGGGCGGCGTCCTGAACCCCTCCAAGCAGGAAATCCACTGGAAGCTGTGGCTCCTGCCCAAACATAAGAAAATATGGGGACTCACCGGTGGCCTGGTGGGGCGTGGTGTTGTAGCAATACATCACTTGCGGGAGACAAGACGGACAATCCCTCTTCCTAGAGGGGGAAAGGGTGCGCAACAGATTATGCAAAGTGCGATTAAATCGCTCGCACTGGCCATTACCCGCAGGATGGTAAGGTGTCGTGCAAGACTTCTTGATGTTGTACAAGCTACATAACTACCGCACCTGGATGGACTCAAAGTTGCGCCCCTGGTCAGAATGAATTTGACCAGGGACTCCCAACTTATAAAACCATTCACCCACTAACACCCTAGCAACAGTTTCAGCACGCTGGTCTCGAGTTGGGACAGCTAATGTACATTTAGTAAACACGTCAGTCATTACCAAAACATTCTCTATACCTGTCTGAGATGCCTCCAAAACAGTGAAATCGATCGCTAGAATCTCATTAGGCCGAGATGCCAACAGATGGCCCATATGACTACGAGCAGCTGGTTGCGTATCTTTAACGACCTGACACCGCTCACAATCTCGACACCACTGGGCAACTTCTGCTGCCATACCTGGCTAATAGCAACGCTGCCTCACCAGTTCGAGAGTGCGCTCTATCCCCTGATGTCCATGTTCCTGATGCAACAGGGTCAATACTTCTGAAGAATCTCTTCTCCTCCATCAGAACGGAAAACACGTCGGTACACTACACCTTCCCGATCTACCAATCTATTTCACTGGCGGAGTAAGACTAGTGTCGACTTGGAGAACCCTCGGCGCTCCTCCCCCTTGGGAAAGGTCTTACTATCCCAAAACTCCAATACCTCACCAAGGACTCTGTCCGTACGCTGCAGGGCTCTAATATCTTCGGTGGAATAGCTCGGTAGAGCGGACATAGCTGCCTGAAGAACATGGGGGCCCACTTCTTCCTGCCTTACCGAACACAGTATCTCCTCTGGTACACTAGTCCCAGGAAGCAAATGATCCAACCCATGACAACCAGGGGGACCCTGTCTTGAAAGAGCGTCAGCATTACGATTACTTCGGCCGGACCTATACTTTACCTCAAAGTCAAATGAGGCAAGATGTGCGGCCCACCGCTGTTCGGTAGCACCAAGCCTTGCAGTATTCAGGTGACTCAGGGGGTTGTTATCAGTGTAAACTACACATTTCTCTCCCAACAAATACTCCCTGAATTTCTCAGTCATGGCCCACTTGAGCGCTACAAACTCCAGCTTCATGGAGCTATAATTTGACATGTTGCGCTCAGTGGGCCGTAGACTACGACTCGCATAAGCGATGGGTCGCACCTTACCCCCTTGCTCCTGGGAGAGCACTGCTCCCAGTCCTCTATGGCTGGCATCTACCTCTAGAACAAAAGGTTGGGAGAAATCAGCATAGGCCAGGACTGGAGATGACGTAAGCCTACTTCTCAAACCATCAAAACTTTGTTGGCACTGCTCGGTCCATGCCATCCCAAAGCGTTCAACTGTATACTTCCTGGATTTAGACCCCGCAAATTCTGCCACTAACCGATGTAGGGCAAAGCCCTCCACAAAGCGATGTAGCCTAAATATATCCTGTAGCCTAACTACCAAATAAACAGAAACGGACGCGACTGAAGAAGTGTAGGCCTATCCTCTTTCTTTTGTGAAACCTAACGCTAATTTATTTCTGTGTGTGACTAATGAGCAATTTTGACATAGGCCTACATTAATTCATGATCAATGTATCACTTTTTATTGTAAATCTGTGGTAAAACATAGATGCTTGGGTTTTAAATATTAAAGTTAAAAAATGCCAGCAAACGGTCGCTTTTATGTTTGTTTTGCAATGCACGCTGTTTCCAGTGATTTCTTTCTGATTAGTTTTCTGATAAAACTTTCATTTGTTGGTGAAATGATGGGTTAGTGTGACGTTGTTCCCGAGAGGCGTGTTACGGGCGTGTTTTAGTGAAGCACTGTGGAGCTTCTGGCCCGACAGTGGAAACGCAGGCCAGGTGCTACTGGCCCGAGGCTATTAGCCCGGCACGGCCCGTTTAAAGCCCTGGCTCGGCACTGGCCCGGCAGTGGAAACGCGGCTTATGAAGCAATGCCCTTACTTGACTTACCTCCTTCTCCAATAATCCTGGCAATTCTAGAACATTAATCTGTTCCTCCATAGTAGAATCTACCTGGGGAGCCTCATTCTGAACAGTGGCGATAGCAGACCGAACCTCCGCCACATCTGGGGGCAAGCTGACTACAAGCACCTGATCCAAAGTTCCCAAAGGGCTACGGGGATAAAGCATGACATCAGAAGTCCCGACATTCACAATGGGCACATATGCAGTACCCCGAATAGCCTGAATTAACGCAGGAGACGCCAACAATCCCGCAGGTAACCGTTGCTCGAGTGGCTCAAAAAGCACCGAGCATCGAGCACCGAGCACCGAGTTGTATAGTGTTCCGAGCATGTTGCAGCTACAAATTTCACTGTGCCACCAGGTATACAACAAGCCCGGTGGCCACGAACTCTGACCTTACCAGCACGACCCTCTACAGGTTCAGTATTAACGCGACAGCAATACTGAAGTGCCTGAACCATAACGCTCGGGGCCTGGGTAACAAAAGGCACACTAAACAATGCTGAGCCATGTTGACCAAAGAGCTCCTGGTAACAGCGCCGCAAGACATTCATCCCCAGCACACAGGGAACTTTGTCCCCCATGCCACCAGGAGGATCTCTGACCACCAGAACCCCACACTTGGGCACCAAGCTCCCACAAAGCTCAATGTCCAACTCTACATAACCAATATATTGGAATCTCGAGCCCGTTTGCCGCACGCAGCTGCAACCAATGACACATTTTAAGCTCTTCTTGCCCTCCTGGTGCAATATCTCTATGGAAACAGCTCTCTGTAATAGTGGACACCATTGAACCAGTGTCCACCAAACAGGGAACTGAAACCCCACCAAAGACGGCAACAAGATGTGGACAGGACGAAATTAATCGAGGCATGTTTTCGACGCGATTCAAAACAGAGCCCATTGACACCCCAACCGGACTGTGACTCAGCAGCCCGATGGGACCTAGTTTACCGACTGTTGTACTGGGCGGGGCTGTCTCCCACCAGATACAGGTGCTATCACGGAAGGAGGCCAAGGACGAGAAGGAACTCGATCACCATCACATTCTCTAGCGAAATGACCGGCACGTTGACATCGTCTACATATTACAGGACCCCTGCGAGGGGATGGCTTCTGCATGGGCAAGCCCTGCAACTGGACAAGCCCTTGAGTAAGCTGACCCAACTGTTCCTGTTGGAGTTTTAACTCGTCAAATTCCGATCTGGCCACCAGGCCACTACCCTCTACCCCAGAACGCCCTTGCATTCCATACTGGACACCATACGCTAACGGAAGGGACTGACTTCGAGCTCTCGCACCCCCTAACATCCCTTCCCTTTCCCACCTTATCGCTTCACCGCGCACATACAAAAAATTACAGGACGGCTCACGGCGAACTAATTGTTTAAGCTCACGGCGCAATGCTGGATCTAAAACGAATTCAACAAACTGGTCACGTATTATGCCACACTTGGTAGACTTAAAACCAGCTACGGCTGTACTAAGCGATTGTATATGCTTATATAAACGCCAAAAGTTCATGGGGCACTAACCTTGTTTTGAGATAAATGCCTTTTATTCGCAATGTCTTGGATAAGTACTTCATTACCCACAATCCTGAACAATCCCACAGTGATGCATCTGATTGGTGGAAGCAAAGCCCGACTACGGATAAACCCCGCGAAAGTAATTTGTGTAATAATTCATGTCAAGTTAATAAACTGAATATGATGGTGGTCCGAGAGCAGACCATGCACCGGTCGCATGCATCAGACCGGTGGCGTGGTGCACTTTCTGGTTTACTGACCATCACTTTTTAATTTTAACTTGTTGTGGATATTAAGAAAATACATTAAATGTTATTAAAATTAAGGATGAACTATAACTTCATGAATAAAATGAGCATTGACCTCAACCTGTCCTGTCAGCAGAGTGTCGTGTGTCATAAAGGGCTTTGAAATAAACTCAAACTACACACTGAACACACATGCTAAACCATATCATTAAACACAGATTAATGTCTTTAATGACGGAGCGGTGATTGCAGTCAGGTACGTTACAAAGCACTGCACCATGTTGCTAACGTTATCGTTAACCGTTTTCACACACGCACTATAAAATACACGATGATAAATATAAAATTCAATACACAATACCTATATAAAACACTATTATTTACACGATTACTACTGAAAGAACTGCTATTAACTGCACATTCACTATATAAAATTCACTGGAGGAAAAAGTTCGCCTGGCCGTCGTCAGAATTGGAAGTCGCTCTAAAGGTTTTTTCGTGGTTGTGGCCTCAGTCGACTTACTATTGGAGGACAGTGAGGCGCGGTGGTTTATGGGGTGAGTAGTTCCTTCGCTCGGAAATAAAAATATGTACAGTCTTGTACCTTTGAGTTTTTGGGATTTTCTCTTCGTTTTTTCACTCGAAATGATATGTTGTATGCTTATGAGTTCAGCCGTAGCTGGTTATCCTCATACATGCTCTAAAACTCTTTAGATACGATTTTTCCAAAGCGTCAATGGGAGAAATGAATGGGAAATTTACTTCCGGCACCAAAGCTCTCTCGGGCTGTGGGTGGGACTGTGATGCTCTAGTCGTCACCCTGACATGACAGTGCGTAGAGATAATTAGCCTACAATGTAAATTACTTATTTTATTCTAGCTTTCTATCTATTTGCTAAAAAATAAAGTGAAATAGGCATTCATTAGTAGTAGGCTAAATAGTTTAAAATAGGCTAAAAATATTTAACTAATATGCTATTTAACTTCTTTAACTAGTAAGTGACCATCAAAAATTCATACCAGTTTTTTAAACATTGTTTGAAGCTAAATGTGACAAAATGTTGCTGTTATTTTCAGCATGAGCCGCGGTAACACTTTATTTGAAGGGGTGTGCATAAGACTGACATGACACTGTCATAAACATGACATAACACCTGTCATGAACATGAAGGAGTCTTTATGAATGTTTATGACTGTTGTCATTAAGTGTCATTCGGTAAATTATGACACTTTTAATGCAAAGTTGACATTGTTTAAAATGTCTTTGTTATGACAACTTGACATTAACAAAGACAAAAATGTCTTGATTATGACAACTTGACATTAACAAAGACAGAAATGTCTTTATGACAACTTGACATTAACCAAGAAATCATAACCTGTCAACCTGTCACAAATATGTCATAACAGGTCTAATTATCAAACTTAAAGCATTTGACAGTGTAATTAACCCTTAATGACATCTTTATAACTAGTACAATGTGTTCCACTTTACTTGATGACAAGTAAAATATTCATGACACAGTTATAATGGTGTCATGACGGCCAAAGTTGTGACAGGATGACAGGTTATGATTTCTTGGTTAATGTCAAGTTGTCATAACATGACAGTTGTTTTCAGATATCATTGGTGACTTCAAATGTTACATTTAAATCAAGTTTAGTTTTGGCTAACCCTAAGTGTTTGGAGAATTTTGCAGAAAACATTTATCTGACTCAATTTCATCACAAACCTCGAATTTAGGTTAGAATGCCAATTGATTATTGACCATTTATATAATAATTTATCTAGACACTTGATTATTCTATTGAACTCTTTACTCTTACATTTTACCCGTTCATTCTGATACCAATGTCGCTCAGGGTCTTGTGTATTTTACGCAGATCTTATGGTCACAAACTCGCTAGACTCGGTCCCTAGACAGAGGTAATTGACTATACAATTTAGATGGCCACTCCAATGCTTTCTCTCTAAAAGTAATTTGTTGGTAACACTTTACAATAAGGTTCATTATTTAACATGAACTGCACTTATACAGCATTTATTAAAGGAGAACTCCGGTCAATTTTAACATTGAGCTCATTTTTTTGTACATTTGAAGCAGAGTATGTGAGCGGAGTGGAGCGGCAACAATGTTCCCTGCGCGCTCCAAGCATTTTATAATCACTCCGCTCCAGCTCTGCTCCGGGTTCACAATTTACCGCTCCCCGCTCCACTCCTCGCTCACTGATATCAGAAACACTGTTCCGTCTACGCTCCCCGAGGAAATTGCGAATAAAGTATTTAAGTATGCTTTGAAATCTCACAAAATTTCTCCTCATTATAATATATAGGCATATTAAATTATTCTTTTTTTTAAAACATCATTAGGAGAATAGTTTTCATGTGGTGTATTGGATAGTGTGCAAACTTTTCCTATGACATGCTATGCTTATTACATTATCAGCATTATAAGTTAAATATCATTGCTGCTTTTTGCAGAGCATATTTTGTTTGGAAAGAAGAAAATAACGTTTTCATCAGTTATTTTATCTACGGGTCACTACATTTCTTACAGATTTCTGCTCGTTCGAAATCAAACCGAGCACTGTAAGATTACATTTGTTTGAATGCAATGCATTAGACGCAATCGTGAGAAAGCGATTGCGTGTGTGAATAAGTGTTACCTGTTTAAAATGTGCTTCACCCGATCCAGCTCGATCTCATGAAAGTGCATATCTAGCAGTAGCACACATTTTATTTCTCGTACCATTTATAGCCTACGCCGAAAACTTGTTTTTGCTTGCATAGCCTATGATAAGCAGTTTTCACGTGCATATGATACGCACTTCACACACCTATAACCAGGGGTTTAGTGCATTTCATTTGCAAGCAAAAACTATTTTTTGGTGTATAAATGGCACAAGAAATAAAATGTGTGCTATAGATACGCACTTTCGTGAGATTGTGTTGCCCGATCATATTCAGTAGAACTATAACCTCCCGCAGCCACTCATGTCCATCGGAGTCATCATATCCTTCACATTTTTTTCTGATTTAAGTGATCCATCTGTATCGTGCTAGAGTAATGTGTTTAACGTGTGAATCCTTACAAAAAATGCAGTTCTATAATTAGGGATGTCCCGATCAGGTTTTTTTGCCCTCGAGTCCGAGTCCGAGTCATTTGATTTTGAGTATCTACCGATACCGAGTCCCGATCCGATACTTATATAATACATAAAAAAAGAATAAAGAAGAGCGAAAAAACAGATCCAGGATGTTCCTTATTTTTTATTTAATTCACCTTATTTTAACATTAAACAACTCTGTTAACAAACAGAACACTTCTATGAGGTAGCTTGAACAATCAAGTAATAAATAACATAAATTCTTCACTTTTGGCCTTTAGTGCAACAGTAAATATAGAAAAAGTCTAATATAAAAACAAATAGCACCTCAACTTAAAATACCCGGCAGGCATGTAAACAAAAAATAAAAAGTGTTTTAAAAGTGTATAAAAAAAATTATGAGAAAATACATTAGGGGGGTAACAGTTCACAAAATTCACGGTTCGATACGATACAGCAAAAAGAAAGAAATGCCAGAGACATTTCCTATTTATTAAAAGAAAAAAATATTTTTAAATAGGTTTGAGATTTCCTACATCTTGAAACTTTCAGGTTTATAAATGGGGGTAATCTTTGAAGGATGAACAAATAATGTTTTGGTAATCACTTTAAAAATAACATTTAAATATATATTTATATAATATTTGAGTTTTGAAGTGCAAAATTAAATCCATGTTCATTCAAGGCACAATGTTTATCCTGGTTCCCACGTCAGCGCTGTTTGATCTAATAGAGATCTAGGTTAATAACGGAGAAATTCGAATGTTTCTCACTAGATCTCGCAGCGATGTTATTACTTCAGTGGCGAATTCAAATGTTTTCTTCACTGGATCACAGTGTCGCTTGATCTCGCGCTGCACAGATGTTGCTGGTCCGAACTGATAAATGGTCCGTTAAGCACAATATAATGAGTAGCGCAGTTTCGTTCCGCTTTCATTACGTTTGCCATTTGATGTTGCGCAACATTCCAATATTATGGTGATCGCACCAGCGCGGATTTTGTCAGCAGGGAAAATGGTCCTAGGAATCGTTCGGTTTGTATGCGTACCGATCCGGAAGCCTCGTACCGAAATGGTTCAATTACGAATAGGCCTACATGTACCGTTACACCCCTAATTTACATATATCCGAGTCCTGATCGGGAGGTAACGTCCGATTCCGATCGAGTCTGAAACCACGTGATCGGGCCCGATTTCCGATCGCGTGATCGGATCGGGACATCCCTATCTATAATGAGCCGTTGGCATGAATTGTACTCGTGATGGAGCGGCAGTGGAGCGCTCTCGGAGCAAGTGAAAACCACGACGCTCCGACTTTTAAAAAATCCGCTCTGCACTCCATTCAAAATCACACCGCTCCACTCCTCGCTCCGCTCACATACTCTGTGCTGTCAAGTACAGAGAACAACGTCAAAAATCGGTGTTGCCTACACCGTGTTATAATCTTTTTAAAACTTACACCCTGTTGACTTCAATGGGGCAAGTTTTAAACCTGCTTTTAGCCTCTTTACATCCTTGATGTGTCATTACCATGAGTGCACAGCCATGAGTGGTGTTATTAAGAGTGAACATGGTCAATCTGACTGCAGTAGATGTGAAAGATATAAATATCAATGCTGAGCTATTCAAATCTTAGCTATATTTCAGACTAATATTTGGCCAAATAAACTTTATCCAAATTCCATTTTACCACCATGGTCAGTGTCAAAGGTTAGACAAAATGAAGACCTCATTGATAAAGATAGAAGCCTTTTAATGACTTTTAAAGGCAGGTGTATGTTAAAATGAAGAACTTTCTAATCACTTAAAGGACAATTCCACCGCAAAATGAACCTAGGGGTAATTAACACATGGTTACCGAGTCGACTGTTCTCTGGGATGTGATTTCATAATCGAATGTAAAGAGTTTTATCTCTAAAAACTGTTTAGCTTATAACGCTAGTATATGTGTATACCCCACCTTTTATTTCAATATGCCTTTAAGTCACCATGTGAGCTGATCCAATCTTGTAGGCAACTAGTGGGTACGCATCAAGGAGTTCACAGGGTGCCACGAGAGTAAATGTTCTTGTGGGTGCTGGGCTGAGTTTGAAGGCTCTATAATGCTCTCTGTACCAACCACAGAGCTCTTTGACAATGAAGAAGCTCTCTTGTACAATGCACATTTGGTAAATTTCACTAAATTCAGGTAATCCACCGGCTACTCTGTGTGGCAGTATCATTCCCTTTCTATAGGTTATGCCCTTTGTAGTCACATTCTGTGCAAGGTGAACCTCAGTTGTGTCAGGGAATTTTTGCCTGATGATCTGTGCTATCTCCTCTTTCAGTAATGCCGAGTTCAGACTGCACGATTTTCAAAGTAGTCGGGTCACTGTTCTTTTCACACTGCATGACTATCTTGGCCAGCATTCAGTCATTGCTGTGTTCACACTGAACGATGGATCGGCGACAGGAGGTTTCACACTGCATGACTTTACAAGAGGAAGAATCGCCGACAACTGTTTGACACGCAAACTACGTTTCACAACCAAACACACGCGCGAAGTGATAAGAAAATAACGCAAGATCACGCGTGCGTGAGACCGGAGTTCTCGCGCGAGACTCAAATTGTTATTAAAAATTATAGCCTGCAAGAAGCTTGCGATCCCAATCTGTGAGCTGATTTGCAGCGAAAAGGAGAAAAAAAATAAGATTATGCAGGAGGAAATGGTTGGGGAGAGAGATCAACTTGCTGAGCTCTGAGCAAGGATTGTGTGTTCTACAAAGAGAGTTGAGGGTAAAGAAATAATTTTGCAATGTGCTGCTGGTCAAGCAATATGTAGGCTACATTGTTTATGTTTGATATAATTGTAAATATATCTATTAAAATACTGATATTCTGGTCTATAACTCCTCCCGAACTCCCCGCTGTCCTGTATCTTGCTCTCTCATTGGCTGTCGGTCATCACCGATGTAGTTTTCAGTCAGAACACTTTTCACACAGCAGGATTTTGAATCGCCGACAGGTCCAGATATTTAGCATGCCAAATATCTCACGGGTGTCGGCGACTCGTCTGCGATTCTCTCAGATCGCGTCTTTGCTCATTCACACTGCATGATTGTCACTCGCGTGAACGAGCACCGATTTACCTGTGATTTCGGGCATTTGTCGGCGATTTCTCAAAACCTGTCGCCGAGCCAAAATCGGGGCTAAAATCGTGCAGTCTGAACTTGGCATAAGTCTACTGGTAGACTGGTGTAAGGACTGGGCTGAATGATGGATCATCTGAATAATTAAATGTATTTCTTCCTATAAACCCCGGGACTTGAACACACACACACACACACACACACACACACTGCTGAACCTTGAACACACATGCGAGCCCCCCCCCCCCCCCCCACACACACATGCGGCCGGCTCGCTGGGCAAAGAGAGTGTCCCATTACAAGCAACCTTCCTGACCTAAGAAAGACACTTCTTTTGTTTGAAGACATTTAACCAATTATATTCAATGTGTTTTTATGTGTGTTTGTTTCTCCATGTAACTATAATTTTATCGTAGCATAAGGAGAAGTAGAAATACCTTCATTATGCATGTTAAATATCACTGTATATTCCTTTGACTTTCACATAATGTTCTTGATACCTCCAGAACGCTCGTGGTATGGACTACCCAAATATGCAAAGAAATATTCAGTAAAATATAATTTCATTGTGTTTTCCACCTTTGGAGTGAAAAAGACTAAAAAACTCACCCTGTCATAAATAAGGTTTTGACAAGACAAAGGAAAGCCTTCACGCCAGAGTTTTGTCCAATCTCATTGGTTAAGGTTGCTCCGGAAGGGGCATGGTCTGCGTCCCTTTAAAAAAGGACACAGACGCATTTCTCTCTCTCTCTTCCCTCTTCCCTCCTGCGACAAGATGTGACTAGAGTTCTCAACGGGCCTGAAAATTGCAACCCGACCCGACCCGGCCCGTGGCTTTTAAAGCCCGGACCCGATGTAACCCGACGCATCAACATGAATTATCTGACCGAACCCGGCCCGCGGCCCGACGCCTTTTTTTTTTTTTTTTTCATACACGTATTATCATGACCAACAGACGGGAATTCAGATCAACCTTTAATGTTCCCGCCTTTTAACAATACAAACAACTGAAACAATAAACTTTAAATATATAAATAGGCTATATAAATATGCCTTAAATAAAAATCTTCACACAATAATAAAAAGGCTGGACGACCCTGTTTTTTTGCATCAGCATATTTCATATTTCATCAGCACCTTGCATTTTGAGCATTGCACATAACCTGTAGAATTTCCATCAGAATCCAGCACCACTCCAAACACTCTCCAGACCTCTGATTTCCCCACTCCTGTAGTAGCGACGGTGAATTTACCTGCGGCAATTAAGTTGACTTTTCACCAACTTCTCCAGGCTAAGGCGTGCACGCAGCGGTGTCAGGTCTGCCCCCGCGATGCCTGTTGCACGGAGCAGCCAGACTTTCTTTACGGTGCACAGCAGCGATGATTAATAAATTATTTATTTATTTATTTTCACTGAGTGGAAAAGATTAAGCCCGAGGTCCGACCCGACCCGAGTCATTTGCTTATATTTTCGACCCGAACCCGGCCCGAACCAGCGGGTCCCGTCGGGCTTGTCGGGCCGACCCGACCCGTTGAGAACTCTAGATGTGACTTCTTCGTGATCTCCTCCGGAGATCTTTTATCTTTTCTTTTATTTGTTTAAGTCTAAGTCTTAAGTTCTTTTAAGTATTCTACCAAGTTCATTTCCACAGACAAGTAATGAACTTAGCCTGAATTGTTTCTTTGGTAAATTTACCTCAAAGACCTTCAAACCTGCGTTTGAAAGTCCACGCTCTGAACCATCAGGAAACCACGTGGGACACATGGACAACCATGCGCAACCGCTCAACGAACGAGCACGCGCGCCCCAAGGACCCGCGCACACACACACGCACGCCTTCTCCTCGGCAAACTAAGAGACGGTGCAAGTATTTATTTCTTATCAAGATTTATTATGCTGTACGGTTGTTGCCTCAAAAAGGGCGATTTTGTGAGTCCTTGTTGTCTCTGGTTTGAGGTTCCGTTGTCCAGGTGAATTTTGCCAAACGGTTGATCCTCACGGATCTCCGTCCCCCTTTCTCTCTCTCTCTCTCTCTCTCTCTCTCTCTCTCTTGCAAAACTGCAAATCTCTCCGTGATCTCTGATCCGATCTCTCTCAACTTTTCCTCTCATGTCCCTGTCTATGCATCTCTCGTTCATGTTTTGTTGTCTATTATGTTTGTAAATACATGTAATCTCTGTAATGCTTAATAACCGTTATAACTTATAGTTTCAATATTAAATATTTTATATTCATAAACTGATTCATCTCTTTTGCTCATATCCGAGTCACTAAAGTGTAAGATCAAAGCTACGAGCTTTACAAATTAAAGATGCTTTAAAGAGTATTTGTTTATAGGGCGGGAAAGCTAATTCTTGTGGCCACAGAATTAATTTTCCTAAACTCTATAAATTAATTGAGCTAAATAATTTTACCTGTTTTGTGAAACGTGGTCCGTGTAATTAATTGCAATCAACTTGTGGTTAATTGCAAGGATTCACATGTATGCTAGGGGTTGAACCGACTAATCGATTAGTCGACTAGTCGACCTTAATGCAATGCCGTGACGCTTTAAGCTTGACGTCGACCAGTCGCGTTGATCATGTGACACTATGATTGCGCTAATTTTGATACTAACAACATGGCCGCGTTGCAGACGACAACAGATGAAGAGCCCAGAGGGTCATTGCAGCAAGAAAGTAGCAGTAGTACATCAAGTGTGTGGAAATACTTAACAGCAGGCTGTTTACACTTGGCCACTTCATGCGTTTCTGTGATACCTATCCGATCGTGAAGAGACCAGCTGTAAATGCCCTCCGAAACGCATTCGAGACGGATTTAAATCCTATCGCTCAAACAACTTCAGAAGGAGATCTGGGCCGCATTCTAGATGAAACTGGACAATTGTAAATGCAACTGTTTGTTGAAACCACATATGTAAATTGGACTCCTCCCAACACTGGTAAAAATAAACGTGTGAGAGGTTGTTTAGGCTATATGTCATGTTATAGTCATTATATGACGAAACTATGGCAGTATGCATCACCGCAAATGAGCAGCTGAGCATTCTTCAAGCTAACGAGCAAACTATCGAAAATCTAATTGAAAGTTAGTCGCGGACGTTAACACACAATCATCTTCATTAAAAGTAAAGAAACAAAATGATCTTACCAGTGCTGTTGCCGCTCTCTCTTATTGCGGTCTTTGATTTTGAAATGATGATTAATAAAATGCAGCTCGAACGGTTGCTTTCGGTGAGGTGAACTCTGTTAAATCTGCACATAGCGCGGGGTTTGAAGATCTGATTTATATCCATTTTGCGAAAACACATTTATGCGACCAGGTGTAAATGGAATCCTTTTGATAAATCAGATAGCTATGCGATCTGAGAAAACGCATGAGTGGCCAGGTGTAAACAGCCCCATCCCTAGCTGTCTTTCAATAGCGTATCTATCTGTATAATTTTCTGCAAATAAATTGCAAATTGTGGCATGTTGCAAAGCAGTCCCATCTCTTGTGTGTTTATGAATGACGTGAGCGACTAGTTGACGTCGACTCGACTTTGATGTCATAACAGTCGACTTAAAAAAATCTAAAGTCGTTCAACCCCTAATGTATGCATGCAGGTAAAAGGACATATCATCCCTTACCGGGAGATTTATTAACATGTAAGAATGATCTAATCCAAACCTGTATGAATAATTATTAATTGCCAATTATTAATTATGATATGCAAATTCCCCATGGATTAGATCCACCCATGAGTCTTTACACTGGATACAGTTGAGACCTCTAGGTCAGATTTGCTTAGACAT
The DNA here is from genome assembly GCA_031834385.1 of Semotilus atromaculatus. Classification (NCBI taxonomy): domain Eukaryota; kingdom Metazoa; phylum Chordata; class Actinopteri; order Cypriniformes; family Leuciscidae; genus Semotilus; species Semotilus atromaculatus. Next base: position 4,163,246 of record JAULUF010000040.1, on the reverse strand, counting down.
GGAGAACTCAGATAGTAAGCAATCATCATCTGATGCTTAATGAGAGGGGCACATTCTTAAAGCAGCTTGTGTGTCTGGCAACCTGCTTAAAAAAGCTATGCTTAGCCTCAAAGCGCATTGTCCACTGCCCGTCGACTGGACCAAACTGCCTAATCATCAGGGAGTAGTGCTCCAAATAGTGATGTTTTGGTAGCAGCTTGATGTCAGGAAACAACTCTTTGTATCTCTGCCTGTGCTCTGTGATTTTACTTTCTAAAAAAACCAGTGAATCATCCGTATGCACAGGGGCAACAACAAGCTCTGTGATGTCCTTCAGATCCATGAGAATAAGCCACGCAGGCTCATCTTCCGGTACCAGTGTTCCACCCAAAAAAGGTAAGAACCGGAGCAAGCTCCAATTTTCCCCAAGCATTTCCCCCCACGGTTTTTGTCCTGGAGAAACGTTGTGACACTATATGAGGTCTGTTGTAGGGAAACTTCAGAATGGCATTGTTTAGATCAACTAATGTGAAATACTTTTTTGATATAAGGACTCTTAAGCAACAAGCTAACTCTACTGGGATTATACCCTCCAAAACATCATGGGCAAGATCGGGTGGATAGCCAAAGATGACATGAAAATGAGACCGATTTTTTGTGAAGATGCATTCCTTTTTCACTCCACAACAACCTGTACCTGTATCCTGAGCTTGTTTGACATGAGCCTGATGAAGCACCTTGGTTCTCAAACTGAAAGCACCAGATGCAACAGAATGTACTATATCCTGTGCAAAATCTGCAAAAGTATTCCACTGAAAAACTCTGCAAAAATCCTGCAACACTATGTGCTCCCAGGTTGTCAGCCACGACACTGAATAAGGTACCTTTAACTGATTCACCTAACAGAGGGACATAAACACCCAGTTCCTCCAGAGGTTTCAGATCTTGCAGAAGAGGTTCAAAGATCCTATCATAACTACAGGTTTTAACATCTTCGGTTTTGCACAAAATTGACAAGTAGATGGATAATGAGGAATGAGATCCTGGAGGCAAGTTAGCTAATATCCAATAAACAGCACAAAGATTTTTTTCTTTTTTTGTTGTTTGATTAATAACGACAGCAGCGGTCACTTTAAGTCAGACAGCACGGTTTCATCATCAGATCCTTGTACATTGTTCTGAACTTCTCTCTTAATTTCTCAGTTTTCTCAACCAGTTACGTTGACTTAAGACATACATGACTGTTTACTTGCAAAGACATGTCACTTTGACACATAAGTTAGGTATCTGCATTTAACAGTTCAAGCCCAATAGGCTTTATGCCCAGCTGCACTACTTCCTGAACTTCAGCCAGCTCCTTTGTTTCCTGTCTGCCATTATTGTACAAACTGATTAATCCAGGTGTGCCTGATTATTGTTACTGAGGCCAGGCACACCTGGATTAATCAGTTTGTCCAATAATGGCAGACAGGAAACAAAGGAGCTGGCTGAAGTTCAGGAAGTAGTGCAGCTGGGCATAAAGCCAATTAGGTGGCAAAAGCACGCAGTTCTGGTCTCACGCACTTTATGAGCAGTGGCTTCATGTCACATGTCTCTCAGACTCACTGAGCACAAGCATTTAACGAAATTATTTGCCTTTCGCTGCATACTGCGCTTCAACGGTTTAAAAATCACCTGTTTTTAAACCTCAGTGCTTAAAACGCATGCAAACGATAAGCTTTCGAGACCGCGCAGCACAGCAACGTAACATGAACGTAACCGCGACAGAGAAGATAATTCAGAATCTATATACATAGCCCTCCCCTATGAAAGTATGGAGCTTTGAGCGGGAAACTCAACTTCCATAAGAATGAACTAAAAACGTTCGCTCTAAGTTAACGTTCGCTCTAAGTTAACGTTCGCTTCGATCACGCACCTTCTTTGAAAATGAGGTTGAGGTTGACACTCGCGAATGGCAAAAAAGGGCCTTCACACTGTCAGCAAAGCTTCAATCAACATGTGGAAAACAAGATTCACAATATTTAATTTTATGAGAAATACCTCAGTTTAAAAAATACAGTTTTGCTTAATGAGGCGGACTGACTGTTTCCACCGACTGAGAGTAACGTTAGGCCTACTCTTGATGCTAAACTAACAGAGGGTGTTAAAGTGTTGGTAATTGTACTGTAATCTACTGAAAACTGTAATATAGTGGAAATATCACCTAAATTGCTAGAAAACAAACATAAAGCAATATGATGAACTTACTTTTTAGAAATTCGGTCGGTGTCCGTCGTCTGAGGCTGCAGATGGCTGCTGAGTCTTGCACAGTTTTGGTGCAAATTGGTGGTCGATTCTCCTTTTACGGCATTTGGCGCATACTTCTAATTGATGCATTACTGCCACCTTCTGTTCCGGAGTACCCCGGTTGTGTCCAATAGGGCTGTATTCAACCAAAGAAAATCTTGGTCGACTGAAGTCCTGAAATTTTCGACAAAAAATCGACTAAAAATGACGATAAAAAAAAAAAAACTTAAATGAATTAGCTGTGCACTGTGCGCAGTACTTGGTAGCCTTGTTGTCCGCCTAAATGAATTATAAATAAACATAAAAAACTAGTAGGCTATTTGCAGTATATTAAATCGTTTTTGACCTAATTATTTAGCACTGAAATGAGTCTGACACACGAGTCTGTCGGCTCTGCAGCGCTGCATCACGTGCACCTGCGCAATATCATAGCCTATGATTTCCGAAAATAGTACAATGTTGTCAACTAGTGATATCATCACAAGAACTGTTGAGGAATATGCAACATAATTTAGACAATTATTTTTGTCATATGTTATAATAATAAGTTATAACTGTCAGACACTATCAGCCGCTCTGCATGTCCTCACACCGAGCTAGGCTGAACATGAGCTCAGCTTCGCGGCTGAGACACGAAAAGACTATTAACTTAAAGCTTTTACTCTTAATAAACACAAAAGGCACGTCCACTTTAATAAAAAAAATTATATTTATTAAACAAACCAGGTCAAGAGCAGAAACGAAATAAAGTGCATAACTGAAAAATAAAGCATCTTAGGCTCAAAACTAACACACAGTCGGCACAGCGCAATTGCGCATATAGGCTCCAAATAAAAAATAAAAAGTTAGGTTATCACACTAAAACATTGAAATATGCACATTCTGATATGTTCATAGCCTACTCAAAACAGAAAGGGCAAGCTAACGCAGACAAGTGAGCTTACCACTTTTAGATGATATGTCATGTTTGTCGTCGAGCTGTGGAAAACTGTTGCTTGCAAACTTTGCATTCGACCTTTTTCCCGTTATCAATTTGAACAAAATGCTACCACACTGAGGACTGACAATGAACCGCTCTCAAAATTAAATAAATAGTATTCACAGTGTTGCCAACTATTTTGAATGGAAAGTAGCTAAAGCATGCTCCAAAAGTAGCTAAATGTCGCCAGATGACGTCATGCGTCATTAGCATATTGATGACGTCATCGCGTCGTATTTGCATTCCGCCTAATTTGTCGGTACTGTAGCCTATTTCAGTTTATAATAACGGTTATCTCCCCTAAACCGTGCTCATACTGTTTTTATACAAGTATATAGCCGAATGTCCAGTAAAACGGTTCTCAGTTACATATTTTCTGTTAGACAACGGAACAGAACGGAATTTAGCTAAAGTTACATGTTAACCAGCAGTTACTTCCACAGCACTGACAAATTTCCGGATTTGTAACCTCGACGTCGTTGGACAAAATCACTATACATGTAAGTTGAAGACAGCATATCTGCTTTGATATTATCAGTTATATTTACATGTACATTGATAACTCATAGAGACAATTAGATTCAGAATGTGTTTCTTATTCTCTCACAGCGTGGCCAGTTACAACAATGATATTCAGTTCCAGTCAGAGACGTTAATGATAATCTGCCCCTAGAAGGTAAACCTTAGCTTGAATTAATTATTACAAACGAACGAACTATGTGCATATTTAAAAAAAAAAAAAAAAAAGAAACTGCACATTTACAAATTATGTGCAGATGTACAAAAGCAAACCTGGGCACATTTACAAGCAAACTGTGTTTATATTTACACACACACACACAAAAAAATAAACTGCACATTTACTAATTATGTGCAGATGTACAAAAACAAAAGCAAACCTGAGCACATTTACAAGCAAACTATGTTTATATTTACTAAAACAAACCTGTGCACATTTACAAATCAACTGTGTATTTTTACAAAAAAATCTGGGCACATTTAAAATTTATGTGCATATGTACAAACAAACTGTGTGTATATTTACAACAACAAAAAAACTGCAGTTACAAACTAACTATGTGCATATTTACACAACAATTCTCACAATTCAATCTAATCTTATTTTATACTAATCTGTTCATTTAACCGAACCACACATTTATATGTTATAATTTGGAGTGCCACAGTTATGTACATTGACAATGGAAAATATTTGTACAATTTTTTACAACTTTTCTTTTATTCATTCCAGATCACATCATTAGAATGTTGAGACCGAATTCATATTCATCCACAAGATCCTCAGTGCTCTCCTCCTGTGGGGTGATATTGGATGCAGAGGATGAGCTAGAACCTGGACAGGACTTAAAAGAGTAAGCAGCTGAAGTTCCAAAGAGCTGCAGCACTTTATCAGGCAGTTTGTGCTCATAGCATGCTTCTCCAGCCAACCTCAACCCATATCGGATGTAGAGAATAGAGCTGAGGGTCTGCAGGGACATGCGGTTCCTCAGCTTGTTTTTAACAACACTCATTTGACTGAACAGCCTTTCTACCTCAGCGTTTGAGTGTGGGAGGGAGAGGACGGAAACTGCAGCAGAAGCCAGGTCTTCATATGGGTTTATGCCAGCTGAATCTCTGTACTTTTTAACTTCAGCCCAGAATGCCAATGTGTTTGTTGTTTCCTCCCATTTCTGAAGGTGAATAGACCTCCACTGATTGATAATTGTATCAATTGTGTCCGAGCAATATCCCAAAAGATTTGCAAATTTTACCATGTCTGTCAGGCTCTTGTTGCAGTTTAGTGTCTCCCCCACATTGAACAAAGACATGTGCTGCAATATCTCCAAATTATCTGGGAGCCTCGCTCTCAGTTCATTTGCTAAGGAGATGGTGTAGCTCACACATCTCCTTCGAACACAGTCCTCGTCCTCTGGAGAGAGGTTTAGCTGTGTTGCCTTGGACTCAAATATATAGCCAAGGTATGGCTTGGGAGAAATGTGGCCATCTATTGAGTCTTTTAGGACATCAATTTTTGCCATTGGGTTAATGACCCTGCTGCAAACAGACTTTATTAGCCTCATTAAACAGTCAAGCAGCTTAAGCGGATCTGATTGTTCCCCCTCAAAAGCCTTAACAGCGGACTGCACCTCACTAATAATAGATTTTAAAAAAGTGAGATACAGTAGGTTCTGTGGGTCACTGTACATGGAATGTAGAACATCTGCCATGTAACAGTGTTCACTTGACATGGTAAGGCTGAAATGCAATTTTAGCTCCTCCCACTGATCCAGGATTCTGGACACAGCAGGCTCTATGGAAAGCCAGCGTGTGGCACAGACCTTCGTTATCAGCAAAGGCTTCTCCCCACAGTTTATTGTCTGATAGACAGCCTTGTATGCCTCTCTGCGCTTTGGAGAAATAGAGAACCAATTATATGTTTCTCTAACAAGAAATTCCACACTACGTGGAAGAGTGTTTTTGGAGGCAGAGCTGACAGCTAACTGCAGTGAATGACACACACAGCGGATAAGGACAAGATGTTGTAGGCCTTCCTCCTCCCTAAGAATTTTGTGTACACCATTGTACACTCCTGTCATTACAGATGCATTATCTGTGCCAATGCCAAGCAAGTTCTCCTTCTTGAGGCCACACTTCCCAAGAAAAGCTAGAACTGCTCTGGCTATTGATCTAGCATCCCCTCCCTCCAGCTCAACAAGGCCTAGGTAGGTGGCCACCACATTTGCTTTCTCCTCACTAAAATATCGAATCACGATTCCAAGGTATTTAGAGACACTTACATCTGTGCTCTCATCAAGGAGGAGGCTGTATTTGGAGTCCCCAATATCAGCCACCAGTCTTTGAATGAAATATGGGGCCAACACCCCATTTATCATTTCTGTACACTTGGTACGGTGCATCCGAAAATGTTGGGCTGCTGTAGAATCAGAAAAAGCAGCTTTGCATGCCTTACCAATGTGGTCGCAAGAAAGAATGGAACAATGCTCTGCAATCGCCATTGCCATGGTTGCCTCTGCATGTTTGCAAGAGTCTGCATTTTTAGGAGCAAATGTTAAAGTTCTTTGCTTGGATTGATTGAAGGGCTTGGACTTTTCAATGTGCTTTTGAGTTGAGGCATGCTTTTTAATATCGGACAACTTGGCACAGAATTCTGTCTTGCAGTACAGACAGTAAGCCCTCGTGTCATTGCCCACATAGGGCTTCAGCCACCCCTTAAATTCAGGCATTAACTCCCATTCTTTCCTGTACTTTTGTAAATATACCTTAGAGTGTGACATGTTTGCAATTTTAAATGTTTGTAATGTTCTAGCTGTGTGTATTTGTATTTATATTTTCTTGTGTATATATCCGCCTTTTATATTTATATTATGTTCATATGTTTAATAAAGTTGAATTTATATTGTGTGTGTATATGCGTTTTTGTAAGAGTTTGAGGGGGAAAAACGGTCAAATTAAATGTTTTGAATTAAAACAAAAGAGAAGGCAGCTGATATGCGATCACTGATTGGTTCCTACTAACACAGCGTGCACATGCGCAGCTCATTTATGTCTATGTTCGCCGGCGTGCAGTCAACGGAATGTACTGCTCCTCTCAGCCGCTCACTGACTGAACAGAGCAGACGCAGAGAGATGTGGCAGCAGCGGGGAAGACCTCACGCTTGCAGTAGCCTACTGTCGATAAAGTTGAATTTATATTGAGTGTATATGCGTTTTTGTATGTGTATATGAGTTTGAAGAAGGTTTATTGTTGTGTTTGGATAAGTAAAATGTATAGAGTCTGTAAATATACGATCTGAAGTCGGAGAGTTCAGAAACCGAACCGGAATGAACTAAAACCCTGATCAGTAGTGAATATAAGCGCGCGCATGCCAAGAAAAAACGGTCAAATTAAATGTTTGGAATTAAAACAAAGGAGAAGAAAGCTGCTATGTGATCACTGATTGGTTCAAGCTAACACAGCGTGCACATGCGCAGCTCATTCATGTCTATGTCCGCTGGCGTGCAGTCAACTGAATGTGCTGCTCCTCTCAGCCGCTCACTGACTGAACAGACGCAGCGGGGAAGAAAGACCTCACGCTTGCAGTACTGGCGATATTTGGAATTTTGAAAGTTGCTAAGGTTTGTCCAAAAAGTCGCTAGATTTGTCGCTAGTCGCTTTTTTAAAAAAATGTCGCTAAAGGGGTCTGAAAAGTCGCTAAAAATAGCGACAAAGTCGCTAAGTTGGCAACACTGAGTATTCAGCATCAAAGCTTCTATACTTATCGTTCTCTCTTGGTTTGGGCTAATCCAAAAAAGGTGAAAACAAGAGGGGTGTTCTGAAGAAACAAGGGTACTCTGAAAACCCCCCCATTAGCAGTTAGTGCTTTCCACCTGATGAAATGAGCGCGCGGCAAAACTAATGAAATGAGCGCGCCTCAGCGCGGCAAAACTGATGAAATGAACGCGGCAAAAAATCGACCAATCAGAATTTTGGTCGAACCAGAACGTATCGACCAACTAATCGACTGGGACAATACAGCCCTAGTGTCCAAACACAATTATATTGATTTGAGTTTTTAATTCAATCAATTTCAATCAACGTGAGAAAAATGTATAAATTCAGCACTCAAAATAAATGAATGAAATCTACTTGATTAAATCATATTCACAAAAGAAACATAAATGAATTGTGTTGTTTTCAAAGTCATTTTTTACACAAAAAAATGTGTGTAATTTCAAAGACCTGATATGTCCATTTATTTCAGTGTGTGATGTCGGCACCGACTATGCGAGTAGCATCTGCCTGCAGAGACGGAGGCTGCATTTTCAGGACCGCACTTTTAGGACCGCATTTCTAGGACCCTAGGTTTTATTGACAACGCCACCTACCGAATTAGAGGACCAGCGAAGATGGATGACATTCAGAGTGTGAGTATCAAATGCGAATCAATTTGTATTTGTTTAACTTTAAAAACAATTGTGATGCATTTCATTGGAAAGTTAACGTTGCCAACGTGCTGGTGATTTGCTAAACAGTCTTGAATGCATAGCCATCATAGATTAGCCTCTAATGCTGGAAAATGAATTGTTAGCACGTTCATTTAACGGAACTGTTGCATGATAAGCCTGTGTTTACTTATTTACAGCACAATAAACTGTAGCATGTTCGTTCTGAAAGCTTGTTAATTACTCATTGTTTTTCCATTTTAATTCAGTTCTGTCACGTGCTCACAGTCAGCCTGTTTAACGTTACCCACAATACATGTTATGTGCACGTCTCTTCATTTTGACATGGTTTTATAAAGTTGGTTGAGACATATGACATTTTAATAGTCAGACATATCAGAGAGGCCATTATAATAATTGACTGTTAAAATCCCACGTGTTAGATTGTGTCATTTACTGTATACTGTACTCTATATGAAGTTCTATCAAGGACACAGCTCAGGGTAGGCATTAGCCAATAGTATGACAAAAGATAAATAAATAATAGTGTTGGGTCCGAGTCCACCTTTGTCGAGTCCGAGTCAAGTCCAAGTCCTTAACAATCGAGTCCGAGTCCAAGTCCGAGTCCAAAGAGGGCCGAGTCGGACTTGAGTCCGAGTCCTTAACATCCGAGTCCGAGTCGAGTCCGGCCGAGTCCACAAAGATTTAAATGATTTGAAATTGACCTGGTTTGAATGATTTGAATAGATGGATCTCGCAAGCATAGCCACTGCTAGTAAGGAGTCAAATATGAAGAAGATGCTGGAAAAGCAAAGAATGTGCAGGAGCTGGAGGATTTTTCCTCATGAACAACCATTACAAAAAAACAAAAACAAAAAACAGTTGTGGATCATTCAGGTAATGACACACAATATAAAAATCAAGTAATTTGTCTTGTATTTTGTGTTTGTATTTTGTCTTGTGGACTAGGCTATTAAACATCTGTTATGTGAAAAAGCTTTTTCAGTGCAGTACTAAATAGAAAATGTTTTTATGATCCTTTCTTATAAATAAATAAAAACTACATTTTGGAGATTCTGAAAGGTGTATGTAAACTAAAGTGTAAATGTAACAAAAATCATAAAACTATTAGACGCCAAAATGTTGCTATGGTTACTATGTCAATCATCGCAATTTCATGACTCACATGACTAAAATTTTACGGATTCACTCCCACATTTAAATGCATTTATCACTCTTTATAATTTACTGTGTGAACGTAACCACTGGTCCTCTAGAAGCACGAAAAACAAAACTATTATTTAGATTATCAATAGCGCTCCCTTTAAGCCATCACACTACTTACCGCGCTCTGCACTCTCCCTAAAACTCTCGTCATAAACACTGAAGTTGTCCGCACTGCACAGTGAATCTCTCATTTATATCGCGTCTAGACTTTGTTGATTATGAGGGGATTTGCGAAAGGATAAAGCTTGTGCTGATTCTGAACATACATTTTGAGCGAATTCTCATCTCTCCGCATGTTGACTAAAACGCCTCTGATTTGCCACTGTGTTCATGCGCTTAATATGTCTGTGATTGGCTACAATGCTCAACGCGGAAACAACACAAGTAACGTTAGTTTCGTTTCGTTTTTGAATAATATGTCCTCCAGTGCCCGGACTCGACTGGACTCGGACATTTTTCCGAGTCTAAAATGTCCGAGTCCGTGCCAAGTCCGAGTACAAATTCATCCAAGTGCGTGACAAGTCCGAGTTCGTTAAAAATTGGACTCGAGTCCGGACTCGAGTCCGAGTCCGAGTTCGAGTACCCCAACTCTAATAAATAAATTGGTTAAGTACTAGGCTTAGGCCTAATTTATGTCTATTTATTTATATGAAATTAACTTAAAAATGTTTTTCAAGAAACACATAACAATCCAAGAAGGGAGATCCTTGTATATATATATGACAGGAAAAGTCGTGTCAATAATGTTATTTCTATTCAGATTTCTTGCATCTCTCTCTATTATTATTTTTTTCTCAGTTCAGATGGGCTTTATTGACATGTGTCTAGAACCTTTGTTCCCACAACATCAAAATATTTTTTTTTTCAAATCTTTGAACAGTATGTAATAATTGTATTATGAACATTAATTGGTATGAAGATTGATATCATTATTTTTATCATTATCATTACTGTGTGGTAACTAAGATCTTTTAAATAGGAAATTTAAAATTAGAGAGTAGAACATGTTCAACTAAATGTTCCTTATTTAATTCACTTCTCTTTCTCTCTCTTAGGAGTCAGTGATGATGTTGTCCATGTGTTTGTCCATCCATTGAAGTTCTATGTGGTTCACGTCATGATCAAATTTGTTTTTGTGTGTGTTCAAGTTCAGTTGTTATATATTATTTTGTAAAATATTTTGTGTGTTCAAGTTCAGGTGTTATATATTATTTTGTAAAATATTTTGTGTTCAAGTTCAGGTGTTATATATTATTTTGTAAAATACACAATCTTAAATCTACCCCCAGAGTCATCCTTGTCTTCCCTCTGTACTTGAAAATGTGGCCCATCTAGTGACTGAAAAGACTATAACATGATTCCTTGTTTATTTTACTTCAGTTATACTTAGACCTAATAATTTCTCAACATTCCTAGGAACCTGGTTTAATTGCAATAAAGAAAGTAGTATTTGGGTGTAATCAAACTTGAAAAAAAAAAACTCTAATGTAGTTAAAACTGGGTGGAAATACTGCCTTGGTGGCACTTTTTTCGGTCCTCCAAAACTAGGGTCCTGGAAATGCGTTCCTGGGACTGCGGTTCTCCGACTCGGTAGGTGGCGCTGTCACAAAAAACTAGGGTCCTAGAAATGCGGTCCTAAAAGTGGGGTCCTGAAAATGCAGCCTCCGGGACTGAAGACAGATAATATTGGGCTATGCTGTTCTGAACGAACTTGTTCTAAGTGGACGACACCAGGGCAAACTTGTCATCCTGCTGGTGCACAGGTCGGGCCTCCTTTTCATCGAACCGCAGGAATCTCATTATCGCCCTTGAAGCAATTTCTGGCCATGGTTTCCTTGAAAAATGGAAAGCCCCATTTTTCTGACCACAGGCTGTCTAACTGCATGTTTTTTGCACCCTGTGCACCACGAATATATCGCAGGGCTGTGAAGGCTTTTAGTTCAGCCACTGTGAGGTCCCATGAGCTGTCACCACGATGCCGATGTGCCTCAGCCACAGTGCAGTCCCTGATATGCTTCAGCATGTCATCATCAAACACACACAAGAAGGCCATGAGCGCATCTTCGATGGTGCGCTGTGGGGCCAGCAGCTTCAGTCAAGACATTTTGGCTCTGCCTTCTCCCTGGACATTCAGTTGACTGAAGGACCGTTCACACCATCCAATCCTTCCCGTTTTCCACAGCCGTCTCTGGCTGAGACTATAATATATTAAATAATATTAAATAATAATAGGACCAGCAGAACTAGTGAACGGCCCATGCAGCAAAACACAGGGACAGCGCTGGACAGGGCAGCGGAGCTCACCAGGATCATCCGACATGAACGGAACATCTGGATCCGCCGTGTCTGACGATAGCAGCCGCCTCTTTTACCTTGATATGGACTCTGACTACAAGCTGCAATAGAGAATGTGAATCTACCTCATTATGCTTTGCATACTAGGTAGTGAGCGTCATGTTTGTGGGAGCCGCTCAGGAGTGTACAATGGCAACAAATACAAATCACCAGTGGAAAAACGTCTGTTACGTTAAAACATTGCAAGTCGTCCAATAATATTGGAATGTCTTGCATTCATATGAGCGATTAGTTGTCAGTATATCATACACTCATAGAAATCCTACATAGCTTTCAGTAAATAAAACGTGACCATGATATTTCTGCTACATTAAATAATAACTACAATATAGCTTGATGTTTGCCCATGGATCATTTATTCAATCATCATATCACCCTAATTTCTTAACGTTAAACGATGTGCCATAACACTTGCTCCATTATACATTGCAGGTGTCCAGACAACTGTGTCAAGTTTTGACCGTACCATGGCATCAGTTTCTCATACAGCAGTTATCTCTTCCAAACCACTCAAGACTCCATCAAAGAGACCTCATGTGGACCATGAGGAAGACGGAGAAGATACTCTCAAAGAATGCTCTTCTATATTAACAGCACAAGAGAGTGATGTCACATTCAATCACATATCAATAACAGAGCCAAAAGGCTTCTTGTAAGTTTCTATCATGTGCAGATGGTTTAGAATTATGTTTGTTTTAATCATAGCAACCCTCACGTTGTGATTATATGGATGCATATTTTTTCAGAGCTCAAGCATCCAGTCCTGTTCAAAACATGAATAAATATATTGTCTATGAGACGTGCATCATGGAACTGTTCGAGTTGTGCCCGGTATGTCAGCGAAGCTGTCATGTATGATCGCAAAGGCTTGGGACATTTCTACGTGTTGAACAACTCTGCCACCACTGTCAGTTCTCACGGAAATGGAACAGCCAGCCAATTATGGGCTGTACTCCAGTGGGCAACCTTCACCTTTCTGCTGCAGTGTATCTCTGTGGTGCTTCATTCTTCACACTTGAAAAAGTATAAATCACAATGCAGTTACAGAGACTAAACATTTATAAAGTCAAAGATGATTACATTTAGTCATTTTTTTACTTTACTGCAGGGGTGCCCAATCCTGCTCCTGGCGATCGACTGTCCTGCACAGTTCATCTCCAACCCTAATCAAACACACCTGCCTTTAATTTTCAAGTGATCCTGACGTGCTCTGAAGACCTTAATTGGTTGCTTCAGGTGTGTTTGATTAGGGTTGGAGATGAACTGTGCAGGACAGTCGATCGCCAGGAGCAGGATTGGGCACCCCTGCTTTACTGTATAACAACTTTACTGTTCTCTATGTTGTCAGATATTTTCAGCAATGAAGCTACAACTTTTCAGGTACGACACCTTTCGTCGCCACGCGCGAATGTGGATTGAGCCTGCTATTCTTCACAAATGGAGAAACTGGCAGGATGAGATGCTACAGCAGTTAACTCAAAGGAAAAAAGTCATTGTTGGAGGAGACATGAGGGCTGACTCACCAGGTACATTGTGGGAAAAATTAAACATGTAATGGAAAATCCAAAAAAAGAACGTTTGATAGGCTTGATCAAGAATTATAGACTTTTTGCACATTTACCAGACAAGGCACAGTATGTAATTGTCAGAACCAGGACTAGAACTCGGGTCTCCGGTGTGAGAGTCAGACTCTCAATTCTTGAGCCACAGGAGGTTGGTGAACCCAACAGTAAGACACACTTAGGAGAACTTGAGATGCATAAAGTAGTTTAATAAAACTTCAAACAATAGTCCACAGCTGGAGCAAAAATAGCAAAAGGTAGTACTCAAACAAAACCAGTCCAAAAAGTGTTTTCCAAAAAATATTCCAAAGAAACAAAAGTCTTTGAGCAAAACCTCCAGAAGAAAAAGATCACAAAAAATAAACTGAGAGGGGAACAATCCACAGGAAAAAAGAAAATACAATGTCTCAGAGATAGAGAGCACTTACTCAGGCAACTGGCTTCAGAACAACTAAACACCAAGCAAAGAAGCTTCTTCTTCTTCTTCTTTCGTTTTTTGGCGCGTTGCAATCTTAGTGCATATCGCCACCTACCTTTGCTGTTATGCAGTCATGATTTCTTATGATTAGATTTTCCTTATTTTATTATTTCTTTACTTCTTCCTCAAATATCAATCCTTATTTAATTATTTGGTGCTTCATCTCATTCCATTTCCCATAGCCCACCTGTCGCTGCGTGTTCAGCTCCTACAGACTGGACTATAAAATCTGGAATAGACCACAGCATCCTTATTCTATATTTAAATCCTTTCACTTAATCCAGTACTATATATATATTCTATTAGTATTCTATATCCTACTTTATCTTTATTAAACTCATAACCTAACAAATATGCCAAATCCTTATTAACCTTCCCTCTTTCATTTAAATACGATATCAATTCCTTTCTTTCCTCATCATACCTTTTACAATCATATAACACATGCTCCACTGTTTCTCTCTCCCCACAATTCTCACATAAACCAGTCTCATGAACTCCAATTATAAAGAGCGTTGCGTTCAATCCTGAATGACCAAGTCTCATCCTAGTCATTATGACTTCTTCTTTCCTATTTCTACCATTTATACTTTTCTTAGTATCTACCATTTTTTTGATATTATATAAATACCGCCCCTTATTATCTGTATTCCATTTTTCCTGCCACTCTTTAATAATATTTTCCTTAATAATAGATTTAACTTCACTTTTACTTAATGGAATATTAAAATCTATTTCTTCCCTTTTTAAAGCATTTTTTGCTAATTCATCAGCAGACTCATTACCAGCTACTCCTACATGCGCTGGTACCCAACAGAATCCAATTTCTACTCCTTTCCTTTGTATTCGCCATAATAATGAAAATATTTCACACATCAAATCTTCTCTAGAAGTACAATGAGTAACCAGTGATGTTAAAACAGAAGCAGAGTCAGAGCATATCCCTATTCTGTCTGGCTTTACCTCCTCTACCCATGTTAATCCTATTATAATAGCGACCATTTCCACAGTATATATTGATAATTTAGATGTTAGTCGTTTAGATACTGATATTTTAAACTCTGGAATATACACTCCTATTCCCGTAATCCCTGTTCTTGGATCTTTAGATCCATCAGTATAAATGTGCATACTTGCATAGAATCTTTCCTGTATGTACTTTTTAACTTGATACTTTATCATACCCATTTCCTCCCATTCCCGTTTCTTATCTAATATTCCTAAATCAATTTTAACCTCAGATATAATCCATTTCGGGACCTCTCCCCATACAGGTGACACACTACTTTCAATATTTGCGATCTGATATTTCTCTGTTAACTGATTAATCTTCCATCCATATCCTCTCTCGATACTAAAGTATTCCCAACAATTATTTAAAATATCTTTAGCTATACTTTCTCCAGAGTAACTCTTTAAAGATGTCCAAAATACCAAAGACAATTTCTCTCTCCTTAATTTCAATGGCATTTCATTCGCTTCTACTAATAATGCATTAACTGGTGTTGTTTTAAATGCTCCTAAACATATTCTAAGAGCTCTATATTGTATTCTATCTAGACTTCTTAATAGTGATTCTGAGGCTGACCCATAAATCATGCAACCATAATCAATTGTAGATCTGATCAAGGCTTGCTTGATATATTGTTAGCATTGAGTCTCTTTCTGCTCCCCATTCTTTCCCAGCTATTGCCCTCATCACATTTAAGATCCTCCTGCATTTTTTATCAATTTCCTCAATATGTTTTTTCCATGTATATCTCCCGTCTAACCACATTCCTAAATATTTAAATGTTTTAACTTGTTCTAGAGGTTTCCCATACAATACTAATTCAATATCCTTAAAATCTTTTTTCCTACTGAATTTCATAAAACATGATTTACTAGTTGACATTTTAAAACTCCATTCTATACTCCAATCTTCCACCTTTTTAATTGCCGTTTGCATACCTGAAATCACCTGTTTTGTATTTCTTCCTCTCTTCCAAATAGCCCCATCATCAGCATACAATGCACATCCCACACCATATCCCAAATTATCAAAAATATCATTAATCATAATATTAAAAAGAATTGGACTTATAACACTCCCTTGAGGAATGCCATTTTCTGCCTTATAATTTAATGACTGACTCACTCCCACTTGAACTACAAATGTTCTTTCATACAAAAATTGACATAACCAATTATACATATTTCCATCTATTCCTATCCTAGATGCTTTAATTAACAACCCTTCTCTCCATACCGTGTCATACGCTTTTTCTATATCAAAATACACTACTGCCATAATTTCTTTCATAGCTATTGCCTTCTCTATTTCATTACTGACCTTGATTAATGCATCCATGGTTGATCTTTTACCTCTAAATCCACATTGATACTTACTAAATTTACCCTTTTTCTCTAGATCATATGTTAGTCTATGAACTATAATCTTTTCCATTAATTTACATAAGTTTGAAGTCAGGGCAATTGGACGATAACTTCCTGGGTTTGTTGAATTCTTTCCTGGCTTTACAATAGGGATTATTACAGCTTTCTTCCATATTTTTGGAATAATTCCTTCCATCCATATTTTATTATATAACTCAAGTATTTTTAATAATATACAATCTGACAAATGCTTTATCATTTTATAACTTACTCTATCAACCCCAGGAGTGGTATTGGCACATTTCTGTAACGCTACTTTCAGTTCTGTAAGTGAAAACTCTGAATCCATACAGCTCTTATTGCGATTTCTTTTCTTCATTATATCTGGATTTTTGTCTAAAATTTCCCTTTTCCTTATCTCATATTCTTCTCCCAATTCTATTCTATGTGCTCTTTCTAAAACCTTACCTAACATGTTTGCTTTATCTATATCTAATACTGCAGCTTTTTCTTCTTCAATTAAAACTGGTATTAAAGTTGACTTCTTTCCTTTTCCACTCATATTCCTTAACATATTCCATATTTTAAGCAAAGAAGCTATGAGACAGAGTCACTTAAATACACACAGCAGAACGAAACACGTGAACCTAATAACATAAATTAAAAAGCCGAGAAAGCTGGGCATGAGGGCACTATGAGGACCTCTAGAGGCCAAAACACAACATGACAAGCAAAATACTGACAGTAATAAGGAATTATGTAACATTGTTTTTGAAGGGCACTCTGCTAAGTAAGGAAGTTACACAATGATGGACCTGGAGACAAACACCATTGTTGACGTACAACTCGTCCAGGTAGGTGAGCAGAAACCTTTGTAGCAACATGCTGGAATATTTGCGTTTTTAATTAAAAGACTCATTATACTTGTGTCTTTGACAGAGTAATGAAGTGGGAGGAAGTTACCACATGGAGAAGGAAGGTTTGAGGAGAAGTCTCGACTTGTTGGACGCTCGTGGTGTGACTCTGGACTGCATTGTAACTGACCGGCACCCCCAAATTCAAAATTTCATCAGGGAGCGCAACGTCAACCATTTCTATGATGTCTGGCACACAGAGAAAGGTATATAACCTTACTACCATTCATATAATTTTCAAGAGTTTTACATACTTAATAAATGTGATAATACTGTAATAGTGGATGTTTCTGCATCACCAATAACATCAAATCCAACCTTGTTCTACACTCTTGAGGATTCTGAGGTCCTTGATCCAGATGATGATGTCCACAAGATGTCACGGTTCATGGTTTCATTGACTCGCCCTCGCTATGTGTGTGCGTGTTGTGTGAGTGGGCGTGGCGCTGCTGATGAGCTGATCAGCGCCAGCTGTTTTGAATGTGGATGTCCTATATATTGTTTGTTACGTCGTCCTGTCTTTGTCAGATGGTTGTTGAGGCTCACCAGGGATTATCTCACTGTGTTCTCCTGCGTTTCTAGTCCTGTTGACATGCAGTGGATTTCCTGAGTTTTCCCTGCGGATTTACAGCCTGTTCCTGCATCTACGTCTGCCCATTATCTTCGTCCCTGCGTTACCGAGCCCAGGATCTTCTTCTACCTGCCTGCTCTCTGACCTGCACTTCTACCTACTGACTCTTGAATTAATCAATTCACTACTGTTCACTCGCAACTAAATCCTTTTGACTTTTTTCTTCAGGGTTATGACACAAGATGTCCCTGCAAATTGTCTTCCTGCCAGAGATACAAACTCTACAAGAGCTTTTGGCACAACAAGACATAGACAACTTCCCTGTGACTGATGATGACAAAGATAATTTTCCAGCTGTAGTTGTGGAGCAATCCAGAATCAATCTGAGCCATCAGCAGCAGCAAAACATTATGCAGGCGATTGAGACCATCTCAGATACTACTGTGAAGTATCAGAAATGCTGATGTGTGCAAACACATTATAAGTGTGTTTTTTCTTGCACCGCGCCTTCAGAGTGATAAGCCCTGACTCTTCGTAAATGTGATATTTGGAACTTTTTGTAGGATATAAGCTGGAGGCAACTATACATGCATTAATTTGAAACATCACCTTCTACATTGCTTCAGAGAAATGTTTATGTATTCTAGATGCTTGACTATCTCAAAGTTGCCTCAAAAAAGTGATCTCAAAAAAGGTACTATATGGTGCAGAAAGTTGGCAGAATACCTTTGGTCATGTAGGTTCTAAAAGATTCGTAGGTAGTGGAAGTCTGAGAACAATAAGGCATGCGTTGGCCTCTGGAAATATTCTGGTGTCTTGACCAAATGTAAGAAGAAAGTCGATTTTTGGCTGATGGGGGAATCCTAGAGGAGGCACAGATGAGGCTCCAGAAGCAAACTCCAGCACCATTTCCAGTGTCAACGGATTCCAGTCATCTTCTGTAGTCACACACATACAGACAGACACACAAAGAAGCAGGATAAGGTTTAAATTTAATATTAGATTCAGTATGTTGACTTTTTTAAGCCAACTAATTTTATTTTATTGGAAAGATATGTAACTTCACAAAAATGTGTCACTCAAAACCACATTAAATGCAAATTAAAATTTTTACCACAAACAATTGATTGTTGTAACAATCAAATGACAAAGCATTAAAAACCCTACCTTCTACATCAGTGGTCACCAATCCTGGTCCTGGAGGGCCGCTGTCCTGCAGAGTTTAGCTCCAACCCCAATTAAACACACCTGAACCAGCTGATCAAGGTCTCACTAGGCATACTAGAAACTTCCAGGCAGAGGTGTTAAACCTGGTTGGAGCTAAACTCTGCAGGACAGCGGCCCTCCAGGACCAGGATTGGTGATCCCTGTTCTACATCAATTAACCAGTCTCTCCAGAAACAGATGGTCTGTTCCTAGCTGCCTTTTGTTGCTGCCAAGGGGTGTCCACTTCAAAAAGAGTTGTCGGATCTTTTGCCATCTCATGCCATCAAACAGCTGTTGCACTGTTCAATGAAATACCTCTGGTGCTGAAAAGATACCAAAAGGTAAGCGAAGGAAACAGTGCTGCCAGAAGGGTGTATTGAAAGTACACAGCTTAGCACTTTCTTCCTCCAGGACAATTTGGTATAATCCTGATGATAAATCGAGTTTAGAGAAATAACGTGCATGGTGCACCTGTCATTGTGCTTGTTATGTCAGTCTCTGTTGGCAAGTTGTAATGCTCTCTTTTGATCCACTTATTTAAATCTCTTGGATCTATACAAAGTCTGAGATCGACGTTTTCTCCTCAATTACCAGAGAATTGACCTACTCTGTTGGTTCCTCTATTTTCCTTATTATATCCTTATCCATCAAAGAACTGCTTGCCACTGGTGTCCTTAGCTACTACTCAAACTTTCTTTTTAGTCAAGCAGACTAAAGATTTAGAGACTTAGTCTTGCAAAATTATTTTTCCACCACATTTCTGTGGTGCATGGTTGGTACCATATCTATTACAGTCCTTACTCTCCTTTCATCTCGGTTTGCAGTGTTTTTCTTTAACAGTTCTCTTTGCGCGTTCGTGCACAGCATCCATTGCTGCTGCAGACTCACTTTCAGCCTCAAATGATTGGAGTTGCACGTTTACTCTCTCTGAGGCTTGGCAGATGCGAATTGCTTTATCCAAAGTCAATTCAGTCTCACTGAGTTACTGTCTTCTTACTTTCTAATCCAGAATGCCAGTGACTATTTGATCCCTGATCATTGAATCAGACAAACTCTCAAAGTTGCACGATTGGCTTTTCAGATGTAAATCTCAGATGTTCATCCATGCAAGTCAATCCACACAACATTTTTTTTTGATGACGTAGATTTGACGGTTTGGGTGTCTACTTAACATCCGTAACCACGCCCGTCCAACTGACAGTAGACAGGCTACTAGAAACACCTACTTTTCTAGATCCAATCAGGTGCTAGTTGGAAAAAAAGCCACGCCCACTATTTTGCCTCATTTAGTATTCTGTTTCTCTCGGAAATACGTCACAACACTGGAGAAAAGTCGGTTGCAACTTCCGGTTCACGGGGACTTTAACAATACTTCACAAGGAATGACAGAAAGAACCAGGCTTATATAGGGTGAGCAAACAAGATGATGAGACACAGGTGAAAACAATGAGTGATGATGAGTCCGGGCAGTGAGTTATGGGAAATGTAGTTTGTGAGGGAATGACAATAATCTGTTGTGTAGTGCATAGACATAATAAATACATAGACGCCCTATTGGCCGCTTTGGACCGTTGCTGCGATACATCAACGCGTCCGCCATTTTGCGGAGGGCAAGACTGCACTGTAATCAAATGCAAGTAAGCGGATGAGCTGTGGTTTTTCTGGATTAAAACAAAAAATGTTTTTACATTTATCAATTCATATATTGTATGTGGTGTACAAAAAGTTCCATCTCTAGTTATTTAAAATCTCGATAGACTTATAAAATATTTTTTAATAAGGAATTGTCAAAGCTCAGGCTTGTCATCTGGCTTTTTATTCTTGGATAAGAATGGTGAAGACCCCCATACTGAGATATAATTTAATTTTCACATTAAATGAAATAAAGTTTTCTTACTGTGGAAAAAGCATTCTCTGTGATTGACCCGATTTTAGCAATAACAAAGATCCTGATGGATTCTTTATGGTAATACATATGTTATGGTATACAGTGCAATGCAAATAGTAAATCTAAGATGAAGTAAGAAGTAATAGTAAATAGCTTTAAACAACGACATTATCGACTGAAAAACTATTAAAACTACATTTCGTGACACAATAACAGCAGTATTTTTAAATTTCGCGGCCTTTCTCCTCTGAACGTTACTATTACTAATTATATCATGATCAAATACAACCAGAAACAAATGTTCAGTCTTGCTTGTGAAAGATAATTCCTCGAGACCTGTTTTCAATTGTGTGGCGATGTGTACAGCCCCAAGCAGCACACTGTAAGAGATGGGTCCGACTGCAGAACCGCAGAACCATACGTCATAACAGTGTGAGGACGACGACAGCGCCAGCCTATAGTCTGATGCCGGAAGTGGGCGTGGCAAGGCATTGCGCTACTTCTGTGTTTTAGAACGTTTCAAAGTTTAAAACAATGCTATTATAAATATTTTTTTAACGATTTAATTAAAGATAAATTTAAGATGTGTGTGTGTATATATATATATATATATATATATATATATATATATAGTTGTATATACAGGTGAAACTCTGAAAAATTTGAATATTGTGCAAAAGTTCATGTATTTCAGTCATTCAAATTAAGGCGAGACACTACAGGTGAATAGGGTAAAACAATTTACTTACAGATATCACCATGACACTTTACCAGTTGATTACTCACATGAATAGGAGAAAAAAATGTATTGCAAGTTTTCTGTAATTTTATGTTTAAATATGCTAATCAGGCTCTATCTAATTAAATATGCGCTAATTTGCATATATTTTGAAGTGACAAATCTGACCATTGAAAAAAACAAGGTTCAAAATTATTTTTACATTTTGTTGATATATTCAATGAAAAGACATTTTCAGAGGGGATTATTAATATCTCCTTTTGTTACCCTGTAAATCAGAAAATACTGGCAATAGCCTTAAAAAATTGATTTCCGCCCTATTTTTAGGCATAAAATGTCATATAAATCAGGCCCAGAATGATATATCAACAAATCCCTCTGAACAAACCTTCACAATATAGTTAGGAATACGGCTGTAAAGTTTGGTGTATGTAGGTGCTACAGACGTGAAAAATCGTCACTAGGAGTGTGAGAAAAAACTCATTTTGAGAAAATGGCCTTTAAAGATTTTTATGGCAAAATTCCACTAATTTCTATTGAAAGCCATGAATTACAGACAAAATATGTTTTAGGTCCAAGTAAAATCCATGTATCACACTGTTTAACATCTAAAACTCATTACTGCTTCATCCATCACTGATCATAACATCCAAAACAACACATCACCAGTCCATCACACAGGTGGAATGACAAAAACTAACTATATCACACCTATAGTAGACGTCACAGAAACATCACGTTACGCTTCTGAAGATGACTGCAGAGTCAGCAGTCGAAACTGTCAAGGTATGACAACAAACTTTAAACTTATCGTATAAGAAATAATCACTTATAAATACAAATAGTAGGCTAAATGAACTCATAATCTTTCCACATTTTGAACTACCACGGAAATGTCAGAGCGCGTCACGTGACGATTCTGAACGAATCACGTTGTCAGAAATTGGCATCAGCCAATGAGATTGCGCATGTCGAGTAAATGGCCCATTTTACTTTCATGATTCGTTGCTGATAAATAGGAAATGACCATATTTGGATCCGACAGCATTGAAGAGGAGAGAGAGAGCTTTCCAACGGTATATGTGATGACAGGGAGCAGACAGCGATCGCGGAGCAGCGGGATGATTTAGAACGCCAACTTTTGATGAATTTGAGGCGAAATCTACACACGCAAACAGACAAAGTGTAGTAAAATAAAGACCTAAATGTGTATTTTGGACTTTTTTTCAGCACAAGTCTGAAAGAATACATGTTATTGAAGACAAATAGCCCAAAATCTCAAAATTGACCAGTGAAAAAAAAACGATGTTTTTGCCTGCCGTGTCTCGCCTTAAAGTGAAACTAATATATTTAGTATATAACTATATACATAGGCCTATGCATGATTATACTTTTCAGAGGGCCGACAGTATTTAAAATCCTTTTTTTGTATTGATTTCATGTAATATTCTAATTTTCTGATATTTTAAATTTGGGGTTTTCATAAGCTGTAAACCATAATCATCAAAATTATAACTTTTGCACGATATTCAAATTTTTCGAGTTTCACCTGTATACACACACATATATATATATATATATATATCAAATATTATAAAATATAAGATAATATTAACAAAAGACAATATACTACTATTAAAAATGCTTTTCAATACAATCAAATGTTCAAGCTTTGTTTTCATTTTAGTATTATTTTTGTTTAAAGCTTTGTTCAATTTATTGTTAATCATTTGACACAACAAATGGATAAAGTATAATTTTAACTTTTAAAAAACTATTAACGTTTGTTAATACTCAACCATTTCACAACTAACACATTTTTTTTCATAGACCAAACACAACATAATTCTATGGTGGACTGAAACAAAAATTATTAATTACATTTTTTTTTTCTCTGAAATGGCAAAAGCATCACACACTAGATGTACCTGTTCTAAATAAATAATAGTAGGCCTAATTAAATAAAAATACAAAATCGAACTAAATGAAATAAATTATAAAAAACTAAATCAAACCAAAGAAAATGAATCTTATAAAAGCGAGTGTCATGACGAAAGGCGCCTCAGGAATCGTCAGGATTAACTCCATGTGTATGGAATTTTGATTTATTTAGTTTATTTGTCACTTGAGAATTATTGTTAAATGTGTGCCTGCATAACTTTAATAAGATTAATTTTCTTTGGTTTAATTTTGTTCTATATAATTTATTTATTTTATTAATTTCGATGTTGTATTTTTATTTAATTACTATTATTTATTTGGAGCAGGTACATCTAGTGTGTGATGCTTTTGCTATTTCAGAGGGGGAAAAATACATTTTATTTAAAAAATGCTTTTCAATTAAATCAAATGTTCAAATGCTCAAGCTTTGTTTTCGTTTTATTATTTTGTTTGTTTTAAGCTTTGTTCAATTTATATTGTTAATCATTTGACACAAAACAAATGCATAAAGTATAATTTTTACTTTTTTTTTTAATTAAAATTAAAAAAATTTAAATAATTAAAAACTATTTGTGAATAGTAGGCTATAACATATATAATATAACATATATAATTATAATAGTATAATATAACATTTGTTAATAGTAGGCTACATTGCCTGTCTTTTATATTATATTTTATAATATTTGAGATTATATATATATATATATATATATATATATATATATATATATATATATATATATATATATATATATATACACACAGGCCTATCTCTTAAATATATTTTTTTTAATGAAATCGTAAAAAAAATATATAGCCTATATTCAGGCTTGGGAGGGTTACTTTAAAAATGTATTCCGTTACAGTTACAAATTACTTCATAAAAAAAGTATTCAGTAACGTAATCCAAGTACCACAATATGAAAGTAATGTAACTGATTACTTTTGGATTACTTCAAGGACAGATAATATTTTAAAAAACAACAGCTTTTATTTATTAAGAATTTAACAGCCCTGAATAAATATTTATGTAAAGGACTATACAGCCATCTAGTGGCTACAGTATGGTATTACAGATTATTTTGTTTTATTTTTAACTTGACATGTACAAGGAAAAAATCAAATAGAAATGTTTCTTCAACAGGAAAATAGATATACATATACATACTACTAATAACACTATATTAAGCGTTGCTTTAATGACTCACGACACGACTCGTGTGCCACCCGCTGGTGCACGCGCAAAATAACATCTCTCTACAACAATCTCCACTGCTAAAGCAGCAGTGACTCGATCCGTGTCTGAGGAGATTGTAGTAGAGAGCTGTTATTTTGCGCGTACACCCGCGGGTGGCACACGAGTCGTATCGTGAGTCATTAATCAAGCAACGCTTAATATAGTGTTATTATGCCAAAATACAGATTTATTTAGTTTTAAATGAAACCATTGTAATCCTGAAAGTATTCCCCCTTTTTTCAAAAAGTAACTATAATCTGATAATCTGATTACTACGTGTTTTGACGTAACTGTAACGGATTACAGTTACTGGATTTTTGTATCCTGATTACATAACGCCGTTACATGTATTCCGTTACTCCCCAACCCTGCCTATATTTATAATAGCATTGTTTTAAACTTTGAAACGTTCTAAAACACAGAAGTAGCGCAATGCCTTGCCACGCCCACTTCCGTCATCAGACTGTTTTTTTATTTATTTTTTCATTGAATTTTCAAAATGACAAAATTTGATATCAAGTTCTTGACACATTTCCTTTACACATTTTCACATTTGGTAAGAATAACTTGAAACAACAATAATTTGGAAAAAAGAAAAGAAACAAACAAAGGATAAAGGGCATCACAAACATATATTTAATTCATTTAGCAGAGATACAGATCTTTGGGGTTTTCGATTTTTAAAAACTTTACAGACTCAGAATACATTTTAAAGGCTGCTTTAAAAGGCATCAGACTGTTAGGCTGGCGCTGTCGTCCTCACACTGCTATGACGTATGGTTCTGCGGTTCTGCAGTTGGTTACTATTGAAACATTTTACTGTCTATCTTTTACTGTCTAGTCTAAACACATGTCTAAACATGAACTCCGTACTCTTCCGGCAACGGACTGCTACCCGCCCACTTCCGCGCTCAGACAGTCGGGCTGGCGCTGTGGTCCTCAGACTGTTATGACGTAATGGTTCTGCGGTTCTGCAACGGAGTGGTTTCTCATTTTAATTGTTCAAGTTGGGCGCCAGACAGTTTAGTAACTGACAAACATTTTTATATTTTCCTGTTAACCACCCGTTATGAAAAAAGAAAAGAAATCGAAATGTCCATTCACATCTTGTAGCAATAAACTTTATAGCCTCTTAGTGTCCAGAAACACACCTTCAAAAACGAGCAAAACGAAACAATTATTGACAAATGAAATAGCCTACTGGCGCGTCTGCGCACCGGCCGTCAAGTTTCAGCAATAGGCTTTTGCTTAACAAAAAAATAAATAAATAAAATAGGCCTAAATAAAAAAAACATTCCAAAACATGGTAAATATCTAATGGAAACGAAATTTGTTCAAACACCGTAATGGGAGTCAGTAAGGAGTGATAGTAATTGATCTTCCGATGAGAGTGTGGGGTCGTTTGCTATTGTTCACAGTTTTTGTTTTTTTTACCAGTAGCCTAACCGGGAAGGCAAATGTTTTCTTAACCTCTTGGATAGGTGATCTCAGGTCGTCGAAGTGAAAGAACCAACACTCACAGGTTTTCAACTTCACTGACAAAATCCTCTTTGGCTTTGTTTTCTTATGGGCGACGTTCAGGTTTCAGCTCGCTCAGTTAACCCCGTCTATTCCGTACATGCGCGCTCCCTTCCCATCTTTGCAGTGCAGAAATTCGGATCATCCACATGAACAATAATCCAACAGGGAATCTTCACAACACGCTGAAACAACATCCTCGATTTCACTTCAACTTCCTCAGACGCTAATCCCAACTTCCCGATCGGCCCTTCACTTCCGCTTCTCTACTTCCTCTTTTCTTTCCTCTCAATCACACATCCCCACCTCTTTTCGTTACTATATTTAGATTTTCGTTTGTACGAATTCTAATAAATATTATGAAGTTGTGTAGATTTATTTTTTGTGACATTTAATGTGATTATTAATTAAATATTATTTGACACTGTAGCATCGCTACAACAAGAAACAGGCATTTTTCTCAATTCCCGGTATGAGAGGTATGGGAAAGTTGCCATCCCCAATATGGCGTCGCCGTTGACGTGCGCTCCAGCGGCCAATAGGGCGTCTGCATTTATTATGTCTATGGTGTAGTGCCCGACACGGCAGTGCCCCCCCAAATGACTTAGTGTGCTCCCCTAATCGTTCAATATTAAAAGTCTACGATTGTGATCATTTTCACTTTCTCATTAAGTTGTTTCAGCAGAACTTATCTCACAGGAACAGTAATCTCTACAACGGTAGAAATGCATAACACATACACATTATCTTCAGAAATGATTCAGAAAATTCATTATTCAACGCATTATTACACAGAACGTAACTTGAAATATAATTATATTCATAAATGACTGTTAAAACATCCCAAAACAGCACCCAAACATTGCAAAGACCTACTCCATTAACTATTCAAATACAACAGCCAATGGCAAGCAAGTCTCCAGCAGCAGACCTTTCAATATGTTATTTTTGTGTTAGTAGTTTTATTTATTCAAATTACAATATGCAGTTTGTGTGTAAGTATATATATCATATAAATCATGCAATTCATTTAGTTAAGCATACAGAATTGTTTATACGTAATTCCTTTGCGCAGCTGCGCATTGCATGCGATCTCAGAATCAAATTTTGGCGGTTTTGTAGCCCTACAGCAAAGCTATGGATATAAGAAAGTGGTTAAAAGATTCGTCGTTGACAAAGACGACTTTGACCAACAACACCGTGTGTGGAGACGACTCTGGAGCTAATGAGATGGTAATTGAGAATTTGTCTAATGAGACACAAGTTCACAGCGTAAACAGAGCAGCGGGTGTGATTATGAATGGGCCTACTACTAGTGACGTGATCGGCGTCGCTGTGACTGGGCCAAAGCTGCAGACCATTGATGATTTTAGAAATGAAGGACCGAATCAGATCATTTTACAGCGATACCCTGCTCGCTTGTATAATAATAAAAATCGCTCCTTTGTGTCTTTATGGTATCAGACTCGTTACTGGCTTGAATATAGTGTCAAAGCTGATGCAGCATTCTGCTTCCCATGTCGAGTGTTCAATAGTGCGCACGCCGCAGTAGACTCGACTTTCACAGTTAAAGGGTACCGGGACTGGAAACATGCCGCTGAAAAAGACAAGGGATTCCCTAAACACGCAAGTTCAAAAGAACATTTGACATGTCTGGCAAGATGGAAAGAACACCAGATGCGCATGGATAGTGGAAGGGAAATTTCCACACTTCTTAAAGGTGCTCTAAGCGATCCCTCCTCATCCCCTCCCTTCCGACATAAAGGAAAGTCAAAATAGTCACTACAAAGTTAAGTTTTACTGATACTTCATTCAATGTGTAATGTCACCAAGTTAGATAAATGCTTTTATATACTGCAGAATAGAATGCAGAAAAAGAGAAACATTATCTTTAAATCGTTTCACCACCATAGCTCCCATACAAGGACGCAATAATAGCAAGATGTTAGCTTCGCTCAACTTTCCCAGTTAGCATAAACAACGGCGGCGCCGTAAACAAATTTGGTCAAAGTTGTCAATAGCCTATAAATGAACATTCAAATTCATAACAAACAGTGGATGAAAACATAATTCACACAAATTGTCGCCCTACTGTGAACTTACAATAGAGATTGATCGCTAGCTGCTAGAAGCATGTTGTGTATTCACCGTTCTAGCTAATTACATCCTGTGTTGGTTTGGCGAACATGAACGTCTGTTTAGAAATAAAAATGGTTTGACCCACCTGTTCTGCAAAAACAGAGCAACCGAATGTCGGGTTGGAAGCCCTTCTGCCGGCGGAGTTCTCGCCAACTTTCGAAGGTTTTTCCGATGTAGATTCGTCTCTTTGGTCGTGTGTCAGCCATAATCCAAACTTCCCTCTTCATGCTTCTCTCTCCTCCACACCCCCTTCATGTGTACGCGCACTAACCATAGACAGTAACCCCCAAACCCCACCCTCAAATACTTCTTGTCGGTTATTGGCTGGAACACTGTTTGTTGTGTTTCGTGGTACGGGTGAGCCCAGTTTGTTTTTGTTGCCGTTTGTGGAGCCTGTGGTGTCTAGAGAGACCGCGTTTTTTTACAGTCTGTTCAGGGGACAGGCAGCTAGCGGCTAGTGAGGAGATGTTTGCTGTATGTGACAAAAAATGTGGCATCGCTTAGAGCACCTTTAATTCTGATCAGCTAAGCAGAAATCGTTATTACGTGTCTGCTCTCATTGATGTTGTGGGATTTCTCGCTAAAAATCAGTTACCTTTCAGAGGGAGCTGTGGTGCGTTTGATGACATGGCAGAGGATGGTAGTGGTCTTTTTCTCTCCCTGTTGAATTATACTGTTAAGAAAGACCCTACATTGTCTGAAATAATAAAACACATCCCCCGTAATGCAAGCTACACAAGTCCGGATATGCAAAATGAACTGATCGCCATTATGAGTAACGTCGTGACTGATGCCATTGTCCAAGAGGTGGGCGATTCGTGGTATACTATTAAAGTGGATGGGACACGGGACCCCACTGAATGTGAGAACATATTGTAAGGAATGCTCAAGGTTCATAAGCTCTTTAGTCAATTTTAATTTCGGGGAAGAATATTCAACAGTTATTAATCTCTGATCAACAAATTATCGAATATAGTTTGAACCGAGTCCTTACGTAAATAAATCACCCACGAGGGGTTATACAGCACACGTCTGCTTCGGGTATGTATATAACAATTAAACACAACGAATTATGATTAATTAGGAATATACATCCTACACAGACAGATGGCTGTTGATCTTTAAAATTACCAAAGCAATTGAAACCCCCTTTCTCAGTCAGCACGTCCGCCGTGCTGTTCGGTTGGAAGTGATCAATAACTTGTGGCCTATTTTAGCTTAACTTTACTGACACTGTTTAGTGCACTTAACAATATCAGATTGTAGCGTTAGGATCTTTATATTAAAGAGGCTTTGTTATGTGGTCAACAACAACAGAGGCAATAAGGTATAACTGAGGTTTTTAATAACAAAACTACACTACTGGTAAAACAAAGATATAGATAAACAAAGTAAACTGAAACAAATAATAAAAGAAACGTAGAAACATAAGGAAAACACAATTGCTAGCACAATTAGACCCTCAGAGACAGCCACAGGATACACACTTTAAAGCGTCTAAATTTTAGATGGAACACTTGCATTCAGACCTGGTGTTGTGTAGAAGAGAGCGTGAGGCGTCCTGGAGATGGGAGGCGGACTTCTTTGATACTTCCGAGCGTGGATGTTTCGCGGGAAATTCAAATGTCCTAAAACAGTTCTGTATGCGTAAAGACAGTCTTATCACCGGGATGCTGGAAGACTGACGAAACACACGTGGGTAACTCGGTCGGAGGACGAGAACCGCACTGAGAACAGACTAGCTATACGCAAAATAAACAAAGACAAACTAAAACAGGAACAAAAGAAAGCACACGAAGGTTACATCTGGGAGCAGGATACACAGCGCAAGAGAGAGCGGACGAACTGCTGCGCGGCTTTTACCGGGAAGAGTCCACGCCCACTTTGGGAAGACCTCTCCAATGAGATCCTTTTTTGATTTGGCGGGGTTCCGTGGCCTTTGTCTTGTCGGAATGCCCCACTTTCAGATTTATGGCAGGTATGAATATGGTCAGAAACATTACAGAGATGGAAAAACATAGCAGAGTACATTTTAACGGAACCTCGTTTATATGGGTAATTAGATCAAGTCGGGAGCTTTCATTTGCTATCATGAAAGACGTGTTTGACACACATACAAGTGGATATATGCTCTTAGGCTTATTTCTCTGGGTTTTCCGTAAGGAATGCATCGGCGCGTGTCCATAGGTGTGTGCGTGCGTGTATCCGTGGGTGCGAGCGTGGATATGTGTGTGCGTGTGTTTTCATTTCACACATCTGGCTTCGTTCTCTCCGCAGAGATGGGTGTTAAATGATAGCAATCTGTTTGAAAACCCAGGTCCGAATTTTTATGGCCATTTGTGTAAACAATCTCGTACCCTAAAAGTGTCAATAGGCGAGCTATACCCAGACTCAGCGTCGCCAGAGGGTGATTTGCATCGGATGAGTCACGCGAGGTTGACTTAAGAATTTTGGTGAGAAGTGACTGCATGGCATTTCAGAATTAGTGAACTCATGAGTTAAAATCAAATACTCTACAGTCCCTCTTTTTGTCAGATGAAGTCCTTTTAGAAGACCTCATCGGACAACAGTTGTCACCATGGCGGATGGCAGGTGATTCGTGAGGATCTTGTAGCAGGTGGTTATTGGGGCTGAGGGTTCAGCTCGATCAGGTTCAAGGCGGTCTCTGGCGTGGTTCCCTCCTGACGGGGTTTCCGTTGGAAACTTCCAGACACGGCTTTCGTGAGCCTGGCGGTGGAGGTCCGCACTTCGTTGAGCCTTCGATAGAGGATGAAGGCCAAGCTCAGTGTCAGGACTTGGCTGGCTCCCATAGAGATGCACAGTGCCATGTCGGCTGCGGTCCAGGGTTGGGCAACTGGTGAGGTGGTCAAGATAGGCAGTCGAGACAAGGCTTTGAGGGCTGTGTCGATGGGAGCAATGTCAATTAGCTGGGGACCACCTTTTTCAATCCACAGTTCCAGTTCGGGATCTAGGGTGAGGTTAAAAGGGAGACGTGGAGAGAAAGGGGGAGAGAGAGAGAGAGAGAGAGAGAGAGAGGGAGAGGCAGTGTGTCAGCGAGAGTTGTCCTTGGTTTGGCAGGACAGTCTTTTCGCTCCTAGGATGGTAATCAGGTTAGTTTGCATTGGCCCCTCCCCGCCTTTCTCTGTCAGCAGCCGAATGTCTTTTAATTTGGTTGCGGTGGACCCATTTGAGCACTGGGTCTTTCTGTCCCCGGCACAATTGGATTCGGTATGCCACCGGAGAAAGTTTGTCAACAATTTCGTGAGGTCCTGTCCAATGGGGCAGGAATTTCTTGGACAGCCGATTGGAGGCTGTGTGTGATGGCTGTGCGAAGCTGTAATACCAGACTCTGTCACCCACGGCTAATTCCTGGTGTGACGCTTTCCGGTCATAGTATGCTTTCTGGCCCTCGGCACTTTTTTTAAGCTGTTGTTGGGCGAAAGCAAAGGTTGCTTTCAGATGCCGGTGCAGCTCATCGAGGTACTGGTGAGTGGTGCAGGCTGTGATGAGACTGGAGTCTCCTGGCTGATACAACAGGTGCAGCGGCAGTGTCATCTGTCGTCCAGTCATTAGTTCAAAGGGAGACACCTGAGTTGAGTCTTGTGGAGTGGCCCTGAGGGCCATTAACACCAGCGGGAGTTTCACATCCCAGTCTTTCTGGTTGGCGGCCACATACTTTTTCAGCATACTGACCACAGTCCTATTCGACCGTTCAACTTGGCCTGATGAGATCGGATGGTGACTCACGTGTAGTTGAATTTGGACCCCCAGGAGTTTCCAGATTTGCTGCATAATCTCAGCTGTAAAGTGGGTACCTCTGTCTGAGTTGACACTCATTGGCAATCCGAATCTGGAGAAGATGTGGTTCATCAGGAGGTATGCCGTGGTCTGGGCGGTGTCATTGGGCGCTGGAAGACACTCTACCCATTTTGTGAACTGGCACACGACTGTGAGGAAGTACTTGTTGCCCCTTGTTGACCTGGGCAGAGGCCCTACCCAGTCGATTTGGAGGTCTGACCACGGGAATGTGACTCTCCTGCATTGTAGCGGAGCTCTGTGGATCGGATTTGCAGGTTGGAACTGGCAGCAAATTAGACATTCTTTGACATATTCCGCCACGTGTTCTTGCATGCGGGGCCAATATGCCACTTGCTTCAGTGTCTTATAAGTGGCTCTTGTGCTGTGGTGTCCAGCACATGGCGCGTCGTGGGCGTACATTAACATGACCCCCCTTAGGCACTGTGGCACCACAAGCCTTGGCGCTGTGTTGTCATCAGGTGCATACCACAGAATGTTGTCTATCACACGCAACATGTGCTTGATGTCATGCAGGCGTTTGAGACATGGGTCGTCAGTGAGGTCAGACGGTGTGAGTGGGTGGTTGGAGGGGTCAGAGAGGTGGTTTAAAAATGTCTTTATGGACGTGTCAGAGGCTTGCATGTCCGCTATGTCGTTGTTTGAGATCTGCGGGGTCAAAGTGAGAGGCTGAGAGGTGGGCAGTGCGGCAGGAAAAGTTCGTTTGCTGCGGGTTAGCACTGCCACATCGAAGGCTGGTGGTTGGGCTGGAGGTGACCATGGATTACCGTGCAGTGCGCCAGTCTTGGCAAGGGCATCGGTTTGGTCATTCAGGTCCTTGTCGAGGCCCGGTTGTTTAGAGTGTCCTTTCACCTTCTTCCAGTAGACAATCATGTCGTGTTGTGTAGTCAGGTCATCACATGCTTGAAACAAGTGTTGGTGTTTGACAGGCTTGCCGTTTGAAGTCTTAAAGCCATTTTGTTTCCAACCTGGAAGGTGGCATGTGAAACTTAGTCTGGCATAGTTCGAGTCTGTACAGATAAGGAATTCTTTGATGTTATGGGTCGCTGCGATTTGCATAGTTATTAGAATGGCTCCCACCTCAGCATATTGTGATGACTGAGGTCCCAGCTTGAAGTGTTGTGGTTGGCAAGGCAGATCATTTACCCATAACACACCCGCACCTGCTTGGCGGATGCCCTCTTGGTTGTAGGAGCATCCATCGACGTAGGCTGTGGGCATACCTTGGCACGTATTGTCGTCGAAGTATCTGTGACAGGTCTGTTGTTGTGGTTCTTGCACAGTAGCTGTTGCAGGTGGTGAGTTATCAGAGCAGTTCTGGCAGGCAGCCAGGCCGTTGCCTAGTGCTGACTTGTGGCTCTGAGCATATCTTGCTTCAACGTTGCGTCCCTGGAGGGCCATCAACCACGTGGCGATGCGGGAATTGGTGACCACGCCATCACGTATGCGTTGGCTGTTGAGGAACATGACAGGCTGGTGACAAGTCTCTATGATAACTTTCTGAGCTCCAATATAGTTGGAGAATCTTTGTATGGCCCATACAGTGCAAAGCAGCGCTGTCTGAGAATTTAGTCTCTGGTGGAAGGAGTGTCTTGCTGGCATACGCAACTACTCTTTTGTCTTGATCGTGTCGTTGGTACAGGCCAGCGCTGAGACAGTAGTTGGAGAATCCAGCTTCTAAGTAGAATTCTCTTTGTGGGTCAGGGTACGCCAGACATGGAGCTGTGCACAGGTGACGTTTCAGCTCAGACATGGCATTGTCCTGGACAGTTGTCCAGACAAATGGGCAGTCTTTTTTCAGCAGGGCAGTCAAAGCCTTGCAATGTCGGAGTAGCTTTCGATGAACTGCCGTGAGTAGTTGCACACCCCCAGAAAACTCCGCAGTTCTGAGACGTTGGTGGGTGGTTTGATGTTTTGAACAGCTTGTATGCGGCTGGACTGTGGTTCGATGCCCTGTGACCCGATCAGTAGTCCCACGTAGTTGACCTTGGTTCGACACCATTGTCCTTTGTGGAGGGCGATCTTGGCGCCTGCAGCTGATAACTGGTTCAAAACATAGTCTATTTCTTTCAGGTGATCGGTTACTGTTGTGCTCTTCATCAGCACGTCGTCTACATAGATGAGATTTCCTCTCATTCTTGCATCGGGGCATGCTTTGTTTAGGAAGATGTTAAACTCAGCGGGTGAGTTAGCATAGCCGAATGGACACCTGGTGAAAGTGAATTGTCTGTTACCGAACGTGAAA
Organism: Semotilus atromaculatus; assembly: GCA_031834385.1. Lineage (NCBI taxonomy): Eukaryota > Metazoa > Chordata > Actinopteri > Cypriniformes > Leuciscidae > Semotilus > Semotilus atromaculatus. The sequence goes on along the minus strand of JAULUF010000040.1, from coordinate 4,128,843 downwards.
GCTAGCTTGTGCTGGTCTTCTGGATGCACTGGTATGGTCAAGAATCCTGAGCCCACGTCAAGTGTAGAGAAGATGGTGGCTCCCCTGATTCTGGGTATTTCCTGCTCCAGCTGGGTCATGGGCCATCATGACAGTGGCACCTGTTGATTCAGTTTCCTGTAGTCGATGATGGGTCGCCACTTGCCGTTTGGTTTGATTACCGGCCAGATAGGAGCAGAATAGGTGCTGTTGCATGGGCGAATTACACCTTTTTCAAGCATAGAGTCAATGATTTCTTGCACTGGTTCGTGTGATGCGATGGGGATCTTGTACTGCCTGACGAAGGTGGGAGGAGCCTTAGGGTGCGTTGGGATGCGCACGGTGTGAAGGTGGGTGAGACCACAATCTAAAGAGTCTTTGGCAAATGACGCTTTGAATTTGTAAAGGACTTGTCTGAGTCTTTGTAGATCTGCGTCCTCTTTGATTGCATCGGCGTCTTTTAAAATTTGCTGAACTTGGGACTCAAATCCTGGATATGGCTCCTCTGTGGGTGAGTCGCCTGTTGTGTTTGCAGGCGTAGGTGCAGCTGTTTCATCAGTCTCGCAGGCAGGTTCTTTGGAAACTGTGTATACGGCAAGGTGTTGGTCCTCCGTCAGTTCCGTTCTGCATACTTGATCTTTGTCCATCGGCATGACTGAGGCGATGGAGATGGTTTTGAAGGGTGCTGTGCGTAGTGTGTCGTCTGTGTACCCTTCGGGTGTCTTTGAAGCTGGAATGGGCCCAATGACTGGCAAAGTCAGTTCAAAATCAGGAAAGTCATGGCTCACTAGCCATCCTAGCCGATAGGCTTTTGGAATTGTGATGTCCACTGCTATGCAGTTGTTGAAAAGGATGTAGACTGCCTGAGATGATACTTCAGTGAGGGGTGTGGCCTCAAGTGTGAGGCCAAGTTCAACACATTCGGGTGAAGGTTGAAAGAAACCCAGTGTGTTGTTAAGATTTTGGCCCCGTCGTATGTTGAGCCTTACAGTGACCCCTTAGGTGTAAGCAGGTACCACAGTTTCCTGTTTGCTGATTAGGGTGCAAACCTCTGGAATGGTTTGGCCTGACAGAAGATTGTCAGTGTGTGTAGGAACAACAGCTGGCTGTAAAGTCAGTGGGGCCCACAGTACCTCATTAATAAAATCCACATGAGCCTGGAGGCGAATCAGAACGTCTGCTCCAATGTAGACATCGTGGGGCAGGTCCGGAAGGACCAGGAAGTAATGGGTTAGGCACCGCTGGTTCCAGTTCAAGTTCAAAGCGCAGATACCTTTTGCCGTCACCAGGTTTGATGGGCATGAGTTCAGAGGGAAACGTGTGCGCTTGCTTGCATAAGGAAGGTCTGGTGTGACTTTAATTAGCTCGTTGAAAAGTGATAGGCTGATGGCAGAGTTGTCTGCACATATTGCGAGTACAATGTCTGTAGTGGTGATACCATTCAGCTGCAGGTTGTTGTTGACCTTGGGACAGAAAGGCTCAGAGTCTTTGGTAAGTTGAAAAGTGCAGAGTAACAAACTTGAATCTCGTTCAGGTGCTGAGTCTGTGTCCCCGTGGCTGGTGGCGAAAGTTCCCGTGACCTTGGTGGCCTGACAGCCTGGCTCCGTTGACCTGGGTGGCTGACAGGGGAGAGGTTCTCGCACTTGAGCCCAAATTTTCAGCTGTCTGAAGTCCAGCAGGGGCTCGAAGCGGTCTAGCAGATCTTTGCCGATAAGGAGGGGATACGTGTCCACCGGTGAGATGTATATCGGGTGGATCAAAGTCATGGGGCCAATTGTTAGTTGAATGGGAGCTATTTGTTCAAGCCGGATGTCAGTTTGGCTGTATGATTGCACATTCAGCCCACAAGTCTGAGATTTTAGAGTTCTGTTCTGCCTGTTAGCTTCAAATCTGAGTCTTTCAAAGAGTTCGGCTGATATCAAAGTGAGGTCCGATCCGGTGTCCACCAGAGCTTCGAGCTTCACCTCACTTTCCAGTGTGATAGAAAGATAAAGCTTGCGTGCTAGCCCTTTTTCGACCAGGTTCCCTAGGAGTTTTAGTGTCGGGGCTTGTGTGGTGATCGCTAAACAGTTAGGGTCAGTGTCTTGGGATTCGTTGCAGAGGCACACAACCAAAACAGCACTTTCTGGTATCTCAGGTGTTTGCTCATTGGTGTGATGGGTTGGGTTGTCCGCTTCTGGATGTGCGGTTGTCAACAGCAATGAGTGGGTGTCGTTGTTACTTTGTGTTGTGACAGCTGGTTCTGTGGTCTGTGTCAGGAGAACAGTGTTCGGGGTGCTTGGTTCAGTAGGAGGGCTGTCAGGAAGGGTCTTAGTCCTTACCCTTAGTCATGAGGAACCAGGCTTGTCCTCTTTGTCAGTTTTCTTGTGAAGAAGCTCTTTCAGGATTTTCAGGATCTCTGCGGTCTCTGCCGTGGACTCACTGTTTTCTTTGGCGGCAGGCTCGGATTTGGACTTGAACCTGCTTGGGGCCTGCCGAGAGGGGTTTCGCTGCGGGCTGCCTGGACTAGGTGTTCTCGTCGCTGGAGTTCGGCTCCGTCTGGGCCGTCGGCTGGCTTCCCACGTGGCTCCCCCCTTTTGGTTGTGGGGGGGCCGTGGGCTGCCGTATGGTCTTTCTGAGCGCCCGCTCTGATGCTTAGGACGAGCGCCATCGCGGTTGCATTGCCCTCTGCTGGCTTGAAACGGCCTTGACTCGTTATTAGGAAGTCTGTTAGTGTGGTGTTGTTGAGCGCACTCTAGTGCCAGCTCTGAGTGCTGATCGGTGATAGGGCAGATAGAGGGAGTTTTTACAGTCTTTTCAGAAACAATTTTCTGCTTGATGAACGCCTTGTGGGCTAAGTCTCGCAGTTGTTGGGTAGTCATGGTGCGAGGACAGGCCAGGACCCCTAAGTGATGGCTCACGGTGGGATGCAGGTTTCGGAGGAACAAAGTTCGGAAGTTAAAGTCTTCCTCCATCCCTGGGTCATTCCGGGCACCGAAGTAGGCTTGTCGGATGCGATTATAAAAGGCCTGGGGAGTTTCCAGTCGTGCCTGCTTGAGGTTCATCGCGGTGATGAGTCCTTGATCTGTTTCTGGATCAGAATATTCCCTGATGAACGCCTGTCGCAGTTGCTAGTAGTCCGACTTGACAGTATCTGGTTGGCGATCCAGAAAACTGCGTACGTCCCGGCTAGACGTAATTCGAAGCAGGTATAATCTGTCCCAAGGGGTGACATGGGGAACAGTGTACAAGTGGAAGTCAATGTCTTTCAGGTAGGCATGCACATCGTGGCCTCCTGCAGGGTTTGGGGTGAAGGTAGGAATGTTTCTGGCCAGCTTGTCAAGTTCTTTAAATGCCATGCCGTAGTAAGTAGCAGGGGTTGGCTGGAAAGCCCCTCCTTTTCCTGAGGGCGAGGGCTCTTGTAGGCTGTCCGTTGATATCTGGGACGGTGGACGTTCGTTTCCCTTCACAGTTCTTTGTTCTTGGCTGAAGTGTGCGGACCGACCGGTCAGGGGAAACTTTGTAGTGTGCGTCTCCCTTTCCCGGTCACTCTGCAGTTTACAGGAGTGTTTTAACTCACGGTGGACCGAGTCGAGTTCATCTTTATAAAGGTCTCTTTGCTGGGTAAGTTCATTGATTTCAGCTCTGGCCGCTTTTAAGTGTTTCTCACAGGCTTTGGCCTTTGCGTCTCTTTCTTTTAGTTCGGCCTCTGCTCTTGCAAGCAGAGCGTCACCTTGATGCAGTTTTTCGGTGAGTGTCTCTCTGGCTTTTCTTTCTTTTAGTTCCTTTTGGTTGGTGTCTAGACGAAGGCTTTCTAGAGCATTTTGAAGTTTTTCTACTTCCTTCTGTAGCTCTGGGTCCGTTTCCTCCTTGTTCTCCTCCTCGTTCTCGAGTAGTAGCTGGTCTAGCCGACTCTGGGTTTCTGCTTGGTCGCGCCGGGCCTCCTCCGCTTGGAGCCGCAGAGTTGCCGTCTCCTGTTCCAGGTCGATGGCATTTCTTTCGTGAAGGCGGGCTTGTGCGACGACATGTGGGCCAGGTTTCCCACGATTCGGGCCCATTCTTTGTGGTTGTAGCTCTGAGTTGGTTCATGCCTCATCAGCAGGTCCAGGTCTACGTCCAGCTGCGCCTGGTTCCGGGGCTCGGAGTTGCCGGTATCCTTGGGCAGGAAGGTGGCTGTCATGGCACTCAGCCATGTCTCGAGGCTGTCCCAGTGGGCTGCTGGGCTGGGAGACCGGGACATGCTGGCTTACTGTAGGCGAGATGGAGCATAACACGCACACAAACAAACAGACCAAATGCAGGTTTGACCTATAATTTATGCGCTATACCTTTAATACGGCGATGCCGTTTACGGGAATTTCGACTAACTATTGCAGACAGTTAGGCAGTTTAGGCAGGGACAAATTGTTTAGGTCAGCGCAGGGCCGAAATAAAGATTTTGACAGGGCCGGAGCCTAGTAGGTCACGGTTGACACTAATGGCTCGGTTGTCAATCTGTTATTTAGCTTTCCTGGGGTGTCTCTGTAGGCTTTGTCTCTGGGTGATCTGAAAGGCACAGTTCACACAGAATAGAGAGAATTAACAGAAGAATAGCAAGATAAGACTTAAAGTAAGGTTAGACAATAGAAATGAATGGGTCTGCAGAGACAGAGTGAAATAATAGCACAGAAAGTGTTAATCTGTTACTAAAAGGGCTGGAGCCGACTATGTGTGGTTTTCTGAGAAAAGGGTGGCCACAGTTAAATGTCACGGGAGAATCTAATATTCTTGTGGCTTATACTAAGTGGATGACTTTTCTTTCTTTACCTTATTTCAGCTTGCCTGTGGTGACCTGAAATCACACCGGCCGGAGCCAGGGTCGAGGTCAGTCTTTTCGTTGCCCCAAACACCGAGGTGTCCGCGGGCCTCTCCTGTGCATCAACCACAGTGCGCCCACTCAAACAATTTCGACTTTAAACACAACCAGCACTACCGAGGAGATAACCTGCTTACGACACTGCAAAGAGGACTGTTCCCCAGAACCCTCGTTACGAGTGGTCCCGATTTAGACCCTGGTTTGAGTAATAGGTCCGAAATTGCCTTGTGTCGTTTTAGCGTGGTTAGTCTCCCCCTTTGTGGGAGTGCCAAATTGCTGATGTCTTATTGCGTGCCGCACCGATGGAAAGAGACAGGAAGGTCCGAGACTCACCCACAGCAAGTGCCTGTAGCGCCGGCCAGACGACCCCGCCCGCTGGAAACCAACCAGGGATGACGGTCAAATCACCACAGCGCAAGAGAGTTCTACCTGTAAATACCAAATAAAATAGAGAAAAGTGACTCTAAAATTACTTAAAGCTTACTTTGTCTGAACCAAATTGAGTATTTGTGTGTGTGTAGAAAATACAAAGCTTTGCTAACTAATGGGAGAGAAGAAAAACAGAAAGGGAATTATGACAATGTTGGTAATTATCAGAATAACCTGAGGAGAGGGGTCAGTGAGTAAGGCAGGATAAACACAGGAGTAAGCTGTAGTGGCGGGTTTGGGCCACAAAGGCGTACCTCTCAGTGGTTGGTCTGGTGGAAAAGAAACTTAATTGAAATTGCAAGTCAACTGGTTTAAATTCAATTCGAATAAGCGTATGCAGAGATGTTGAATAACACCTAAGATAGTGCGGGTGTAGTCGTGACCAAAAAAAAATAAAATAAAAATCACTAAGAGACAGAAGGAAAGAAAGAGACATTTTTTTTTTTTTTTTTTTGAAAAATACATTTCTCTTAGATAAATCCTGTCTTGATTTATCTAAGGGAAAATCAGTTAACTTATCTGGAGAGAAAACGAGATTAAGTAGAATTATTCGTAACCTAATTCATAAAATTTAGTGTGAATTTAATTCAAATTTTTTTTAAAAGTTGTTCTTCAAATCAAATCTGGATGAGATTACGAAAATTAACGGATGGGATTACTTCTAATGCTAATCACAATCGCTGTAAGGTATCAGTGACAGCCTAGAACAAACCCAACTGAAAACAGACTGAAATCTCAAACAGAATGCAAAAACCACCAGGAACTGACTCAGCGTTGGAGGCCGCGAAGAGGGCGTCTCCCCGTGAGTCACTTCAACTGTGAAGAATTAAAAATGACTGGAAAAGAAAATTCAGGAAAGCATGACCTATCTGCCGGCGATGAAGAGGGTCGATGAAGAGGGTGTGGCGGTAATTTGAGACTGAGGCGCTAGGCTGCGCTCTAGTGTTCAGCAACAGAATCACAACCAACCTGCTTCAATTGTACCTTATGTGGGACACGCAGAATCTGAACTTTACACAATTTAAATCCAGGCGGATTTTACGGTGCTATGTTTCACGGGTTCGTGAGGCGGAATTATTGCACTACACTTACACGTAAACTGTACCAACAGGAATTGGCGTCTGTGGTTTTACTCCAAACACATTTATCATTTAGCACTTAATGATTGACATTTTTGGTTAGCTAAATCAAAGTTGAAAAACAGGAGTTTTCGTTAATCTAACGACTATCATATGATATCAGGCCTTGTTAGGTTGAATTACAGGAGCATCGCTGTATTCAAATCCTCTATCGCTTCTGCTCAAAAGATTCTCGTTTTGTAAGCAGGCTGATCAAAAAGAAAATACATTAACATGTAAACGTCTTTACAGAGGTAATATTTCTTTTTCTTACGAACTACAGTTTACTTTCAACACTTAACAGTGAATATCAGTATTATGAACTGCAATTTATTTTAGCAATTATCACGACTAAAACGTTTAGACGAATTTAGCAGTTTGTAATGTGCTCGGCTGAAGCTCAGCTTTCGACGTGCGTCGGCGCGCTTGTATCTTACTCAAACACAACAAAATACACAAAATTGACACTGCATTAATTGCTCACACAACAAAGCTTAAAATATTCCCAATAATTCTCCACCAAATATCTGTAAGGAATGCTCAAGGTTCATAAGCTCTTTAGTCAATTTTAATTTCGGGGAAGAATATTCAACAGTTATTAATCTCTGATCAACAAATTATCTAATATAGTTTGAACCGAGTCCTTACGTAAATAAATCACCCACGAGGGGTTATACAGCACACGTCTGCTTCGGGTATGTATATAACAATTAAACACAACGAATTATGAATAATTAGGAATATACATCCTACACAGACAGATGGCTGTTGATCTTTAAAATTACCAAAGCAATTGAAACCTCCTTTCTCTGTCAGCACGTCCGCCGTGCTGTTCGGTTGGAAGTTATCAATAACTTTGTGGCCTATTTTAGCTTAACTTTACTGACACTGTTTAGTGCACTTAACAATATCAGATTGTAGCGTTAGGATCTTTATATTAAAGAGGCTTTGTTATGTGGTCAACAACAACAGAGGCAATAAGGTATAACTGAGGTTTTTAATAACAAAACTACACTACTGGTAAAACAAAGATATAGATAAACAAAGTAAACTGAAACAAATAATAAAAGAAACGTAGAAACATAAGGAAAACACAATTGCTAGCACAATTAGACCCTCAGAGACAGCCACAGGATACACACTTTAAAGCGTCTAAATTTGAGATGGAACACTTGCATTCAGACCTGGTGTTGTGTAGAAGAGAGCGTGAGGCGTCCTGGAGATGGGAGGCGGACTTCTTTGATACTTCCGAGCGTGGATGTTTCGCGGGAAATTCAAACGTCCTAAAACAGTTCTGTATGCGCAAAGACAGCCTTATCACCAGGATGCTGGAAGACTGACGAAACACACGTGGGTAACTCGGTCGGAGGACGAGAACCGCACTGAGAACAGACTAGCTATACGCAAAATAAAACAAAGACAAACTAAAACAGGAACAAAAGAAAGCACACGAAGGTTACATCTGGGAGCAGGATACACAGCGCAAGAGAGAGCGGACGAACTGCTGCGCGGCCTTTTACCGGGAAGAGTCCACGCCCACTTTGGGAAGACCTCTCCAATGAGATCCTTTTTTGATTTGGCGGGGTTCCGTGGCCTTTGTCTTGTCGGAATGCCCCACTTTCAGATTTATGGCAGGTATGAATATGGTCAGAAACATTACAGAGATGGAAAAACATAGCAGAGTACATTTTAACGGAACCTCGTTTATATGGTTAATTAGATCAAGTCGGGAGCTTTCATTTGCTATCATGAAAGACGTGTTTGACACACATACAAGTGGATATATGCTCTTAGGCTCTTTATACAGGCCCTTAGAGTTTTAACTACACAACTAACAATCTTAACTGGCATGATACAAAAACAGGAATACAGGAATACATCATATTTCTCTTAGAATCACCCATTTCTCTGGGTTTTCCGTAAGGAATGTATCGGCGCGTGTCCATAGGTGTGTGCGTGCGTGTATCCGTGGGTGCGAGCGTGGATATGTGTGTGCGTGTGTTTTCATTTCACACATCTGGCTTCGTTCTCTCCGCAGAGATGGGTGTTAAATGATAGCAATCTGTTTGAAAACCCAGGTCCGAATTTTTATGGCCATTTGTGTAAACAATCTCGTACCCTAAAAGTGTCAATAGGCGAGCTATACCCAGACTCAGCGTCGCCAGAGGGTGATTTGCATCGGATGAGTCACGCGAGGTTGACTTAGGAATTTTGGTGAGAAGTGACTGCATGGCATTTCAGAATTAGTGAACTCATGAGTTAAAATCAAATACTCTACAATATCTATAGTTATTCGCTTCGTGTCTGCATTACATGAAACAACAGAACGTCTTCTCACAATAGCTACAGCAGATGCTGGTGATGCCAACACACTGACAAACAAAATTATGGAAGAACTGGCAAAAGCCGGACTGAACACGTCACAAATTTTAAGGCAGGTGTATGATGGAGCTTCTGTTATGGCTGGAAAGAATGGCGGTGTGCAGAAACTACTCCAAGAAAAGCTGGGCCGAGAAATCCCATATGTTCATTGCATGCCATGAACCATCAGCTGCACCTGGTGGTTGTGAACACTTTGACAGCAGAAAAAGCAGTCACCGATTTTTTTGATGTATGTTGCACCCTGTACAGATTCTTTCGGAAGCCTACTGTTTCGGCGCAGTACAAAGGCGAGCGATTAAAGCGACTTCTTGAGCAGAGATGGACAGGACATTTATCAACAGTATCTGCGATCATTAAGTCTTACAAGGAGATCATTTCTTTGCTTTCGAAGATCGACGCAGAGCGCACATATGGTGCTGAGGTGAGGATGGAGGCCATTGGGCTTTTGAGGGAAATTTCTCAGCCTGCGTTTATGTTCATCGCACACTTTGTAAAGACAGTGTTGATGTTGCTGGATGGCCCTAACAAGCTTTTGCAAAGTGAGGACATGGACCGGTTGACTGGGTTGGAACTGGTCGCGAGTGCCACTAAGTGTGTGAGTGAACTCCGCTGTGAGGCCAAGTTCACAGAGCTGTGGGATGCGGTCACCGATTTGGATGTTACTTCCACACCTTCAAAACGGCAGCGCACAGTAAATAAGAATTTACACCAGTATTTCGTTGAAGAAACAACAGGACAAAAGGACAATGACAAACCAGAGCTACGAAGGCTTTATTACAGTGCACTTGACACACTTCTTGGAGAAATCAACCATCGCTTCGGTGAACGCAACACACAGCTTGCGCAATCGCTGATTGCTTTGAACCCAGAGAGCGATCAATTTTTGAATCCGAAGTTACTTCAGCACATCATGTCATTAACAAAATCAACCATCGTTGAGACAGAATGTATTGTTGCTAAACAGTTTATTTCGACACAAATAAACAAAGTAGGAAACGCGCAATTGACAACACAAAATCTCCTTTCAAAGTACCACAAAACATTAGAAGCAATGCCAAGTGTACTGACAGCTTTGAAGACCGGATTGACGCTTGGTGCTTCAACCGCAATGTGTGAAAATTCATTTTCAGTTTTGAGGAATGTATTCACCGACCACAGACGTTCTATGCGGCACACACGCAAGGCCCAGCTCATTCAGCTGGCATTTGAGAAGGATCTCACACGCAAGTGTCAACATGAATGGAAAGATACATTTCTTCGGAGATTTCACTCTGAGACCCGCCGCCTTCAACTATTTTAATCAATTGTGAAGACAATGCTTGTCTGCTTCATTGCTAAATTTTTAACGCAGTATGTTATGCATTGCTTTTATTATTGTTGTGTTGTTGGTGGAAACCAGGAGCTTTTGTGACTCATGTTTATGAAGTGTAGAGTCATAAATCAAATTGGTTTTGGTGTAGTTTTAGGTTGGACTTGTAATGATATGCATTACGTTGATTGTGCTTGTTACTCAAGAAAGCCACTAGATGGCACTGTGTTGTGTATGTGACGAACAATGATTAACAAAAATATAGGCTACCAGCTAAATGTGGAAATGTTAAGAGAAAATAAACAGAAACGTTGAGATCATACGGTGAAGTATTTTATTTGAATAATTGAACAAAACAAGACTATTGTGGTCTATTTTAAGTTATAGCCTAATATGGGTTGTTGTTTTGGTCTGTCTCAGATCATTAAAAAAAGTGTGCCCCCCTATGAAAATTAAATGCCCCCCCATTTGGTTTGTTCTGGCGACGGCCCTGCTGTGAATAAACTTGTTTGCACTTGCGATTGCTTCCGTCCTGTCTATCATCACAGTTGCATACATTTAAGCTCTTTAACAAATATTAAAAGTTCAAATTAAACATTCAGAATAAAATTCAAGTGTAATCGACCAGTCTCTGTTGTCCAGTTTCCACCGTAACGGCGCTGGATCTCGTGCCGGAGCTTGTGTTTTGTTCAGCGGGGGAACTTCTACTTCAGACCGCGCAGAAATATGCTGCATAACCTGTGCATAAACATCAGTGTACAGTTCTGAGAACATATCTTAACTTTCTAAGTATTTATATTCTGTAGGCTATCTTTTTTTAAATAAATTCATAAAATGTTATACAATTAAGGCATCAGGTGATTCACGCTAAAAGACTGACGCGACAATCTATGTGACTCACATCGCGGCCATGTATGTTGCTTTGCATAAAATGTAATGATATACAGAACAATAACGTATTTATAGATGTATAAAATGTACATAATTATGTATTTTACCGAATGCACCAATTTGACGGAGCTCAGCTGCACGTACTGCTCTCTCCTGAAGAGGTCGCAAAAAGCCCACAATCAATAACTCAACCACTGGGTATTATTTCTGACCCAGGATATGGGTTACACAAAAATAGAAATAATACAAAAAATAACCCCCAAAAATTACCCAAAAGGCTCAACCCAGGATTTAGAAAAATAACCCCAGATTTTGTAGGGAATTTATGTTTTTAAGATTTTTTATTTTATTTGCTGTTGCACATACTATAGTCAAGTCAATTATATAGCGCTTTTCACAACACAGATTGCACGAAAGCAGCTTCACAGTATCAATCAAACCAACAAAACAATGTTCAACCTCCACGTTTGGTAGGGCTGATCAATGGTCTCAATGATTGGTTCATTAATTTGAATATCCCTAGCAGCTGTCACTTCATGATATGGACGGAAGATTGTTTATTTTGTTGTTCATCTAATTGTTTCATCTAATGTCCATGTAACATGTTTCATTTTCCGATAACGGTGTTGGGAGTTTACCGGTGTTTTGGAGTGGAGTGGAGAAGACTATAAATTGATATATATTTTTTCATTTAATTATTTAATTATTGTTATACATATGGTTAGGGTAGAGTGGGGGAAAACGCCCCCCTTCAAGGAGAACTCCAGCGCAAAACGAACCTTTGGTCTAATTACACATTGTTACCTAGTCAACCGTTATCTGAGATTTGTTTTCATGATTATCGAATGTAAATAGTTTTATCTCTAAAAACAGTTTAGACTATAACGCTAGTATAACGCTAGTATATAGGGCACAGAGTAATGACAAATAAAAATCGCTTGTTAATACCACTAACAAGGCTCAAAATAGCCCCACACTAACACGGTAGCATAATAAGGGTCCCTACCTTCAAACCGAAGCATTGAGAACTTTGTCAGTGTCCAGACAGTTTAATAAGAAGATATTTTATACATACAGTCAGCTTCGCGAATACAGGCAGAAGCCATCTTTGAAAAACAGTCTCTACCAGTCGATCTACGAACGCCGATCCAAGTGCGCTGAATTGTGTAGAATCTCATATGGTCCGTTGTTTCCGGAAGAAAGCACTGAGCGCATAAGAGAAGCACTGAACGCAACAGAGAAAATAAATAAATAAAAATAATTTAATCACATCTCACCAGCGCACTTGGATCGGCGTTCGTAGATCGACTGGTAGAGACTGGACACTGACAAAGTTCTCAATGCTTCGGTTTGAAGGTAGGGACCCTTATTATGCTGCCGTGTTAGTGTGGGGCTATTTTGAGCCTTGTTAGTGGTATTAACAAGCGATTTATTTTTGTCATTACTCTATGCCCTATTTACTAGCGTTATACTAGCGTTATAGGCTAAACTGTTTTTAGAGATAAAACTATTTACATTCGATAATCATGAAAACAAATCTCAGATAACGGTTGACTAGGTAACAATGTGTAATTAGACCAAAGGTTCATTTTGCGCTGGAGTTCTCCTTTAAGGAAAATGTGACATTACTGTGAAACAAAACATAAATGTGACTAGAATTGCCATCCCAGTTTTGAGTGTCAATGGCAGGAGTTATTTACCAAATATTAAAATTGCTCAACCTTCATAATTACATTTTTTTTTTGACTGAAAATATTTTTGTACAAAGGGGGCGTTTTGCCCCAGCGTTGGGGTAAAACGCCCCCCAAGGTGGGGTAAAATGCCCCCTTTACCAACCAGTTTGCTTCTTAGATCAACAGCAAAATTAACATAGTTTTTAATCTCTAAAAGTAAAAGGCAAGTAATGCAACAACATGTATATATATACCTATTAATATTTATTTCAGGAATGTACAAAATAGCCAAATTTCTAACATTTTAATATTTTGATTTCTACACTAGACCTATATGGGGTTGATAATTGATGTAGTATTTGTTCACCACTATCATCAAGAAAAACAGACAACCCTAAATAAATATTAAACATAAATTAGTATATTTATAGTGAAACATATTCCATAAATGCATTAAAAGTCACTATGTTTTATCATTGGGTCACCTAACCACCTTCCATCATTGCATCCACCAAGCTAGCTAGCTAATGCTCACTTGAGGTAATTTTTTCATGTTTTGTTCAAATATATTGATTTTACCGCCAAGTTATACTGCATTAAAGTGTAAAATAAAGACTTTGATGAACAGAAATATGTTACTGTAGTAATTATGATAAAGAGAAACTATGCCCTGGGCGTTTTACCCCACAAGCTATGTCTTTAAAAAAAAAATATATATTTTTAAAAATAGAATTATTTTCCTTATAAATAACATATGCTCTCAAACTACAGACTTCACTATTCATCTATCATACATCACTGTGATATCACTGTGAACAATATTCTATTAAACACTTGTTTACTAATATCTGAAAATTATAGCACTTTCCATGTAATCCTCTTTTCTTCAAATACGTCGCTGGTGTCAGCTTCTCCATCGAGATTTGTATATCCCCGTTGTCAACGTAGTGCATAGCCATATCAAAAATATATCTTGATTCATTCTAGTGGTTATTTTGTGAAAAACGGGTGGGGGGCGTTTTACCCCAGGGGGCATTTTCCCCCACTCTACCCTATTCATGGGTTTCAGTCACGTGACTTTTTTGTTGTGGCCGCCATCTTTAGGACCTTTGCGTTAAATCGCATGATCTCTCCCTGGTGATCGGAGAGATGTTGCACACTTAAATAGCACAGATGAAAAGCAACGGTATTTAAATAAAATAGATATTTTAGGTATAGATCCGTATTTACTGTTAAACGACCTACTGACTCCACTAAAGTCTAGTGAAAACTTGCCAAATTTTACGTTTGCTGACATTTACATCTACCTCGTCCACACTCCCTCTCCATGTCCCCACCACTTTTGAAACATCTCTCGCGGCACGGATGTACCAATACACATAAATAAAAGTCAAATAAGATCTAGCACGCTGAAATGTGTTGTTTTTGAAATCAAGTGATCAAAGTGCTTGTTGACTCTGGATCAGTGGTGCAGATACAGTGTTCTCTCGTGACTCGCGCACACCGCACAGTCTTCACACACGGACGCGCGCTTTAATCCATTTCGGAGACTATTGGCTCCGGTGAGATCACAAAATAAAATGCACACAAATGTGTTCCTGACTGATATACAACCACTGATAAACATAATCGATTATTTTAATAAGGGTTTTTTAATAAAAAATGGTACGAGGGCGGATTAGAACCCAGAACCTCTGACACGCTTGACAAAAGTTCCGCCACTGGACAATCAAAGTACATGTAAAATAGTCGGATGTTGAATGTCATTAAACGACAAATTAAATTCAATGTACTATTTAAATTGATTGGTGGACATCGTACTGCTATTGTAGCCTACAGGTATATCTGATTTATGATTTAGTGTTGTATTAAATGCCCCCATGAAGAAAATGTTCTTGATAACAGGAAGGGTAAGTGGCACTCTGTTAATCAAGCAATATTAACGTTACACCAGTAATCGCTGAACATAAAAGCATCGCTGAACTGAATTGCTAATAATGTCAGTAAAGCACATATCTCTTGTATTATCAGTGACGTTTGGACACCTTTATTTTCAATTCTCATTAATTTGTATAGCGCTTTTCACAATATTTCAAAGCAGCTTTTCAGAAAATGCGTGTCTACATTACAATTTAGAGTGTCGGAGTTATGCATTTCAGAAATTTATATAAATCATGCAGTTAGCTAATAATCTATTAATTTAAACAATGCATTAAGGCAGAAACAGTGAGCAGTAGTAGCATACTGAAGCAGGTAACGACAACATAATTCAGCCAAACGTATAACTAAGGTTACAATGTAAATATAGATAGCGGTCTAGAATAAGGTTGTATAGAGAATACGTGTTCCAATTGTAAACTACATGTTTTAATTTAGCTAGTTAACCTGTAATTTGCTAATTTTACTTTTATTTAAATTTCCAGGTCAACGTTTAATTTCTCAACATTTCTTTGTGATTTGCTGTTATCACAGTTTACAGCACAGCAGATAGACGGCATGTTGCAATTCGGTCCTACAAATGGCGGCCGCTCCACTGTGTGACGTCACATGAAATCTATGAATAGTTTTTTTTTATTACATAAAATGTTCTTGCAATTTTATTTATTGAAACGTTTTCATGTTTTTAAGTAGGCTATTAAATGTAAACTACTTTTCCTGAATAAAAAATCTGATAACGCTGTTTTTATATAATGCCTTATTTTAAGTTAATATTAAACAATGAATCAACAAAAAAATTATTTATACAAACTTGATTTACTTATGATTTATTTACCTATTAAAGATGCATGAAAGTGTGCATATGTAAAAAAAAAAAAAAAAAAAAAAAAAAAAAAACACGATGACAAGAGGTTAATAGAACGTTAGGGGAACGTTCTGCAAACCTAAACAAAAACCTTTCTATTTCCGTAACGAAACCTTCCTGGCTAACCAAAAACTAACGTTATTATGACACACCACATGTTCTGGGAACCAAAATGTGTTAGCTGGGTAGAACAAGGTTTTGATCCAGTGATATTTAGGCCTACAGTAATATGGGGAGAGCACAATCCAGTATTCAACTATAGGTATTAATCATCGTTGTCCGTTATATTTTAAATGATGATGACTCAAACTGTCCGATGCGCGGCGCTGCGGTCCAAATTAAAACCCCAAACAAACAGCTGAGTGGAATTTATTATTACTTGAGGTTACGTCACTTTGTTCTTGTTTATGTGTATTAAAACCTTAAAGGCTACATGTTTTATAATAACAGCGCTTGCGTGAGCCGGTCACCTCATACAGCCTAGGATAGTTGCTGGATGAACAGAACAGTCGTACTATGGCAACCTCGGCTCGTGAAATATTAATTAGGTAACTTCATCCTCATTCAATATGCCTTTCTGATTGGCTGAAAGGCAGGCGTTGGTAGGCGGGTGCTGGACAGCTGACGAATAAACGAAGTTTAATACTACCTTATGAATATTAATTAGATAACGTGCCTGGAGCCCAAATGAACGTATTTGAGAAACGTCAGCGCGACCTAATTAACATTCATGAAGAAACCGTTGCAATAGTAGGATTCGTATATTCTACACAGAACAGCAGCACAATCATGAAGCGGGATGGTGGCAGCCGGTGGCTCTGTTGTGTCTTTGTCTGGCCCTGGTTACTGTCTTTAACCGAGGACTAGTTTATCACGAGAAAGACATGCGTTATGAGAGGAAAAGCGCGAACTGTGTGATCGTGCAAGCGTGCATGTATTAATATTAATTATATCCGTGTATTTTCCTGAAGGAGGAGCGGGATACATGACAGACACACAATCCCTTCAGGACATGTGAGTGTACTTACATTAGACAGCCATCTTGCGTTTATAACATCTATTCTTGCTTTTATTTATTGCATCAACGCCAAATCCAACATATGTCATTGTGTTAATGAGGCTTTTGATGCATTATTCATAAGGAGTTTATATCTATGACATGGCGTTGATGATCACATTTGCAGTGCTCGAATTACAATGTCTTACTCAGGGTTTGTTGAAAGCATAAATATAATAACATTACCTCTCCATGCACGCTCACATAAAGATAGCAGGTGTGTGTGTATATAATAATATTGAGTTGTTTCAGCATCCAGCACTTCTGGTCCATCTCGCTCTGAAAGCTTAATATAACCTTAATGGCAGTGTCTATGCAGCATACTTGCTTCTATACTGTAGTGTGCTAGCAGTGTCTGCTGAGGAGCTCCTGAGGGAATTAGTTCAGCCCCTCACCTCGTCCTGTCTTAAAACAATGAGCCCTATTTAAACAGTATGTGGGGGTTGAATGGCTTCAGGTCAGGCGGATACCTGATCCATGTGCTGGTGACAGTGGAGTCATTGTGCACCTACTATAACCAGTGTTATTCAGTGTCATCTACTCTTATCTCACACAGGAGACTAAACTAATATACAGTTAAAGACAATTATTAGCCCCCTATGAAATATTATATTTTTAACGGATTAACAGAGCAAAGTTTTTTTTCTTCAACACAGCATACATAATTTATAATGTAATTAAAAAGTCTACAGGTCAAAATTATTAGCCCTCTTTGTGACCCTGACAGCACCAGTCCAGATCTGGTACACATGGATTCCATACGGCCCAGATGTGGGTGGGATATGGGCCGAAACTGTTGCTGTCTGGGTAATAGTCAATAGTGTATCCCTTTTGCTTGAAAACTGCCTTGAGTCGTTTGTGTCAGTCCTGAGAGTCGCAGCCCATTCCTCCTTGGCAAATCTCTCAAGCTCCTCCAGATTTGTTGGTCTCCTGGCAAAGACTCTGATCTTCAGTGTGTCCCACAGATTTTCTACTGGATTTAAGGCTGGGTGTTGTGCAGGCCAGTCAAGGACGTTCACTTTACTCGTTTGGAGGTAGTTCTTCACCAGAAGTGACGTATGCTTTGGGTAGTGTTGTCAAAAGTACTGACTTCGGTACCAAGTCAGTCAGTACTGAAATGTTAAAAAAATTGAGCGCTTGCACTAGGCCTGCACGATAAATCGTTATAAAATCGCGATCTCGATTCACCCTGTTCACTATTTAATTTTTAAATGACTTCGATTTAAAAAAAAAAAAAAATTGGTCTTTATTTTGAAAGGACAGTTCTCACAAAGTT
This sequence comes from Semotilus atromaculatus, assembly GCA_031834385.1. Lineage (NCBI taxonomy): Eukaryota > Metazoa > Chordata > Actinopteri > Cypriniformes > Leuciscidae > Semotilus > Semotilus atromaculatus. The sequence continues at coordinate 4,111,053 of JAULUF010000040.1, read as the reverse complement.
CAGGGCTTCACCCTCAGCCAATGACAAAGCGCCTTTAGTCATGAAACATGTAAGCGAGCGTGCCAGAGTTTGGGACTATTGGTGCTTTCAAGTCATCTTGTATAGATCGTATTTTCGAGTTGAACGCACTTGAACGCCACCACAATGTCGTAAATACCAGTGGGGAACTCGGGATTTTCTCTAAGCCCCGATCTTTCCGAGTTGTGGGCATGTCACTGAGAAACATGGCAGAATACCACAATACTTAAATATTATGCAGTGATATTGTCAAGGTTTTCTATTTACAGCGCAGTTAAGCGAATTGACCGTTCGCAAAAGACCCGCCCCCTTTAGTTACTGTCGCTATGTCCGTCAAGCTATGCCGCTCTCATGTTCTCACGCAGTGAAAAATACATTGCGGAGCAGAGAGGAGTCTCACAACACGCTGACAGACAGGACAGACTAGGTTACTTTTCGGTTACTTTTGATATTAAACATATTAAACAAAGTCTCACCTTTCAAATTTAATGTAAACAATAAATACCGTTTTGTGGCTCTTTAATCATATGTCGTGACAGATCGCTGTAGAGCCTCAGTTAAAGCTGGTCGTGAACCGATCATCTCTTCCTTCTAGTTCATTTATAGCATTATAAACATGAATGAACATAAGAAGGAATATTGTTTTAACCGTGGAAAAGCGTCAGTATATTCAGTTTTTCAAGTTCAAATCCTCCCATGTAAATCTACTAACTCTCCTGACTGCTTTGTCGGACAAAATAGCGGATGGCGAAGTATGATTGATCAGAACACCTGTCAATCAAACTCCAGCTTCGCCATCCGCCATTTTGTCCGAAATTAACATGGGAGGATTTGAACTTGAAAAACGGAGTGTACTGACGCCTTTCCGCGGTTAAAACAACATTCCTTATGCTGTTCATTCATGTTTATTTGATGCTATAAATGAACTAGAAGGAAGAGATGATCGGTTCACGAGCAGCTTTAACTGATGCTCTACAGCGATCTGTCACAACACATTAAAGAGCCACAAAACGGTATTTATTGTTTACATTTATTTAAGAAAATTATCAAATTGGAAAGGTGAGACTTTGTTTAATATGTTTAATATCAAAAGTAACCGAAAAGTAACCTGGTCTGTCCTGTCTGTCAGCGTGTTGTCAGACTCCTCTCTGCTCCGCGATGTATTTTTCACTGCGTGAGAACATGGTGTGTGTGTGAGAGCTGCGTAGCTTGACGGACATAGCGACAGTAACTAAGGGGGGGCGGGTCTTTTGCGAACGGTCAATTGCTTGCACAGAATATGATGGTATTATAATAACAGTGCAATACTGTATGTAACGATAAAGTTGGCAGTGGCTTCATAAATGAATTAAAAACATAAAAAAAACAGTACATCCGATGCACATTTCTTTGTTCTTCATTTTCTAGAACAAGAGTTTAAGAACCTTACTGTATTTTTGTGTAATTAATTAAGAGAAAGTACTCTGCCATCTTCCTCCGACGAAAGTGACTTGAACACACTGCCGTCGTAAACACGACTTCCCACCTCGTACTTACGAACTTCCCCAGGAGGACTTGAACGCACCATATTTTACACCATTCTGACTGACTAGGCTATAAGTTTGCGTGTGCATTCGCAGCCTTTTGTTTTGTGCAAATGTAAGTTGTAATAATTGATAATGTGTACACCTATTTATATCTGATTTACCTATTGGATGCATTTGGTTAAGAATTGACCCTAAAGCGTGATGTTTAGCGCGCGCAGCTCAAACGGCAATGCAGGACTGGAATAAAATAATAATTTTATTCCAGGCAAATTAAAATAAATAAGGCTTTCTCTAGAGGAAAAATATAATAAAATAAATACTGTGTTAAAATTCCCTTGCTCTGTTAAACATCACAAGTGGGGAAATATTTGAAAAATAATTGAAATTTCATAGGCGGGGGGTTAATAACTAGCCTGGTAATACCAGACTCTGCTACTTCACTTTGCTTCGTAGACAGAGTCTGGCATAGCATAATAGAGAAGTGTTTTCTCTCTCGCTAGGGGGCGATTTCTGAAGTTTAAAATCATTGGTTACCCGTAAGCCAATCAGATAAGTGTGGTGACCCACAAATAAGACTGAAGAGACATTCACCAAGGGAATATACCTTTAAGGGAAAGGGGAAGTGAGTTTGAGTTTCCGGTGTAATGTTGTTGTGTTGAGTTTCCGGTTTAAGGTTGTTGTGTCGATCTCACCGCTGTACAGTTCTGATTTATTGAAGTGGAGAGTAAAGCTGACTCAACGTATCTCTGTCTCTTGTCTCCTCTTTTATCGCACTCCACATTGGTGACCCGACGCGAGTTGGATACGGCTGAATTATGTCACACAACGACGGTGGCGAAAATGCTGCTGCTGCGGCGCCGGATGCTGTTAGCGGCGCGGCTAATGTCGGCGCTATCTACGCGGCCACCATCAAGTTACCGGACTTTTGGCAGCACAATCCGCGGCCGTGGTTTCAACACATCGAGGCACAGTTCCAGCTGAGAGGAATAACACAGGACGTTACAAAATATTTCCATGTAGTAGCGGCCTTAGATGCCTCGACAACAGCCAGGGCTATGGCGCTATTAGAGGCTCCGCCGGCTGACGGCAAATACGACGCGCTCAAAACATTCCTGTTGAACCTCTTTGAATTGTCGGAGCTGGAGAAGGCAGATCGCCTGCTCTCCCTGAACGGCCTTGGCGACAGTAAGCCATCCGAGTTAATGGAGAGGATGCTAGCGGTGCTGGGCGCGGCGGATCCCGCGTTCCTTTTCGCACATATATTCCTGCGGCAGCTTCCAGCACCCGTGCGCACCGCACTGGCCAGCTCCGCCCTCCCTTCCTCCAGAGACTACCGAGCGCTGGCTGTGGAGGCGGACAGGATTTTTCTCGCCAACCGGCAACAGTTTGTCCACGCACTGCTCCCCCCCCCGCGCACGCACGCCTGCCCCGTTTCCATCCGCGGCGGACGACCCGGACACCGCGGCTGCTGTGACCCCCCGCCGACAGCGTGAGGACGGGTGGTGTTATTACCATTCAAGGTTTGGGGCCAAGGCCAAACAGTGTCGCCAGCCTTGCAGTTTTGGAGCCCAGGGAAAAGCCAGGGCCGGCGCTCATTAGCAGCTATGGGCGCTGGCCGGGACTGCAAGCTGTTATTCATCACTGACACATTGTCCGGCCGGCGGCTGCTGGTCGATTCGGGGGCTCAGCGTAGCATCCTGCCGGCGAACCCGGTGGACACCATGGCTGGCGGGCATGGCCCCCCGATGGATGCCGCCAACGGCACACCCATTCGTACATATGGCATAGGGGTGGAACGGTACATGTATTCGTATTGAACCGAAACGGTACGGGGGTCACGGTTCGGTGCACGAATTTACACGCAGAATACACGGTATAAAAAAAAAACTTGCGTGCAAATTAATTAATGTAATGCGGAACTACTGTTAGATACGCGGGTTCTTTAGGGACACATAATCTGTACCCTCGGCTTAGCTCTGAACGCGCGTTCACTTCAAACGTTGGCTTTATACGCGCGTCCTATTCGCTTTGGAGTAGCGTCGAACTAGACGCGAATTTGACGCTCTATTCGCGTTTGGTGTGACCGCATAATGAACAGGCTGCGATGTCAAGATTGCAATGCTGGAGTGTGTGTGTGCGCGCGCGAGAGAGAGAGAGGCGCGGGCGCGATCGAACTGTGTGTGTGTGTGAGAGAGAGAGGCGCGGGCGCGATCGAACTGTGTGTGTGTGTGTGTGTGTGTGTGAGAGAGAGAGAGAGAGGCGCGAGCGAACAATGGAAACATAAAAAACATAGGCTACTCCGTCATTTTGTTCATACAGATCATTAAACCTGCAAAGTGTTTACTTTGTGTACACTCGCAATAAAACACAACATTGTGCTTTTGTCACACTGTAAACTCTTGTCAAACTGTAACCTACAACTGTCACCCAACCAAAATCACACACACACACACTGTTTTAAAAGCAAAACATATTTATCCAACCCCATTTCAAAACAGTCTGTGGGTCCCATCTTTTGGACATTCATCATATTGCATTGGTTTTCATTTCTTGTCCTCAGAGCACTAATCTGTTTATTTTTAAGTTACACATTCTACATTGATTAAAAAAGAAAATCGAATGTGTTTTTAATGGTAGTATTATTTTATACAGAAATCCATTATTTATAATTCAGATGAGAATAATGTTACATTGTTAAGTAATAATGTTAATTAAAATTAAGGAAAACAAATATATTGATCTGAAATATAGCAAATTAATTTTAAATTATTTCAGGTACAATTACCAAACACATCTCAAGGTCTTTTTATTAATTTAATTAATAAACTAATTATATAAAACTATTGTCAGTGCACTACAAATAAACTGGTTCTATGCCTTTATTAATAAAACTTATTTAAAAAATACAATGCCTTATGCATTTTTGTTTTGCTTTTCCCTCCATTGTACCGAAATCGTACCGAACCGTGATGTCTGAACCGAGGTATGAACCGAACCGTGACTTCTGTGTACCGTTCCACCCCTAATATGGCACAAGGTATGTGGAGGTGTGTTTCGGCGGGCGGCGTTTCGGCTGGGATTTCGTCATGGCCGCCGTGTCTACATCGCTCCTAGGAGCAGATTTCCTCTGTGCATACAGGCTGTTGGTGGACGTTACAAACCACCGCCTGATTGACGCCCTCTCTTTTGCTTCATACCCCTGTACGCTGGGTGGGACGGGGGCGCTTTGTCTGTCGAACACGTTTGCCACAGGAGACCTGTATCAACGCCTTCTCGCTGAGTTCCCTGACATCACCACGCCCACGTTTTCATCGGCAGTGGCTAAGGATGGCGTGGAGCACTACATCACCACGGTGGGCCCACCAGTCTATGCACGAGCTCGGCGCCTCGACTCTGCCAAGCTCGCGATCGCCAGGGAGGAGTTCGCCACCATGGAGCACCTCGGCATCGTGCGCCGTTCCAACAGCCCGTGGGCTTCCCCCCTACACATGGTGACAAAGGCTGATGGCAGTTGGCGTCCCTGTGGTGATTTCCGTCGCCTGAACAACGCTACGACCCCCGACCGGTAACCTGTGCCGCACATACAGGACTTCTCCGCCCACCTAGCTGGCGCCACCATATTCTCAAAGACGACCACCGGACGCATCTCCAGCAGCTGTTCGGCAGGCTCAATGAGCATGGTCTCATCATCAACCCCGCCAAGTGTGAGTTTGGCCGGTCATCCATCACTTTCCTCGGCCATCACGTCAAACCGCAGGGGGCCGTCCCCCTCCCAGCCAAGGTGGACGCCGTCGCCAGTTTCCCACGCCCACGCACTGTAAAGTCCCTGCAGGAGTTTCTGGGCATGGTGAACTTCTACAACCGTTTCCTTCCCCATGCGGCCCAGCTCATGCGACCATTATACGATGCCTTGCGTGGTGGGCGGGCGGCGGACGTGTTGGTTTGGTCCCCGGAGATGACTGGTGCTTTTGATGCTGCCAAAACTGCGCTGGCCAACGCTGCTCTGCTAGCGCACCCGTCTCCTTCCGCCCCAGTGGCTCTGACTACGGACGCCTCAGACTACGCCGTTGGGGCTGTGTGTGAACAGTGGGTGGGCGGAGCCTGGCAGCCGCTGGCCTTTTTCAGCAGGAAGCTCCGGGACAACGAGAGGAAATACAGCGCCTTCGACAGGGAGCTCCTGGGTCTTTTCCTCGCCACCCGTCATTTCCGTTTCCTGTTGGAGGGCCGGCGGTTCACGGCTTTCGTTGACCACAAGCCGCTGACGTTTGCTATGGCCAAGTCTTCGGAGCCATGGTCTGGTCGCCAGCAGCGTCAGCTCTCGGCTATATCTGAGTATACCACCGACATTCAGCACGTGGCCGGCAAGGACAACTTCGTTGCCGACTGCCTATCCCGGGCGATCATTGGTTCCGTCCACTTGGGCCTTGACTACGCAGGCTGAGGATCAAACCGCGGACTCGGAGGTGCAAGCCTACAGGACGGCTCCCACGGCGCTGCTCATGGAGGATGTGGTGTTTGACACTGCCAACTCTACACTCCTTTGCGACGTCTCCACTGGCCAACCGCGCCCCATGGTACCTGCTGGCTGGAGGCGTAAAGTGTTTGACACTATACACAGTCTTTCCCACCCAGGGGTGAAGGCCTCAACCAGGCTGGTGGGGGCCAAGTTCGTCTGGCCGGGCCTGCGGAGGGACATCAGGACCTGGGCTGCTGCCTGTGTGGCGTGCCAGCGTGCAAAGGTAACTCGTAATACCAAGGCCCCTTTGGCACCCTTCAAAGTGCCAGAGAGGCGTTTTGATCATGTGAATGTGGACCTGGTTGGCCCACTTCCCCCCTCCCGTGGTTACACCTACCTCCTCACCATGGTGGACAGGACCACCAGGTGGCCGGAAGTGGTACCCCTGGCCTCCACTACATCAGCTGAGGTGGCACGGGCGTTCATTATGGCTTGGGTGGCCCGTTTCGGCACGCCGTCTGACCTCTCCTCAGACCGAGGTCCACAGTTTACGTCGGAGCTTTGGACTGCGGTCGCCGAGGTCCTGGGAGTGAAGGTCCACCGTACCACAGCCTATAACCCGCAGAGCAACGGACTTTGCGAGCGGTTTCATCGGGACATGAAGGCCGCGCTCAGGGCCAGCCTCACAGGTAGCGACTGGGCTGACCGCCTCCCATGGGTTATGCTTGGCCTTCGCTCTGCCCCCAAAGAGGATCTTCAGGCCTCATCGGCCGAGCTGGTGTACGGCCAGCCTCTGCGTGTCCCGGGGGAGTTTCTCCCAGATGCCACGGCCCCGTGGTCGGTTGCCTCCCATCGTGCTGTGTCTCGGGACATTGCCGATGCTTTCGTTCCTATTCCAACGTCGCACCATGGCCTCCCCCAGACCTACGTGCCCAAGGATTTACCATCAGCCAAGTATGTGTTCATCCGCCACGACGGACATCGTACTCCGCTGCGCCCCCCTATGATGGGCCCTTTCGTGTCCTGACAGGAGGGTCTAAGAACTTTGTGGTGGATATGGGAGGCAGGCCTGAGCGGGTGGCTATAGACCGGCTCAAGCCTGCTCATGTGGATATTGGCGAACCGCTGCAGTTGGCCCTGCCCCCATGGCGGGGGCGCCCCCCTGCGGTAGCCTCGAACCATGCATCTGCCCCGCCCATAGCCCCTGGCCCCTCTCTTGTTAAGCGCAGCCGGTATGGCCGCCCGGTCCGCCCCCCTATACGTTGACTTTTCTTAGGGACTGTTGAGAGCTGGGCTGTTTGGTTTTGACTTGTTTATGGGTGAATTCTGGGGGGGCCTGTGTGGTGACCCACAAATAAGACTGAAGAGACATTCACCAAGGGAATATACCTTTAAGGGAAAGGGGAAGTGAGTTTGAGTTTCCGGTGTAATGTTGTTGTGTTGAGTTTCCGGTTTAAGGTTGTTGTGTCGATCTCACCGCTGTACAGTTCTGATTTATTGAAGTGGAGAGTAAAGCTGACTCGACGTATCTCCGTCTCTTGTCTCCTCTTTTATCGCACTCCACATAAGTTTATTTATGACGTATGTTATGCGCCGACACAGCCGCATCGAACCACAGACATCATGCATCGAACTCAAATCTATGATCGAACTTCCACTGTAAACACTTAATGATGCGAGCAAAATACCTGAGTGAACATGGCTGTAAACGACTTTTTTGATCAGTGAGTGATGTAATAGAATGACTGCTGCGAGAGAGAGAGAGAGAGAGAGAGAGAGAGAGAAAGAGCCCCGGCCGCGCCCACTCTCACGTCTTCAAACAACACGAGCGCTGTCTTACTCTCTCTCCCTCCCACATATCAAAATCAATCGACAAGATAGTAGGGGTGGTGAAAAAAATCGATTATCGATTAATCGCGATTATGTTATGAACGAATATGAATCGATTATTAAATTTTCAAAAATCGATTTTTTTTTGTTGCATTATTTTCTTTTGTAAAAAATGTTATACCGGAAGTTGAACGTCACGAACGCGCCCAGTTCCAGTTAGCAAGCGCGTGTAACGGCCATAGACAGTAAAAGAAACGGCGCCCGCGGCTCGCTCTCTCCCTCTCTCTCACACACACATACAGTTTGATCGCGCCCGCGGCTCTCTCTCTCTCTCTCTCTCTCTCTCTCTCTCTCTCTCTCTCTCTCTCTCTCTCTCTCTCTCTCTCTCTCTCTCTCTCTCTCTCTCTCTCTCTCTCTCTCTCTCACACACACACACACACACAGAGTTTGATCGCGGCTCGCTCTCTCTCTCTCTCTCTCTCTCTCTCTCTCTCTCTCTCTCTCTCTCTCTCTCTCTCTCTCACACACACAGAGTTTGATCGCGCCCGCGGTTCGCTCTCTCTCTCTCTCTCTCTCTCTCTCTCTCTCACACACACACACACACAGAGTTTGATCGCGCCCGCGTCTCTCTCTCTCTCTCAGTTCGATCGCCTCAACTTAGTACAACTTGATTACTCACAAGTTAGTGTGTTGCATTTTGTCACTGTGTTCTACAGTACAGTATATAAGCTGAAGCTACAGTAAGTTGTAAATTTTTTCTTTTGTAAAAAATGTTATACCGGAAGTTGAACGTCACGAACGCGCCCAGTTCCAGTTAGCAAGCGCGTGTAACGGCCATAGACAGTAAAAGAAACGGCGCCCGCGGCTCGCTCTCTCCCTCTCTCTCACACACACACACACACATACAGTTTGATCGCGCCCGCGGCTCGCTCTCTCTCTCTCTCTCTCTCTCTCTCTCTCTCTCTCTCTCTCTCTCTCTCTCTCTCTCTCTCTCTCTCTCTCTCTCACACACACACACACACAGAGTTTGATCGCGGCTCGCTCTCTCTCTCTCTCTCTCTCTCTCTCTCTCTCTCTCACACACAGAGTTTGATCGCGCCCGCGGTTCGCTCTCTCTCTCTACAACTTGATTACTCACAAGTTAGTGTGTTGCATTTTGTCACTGTGTTCTACAGTACAGTATATAAGCTGAAGCTACAGTAAGTTGTTCAAAAATGTAATCTTAATGATTAAATTGGACAATTTTCTTCTAGAAAGACAAGGTGTTCAGGTGGAGAAAAAACGTTTTCTTTACCTTGACATGTTTCGACTGCAACCTGCAGTCTTCCTCCACCTGAACAACACCTTGTCTTTCTAGAAGAAAATTGTCCAATTTCTACAGTATGTTGGTTCTGACCTACTTCCTAAAGGAAATAAGCCTTTCATTTATTTGTTATTGTTTAGTTCAACTTTATGAGTCACAACACAATGTGATGTATTCATTTCTGTGTTCTACAGAACATAAGTTACATACAAATAATTCTCAAGTTATAACTACACGACACAGAAAGTGCTTTGAGTTGTTTTTACTCAATAAAAGAGTTAAGTAATTCAGGAGCTGACTTTTTTTAATACTGCAATCACTTTGTAGTGTATTTTCGTTAACTGTTGTGAAATGGAAAATCAATAATCGCTAATCGAGAATCGTTAATAATCGAAAATCGACTGTAATCGAATCGGGACTTCAATAATCGTAATCGAATCGAATCGGGAAATCAGACAGATTAACCACCCCTACAAGATAGTAAAAGCTCGGAAGGCCGCGGTTTCACGTGGAGCATTTGGAGATTTTTAGAGATTAGAGACTCTAGGAACAACATCTCAACACTAAATTATAAAGGCCTGTCTCATAGACGCCTGTCTCAAATACAAGCCGGTGCAGTTCGACGATTTGGGCAAATAAAAGCCCGGGCTATTATTTGAAGTTTTACAGTATTTAAGACCTTGGAAAGAAAGGAGACACTGACCTGTCAAAAGGCTCCCCAGTTTCTCGCTGACTGGTAATAGTTGATAAATTAAACTTTTCCCAAAGGGAGTAGGGCCACAACATCACCTCCATTCAAAATGTTTAATACACACTCTTCTTGTTCTGGCTTCAGTTTGCTAATGCCAGGAATATTCTCCACAACAGAGCGAATTGCATCCGCGTCTCCATATCCGGGTCGTTTTCGATTTCCCTGACCTAATCTTAAACTCGGCGCTTAGCGACTACGTCACGGCTTTCAGCCCGCCCTCTGTTCGTTGATTGGCCCGGCTGTTTTTAGGCCGGTGGAAAACTGAAAGATAGGCTGCTATCTCAGACTGACTACAGGAGCGAAATGAAATTAGCGGAAGTAGGAAGTCTGACGTAGTCAGGCTAGTTAATAACTGTTGCTCAAATGTGTTACCTGTCCAAGTTAGTTAAAAATATACACGAGAACACATCAGATCCTCAGTGCTATTACTGATAAGAGAGTTAGAGACCTTCAGACAAACCTGCAGAACTTTAAGCCTTTTCCTGGGAGATGTTTTCTTACCAAAGCTATTTATGATGAAGTTCATGTCATTTGGCAAATAATCAAATGTATGTCTTTCATCACGGCTCCTCCATCCTTTATTGAATGCAGTTTTTGTGCAAAGCTGTCTGCCACACAATGCCTGGGCCTGGGTGTTATGAGGTTATGGGAAAACATTTTTTCCAAACAATAGGGCTGTCACTTTTTATTCGATATTCGAATATGCATTCGAACATGACGTGAAATATCCGTATTCGAACTATAAATAAACTATCCGGTTTTTAAAGTGCCATGTTTAGCGCATTTTTTACAGTCTATGATTAGACCGTTTTTAAATTTTTTTTATTTGTTTGCCATCTCATCCAGGAGTGGGCGCTCTAAACGTATTGTAGCGTCGGCCCATGACCAAATCAAGTGAATAATTGCCAATAGTCTCCCTGTTTTGAAAATGGAAGATAACGCACAGAACGGCCAGCCTGAGTGGAGAATTACGACCCCAACTCATCTAAAAAGTAGTGTCTGGAAATATTTTGGGTTCTACACCGTAGATACCACTTCTCTCAACATTGACGCGCAAATACCTATGTGTGCGCGCGCGCTCCGAGCGCGTTCTCCACTGCGGGGAACATCGCCAATAAAAAGAGAGCCGCACTTGATCCAGATCAGATCAAGTTGATAAAGTGGTGTTTCTAGCAAACAATATTAAGAAATGAATTAGGCTAGGCCTTACTCCTGCTGCTGTTTAAGCTGTCAAGTTATTGTTTGTGCCGTGCTGTTCCGATTCAGTTTTTTTTTCCCCATGTAGCCTACTTTTGTGATTGGCTATGCATAGTGCCACTTCATATAGATTAAGTTGATAACCTGCTGTTTAAAACATTAAGTCAAAGATTTTTTTTCAGACAGGCCTGAGTCCTGTTTATGACTGTCAGACTGTTAATACATTTGTGATTGAATCTCCGTTACGGTGTTTTTCTTTTTTTTCTCTTTTTTTTTGGGTGGGGGGGCGGGGCTCGTAGAAATTCGAATATATTCGAATACATTGCTTGATATCCGATAACCGTTCGAATTAGATTTTTCTCAAAAGTGACAGCCCTACCAAACAACTGACAAAGTTTCAATTCAGCCATTGCATAACTGCCTGAGAGATTTAAAAATATGGTTGGATCAGAACTTTCTCTTGTCTTAATAAAAATGAGACTGAGGAAGTTATGTTTGGTCGTCCTGGGTATTTAAGTTCCTGTAGATGTTCTGGGTTCTTTAGGATCACACATTCGTCCATTTACCAAGAATCTCTGTGTGATATTTGACAGTGCTTTTAAATTTGAAAAACAGATTAGTTATGTTGTAAAAGCCAATTTCTTCCAGCTGAGACTGTTGGCTAAAGTCAAGCCTTACCTGTCGCGCAAGGATTTTGAAAGAGTAATCCATGCTTTTATTACGTCTAGACTAGACTACTGTTATTTTTTATTGGATTGGATCGGTCACCTCTTCATCGGTTACTGTTAGTCCAGAATGCTGCAGTTCGGCTTCTAACTGGGGCTAAAAAGCGTGAGCACATTGCCCCAGTTTTAGCCTTGCTCCACTGGCTTCCTGTCCGTTTCAGGATTGATTTTAAGATTTTATTGCTTGGTTTTAAGATTTTGAATGGGTTGACGCCTTCTTGAGCTTTCACATCTCCACACTCCTGTCAAAGCACTGAGGTCGTCCGATCAGTTATGTTTCAAATTAAAATCAAATTAAAGGTGACAACTGACAAGCCTTCTCAGTGACTGGTCCTAATCTCTGGAATAGTCTACCGGTTCATATAAGAACAGCTCGGACTGCTGTATTCCTTAGCTTTCATTTCAGTTTTGCCACTGTGACATTCTCTACTGTTTGTTTTTGTTTATTTGTGTGTATCCTGACATTAAGCACTTTGGTCAACTGTGGTTGTTTTAAATGTGCTATACAAATAAATTTGAACTTTGAACTTAAACTATGAATGGGAGATTGATAAAGTCATCGCGTCACTGCAGCTGCCGTTGGATGCTCTGGTTGCCATAGATGTATTCAGTGTACTGAGAGCGAAGTTTAGCCTAGATATGTAAATATGTACTGCACGCTTTCCTTTCAGTAACAAAATAAACACACAACAAAATTGAGAAAGTAGCAAGCGTTTTTTTGAATAAAGCATAAGAAGAGCATCTGATCATAGCAACGTGGATATGTTTGCATGAGCTCTGCAATTCAGATTTCATGTCAAGCAGATTTCATGTCAAATCAAGCAGCTTTACTGTATTAAAGGATTAGTTCACTTAAAATTTCCTGATAATTAATAATTTACTCACCCCCACGTCATCCAAGATGTTCATGTCTTTCTTTCTTCAGTCGAAAACATTCCAGGATTTTTCTCCATATAGTGGACTTTAACGGGAACCAGCGGATTGAAGGTCCAAATGTCAGTTTCAGTGCAGCTTCAAAGGCTCTACACGATCCCAGCCGAGGAATAAGGGTCTTATCTAGACAAACCATCGGCCATTTTCTAAAAAAAAAGAACATTTATATTAAGGATGTTAATGATTAATCGACGATCGATTAATTGACCGTTCGCAAAACCCCGCCCTCGAAGGGTCCTCGTCCAAACATTGCGATTTCAGCAAGATGGTGAAATGATGCGCCTATGGCACCTGCAAGTCTGACTCCAGGTACCCCAAAAGTTTAGAGGGTTAGGGGTAGTTTTTTTTCGCCTTTCCAAAGCCCAAGACCCAAGCGGAAAGATGCCGACAATGGATTAAGCAGTGTGGGAGACCTCACCCACTAGGGGAGTAACGATACACAAATCTGACGGTTCGGAAACGTACCTATTAAGCTCAAGTACCCATTAAGCACACTACCATCTTTTAGCTCAGATTATAAAAAGAAAAAAATTATGTTTTATCCTACTTGATGTCTTAACCAATTGATGTGTTTGTTACTACATACCTCCTGTTATTTCAAGCAAATCAGACCATTGCACACTGAGATATGGGTCTCTATGTGTTCACACTGTCTGGTGGCCATTTTGAAAGCTGTCTGAAAACTTTGACCAGAAGAGGAGCCCCTTAAATCTGCATTTTTAAAATGTTTAAGCCTTTATTTTGGGTTAGTATAACTATTTACTGCAAAATTAAGAGATTAATGTTTATACATTTGCATATTATAACCTGTGACATGGATGTTGGAAATAATTACAGATAGATCCAAAAGATAGTTTTAGCAACATAGCGCAGATGCTACAGAACACAGTTACCTTACTAGCTGTATAAGATTGTGTGCTACACTAATATATTACTTAACAGGCATTAATGGCTTGTACTTTTAAATCCAAAATATTATACATTTACAGTTTATTGATGGTCTGTGATTTTACACTGCTTTAATTTCAATAAGACTTCATATTATTGTAAGGTGAGCTTAAAGGGTGCACTACTATGAAAATCACAGAGCTTCAGTGTGACATCAATTAGAAAAAGTATAATTTCACTGATATTGTAAATAATAGTTGTTCATATTAAAATATGTATAAATGTAATACATGACCTAGATCATTTATTTAGCAAAATCTTGTCCTTTAAATTTCACGTAATATTTATTAATTAAAAATTGTTGCTGCTCCAATTAAGCTCAGTGTGCTCCCTTTAAGCTCATTCACATTGAACGTCTATGTAAATACCTCATAAACAGACTTTAAATATTAACTGATGGTTGTCACTTTAAGTTAATCTTTATAAGATAATTAATTACTTATTTTCACAGCCTTGAGATGACAAAATCTATACAGAACTAGTTTATTCTGAATTACCGACATCAGAGCTCTTACACACGGGAGCGTTTGAAAGCAGCGGTATTATCAGTGGATATATTAGGGATCCTCTGATAGCTTTTAAACACCGATAAGAAAAGCGATCGGTGAAGACAACATGTTTTTGAAGCGTTGATCATTGTAGCCAATCACAGACATATATTGAGCGTGTGAACGCATTGGCCAATCAGAGGCGTTTAAAGGAGTTGTTCACTTTAAAATGAAAATTTCCCCATGATTTACTCGCCCTCAAGCCATAGGTGTTTATGACTTTCTTCTTTCAGATGAATACAATCAGACTTATATTAATAAACACCCTGACACTTCCGAGCTTTATAAATGGCAGTGAATTGCAACCATCAGTTTGAAGCTAAAAAAAAGTGCATCCATCCATCATAAAAGTGCATCCATCCATCATAAAAGTGCATCCGTCCATCATAAAAGTGCATCCATCCATCATAAAAGTGCATCCGTCCATCATAAAAGTGCATCCGTCCATCATAAAAGTGCATCCGTCCATCATAAAAGTGCATCTGTCCATCATAAAAGTGCATCCGTCCATCATAAAAGTGCATCCATCCATCATAAAAGTGCATCCGTCCATCATAAAAGTGCATCCATCCATCATAAAAGTGCATCCGTCCATCATAAAAGTGCATCCGTCCATCATAAAAGTGCATCCGTCCATCATAAAAGTGCATCCGTCCATCATAAAAGTGCATCCATCCATCATAAAAGTGCATCCGTCCATCATAAAAGTGCATCCGTCCATCATAAAAGTGCATCCATCCATCATAAAAGTGCATCCGTCCATCATAAAAGTGCATCCGTCCATCATAAAAGTGCATCCGTCCATCATAAAAGTGCATCTGTCCATCATAAAAGTGCATCCGTCCATCATAAAAGTGCATCTGTCCATCATAAAAGTGCATCCGTCCATCATAAAAGTGCATCTGTCCATCATAAAAGTGCATCCGTCCATCATAAAAGTGCATCCGTCCATCATAAAAGTGCATCCGTCCATCATAAAAGTGCATCTGTCCATCATAAAAGTGCATCCGTCCATCATAAAAGTGCATCTGTCCATCATAAAAGTGCATCCGTCCATCATAAAAGTGCATCTGTCCATCATAAAAGTGCATCCGTCCATCATAAAAGTGCATCTGTCCATCATAAAAGTGATCCACACGGCTCCGGGGGTTAATAAAGGCCTTCTGAAGCAAAGCCATGAGTCAAAGCCAAAAATATTCATATTTAAAACTTTATGAAGTAAAGTAACTAGCTTACGGCCAAACTAGCATACGGATTCAACTTAAGTCTAAAGCGCAACTTATGCGAGTATTGTGACGCACTGCTAATATTTACGCTACGGCATGACACACTTTGCTACTTCTGACGTCACCAATTGCGTAAGTTGCACTTTAGACGCAAGTGGAGTACCAGATCTGATCTTTTAGGATATGTGCTTGATTTTAGAGTTCTGTTTTTTGTGTGTGATTGACTCTGTACCTTCAAATAAAACATTTTTCAATTATTCTTTAAAAAAGGTTGTTTAAAATAAGCACAAATTCTTAATAAAACATGTTGTGAGCTTATTGGCAACAGGGGTGTGCTTAAAGGGTACAAAACGTACCCATTAAGCACAGCCAGACTTTTTATATTTAATGATGTACATCTTAATTGAAATACTTTTGTTGTTTAAAATAAAATGAAATATTATAGTGTGAGAGATTAACATTTTATTTTAAAATAACTTCTTGCACTAAAACCAATATCTTGTGTACTAAAAATGTCTCAATGTAGATTTTGGTGAGCTTAATAGGTACGTTTACCCTCTTCCCACGGTTTTGACATCTCGGTTCGGTTCGGTTTGGTTCAGTGGGCGGGGTTTAGAAAGCCAAAATTGCTTTTTCATTTTTTTTAAAACAGTGGTTTAATGAAAAAATTGTCTTTGTATTTAAATTAATTCAATTACAATTAAACGTTTTGCAAGGAAAAAATATCTGCTAATGCTATAAACTATATAGAGAGCCCGCACATTACAATAACATTAAAGGTTAACAACAAAGCCTCTTTTAGCCTAAATTCAGATGCTATTTACTTTTTATATATAATAATCAACACCCAACACATTGTATGAAAACATGTAAACATTTCACAGTTGCTGTCATTTTCATGAAAGCTATTTTAAACATACATTAAATAATCAAGATATCATTAACAGGTTAAGTAAAATATAATATATAGGCTAATATAGTGCATTTATTTAGTGCAATAGTTCATTTCTCTAGGAATCAACAAGTTGTGGACACTGGATGACGTCTGCTGAGGTAACGGTAAATATAATGCTACAGTATGTGACAAACTAGCTGTTTTATTGACGTCGATCCACTGCTGAAACACTGATTAAGCGATCTTATGATGTTATGATGTCTTTCAGTAAGTATATACTGTATCTTTCAACATACCTTCAGGTGTCTATTCATGTTTATTCTGTAACTGAGGAAGAGATGATCGCGTTTACTCGCGCTCCACGCTGCCGGTTAGCTAGTGACACGCCACATCAAAGAGCGCCAAAACACTGTGGGTTCTGTATCGCGGTTTTTCGGTTCGGTTCAAATATCGTTACACCCCTATCACCCACAGCTAAATGCCTCGAAGATTAATAAGCATACATATGTCTGCTCTAAGGTAAGTTAAAGCTAGCGAGCTAACTTAGCATATCAACTATCAATAAGTAAAGTAGCTAAGTACATACAATCTGTAAAACTGGACTTAAGTTAACAGGTGTGGTTCTATATAGCATCATTACCGAAAGTAGTAACGTTAGAAAATTAGATACTTAATTATTCCGTAGGAAATTCAGGCAGCCTGTAAGGTAGCTGTTAGCCTGTCAAGCACATATTGCTATCGACACAGATAATTTAGCAAGAGGTTGACGGTCACTGGAGGCTATAAAATCAACTTAACAACTTAACAGTTGTGGTTCCATCTAGCATTGTTACTGAAAGCAGTGCATAACATTTCACTAACAAATCAACACATGTTGCCATCTGTAAAGTTTCTCATTCTTGGACTGAGAATTTTGCCTCGATTGTTGTAATATTCCCGTCTTTGCTTATTTTAACATTTTGGACATATCCCTCCACTGCATATTGCAGCCCTTTCTGTCGTGCCCTGGAGGATATGTCTGCTGCATTACTCCAAAACCAATCACTTATACCAATAGGTATACTATGGAGCTCAACCCAGCCATGGCTATGTGTCTGGTTCTCAATAGTTTGACGGGCGTAGTAACAATAACTAGGGGGCGTGGCTTTTGCGAACGGTCAATTGTCGATAATAAATTTAATCGATAAAACTTCTCGATCATCGATTAAGCAGGTTCATGCGCGTGCGTGCTGCTCAACCGTGAAACATGTAAGCGAGCGCGCTGGAGTTATTTTGGGGACTATTTTGCACCTTCATCATGACTATAAGTTTGCGTATATTCGCAGCCTTTTGTTTTGTTCTAATGTAGACCTAAGTTGTAATAGTTTATTTTGTATACGCCTATCTATATTTATCTCATAGCTATTGGATGCATTTGGTGAAGATTGACACTAAGGCGTGATCTTTAGCGCGCGCAGCTCAAACGGCACTCAAGCCGCTCAAGCACTAATAATAACGATGATTAATTTGAGACTGTCATATTACATAACATGAGAACACTATTCTTTTAAATTGTTGTGAATTTATTGGGTTTAGTTGCCGTTTTCAGTGCGTTGTTTTAGGAAGAAGAGCACGACCACAAAAGTCACACATTCTGACAAGCACGCATCTGAGGCGGCGTTGGTGACACGTTGTATTAGTCGTTAATATATTTGATTATTAAATAATTAATTTAATTTAATTATCAATCACATCGAAACATTTTACAATCCTACTAGCCCTTTATTTAGATTAAAAAACATTGGTGAGGAACATAGCGTTTTGAGCAGCATTTGCAGACCCTCTGCTGATGGCCATATGCCATCTAAAGACTAACGATTAATCGATTAACTGATCGTTAATTTAAACAACGATCGATCATGGGAATTTGTTAAAATTGACATCCCTAATTTATATACTTTTAAAAAACAAATGCTCGTCTTGTCCACGACTGCATTAATGCATTACGTAATCACGTTGAAAGGTCACACGTAACGTAGGCAGAAGTAAAGGAGAATAAATAAAGGTAAAACAACAATGACGGATGATTGTGAAGTTGGAGGAGGAGAAAATTTGATTTTCACCCTTCTCTAGATTTTCTGCCAACGCCAGGTTACCGCCTGACCTTTCCAATGTGATTACGTAATGCGTGAAGTCGTGGACCTGCAAGACGAACATTTGTGGTTAAGAAGTTTATAATTTTTTTTTTAAAATGACAGATCGTTTGGCTAGATAAGACCCTTATTCCTCAGCTGGAATCGTGTAAAGCCTTTTGAAGCTGCATTGAAACTGCAATTTGAACCTTCAATCCTTTGATAAGCATGTATGCCTAACGGACCGAATCGGAACGCAGATTTTGGTGCCACTTAAATGCCTGAGCTCTCGAGGTGGCGACAAAGGACTGTCTTTGAGTGAACCATTAAACCGTTCATTCAACTAACATGTTAAAAAAAACGCAGATCCATTCAAAGATAGATGTAATGAAACAAGGCGTTGAAATTATTTTAACTTTGAGCGCCACTTTACAAGGCTCGGCTGAGCAGCAAGGGCAACGCTGAAACTGATGCTTCACTTCATAGAGATCAAATTGACCAGTGCTGACGCTATTCATAGGAAATTAAAAAAAAAATTATGGATATGGCCTGACACATATTCAAGTCTATGTCCTTCTCGGTCACTGTCTGTTTAAGCTTGTTAAGTGCAAATCCCGAGCCTCTGTACAAATCACCATGATAAGCACAGTCTTGTTATCATTATTAAAGGGCACCTATTATGGCATTTAAAATGTTCCCAACAACAGTTTTACAAGCATGCAATGACAAAAAACACTTTTGTTATTTTATAATATTTACCTGATTTGCTCAGTGACTCCCATATGAATCGTTCAACGACTAATTTTTCTAACTCAGTGGCTGTAAGTGGGTTAGGAATAGGATTTCAAGTGATTTTGAAAAAATGGACAAAAAAGAGAATCACATACCCCACCTTTAACACGGAGTACAGTGTACAATGCTTTTATCAATTACATTGTGTTATAATAATGATTATAGTGCACCGCTTTGTAGTAAAAAATTCAAATAAGACAAGGAATTTAAGTTGAGTTATGTTAGCGACCATAGCCCAAAGTTCAGTGGTAAAGCACATTCAGTCTTTGTTTGCTTTAGCCCAACGCATAAACATATTGATAACGCAGTACTACGAGGTATTGCTCTATTCTTTATGACAACTCCAATAACAACGACAAACACTTCACATATTTCAATACAATTGATATTGAAGACTATAGAAACTGCACTGTGCGTACACAACACAAAAAATAATTATTGAGCATGCTACATAAAAGCAACAATTATTAATAATACTTACAGGTTGTGATTCGGAGGAGGAAGCTGATCCAAATAAACTTGGTACTGAACCTTCCTTCAATATCAGCCGGCTCGCAAATCCATATTTGATAGCATTTATGTCTGTGAAGCAATCATCTTGACGCGAACAAAGCACAAGGTCCGGGCTATACTTCTGTGGTATAGTATATATGAACTGTTGCCACTTAGTCTTCAAATGCTCCTCCCTGGGCAGATGAAAAAAGTTCGCTTTTGCGTCACACTTTAGAACACAGCGTCTCGTCGCCATGATGATTTCACGTTTTCCCTGACGTCTCCGAGCGCAATAAGTGGGCGTATCTTATTCAAATAACTTGTCAAGTTGACGTCATCTAGATAAAGAAAAAGCATCATTTGTCTATCGATTCAAATCAGCGACTCAGAGTCGACTCTTACTTTTGAGAGACAATAACTTTGTATACGGTGAACTTTCATATTTAAAACTTTGCAGGATGTTTTCGTTCACTTAGATCTATGTTACACATTACATGAAAGGTAATTTTCAAAATTCCATAATAGGTGCCCTTTAACTTATTAAAATTTAAAGCACTGCTGCTACAGACACATTTAGATGGTATTAGGTCAATGTATCATGTGTCATGCTGTTTTTAAAAGATGTCCAACTTTTATTAATGTGTCCATTCCGTTCTGTTGATTCTCGTTTTTGTTTTTATATAAATGTGAGGATGTGTCTCTAAGTAAACTCCACGGATGTGCCAAAATTTGGGCCATTGAAATAAATTTAAAAATGGCTGAAAATTAGGGGTGCTCCGATCGGCCAATGATCACATTCTATGACTCGATTTTGAGTCACTAAAATAGGCCGATCTCACCAACCGATCACAAATTGATGATGTCAGACATTAGTGCCTTGAAACGAGCTGATGACGTGTGAGGTATGAAAATACATATGTTGACAGGCAGGTAGGACATCGTATCGTAGCATTCAAGCCTAATATTTATATACTAGGCCACTTAGTGATTGCTCTCAGGATGTGGGAAGAGAGACTTCTGGAAAAAAATCTGGAGAAAAAACCCCACCTACCCTGCCTTTAAAGAACAAATAATTAGGGTAAACGTACCTATTAAGCTCACCAAAATCTACATTGAGACATTTTTAGGGCACAGGATATTGGTTTTAGTACAAAAAGTTATGTTAAAATAAAATATTAATCTCTCAAACAACAATATTTTATTTTAAATGACAAAAGCATTTAAATTAAAATGTACATCATTAAACGCAAAAAGTTTACTGGGCTTAATGGGTACGTTTGTGTACCCTTTAAGCACACCCCTGTTCCCAATAAGCTCACAACACGTTTTTTTTATAAAATCTTGTTTATTTATTAAATCTTGAGTCAATCACAAAAAAACAGAACACTAAAATCAAGCAACAAGGCATTCATTTTGATCAGGTAGCCTATCCTATGATAGTGACGTGTCATTCAAACTCGTTGCAACATCTAGACTAGTCCACGTTCAGCTAAGTAACAAATATTGAACAATCAAATAACAAAACAAACCAATAAAACATTTAATTCATGGGGATGAACATAGAAACTAGCCATATGAAGCCTCTTCATAATGTCATCTTATTTATATTCTCTTCTTTTTGTAGAGATCGTCTATCTCTTGGTGGTTCTTCAAGTAGAAGGGTCCTGCACCCTGATTTAATGATTTTTTTTCTCAACATCCTCAATTTTGTCTAGCACTGTCAGGGCATGTGTTCGCAGGACCTCTGCTCAGAAATGTCATCACGTAGTGTTCTCCGTCAGGGGTCTGGACACATTAATGGCTCTTCCTATATAATAGGTGAGGTGAACATGACGCAATAACATCTGTTTGTATTGTAAAGGATGGATCAGTTGATGTTTGAGCCTTTTCTGTGCCTGCCTCTGTTTTTTTTATTCTGTGCTGTCTGTTTTTTCTTTGATTGTGGTTTCTGTCAGAGATGCACCGATTGATCGGCTAGTGACCGGAATTGGCCGATTTTCACGTGATCGGCCATGATCAGTCTGACATATGCCGATTTTATGCCGGTCAAATGCACTCGGGCGCCGCAGGATTAACATCGCACAATATCAGCATCACACGTGCACACAGAACGCACATGTAGGAAACCTTGTGAATTACGGCCGTTCAGACAGCAAGCACGTATTTTTTGTCGGCGTGCATGTTAATAAATGAGTGCATGAACACCGGGAGCGGGAGCAGCGCGTGAGCAGCAGTGAAACGTTTCCGCGCCGAGCGTATTTGCTGCACTGCTCACGCTCAATTAAAGGGAAAGCACACTTTTGATGGACAAAATAGCCGAAATATAATTTCACACAAAAAGTGCCCAAAATGCACAGAATGTACGTGTTTTATCAAGAACTGGAGTAGGCTATGTCAGAAAAGAAAACGACTCAAAAACATTTATAGAAAATGAACCCATTTAAACTTGTTTTTATTATTCAGTTTGTACAAGTGATTGCAATAGACCTATGTGTGTGTGTTTTGAAAAATATCTTTATACTGCAAGGCTATATTTATTTAATTTTTTATTTATAAATTATTTTATTGCCATTACTTGTTTTCATACAGACGTTTAGTTTGCTAAATATATATCTAAAAAAATGAATGGATATTGGATGTGAAAAGGAAATGGTTCTTCCATAACCCTACCCTTTAGATGTGTGTGAGTTTCCTACACCAGGGGTAATTTATATAGTTCTATTATATTGCGATTATCTGTTAAAAACATTATGTTCTATGCTAATTGTAAAATGTTCTATTAAAGACAAGATAGAAAATAAATATTGTGTGTGCTGTAAAATGGTTAGAAAAAATTAAATCGGTATCGGCAGGTGAAACTCAGTGAAAATCGGAAATCGGAATCGGCCTAGAATATTGTAATCGGTACATCTCTAGTTTCTGTGTCTTTTTTCCCTTCTTTCCATCTTTCGAATTGTGTGTTTGTTTGTTTTTTCCTTTCCTTCTCAGCTAGCCTGGTCATGGCTTCTGGAGATGTTAAGGATTCGCCATACTTTAGTGTATTTATTCTCTGTTTTTTGGTGCTTTCTTTTTTGTTTGGTGTAATGTGCTTCAAGATAAAATCAGTAATGCTAGACGCAGAGGTGGTGCCCTCTGAAGTGCATGCCTGAGCTACTACGGGAGTTATCTCTTGTGGTGGACTGGTAACATGGATGTTTTTTATGTTGAGAATGTTTGAACCAGGGATTGTTTCCACACTCCACACATGGAATCCATTTCACTGGCAATGTTGGGAGAGGAGATACACTTCTGTTAGTCTGCAGACTTTTGTTGGAACTCTAATCATTAGTGGGCTCTGGTGGTTGGTGCTGTAAACACTCTCTGAAGAATCAGTGATTGCCTCTCCATATGGTGTATAGGCCTCTGTTATTTGGCTTTTAACCCGATTTCGGTTCAATGGAAAAATCCCAGTGGCTTCAAACCCACTTCTTATGTTTTGGGATTTTAGAGATGTCTCCAATACCTCTCTGATCTTTGTAGGGAAATCTTCTTTCCTGATCTTGTCCCTGGACGCCCGTGCATGACACATCAATTTCTTTCTCCACTGGCTTTTAACCCCTGGGGTCTAAGGGGTTTTTGAGGTCCTTGAGATGTTTTGACATGCCCTGACATTTGTGCTTTTTTCAGTTACTTATAAACATATTAATGGCAAAGGTGTAATTACACTATATTTAGCACAAGTAGGGCTACCATAATATGTGAGCAACATGACATGTTTGTATTTTTGAGGGAATAATGTTTATGCATGGTAATTCAAAAAACTAAAAATGAAAGTTTCTGAAATAAGGCCACAAAACACATACTTAACATGTGTCCACAATACTTTTGACTAATGGATGTAGTTGCCTAGTGTTTTTGCTTCAAAATGATCTGAAAATCATCCTGCCTAATCATTCACATAAAACAATACATTGATTTAAATTTTTTAAAACAGTTTTTACTTGCAAAGGCAATATGCGCAGGGGCGTGACTTGCTGTGATTCACACCTGAGAAGACAAAGACCCTAATGACCCTGTTTATTAATGAGCCTTTCATTCAGGTGTGTCACACAAGAAAGAATGCGAGGACAAAAATAAATATATATAATGAAAGTCAAAAGCACATTTTTTGTACATAGTCATACCTGGAAACAAATCCTGTTCAAATAGGCTATATGGACCATTCTACAGAATTAGTTAGAGTTCTCAGAGAGGAAAAAAAGGTATTTTTTCACACATTTTTTTTATACATTCAAATTGTATAATTTCCAAGGTAAACATTTCTAGTATGCAGTTAATTCTCATACTGTATTTTCAGAGAGTTTTGGAATATATCCTTTCCTCAAATGTGTCACTAATAAAAAACAATAATATTAAGATTTTTTTAACATCTTTCTTTTTTTTAAAGTAGGCCTATAGCCTGGATTTTATCATTCATATTTCAAAGTTAAGGATTCATTAGTTTGATATAGTCTACATTAGGGATGCAACGATACCGCTTTTTCAAAACCGATCCGATCCGATACAAAAATTCTGAGTATCGGCCGATACCAATCCGATACCAGTGCAGTTTTTTTTTAAATCAAGTATAATTTCTATAACTCTGTGTGTTGAACTGATAATCACTCTTTTGTGTGTTAAACACAATCTACTTAATACAGACAACTTCATTATAGAGAAAAACAACAAATCCCAAAAATATATGATCATAATCTATGACAAAAATGCTATTATAAACTAGATTAGTGAATAATTCAGCAGTAAAATTTAGTCTAGAAAAATCACAAGTGCACAATTATTGTATAAAATCTGAACATTTAGTGAAAAAAAACATTTAGTGGGTAACAAATAAGAGACAATAAGTGTAACACTAAATCTCGTAAAACATTACACATTGCTCTTTGTATTGTTGTAAAATACATTAATGAAAAACAAGACAACAAAAATCAAAAAGATTAATTATTAAAAATAGCCTAGGCTACTATAAAATTGAGACATGTTTTAAATGCATAGCACAGCTGTTTAACGAGTCAGCAACATATGATAGATAGGACAGAACAAGAAAGGCTATTAATAATCTTTCATTGCGCAAAAGTATTATGATACGAAAGGCTCAATACAGTGCTGCAAACAGAAAATCCCGAGCGCAGAATGATGCGCTTGAAGCAACACGGAGTCACAGCGCGCAGCTCTTCGAGTCCGCAATCCGGATTGCAAAGTTCAAAGCACAAAGGAAATACATATTGATGCGTAGTGTATTATACAGTATCTATCTATGCAATAGTTTATTCAGCCTTTTCGTTTAACAGTTTTAAATTTCAGTCACTATGCGTGTGAAGAACAATTATAATGCTCTGACTCTACTCTAGTGCTGTGATCTAACAGACACCCTGATTTAGTTACAGCAATAAAGTCCAGCAATATAAAAGTTGTTTTATCCGAAACCATAGACCTTTATCTACAGATCAAGTATAATAATAGTAACATTGAATCATCTTAGAGAGTGTTTCATCGTGCTGACTGTCGTAACCGAACGCGACGCGCTGTTTGAATGCTGAATGGAGAATGACTGAGAGCCGCTGGGTGGAGGAAAAAAGTTTACGTGATCTTGAATTTAATGACTTAAATATTAATTTATATCTCACATAATACTATATAATGTCTTCAGAACACTTATAAGATAGTGGATGAAAACTTTATGGTGCTTTATAATGTTTTTGTGCCTTTTGTGGGGCTTAACAATAACACAGAATAGTATATGCACAATATCGGATTTGGATCGGCCTCTTCTGACCGATACCCGATCCGGCAAAGATGGCAGTATCGGAGCCGATACCGATACTGAGTATCGGATCGATGCATCCCTAGTCTACATTGGAACAAAGAAACACTATAATAACATCTTAGAATATGAGCTTATTTTTGACAAAACATTCTAACGTTATATATTTAACATATGAGCAGAAACTGGTTAACTAAAGCTTATTTGATGTCTATTTTAGAGTAAAAAACTTTATGATCTATCCCAAACTAGTCAACTAAATGTTGTCTTTCATATTTCGTCTGTAACAACAAAAGTGCGAATTCGTGCCGTTCATTCACTCACACACAGACACGCGATTCATATTAAAACAGTATTCGCGATTAGAACAAAGCAGTTAAGAATAAAAACTTACTATGACAATCCTCGCTGGATCCATGGCTCCTCGAAGTGAAATTAATCCAGCACTTCTGAGGTAAATTATCCAGAATTATTCCTCACAGCCTCGCAAAACGACATAGACTACCAGTATGTACATTAATCTGATTAAACTTGTTTTATCGAGCTCGTGTGGGCGTTGGCAAGTTTCAGATAATTTGCGTTTGAATAGCGCGCTCTCTGTGGGCGTGGTCACATTAAAAGATAAATAGCTGAAACGAGAACGCCTTCAGCCAACTTGAGGGAGATGTGTTGAGAGAGAAGATCTTTGGAAAGTTTGGGACTGAAAACTTTGCAGATTCTGACAAGAAAGGTTTTTTAAAGTAATCCTCAATCAATGGTCTCTCTATCCATCCATGATGGAACACAGGATACCTGGCAGCTTCTACTCCACCAACACACCAATAGCTGTAGAGGTGTTTTGCCTGTAAAGGGTGGCAAACTTTGACCTGCTGCATTGCCTGTAATACACACAGTTATCTGCTCTTTACCAGTTCCTCCTGTGTTTTGGTAGACATTTTTTTAACCTTTTGGTGCAAGGACCCTCTCTGAGGCAGGATCGGTCATAAAGCCAGTTTCATCCACATTGTACATGTTCTGTGGTTTATCATGCAGCTGTGAGTGATCCATTGTTTTTCTGAGAACTTCATTAAACCAGTGGTCAAGAACTGCAGTGTTATTCATCGCCTTGGCCCTTGACTCAGAAAACTGCTCAGATTTTCTGACCGTCAACTCGGGATGGTCTCTCATAAATCTCTGGAACCACTTGTGACCAGGCCTCCCAAGTGTAAAAGGTGTATCCAGATCATTCACCTGCACATACTCTTGTACCAGATCTAAAAGATCAGATCTGGTAAATCCCCAACCCCATTGGGAAAGGATCTACACAAAGAAGGAATTAATTAAATAAATAAATATATATTCACACACAAATATATTAAAACATATGAATATCACTGATCAGTACCTATTCTATAAACTGACTGATGGCTCCTTCTTTGTTTAGATGACATGCCTCTTTCATCTTTGGGCATACACTATAGTTTCGTCTAGCTTTTGTCATCTTAAGACTGTGAAAATAAGTAATCATTTTATGAAGATTAACTTGGTGACAACCATCAGTTAATATTTAAAGTCTGATTATGAAGTATTTACATAGACGTTCAATGTGGATGAGCTGTCCCACAATGTGGATGTCCCTCAATAAAGGGAGCACACTGTGCCTAATTGGAGCAAAAATAATTTAATTAATAAATATTACATGAAATTTAAAGGAACTAGATTATTTATGTAGCTAAATATTTTAATGTATTAAGTTTATACCAATTTTAATATGAACAACTATTATTGACAATATCTATAAAATTAGGCTATGCTTTTTCTAATTGATGTCACACTGAAGCTTCACAGTTCTTGGACCGCTCCTCTTCTCTATTTACACCACCTCACTGGGACCCATCATACAGGCACATGGTTTCTCTTATTGCTATGCTGATGACACCCAGCTCTACCTTTCATTTCAACCACATGATCCCACAGTATCTGCACGTATCTCAAGCTGTCTGGCGGACATTTCGGCATGGATGAAGGAACACCACCTACAGCTCAACTTTGCAAAGACAGAGCTTCTCGTCCTCCCTGCCAATCCGTCTCTACAGCACAACTTCACTATCCAGCTAGATTCATCCTCAATCCTCCCATCAAGGGCGGTCAGAAATCTTGGAGTTACATTTGACGACCAGCTGACCTTCACAAAGCGCATTACAAAAACAGCTCGATCATGCAGGTTTGCACTGTACAACATCAGGAAGGTCAGGCCTTTCCTAACTGAGCATGCAACACAACTTCTAGTCCAGGCCCTGGTTATCTCTAGGCTTGGTTACTGCAATGCTCTTTTGACAGGACTTCCGTCATGTGCAACTAAATCTCTACAAATGATCCAGAATGCTGCAGCCCGTCTTGTCTTCAACGAGCCCAAAAGGGCCCCTGTCACTCCTCTGTTCGTCTCACTATACTGGCTACCACTCGCTGCTCGCATCAAATTCAAGGCTTTGACGCTCGCTTACAGATCTACCACTGACTCAGCTCCATCCTACTTCCACTCACTACTGCGAGTTTACACCCCGACCAGACAGCTACGATCGGTCAAGGAGCGGCGGCTTGTGGGACCCTCACAGCGAGGCATAAAATCACTCTCCAAAACATTCTCATTCACAGTTCCATGCTGGTGGAATGATCTTCCCACCTAGAGATGCGCGGATGGGCTATTATTTCATCCGCAACCGCATCACAAAACTCATCATCCGTCCGCCATCCATCCGAACCAACGTTTTTGACCAATTTTCAAAACCGCACCCGCCCGCCATCCGCTGATTGGGCGATACAAGGCGCTGCTGATGACAGCCGCGAGACTAGAAAGCTCTCAGAATATCAGCAGTGAACTCCGTCTCCGATCGGCACGCAGGGACAAAAATAAATAAATTAAACGCACTTCGGCAAACCTGACTGTGGCGAGGGGGGCGTGATTTTGCGAAGTCTGTAGCGGGAGAGAAAGGACGGAGCCGCACGGTGAGTAAGTAGGTCAAGTGCAGATGATGAACACCTGTGTCTGATTGCAGTAATTGGCGTGGAGAGACCGTATATAACCGGCGGGAATGAGAGAGCGAGAGAGAGAGTTGGACTGGGACTTCGCACGCGGCTACTGCAACCGAGACTGAGAAGCAAGTGTTGGATCGCGTGTTTTGTTTATGGCGGCGAATGCGCTACTGTGCGCCTCGTTTCTTTTTGTTTTTCTGAATAAACGCGAGTCCCAGTCACGCCGACCCTGTCTTCTTCCTTCCACACACACTGAACCTCTTCACACTGACCTTATCTGATAGGCTACTGTACAATATTTTCATTGTAGCCTAATAGAAAATGCATTTTGGCACATAATTTGCTTCAACCGCCCGAATTTAATTAAAATATATTTTTTAGTCACGTCATCCGCCCGATCCGCGGAGTCCGCGGCTGTAACCGCCAACTGCGCATCTCTAGTCCCACCCTCATCCGGAATGCAGGATCCCTGTCAGCATTTAAAAGTCAGCTGAAAACTCAACTCTTCCGTGAGCACTTCACATAAAAAAATAAAATTACAAAAAAATCCCTTCCCCTTGTCTGATTTTTACTACTCTGAGCAATGCCTGAACTTTGTATTTTGAACACTTCTTGTGTTGTTCTTTGCGTCTTCCCGATGACTCACTTGCTTTAGTCCTCAGTTGTAAGTCGCTTTGGATAAAAGCGTCTGCTAAATGACTAAATGTAAATGTAAATGTAAGCTGTGTGATTTTCATAGTAGTGCACCCTTTAAGCTCACCTAACAATAATATGAATTCTTTAAAAATTACAGCAGTTTAAAATCACAGACTATCAATAAAATATAAAATTATAATATTAAGGATTTAAAAGTACAAGCGACTTTTAGCTAGCTATGTTCTGTAGCATCTGGGCTATGTTGCTAAAACTAGGCTATCTTTTAGATCTAACTGTAATTATTTCCCACATTCAGGTTCCAGGTTAAAATATGCAAAAGTCTAGACATTAATCATTGTTATTGTTATTAATCAACATTTGAGGGGCTCCTCTTCTGGTGAAAGTTTTCAGACAGCTTTCAAAATGGCCGCCAGACATATCTCAGTATGCAATGGTCTGATTGGTTTAAAATTACAGGAGGTATGTAGTAATAAACACATCAATTGGTTAAAACATCAAATAGGATAATACATTGCTTTTTCTTTTTATAATCTGAGCTCAAAGATGGTTATGTGCTTAATGGATACTTGAGCTTAATAGGTACGTTTACCCTAAACTACAAGCACAACAGAACAAATATACAAATAAAGGTTTTTCAGGTAGGTCTAACAGTAGTTTTATAATCGCGATATGGATACTAAAACCATGTATCATGCAGCCATACGTGAAATTAAAGTTCTTGTCCTGGTCACTCCTTAACTCTGTGGGATTTTTTCCCCTTGTTTTATTGTCTAGTAGAAAACAATTGTCCGTCTGACCTCTTAGTCTTGCGTCTCCTCAAGATGAACCACAATGACCAACATTGTTATTGAGCTGCACACTGTCAGACACACAGTCAACAGTAGTTTAGTCTCTGTCTGTGTGTCTGTCTCCTGGAGGGATACTCTCCTCTATTGTGCAGTTGGATGTAGGTGATTGTGTTCATGACTCTGGTTACTCAAGAAGAGGAACTAATGCCGCCCTGTGACAATGTATACAGTTTGTACTCTGCATCCTATGTTGCCATCTTATACCAAAACAGATGAGTATGTTTCACACACACTATCATATGCCAGGCGCGACGCAGGTGTTTTTTTGCTAGTTTGAGCATGACGCAGTTATCATTTTCACGTCCAGCGCCACATTGTTTAAATAGCAAATGCATTTGCGCCCATGGGCGTGCTGGTCTGAAACCAAGGTGTGTTCAGTCGCATTGTAGGCGCGTTACTATTTTGAGGAAACTGAAATAGACAGTTGACCAACTGGTTTAAAGACAATGGCGCAATATTTTATTTTGTTATTTAAAGAGTTTGTTAGTAATATGCGCCTATAGGCGGGTACACATCACTCGTACACTCTAATTATTACACATACAGGTACGCATAGCAGCACACAAACATGCCAAATATTAACAATAAAAAGATTACAATGTAAAAGATTAATATTGTGTACAAGATATGGTGGAATCCGGCTTGTCCCGTAGATGATCTGCTTGCGTGCTTTAACTTTGCGCATGAGCAGATCCGTTTCCCCTCTGGAGAAACGTTACGTTTTTCTGCTTGCAAATTCCGGCATGTAAATAGCGAATCTGCCATGGCGCAGGCGTAACTGTCTTTTAAAGGGAATGGGAGATGAGACTCTGATTGGTATTTTGCACGTTACGCCAAAAACACACCCATTACTTTAGAGAATAGGGACAACCCTTTTAGACCATGCGCCGAGATGCGGCGAACATTTTCCCCTCGTTAAACTAGCAAAAGTGGATTCAGACACGCACTAAGTGCACTTGTGCCTAGGCCTGTCAAAATAGTCAATAAATCAATTAATCGCACGATAAAAAAAATTAGCTCGATCATTTTTCCGGCCGCGATAATTTCCATTTGCATGCTTTTTTGTTTTCCTCATATCTTTCTCTCTCTCTCTACCAAAGAGACTGGAAGACAACTCTCGGTACAACTAAAAGTACTTTGACGTTATCCACGTTGTATCGTCATTCTTTTCAGTACTGCCAAAAATGGGAAATGTTGAAGCGCCCGTGAAGCGAAAAAAGCAACAACCACATGCTATAGTGGCATTGGCGATCCATAAGCCTGTGTAATGTCGTAAATATTAATAATAGGATGAATTTGAGCATTTAATATTCAAATATTATTTGAATATTAAATAAAATAAGGAATGGAATTCGAATAGTATTATAGAGGAAGATTGACAGCCCTAGAATGTATCACTATTTATGTCTAAGCCTAATGTTTAATATTTTTTGAAGTGCAATTTTGTTTACATCCATTTTATTTATTGTTTTTGGTATTTATTCAAGTGCATTTTTTGTTAACAGAGACTGAGAGTCCATTGCTTTTATTGGTTGTTTTGTTCATTTATTGTGGATGTTTAAAATGTTTTCCGTTTTCAGTATTAAATAGTCTTTAGAAATAAAAGTTTATTGATCTTTGAAAAGGTGTGGTCTGCATTATTATGCCATTATCATTATTTTAGATGAAAATGGTCTCAGAACGACAATATTATCCATCAAAATTTGTTATCGTGACAGGCCTACTTGTGCCGTGCGCTTTAGACCATCCACTTAGATCGTTAAAATAGGGCCCTCAATTGTCAATGTTAACGTTACAGTTTAGAAATCAAATCACAAAAGATGGAAGTCAAACAGACACTGTTTTCATGATTTATGCATGTTTCACGTTTGCTACATGTGACGGCACCAGAAGGATTGAGGTAATTCAAGGGAGGGAGGCTACTAACATTTGTCTGATGACTTTGACCACACTTCATTTTCCAGCGGCTGGATTCATGAAACAATTACAAAATTTGAATTGCAAGAATTTATAAGGGCCAATTCAGGCCAACTTTTAAAGGAGTCATGACACGTTTTTTGTTTTATGTTCCCTTAGGTGCAATTATAGTATTACTATAGTTTTTTTTGTTCAAAAAAACTTTTAAAAATGTAGTGATTTATGACCCTATTTCTCAACCTCTGAATCAAACAGTCTTTTTTGGAGGTGTTTCCCCTTTAAGAGTTCAGTGTTAACGCCCACTGTTATGATTGGCTAACTCAGTGCTGCTTATGCATAAATTATTAACGTTAATCATTTTTTATCACATGTAGGCTACACAATGCTCCACCACGTGAAACTTCGGTCTTCCGATCTTTTACCATTGATTCATATGCGTGAGGGAGGGGGAGAGAGAGAGAGAGAGAGCAAGACAGTTTGAAGGCACGCGTGCGCGGCCGTGGCTCTCTCTCTCTCTCTCTCTGTCTGCTCGTTCTTTCAGTAACATGCGCCCTGTCACACTCATCTACATCACTCACCGATCAAATAAAGCTTTGGCGGGCTGCATATGCTGCAAATAAACTGCATCCAACTGCTTTCCCTGACGTCTGGGTTGTTCGTCAGCGTATTCAAACATGTTGTTTGTCCACAGCCAGGAACAGCACATCTGCGTGGCATCGCAGTCATCTTGTAAACAGACCCACTCGCTGCACGTCAACTGAACACATGTGGGCGTGAGCCGCGCGACAACGATGCGATGATGCGAAATGAGGCGTAGTTGTCTTGCGCTGGAGGCGGTCATATGCAAACGACTGGTACGTCACTTCGTACCGTGACGTCACTAAGTACAAAGGATCTAGAACGAGCTGTATTTAGAGCTTGATTAAATAAATGGTTTGTTTATAATGGGGAGGACGTCTTAAGCTATGAAACTTGCAGGAGGTTTTAATTTTACAAAGACCTCTTAACCTCTTAAGATCCAAGCCATTTTTGGGGATTTCCGCCTGGATTTAGCCAACCCAAATTAAAAAGCATCTTGTTCCCACATACTTTGGGCTAAATACACAATTTTTGTGTCATTTTACAGGAAACCCTTTGCAGTTTCATAAAACAGTGCTAAAATTGATAAACATTTAAATACCTAAAGATCAAGGCAAATTTGGTTTCTCATGTCATGACCCCTTTAAGGCCATTTCACACTGCTCCGACAGACACGACCAATGCTGACAGTGACCACCAGATTATAGTATGTCATTTCTCAAACATTCCAAGACCCGACAAATGCCAATTTAACATATTCAGTTGGGAAAAACGAGAGCCGACCAATTCCGACAGACAACGATGTGTAACACAACGAAATAACAAACACTTGATTTTTTTATTTTTTTATTTTTAAATTAGTCGTTTAGATAAGTCGACTAACCGAAAGATTAGTCGTTAGAAAATTAGTCGTTAGTGGCAGCACTAGTCACAATAGATGTGATGACTATAATTAATCTGTGGACTGAAGCACTCGCTTAGAAATCAGAAAATTCTGTTTTTATTGAAGAGCAGCAATAATGTTTTCTTTTTGATGACATAATAATGTCATTATTATTATAAATGTGACAGTTAGACATGATACTCGATCAAACGAGCCCAGGTTATTTTCGTGAAAGTTATTGGCTCAGCTCACCTTTTATAGCTTCCCTGATTGATTGACATTCAGATTAATACACAACAGACTAATCAGAACACGTTTTTTATTTTCTGAATCGATTTGTTTCATCCCAGTCAT
Organism: Semotilus atromaculatus; assembly: GCA_031834385.1. NCBI lineage: Eukaryota > Metazoa > Chordata > Actinopteri > Cypriniformes > Leuciscidae > Semotilus > Semotilus atromaculatus. Next base: position 4,077,252 of record JAULUF010000040.1, on the reverse strand, counting down.
CCCAGAATGATAATGTGTGCTGATGTTGTCCAGGGTGTTTCCTGGATGTTTTAAGGTCACCATACTAGGAAACATGTTTCGGTCAAAGTTCGAATGCAATAGAGTGGTACAGGTATGATGTCAGAACCCAGAAGTCTAATTCACCGCTGGTTCCTTCCAGATTTTCCTATATGGGGTTTTATGATGAGTAATTTATGGGTAAAATAAAGCCTGCCCTGTAGTAAACATAACTTGATGATACTTTGATACTTTTTACGTTTATATGCATTGCATCCTCATTCCCAGAAGCGATCACTGTCTGATTATTAGCCAGTCCATCCAGGTTACGAGGTATGAAAGTATAAATGCAAATGTAGCCTAAGCAGTGCACTGCCCTCATTGTTTGCAGTAGCTTGTGTTTAACCGTACTTGTGCTGTATTAGACTGACCGTATGGAGCACCAGGACTTTGTACAAGTGTTTTAAAAGGGAAAGCAATTTTTGAGAAAAGCCACAGAAAATTCAGTCATCTTTTGATTAATTGGTGTATTACCATAGAGTGCAGCTTGTGTTTGTGCAGAGCAGGGCTGTTTTAGTTTCAAGAACTTTTATCATCCCTAACCAATCAGTGCCCAATGTACCATACATAAATGCCACTGTAACCAAACAAGTCAAGTCAAGTATATTTATATAGCGCTTTTCACAACATAGATTGCACCAAAGCAGCTTTACAGTATAAATCAAAACAACAAAACAATGATCAACCTCCACGTTTGGTAGGGCTGATCAATGGTATTAATGATTGGTTAATTAATTTGAATATCCCCAACTGAGCAAGCCAAAGGCAACAGTGGCAAGGAACCAAAAAAACTCCATCAAGTGACCTAATGGTGTCAAAAAACTCCATCAGGTGACCTCATGGAGAAAAAAAAACCTTGGGAGAACCCAAGCTCAGTCGGGGGCCAGTTCTCCTCTGGCGTTTATGAACTAGAGGCCGGATTTACAGTAACTGTAAGATAAAAATGTATGTCTCTAAACAGACTTTAAACGCGAACCTGTGATAAACGCTGATGGCGTTCACATGCGCATTAAGAATTGATTCTATAGTTATGTGCATGTGAATATACGTGCGCAGGTTTGTAATTCCCTACAAAACCATGCCTGAACAAACTACCGTATTTTCCGGACTATAAGTCGCACTTTTTTTCATAGTTTTGCTGGCCCTGCGACTTATAGTCAGGTGCGACTTATATATCAAAATTAATTCATACTGACTGAGATGAACCAAGAGAAAACATTACCGTCTACTAATGCTGGGACGGTATGGATTTTTTCTTACCGTGGTTGAAAAGCAAGAAATTCCCTCGTTTTATTCTCCCGCAGCCGCACACACATAGTGAATCCGCCCGCGCTCACACTCGGCCATCACATCTAGTCCCGCGCCGCACGTCTCTAGATCACGGCCCGGCCATAGCGGCGGAAATATTGGGCTCGGGCAGAGAATCTAAGCTCTAAACAGGACAGAGTAACGCGGCGGATATCGCTCATATACATTTTGTTGACGAGGTAGGTAAGGCGGCAGGCAGGTTGGTGTTGCTTAAGGCTCGGTTATACTCCAGTTTGGTCACGTACAAAAACAGCTGCGGACAGCGTGGACGCGGACTAACGTTACTTGTATTTATACTGTCTGGAGGACCTCCGAGGTCCGCTCAGTGAACGCGTTCCACACTGCATCATAAAACAGTAACTTTAACGATGGGTTGTAGAGGTGTGGGTAGCGACGGACTTCTTCGCACAGCCTCTCTTCAAAATCGACGTCCATTGTTTTTCCCAAGCGCTTTCGCGGTTTTAACCTAGTAGTGACCGCGCGTACTTTGAACGCGCGGTTACAAAATATCGCCTCCGGGCAGACCCTCCGATGACGATTTTTACGTCACGCGGACCCTCGCGCAATTGCGGACGCGGAAAGTATAACACTAGCTTTAGGCGGACGCCTTAGTTCCAAAGTGCTGCGGGAAACCCTGTTACGTTAACATACCGGACACTATTCAGCCTGTTGTTCTGTGTGCTGTTGTGGAGCTGAATAACTTGCCTTTCCAGATTAAATTTCTGTTCTTGGTCTTGGGTTTTGTGAAATCAATTTCGAAATAAATGCGACTTATAGTCCGGTGCGACTTATATATGTTTTTTTCCTCTTCATGACGCATTTTTTGACTGATGCGACTTATACTCCGGAGCGACTTATAGTCCGGAAAATACGGTACTTGTCTTGTCTATAAATTTGATACAGAATTTTGTTTTATTTTATCACTTCGGGTAGGTACGCAAAACAAAATTCACAACGCTTTATCTGTAGAGTGGGAAAGGGATCCTCCATAGGGAGAGGCTAGTTGGCACGTCAGCACTGCATTGTCATCGGGTCCAGGCGAAGCTCCTCGTCAGATCTGGATACGGCCTGGATCCAGCAGGCTGCGGGAAAACCTCGGGATAAACAGAGACACTCAAATTAGCGTAGATGCCATTCTTCTTATGATGTAACGAGTACATCAGGATTTAAGGGAAGTGTTCCCAGTTCCGGCTGACCTAATCTATGCAGCCTAACATTGAATTATAGAAGTCTATAATGTGTTATGTGTATGCTAGGGCAAAGAGATGTGTCTTTAATCGAGCTTTGAACTGACAGAGTGTGTCTGCTTCCTGGACAATGGTCGGAAGACCATTTCAAAGTTTTGGTGCTAAATAGGAAAAGGATCTACCGCCAGCATTCGATTTTGATATTCTAGGTATTATTAACTGGCTGGAATTTTGAGATTGCAATAGACGTGAAGGACTATAATGCGTTAAGAGCTCGCTCAAGTACTGCGGAGCTAAACCATTAAGTGCTTTGTAAGTAATCAACAATATTTAAAAATTTTTACGATGTTTAATAGGCAGCCAATGCAGTGTTGACAGAACCGGGCTAATATGGTCATATTTCCTGGTTCTGTTAAGAACTCGAGCTGCTGCGTTTTGTACTAGCTGTAGTTTGTTTATTAAGCGTGCAGGGCAACCACCCAGTAGAGCATTAGGGCTGTCAAAATTGCTCAAAAATGACGTTCGAATATTCCCTCTTAAAAAACACATATATTCGAACTATTCGAATATCTGGTTGCGCATTTTGTCAATGACGCGCATTACGTCAATAACAGGACAAATTAATACAAAGAGACACAACTACTTGTATAGGTAGTTTATTTAAGTTTAAACATATTTGACAACGTATTAACTTACACAAAAACAAGTAAATCAACTAATGGCCAAGACCGCAGACCTTACTCTCGCTCGCAGGCACTCTTTCTCTCGTCCTCTCGCGCTCTCTCGCCCTCACGCTCTCTGCGCATAACGGTTTAAATGAACAACAATACACACATGTTGAGTGCTGATCAAGAGTGCAAGCAATTTAAGGTTGTGACTCTTGTCCTAAATATAGCAGGCTTCATTCAGTGATTGAAACAAATATTATTAACATTAATTGAAGTTTTACAGTATAGAACCGACATTGAACTCTCCGAGCAGCTCGTGCTGTGGTACACTGCTGCTACTATGGCTATTTCGGTGGCGGGCTCTGTATGATGTAATGCTAGCTCATTGGCGCACACGTTGGAGGCGCCCGCGCCATTGGATGTGCAGTTGCCGCAGCACAGCCAATGAGTGAGCCAGACAGTCACTGTGCTATCTGTGCAGCTGGAAAATGCGTTTTACATTTTAAGCTTCAGAATTTTGCCACTAGCAAAGCAGACAGCCGCGCCTCTGCTACCGCGGGCATGTTTTTCCACATGATTCGAATATTAATTTTCACCTTCGAATTTCAGTTTTTTTAAACTATTCGAATATATATTCGAATTTAGAATATTCGTTGACAGCCCTATAGAGCATTACAATAATCTAGTCTTGATGTTATGAACGCATGAACTAATTGTTCCGCATTTGTCAATGAGAGCATATGACGTAATTTAGATATATTTTTACGATGGAAAAATGCGGTTTTACAGATACTAGATACGTAACTTTCAAATGAAAGATTGGCATCAAAGAGCACACCCAGGTTCCTAACCGACGACGAGCACACCCAGGTTCCTAACCGACGACGAAGACTTAACAGAGCAGCCATCAAGTGTTAGACAGTATTCTAGGTTATTACGTGTGGACGTTTTTTGTCCAATAATCAGAATCTCTGTTTTTTCAGAATTTAGTGGTAGGAAATTACTAGTCATCCAATTTTTTATATCAGCTATGCATTCCGTTAATTTTGTGAATTGGTAAGTTTCGTTAGGTTTTGAAGAAATATAGAGCTGAGGATCATCGGCATAACAGTGAAAGCTAATTCCATGTTTTCTAATGATATCTCCTAATGGCAACATGTACAGAGTGAACAGCAACGGTCCTAGTAATGAGCCTTGCGGTACGCCATACTGAACTTGTGATCGATAAGACATCTCTTCATTTACTGATAACGGTCAGATAAGTATGATTTAAACCATGCTAGTGCAATTCCACTAATGCCAACATAGTTTTCTAGTCTATTTAAAAAAATGTTGTGGTCGATGGTGTCAAATGCAGCACTAAGATCAAGTAACACTAATAGAGATATACAACCACGATCGGATGATAAGAGCAAATCATTTGTGACTCTAACGAGAGCTGTCTCGGTACTATGGTACGGTCTAAATCCAGACTGAAAATCCTCGCAGATATCATTTCTTTCGAGAAAGGAACACAGTTGTGATCATACTGTTTTTTCTAATATCTTTGACAGAAAAGGTAGATTCGAGATCGGCCTGTAATTGACTAATTTTGTATGATCAAGTTGCGGGTTTTTTAACAAGCGGTTTTATCATAGCCAGCTTAAAGCTACACTGTGTGATTTTTACCCCCATCTAGCGGTGAAAAGGTATATGACCATCCAGTGAATATTAGTTTCTGTTCCTCTCAATTCCGATTTCGTTTTAACTCCTACGGTGGCCAATGTAGTCCAAGATTAACATGGCTTCCAGTTCGACCTCCTCGACACGGTGCCATTGAGTGTTAAAACGCGAAAGGCGAAGCTTGATGTCCCTCTTTGGCTAATGTACTTTCAAGATGGGGCAACATGGCGGCCGACATAAGAACCCCTCACCCGTATGTATTTTCAATGGCATATTATACACTCACGAGAATACTTTATTACTTGAACGAAGTAAATATACATTAATGAGCACATATATTTTTGAAAGAACTAAGTGTTTTTAGCTAAGAATAAACTAAAAAAGTTACACAGTGTAGCTTTAAAGGTTTTTGGTACGTATCCTAGAGACAAAGATGAATTAATTATATTTAGAAGAGGATCTATGACATCTGGAAGCATCTCCTTCAGTAGCTTAGTCAGTATAGGGTCTAACATACAAGTTGTCTGTTTAGATGAATTAACGAGTTTGCAAAATTCTTCCTCTCCTATAGCAACAAATGAATAAAATCTTTCCTCATGGTGCCTACAATGTATTCCCTGATCCGATACTGTAGTAGACGGTTGCATAGTTATAATTTTGTCCCTGATATTATCAATCTTATAAGTGAAGAAGTTCATAAAGTCATTACTGCTGTGTTGCTTGGACACTTCTGGGCTTGAAGCTTTCTTTTTCGTTAGTTTAGCCACTGTTTCAAATAAATACCTAGGATTATGTTTATTTTCTTCTAATAGGGTTGAAAAATAAGCAGATCTAGCAGCTTTAAAAAACACAACATTAAAAAACAAAGCCCTAGGCCATTTGAAGCCAAACGAAGCCATTTGCGGTACATTGACACAGTTGATTGGTGTGAAGCATTTTGAAATGGTAAAAAGTCACAGTGTTTGTATGATCGGTTGCTGCTGTCACTGTCTCAAGTACTCATGGCCATACTTGTACGTGGAGCGAAAAATGATCCACTCGTAAGGTTATAAACACTCGTGCTGCAGATAGCTAGTGATTTTTTTTTTCACTGGTGAAAGTAAGAGCTAGTGCAGATAAGCTGGAGCTCTTCCAGCAGCAGGAGGACTCAATATTTAATGACAAGCAGCTCTAGCCTATCAGATAACAGCGTTCACGAGCAACACACACACTAATGCCTAGATATATGCCTTCTCCACAGAATGTTTATTCATTATTGAGTAAATATTGAGCAACAAAACTTTTTGACACTGGACTGAATTGATGTTTCTCATGATCTTACACAACTTCCCAGCTTTACTGATCTTTTCATCATGAAGTGTTCATCACACGTGTTCCTCGTACATTTAAAATCATCCCAGGATGAACCTCATGAAGTTGGCTGATGAATGTCCAGAATCTAAAAGAAGCTCAGATATAACAAGAGTGTTTTCTTTACTACATCAGTAGCATTCTTCAATGTGTGTCATGGTTGTGTACCTTATAATAACTTTGACTTTATAAATAAACTTTTTTTTTTTGTACTACAAACCAACCACATCATCATATTCTCTGACACGATCAAACATTAAACTAGGAACACACGTCTGTGTTCGGTCTGGAGTCATTTCTGATTATAGTTGTATTAAGTTATGAAAAGGATAGGCCATTTAGTAGATCATTTACTCACCCTCATGTCATTCCAAACCAGTAAGACTTCCGCTCTACTTCGAAACACATACAACAATATTTTAATAATAAAATATGAGAGATTTCTCCCTCCATTGAAAGTTGATTGCACCAAAACTTTGATGCTTCAGAAAGGTCATAAAGACATCGTAAGATTTATAAGAATGGATTTAATTTAGGCTTTTATTATTTTATATAAACAAACATTGATCGACACACATACACAGAGCACATGAAATATGAGAAATGGAATTTCAAACGTGTTTGTTTTATGCAAAGATGTTTACTTCCATTTACTATATTTTATGTGCTCTGTGTATGTTGATCATTGTATATATATATATATAAATGAATAAAATCCTAAATTAAATTCATATAAAGCGATCGTGTCTCTTCAGAAGACTTAAATTTAAAGCGTTTGATTCATATGGATTACGATTGCAACGTCTTTATGAACTTTTTGGTGGAATGGTCTTTCAGTGAAGGGACAGAAATCTGGTTTCATTAACAATATCGTCGTTTGAGTTTCGAAATATGTTCAAAAGTCTTATGGGTGTGGATCGATATGAGGGTGTTTATTGTAATTTATAAATAATGCTCACAATTTACTGACCATTCATTCATCTATAGCTTGTGTTCTTGTTTTGTGTGTCTGTAGGTGAAAATAAATCAGGAATCAGCTGTGGTTTATGAGAAGAAAACTTAGTTCTGCTCTTCCTGCTGACTTATGCTCTAAAGCTTTAAACATAATTTCATCACAATGGTACGTTCACATTTCCCTACTATCAAAATATTATGTCCTTACAGTTTATTATCTCTTAATTTATACAACAGTTTGTACTGGTTCTCGATTCTGATTGCCATATATATTAGGGGTGGCACGGTTCACAAAACCCACGGTTCGGTTCGTATCACGGTTTTAGGGTCACGGTTTTCGGTTCTGTACGGTTCTTGTTGTTATTTTTTCTTTTAATCTTTAACACTCCAGAAATGTACTTCAGCATATGATATATGCTATAGCTTAATTATCCACAATTCAGGATACAGTATTTAAAAAAAAATGTATATCATGTAATCATGCACAAACTGAATTTGACTTGACTTTAAGCACATTATTGAGACCATCTCTGAGGAAAGCTAGGTGACATTTTGATACAGCAAGAGAGAAGACATTTATTTGGCAAAAAAGGAGAATGTGTGTTGCTATCTCTACAGGAACTTATGTGCATTTTTAGCACACAAAGATTAAAATTAACTTGCATTTATAAAACTGTCAACTTCAGTGTAGCTCTTACAAAATGTTTATCTTTTAAAAGAAAAAGAGAGGAACTCTTAAAGCACTATCTTTTAAATAAGTAAAAATACGTTACAAATAATTGCCTATAATGAGGCTATAACAATAGCAAAGGCCATAATCATAAAGTGAAACATAAGTTCAACCTCAACACAAAAACAGTATCAACAATGCTTCTATTCCCTGAGAGTGAGGATACATTTTTTTTCACTTGAAATTAAAGTGCAGTATTTGGAAACACGACTGGAGTTCTTATCTAAACTTACTGTCACTGTATATATTTAAATATCATAGGTAAGATGAAATCCAAAATGTTCCCACACACCGGACTTATACGACGCTGGTGCATCCTCCAACTCCTGTTAGCCTTCCTTATCTCTCCCACTAGCCATTTCTATACGTGACGTGACCTGCAGCGCTGCACAGACCAATCGGTTTATGACATCAAAGTACTGCGACTGCGAGAGTGATTGAAAAGCATACGGAGCCGTTGCTATCGCGGTACTTTTATGTTATTCGTCGATCGGTCTGTGCAGCGCCGGTTCAAGTCGAACAAGCCTCATATGTATGTCCACAAATCTCTTATTTCGCGCGAAAAGTAAACGCACTGTCTGAGGTAACGGGCACGAGGTTACATTGCGCATGCGTCGAACGAACCGTGCGACGCACACACGTACCGAACCGAGACAAGCGAACCGAACGGTTCGGATGTTTTTTCATGTACCGTGCCACCCCTAATATATATGTATCTGCACGGGAACCATTTCACTGTTTGTATCACTTAGCTTCTTCAGCATTTCTCTCACAAAGAGTGTCATAGCGGATGAGCAAACTTATTTTGTATAAATTTAATATCAGCTAGATGCAAGTAATGCACTCGCTTAATTGATCTCTCTCAATAATCTTCTCTACATAATACAATAAGTAAGCAATAAGGTACTCGAGGCTAATGCTGTATCGTGAATAAGTCACACTGAAGGGTGTTGTAACGTTACAACCCCTTCAGCCTCGACTTATTCACGATACAGCACTAGCCTTGAGTACCTTATTATTTTTATAAAACTGTTACCACACATTACAAATGTTAAAGCCAGAAAATATGTCTCAATGCAACTTTCTTGAAGTAAAACCACTAAATGCCTTCCTTCCGCTGGAAGAAAATAGGCCCTGACCGTTGTTACCCGAACAGCAACAACGTTCCTAGGCGTAATATGCGTCATCTCATGGAGCTCAAATGAAAACAGACTAGGAAACGTTCTCAAACGCTGTGTCATTATTATTTTTTACAACACAATATGTGATTTTCCTCACACAAATACAGCTTATCTCTCAGCATGAGAAAACATTTGTTTTCCGTTTCTTCTGTTATTTTCCCTGCACTTATAAATAAACCTTATTGTAATGTGGTTTGGTTGTTAGTTTATTTCTAAAATAGATCAAACAAAATAAAAGGGCACATATTTTGGTTGGTCTTTAATCTAATTGAATCTATTTTATTAATAAACTATTATTAATATAGCTGCTAGAATGCTGCCTAGCAAGAGATATATTTTTTTTCTTGTTGTATATTTAGATTTATTTGAACATTTCTGTTTATTGTGCATGCGATAAATATGACATGTCTCATTTCAATTGGCTCCACTCTGGTGATATTCGACACGGTTCTCTTTAGTTGAGGCTCAGCAGTGTTTCCTGTTGCAGCAAGAATGTCGCTCCACTGCTTTCTGTGATTTAAGTTGGGCCTCCAGTATTGAACTTTCACACTTAGGTCCACTCACAGACATAAGTTCCCTCGATTCGAGACCTGCATGGGACAGTCTCTGCACCATGGTTCTGTGAAGGCAGAGATTTGTGTAAATCTTGGAGGTGCCTGCTGCTTCACAAATCCTCGGCAACATTGTTGCGAGGTAATTCACACCCATAGGCTCTCTCGTGTACCTGCAACAGTCAAAAACAAGAAAAACATTACAACTAAGATTAAACACAAATATGATTTGTGTTGCTGCGTGATCTACGTACCAAACACATTTAGAGAGGTTTTGCCTTTTGGGGTGAAGGTAAAAAGCAGGGGAGTTTGATGGCAGAAGAGACAAGTACTACTCTAGAGAGGCAACGGGACAAAGTGGGTTCCCGGTTTGCTGGAACATGAAGCCATGTCTGCTCTCCTTATTTCTCTCATGTGGGTCCTTGTGGTTTTTTTGTGTCTTCATTAAACCTCATTGTGACATACTTTAGACAATTTCGTTGGTTAAATTGCGGAATGAGTCTGGAATGAGTTCTCGGTTCCCCTCTTTTTAGTATAACTGCACGTCAAACCAGACTTTGTTTACGAGTCCTTCAGGTGTGTTTGGATTAAGAGCATCAGGCAGAAATTGGTGTGTGATGCTCCGTTTTATCACGACCCTTTCTTCTCATTGTCTTTACGACTCTAGCGAAAACATTATTTGATGAGGTGAATTCGCTCTCTCATTAGACACCAGGACAATCTTAGGTGGATCATCAGAAATCTGTTCAGACCCGCTACATAACTGCGTTACATTCAGACGTAACGCTACATAACTGCTGATGCCATATTTTTCACCTTTGGAGCTTCTGACGGCTCCGGAGAAGTCCTGGAGAAGTGCGTTGAGTTCCGTTTTGATTTTGTTTAAATCAATCCTGCAACCCTTTTCATTACACCAGTCACCGAAGCATTTCACTGCACAGTATTTGTTTCATTACGAGTCTTCTCGAATGTATCGGTGTTATATTTCAGCACTGGAGCATGACGGTTCATATTTTTAGAAGTCTCCAAATTGTTCCTCAAACCACTCATCTACTGTCATGCCACCTAGTAAATCAAAATTTACTTTAAACATTTTAGCCTTTTAATTCTTACGTTTTTCCTCAAATAAGCAAAAAAGCATATGTTTATGTAGCTACGGTTGGTTGCTAAGGGTGTTGCGCAGTGATACGTTGAACCGTTGGGTGAAGCGGTCAAAGATAAAACACAGCTATTGACCAATCAGAATCAAGGACTGGAACTAACCATTTTATAAGCTTAAATGAAGCGACTCAAATTCCTTCATTGCTTGTTCTAAAGTTTTAGAATTAGTAACAGAGGCTTGGGCCCAACTGTTAAACTGTCAACTTGAGATTTGAATCTGTGGTGGAAGGAAGTAGTTCTGCACAAAAGAGGGTTTTTAAAGACACTCCTTTGGTGTTTCTTATTTATTTACACTCTTGTGCTGTCAAACTGTTGTATAAACGCAATATCACGTGTAGCCGTGCGATATGGCTATATATCAGCTACTCGTGTGATGTTGTTTATGTAAATTATGCTAATGTTCTTGTCATACTGTAATGCTTTGGCCAGCATATATTGAACACCATTTAATTGGTAACACTGTACAATAAGGTATTTTGTTAACATTAGTTAATGCATTAACATTAACAATGAGAAGTATATTTTTTACAGCATTCATTAACCTTTGCTTACATTCATATTAGTTCACAGATGCAGATGCATCTTTTTACCTTAAAAATGTTTTCAGAGCTAGTTGGCTACTAGCACAGACTAGAGACTAGCCAGTTTAAAAAAATATGCAATTTTGCTATTCCTAATGAGATGGTTTTGGTTATAACCACACTCAAAAAAATGAACTAGGAAGGTTGTGCACTTTACATAATATATTTATATTTAGTTTACTTATAATAATTGTGTTTTTTTTACTTTAAATGTTTTTTTCTATTAAGATCAACGTAATTATGTCTCAACTTAACAGAACAAAAGCTGAATGTGTTGCCTAAACACAAAACATTTATGTTAAGTAAAAAATTCGTACATCCAGAGGGTGGCAGTAGTGCGAGATATGTTGAAACTGGGCGGTGCTTGTTAGTTCCCAGCATGCTTTGCATATGGTTGAATTAACAGAGAATAAATGTTAAAATTAAGTGTTATTTTATGTGTTTTTTTAGAAAATGAGAAAAGGGGAAGACTTGATTGCGTGTAATTGTGTTTAATGTTCAATTACATTTGAATTATTAGAACCATTTAAAATACAGTGGGTTACCATTGTGGAGAAGAGTGGAGCATTTTGTTTGGCTGTGGACTGATTTATTTATTTCAACTGTTTGATAGAATGAGCATGTTAATCTTAGCACTTAAGATGCTAATATGTGCTACTGCTAGCAAATAGCTAGTCTATCAATTTAATTATGTGTCACTAAAATAAATGAAATATTAATGGATGAATGAATACAATACCTGAATATAATACCTGAAAATCACTGTGAGACTACTTAAATAGGGTCACTTAAAATGACTTAATTCCATGATGTTAAAGTTACATGAAGAAATTAAGTTTAACATGAACAAATTATGTTAGTTTAACATAAACCAATTATGTGGAACCTGTTGACAAAATAAATGTAATTAAAGCCAACATATAATTTTTTTGAGTGCATTGAATTTTTGCGTTGGATTATGTGGTCTAGGAACTGAACTACCTGTCCTCTTCTGATGTTTTGACAGAGTATTGCATGAAGATATTTGTGGCTATGGCCAGTGAACCGCTCGAAGGTTTCCATGAGGTGAACCTGGCGTCACCCACCACCCCAGATCTTCATGGCATTATCGACCCGAGTCCACCAAAGCACAACGCTCCCCCTAGCACACTGTACCGCACACACTCGCTGTCCTCCGGCCAGAACGCACCCAACGCTCTCCGAGCCGACCAGCTGCCCACCCAGCCCGTGTATTCGGCCCCCCGACACCTGGGCACAGAGGACACCCTCAATGGCAGGTAAGACTTGAACATGGGACAGCAGGTGCAGAACCGAACACATATTATAACATATTTAAATAATCTCAGTTAATGAGACAGTTTACCCAAAAATTACAAATCTGTCATCATTTACTGTCGTTCCAAACCTGTATGACTTCCTTTCTTCTGTGGAACATAAAAGAAGATATTTTGAGATGTCTTTTTTCATACAATGGAAGTCAGTGGTCAACAAAATGGCTTGGTTACCAACACTCTTTAAAATATCTTCTTTTATGTTGCACAAAAGTCATACAGGTTTGGAACGGCATGAGAGGGAGTAAATGATGACAGTCCTTTTAACTTGCCTTTAACTTTTTGACAACCCTTTAACTTTGGCTTGAAATGTGCTGGGATGGAGACGCATTTGGAAATGCATTTTCAGAAATGCTGGATGACGCATTATTATTTTTTCTCTTTCGTGTTGTTGGTCGGTCGATCGATCGGTCATGTTTTTAAAGATGATGTGCTCTCCAAGCTAGTATGCTCTCCACAGAACATAAAATATTCATTTTATTTTTCGTGTTCACATTTATGAGGAACAAACAATGTTACGGACATGAGCGCTCTGAAATCGGCACAAAAAGACTGCTTTAAAACTTTCACAGAGACCTCAAACAGAAAGCACAAAACCTTTCTTTGAAGTGAATTTTGTTTTGTATTAGTGTTGGGCGATATGCTCTATTTTCATATCGTCCTATCGTTAGCCTGTGAGATCGTCGACACACGATATTATCGTGAGGGGGCGGGGCTTATTTATTTGATTATATATATTCATTAATTTGCTTGTTTAATTACTTTGTTTTATATATGAGAATATTTTTCTATTTTGCTAGCTAAGGTGGAGTGTTTATTAATAGTCTAAATCAGGTTATTTCCCGGTATAGTGAGGTAAAAAAAATAATAATCCTACTCATTAGTGTAGGCTATCTGACTCCGATCATTCAAACATGTAAGCGGGAAATTTACGGACACATATATTATCCTCATGCCGTTACAGATGCTGCATTTTGACTATAGCCTTCTGAGATGTAAACACGCTTTTATAATTTCTTGGGTGAAGAAAGTGTTTGCGATATATTTCCTCCTACGACTCTCTGTCTGGATGCATATAAATTCACAGTAAGGACGCTTTCCTGTCATGCCTATATGCGCACTTCAATAAGCCCAAAGAACGCGGGTCAATGTGTTTTAATGGCGGGAGAAATCAGGGCAATGGCCAAAATCTAGCTGAGTCGATCGGTTTATAGGCTACTTAAATGCGTTTACATGACCACATGCACTGTCAGTTTATTCAGCATAATCGGGTTAAGAACGTGCATGTAAACGTGCTCACTTATTTCCTGAAAGTGAAAGCAGAAACTGACTTTTGGCATCATCTGCTTAACGCCACATTCTCTCAGAGACGACGATGGAAATAACGGTATAGCAACCATCTTAATTTACTGGCTTAATATTTCTCTTGTGAACCTACATTAATGACAGTGAAAAAATGAGAAGAATATCTTGTTAAACAAGTTGTTTTTAAAGTGTTTGAAGCTGCTTTTGATTTTCACAGACAGATGACTGATATGTGCCGTGTTCGTGAACTAAAGACTTTTATAGGTCTATATAATTTTAGTGATATTATTATTAACATTTTGTAATCTGACGAACAACACCACCTAGAATGATGCGTCTGTTATAACAAGCAATGTAATTTTCTTTGAGGAGTTCTCAATCCTCGCGCGTGTCGGTGATGTCGTTTTGAATTTAGGCAAGACAAATTAATTGTAGTTCCTTATATTAATTTAATAACAGTATAACCTTATAATAATGATAATACTAATAATAATTATTATTATTTAATACATTAATGGGAAACCGAGCCAAATATCGTATTGATATCGTCAAAGGCAGCAGCCATCGGCGACATCTCTGACTATCGTCGATACACGAAACTATCGTCTATCGGCACAACCCTATTTTGTATTAATTGTATCTTAATTTTAATCAATGTTTCATCAACCATTTGCCTGGATTTAATAAATAAAGCAGATAATAGATATCACGACACGGAGGCGCCGGCGAATGAACTGGAGCTCGCCCTCTTAAATGAAATGAAACTCCGCATAGCCTACTTCCTCACAGACCTGAGAAATATATCTATTATCTACAGAACGCTTGAAATCATATTTTTAAACAGAACAATTCAAAACGAAAGAAAACTATGTAATCCGTATGAAATGCGCATTTCTCTCTGGCGCGTTCACTAGCCTACTGCAAAGATCGCGAGTCAGCATCGTCAAACTTGATATTTGCAGCCGACACAGAAAACACTTGTTTTTAATAAACAATTAAAATGTCTCCTTGCTATATTTCACATATTCATAATCATTACTTTTGCCGGTTCTTTGTGACAGCTTTTAGATACTTTATTGGCAGCGCAGCGCCAGCTTTACATGTTAGATGAACGCGTCACCGCTGCATCAGCACCGAAAACGGGAGCATTTGGTAGACCTGTTCAAGTAGGAGAAGATGTACTGTACATTTTTCTATTTGAGAATTTATTTTTATTTATTTCATTCCTAAGGACTGAAGTTTGAAAACTTAAAAATAAAATGTGGCACTGGCATATCATTTATTCTCCAAGTTAAATAATTTACCTATTTTTCAGGGGTGAATGTCTGTCTACATTTGTAAAATTATACATATATGGTAGAATCAAATGTTGTTTTGTTTGTCTTGTGTATTGCCTTATCTACAACACACATGAGTGTAATACGGTAAAGGTAGTACAGGAGAGAGACTTGGATTTTTCTTCAGTAAAATTAAAGTGTAAATATATCAGGGCAAAAGTGTATATATATATATATATCTATATATATATATATATATATATATATTGGTATCGGCATCGGCCAAAATTAGTTTGAAAATATCGGCATATCGAATATCGGCCAAAATCCAATATCGTGCATCTATAATAAAAAGCTATAAATTAAAAATGACAAATTATAATAACCCTTGATATTGGTGCCTGTATCCGCAGAGCAAATTATCGTCATTTTGAAATACAGGAATGCAGATTTGAATCCTGCCACCACTGTGTCCCAGTTCTGTTTCCTGTCCCACTATATTTATCAAAAGCCAAAAATAGTATAAAAAAATAAGTATTTTGTATTACTTTGAGGAGATTACATCAAAAGTGTATAATCACAAGCTGAAGTATGCAAATATATAATAATAATAATAATTCCTTACATTTATATAGCGCTTTTCTAGACACTCAAAGCGCTTTTACATAGATGGGGTAATCTCCTCAACCACCACCAATGTGCAGCATCACCTGGATGATGCGACGGCAGCCATAGTGCGCCAGAACTCCCACCACACACCAGCTTACTGGTGGAGAGGAGACAGAGTGATGAAGCCAATCAGTATATGGGGATGATTAGGAGGCCATGATGGACAGAGGCCACTGGGGCAAAAATTTGGCCAGGATGCCGGGGTTACACCCCTACTCTTTCGAAAGACATCCTGGGATTTTTTGTGACCACAGAGAGTCAGGGCCTCGGTTTAACGTCTCATCCGAAGGACGGAAATTGTACGTAACTGAATGTTTTATGCATGCACAACCAAAATTGAGAATAATTTTTTCTAATGGAATATTTCAATATTTATTATAAATGATTTATCTGTGCTCAATAATTCAAACATTTCACACTCATTTTCATTATTAAAAATTCACCTTTCAAATTCCACTTCCAAAATATTAATTCCGTAAAAACATTTTATTTCGCTTTACAAATTTTCTTCCATAAATTCAGTGGTTAAAATTTGACAGAAAATTCAACATTGCACATCTGGGAACTGCAGTAATAGCAATATCAATCCATAATCTCCATCTGCTGTTAGTTGGCCCACCAGCAGGTGGTGCAAGCGCGTGTTGACAAAGACCAGAGCAACGGGTTGATAGTCACTCATTCATTAAAACGGATTTGCAGAAATGGATATTGCAGCAGTAAGTGTATGTGAGATGATTATCAGGGCCAGTATATATGCGGAAAGATGATAAAGACACAAAAGCTGTGTTTATGTTTAATTCACTGTCTTTACGGTTACTTTCCCTGTGTAGCCTACATGTAAGCAACTTTCTCTACCGTGAACGAGATTATAATGTTATTCCCCGATGCTGATGTACAGATCAAACGTTAAATCTGAAGTACACATATATTTCTCTCTGTTTAGTTTCCTTAACTTTTTATTGCAGCGCTGTGCTGCTGTACTGGGGGTTCCTTCAATATGTCATACTCCAGGATTCTCCTGCCGTCGGGACATATAAAACTCTTAACGTAGCTTAATGGACTAAATACAGTGATATAAAAGACCAAACTCACACCTTGGGAATGTAGGCTATACTATATAGGCTACAGGCAAGCAGATGGACTCAGAATATGAACGTAACGTGCAAAGTTTCACTCTAAAGGTTTTACAGTCATAAAGTTGCTTTATATTTGCAAATTTAGGGACTGTCTCTAAAGTTACATACGACATTGGTATGTACGTTTTTAACTTCAATGGCATTTAAAGATAATGTGCCCTATTTTAACGATCTGAAACGCAAGTATCAAGTGCGAAGCGCAAGTAACTTTGTGGGCGGGTCTTGGGCGCTGTTGCTATTTTACCGGCGGGATAAATGACTCTTGCGCCCGACGCAAGTTTAAAAGGGGTTGGTCTGAAGTAGCTTCATTATTCATAGGTGTGGTTTGGGCGTAATGTGAAATAAACCAATCAGAGCGTCATATCACATTCCCTTTAAGAGCATGATGAACGAGGTGCGCTTGTTCCATGGCGCAATACTATTATAACGGCGCATTTACCAGGAGCGCTTCAGAATCGGTTCACAGCCGAGGAGATCGATGTTCTCGTCAGGGCCGTAAAAGAAAGAGAAGTGACATTGGGGATGGGACAAACCCACCCAAATTAGCTTCGGTTATACATGAATATAATAATTTGGGTAAATATGTAAGCTTTATGCCTATTTTTCCCATCGTCATGGACACAACAATGATTTCCCTCGAGTTTTAATATTTTTCCTTATAATAATGTATCATTTGCAAAAAGGAAAATGCATCTGTGTAGATGAGAGAATCATCTACAGTGTATGCGCGTTGTTCACACTCTGTATTATGACCAAGCACGCGCGCTTAAAATAGCATCTGAATGAACGCTCAACGCACCACTGACTTTAGACTAGGTTTTTTCTGGTCAGTGGCGCAATTGTTTTCTGGAACTGCAAAATAGCACCAGGGATTGTTTGCGCCGGAACACGCCTCCTTTTTTGCGCTGAACCGCCCAGGGAGCGCAAGTTCATTCTCTAGTTTACCGACGTGTGTCTGTGGAGGGAAAAGTCCGCTTTGCGCGGGTGCAAAATAGGAATGATACATGCGTCAGTGTACAAAGGCATTTGCGCCGGGTGCAAGATAGAGCCCAATGACTTGCAGTCATTAAATCAACTGTAAATGTTATTTGTTGAGGAAAACATGTGTCAACTGCATTAAACGGCAGACGCATCTATAAAAGCACGACAGGGCAATACGCAGTAAAAGCTTATGCTTTTGTTTGAAGCGCTTATAAATATAAAGCTTGCTCATGTTTCGGTCAGCTTGGATCATGTACCTTTCCCGCAGCAACTCACTCTCTGTATTCCACTATCTTCCGTATGTGAAGTTTTGAGACCAAATTGATGTTTGTCTCCACAGTGGAAATGATCCTTCAGCCACTGTGGATGTGGTGGATGGCAACGTCCTGTTGGCTGATGGAGAGGAGGTTCTGGGCCTGAGCACAGACAGTCTGTCCCGTCTCAGAAGTCCGTCAGTTATGGAGGTCAGAGAGAAAGGCTACGAGAAGCTAAAGGAGGAGCTCACCAAAGCACAACGGGTGAGACACTTAACAAACGTCATTCACACTCACTGATCTACACTTACATTTATTCATTTAGCAGATGCGTTATGTAAATTTACCTACAAATAACCAACATCGTAAGCAATTTTTCATACTCTGAAGGGATAAACTGAATTGCCAAAAGTTTTGGGACACCCCTCCAAATCTTCGAATTCAGGTGTTCCAATCACTTCCATGGCCACAGTTGTATAAAATCAAGCACATAGGCACGCAGACTGCTTCTACAAATATTTGTGAAAGAATGGGTTGCTCTCAGGAGCTCAGTGAATTCAAGCGTTGCCACCTGTGCAATAAGTCCATTCGTGAAATTACCTCACTACTAAATATTCCACGGTCAAGTATATTTATATAGCGCTTTTCACAATACAGATTGTATCAAAGCAGCTTCACAGTATCAATCAAAACAACATAACAATGTTCGTTTCTTAGTGGAAAAAGCATCCACGTTTGGTAGGGCTGATCAATGGTATTAATGATCGGTTAATTAATCTGAGTATCCCCACGGTCAACTGTTAGTGGTATTATAACAAAGTGGAAGCAATTGGGAACATCAGCAACTCAGCCACGAAGTGGTAGGCCACGTAAAATCACTAGTGCATGCTAAGGCTCACAGTACACAGAAGTCGCCAACTTTCTGCAGTCAATAGCTACAGACCTCCAAACTTCATGTTTCCATGGCCGATCAGCTGCATCCAAGCCTTACATCACCAAGTGCAATGCAAAGTGTCGGATGCAGTGGTGTAAAGCACACCGCCAGGGGAGACGTGTTCTCTGGAGTGACGTATCACACTTCTCTGTCTGGCAATCCGATGGACAAGTCTGGGTTTAATTGGCGGTTGCCTGGAGAACAGTACTTGGTCCCACTTTATATTAAGGGGCTTTAAGTACTATGTACTTACATTGAAGTTACTACTTTGATACAATGGACTTATTGTGTACATACATGTTTTTACATTGTACTTATATTTTGAAAATACCTGCATGTAATTACAACTGTAATTAATTGATGTAATTACATTTGTAATTACACAGTTGACCCTTCCCTTACACCTTAACCTACCCTTAAATCGACCCATAACAGCACACCTGTCCCTAACCTTACCAGTATCACATCTCAATAGCAGCAAAAGTGTTTTACAATACAACCTGAACACAATAAATACATTGTATAAAAACAATGACAATAAGAGATTCATTGCAAAGTGTAGACGGCTTCATTGATTATAGCATTTTTTTTTTTTTACAAGAGTGCAGCTTTGTGTACAGTACCTCTATTGCTCGAGAGTGTTTTGAAAACAATATACATAAACCGTCATTTACAAAAAAAGCATTATGAAATATTTTACTTTCTGTTTGTGATGCAGCTGCTGTCAGATTCAATACGGTTGGCTGCTTCCTCTTTCAACAAAAGTTTTTTGCGAACTCTCCATTACACTGTGCCTTGTTTACGAAAGTTTTTAATCATTTTCAATCATTTCAGTTACATATGCTACTGTTAGTAAATTTTGTTGTTGTTTTGTAAAGAATACTATAACGTGTGTGTGCTGAATCATCCACCCTTTTACATTGATGCCATGGGCTAAATGAGAGAATGAGCCATACATTCCCTGTTTTTCTGTTCTGTTTATCATTTGTGTGTTCTGTTCATGTCATTGCATGTGTCTGAAGGATCTTAAGTTAAAAGACGAGGAGTGTGAGAGGCTTTCTAAAGTGAGAGACCAGCTGGGGCAGGAGCTGGAGGAACTCACTGCTAGCCTTTTTGAGGTTTGTTTGCCAAATGACGGAGCAGATCTGTGTGTGTCTGTGAGCACTTGATCGTCTGGAGTTACTCTGAACATTCAGCACTATTGATGGGTCAAATCAAATGATTCAAGACAGACCTAAAACACTTATTGACGGCACATCTGTGTATCAGACTCTGTCCACACTATATATACTATATACAGTGCACCATTTGTAAAGTGGGTATATTTGACATATTTAATGTATTAAGTAAAACAGTAAGAATAAAATAATGGTTTCCACACTGTTTTTTAAAATAAATGATCACCTATAATAGGTATAATAGACACCTATTTAACAATTCATAGTTATAATCAGTTATACTGTATATCCCGAAATATACACTACCGTTCAAAAGTTTCTGTTGATAGATGATCCTTCAGAAATCATTCTAAAATGCTGATTTGCTGCTCAAAAAACCTTTATCATTATCAATGTTTAAAACTGTTGTTAAAAACAGCATTTGAAATAGAAATCTTTTAGAAATAATAATCTTTACTGTCACTTTTGATCAATTTAATGCATCTAAACGTCTACATTTATTTCAAATTGATCTTACTGACCCCACATTTAAACATCATCTCCAGACAGGGAACTTTTAAAAGACTAGTATAGCAAGCGCCCCATAAATTACATCATCCATAAAAACACACCCATTGAATGCTATCAGGGTTGTAAAACAGTTCACATCAAATCTTTCATCAGTATTCAGCTCTTGACAAGCTTTCGTAGCAAACCCAGAAATTGACATTAAGATTGTTATCTGGCTGAAACTATTGCAACATTTGCTTTTAGGGTGCCATTAAAACTGGAGTATGGCAGATGTTAGACGACTACTTCACATTGCTTTAGCCGTTTATAAAATAAAACTAAAGTTCAACCGAGCAAACCGTTGCGTCATTCAGAATTATATGAGATAGTTTGAGTGTTCCAATCCAGTGAAACATTCAAACTCAATTATAAACATGTTTTTTATCATAAATAATTTTGAGTAAAATAGATTTTTCTAAATATGATTGGATTGAAAATATTGATTTCCCATATATAATTATGGGTGTAACGGTACATGTATTCGTCCCGAACCGTCACGGTACAGACGTAATGGTTCGGTGAATACAGTCAGATGATGAATATAGTCAGTCACAGGGGAGACGCACTCCAATCCAGAAGGGGTGGTTTGCTAACCACCACAACAGGTAAAAGCATGCATATTACTAGGATATAGGCTGTTTATTAGTACTTTTTTAATTGTTCATATCAATGCCTTATCCTGCATGACCATATTCTGCATCCCTTAATCCTACCCAATACCCAAACGTATTACCTAAAGCAGTAATTAGGGGTTTATTGAGGCAAAAGTCATAGTTTATAGGTAGTTAATAGTAAGAATTTGACCCCTAAACTAAAGTGTGACCATTTACCAAACTCGTATCAAATCATGACCCCAAAACCGAGGTACGTACCAAACCGTGACATCTGTGTACCGTTACACCCCTATATATTTCCAAATTAATTTGTATCGAATCGACATCACATTGAGTTGAAAACTTGTGAATCGGAACCCAGCCTTATTTCTGAAGTTATTTGAGAATCTTCCCGATTTGAACAAGTGTCCAACTCCGAACACATTAACTTAAGTTTAAATTATGTGGACAGGGTCAACATATGACATACCTACATTATCTAGGTCTTTGTACCATATGAATACAGATGTGCTGAGCGATTAGGTAACCCGCTCTTAAGTCTCACTTCCTCTCCTCTGTTTTGCATTTCATACTTTCCTCATACTTTTCCTTTTTCATGTTTTTCTGTTTTCCTTTTGTTTGTGTCTGCTAGTCAAAGTCCTTGAGTGTCCTCGTCCTCTAGCGCTGCTCTGCAAGGTGCCTCTGATCTGGTCTGTTGTGTTAGAGGTTTTTTACAGACAAGTTCGAGTTCGATCTGATCTGTGACATTCTCAACAGGAGGCTCATAAGATGGTGCACGAGGCAAACCTGAAGCAGGCCACTGCGGAGAAACAGCTGAAGGAGGCGCTGGGAAAGGTGAGTTATGCTGACACGTCTTTTTTGTTATGGCTAAATGTCAAGACGGCACTTTCTAAATGAGAGAAAACAGTGAGTATGCTTACAACTGAGAAGTTTTTCCTTTGAGTTTTCCAAGTACAGACAACACAATTGTCACAACGATCCCCATTAACACGGATCCATGAAAAACAACTAAAAACACTGTATTCTGCTGCCAGGTCATTAGATGGCGATGAAACGCTATGGACTGAACATGTAATACCCATGTGTATTTGTTGTTTACACAGAGAGCGTTCTCAAAAACTTGCACTTTGAAACACCTTTTCACAAGTTTGCGGTTTCAGGCACCCAAAATGGCGTTGTCGTGTAAACGGATGGCCAAAATGGATGAAAAGGTTTACGTTTTTAGTTGAAAACGGTGTCGTGTAAACAGCCCCATAAACTGCAGTTTTTGATCTCTAATGTTCTCTAGCATTAAAGGTGGGCCTTGTGACCAAAATCTAATATCATTCTGATTTGAATAGTCATAATTTTAACAGTAAAAGTATATTTTAAAATGTAGTTATTGTTGCTGTAAATTTAACACCAAAATCTTGTATATTACATTGGTCATATAGTAATGTCTATTTTTCCATAATCTGGTGATTTGCATACTTAAAAAAAATCTATCACAGTGAATTTAACATGACTTATATCCAATGATTAAGTATCAGCTTCACATTTGGAAACACTTTGAAATAGACGTTGTAAATGTTATAAATATGACTAGATGAGCCATGGGTCAAACCCATATACATCTGCACAGTGTGACGCTCTGAGCAGGGTTAAAAATTAATGCTTGTCATGTACCAAATGAGAGTGAAAGGATGCTTTGGTGGGTAAATAAAGCCGAGGTACCTTTTTTTATATATGACAAAAATGACATGAGTGAATCAAATAAGATTGGGAAAAACTAGGTAGGAAGAGGGTTTTATTAATGGTTAAATAATGGAAAAATTAAAATAGATAAATATGAGGAACTACAACACAAAGAACAGTGTTAGTTCACTCTTTTTTGCATCTTGTTCAGCATCTTGCTCATGACCCTGTTCTAAAAACACGGCGCTTGAGTTAAAAGAAAATGCTTTTTTTCATTCCACTACCCTGCATCTCACATTTATTATTTCAAAACATGTTCTGTGAGATATGATATTTTGTAAATACCTGAACTTGAACCCCTCTTAAGTTTGTAATCTGACAAGTCCTTCTCTTTCTCCTGGGTTCAGATCGACGTTCTGCAGGCTGAGGTGGCTGCTCTGAAGACTCTGGTCCTGTCAACCTCTCCCACATCCCCCTGTAGGGAAATGCCCCCTGGACCCAAAGCCCCATTTAAGAAAGGCCACGGTCGCAACAAGAGCACGAGCAGCGCCATGATGGGCAGCCAGCAGGAGGTTGCGGTAACGCAGCCCATTGTACGTGAGTGTAAAGAGGTTTGTATCTGCTTTGTGTACGTTTGTGTGAGTATCCAGAGACATTTCCCATATACCCCCTGGGGTTTGTTCCGTGTCAACCACAATGTCTTATCATTCACAAGCATCAACATGTATTTTTATATTTAAATTGATATGTACTGTAGATGAATCTCATGAGAATATTTCCAATGTCCTTTCTGACTGCACACAACATACTGTCCAATTTTTGAATGAATCGCTTAATTACATTCAGTCATTCACATTTATTTCTTTAGCACATTTCAAAGGCTCCAGACTAATATTTGAGAGCAGTAGCTCCTATAACACTCATTTCTACATATGGTGGTGCCAGCTCCTGATTTGGTATGGCTGGGGGGATTTCATAAAGTAATCCTAATAGTTAATTTATTCAAAACTATTGTTTTGCAGTTAGTGCAGTTACTAATAATATTGCGTTGGTTTATTGGAAATTTGACAGTAAAGCACTGAGCTTGAATTGATATGCAGATCAAATTAGCTTTTATTAATAACAGTAACATGCATAAACCTATTTTTTTATAGGGAAAATTTTTAAATTTGATTCCTATTAAATGTAGCATTGTTTTTTTTATAGTGTCATATTGAACTGACCGACAGCTTCAGTGATAATAAAAGGAGAGCTCTTTACTTGTTTTCTGTATAATTCCGTTATAATTTGAAGAAAAAGTTGTTGTTTTTCATGAGACTGACTACTTTTTTCCATATAGTAGGGAGTGGAAATGGCTAATAAGCCTATAAGTGCTCTTCTGCGGCCATCTTACTGGTTATAGTGGTAATTTCATGTCTTTTTTTAATAAAAGTATTTGTTGGCCACAAAGTTTTAGTTTTCCTACATCTTACAACTCTGAGAGCAGCAGAAGAAGAGTCATTTCCCATTTCTACAGAAAAATTTTCTACTAAATTGGATGCTCTAATTCCGTGCCATGAAGTGTTGATTGTTGTGGTAAGATCAAGGAAAACTAGAACAGCACAATTCCCTGGATCGACAGAGAGCATCAGGTCATTAGATAGTTTATGGAGGGAAGACTCTGCAAAGTTCTCAACCTGTGTTCACAACATAAAACAATGGTTACAGAAATTACAGTAAACCAAATCGGTTACAGAACTTGCGTTCATTGTTGGCTAACAGTGCTTTGGGAAACGTACCTCTGTATGTCTTACTTTGTTCTGTGGAAGGTATTTAAATATTACATACTGGCATTGTTTTCCATATAATGAAATTCAAGCGTGACTGAAGCTACACAATATACTATAGCTGTGTAAGGTACAGTCTGAAACTTCCACTCTTCCGCTCAACCAGTGTTATGAGATGGACTATAAAAGTTGTTATAATGGTGGATATTAAATAACATATGTGTGTTTTTGGCATTTGTTAGGTGGATTCACTGCTCTTCACAGAGTTCAAAGCATGGAAAGAGGAGCCGAACCTGGAAAGAAGCTGCTCCTTCCTCGAGCGCATTTACAGAGAAGACATCTACCCATGTTTGACGTTTTCTAAAAGCGAGGTATGCTTCTGCTGTCATTGTAAGAGCTCCTCCTTCTACTGTTAATATTTTATGAACATTAGATTCTGTAAATGATTAGCTGTAATGACCTAAACAAACATGGCAGGTCAGCTAATGGTTGAGAATCTGGGCTAGATCTTCAGCTGCTCTCTGGTGGTTGAACCAACTCATGAATTGCTGAAAACATGAATGTCAGCTATATGAAAGTGTAGTTTGCAAAGAATACAGGCAGCATGTATGTGAAGTAATTCACTACAGACAAGCTACCTAATTAAAAAAGTAGTGCTATATACCTAATGGAACTAATGGAAAAGTAAATAACTGCACTTCAGCCAGGGGTGTCCAAACTTTTTTTTTGGCCATTGTGCCTGAAGACCTGAGGGTCGAAACATTGCCTTTTTAATAAATTCTTTTGGAGCAGTCATTTTCAGTGTGCAGACTTCACACTTCTTTATTTGTATATAAAAAAAGAGTACCAGTCGTCCCGCTAGCAGGACGTGACCGTTAATTAAACCTGTTTTTCTGAAAAAAAAAATCCATTCCTGAAAATCATAGCGATCAGCCGACTTCAGATAACCATAACTTTTGTTACCGACAAACGATGAAAGAAATAAAAACAGATTTGGAAAGGGCTTTAAACCAGCTTTAATATGGTTTCAAAACCTGTAATAGGTAAAATTTCACCATGTGATGGGTTTTCCCAGATCGCATCACATATAAACAACATTAAAAACTCTATTTTCACCACATGGGATCTTTAAAGTCTTTAAAAAAAATTTTGAAAAACGAATACATACCCTATTTATTTGATATTCAACATGAAAAACATACAGATAATCTTGTGTCATATATTGCTGATTAGAACAGTAAAATACAACAATTTATTTCAGTAATAAACAAATTTACCAACACACATGTAAACAGTACACACTTATGTATTTTTTGGTTTTCTGGTTTATTTTGGCGTTTACACATATAAGTTGTTCTTATGTCCAGTAAAACACTCAAATTGCCTGTTTTACATGTTTTTTGGACTCTTTGATTAAAAGCCTTTAGTGGCGTAAGGGATTAACTTTTATCACTGAATAATTTTTAAACCAGTTTATTAAAACGGTGCATGCAAACAAACAAAGCCTCAGTAAATTGAATCAGACTTCCAGATGCATTTTGAAAGAGAGAGGAAACGTTAATGCGAATAGATCTGATGTGTAGTTTGTGTGATCCACAGCTTGGATCGGCGATCCTGGAGGCGGTGGAGCAGAACACACTGAGTGTGGAGCCTGTGGGATTCCAGCCGCTGCCGGTGGTCAAAGCGTCTGCCGTAGAGTGTGGAGGACCCAAGTGAGTGTCGCCCACTTCACCGACACGATTACTCTGTGGAGAAAGTCGTTTAAGAAATCCAAATCACTCCTAATATTAGCCATGTATCCTGCAAATAAACAATGAATGTGACAAGGGCATCAAATGCATTTAAGAATTAGATTAATGGTTGTCTTTATTTGTAAACTAATTTACTGTGTAACACTTTGTTTTATGGCGACGTAGTTACACATTACATGTACTTACTGTAACAGTACTGTACTATTGCAGTAAATTTTGGTAACACTTTGTTTTACAGTGTTCTTGTTATATATAAATTATGAATAATTACACGCAACTAACCCTCAATCAAATCCTAATCCTACCATAACCCCTATAGTAAGTACAAGTAGTTGGTTAATATTACTCAGTACTTAAATATATGATTACACTGCAATAACACCTTAAAATAAAGTGTAACCAAATTTTGCATAAACTAGACTCTAAACTTAATCCTGTTGTACGTACATGTAGTTAGTTAATATTACTCAGTACATATTTGTGTAATTACACTTCAACAACATCACCTTAATGTCGGCATGAAATGGAAGTGGCGATATTGTTTTCTTCCCTATTGTGATAAGTAAGATGAGTAAAATGGCTTCTGGAACAAACGTCTAGGTGACAACTGTAACCTCTGTTCCCTGAGAGCAGGGAACGAGACAATGAGTCGAAACGCTTTGGGGAATGCCTCAGGCGTGACAGGTGTCTGCTATCGAATCACGGCAATCCTATTGACTTGCGACAGCCCATGATGTCATCATCGTGCTACCCGGTAGTATAAAAGGGGCGCCTTTCAAACATGACATTCACCTTATCGTCTGAAGGGCCTGTTTGGTAGGCAGGCCCCAGGGCATGACAAGGAGACGCAGTGTCTCGTTCCCTGTTCTCAGGGAGTATTGCGGAACTCGCACTGTGTCGAAACGCATTGGGGAACGATATACGCACGCCACCATTCTGAGGGGAGTGCATGCCAAGTGGCAGTGATAACTGTCAGAACCAGCAAATTCAAATGAAAATTTAGAACCACTCACCCTCAGGTCACACTGGGCTGTCAGTGACAGCATTCCCTACAGCATTGTTCATCCTAGAGGGCCGCTGTCCTGCAGAGTTTAGCTCCAACACTGATCAAACACCTGAGCAAGCTAATCAATGTCTTCAGGATCACTAGAAACTCACAGCTAGGTGTGTTTGATCAAGCTCTATGAAATATTAATAATCAATAATTATGATTATTTGATACTATGATAACTTGTTATGATTAATTGTGAATATTTGGATCAGTTAATTGGATTAACTTGATGTGGCTAAATTAATATTACAATCAATTAATCAGTTTGTCCAACGAACTCTTTTGATTATGAATTTATTCTAAGAAAAGGGTATCTTCCATGGCCACAGAAAAACAATTATTTCTTAGCATGTACAGCGCTTTGAGCATGTAACAAGATCAAGATCGTAAAAGAGACTTAGTTTGCAAACAGGGAAGCAGAACCAAATACATATTGTGCACAAGTTCTATTAACTAAACATACACTCACCTAAAGGATTATTAGGAACACATATACATACTAATACTGTGTTTGACCCCCTTTCGCCTTCAGAACTGCCTTGATTCAACAAGGTGAAATGTTGGCCCATATTGATAGGATAGCATCTTGCAGTTGATGGAGATTTGTGGGATGCACATCCAGGGCACAAAGCTCCCCTTCCACCACATCCAAAATATGCTCTATTGGGTTGAGATCTGGTGACTTTGGGGGCCATTTTAGTACAGTGAACTCATTGTCATGTTCCAGAAACCAATTTGAAATGATTCGAGCTTTGTGACATGGTGCATTATCCTGCTGGAAGTAGCCATCAGAGGATGGGTACATGGTGGCCATAAAGGGATGGACATGGTCAGAAACAATGCTCAGGTAGGCCGTGGCATTTAAACGATGACCAATTGGCACTAAGGAGCCTAAAGTGTGCCAAGAAAACATCCCCCACACCATTACACCACCACCTTTAGCCTGCACAGTGGTAAAAAGGCATGATGGATCCATGTTCTCATTCTCTACAATCTGAATGTCTCAACAGAAATCGAGACTCATCAGACCAGGCAACATTTTTCCAGTCTTCAACTGTCGAATTTTGGTGAGCTCTTGCAAACTGTAGCCTCTTTTTCCTATTTGTAGTGGAGATGAGTGGTACCCGGTGGGGTCTTCTGCTGTAGTAGCCCATCCGCCTCAAGGTTGTGCGTGTTGTGGCTTCATAAATGCTTTGCTGCATACCTCGGTTGTAACGAGTGGTTATTTCAGTCAAAGTTGCTCTTCTATCAGCTTGAATCAGTCGGCCCATTCTCCTCTGACCTCTAGCCTCAACAACACATTTTCGCCCACAGGACTGCCGTATACTGGATGTTTTTCCCTTTTCACACCATTCTTTGTAAACCCTAGAAACGGTTGTGCGTGAAAATCCCAGTAACTGAGCAGATTGTGAAATACTCAGACCGACCCGTCTGGCACCAACAACCATGCCACGCTCAAAATTGCTTAAATCACCTTTCTTTCCCATTCTGACATTTAGTTTGGAGTTCAGGAGATTGTCTTGACCAGGACCACACCCCTAAATGCATTGAAGCAACCGCCATGTGATTGGTTGATTCGATAACTGCATTAATGAGAAATTGAACAGGTGTTCCTAATAATCCTTTAGGTGAGTGTACATACATACATACATATATAGGTAAGTGATAGAATGAAATTGGAAGCAGGGAATGGAACTATGGAGAAGATCCATTTTAACTATGAAAAGAACCATCAGCATATCATTTTCAGAGCATCTCATTTTAATTGATACTTGCATAGCTTTGTAGTGGGAACAATTCTTGAAGTTGTTAAAAAATTTAAGTCGTTGATGGTAGTTGATGGATCCTTGAGTGTCAAATGTGGAAGTTGCAATCGTTTTCTCCGTCGGATGAAGAAGATGTGATTAACTTGCATGGTTAGTTCGACTCTGTTCTCATAGCTGAATCGCAGAATGTGGCCTTCCGGCCTGGGGCCAGGCAGGGCAAGTGGTGGGAGTTGCGATGGACTTCTGCGTTGAGTTGAAGACGTTGTGCCAAACTCCTGAGATTGTCCTTTGTTCTGTTGTGGTTGAGAGAGTCTTCTATCGGCAGCTATCGGCATATCATGTACACAATAATTTCGATCTTCAAAGTACCAATTTATAGAAACCAAACCTGGTACACATGATTTTGGTTATATATATATATATATATATATGATTAACAGGGTTCATTTCTCCTCCTCAGTAAGAATTAAGAGAGAGTCACCACTCTCTGAACATTCCTTTTGAGGTTGTAAAAGTCTCCTCATCAGTCTACGGTGTCCTGTAACTGGACACCAGGTTCTGCCAGTGTGTTCGCTTAATTTGGGATGTTAGTTTCGGGAGAGTGAGTTTACTGGATTGTTCATTAAATTTAATAAATAATTAGTGTGTGTCTGATTGGTCCAGACACTACACAGGGTTGGAGCTAAACTGTGCAGGACAGTGGCCCTCCAGGACCGAGTTTGAGGAACCCTGCCCTACGGTCATAGCCCAAGCTATAAGCCTAACAGAAAAACCTCGGGAAAAATTGTTTACCGAAAGGCCTACCTGGGCCTGCTCAAGGGGCCTGGAACCACTGCTTCAAATTAGAAGGGGTCCCTTCTAGGGAATGTGGCTAAGTAACCCGAAGGAGCCCCAGCCAATCACTATTCAGGGGAACATACTCACCTGAAATGCGACCAGGAAGGCCTGACCTGGTGTTTTCACTTACATTGGTGGCCAACTTCCTGTCTGTCCAAGTCCAACTTCCAAGACAGAGCCTCTGGACACATGCCTTTAGATAAGACATCCAAACCCGAGGGACTGCAAAGCTGAAAGTTAACCACTCGGCCCAGATCTCAGAGCTCGGGTATCCCAGAGAGCATGACTCAGCATAGTGCTTACAACTCTTGTCCAGTGAGTGGAGTTTCTCTGCTCAATCCATGGATCTACCCAGCGTTTGTGTTTCAAAACACTGAGGAGGCCTGGGAAGACCTAAGGGCTGATCTAACTGGGAGGCCTCACGAGAGGCCTACGACCGTCTGACCAGACTCAGGAGTCCACGTACTTATGAACCAATGAACCCTTAATCCAGGTGTCAGTCCCAGGGCAACCTGCTAAGGCCAGCCAGTCCTGGAGCTTAGTCTTAGAGCGGCCTGTTAAAGCTGGCCCCCTAAAAGTCTTCTTATGTAAGAAAATAACTGCCACGAAGTAGAAAGGTCGGGGACTGAGCTACATGGTGGCCTGATAAGGCCAGCCGCCTGACTATGGTCAAACCTATTCGGCTGATCGTAATCGGGGCTCGCCTCCAGAGAGGCCCACTGAGCCCAATTGTCTGATTGGCCAGTGAAATAACAGTCGAGCACCCCATGATGGGACTCAGGGTCCGGAAGGCCTGCTACGGTCAGAGCCTGACCATCAACATTGCTGTTTGTATACCCATCACTCGCAGACTCACTTAGAGGATTAAAGAGGCCTACTAGGCCTGAAGCAAGTAAGTCCTGTCAGCCATCTTCACACTGCTGGGGACTCACCTATCAGGGAGGCCGGTCGGGCCTTCTAGCCCGTATATATATATATATAGAGGCCTACCACCTATCCGCGCAGCTTTCATTGGCAGATAAGCTGTTTATACAGCGACTACAGCATCCTGGTATCTAATCACATTGCAGTGTACTCAGCAACAAAGCAACACCCTTTAAGCAAGGGGAGTACAACATACGCCACTCTGCCTCAATGGAGGCCCCAGAGTCAGGGGCCTACCATCTGTACGCATGGGCGTCAGCTCATGGCAATGCTCTGGCTTCACGGGAGCGTACTTCGAAACCCAAAAAGGAAATGAAGGTTAGAACTTCCCGGTCGACCCAAGCCATAGTGGTGCGAGGTAGAATAATACAGAACTGAGAGTAGGGTACTCACTACCTACCCTGTATCAACAGGGCAGTACCACCATTTAACCCTGAGATTCAACAGGGTTCGTGCCTACCAGTGGCTCTAGGGGTAACAGAACCTTATCTACGCCCAGCCTAGGGTAGTGGGGCTTGATCAAAAGCCTCCCACCTACAACCCATCGCTTGAGCAGGAAGCTCAGCGAGCTTAAAAGAGCCTATTCTGGTGGCCTGGGTCCATATACTAGTATACATATTCTATAAAATCCAATGCAGTTCGGAGATTTGGGAAAATAAAAGCCCGGGCTATTATTTGAAGGTTTACGGTGGTTTTCGTCAGCCTCCAAATCGTCTGAGAGGTTTACACCCCTCTGAAGGCGATCGGCGAGATCCTTCTGGAAACCCCATGATGAGATTCGCCACTCTGCCTCAGCACAAGCAGGACCTGAACCATGAGGTCCAAATGCTGAGCCCTCCTCACTCGAGTAGAGGACCAGACGAAAGCGGAGCGTTCTCAAAGAAAAATGCTCACAGTTTGCACAGGCAGCTCCTTTGAGAACTGCCTGTGCGTGCTCTTCACCCAGACAGAAAATGCACAGGTCATGTGTGTCACTCGGCGTCAAATATCTTGGGCATGGGTCAGCACACTTCTGAAAACAATCAGGCTTTTATTTTTTATATTACTTTTTTTTTAAATATTTTTTTTTATATTACTCTTACCGTAATCCTTCAGCGTTTACAAACAGAACAGTCCCTGAAGACGAAAAGATGAATGTCATGTTTGCAAGGCGCCCCTTTTATTCTTCCAGGTCGCACGATGATGGCGACATCATGGCCTGTCGCAGGTCAATAGGATTGCCGTGATTCAATAGCAGTTTTTAGACACTGGTCACGCCTGAGGCATTCCCCAATGCGTTTCAACAGAGTGCGAGTTCCCTTTAGAAAGGGAACAGTGTGTGTACATTTAGTTTAAAAAAAAGAAGACTAATGTAAAATATACACTTTCCGTTATACATTAATATACATTTAGTCAAAATGTTAGATAGATATTAGATATGTATCTGAAGTTTGTCAGATCCAATTTGTTATTTTTATTTCATGTCTGTCTGCATGACTTTCATACGTCAATCTTTTTTTCTGTATTTGTGTTTTTTTTTTTCGTTTTTTTTTTGTTATTCTGATGGGCTCTTCCTGTGGCAGGATGGCACTGACTCTTGTGTAAGTGAATCGTGATTAGACCCTCTGTCCCCCTGATCTGGCCCGTGTCGCCCTGTGTCTTATGTTTCAGGGAGTTGTGCTTCATTTAGTTATTCACCCAGGTGTTATAGTTGTAAATCCCTCCTCAGATGTCCATCAAGTTTTGGGTATAATATATTTCTAATTGCTTTCAATCTCTTTCCCGCTGTGTAGGAAATGTGCCCTGTGTGGTCAAACCAAAACCTGCAAGCACAGAATCAAGTTTGGTGATTCCAGCAGCTATTATTACGTATCTCCGTTCTGCCGCTATCGGGTGAGTATCACATTATTCGATACATATTCTATTTACAAATGGCCGTGCAAAGTTTTGCTTCAAACAAATGTGGATAGGCTTCACAACATCTTTGTTTAGTGAAATATGATGCTTGGGTTGATAGATCATCAGAAAATATTTTTGATTTATTTTTGTTTGTGTTGCATATTCAAATGAGAGCATAATTATGTGTAGAATTAATGTTTTGAATATCAAAATCAAATTTATTTGACTTAAGACCGTCCTACCAAATTTAGCAAGTGGATAAAAAGTGCAAATGCTAAATAATTGACAGTGAAACCTACATTCGCTTCAGCAGATTTGGCCTCTTTGAGAAGGTGACTAGATTAAAGACTCTACTGAGGAAGTCTCACCTGGAGACTGATACAGACAGAACCTCAGAGATAAAATAGAGACTACAGTTAAGTTTTTTTAAATCAAGTTGTTTAT
This sequence comes from Semotilus atromaculatus, assembly GCA_031834385.1. Taxonomy (NCBI): domain Eukaryota; kingdom Metazoa; phylum Chordata; class Actinopteri; order Cypriniformes; family Leuciscidae; genus Semotilus; species Semotilus atromaculatus. The sequence goes on along the minus strand of JAULUF010000040.1, from coordinate 4,043,543 downwards.
ATGTCTATGTGGTGTTTTTAATATGCTATACGACAGACCATGTGCAAAATCATAAGTCAACTCCATTGCTGAGTATTTTATCTTTAAGATTTCCATTACACAAGCGTAGATGTTAAAACTTCATGCTGATTTGCACTTGGCTTTCGCCAAGATAAGCACCAACTAAGACGTAGCTTTACAGTAACCTATGAGCGTCTCCATCCAATTATGCTTTCTTCCATATGGTGATGTGAATATCCTTCTGTCTGGTGTTAATGGCTGAAGTATATTTCCTGGTGCGTCAGCACACACAATGGCTGCGATGCTGGCTCCGGGGATTAACCACAATGCGGTCTCCCCCAGCGGATCAGCATGACAACCGTCTGGATTGCGATGAGTAGGATGCATCTCTGGGGTCTTCAAGTCGGCACCTTCCGTCCTCATTGTTTCGTCGACTAGCCCACGACACCTCAAGAGGGCTCAACAGTGATTCTGGTGTCCCAGAGTCACCCCCCTCCATCTCTCACTCAACTCAGACCAGCTTACTTACCTGTACATCAGTGTTTCTTTCTTTCTATTCTGCTTGAGATCCCTCCTGCTGCAGAGGTTGCTCCTTCCTCGTAGTTCAGTGGCATAAACCCTTGATGTGACCTAAATACAATCTCCTAACCACAATCTCACCACAACCCGACCATACGTGGCAACCCGTTTGACTAAGGCTGTCAAAGCCCCACTGTTGTCGTTAATGCAGGATCAGTGGCAACGGTTCCGTATGGCATACTACCTACCGCAAAACAACGATATCTGTCCAACACAAATCCTCATTCACGCAAAATACAGTACTCAGGATTGTAATAATTATGATAACTATGTAAACTATACAAATAATCCAACAGACTCTCTCAAATTCTTCAAAACCATAGTGTGGCGGCCTGTACATAGCCAGCCAGAATCTGTCCATCTCAGCCACAGCCAGTTGCTGCTCCTCTCTGCTGCTTCAGATAAGTTCTTCACTGTGCAACGCAACTCTTGGCCACTGAATCTGACGTCTGGGTTGAGAGTGTGCCACAAATCCTCGACAACCCACTTCCACTGGATAAACCTGGACTCTCCATCATTGCTGTTCTGCTTCAGTGGCTAGATGTGCATACCGCAGTTGCTTCCTCTCATATGCCTCATCTACAGCATCCTCCCATGGCACTGTTAACTCTATCAGTTGAACAAGGTGTGCTGATCCAGACCACAAGACAATATCTGGTCGAAGCTTAGTGGTTGCAATCTCAGGTGGAAAAATAAGCCGTTGATCAACATCTGCCAGCATTTTCCAGTCTCTAGCAGCTTCCAGTTGTCCTGGGCGAGAATTGGTTTTAACACCTTTTCTTGGTGGTTGCTCTCTTGGGCAGAGGAATATTGTCTTCTGTGTGTAATGTTTTGATAGAACAGGTGACAAATTATTGGTCATGTTACTCTTGTGTCACAGGTTGGGGTGGGCACCATGATGACCGGCCACACCCCTGACTTGGGCACCTCCGTGAGGAGCCGACACCGTGGGTACACAACGGACAGACAGAAAACAGTAGTTTAAAGCTCTGATTGCAGGACGACTCTCCGTAGGCAGGTTCCTTCGTATCAACCAGAAGGACGGCCAAAATAGCCGTATTCCTCGGGACTCAGGCATAGAGAGAATGGAGGTAGGTTGCTCACCAGCGTAACTGTTCTCTTCGGGGCTCAGCGTAACGGTTCTCTTCGGGGCTCAGGCAGAGAGAATGGAGGTAGGTTGCTCACCAGCGTAACTGTTCTCTTCGGGGCTCAGCGTAACGGTTCTCTTCGGGGCTCAGGCAGAGAGAATGGAGGTAGGTTGCTACCACCGCTGCTTCAGAATATTCGTTTCGTCTTCTCCGCGACTAGTCACCTGTGACACTTTTCTTCCAATGCTAAAGCCAAACATTGCAGATATCATGGCGCCAAGTAAACCGTCCTTGACTAAGAGCCACCTTACATCCTGTCAAAATGTGCCTTAATGTGGCAGGTGATGAACTCAGAGGACATGAAGGATCCTCTCCCACCCATCAGTTTAGGTTCTGTGGTGATGGGAAAACATATGTTGACCTGATAAGGAAACTGATCCTACTCTGTTCCATTGACCAAAGGTCATGCCATTTTTCATTGTTCCGCACTCTCCCATCTCATCCGTTCTCCCTGCCTGGCCAGGGAAATGGCCTTTATACACCTCATCCTCTCCTCCTGCTTTCGCACCTCATTGACTACCAGCTTCCTCCTTTGAGCTTCCTTGTGCCATTTAGGAGGAGCTAAACTGAGCCCAAAACCCCCTCTTACATGCTGTACTTCCCCACGATATCACCAATTTGAAGGGCAGCCTTTGCATCTTCCACAGCTTTCTTTGCTGACCACTTTCTTCCAGTTTTCAACACAGGTGCTGCCTCACTTACACATTTGTTGTGTAACTCTACTAATGTCATTTCGAGTCATTAGGGCTGTCATTAACTATTCTCTGAAGCTGGGGAGTGTAAGAGAAGCCAGGTTATACCGGTATATTTTTCTGTTGATGATAAAAATCGGGTATATTTAGCAATATAGTCGAAGAGAACAAAATAGTCACTTCCTGGTAAACTGGCGTAAATATCACTTAGAAAACTGGAAGTTGATCTAGTTGGATAAGTCACTGAGGCAATATAATATATTCCCACTCTCAGCATGCAGACCAAACTCTATTACACGGTCATGTTAACTTGCTTTTGGAGGGCGATGCCTGCGGTTTGGTAACGCAGTTGTGTAAGAGAGTTCTTGGAGGGGATTAAACAGAACCACTTTGATGACAGACTTTGCTCAGGCATTTCAGAACGACCAAAAGAGCATTTCAGATGCTCTGCAACGTGTTCGGTCCACTGGTTAGTCTAGTTATCCCGTTCTATCGCAAAGTCACGTCTTTTTTTTATGCGCATCAGGGAATTTATCCTGTAAATGTGTTTCCATTGTAGTTTATGTGCATGTTTTCTTATCAAATAAAACATTTATCTGACTCAGTTGAGCGCATACATATTTTTTACATGCATTTTTAGAATTTATCAATGTGCATCTTGGCATTTCCATCCAGCGTTTGTTTTATGCAATATCACAAAATGCAAATAAAAATAGGTAGATGGAAAAATAGCTATTTCACACTTATATCAAAAGAATTAAATAAATATAAGTATACCTTTCATAAATCTGAAAAATAATAAATTTCTATGAAGAAAATTAAGCCTGTTGTACTAAGCCTGGTGGTTGATTTTATGATTCAGTTTTTATACGTTGAATGTTATCATTGAATTGGTTTCATGTGTAGTACTGATGTTTGAATGTGAGTGACACTTTTCTTCTCTACCTACCTCAGATTACATCCGTCTGTAACTTCTTCACCTACATCCGTTACATCCTCCAAGGACTAGTCAAACAACAAGATGGTAAGCTAATAACTTAAAATAATATTTTATATATAATCATTTATCTTATAGACTTAGATCGTTCAAACCTACATATCAGTATTTGTGATTTTATATCAGTATTTTATAACATATTACACTACATTTGGTGTATTTTTTGTTTATCGCGCTGTCCCCATGAGGAATAGGCTTATGTTGCCCACCAATGTCTACAATATGAAATATAGGCTATATAGTTGCCGTCTCTATTTTTAACTCTTGATTCTATTTTTCTGTTCTAAAAGTTTGTTCTATTCTGTTACATTTTTGCTTTCGTTAAATTTAACCAATTCTGTTGTAGCCTAATAGGCATATTTTAAAAACAACAACCTTGTATTATTTTTCTGTTCTAAAAGTTTGTTCTATTTTGTTTTGTTTGTTTATTTTATTTTTACGTATGAAATCAGTCTCATTCTTGTTGAAATAATGAAGAAAGTTTTTTACAAGACCTTGTGCTCTGTTTTTTTTTATTTTTTATAAACAGCCTACAAACAGAGATATATTGTAGTTCACTGTTCGTTCAAATATTAGTCTATATTTATGTATCGTTTGAAACAACATTAACAAAATTTTCTTTCTTTATTTAATAATAAAATTATTACTTTATAACATGCAGTTTCAACTCCACCAAATCTTGGGTTGTTAGGTTGTACAGCAAATGTCAATAACTCATTTTATTTTTCATTGTATTTTTATTTTAGTTGTAGGCTTATAGTTGTAGTATTTCATCCTTGCTGTTAATTGACATCAGCTCCACTTGCATTTCAAAATGCTGTAATTGCTGCTGTTTTGCAAAATGTCCCTTTGCGCCACCTGGAGGTCATTTCACAAACGACTTTGAAATGCAACTGGTTTAATCTTGCTGCGTGGTAATAGGCATTCTGGTTGACTACCAACTATACCATCATATGTATGCACATACAGCGAGTGAAAAATATGTCATAAAAGCCGTTTTTTTTATCTTTAGGTTCTGAACCAGCATTAAATGTATAATTTTCTTTTTTGATCCGGACCAAAAGAACCAAGAGAACCGAAATACAAAATACACCCTAATGTTCAAACGGATCAATCTAAATAATCTAAATGTAATTTGAATCGGATTTGGCCAATTCATTCCGGTTGACATGGTTACATGTGACTTTTTTTTTTTTATTCGGACTGTGCTGTTAGTCCAATTATAATCAGATTATTAGGGTCTATGTAAACATAGCGAGTCGTAAAAGTAAACATGCATAAGCAGATGTTTGTTCTTATGAAGGTTTCCCCTCTAAAATTGACATAATGCTGTGTTTTTCCAAGCAGAGCAGATGTTCTGGGAGGTCTTGCTGCTACGGAAGGAGATGTCCAACGCCAAGTTGGGCTACTACAAAGACGAACTGTGAACAGAGCCATAACAGTCTTGGGGACGTCATTGTCTTAACCTGGCCACTCCATGACATGGTGGAGTTTACCTGTCCTGTCAGAGTGGCTTCACAGGGACCACCACACCTCATCATATTTATTGAAGCAGAAGGACGAGAAGACACTAAAGCATGAACTGTAGCTGGAGGTTGTGTTCTCTCTGAAGAATCTTTACAATGAAGGATGAAACACATTCAAATAAACGTGTCTCAACCTCTCTTAGATTGAAATGTTCAGTGCTATAGCTTGCTGTGTGCTGTTGTGTTTGTGTATCTGGAATGTTCTGTTTGTATCCTCTCAGACCACCGTGTGTATTTCCTCATGAGTCTCATCTAGCCTCCTATATTTTGATTTTAGTGCCTTTCTGGAAGCCTGAATAAAGTTCTGCACCTCCAGAGGAGAATAAACGCTGGTTTTTGTCCTCATAAAGTGAAAATGCAATCTATCAAAAGAAAGAGCAGACCCTCTGCTTTTAAACAAAAAATCTCATTTTATTCTAGCGTAATGCATAATTTTTTCAATAACACTTGAATGTGGGTAAGTTTTATATAAAAATGCAACATTTTTAGCAAAAAGTTGAGAAAATCCCATAATCATCAAAGGCTACATCCAGATCGGATTCAAAGGGATAGTCAAAAGCTTGGACAGTCCTATACCTCGTCCTGGGTCAACATTTCGTTCAGTAACATCAGGCAGTTTTGATTTATTGATGATCACGATATTTTACATATGCATCTTCCTACATATGCTATCACGTGTTTCTGCTTCTTCTTTCTCTGTGTTTGGATCAGGAGCAGTGTTGCCAGATTGGGTAGATAATTTCCGGCCCAAAAGCTCACCAAAAGTCCAAGAAAAACCCGGCCACAACTCTTACTGCCAAAAAATGTGTCAATGTCAATCAATGTTTATAAGCACCATTTTCTATCTCATTAAAACAAAATACATCTTAAAAAAATAAATAAAAAAATAAATTTCCCAGGAAAACAGATCAAAATAGGAAAAATACATTAAAGGGAGTTAGCCAATATGACTAAAATGTCCAGGAAACGATGTCAAAGCGGCAATCAAGAAATTAACCAATGACTTTGACCCTCATAAAACACATGCATCATTAAGACAGTCATTTGACTCTGTCAACAGTAAGAATAAGCCCAATTTAAGTGCAAAAAGTGCCCAATATAAGTGATCGGAATAAGCAACGTAATTAGCAGGCATTTCACACACATTAATGCACACACCACAGCCAAAATGTGGCATTCATTGATACATACTGTACGATAAAATAACAACAACAAGAATGCGCTAACCTTTGTGTCCCATATTTGATATCATTTAAGTAAAAATTGTTTCGCTCTCGGAGTTAGTTATATTTCCAGCGAGTCATCTCCCACCACAGGTGTAATACATGAGAGTTGGGTCCCTCTCCCACTCTTTACTGTAGATACAACTTAGTGTATATGCATAGCGTTCACTTGATTAACAGCTAAAAGTTATCAGGCTAACAAACCATCAGTCATGAATAATCACGTCTGCCTGCTGATCGCTGATTGGCAACTCTGTAGTGGGGCTATGTGGTTAGTTATATCACAATGACTGATTTTATGGAGAACATGCACACTTGCATTTTGTTTATTAACCAATTAGACTATAAAATGTAGATGTTTGAAAACCGCCGAACTGACCACAAACCCATTTTTACCCACACAATCAAATTCAAAACTGCCCAATTGTGCAGGAATCTAACAATCTGGCAACACTGATCTGGAGATTCAGTACCCTTTCAGAAGACACGTAATAGCACCCCCAACCGTAAAACATTAAAAACACGGAAAGCAGAAAATTTCACACTCGAGTGATGTGACCACATATTATATAAATGACTGGATTGCTCGTTGCATTCTAAACTCCCATCAGGCGGTGAAACAATCCCTTATTACTATATTTACACAATATTATTATTAAAAAGGTTTACAATGAATCATCTTGCTCGGAGCAACAATGCTAGGAAATAAAGCTTCATGTCACAAATGTGTAAATGAGCAGGCAAGTAAATGGATCTAAACGCAGGAATACTTTAATAAAACACATAGGGAAACACTTGGAACAAGTACTTTAGTGCGTAGCGACCGGCGGGCTTGAGAGCGCAGCGACCCTTGAGAGCGCAGCAACCGGCTGGCTTGAGTGCGTAGCGACCGGCTGGCTTGACAGCGTTAGCAACCAGCGAAAGCCTTGGGATGCCTGCTGCTCGTGACAATGTCAGCGGTGGATCCGCCACACTCGTCTTCTCTGCCATGGGATGGGTCCATCGTTCGGAATGGTACTGGCAGGTGACGTCCTCAGCGAGCCAAGCTCCGCAGCCTGGAGGGCCACTGTCCTACAGAGTTTAGTTCCAACCCTGAAAAAATCACCTGCCTGTAACTTTCTTGTAATCCTGAAGAACTTGATTAGCTTGTTCAGGTGTGTTTGATTAGGGTTGGAGCTAAACTCTGTAGGACAGTGGCCCTCCAGGACCGAAGTTGCCCATCCCTGGTATAGTGTATTCTGGACCAATATACTGAGCCAGGCTCCAGCCGGTATAATCCTCATTGTTGGGCAATGTTGTCATCCAGCCCGCTCCAAAAACAGTCCATAAGCTGGGCGTCATCATATGGTGCTAGATGGCAGCAAGCCAAGAACTCTGAAACATTTAGTTATGTAAAGCATGTATTTTATTTCCTGATGTCTTTTTGTTGACCAGCATCCACTTCAGACTCTAAGAGATCTTGGAAACCCTTAAAGAAACACATTGTAGCATTTTCTCCCATCTAGCGGTGAAATTGTACCAACTACCAACTGAATATTACTTTCTAGCCCATTCCGAGGGCGTTTTAACTCCTACGGTGGCCGTATTATTCCAAGATCCAAGACTTTGTCCATGAGTGCTGACTTCAAGTGATGAATTTACTTTAGAAAACTATTACAAATTTAATTTAGTTATTTAGTCAGTTAACACATAGGTTATGACCTCTATGTAAAACGAATAATAGTTTTAAGCTTTCGTTATTTTGGTACTATTTCATTGCTAACATCAGCTATCAGGTTCCCAAACGAATGCAAGCTAATGTTAGTAAAGTATCAGTGCTATCATTATTCTGTATATTGTACGAGATTAATAGTGTAAGGCAATGTTCACAGCTTAGAATAGGCGTGATCCTCCATCTTCAACAGCCTTTCAAATCTGCCGGCAGTCTCAAGTAATCTGCCCCTCGCATTCGTCACGGTGCCACTGACTGTAAAAGCGCGAAAAACGAAGCTTGAATTTCCAGGTATGTCCCTCTTTGGCTAATGTATTTTCAAGATGGAGGCGCAACATGGCTACCGCCATTCGAGAGACTCACTCGTATGTATTCTAAATGGCAGATTTTATGCTTACGAGAATACTTGATTAGTTGGTGGAAGTAATTACACATGAATGAGCACATATAATTTTGAAAGAACAAAGTGTTTTTTGCTAAGAATCAACTTAAAAAAATTACACAGTGTAGCTTTAAAAAGCCCCAGGTCAGCTCAAATTCTATGGCTTTTTACTAGCATGACAGGTTTCAAATGAATTAGGCCAAAGTGTTATTTGTTTTTATAAAACTGATAGTTCCGGTCCTTGATTCTGATTGGTTGAGCTGTGTTCGAAGCCGTTGTAAATTACTCAACAAACATACACCTGTGACCGCATTACATTAGTATTACTGCGTAACTGCTGTTTATGACTATTTGTTGCTGCATGTGTTGCTTGGCAACATCTTTGGAACTACATTGCTTGGCGGAGGAATAAATGTGTTATAACGTAATATTTTTTGTTGCTGGTGTTTATTTTATGAATATTTTTATGTAATTTATAACAGCTAAGGGGGTTAGCTGTAACTCCACTCCGCGTCGCGCCTAACAACGCCCCTTAGCTGTTCTAAACTCACGCTCACGTCGCATGCCGCTACTCTCCCACCAACTGCTCTTCTGGAGTCAGCAGCGGTTCAGGTCGCTCTGTGCCCTTTACATTCAAGGCAGGCTCAATCGTGCGGCCGATGCACTCTCAAGACAGCTCATGCTCCTGGAAGAATGGAGACTCAATCCCCATGTGGTCCAACTGATCTGGAGTCGATTCGGAGACATGCAGTTAGACTTGTTGGCCTCTCCGGAATCCTCCCATTGCCAGCTTTTTACTACCTGACCAAGGCGACCTTCGGCACGGATGCGCTGACACACTGCTGGCCCCGGTTCCTACGCAAATATGCACTTCCCCCAGTGAGCGGCAGGAGAGTGAGCCTGCACAGACACTCTGCAAGGTCAGGGAAGACGAGGAGCAGGTCTGTTTCTCAGACCTGATGCTCCTCACTACAGCCCCTCCCTGGTGGATTCCCCTGAAGAAAGACCTTCTTTCTCAGGGACAGGGTACCATTTGGCACTTGCGTCCAGATCTCTGGAACCTCCATGTGTTGCTTCAGGACGGGACACTGCAGACTTAAGTGGCCTGCTGGCATGAGTCGGCATGCTCTTGATGCATGTCTTATAAAACGATTCAAAATATAAACATCTGGGAGAAAGAGAAGAGCAGACATATGGATAGATCTGAATAACCATGACAACTGGAAAGATAACTCTATTCTGTATTGTTTTCTGTGCACACACACACCTAAAGTGCACAGCCATGCACACAGAAAGAAGCTACCTCTTACAGTGTGCAAGAACTGAATTGAGCTCTCTTTCGCGTCTAAATGGATAAATACATTATGTCAAAATGTCCGGTTTCTTCCATATGCAGTACTGCCCCAATAGTCAGTCCATATGTGTATTTTCCACATGTTACCTCCCTACGGGGAGGATGTGGCCTCCGTAGTGTCCCTTTCCATCTGGACTAGACACGCTTCCCCAGTGTTATCCAACCAGTCGTGGCTGAATAGGGCATAAAGGAACATCAGCTATCGACCTTCTGCTTGGAAAGTTCTGTCTTTCCGTCCCACTAGGGACGGAGGTCTGTTCGATTTACATGGGTGGATGGGAATGGTCAGTGGTTGTGGCCCTTTCCATAGGGACCCCATAACGTCAGTGTTGTAGTCCCCAAAAGGGAACGTCTCGGTTACTCTTGTGAGCCTAGTTCCCTGAAGGAGGGAACATTACGTCCCTCCTGCCACAACCCTGTACCACCTACTAAATGCCGGAATCCCATCTCGGCTCCTCAGTACAAACCTGAATGAGTGAGTTGCCGGCCATCTTATATACCTGTATGTCCAGGGGAGTGGCTTGGGATGCAAATTTAACTCACCAATCTTTATTGGCCTGTTTTCTGTCTCCTTCAGGGAACAAGGGTTACAAGAGTAACCGAGACGTTGCATATGGTAAAATCACTGAAATGCACAACCTCTTGTGGTTTATTGCTTAATTAAATTGTAAAAGCACCACTTTGAAGATTTAATTACACATTTAAAAAAAGCCCAACACCAAATTTATAACATCCCCAAGCAGCTATTTCCAGTCATGCAAGTACAGCTCCGAAATCTCTGTAACTGTTTAGACACGACTTTCTTCCCTTCTTTATAGTTCATTTGAGGCAGTTTCCTAGGCGTTATTTTAATGACAAATGTCGAGAGTGCATCCATGTACTGCACAATGTGAATCTCTCCACTCGCAGGCTGATTTGCTTCGAGTTTGCTCACGCTCAAAACTGGACGTGCCCTTCAAGTCAAGTCAAGTCAAGTCACCCTAATTTATAAAGCGCTTTTAACAAGATGGATTGTTTCAAAGCAGCTTCACAGTGATAATAGAAATTTCCGTAACAGATTGTTTAGGTGTCCTTCAAATATACAGTGTTCTCTTGTCTCTGCTCTCCCCCAGATATTTGTGTGTGCATACTCAAACTTTCCTGTGCACTCGTGAATCTATATCCAGCTAAAGACATTTTGTAACCTGAATGTGTGAGGCTTCTGTCATTCGCTTCCAGTTAATTTAGCTGAATAAAAGTCAGTTATGGTGCTTGATAATCCAAATGTATTTGTTATCATATTATGTTATTATGTCATTATGTGACGATGATCGGCTGGATTGCCCTCGAGTGCCTCGAGAGGGCGCTCCATGCCTGTTCTGTTTACCCTGGACTGTTTCACGCACACACCCTGGACTGATTGCGCACACACCTGTTTCCGTTGATCACTCTCACACCTGCATCGAGTTTCTCACGCACATCCACTCACAGTTAAAACCCCACTGACACCATTACCCATTGTGAAGTCTTGTTTCACTGTTGTGTTCATTTCCGAGCGTTTCTGAGTTTTCCGAGTCTGTTAACCTAGTCTGTTCCTGTCTGTGTATTCGACCCTTGCTGAACCTGTTCCTCGATTGTCTGCTGCCTGCCTTTTTGACCCATTGCCTGTTTGACTACCCTGTAAATAAACCCTCGCTGCACTTGGATCTAACTGTGTCTGACTGATCATGACAGAAGACTTCACCAATACCAGATCCAGCAGCATGTCAGCCTTGTATGCCTCCCAGTCGGCCAATGCGGATCGGATCACTGAACACCGGGATCAACTGGATCGACTCACCTCGTCGTTGGAGAGGTTGGCCAAGATGGTTCGCGGTCTTCATGTTTCCACACCGGGACCATCGCGCACTCAACCCGTCTCCCCAGTTTTCAGCCCTGAAACGATCCCGTTTCCACAAGCTCTTCCTGTGAAAGGTAACACGGATACGGGAGCTGAGATCATGTGTCTACGTCAAGAGGGTCGTTCGATTGAGAGGTATGTCGAGGAGTTTGTTGAACTGGCACGTTTCACGAGAATGACCACCGTATGTTTAAGGATCTTTTTCCGCGGAGGGTTATCCGAACCGCTTCGCTCAATGATGCCCAACCCTGAGCCTGACGACATTTTAAGGCAATATATTGACAAAGCCCTTCTACTAAGTGGTTCTGCTCTCACCGTGGAGAGGGAGCTCCACGACGTTGCAGCATTCACCGAACCAGGGTCTAGTCAGGTCGCGCTGAATCATCACGTCACGCCCACCATCAAAGCTGCCATCGGGATCGGTCCATCGCCATCCAGGACTGGTTTCCAGCATCGCTGATCCTCTACTAATCTCAACACGGAGGTCCATAAAGGCCGCACTTCACGTCAGTCCAGCCGAGACCGCGCTCCACGAGTCAAGTGAGTCAAGTGCCGCCGAGTCAAGTGAGTCAAGTGTCGCCGAGTCAAGTGAGTCAAGGGCCGCCGAGTCAAGTGAGACAAGTGCCGCCTAGTCATGTGAGTCAAGCGCCGCCTAGTCAAGTGAGTCAAGCGCCGCCGAGTCAAGTGAGTCAAGCGCCGCCGAGTCAAGTGAGTCAAGCGCCGCCGAGTCAAGTGAGTCAAGCGCCGCCGAGTCAAGTGAGTCAAGCGCCGCCGAGTCAAGTGAGTCAAGCGCCGCCGAGTCAAGTGAGTCAAGCGCCGCCGTGTCAAGTGCCAAGTCAAGTGAGTCTACCCCAGTGACGCGTCGTCGCAGAAGGAGGAGAAGGAGGACTCGTTTGCCTCGCCAGGCTACGGAGGGCGTTCCAAGACGCCTCGCCCTGCCGGCCCCGCCTCTGTGCCTCGCCCTGCCGGCCCCGCCTCTGCGCCTCGCCCTGCCGGCCCCGCCTCTGCGCCTCGCCTTACCTGCGCCTCTCAAGCTTCGGGAGCCTTTTCCAGTGGCGGTTTCCAGCCCGGAGGCTTTAGCTTTAAATTTCCCCAAGAACTTTTTGGGGGGGGGCAGTAGGTATCCTGAGGGGTCCATAGAGGCAGCGCTGACATGGACCCTGTCGGTGCTATCTCCACCTGAGCCTCCTATGCCCTCGTCTCCTGCCAAGTGTGCTCCGCCCTGGTCCCCTGCCAAGTGTTCTCCGCCCTGGTCCCCTGCCGAGTGTGCTCCGCCCTGGTCCCCTGCCGAGTGTGCTCCGCCCTGGTCCCCTGCCAAGTGTGCTCCGCCCTGGTCCCCTGCCGAGTGTGCTCCGCCCTGGTCCCCTGCCGAGTGTCCGCCCTGGTCCCCTGCCAAGCGTGCTCCGCCCTGGCCGCCGTCACGTCCTGCTCCGCCCTGGTCACGTTCCCCTGCACGGGCCTGGCCCTCCATCCCTCCCCCAGGATCTTCTTTGCTCTACCCCCCGTCTGGATTGTTCTTGGAGCGTCTGGAAGCCGCTCCTTAAAGGGGGGGCTATGTGACGATGATCGGCTGGATTGCCCTCGAGTGCCTCGAGAGGGCACTCCATGCCTGTTCTGTTTACCCTGGACTGTTTCACGCACACACCCTGGACTGATTGCGCACACACCTGTTTCTGTTGATCACTCTCACACCTGCATCGAGTTTCTCACGCACCTCCACTCACAGTTAAAACCCCACTGACACCATTACCCATTGTGAAGTCTTGTTTCACTGTTGTGTTCATTTCCGAGCGTTTCTGAGTTTTCCGAGTCTGTTAACCTAGTCTGTTCCTGTCTGTGTATCCGACCATTGCTGAACCTGTTCCTCGATTGTCTGCTGCCTGCCTTTTTGACCCATTGCCTGTTTGACTACCCTGTAAATAAACCCTCGCTGCACTTGGATCTAACTGTGTCTGACTGATCATGACACATTATCAGAATTATAAACACACTACTATTTGTAGCGCAAATAGTTTTACAGTTTATACTGCCCTTTGTTATTCTTCCAGTTATTTACCTATAGTGGCTAATGAATCGGAGGTCTGGCACATTCAAAGAAAATAGCTTTCATCTGCATTACAAATCAATCAGAATAGACTTCCATGATTGGCATGTCTGATTTCGCATTAGGGCACCAAATAAGCCAGAACTGCTTGAACCATATGATAAACTATATAACCATGAGGATTCTGTCTTGAATATGGTCCATATACAATTACTAAGTATATTTGTTTCTCTCATCATAATATTAATGCTGTTGAAGCAAATTTTTGCTCCATTATTTGCTCCTGTCAAATCCATAGTGTCCAGGATATCATTGATCTATTTGCACAGAAACACACCCATCAATCCCGTCAGCTCTCGCAACATGTCTGTGTGCGATTACCTCATAAAGCAAAGCTTCCTTTATTACCTCCTACAGGTGTTTGCTCGAATGTGGGTGGATTTTGTCTCTAGGGTCAGTGAACAAAGTACATGCGAGACTGCGCAACAGCTGCCATTTTCAATGAATAAGAACTTATTTTTCTCTTTCTATATACATTATTATTTATTTTAATGTAGGAATATATAGGGGCCTTCACTAGAGACCATCTATCTGTGGTGTATCTGGAGTTACTGATGGATTACACTTGAGCTGCTCACTTAAATGGGTCTAAACCAAAAGAACCGACATCTACATTCTGGAGGAAAAGGTAGAATCTTTTTTTGTATAAACTGGAAGAAATTTTTTTAAATGTATTTTTGTTGTCGTCATGTATATTATATTAGCAGCTAGTAGTGATGACTTTAGATGAATGTTTTTTTTATTTATACCTACATTACATTAAGAAGCTACTAAAAGTACAGTATTCTCTTAAGTGGCCGTTTCTGTTGATCAGATGTGTATGTGTAGTTTGCGCACAGATAACCAAAACTGGGTGCCGCCATTCCAGGCCATGATCACTGTGAGCCTGTGTTAACAGGGCATACATTTTCAGTTTTGTTTTGACTTAAAATGGTCAACATTAGTTGACGCTATGATTACGGCAATATTATTGAAGTGGATCAGTCTAAACTGAACGTACTTTGTGTGAGATCATACAGTTGTTTGTCGCATTACATTAGAGGCACAGCGAAAAGGAAACTAATGCTGTCATGTTCTTGACACGAACAAGCTGTCGATCTTTCTCAGTTACTCTGAATTGGGGAAAGGTAAAGCGATAAGTATTTGAGTAAGTTCATGCGATCTCTCCATGTCTAATATACAACCTGTCCTGTGTCTTTCACATAGGGCATTTACAGCAGTTTGGTTTAAAATAAGAAGCATTAAAAGAAATTCAGGAGACCCGGAGCTGATCCAATGGATGTTCTTGGGGAAAATGAGGCACTGCAGCAATTTTTTAATGGTAAGACACCTAAACAACATTCACCTGTTTTACCTCGGACCATATTTTCACATTTTCTTTATCTTTTAGTTAAACCATAAATACATGAACATAATAATAATGATATATCTATATATGAATGCATAATTCATATTCTTACATAGTGTAAATAATACAAATACAGTAATACAGTACATGTTCCTAAATTTCTTCAATGTAAAAATATTCTTTTGAAATAATCTTTTGGGTTTGCAAAATATAAGAAAATATCCATCTATGAGGTCAGTAAGTAAAATATTGTAATAATGTAATTGAATAATTTGGAAACTGTAACTGTCGTTATCTCTGAAATCTGGTTACAAACCAGGAATTTGTTATTATGTATTTATTTGTATTTATTTATTTATATCTGCTAACAACCTACTGTAGATTAAGAACTATAAATGTTAGTATTTCATGGAGGTTGTGTTTTACATGGTCTTCATGGCATTTATAAGCATAACAATCATATAATGTAGATGGCTGTAATCTATACAGTATGAAGGTACAGTTTACTATATAGTTCAAGGTCACGGATCTATAAAACAAGTCAGAAGAGCAAACAGATCAAGGCTCATTATGTGAATACACACATACACACATACGTTTACTGTCTCCTTGCTGTTTCTATACAGTTTAATATATCTAGAATTTTAGAATATAAATGTTTTTTTATTTTTATTATTGTACAGGTGACGTGAATAACATTGTTTATAACATTACAATGGCACCTGGGGTGCGATATATTAGGCAGCGATGAACAGTCAGTTCTTGAATTTTTTATTTTTGAGTTATTTGGCAGGTGGTTTTAATGTTGTGGCTGCTCAGTTTCCGTCTGTTGTAAAGCTCTCTCAATCTGGTACTGATTGTTTGTGTCTGTGCCATCATCAGTTCAAGCCAATCTATGATGATTGTGCGTTCAGCCTGTTTTGTCTTGCCATTCTCGTTATCCTCTAGAGTGTTTTTTGTCTAAAATTTGTTTCTCAGTCCATAATCGGGGACATTTGTCTGAAGTGTCAGTGGATACTTTAGTTATCTGGAATGGTGGCCTTTGGAAGCGGTCCCTGGATCAGATCGTCTGTATATTGAGAGGTTCTTCATGTCTCTTTCCTTTTTTGACATTATTGTGATGTCCAGTGAGACATGTTTGTGGATCTTTTGAAATCTGTGACCCTGGACCACAAAACCAGTCGCATGGGTAAATTTTCTGAAATTGAGATTTATACATAAAATGGAGTTTTTCGGTTCCTTGCCACTGTTGCCTTTGGCTTGCTCAGTTGGGGATATTCAAATTAAATTAACCAATCATTAATACCATTGATCAGCCCTACCAAACGTGGATGTCGAACATTGTTATGTTGTTTTGATTGATACTGTGAAGCTGCGCTATTAGCTGCCGATGCTCTGGGGGAATTTAATTTTTAGTTGAATCTATCTGTCATCCACCTGTGTATTTACGCTGACTACAGTGAGTTTGAACCATTACATCGGTCGCTACTATCTGCATAATGCTTACGGCTGCTGGTTTGTCTACCGGTTACTGACCTCAGATTCTCCAGGAAGATTTTCGACGTGCCTCTGGCGCGGGAAACAACTATGAAGATCATTGAGCTGTTTGAACAGATTAATTATATCTGGGTCATCCTTTCTGCTATATACCACCCTGCGGTGTCGATGCTCCAATATTATGCGGTGGAACTTTTCCAGCTCCGCTCCCGTCTTTTTGAACTTCCGTCAGCTTTACATCTTCACCCAGATATTGTGTATCAACCACGTCAGAAATACAACCACCGTGGGTCTCGGCGGAGCTATACCATCGATGACTCATGCTCAATATGGTCATTCTGGTCGTCTAATCCACGTCCAGCAAGGAGGTCCGCACGAACTGTCAATCATGGTGTACTAACCAACCTGGCCAGAATGATTCCTCAATGTATGATCACTCAAACTGAGTAGCGTATCACTGAGAAACGTTGTGCTCTAATCGTCCTTGCGATGGAGTTCGTGTTGAATGACTAGTTCTTCCAATGTCGGACTCGCGCTCAGATTGATTTGGTCAAATCGATGTCATTGTTACTGTCTTTACAGTTTAATTAACTTTACAGAGCAGAGCAGGCTCTTGGAAAGGAGGGATTTAGAGAGACCGATTCATCCGACAAGTCGTTTGAGAATCATTGAACAATGTGGTGATGTGCAATGTATATTATGAGAAAATTAAAGTGTTTTTATTTACTTTTGATGCATGTAAATCTGTTGTAGGAGACCTCCAAAACAAAATTGAGAGACTTTAAAATATAGGGGCATAATAGGGGCACTTTAAGAAACCAGGGGATGATCTATCTTAATAATTACCGTCCAAATTCTAATTTACCATTTATTTCTAAAATCCTGGAAAAGTGAGTTGCAACACAGGTCCATGATCATCTCTCTGATAATAAATTGTTTGAGCAATTTCAATCCGGTTTCCGTCCCCACCACAGTACAGAGACTGCTCTAGTTGATCTGTTGTTGGCAACTGACTAAGGTCGAGAAAGACAAGTATGGTTAATAAACCAGAGTGCAGCCTTTGATACCATCTCGCATAAGATATTCCTTGACAGGTTAGCTTCTATTGGGATCACTGACACCCCCCTGTCTTGGTTTATATCTCTCTGGTTCTGCAAACTTAAATATTTCCGATCAAGACCATCTACAGTTAATACTGGTGTTCCTCAGGGTTCTATTTTGGGCCCATTTATATTCATTGTCTATTTACTCCCTCTTGGACATATTTTTTTAAAATTTGGTATCCATTTTCACTGCTACACTGATGACACCCAGCTCTACCTGTTTTCCAAACCCTCTCGTTCTTTTCCTCCACCTTCTTTCGCCAGCTGTTTAGTTGAAATTAAAGATTGGCTTTCAGCTAACTTATTAAAACTCAATAGTGATAAAACCAAGGTCCTACTTGTAGGCACAATATCTACTCTGACCACATCTGATTGTTTTTCTGTTGACATTGACCATAATGCAATTTGTCCTTTCCTGCAGGTTAAAACTCTGGGTGTCATTCTGGATAGCACACTTTGCTTCGAAGCTCATGTTAATAATATTACACATACATACTGCATACTTTAACCTCTGTAATATTAATCATCTCCATAATATTAATCATCTCCATCCTTCCCTTACAATGAGCAACACTGCAATTCTTATCCATGCACCATTTAATGCACGTATCGATTACTGCAATGCTCTTCTAACTGGTCTTCCTTCCAAACTCCTCTGTAAATATCAGTTGGTTCAGAGCTCTGTGGTTCGTGTCCTTTCTAGAACTACTACTGAGCACATTTCACCAATTCTGCAGCGAATACACTGGCTTCCAGTGAAGTGTCGCATTGAATTCAAAATTCTGCTTCTCATATTCAAGGCACCACATAATGTTATGTACTGCTCTGAGACAAGAATGTTGAGGATCCAAACGCAGTATTAAATTCAAGGTATCAGGACACAGGAGAAACAGGACACAAACACATTCAGAATTGCAGTACAAACACAAAACAAGACCAAGCAGGGAATAACAGAAAGAACCAGGTGCAACCGGCCCATGGTGCCAGCCACTACCAGTTATTTTAGATATACAAGTTACAACACTCTGTAAGGTTGCATAATGTTAATAAAGTTTTTAGTAAAGATGGGTAATTTCTTCAGCGCCAAGGCACCTCTGACCTGTGGTCTTCCACAGGGGTCTATTTTGGCTCCTTCTCTATTTTCTCTCTACATGCTACCTCTACCGCTATTCTAAGGAAATATGGTGTATCATTTATTTTTTACGCGGACGACACCCACATTTATATTCCAATCAAGAGAAACAACCCTGTTGCGATAAACTCTCTTTTGCTATGCTTAGAGGAGGTTAAAGGCTAGCCCAAGATTTCCTCTTTCTAAATGAAGACAAGATTGAGGTCATTGTTTTCGGCTCAAAATTCTCTGTGTATAAGCCCTGATAAGCCTATAAGCCCGGCTTTTAAATCCCTAGGACTGCGGAACTTAGGTGTTCTTGTTGACCCGCCTTTAAAATTTTGACAAACGCATTTAATTCAGTCCAAAATGCTGTGGCCAGACTTATTCATATGTGTCGCAAATATGACCACATCTCTCCGATTCTCAAATCTCTACACTGGCTGCCAGTTCGACATTTTTAAATTCTACTCTTTGTTTTTAAATCTCTACATAACTTAGCTCCTGCCTATCTCTCTGAACTTGTTCATCCTTACACTCCGTCCAGAAGCCTAAGATCCTACGACCAGGCTCTGATGGTAGTCCCTAGCGTTAGACTCAAGTGTAGAGGGGAGCGTGCATTTGCGGTGGCAGGGCCACGACTCTGGAACACCCTGCCTCTAGAGATTAGAACGGCCCCTACCCTGTCTGTCTTCCAGTCTTTGTTAAAAACCTACCTGTTTTCTTTAGCATATTGATCTCTTTTCTTAGGTTATTTTTACTATTTTATATTCGAGTCTGATACTGTTTTGCCACTCCTGTCTTTCCATTCTATATTTGAGTCTGATACTTCTTTGCCACTTCTGTTTGACTATTTTATATTTGAGTCTGATACTGTTTTGCTACTCCTGTTTTAAGGTTGCTCTTAGCTTTGCTGCTTTTATTTGTGTTTTATGTGTTATGTAGGTATTATTTTCTTTTTATTTATCTGGTTGTTCTCTAAAGCACTTTGGTCAGTCTAGTGGCTGTAAAAAAAAAAAAAGTTAAATAATAAACTTGATGTTGAAAATATTAATTATGGTTAATTAAAGTTCATTGACTCGAGAGAACCAATTAATAAAATTAATTCTGTTCATCGTTTAAATGAATCAATCATGTCTCTTCAGAAGACTTGTATTAAACCACTGGATTAATATGAATTATGTTTGCTATTTCTTTATATTTTGATGATGAACAAAAGTGCATCAGTATCAAGAAAGAATGTTAATCCAACAGTAAAATGGTACAGCATAACCATAGGTAAAGCATAAAAAATGGTTAAGTAAGCTCACTGCAGCATGCAATCTGGTCCTGGGCTGCTATAGCCCCTCATTCATCAAATTTATCACATTCAACAGGGGGAAAAAAGTATTTTTTACATCTTCTTTTTTTCATCAGGACAAGATGTGAGTGGGTTGTTGGACAGTGCCGTGGTAGACACCAGTATTCTGGAGCAGTATTTGAGCAATGAGACAGATCCCACTTTGTGAGTTCTTTCAGATATTCTAATGAAAATATTTTCAAATAACATCCACTTAACCTCCTCTAAATGACAATTTGACACCAAACCATGGTTATTTGTTCTTAGTACACGTTTTTTCTTATTTCTTAGCATGTTACCTGAGTCCCCACCAGATTCAGGATCAGAACGTAGTTCTCCACCACAAATACAAGGTGACGTCTTCTCCAATCTAAAATCCCAACCTCAAAGTGATTAACTCTTTCTCTGCCCGTGTTTTTTAAAAAGTTGTCAGCCATTTTCACAAAAGTTTCATGGCTCCCAGAATATTTAGTTGTATGAACATCTGAACATGCAATTTATCCAAAACAGACCCTTTTCTGCTTCCTCTTTTTTTTTTCTTTAAAAACAAACAAACTGTTTTTATTCTTTCTTCACGCATTCTTTTTTTAAATAACACTTGAATGTCTGTAGGTTTAATAAAAAAAATAAAATTGAGCAAAAGGCTAAGAAAATCGCATTTTTGTCAAAGACTATGTCTGGATTGGATTCAGAAGGATGATCAAAACAGACGGAGTAGATCGAGTCCATCAAGACCCCCAAAGCTTGCACAGTCTTATATTTCATTCAGTAAAGTTAGGCAGTTTTGATTTATATGCTGTTAACCTTGATGATCGCATTATTATATATGTATATACTTCTTATATATGCTATCGCTTGTTTCTGATTCTTCTTCACCTGTGTTTTGATCGGGAGATTCTGTACTCTTTTGTAATAGTGTAAAAGTGTAATGGTGTTCTCTACCGTATAACAGTGAAAACATGGAAAGCCGGAAAAAATCCGTCAAAATTCAGGGGAAGCGCTGTTCAATTTTCGACAATTACGGGGAAAGAGTTAAAACACATTATCCACCTTATTCCTGACTAGCTTACTGCATTTTGAATTATGGGTGACATTTCCGGTTTGGGGAACTTCCATTCAAAAAGACAGAAATGAATAATTTCAAATCATAAGGTTGCCCTAGAAAATAAAGCAGTTAAAATCAGTTTGACTGAATGAGCAGTCAATTTTCCTTCATGTTTTATTTTTCGACTTCATGAGAATAATGTCATATTTTATTCAAATGTATTTTAACGTGACATTATATAACAAAAATATCTATGGCAAGAGCAATCTTTAGCATTCTGTAAAAAAGGACAATATATACTGCACATTTGTTTATTTTACTAATAATTCACTGGAATGCATGAAGACTCGTTTTTCTCCTCAAATCCAAATGTCTCTTTCCAGGTTTGTTTTCACAGTTAAATACAATTTGGTCCCACTTTATATTAAGTGGCTTTAAGTACTATGTACTTACATAGAAAAATAAGTACAATGTATTTATTGTGTTCAGGTTGTATTGTAAAACACTTTTGCTGCTTTTGAGATGTGATACTGGTAAGGTTAGGGACAGGTGTGCTGGTATGGGTCGGTTTAAGGGTAGGTTAAGGTGTAAGGGAAGGGTCAACTGTGTAATTACAAATGTAATTACATCAATTGAGTACAGTTGTAATTACATGCAGGTATTTTCAAAATATAAGTACAATGTAAAAACATGTATGTACACAATAAGTCCGTTGTATCAATGTAGTAACTTCAATGTAAGTACATAGTACTTAAAGCCACTTAATATAAAGTGGGACCTTTTGATTAAGGCAACGTATGTTATATAATACAGATATATATTACTACAGTGATATTTAACTCGTCTGTTATTGCTGTGGAAAGAATAGCGCTTTTAGGGTTATTCATGGTCTGTTAAAAGTACCTTTTTAAAGCTTTTACACTTTTAAATGTCCTTTTAATGTTCGATGGTTGAAGGGTGAGTAGAATAATATCATCTCATTGTACCCAGTTTTCTTTAAAACAAAAAGAAAGAAAAAAAAACAAAAACGTATTGCTGCGTTTATAGAGCGAGCCTTTTACTGATTGTTTACAGCTTAGCGGAAGTTACATCGATAATTTGAACAAAGCACCTTGGGGCGTAGGAATAAGGTGGATAGTCATTAAACTATCTGTCTTTTCACCAGATTCAAGATGGTCTACTGAACAAAGCAGCCGGGACACATATAGCCAATCAGAAGACTCCTTCCCTCCATCTTGTCCCTTTGAAGACCTAAAACCAGAGCGCTGTGGTGGTGCAGGACTCATGTATGATGTTGGCAGAACCCTTGGGATCCACATCAAAGCTAATTCAACTGCTTCGGTACCTCAGTACAGTCTCAACACAGCTGATAGTTACATACAGGCAACCACGTCCCATAATGCACCCATCCATGGTATCCTGCAGTATACTCAGTGCTCACCGATGGGTCTTTCAGCGGGACATATGCCAGCTAATGCTGCTGCGGATTCTTCCTGTGTGCACCATGCTATGCGACCAGAGACTGTGTACCCTTATATGCCCCCAAAACACGACCAACATGTAGGGTAAGACACGTCTGCTGCATGTGCTGTTCTGCTTTGTTATGCAGTTTATTCAGCATATTCACAGTCTGCAGTTCTTGCTTTAACAGAAATTTCTCACAAAAACATAAGAAAAGAAGACGGTCAAACTCTTTTGAGGAGCACACAGAGCAGCAAATGGGCGCCGACCCGGTTTGGGCCAAACCGGCATTCTGTAAGTATTACATCATATTTGAGTCCAATCTTAGTCCATGGTCTATTTGCCACTCTATAAATGTTGCTTCGTGGCATTACATCTAGCAATATATTGGTCAGATCCAATAAAATGTACATACGGGTGATTTCACACTAGCGCTTTTGGTGTGCTGGGTTCATATAACATCACACTTCGGTTTGTTTGGATGATATGAATACTATTTTCTGAAGTAAGATGTACACCCGCAAAGTCTGCTTGTAAAATGGTGGTCTGGTTCATGTGAACAGTGCAGTTCGGTGCTTATATAAACACGATCATACTAAATTGCGGAAGTGAACCGCCATTGATGAGGTATGATTCGATAAAACTGTTTATTTGTGTTGTCACTCACTTTTCTGACAACTGGTACTGATATACTGTACTGCAAGCAGAGAGAATGTATGGGCCTAACTCATGCCTGTTTGCCTTCAGAATATTCAATATACAATAGCATTCCTGCAGCTCACACAGTAGAGCATGGCGCTAGCAACACCAAGGTTATTGATTCCATTACTACGCATTCCATTTTCAGATCTTGTTAAAAATATACACTTTTTGATGTGTTATATAAATCAGTAAAATTGTTTGTAATGATAGAGAAAAATATATTAAAAGAGAAACCAATATCTTTATTGTGAAGAGGCAATCACAGCGTCCTGCAGTGGTGACAGTGTAAAGACATTCCAATGAAAACGTTTCTCTGTTAAGGCTACACTACACGACTTTTAAAACCTGTACAACAAATTTGTACACTAGGCATTTTTAAGATTTTTAACAATTGCAGAATTTGTAAATGTTACAGTTGAAAACAGGGCATTATGCACTAAACCAGACTTCGTTGTTCAAAACACAACAGTCTCACAGAAACAAGTGCCTCGTTGCTCGGAGACGTTTGACAAATTATGTGTTCTAAAGTTATTGGGTCATTCTATAACTTATAGAATAAAACTATTGGTTTCAGTTTACAGTGATTATTCATAGAATGTTATATGTCAAAATATTAAACATGTTTTCTATTCTTCGACTTGATGGACTCATATTCTGGAGATTAGAAATGTGAGTCATCATACACTATGAGATTTTCTGTTAAATCTGTCAACTAAATTTGCACATTGTCTCTGACTCTCGGCAGCTTGCATAGACTTGTCGAGACTGCAATTAAGTCACAAAGTATATACCAGCCTGTACATATAATTTTGTGAATTTCTTTGCTTAATGTCTGTGTTGTCTTCAGGTCCCGAGAGTGGATCATATGAAGCACAGTCTTATGACAGCGATGCTACTGGTGGAAGTCCAGCAAGCAGTGTGCACCAGCTGCTCACATGGGACCAGTATCAGCCCAGTCAGTGGTGCTCACTCCACAACAGCAGATCTGAAACGTTGTGAGTAGCTCCCAAGACTTCCTAACCTGACAATTAATCGAGTAATATGATCTCTTTTTTTCTTTAAAGTGTAAATTGCAGGTTAACCACCACAACCAATTAATGTGTAAATTAAAGTGCTCAATATGTATATATGTAAACATTTCTGTCTTAAAATGCATTAAAATAACATTTATTAGGGTTTCTTCCATGGTTTCTTCAACGGTAGCATTTTTTACAGTTGCTGGGTGATGACGTCATAAGAGGGAGTAGCAACTCGTAAGCCCCCTTCACACAGCGCGTTGATCCCGGGAAATTGCCAGAACGCCTTCTGTGTGAACGCAAACACGAAAATAATTTAAGTGTAGACAAAGCTTTCATGCAGGATCTGGGTGCTTGCTGTGTGAAAAATCAATCGATAAACGCATATGGCAAAGGAAGTGCATTTAAACTCGCTTCAGCGCGTATTTATGTGGGAGGCGCGTGCACGCGAAGGGGAGTACGATTTGTCCGGGAGTCGGAAATCGGTACAACACTGGGATCGATGCCGGGTTGGGGAGATAGTAACATTGCCGTGATCAGTCCCAGCTTTTGCTGGCATCTACTGACAGAACGCGATATTGCCTGTGCTAAAACGCAACTAATTAGCGATGCTCATTGTCAGAAAGAAAAAGAGAGCTTGATGTCCCTATCGCTGTGTTTGACAGGTGTTTGTGTGGGCTATGCCACCCAGTGGGATCACCAGTGGAGGTGTGCTGCCGTGAGGTGAACGCGTTCTGGAGTTTAGTGGAGCAGCTCGACCCGCGACCTGCAAATCTGACCAGCCTCACGCAGCATATCCTGTTTTTTTGACGCATGCTGCCTGAACCCGTTTGTTTTGCGAATAGCTTACTCTCATTTCAGGCAGGATCACGGTTCTCGTGAAGCCAGCACACACGAGTATGTTTACAATTGAGTTATTTCATTCATCACTTCTGAATCTAAAAAAAAAAACAATATAACTGCTAGCCTACTTTTCATTGACTAACATTAACTCTAGGCTTGGAGTCCCTCTTATGACGTCACGCCCAGCCTAGTGGAAGGGAGCGGGAGTGCTTAAAACCACTGTAAAAGTACATTTCGGTATAAAAAAAACATACAAAACAATGGTGGGCGGTTCTTATCTTTATGTTTAATAAGCACATTGCATTATCTTCGTAAAAAATTTTACCTGCAATTTACACTTTAAAATGACTTAAAATACATATAACAACGAGGCAATAATAATAGGTTCAAATAAAGTATCAAAAGCATGTAATCCTTTGGTTTTATTGAACAGCACTGTTACAATACATCATGTAATATACATGACATAAACAGTTCACTATTATTAAAAAAATGCCTGGCGATTGTTGTTGTTACACTTTACAGCAGATTCAATATTGACCAAAAATGTAAATATCAATACCTCAAAAAATTCAAATTTAATTCCCCCTCAAACATAGTACAAAAAACCTCATTAAAGCACAACTGTAGTACAAAGGTTTCCATATCCTGCATCTCTTTAGTACTTAAACTCAACTGAGATCCTAGACCTGATAAATGCTTTAAACAACAATACACTATCTTGGCCATGTGTATTTGTAATCTTGTTTTTTCCATTTTTGCTTGGCCGACCATAAAATTAATCAACTGCCATTTAAATCTTTAATTGCGGTTAAATCCTGCCCCATAAATTAAAGCATTAGATGTGAAACTTTCCTTAAAACCTACAAACAATGTTTCTAGTAATACAAAAAGTGGTTTTAGCCAGATACTTTCCAGAAAACAATGTACAATCGTTTCTCTGAACCCACAAAAAACACAACCTTCACTGACATTGGGATTAATGATCGACACAAAAGCTTTAACAACAACAGCCCCCTTCAGGATTCTCCATTGCAGATCTCCTGATTTTTTCATCAATGGTGGTTTGTAATAAGACCTTCCAAAATGGTTTATCTTCATTTGCAATATCAAATCTCTCTCTCCAGACATTATCTATTTTATCCCACAGTGTTGACTTATACAATATTTTAACAAAACATTTGTAAATCACTTTTCCACTTATTTCATCCAATAATAAGTCCTGAAGCCCATTCAAGTTTAAAACAAAAAAAAACAGACATCTCCTTTAAATCTGGTGTGATCCAGTGCTTGGGAAAAGGGTCTCTCATATCAAGAAGCAAATTCTCTTCCTCATATCTTTGAAGAAGTGACAACTCCTCTGCTGCCAGCAGACTCCATGATAGTTGAGGTTTGTCGCATAGATTTTTGTCCTAATAAAGATGCCACAGCCTTAATGTCTTTCAATTCAGAGCCGGCCACTTTAATTATGTGACCCAGCTTTACAGTCTGGGTGTTACACAGTCTCTGAGAAAGATTCGGTATTTGTTCCGTCATGTCCAAACTAGCCCCCTCAATTAGAGGGTCCTCCAACAACCAGAACAGAGAGTTAACATTTTCTGGTCTTTTAATAATGAAAGATCCCCAAACTTTTAACAAACCATCGTAAAATGGAGACAGTCCACTCAAGTGTAGCTTCTTAGTATCCATGAGGAACAAAGCAGTATCTAGTCCAAGTCCATACCACATCCACAGAGCCTGTTAAAAACTTCTGAATGAACTGTAATAGGAATGTTGCATATCTGCTTGATAGAGACACCAGACCTTGTCCTCTCCCCTCTACTGGCAAAAAAGCACACTTTGAGGGACCTAGTGCAGCCTGTCCCAGAAGTCCTCCACTAATATTGTTTGTAAAAGTGATAATAGTCCTTTTGGGTTCTACACAAAAGAGCTTATGCCACATAGTAGAGGCTATTAAGTTGTTCAATATTAGTACTCTCCCTCTAAAAGATAGCTGGGAGTGAATCCATTTCCATTTCTTTAGTCTACCCTCCATTTTTTCTAGAAACCCATCCCAGTTTTTCTGCTGCTATATCTCCAAGATGCACTCCCAAATACTTAACCAGAGAGAGCACATCCATGTCTTATACCTCTACCAATTATAAAGGGGGCACTCAAACCACCATTGATTTTCAGTACGGTCTCAATGTCTTTGCACAATACTTTTATCATTGGACTAAAAGTGTACCCAAAAGAAAAGGCATTTAGTGTATTCCAAAGATATTGATGCTCTATTCGATCAAAGTCTTTTTCTTGATCAATTGAAATAAAGCCTATTTCAAGGTAATCCAGATATCCAGAGACATCCAGAATATCCCTGATAAAGTGAGCATCTGGTAGCGTGATCTAACCAGAGCCCCTTGTGTCTTTAGACCCAACAGGTCTATAACAAACGACTTTTTACACTTGAGAGCATCAATACATTTTTGTACCCCATTAACTTTTGCAAGTCAATAATTTCAGTTTAAAGTTTTCTGATTGGATGCGTAATATCCCTAGAGACATTGAAAGCATACTGTTGACACAATGTCTTAAGTCTTTAAAACAATTTGTCCTAGTTTTGAAAATTTCCCAAAACTTACAAAACACATCTCTAAAATTCATATCACCCAACAAAGATGCATTAAATTGCCAATAGACACTCTTTATTGTAACATTCGCTATAAACACTTCACATACAACCAAACAGTGATCTGAAAACCCAACTGGAGTAATCAAATTTTTTTTAACAATATTAAAATTACATCTAAAACAATAAAACCTATCAAGCCTGGCCATAGAGATACCATTATCTCTGCAGTGTGTCCATGTTTACTGCCTATTGTTATTGTTCAATTCTCTTCACACATTGCATAAACTGTGGATTACGATCAACTCACGTATTTCATTTTCATTTGTCAACAAACCAGAATCTGTACCCTTAACCCTCCCAGGGCACAATCGTTTGGTGTGACCTTCTTTGCCACACTCAAAACACTTCATTATACCAGAAGATGCAAAGATGACATAATCAAACCCGTCAATTTTGAAATTTGAATGCCACATTCAATTCATCCTCGCCATTGTTCAAAATCATACACACTTGCCGTCTAAAACAAACAACATGCTTAAGCAATGGAGATTTACAACCGAGCTGTACATTTTTTTCATTTGAGACATGGTCTTGCCATGCCTAGACAGCTTTTTTATCAGCAACTCATCCTTAAAGGAACACGCTGACTTTTTGGGACTTTAGCTTATTCACTGTATCCCTCAGAGTTAGATCATTTGTATAGTCACAGTGTGTACACATAACAAGGTCACATGAGATAGAACCATCTTCTAACCGTATATATTGGGAACTATATTCTCAGAAGCTGCTACTTGGGCGGAGTGATTAGCGCAACACTCTGAGCGAACTCTCTGCTCCTCACCACAGGGCTTCTCAGGTGCTGTGAACAAATCACTCTGCAGAAGTAACAGTTCTTCGCCTTCTGAGAACATAGTTCCCAGTATGTATACGGATAGAAGATGGTTGTGTCTCATGTGACCTTGTTTTTTGTACACGCTGTGACTATACAAATCACAACATGTAAATAGGAAAATGTTGGCGTTATTTTGTCACTTATTGGAAGCAGTATGCTAGCTGGAGCCATTTACCTCCAGTCTTTGTGCTAAGCTAGCGGTAGGTGCGTCAGACAGAGTTACAGCACGCACGAAGATGAAAAGGGTATGTATGGACTTATCTAACTCTGGGGGAAACGGTGAATAAGCTAAAGTCCAAAAAAGTCAACGTGTTCCTTTAATGAAGGGTGGAATATTAGAGAGGATTATTCTTTTCGCTGGTTGAATTATCAGTACTGCAGAAACCAGCGTATCTTGTATCACAACTCCACACTGAACAATACTATTCATTTTTTTCCATGGCCTCCAAGAAAATAACTACAGCGCCATTCATTTGGAAAGCGGACTCAATACTATCATAACCGACATTCTTCCCAACAGCCAAAGCACAATCCTCCACAGAACAATTAAAAGCAGACAGTACTTTAATGCCATGCCTGCGTGAAATTTGGTCAAAACTTTGACCGGGGCACCGCCATGGGCACGACCTGCAGCCAACGCCGGCCTACGGCATTCTCTTAATTATACTTCAGGCACTAATTATTTTCCTCAAAAATTTTATACCAATACTTAAAAACAAGCAACACAACACGCTTGTGAAAGAACATTTTGGGAAAAAACAGGAATAGAGAGAAAAGCTCACTCTCACCACAGCAGCGTTCTCATTCACACGCTCCTCGCAACACTTATTCCATACATGCGCATGAGAGAGCTTTGTGAGCAAAAAACTCAACTTGATACTTTAGAAGTCACAAAATTATGGAAGCATAAATTGAACTGGAAAATTCCATACCATATATGCATTAATGGTTCTAGAAAATTCCAGAAAGTTCTAGAAAGTTTTAGGAAGGAACTTACTAATAAACAGTACGTTTGTTATGGTTGCGAATTTTGTTTTGTCTGGGGTGACCCTTTTTTAAACTTCAAAGGAATTAAGGCTTTTTTCATTGTTTTTAAGCAAATGTTGATTGATTTATTATACAGGAAATCTTTTATTTGAAAAATAGTCAAAAAGTTATAACCCTATATGCTCACTCATTATCTTGACATCTTATACTGTCCCATTTTTTGTGTAGACCACCTCCAGGTTACCATGTGGACACTGATAAGGGCTTCAGCTACTCCACAGCTGATGAAGCCTTTGTGTGTCAGAAGAAGAACCACTTTCAGGTTACGGTTCACATTGGGATGGTTGGAGATCCCAGATTTGTCAGAACCCCAGCAGGTCTCATGCCCGTGGAGAGCTTCTACGTGAAGGTGTTTGGGGTCAAGGTAGTGACAACATGGCTGAAAACCTTACGGAAACATTTATTTTCTGAATGCAGATGGTTTGTTTGACGCTTGAACCCTTTTGTAGTTTGAAGCACAGAACCATTTCATCACCATCGAGCAGTCTCAGTCAGATCGCAGCAAGAAGCCTTTCCTGCCGGTCAGGTGAGTGTCAGGATCTTTAAAATGAAGTATGTGGAAAAACATATTTATAATGTGTAATTTATTCAGTTTTTTTGGTGTAACATCTCTCTTAGAGTAAATCTGCCAGGAGACACAATCACCAAGGTGACATTAGGACGCTTACACTTCTGTGAAACGACTGCGAATAACATGAGGAAAAAGGGCAAACCCAATCCTGATCAGAGGTTAGTTACAAACAAATTTGCTTGTTCTTTTGAATGTTTAACCTTTGGACATACAGATTCTTAGATGTTTAAGGAGAATAATCTTCCAAACATAACTTTTAATAAGATTTATTGATGAGTTTATCTATAGACTACTGAAACAAAGGTCTTTTGGACTGATCTTTAAGGATGCAATCTTCTTACCTTTCTGGGTACCTTTCGGATCCAAAATGGGTCATGATTCTGTTTTTACAGAGTAGCTTGATCAGTTCACAGTTCACAGCTGCTCCAAGTGAACTCATATGCTGTATGTTTGAGTCGCTTAAATACAAATGGCAATATTTTTTGTGAAACCTGAGAGAAAATTTCACTCTAACAAAAGTCAATAAAACCACGGAAATAATGACACCCTTGGTGAAGCAAAGCTAGTAATGCAGCAGACAACAGCTCATAAAAAGAAATAAGAAAGAAAAGAGTCAGACACTTAATAAATTAAACAAATTTAAATAAACAAAAGCAAATAAAGAAAACACATTCAAAGTCAATTTACTAAATTAAACGTAACGAATATGAAAGAGAATTTACAATATACGGTACTCAAAATAAACAAAATATGAATACTGCAAACACATAAAAAAAAGAAAATAAACAAATGCACTGTCAGCAATGCAGAAACACACCAAACACCAAGCTAACTCCAATACACCTGGAGATCGTTTCAGTCAGACCCAGACAAACAGAATCAAATAATAACTACAAAACAAGTCTACGAAAACAAAAATAAAGAAAACTAACAGCAAACATAAATAGACATTCAAGCCCACTTAGGCATATTTAACACGGCTTTATGGCTTAAAGAGCGAGGGGTGGGGAGAGAGCTGTTTTAAGATGACTGCTCACTCCTTAACGTCCGAAAAGGACCTGATGATACAATGAAATACTTTGACGGCATATACCAAAAATCATTCAACAGCAGGTTCCGACCAGGGCTACGTTAAGCTGCAATGCCACACCGATGGTGGCCCTGAAGGCACACCGTACTGAAACAAATGACTGGGAGTAAGCAGCACCCCACATGCACACGGATTCTCAGTAACCAAACGTCACACTCCGTAGTCCGTAGCAACAATGCAAAGGGGCGGGCTTTCGACCATGACGCACTCCAAGAGGCATGAACAAGTTTATATAAGCCAATGGGCGATAGCTCATTGGCCACATATCAAATGATAGTGACGTGTTGAGAATGTCACATGACCTCACTGCACCAGCTTGATAATGGCAGTGAATTGTAGCCAACAGTTTGAAGCTCAAAAAAGTAAATCCATCCATCATAAAAGTGCTCAACACAGCTCTGGGTGGTTAATAGTCAAGTCAGGTCAAGTCAAGTCAAGAATATTTATATAGCGCTTTTCACAACACAGATTGCACCAAAGCAGCTTTACAGTATCAATCAAAACAACAAAACAATGTTCAACCTCCACGTTTGGTAGGGCTGATCAATGGTATTAATGATTGGTTAATTAATTTGAATATCCCCAACTGAGCAAGCCAAACACAACAGTGGCAAGGAACCGAAAACTCCATCAAGTGACCTAATGGTGTCAAAAAACTCCATCAAGTGACCTAATGGTGTCAAAAAACTCCATCAGGTGACCTAATGGAGAAAAAAACAACCTTGGGAGAACCCAGGCTCAGTCGGGGGCCAGTTCTCCTCTGGCAAACTAGAGGCCGGATTTACAGTAACTAAGATAAAAATGTATATGAATGTCTCTAAACAGACGTTAAACGCGAACCTGTGATAACCTGTGCGTTCACATGCGCATTAAGAATTTATTCTATAGTTATGTGCGTTTGAATATACGTGCGCAGGTTTGAAATTCCCTACAAAACCAAGCCTGAACAAACTACTTGTCTTGTCTATAAATTTGATACAGAATTTTGTTTTTATTTTATCACTTCGGGTAGGTACGCAAAATGAAATTCACAATGCTTTATCTGTAGAGTGGGAAAGGGATCCTCCATAGGGAGAGGCTAGTTGGCACTTCAGCACTGCATTGTCATCGGGTCCAGGCGAAGCTCCTCGTCAGATCTGGATACGGCCTGGATCCGGCAGGCTGCGGGAAAACCTCGGGATAAACAGAGACACTCAAATTAGCGTAGATGCCATTCTTCTTATGATGTAACGAGTACATCAGGATTTAAGGGAAGTGTTCCCAGTTCCGGCTGACCTAATCTATGCAGCCTAACATTGAATTATAGAAGTCTATAATGTATTATGTGTATGCTAGGGCAAAGAGATGTGTCTTTAATCGAGCTTTGAACTGACAGAGTGTGTCTGCTTCTCGGACAATGGTAGGAAGACTATTCCAAAGTTTTGGTGCTAAATAGGAAAAGGATCTACCGCCAGCAGTTGATTTTGATATTCTAGGTATTATTAACTGGCCGGAATATTGAGATCGCAATAGACGTGAAGGACTATAATGCGTTAAGAGCTCGCTCAAGTACTGTGGAGCTAAACCATTTAGTGCTTTGTAAGTAATCAACAATATTTACTAATTAATATTATACGATTAATAGGCAGCCAATGCAGTGTTGACAGAACCGGGCTAATATGGTCATACTTCCTGGTTCTGGTAAGAACTCGAGCTGCTGCGTTTTGAACTAGCTGTAGTTTGTTTATTAAGCGTGCAGGGCAACCACCCAGTAGAGCATTACAATAATCTAGTCTTGATGTCATGAACGCATGAACTAATTGTTCCGCATTTGTCAATGAGAGCATATGACGTAATTTAGATATATTTAGAGGAAGAAACTGCGGTATGCTCATCTGGCCACTGAAGCAGAACAGCGAGGATGGAGAGTCCAGGTTTATCCAGTGGAAGTGGGTTGTCGAGGTTTTGTGGCACAGTCTACAACCCGGTTCCTCAGAGACGTCGGATTCAGCGGCCAAGAGTTGTGTCGCACAGTAAAGAACTTATCTGAAGCAGCAGAAAGGAGCAGCAACTGGCTGTGGTTGAGAAGGAAGATTCTAGCTGGCTGTGTACAGGCCGCCACGCTACGGTTTCGTAGAATTCTTGAAAAACTTGAAGAGTCTGTTGGTTTATTTGTATAGGTTGTATAGTATTTACAGTCATTACATTCCTGTGTATATTGCGTGAATGACGGGTGGTTGGGTAGATATTGTGTTTTGCGGTAGGTGGTATGCCATACGGAACCGTTGCCACTGAAATTGCTTTAACGCACCAGTGGGGCTCGACAGCCTTAGTCAAACGGGTTGGCGCGTATGGTTGGGTTGCGGAGAGATTGTGAGATTGTGGTTAGGTCATTACGTTCGTCATTACGTTAGTCATTACGTTCCTGTGTATATTGCGTGAATGACGGGTGGTTGGGCAGATATTGTGTTTTGCGGTAGGTGGTATGCCATACGGAACCGTTGCCACTGAAGCTGCTTTAACGCACCAGTGGGGCTCGACAGCCTTAGTCAAACGGGTTGGCGCGTATGGTTGGGTTGCGGAGAGATTGTGAGATTGTGGTTAGGTCTCAGCAGCAGGAGGGAAGTAGAGGTCAGTAAGCTGGGCTGAGTTGAGTGGGGGACGGAGGGGGGTGACTCTGGGACGCCAGAGTCACTGTCGAGCCCTCTTGAGGTGTCGTGGGCTAGTCGACGAAACACTGAGGATGGAAGGTGCCCACTTGAAGACCCTAGAGATGTCCCCTACTCGGCTCAATCCAGACGGTTGTCGTGTTGGTCCACTAGGGAGACCACACTGTAGTTGCAGCCGTCGTGTGTGCTGACGCGCCAAGTACACTGCAGCCGTTAACGCCGGACAGAAGGGGAGTCACACCCTCATATGGAAAGAAGCGTAAATGGATGGAGAAGCATAGTTTACTGTAAAGCTACGTCTTAGTGTTGCATATCTTGGCGAAAGCCGAGTACAAATCAGCATGAAGTTTTAACATCTACTCTCGTGTAATGGAAATCATTTTAAGATGGAAAAATGCGGTTTTACAGATACTAGATACGTGACTTTCAAATGAAAGATTGGCATTAAAGAGCAATTGGCCCTTATAATAAAGCCCTTCTGAAGCAAAGCGATGAGTTTGTGTAAGAAAAATATTAATATTTAACATGTTACAAAATACAATTCTAGCTTCTGGCCAAACGCAGTCTACCTGGGCCTAAAGCGCAACTTATGATGTCAGAAGTAGCGTTGTGTGTCATGGCGTAGCGTAAATATCAGCAATATGTTGCATTACTCGCATAAGTTGCGCTTAGACTTAATCCGGTGCGTTTGGCCGAAACGACACGCGTTTAAAGAAATGGCAGAATTCACATACAGTGCTTGTTAGGTCTCACCTTTAAGAATGTTAGTTGCCTGCGGTGTGAGTTTCCCCTTTAAGGGATTGATGTTTGCTTTTGAGTAGTTTTGGATTATTAAAGCGTTAGCCGGTTCACGGCTTTTCATCCAGTTTTGATGTCGTCTCTGTTCATTTAATCAGACGAACACCTACAACACATTGGATATTTACGATTTGAGATCCGTGTGGCCCTGACCTTCTACCGAGCAGATTCAATCATTCATAACACACCTCATAACACAGGAAAATCTGATAAGATAATCTGTACAACCATCAAGATAATCAGGACTTTACCTAGGATTGTCAGCTTGTAAACAATGTCACGTAATGCTATATTTACCTTAGTAAAAACATTGAATGACCATAAACTCGATAGTTAGCTAGAAAAATCAACTCTGGAGAGGAGCATTTAGCAAAATAAAAAATGCACTATATTACTTATTCATTATAATTTGACTCATATCATTAAAACATTTTTATTAAGTTGGCTTGGAAAAGCCAACTTACTGAAATCCTATTTAAACTTATTATTAAGTTGGCTTGGAAAAGCCAACTTACTGAAATCCTATTTAAACTTATTATTAAGTTGGCTTGGAAAAGCCAACTTACTGAAATCCTATTTAAACTTATTATTAAGTTGGCTTGGAAAAGCCAACTTACTGAAATCCTATTTAAACTTATTATTATTCTTCTTCTTCTTATTTTTCTTACCCAAAAAATTCTGACTCTAACTCGTCCTAGAGCTTTAACTCTACAAACTCCAAACTCGGGTCAGACCTTCAGACTGTTCTGACTCGGTGTGCTATATCTTTTCAAACTGATTTGACTTTCAGATTTCTTAAAAATTAATATTAAAAATCATAAAAATCCCATTGACTTTCATTGCAACAGTTCAAATTGAGCCAAGACTACGGTGGCCCAGCAGTGGACACCAAATAAACTCAAATCTAAACTCCCTGAAGCCCTAGACTCAATTAAACTACCATTCTATATGTACTAATAAACTTATTATCTATCTATCTATCTATCTATCTATCTATCTATCTATCTATCTATCTATCTATCTATCTATCTATCTCTTTCAACTATCTATCTCTCTTTCTATCTATACATCTCTTTCTTTCTTTCTTTCTAACTAATCTATTTTTTCTTTCATTCTAACTAATCTATCTTTTTTCTTTCTAACTAATCTATCTTTCTTTCTAACTGATCTATCTTTTTTCTTTCTAACTACTCTATCTTTCTTTCATTCTAACTAATCTATCTTTCTTTCTAACTAATCTATCTTTCTTTCTTTCTAACTACTCTATCTTTCTTTCATTCTAACTAATCTATCTTTCTTTCTAACTAATCTATCTTTCTTTCTAACTAATCTATCTTTCTTTCTAACTAATCTATCTTTCTTTCTAACTAATCTTTCTTTCTTTCTAACTACTCTATCTTTCTTTCATTCTAACTAATCTATCTTTCTTTCTAACTAATCTATCTTTCTTTCTAACTAATCTATATATCTTTCTTTCTAACTTATCTATCTTTCTTTCTAACTAATCTATCTTTCTTTCTTTCTAACTACTCTATCTTTCTTTCATTCTAACTAATCTATCTTTCTTTCTAACTAATCTAACTTTCTTTCTAACTAACTAATCTATCTTTCTTTCTTTCTTTCTAACAAATCTATTTATCTTTCTTTCTAACTAATCTATCTATCTATCTATCTTTCTTTCTAATCTATCTTTCTTTCTTTCTAACTAATCGAACTTTCTTTCTAAATAATCTATCTTTCTTTCTTTCTAACTACTCTATCTTTCTTTCATTCTAACTAATCTATCTTTCTTTCTAACTAATCTATCTATCTTTCTTTCTAACTAATATATCTTTCTTTCTAACTAATCTTTCTTTCTTTCTAACTAATCTATCTATCTTTCTTTCTAACTTATCTATCTTTCTTTCTAACTAATCTATCTTTCTTTCTAACTAATCTATCTTTCTTTCTTTCTAACTACTCTATCTTTCTTTCATTCTAACTAATCTATCTTTCTTTCTAACTAATCTAACTTTCTTTCTAACTAACTAATCTATCTTTCTTTCTTTCTTTCTAACAAATCTATTTATCTTTCTTTCTAACTAATCTATCTATCTATCTATCTTTCTTTCTAATCTATCTTTCTTTCTTTCTAACTAATCGAACTTTCTTTCTAAATAATCTATCTTTCTTTCTTTCTAACTACTCTATCTTTCTTTCATTCTAACTAATCTATCTTTCTTTCTAACTAATCTATCTATCTTTCTTTCTAACTAATATATCTTTCTTTCTAACTAATCTTTCTTTCTTTCTAACTACTCTATCTTTCTTTCTTTCTAACTACTCTATCTTTCTTTCATTCTAACTAATCTATCTTTCTTGCTAACTAATCTATCTTTCTTTTTTCTAACTACTCTATCTTTCTTTCATTCTAACTAATCTATCTTTCTTTCTAACTAATCTATCTTTCTTTCTTTCTAACTAATCTATCTATCTTTCTTTCTAACTAATCTATCTATCTTTCTTTCTAATTTATCTATCTTTCTTTCTAACTAATCTATCTTTCTTTCTTTCTAACTACTCTATCTTTCTTTCATTCTAACTAATCTATCTTTCTTTCTAACTAATCTAACTTTCTTTCTAACTAACTAATCTATCTTTCTTTCTTTCTTTCTTTCTAACTAATCTATTTATCTTTCTTTCTAACTAATCTATCTTTCTTTCTAATCTATCTTTCTTTCTTTCTAACTAATCTAACTTTCTTTCTAACTAATCTATCTATCTTTCTTTCTTTTTAACTAATCTATCTTTTATTCTAACAAATCTATTTTTCTTTCTTTCTAACTAATCCATCTTTTCGTTTTGACTAATCTATCTTTCTTTCTAACTAATCTATCTATCTTTCTTTCTTTCTAACTAATCTATCTTTCCTTCATTCTAACAAATCTCTTTCTTTCTTTCTAACTAATCTATCTTTTTTCTTTCTAACTAATCTATCTATCTTTCTTTCTTTTTAACTAATCTATCTTTTATTCTAACAAATCTATTTTTCTTTCTTTCTAACTAAACTATCTATCTTTCTTTCTTTCTAACTAATCTATCTTTCTTTTTCTTTCTAACTAATCTCTTTCTTTCTTTCTTTCTAACTAATCTATCTTTCTTTCTCACTAATCTTTTTTTCTTTCTTTCTTTCTAACTAATCTATCTTTCTCACTAATCTATCTTTCTTTCTTTCTTTCTTACTAATCTATCTTTCTTTCCTTTTTTCTTTCTAACTAATCTATCTTTCTTTCTTTCTTACTAATCTTTTTTCTTTCTTTTTTTCTAACTAATCTATCTTTCTTTCTTTCTTTCTAACTAATCTTTTTTTCTTTCTTTCTAACTAATCTATCTTTCTTTCTTTCTAACTTATCTATATTTCTTTCTTTCTTTCTTACTTTCTTTCTTTCTTTCATTCTTTCTTTCATTCTTTCTTTCTTTCTAACTAATCTATCTTTCTTTCTTACTAATATTTTTTTCTTTCTTTCTTTCTTTCTAACTAATCTATCTTTCTAACTAATCTTTCTTTCTTTCTTTTTAATTAACTTTCTTTCTTTCTTTCTAACTAATCTATCTATCTTTCTATCTTTCTTTCTACCTAATCTATCTTTCTTTCTTTCTTTTTAATTAACTTTCTTTCTTTCTTTCTTTCTAACTAATCTATCTTTCTTTCTTTCTAACTAATCTATCTTTCTTTTTCTTTCTAACTAATCTCTTTCTTTCTTTCTTTATAACTAATCTATCTTTCTTTCTCACTAATCTTTTTTTCTTTCTTTCTTTCTAACTAATCTATCTATCTTTCTATCTTTCTTACTAATCAATCTTTCTTTCTTTCTTACTAATTTATCTTTCTTTCTTTCTTTCTTACTAATCTATCTTTCTTTCCTTTTTTCTTTCTAACTAATCTATCTTTCTTTTTCTTTCTAACTAATCTCTTTCTTTCTTTCTTTCTAACTAATCTAACTTTCTTTCTAACTAATCTATCTATCTTTCTTTCTTTTTAACTAATCTATCTTTTATTCTAACAAATCTATTTTTCTTTCTTTCTAACTAATCCATCTTTTCGTTTTGACTAATCTATCTTTCTTTCTAACTAATCTATCTATCTTTCTTTCTTTCTAACTAATCTATCTTTCCTTCATTCTAACAAATCTCTTTCTTTCTTTCTAACTAATCTATCTTTTTTCTTTCTAACTAATCTATCTATCTTTCTTTCTTTTTAACTAATCTATCTTTTATTCTAACAAATCTATTTTTCTTTCTTTCTAACTAAACTATCTATCTTTCTTTCTTTCTAACTAATCTATCTTTCTTTTTCTTTCTAACTAATCTCTTTCTTTCTTTCTTTCTAACTAATCTATCTTTCTTTCTCACTAATCTTTTTTTCTTTCTTTCTTTCTAACTAATCTATCTTTCTCACTAATCTATCTTTCTTTCTTTCTTTCTTACTAATCTATCTTTCTTTCCTTTTTTCTTTCTAACTAATCTATCTTTCTTTCTTTCTTACTAATCTTTTTTCTTTCTTTTTTTCTAACTAATCTATCTTTCTTTCTTTCTTTCTAACTAATCTTTTTTTCTTTCTTTCTAACTAATCTATCTTTCTTTCTTTCTAACTTATCTATATTTCTTTCTTTCTTTCTTACTTTCTTTCTTTCTTTCATTCTTTCTTTCATTCTTTCTTTCTTTCTAACTAATCTATCTTTCTTTCTTACTAATATTTTTTTCTTTCTTTCTTTCTTTCTAACTAATCTATCTTTCTAACTAATCTTTCTTTCTTTCTTTTTAATTAACTTTCTTTCTTTCTTTCTAACTAATCTATCTATCTTTCTATCTTTCTTTCTACCTAATCTATCTTTCTTTCTTTCTTTTTAATTAACTTTCTTTCTTTCTTTCTTTCTAACTAATCTATCTTTCTTTCTTTCTAACTAATCTATCTTTCTTTTTCTTTCTAACTAATCTCTTTCTTTCTTTCTTTATAACTAATCTATCTTTCTTTCTCACTAATCTTTTTTTCTTTCTTTCTTTCTAACTAATCTATCTATCTTTCTATCTTTCTTACTAATCAATCTTTCTTTCTTTCTTACTAATTTATCTTTCTTTCTTTCTTTCTTACTAATCTATCTTTCTTTCCTTTTTTCTTTCTAACTAATCTATCTTTCTTTTTCTTTCTAACTAATCTCTTTCTTTCTTTCTTTCTAACTAATCTATCTTTCTTTCTCACTAATCTTTTTTTCTTTCTTTCTTTCTAACTAATCTATCTTTCTCACTAATCTATCTTTCTTTCTTTCTTTCTTACAAATTTTTCTTTCTTTCCTTTTTTCTTTCTAACTAATCTATCTTTCTTTCTTTCTTACTAATCTTTTTTTCTTTCTTTTTTTCTAACTAATCTATCTTTCTTTCTTTCTTTCTAACTAATCTTTTTTCTTTCTTTCTAACTAATCTATCTTTCTTTCTAACTTATC
This sequence comes from Semotilus atromaculatus, assembly GCA_031834385.1. Lineage (NCBI taxonomy): Eukaryota > Metazoa > Chordata > Actinopteri > Cypriniformes > Leuciscidae > Semotilus > Semotilus atromaculatus. Next base: position 4,003,346 of record JAULUF010000040.1, on the reverse strand, counting down.
TATATTTCTTTCTTTCTTACTTTCTTTCTTTCTTTCATTCTTTCTTTCATTCTTTCTTTCTTTCTTTCTAACTAATCTATCTTTCTTTCTTACTAATCTTTTTTTCTTTCTTTCTTTCTAACTAATCTATCTTTCTAACTAATCTTTCTTTCTTTCTTTTTAATTAACTTTCTTTCTTTCTTTCTAACTAATCTATCTATCTTTCTATCTTTCTTTCTACCTAATCTATCTTTCTTTCTTTCTTTTTAATTAACTTTCTTTCTTTCTTTCTAACTAATCTATCTTTCTTTCTTTCTAACTAATCTATCTTTCTTTTTCTTTCTAACTAATCTCTTTCTTTCTTTCTTTATAACTAATCTATCTTTCTCACTAATCTTTTTTTCTTTCTTTCTAACTAATCTATCTATCTTTCTATCTTTCTTACTAATCAATCTTTCTTTCTTTCTTACTAATTTATCTTTCTTTCTTTCTTTCTTACTAATCTATCTTTCTTTCCTTTTTTCTTTCTAACTAATCTATCTTTCTTTCTTTCTTACTAATCTTTTTTCTTTCTTTTTTTCTAACTAATCTATCTTTCTTTCTTTCTTTCTAACTAATCTTTTTTTCTTTCTTTCTAACTAATCTATCTATCTTTCTTTCTTTCTTTCTAACTAATCTATCTATCTTTCTATCTTTCTTTCTACCTAATCTATCTTTCTTTCTTTCTTTTTAATTAACTTTCTTTCTTTCTTTCTAACTAATCTATCTTTATTTTTCTTTCTAACTAATCTCTTTCTTTCTTTCTTTCTAACTAATCTATCTTTCTTTCTCACTAATCTTTTTTTCTTTCTTTTCAACTAATCTATCTATCTTTCTTACTAATCAATCTTTTTTCTTTCTTACTAATTTATCTTTCTTTCTTTCTTTCTTACTAATCTATCTTTCTTTCCTTTTTTCTTTCTAACTAATCTATCTTTTTTTCTTTCTTTTTTTCTAACTAATATATCTTTCTTTCTTTCTAACTTATCTATATTTCTTTCTTTCTTTATTTCTTACTAATCTATCTTTCTTTCTTACTAATCTTTTTTTCTTTCTTTCTTTCTAACTAATCTATCTTTCTAACTAATCTTTCTTTCTTTCTTTTTAATTAACTTTCTTTCTTTCTTTCTAACTAATCTATCTATCTTTCTATCTTTCTTTCTACCTAATCTATCTTTCTTTCTTTCTTTTTAATTAACTTTCTTTCTTTCTTTCTTTCTAACTAATCTATCTTTCTTTCTTTCTAACTAATCTATCTTTCTTTTTCTTTCTAACTAATCTCTTTCTTTCTTTCTTTATAACTAATCTATCTTTCTCACTAATCTTTTTTTCTTTCTTTCTAACTAATCTATCTTTCTTTCTATCTTTCTTACTAATCAATCTTTCTTTCTTTCTTACTAATTTATCTTTCTTTCTTTCTTTCTTACTAATCTATCTTTCTTTCCTTTTTTCTTTCTAACTAATCTATCTTTCTTTCTTTCTTACTAATCTTTTTTCTTTCTTTTTTTCTAACTAATCTATCTTTCTTTCTTTCTAACTAATCTTTTTTTCTTTCTTTCTAACTAATCTATCTATCTTTCTTTCTTTCTTTCTAACTAATCTATCTATCTTTCTATCTTTCTTTCTACCTAATCTATCTTTCTTTCTTTCTTTTTAATTAACTTTCTTTCTTTCTTTCTAACTAATCTATCTTTCTTTTTCTTTCTAACTAATCTCTTTCTTTCTTTCTTTCTAACTAATCTATCTTTCTTTCTCACTAATCTTTTTTTCTTTCTTTCTAACTAATCTATCTATCTTTCTTACTAATCAATCTTTTTTCTTTCTTACTAATTTATCTTTCTTTCTTTCTTTCTTACTAATCTATCTTTCTTTCCTTTTTTCTTTCTAACTAATCTATCTTTTTTTCTTTCTTTTTTTCTAACTAATATATCTTTCTTTCTTTCTAACTTATCTATATTTCTTTCTTTCTTTATTTCTTACTAATCTATCTTTCTTTCTAACTAATCTATCTATCTTTCTTTCTTTCTTTCTAACTAATCTATCTTTCTTACTAATCTTTTTTTCTTTCTTTTTAACTAATCTATCTTTCTTTCTTTCTTACTAAACTATAAACTAATTAAACTTTAAACTTCTTTAAACTTCTTCAAACTTATTGGTCCAAACTTTCACAAGCCAACTTAAAGTTTGTCTCGACGAACTTTTTCTAGTTATTAAGTTGGCTTGGAAAAGCCAACTTACTGAAATCCTATTTAAACTTATTATTATTCTTCTTCTTCTTATTTTTCTTACCCAAAAAATTCTGACTCTAACTCGTCCTAGAGCTTTAACTCTACAAACTCCAAACTCGGGTCAGACCTTCAGACTGTTCTGACTCGGTGTGCTATATCTTTTCAAACTGATTTGACTTTCAGATTTCTTAAAAATTAATATTAAAAATCATAAAAATCCCATTGACTTTCATTGCAACAGTTCAAATTGAGCCAAGACTACGGTGGCCCAGTAGTGAACAACACAAAAACTCAAATCTAAACTCCCTGAAGCCCTAGATTCAATTAAACTACCATTCTATATGTACTAATGAACTTTATCTATCTATCTATCTATCTATCTATCTATCTATCTATCTATCTATCTATCTATCTATCTATCTATCTATCTTTCTAACTTATCTTTCTTTCTTTCTAACTAATCTTTCTTTCTTTCTACCTAATCTTTCTTTATTTCTTTCTTTCTTACTAATCTATCTTTCTTTCAAACTAATCTTTCTTTCTTTCAAACTAATCTTTCTTTCTTTCTAACTAATATTTCTTTCTTGCTAACTGATCTATCTTTCTTTCTTTCTAACTAATCTTTCTTTCTTTCTAACTAATCTATCTTTCTTCTTTCTAACTAATCTATCTTTCTTTCTAACTAATCTACCTTACTTTCTTTCTAACTAATCTATCTTTCTTTCTAACTAATCTATCTATCTTTCTTTCTTTCTAACTACTCTATCTTTCTTTCTTTCTAACTTTTCTATCTTTCTAACTAATCTCTTTCTTTCTAACCAATCTTTCATTCTTTCTTTCTTACTTTCTTTTATTCTTTCTTTCTAACTAATCTATCTTTTTTCTTTCTAACTAATCTTTCTTTCTTTCTAACTAATCTATCTATCTTTCTTTCTTTCTAACTAATCTATCTATCTTTCTTTCATTCTAACTAATCTTTTCTTTCTTTCTAACTAATCTCTATCTTTCAAACTAATCTATCTTTCTTTCTAACCAATTTTTCTTTCTTTCTTTCTTTCTTTCTTTCTTTCTTTCTTTTTTTCTTTCTAACTAATCTATCTTTCTTTCTAACTAATCTTTCTTTCTTTCTAACTAATCTTTCTTTCTTTCTAACTAATCTATCTTTCTTTCTTTCTAAATAATCTATCTTTCTTTCTAACTAATCTATCTATTTTTCTTTCTAACTACTTTATCTTTATTTCTAACTAATCTATCGTTCTTTATTCCTTTCTTTCTTTCTTACTAATCTATCTTTCTTTCTTTCTAACCAATCTATCATTCTTTCTTTCTTTCTAACTAATCTTTCTTTCTTTCTAACTAATCTATCTATCTTTCTTTCTAACTAATCTATCTTTCTTTCTTTCTAACTAATCTATCTTTTTTTTCTAACTAATCTATCTATCTTTCTTTCTAACTAATATATCTTTCTTTCTTTCTAACTAATCTATCTTTCTTTCTTTCTAACTAATCTATCTATCTATCTATCTATCTTTCTTTCTAACTAATCTATCTCTTTCTTTCTAACTAACTAGTCTTTCTAACTAATCTATCTTTCTTTCTTTCTTTCTTTCTAACTAATCTATGTTTCTTTCTTTCTAACTAATCCATCTTTCTTTATATCTTTCTTACTAACTAATCTATCTTTCTTTCTAACCAATCTTTCTTTCTTTCTTTCTTTCTTTTTTCATTCTTTCTATCTAATCTATCTTTCTTTCTTTCTAACTAATCTATCTTTCTTTCTAACTAATCTATCTATCTTTCTTTCTAACTAATCTATCTTTCTTTCTTTCTAACTAATCTATCTATCTATCTATCTTTCTAACTAATCTATCTTTCTTTCTAACTAATCTATCTTTCTTTCTAACTAATCTATCTATCTTTCTTTCTAACTAATCTATCTTTCTTTCTTTCTAACTAATCTATCTATCTATCTATCTTTCTAACTAATCTATCTTTCTTTCTAACTAATCTATCTTTCTTTCTTTCTAACTAATCTATCTTTCTTTCTTTCTAACTAACTAATCTATGTTTCTTTCTTTCTAACTAATCTATCTTTCTTTCTATCTTTCTAACTAATCTATCTTTCTTTCTTTCTAACTAATCTATCTATCTATCTATCTTTCTAACTAATCTATCTTTCTTTCTAACTAATCTATCTTTCTTTCTTTCTAACTAATCTATCTTTCTTTCTTTCTAACTAACTAATCTATGTTTCTTTCTTTCTAACTAATCTATCTTTCTTTCTATCTTTCTAACTAATCTATCTTTCTTTCTAACCAATCTTTCTTTCTTTCTTTCTTACTTTCTTTCTTTCTAACTAATCTATCTTTTTCTTTCTAACTAATCTATCTATCTTTCTTTCTAACTAATCTTTCTTTCTTTCTAACCAATCTATCTTTCTTTCTTTCTAACTAATCTTTCTTTCTTTCTTTCTAACTTATCTATCTATCTTTCTAACTAATCTATCTTTCTTTCTTTCTAACTAATCTATCTTTCTTTCTAACTAATCTATCTTACTTTCTAACTAATTTATCTTTCTTTCTTTCTAACTAATCTATCTTTCTTTTTTTCTAACTAATCTATCTTTCTAGCTAATCTATCTTTCTTTCTATCAAATCCATCTTTGTTTTTTAAATAATTTATCTTTCTTTATTTCTAACTAAGTTATCTTTCTTTCTAACTAATCTATCTTTCTTTCTAACTAATCTATCTTTCTAACTAATCTATCTTTCTTTCTAACAAATCTCTTTCTTTGTTTTTTAACTAATCTATCTTTCTTTCTAACTAATTTATCTTTCTTTCTAACTAATCTATCTTTCTTTCTAACTAATCTATCTTTCTTTCTTTCTAATCTATCTTTCTTTCTTTCTAACTAATCTATCTTACTTTCTTTCTTTCTTTTTAATTAACTTTCTTTCTTTCTTTCTTTCTAACTAATCTATCTTTCTTTCTTTCTAACTGATCTATCTTTCTTTTTCTTTCTAACTAATCTATCTTTCTTTCTTTCTAACTAATCTTTCTTTCTTTCTTACTAATCTATCTTTCTTTCTTTCTTTCTAACTAATCTATCTTTCTTTCTTACTAATATTTTTTTCTTTCTTTCTTTCTAACTAATCTATCTTTCTAACTAATCTTTCTTTCTTTCTTTCTTTTTAATTAACTTTCTTTCTTTCTTTCTTTCTAACCAATCTATCTTTCTTTCTTTCTAACTAATCTATCTTTCTTTTTCTTTGTAACTAATCTATCTTTCTTTCTTTCTAACTAATCTTTCTTTCTTTCTTACTAATCTTTTTTTCTTTCTTTCTTTCTAACTAATCTATCTATCTTTCTTTCTTTCTTTCTTTTTAATTAACTTTATTTATTTCTTTCTTTCTAACTAATCTATCTTTCTTTCTAACTAATCTATCTTTCTTTTTCTTTCTAACTAATCTATCTTTCTTTCTTTCTAACTAATCTATCTTTCTCACTAATCTATCTTTCTTTCTTTCTTTCTTACTAATATATCTTTCTTTCCTTTTTTCTTTCTAACTAATCTATCTTTCTTTCTTTCTTACTAATCTTTTTTTCTTTCTTTTTTTCTAACTAATCTATCTATCTTTCATTCTTTCTTTCTAACTAATCTTTTTTTTCTTTCTTTCTAACTAATCTATCTTTCTTTCTTTCTAACTTATCTATATTTCTTTCTTTCTTTCTTTCTTTCTAACTAACTAATCTATCTTTCTTTCTTACTAATCTTTTTTTCTTTCTTTCTTTCTTTCTAACTAATCTATCCTTCTAACTAATCTTTCTTTCTTTCTTTTTAATTAACTTTCTTTCTTTCTTTCTAACTAATCTATCTATCTTTCTTTCTACCTAATCTATATTTCTTTTTTCTTTTTAATTAACTTTCTTTCTTTCTTTCTTTCTTTCTAACTAATCTATCTTTCTTTCTTTCTAACTAATCTATCTTTCTTTTTCTTTCTAACTAATCTCTTTCTTTCTAACTAATCTATCTTTCTTTCTCACTAATCTTTTTTCTTTCTTTCTTTCTAACTAATCTATCTATCTCACTAATCTATCTTTCTTCCTTTCTTTCTTACTAATCTATCTTTCTTTCCTTTTTTCTTTCTAACTAATCTATCTTTCTTTCTTTCTTACTAATCTTTTTTTCTTTCTTTCTAACTAATCCATCTTTCTTTCTCTCTAACTAATCTATCTTTCTTTCTCACTAATCTTTTTTCTTTCTTTCTTTCTAACTAATCTATCTATCTCACTAATCTATCTTTCTTCCTTTCTTTCTTACTAATCTATCTTTCTTTCCTTTTTTCTTTCTAACTAATCTATCTTTCTTTCTTTCTTTCTAACTAATCTTTTTTCTTTCTTTCTAACTAATCCATCTTTCTTTCTTTCTAACTAATCTATCTTTCTTTCTTTCTAACTTATCTATATTTCTTTCTTTCTTTCTCTTTCTTTCTTTCTTTCTTTCTTTCTTTCTTTCTAACTAATCTATCTTTCTTTCTTACTAATCTTTTTTTCTTTCTTTCTTTCTAACTAATCTATCTTTCTAACTAATCTTTCTTTCTTTCTTTTTAATTAACTTTCTTTCTTTCTTTCTAACTAATCTATCTATCTTTCTATCTTTCTTTCTACCTAATCTATCTTTCTTTCTTTCTTTTTAATTAACTTTCTTTCTTTCTTTCTTTCTTTCTAACTAATTTATCTTTCTTTCTTTCTAACTAATCTATCTTTCTTTTTCTTACTAACTAATCTTTCTTTCTTTCTTTCTAACAAATCTATCTTTCTTTCTCACTAATCTTTCTTTCTTTCTTTCTTTCTTTCTTACTAATCTATCTTTCTTTCCTTTTTTCTTTCTAACTAATCTATCTTTCTTTCTTACTAATCTTTTTTTCTTTCTTTTTTCTAACTAATCTATGTTTCTTTCTTTCTAACTAATCTTTTTTTCTTTCTTTCTAACTAATCTATCTTTCTTTCTTTCTTTCTTTCTTACTAATCTTTTTTTCTTTCTTTCTTTCTAACTAATCTATCTTTCTAACTAATCTTTCTTTCTTTCTTTTTAATTAACTTTCTTTCTTTCTTTCTTTCTTTCTTTCTTTCTAACTAATCTATCTTTCTTTCTTTCTAACTAATCTATCTTTCTTTTTCTTTCTAACTAATCTCTTTCTTTCTTTCTTTCTTTCTAACTAATCTATCTTTCTTTCTTTCTTTCTAACTAATCTTTTTCTTTCTTTCTAACTAATCCATCTTTCTTTCTTTCTAACTAATCTATCTTTCTTTCTTTCTAACTTATCTATATTTCTTTCTTTCTTTCTCTTTCTTTCTTTCTTTCTTTCTTTCTTTCTTTCTAACTAATCTATCTTTCTTTCTTACTAATCTTTTTTTCTTTCTTTCTTTCTAACTAATCTATCTTTCTAACTAATCTTTCTTTCTTTCTCTTTAATTAACTTTCTTTCTTTCTAACTAATCTATCTATCTTTCTATCTTTCTTTCTACCTAATCTATCTTTCTTTCTTTCTTTTTAATTAACTTTCTTTCTTTCTTTCTTTCTTTCTTTCTTTCTAACTAATCTATCTTTCTTTCTTTCTAAATAAAAACTATCTTTCTTTTTCTTTCTAACTAATCTATCTATCTTTCTTTCTACCTAATCTATCTTTCTTTCTTTCTTTTTAATTAACTTTCTTTCTTTCTTTCTTTCTTTCTTTCTAACTAATCTATCTTTCTTTCTCACTAATCTCTTTTTCTTTCTTTCTTTCTAACTAATCTATCTATCTTTCTATCTTTCTTACTAATCAATCTTTCTTTCTTTCTTACTAATTTATCTTTCTTTCTTTCTTTCTTACTAATCTATCTTTCTTTCCTTTTTTCTTTCTAACTAATCTTTCTTTCTTTCTTTCTTTCTAACTAATCTATCTTTCTTTCTTTCTTTCTTTCTTTCTTTCTTTCTCACTAATCTTTTTTCTTTCTTTCTAACTAATCTATCTATCTTTCTATCTTTCTTACTAATCAATCTTTCTTTCTTTCTTACTAATTTATCTTTCTTTCTTTCTTTCTTACTAATCTTTTTTTCTTTCTTTCTTTCTAACTAATCTATCTTTCTTTCTTTCTAACTTATCTATATTTCTTTCTTTCTTTCTTTCTTTCTTACTAATCTATCTTTCTTTCTAACTAATCTCTTTCTTTCTTTCTTTCTTTCTAACTAATCTATCTTTCTTTCTTTCTTACTAATCTTTTTTTCTGTCTTTTTTCTAACTAATCTATCTTTCTTTCTTTCTTTCTAACTAATCTTTTTTTCTTTCTTTCTTTCTAACTTATCTATATTTCTTTCTTTCTTTCTTTCTTACTAATCTATCTTTCTTTCTAACTAATCTATCTTTCTTTCTTTCTTTCTTTCTAACTAATCTATCTTTCTTTCTTTCTTACTAATCTTTTTTTCTTTCTTTCTAACTAATCTATCTTTCTTTCTTTCTTACTAAACTATAAACTAATTAAACTTTAAACTTCTTTAAACTTCTTCAAACTTATTGGTCCAAACTTTCACAAGCCAACTTAAAGTTTGTCTCGACGAACTTTTTCTAGTTCTTCTTCTTCTTATTTTTCTTACCCAAAAAATTCTGACTCTAACTCGTCCTAGAGCTTTAACTCTACAAACTCCAAACTCGGGTCAGACCTTCAGACTGTTCTGACTCGGTGTGCTATATCTTTTCAAACTGATTTGACTTTCAGATTTCTTAAAAATTAATATTAAAAATCATAAAAATCCCATTGACTTTCATTGCAACAGTTCAAATTGAGCCAAGACTACGGTGGCCCAGTAGTGAACAACACAAAAACTCAAATCTAAACTCCCTGAAGCCCTAGATTCAATTAAACTACCATTCTATATGTACTAATGAACTTTATCTATCTATCTATCTATCTATCTATCTATCTATCTTTCTAACTTATCTTTCTTTCTTTCTAACTAATCTTTCTTTCTTTCTACCTAATCTTTCTTTATTTCTTTCTTTCTTACTAATCTATCTTTCTTTCAAACTAATCTTTCTTTCTTTCAAACTAATCTTTCTTTCTTTCTAACTAATATTTATTTCTTGCTAACTGATCTATCTTTCTTTCTTTCTAACTAATCTTTCTTTCTTTCTAACTAATCTATCTTTCTTCTTTCTAACTAATCTATCTTTCTTTCTAACTAATCTACCTTACTTTCTTTCTAACTAATCTATCTTTCTTTCTAACTAATCTATCTATCTTTCTTTCTTTCTAACTACTCTATCTTTCTTTCATTCTAACTTTTCTTTCTTTCTAACTAATCTATCTATCTTTCTAACTAATCTCTTTCTTTCTAACCAATCTTTCATTCTTTCTTTCTTACTTTCTTTTATTCTTTCTTTCTAACTAATCTATCTTTTTTCTTTCTAACTAATCTTTCTTTCTTTCTAACTAATCTATCTATCTTTCTTTCTTTCTAACTAATCTATCTATCTTTCTTTCATTCTAACTAATCTTTTCTTTCTTTCTAACTAATCTCTATCTTTCAAACTAATCTATCTTTCTTTCTAACCAATTTTTCTTTCTTTCTTTCTTTCTTTCTTTTTTTCTTTCTAACTAATCTATCTATCTTTCTTTCTAACTAATCTTTCTTTCTTTCTAACTAATCTATCTTTCTTTCTTTCTAAATAATCTATCTTTCTAACTAATCTATCTATCTATCTTTCTTTCTAACTAATCTATCTATCTTTCTTTCTAACTACTTTATCTTTATTTCTAACTAATCTATCGTTCTTTATTCCTTTCTTTCTTTCTTACTAATCTATCTTTCTTTCTTTCTAACCAATCTATCATTCTTTCTTTCTTTCTAACTAATCTTTCTTTCTTTCTAACTAATCTATCTATCTTTCTTTCTAACTAATCTATCTTTCTTTCTTTCTAACTAATCTATCTTTTTTTTCTAACTAATCTATCTTTCTTTCTAACTAATATATCTTTCTTTCTTTCTAACTAATCTATCTTTCTTTCTTTCTAACTAATCTATCTATCTATCTATCTATCTTTCTTTCTAACTAATCTATCTCTTTCTTTCTAACTAACTAGTCTTTCTAACTAATCTATCTTTCTTTCTTTCTTTCTTTCTAACTAATCTATGTTTCTTTCTTTCTAACTAATCCATCTTTCTTTATATCTTTCTTACTAACTAATCTATCTTTCTTTCTAACCAATCTTTCTTTCTTTCTTTCTTTTTTCATTCTTTCTAACTAATCTATCTTTCTTTCTTTCTAACTAATCTATCTTTCTTTCTAACTAATCTATCTATCTTTCTTTCTAACTAATCTATCTTTCTTTCTTTCTAACTAATCTATCTATCTATCTATCTATCTATCTATCTTTCTAACTAATCTATCTTTCTTTCTAACTAATCTATCTTTCTTTCTAACTAATCTATCTATCTTTCTTTCTAACTAATCTATCTTTCTTTCTTTCTAACTAATCTATCTATCTATCTATCTTTCTAACTAATCTATCTTTCTTTCTAACTAATCTATCTTTCTTTCTAACTAATCTTTCTTTCTTTCTAACTAATCTATCTTTCTTTCTTTCTTTCTAACTAATCTATGTTTCTTTCTTTCTAACTAATCTATCTTTCTTTCTATCTTTCTAACTAATCTATCTTTCTTTCTAACCAATCTTTCTTTCTTTCTTTCTTTCTAACTAATCTTTTTTCTTTCTAACTAATCTATCTATCTTTCTTTCTAACTAATCTTTCTTTCTTTCTAACCAATCTATCTTTCTTTCTAACTAATCTTTCTTTCTTTCTAACTTATCTATCTATCTTTCTAACTAATCTATCTTTCTTTCTTTCTAACTAATCTATCTTTCTTTCTAACTAATCTATCTTACTTTCTAACTAATTTATCTTTCTTTCTTTCTAACTAATCTATCTTTCTTTTTTTCTAACTAATCTATCTTTCTTTCTATCAAATCCATCTTTCTTTGTTTTTTAAATAATCTATCTTTCTTTATTTCTAACTAAGTTATCTTTCTTTCTAACTAATCTATCTTTCTTTCTAACTAATCTATCTTTCTAACTAATCTATCTTTCTTTCTAACAAATCTCTTTCTTTGTTTTTTAACTAATCTATCTTTCTTTCTAACTAATTTATCTTTCTTTCTAACTAATCTATCTTTCTTTCTAACTAATCTATCTTTCTTTCTTATCTATCTTTCTTTCTTTCTAACTAATCTATCTTACTTTCTTTCTTTCTTTTTAATTAACTTTCTTTCTTTCTTTCTAACTAATCTATCTTTCTTTCTTTCTAACTGATCTATCTTTCTTTTTCTTTCTAACTAATCTATCTTTCTTTCTTTCTAACTAATCTTTCTTTCTTTCTTACTAATCTATCTTTCTTTCTTTCTTTCTAACTAATCTATCTTTCTTTCTTACTAATATTTTTTTCTTTCTTTCTTTCTAACTAATCTATCTTTCTAACTAATCTTTCTTTCTTTCTTTCTTTTTAATTAACTTTCTTTCTTTCTTTCTAACCAATCTATCTTTCTTTCTTTCTAACTAATCTATCTTTCTTTTTCTTTGTAACTAATCTATCTTTCTTTCTTTCTAACTAATCTTTCTTTCTTTCTTACTAATCTTTTTTTCTTTCTTTCTTTCTAACTAATCTATCTATCTTTCTTTTTCTTTCTAACTAATCTATCTTTCTTTCTTTCTTTCTAACTAATCTATCTTTCTCACTAATCTCTTTCTTTCTTTCTTTCTTACTAATATATCTTTCTTTCCTTTTTTCTTTCTAACTAATCTATCTTTCTTTCTTTCTTACTAATCTTTTTTTCTTTTTTTCTAACTAATCTATCTATCTTTCATTCTTTCTTTCTAACTAATCTTTTTTTCTTTCTTTCTAACTAATCTATCTTTCTTTCTTTCTAACTTATCTATATTTCTTTCTTTCTTTCTTTCTAACTAACTAATCTATCTTTCTTTCTTACTAATCTTTTTTTCTTTCTTTCTTTCTTTCTAACTAATCTATCCTTCTAACTAATCTTTCTTTCTTTCTTTTTAATTAACTTTCTTTCTTTCTTTCTAACTAATCTATCTATCTTTCTTTCTACCTAATCTATATTTCTTTTTTTCTTTTTAATTAACTTTCTTTCTTTCTTTCTTTCTTTCTTTCTAACTAATCTATCTTTCTTTCTTTCTAACTAATCTATCTTTCTTTTTCTTTCTAACTAATCTCTTTCTTTCTAACTAATCTATCTTTCTTTCTCACTAATCTTTTTTCTTTCTTTCTTTCTAACTAATCTATCTATCTCACTAATCTATCTTTCTTCCTTTCTTTCTTACTAATCTATCTTTCTTTCCTTTTTTCTTTCTAACTAATCTATCTTTCTTTCTTACTAATCTTTTTTTTTTCTTTCTAACTAATCCATCTTTCTTTCTCTCTAACTAATCTATCTTTCTTTCTCACTAATCTTTTTTCTTTCTTTCTTTCTAACTAATCTATCTATCTCACTAATCTATCTTTCTTCCTTTCTTTCTTACTAATCTATCTTTCTTTCCTTTTTTCTTTCTAACTAAACTATCTTTCTTTCTTTCTTTCTAACTAATCTTTTTTCTTTCTTTCTAACTAATCCATCTTTCTTTCTTTCTAACTAATCTATCTTTCTTTCTTTCTAACTTATCTATATTTCTTTCTTTCTTTCTCTTTCTTTCTTTCTTTCTTTCTTTCTTTCTTTCTAACTAATCTATCTTTCTTTCTTACTAATCTTTTTTTCTTTCTTTCTTTCTAACTAATCTATCTTTCTAACTAATCTTTCTTTCTTTCTTTTTAATTAACTTTCTTTCTTTCTTTCTAACTAATCTATCTATCTTTCTATCTTTCTTTCTACCTAATCTATCTTTCTTTTTAATTAACTTTCTTTCTTTCTTTCTTTCTTTCTTTCTTTCTTTCTAACTAATTTATCTTTCTTTCTTTCTAACTAATCTATCTTTCTTTTTCTTACTAACTAATCTTTCCTTTTTTCTTTCTAACTAATCTATCTTTCTTTCTTACTAATCTTTTTTTCTTTCTTTTTTCTAACTAATCTGTTTCTTTCTTTCTAACTAATCTTTTTTTCTTTCTTTCTAACTAATCTATCTTTCTTTCTTTCTTTCTTTCTTACTAATCTTTTTTCTTTCTTTCTTTCTAACTAATCTATCTTTCTAACTAATCTTTCTTTCTTTCTTTTTAATTAACTTTCTTTCTAACTAATCTATCTATCTTTCTATCTTTCTTTCTACCTAATCTATCTTTCTTTTTAATTAACTTTCTTTCTTTCTTTCTTTCTTTCTTTCTTTCTAACTAATTTATCTTTCTTTCTTTCTAACTAATCTATCTTTCTTTTTCTTACTAACTAATCTTTCTTTCTTTCTTTCTAACTAATCTATCTTTCTTTCTCACTAATCTTTTTTTCTTTCTTTCTTTCTTACTAATCTATCTTTCTTTCCTTTTTTCTGTCTAACTAATCTATCTTTCTTTCTTACTAATCTTTTTTTCTTTCTTTTTTCTAACTAATCTGTTTCTTTCTTTCTAACTAATCTTTTTTTCTTTCTTTCTAACTAATCTATCTTTCTTTCTTTCTTTCTTTCTTTCTTACTAATCTTTTTTTCTTTCTTTCTTTCTAACTAATCTATCTTTCTAACTGATCTTTCTTTCTTTCTTTTTAATTAACTTTCTTTCTTTCTAACTAATCTATCTTTCTTTCTTTCTAACTAATCTATCTTTCTTTCTCACTAATCTTTTTTTCTTTCTTTCTTTCTTACTAATCTATCTTTCTTTCCTTTTTTCTGTCTAACTAATCTATCTTTCTTTCTTACTAATCTTTTTTTCTTTCTTTTTTCTAACTAATCTGTTTCTTTCTTTCTAACTAATCTTTTTTTCTTTCTTTCTAACTAATCTCTTTCTTTCTTTCTTTCTAACTAATCTATCTTTCTTTCTTTCTTTCTAACTAATCTTTTTTCTTTCTTTCTAACTAATCCATCTTTCTTTCTTTCTAACTAATCTATCTTTCTTTCTTTCTAACTTATCTATATTTCTTTCTTTCTTTCTCTTTCTTTCTTTCTTTCTTTCTAACTAATCTATCTTTCTTTCTTACTAATCTTTTTTTCTTTCTTTCTTTCTAACTAATCTATCTTTCTAACTAATCTTTCTTTCTTTCTCTTTAATTAACTTTCTTTCTTTCTTTCTAACTAATCTATCTATCTTTCTATCTTTCTTTCTACCTAATCTATCTTTCTTTCTTTCTTTTTAATTAACTTTCTTTCTTTCTTTCTTTCTTTCTTTCTTTCTTTCTAACTAATCTATCTTTCTTTCTTTCTTTCTAAATAAAAACTATCTTTCTTTTTCTTTCTAACTAATCTATCTATCTTTCTCTTTCTTTCTACCTAATCTATCTTTCTTTCTTTCTTTTTAATTAACTTTCTTTCTTTCTTTCTTTCTTTCTTTCTAACTAATCTATCTTTCTTTCTCACTAATCTCTTTTTCTTTCTTTCTTTCTAACTAATCTATCTATCTTTCTATCTTTCTTACTAATCAATCTTTCTTTCTTTCTTACTAATTTATCTTTCTTTCTTTCTTTCTTACTAATCTATCTTTCTTTCCTTTTTTCTTTCTAACTAATCTTTCTTTCTTTCTTTCTTTCTTTCTAACTAATCTATCTTTCTTTCTTTCTTTCTTTCTCACTAATCTTTTTTTCTTTCTTTCTAACTAATCTATCTATCTTTCTATCTTTCTTACTAATCAATCTTTCTTTCTTTCTTACTAATTTATCTTTCTTTCTTTCTTTCTGACTAATCTTTTTTTCTTTCTTTCTTTCTAACTAATCTATCTTTCTTTCTTTCTAACTTATCTATATTTCTTTCTTTCTTACTAATCTATCTTTCTTTCTAACTAATCTCTTTCTTTCTTTCTTTCTAACTAATCTTTTTTTCTTTCTTTCTTTCTAACTAATCTTTTTTTCTTTCTTTCTTTCTAACTTATCTATATTTCTTTCTTTCTTTCTTTCTTACTAATCTATCTTTCTTTCTAACTAATCTATCTTTCTTTCTTTCTTTCTTTCTAACTAATCTATCTTTCTTTCTTTCTTACTAATCTTTTTTTCTTTCTTTCTAACTAATCTATCTTTCTTTCTTTCTTACTAAACTATAAACTAATTAAACTTTAAACTTCTTTAAACTTCTTCAAACTTATTGGTCCAAACTTTCACAAGCCAACTTAAAGTTTGTCTCGACGAACTTTTTCTAGTTAAAATGTTATTATTATAAAAACTGGCTCATATGCATTTGTAAATGTATCCGTTGTTAATGTTGTCCTTTAATAATTACTTACCAGCTGTTCCATGTATAGTTTGCAGCATTAGTTGAGAAATTTTTTTATTGAGAAAAATGAACATTAATTGAATATTACTTCATTGATATTGGATCGAATTGGATCAAGATCAGAATCAAATAGCAAGCTTATGAATCAAAATTGAAATCATGAAATCAAGCCCTAATAAAAAAACTGTACCAGAACCAATCATTGATCCATGTAAACATTGTAATATGTCTGTAAACCTAATAAATTCTGCTGTTATCAAATGTTTTGACACAAAGTTTTTTATTTGTTGTTGTTTTTTACAAAAAAACTCAGAGACTGCAATAACAACAGCATTGACAAGCGCTTGAGTGAGGGGGTTATAAGATAGACGCAACTTTAGTTTGAGAAAACAACGATTTTTCTTGGTCATAACTTCTGGATAAAAATAGCGCAGACACTGTGGACAAAGATGAAACTTTCTAGAGCGCATGTGTTGACCGCCTGCGTTTTATTTTTAAAGGCTACGAGTTCGACTGTATACATATACTAGCGTATGTGCCAAAAAAAGTATACTTTGGGCTTAAGCGTATGCGCCATAGCATTTAAATGTGAAGTATGTAGTTTCAGCACTAGTGGCACCTAGTGTAATTACAAAAAAACTGCATATTTCGCGCCTCCCTCCCTCAGCTCGATAATTTTTTGCCAGTTCTTGCTGAGAGATGTTACTCCACTATTCCACCAAGGCATTTGCAAGTTCTCAAATATGTCTGGGGGAGAAATTGTTACATGTGGTTTGGCAAGAGGGGATCACATCTTTGTTACCAATTTCACTTACGAGGTTACCCCGTGAGTCAGTCCTAGAGCTTCTCCTGTCCGATTTTAGGAGAAAATCGGGTCCATCGAAGACGACCAATAGATTTCTTAGGCACGCCGAAAGAACACTACAGACACTCTCAGAGTAAAACTGGGAGTTGGGAAAAATATGATACACCGGTGGTTTGGCAGATGAGAAGTTTATCTATGTATCATCTTTTTTGTCAGGTGTGGGGTTGAGGAGATGAGGCGAGGACTCAAGTGCAGTAGAAAATAGGCCTTTTATTAACAAAATAAAACAAAATACAAACAAAACTACCCCGAAGGGGAACTTGACTTGACACGACTTGACACAAGGGGTACATTGAACGTACAGACGACGACAAACCATCACAGGACTGAAAACACAAGGAGAATAAATAGGGAGAACAAACAAAGAAGGTAACGAGGGAGGCCAGGTGGGGCAAATTAATCAATCAGGAAATGAGGGAAGACAGGTGGGGCAAATAAATCAATAATCAGGTAACAAGATGGGAGGGGCAAGACAATCAACAGGAGAGCACATGGCACAAGGAAACATACATGACAAGCCATGAGCTCACACCAAACATGACTAGAACACAAGCACATGGCCAGTAAAACCAATCACCAGCCATGTGCTCACACAAAACGAGATATGAACAATGAAAAAACTCATAAGCCACGTGTTAACACAAAACATGACAACATGATAGCACACAGCCAGTGAAAACACAAGCCGTGTGCTACACAACACAAGACAAACATGAGTGTCAGGGCTCTGTCACAAAACCAAGAAATAGACCAGACAGAAGTGACAGAACCCTGACACTTTTTACTACTTTAATTTTACTTTAATTCTCTTTTAATTCCTTTTATAACTGTTTTGATTTCCCTTGCTTTTATTTTGTAATTATTTTAATTCCTTTCTGTAAAGCACTTTAAATTGGCATAGTGTATGAAATGTGCTAAATAAATAAACTTGCCTTGCCTTGATAGGTACTTTATGATGGCGGTTGGTCTGTATGCTACTGTGAAAGAAGACAGTTTCCTGCTGGTTGCTAAGGTTTCTGAAAAAATCATCGTCAGGGTAAGTGTTCCTGCTGTTGTACCATAACCCTGGGCTGGACTGCAGTCCTTAAGAATTAAAAGGCAACTAAATTCTGTATCTAGGAATTAATCTCCACATATACTTCCACAGCGTTGTGGTCAAAACTTTTGCGTATCCAGAAGAAATAATAATAGACTACTTTACTGACATAATACAGTGAAGAAAATAAGTATTTGAACACCCTGCTATTTTGCAAGTTCTCCCACTTAGAAATCATGGAGGGGTCTGAAATTGTCATCGTAGGTGCATGTCCACTGTGAGAGACATAATATAAAAAAAAAAATCCAGCAATCACAATGTATGATTTTTTTACTATTTATTTGAATGATACAGCTGCAAATAAGTATTTGAACACCTGTCTATCAGCTAGAATTCTGACCCTCAAAGACCTGTTAGTCTGCCTTTAAAATGTCCACCTCCACTTCATTTATTATCCTAAATTAGATGCACCTGTTTGAGGTTGTTAGCTGCATAAAGACCCCTGTCCACCCCATATAATCAGTAAGAATCCAACTACTAACATGGTCAAGACCAAAGAGCTGTCCAAAGACACTAGAGACAAAATTGTACACCTCCACAAGGCTGGAAAGGGCTACGGGGAAATTGCCAAGCAGCTTGGTGAAAAAAGGTCCACTGTTGGAGCAATCATTAGAAAATGGAAGAAGCTAAACATGACTGTCAATCTCCCTCGGACTGGGGCTCCATGCAAGATCTCACCTCGTGGGGTCTCAATGATCCTAAGAAAGGTGAGAAATCAGCCCAGAACTACACAGGAGGAGCTGGTCAATGACCTGAAAAGAGCTGGGACCACCGTTTCCAAGGTTACTGTTGGTAATACACTAAGACGTCATGGTTTGAAATCATGCATGGCACGGAAGGTTCCCCTGCTTAAACCAGCACATGTCAAGGCCCGTCTTAAGTTTGCTAATGACCATTTGGATGATCCAGAGGAGTCATGGGAGAAAGTCGTGTGGTCAGATGAGACCAAAATAGAACCTTTTGGTCATAATTCCACTAACCGTGTTTGGAGAAAGAAGAATGATGAGTACCATCCCAAGAACACCATCCCTACTGTGAAGCATGGGGGTGGTAGCATCATGCTTTGGGGGTGTTTTTCTGCACATGGGACAGGGCGACTGCACTGTATTAAGGAGAGGATGACCGGGGCCATGTATTGCGAGGTTTTGGGGAACAACCTCCTTCCCTCAGTTAGAGCATTGAAGATGGGTCGAGGCTGGGTCTTCCAACATGACAATGACCAGAAGCACACAGCCAGGATAACCAAGGAGTGGCTCTGTAAGAAGCATATCAAGGTTCTGGCGTGGCCTAGCCAGTCTCCAGACCTAAACCCAATAGAGAATCTTTGGAGGGAGCTCAAACTCCGTGTTTCTCAGCGACAGCCCAGAAACTTGACTGATCTAGAGAAGATCTGTGTGGAGGAGTGGGCCAAAATCCCTCCTGCAGTGTGTGCCTCGTTTGACCTCTGTAATTGCAAACAAAGACTACTGTACCAAATATTAACATTGATTTTCTCAGGTGTTTAAATACTTATTTGCAGCTGTATCTTACAAATAAATAGTTAAAAAATCATACATTGTGATTTCTGGATTTTTTTTTTAGATTATGTCTCTCACAGTGGACATGCACCTACGATGACAATTTCAGACCCCTCCATGATTTCTAAGTGGGAGAACTTGCAAAATAGCAGGGTATTCAAATACTTATTTTCTTCACTGTATACAGTATAGCACAAACATAGCCCACTATAAACTCCAGATTTACACACATTTTCCTCAAAGATTGCTGCTTTAGTGGTGGAAGCCTTCCGTTGCCTTTTGACAGTGGGTGCATCTCAATCAGCTCCCTAGTTTAGTAGTCGGGGCACTGATAACGGAGTCTGCAATTTTAAGGGCTGTCTCAATTGCAAAATTCTACCAGAGCACTGAAAGGTTGGCTCCCTAAAAAGTCCCACAAAGCACCGTGAAAACTAGAGCATCGATGCTCACTATGTTTCATTAATGGAAGTTCTGATGCACAGAACATAAATCACGAGGGCCAACTCACTATTGAAATGCGATAGATGTTTGTTTGTTTTTTTAAATACAAACCACATGATATACTGATTCACAACCTAGGAAGCTACGGAGCTGAATGAGATGCACCCAATGTGCCTTGATGGTGTACAAAAAGTGGTTCTCAAACTTTTATCATCTCTCCATCTATAGGCCTCCAATCCAGGTCAGTTTGAGAATGATAGTGACGTGCTCTGGCAAAGAGGACAGATCCCAGAGTCTGTGGTGTGTCACGGGAGGATCGGCATCAACACAGACAGCCCAGATGAGGCTTTGGTGGTTTGTGGGAACGCCAAGATAATGGGCAACGTCATGCATCCCTCAGACAGAAGGGCTAAACAAAACATTCAGGAAGTGAGTGTGTCTCTCTGATAGTTATTACAAAGACAAACTAAACAAGATGACATTAAATTAAGGTTAAGACAGCAGTGTTTATGGCTTTTCCAAAAGGATTGCCTCCCAAAAGTGATTTGATCTAGCCTGGGAAAACCCAGACAACCTCCGGCAAATTTAGATTTGCTCTGAAAGTTAGTCTGGCAAAGAGCTAATTCAAGCCCATTTCCAGTCCGCAGAAATCGCGGCACCAATCAGAAACGTTGGGGCGGGCTTTACACGATGACGACAGCGCAGCCAGCAACTGTGAAGCAGATTTTGTACATTACAAAGATGGATGCCGCCATGGAACATCACTCGTTCGAATCAGCTATAGCGTCTGTTTTAAGCAATTTAAAATATCCTTTTCGTTATAAACCCGAGCAAAGAACAACACTCAAAGCCTTCATGTCTAAAAAATATGTTATCGCTGTCTTCGGCAAAAGTCTGATATACCAGTGTGGCGAGCAGGACGATCGAGCCGAGGGACGTGAGAGAACGGCGTGAGTGAGGCCGGTCTCGCATCTTTCACGGAGGAGCGGAAGCATTAAAGGAGGAGCGACGACGGTGAAGATCGAGAGAGGACAGGCCTGAATTTTATTTGATGTTTTGTTTTATTATGTGTGGTGGAGTCAGTCAACCGTGAGGGACTTTGTGTATTTGTTTTATTATTAAAATGTGTGAATTTTCGCCGGTTTCCGCATCCTCCTTCCCATAACAACGAGCCCCGTTGGTCAATACTAAACGAATGGGTGGGTCTTAGCCATAGACTGTTTTAGCGAGAGCCCTCTGCATACGTCATCTCCTTCATCGCTCTGATTGGTTTTTAGGTCTATCCAATTGCGCAAAGAGGCATTTGAGGGACGTCCGTTGGTGACGCCCCTTTGGAAATGATTTGTCTATGGAGCTTTGCCAGACCCTAACACAGTTTCAACTGAGAAGGGTCTGGTTTTAACCAGGCTAGATTTGATCTGGTATTAACCTCAGTCTTGAGAGATCCGATCAGAGACCCCTTGATTCCAGGATACACATTTGAGACACATGATATTAGCAGGTCTAACTGGGTCCTTATATATAAGTAGTAACACATTAGCCCCTTTCATTAAACCCATTAAATCAGCTTAGTAGTACTATAATACTGCAGTTACTGTAGTACTCAATAGTAACTGCAGAAAACAGCGTTGATGAATCTAGGACATTTACATAGAAAAGCAGTGATAAACAGCTTAAGCATTAAATTGGCTTAAAAGCATTCTTCTTACATCAGCGCGTTCAGACCTCATACATGCTCATAGTGGTAATCCTATTCTTTGTTCACAAATATCATTATACCGGTAATTTACTGGTATTAAAACTTCTCATTTTTGAAAAGGTCCTGTTCACCAATGATCTCGAAATGGTAATTTACTAGTAAAGACAGTATGTGTGAAAGGAATTATATCTTGTGCCTTGCAATGTTGTAGGTGGACTCAACAGAGCAGCTTAAGAGGATAGCTCAGATGAGAATTGTGGAGTATGATTATAAACCGGAGTTTGCCTCAAGGATGGGAATTGACCAACATCATGAAACAGGTACAACCTAAATTAGTGTATACACTGCACTTTATATAAAACTATGTTCTGAAGACAGATACTCACCATCATCCATCTCTCTTTGATTAGGAATCATAGCGCAGGAAGTCCGAGAACTCCTGCCTTCGGCTGTGAGAGAGATGGGTGATGTCACTTGCATAAACGGGGAGAAGATCGATCATTTTCTTATGGTGGACAAAGTGAGTCTGTCAGATATTTGTTATTTATTGTAGTGAATATTTCTAGACAAGGACAGTATGCAAAATAATTTTGGTCGGTTTGTCTTAAAGGAGCAGATTTTTATGGAGAATGTGGGTGCTGTGAAGCAGCTGTGTAAACTCACAGATAACCTTGAGACTCGTATTCAAGAGCTTGAGGTCTTGAACACTCGCCTGGCCAAATTGAAGACGCTAGGTAGCATGCGCTCCAACGGTGGCCCTCCTGCTGTAGGGTATGGAATTTCTTAAGTTCTCCACACAGTATTTCTCTCTTTCAGATGCTCTTTCCCCAAGTTTCTTTCCCATTTTATCAACACACATGGAGGTCAATGCTTTATTGTTTGTTTCCTGGAGTCCACACATTATCTAAGGGTGTATTCACACGTGTTGTTCATGCAGTTCTCTTGGTTATTTTGATCCGGACCAAAAAAAAGAAAACAATACATGTAACACTGGTTTGCTTAGTGTTTACACTGCAATTTTTTAAGACTGAACCTAAAGAAAAAGAAAGGTGTTAAGCAAGAGAACTTAAACATCCAAAACAATGCTGTGTTCTAGACTAAATGCGCTTGTTGTATGTGCGTACGTATGATGGTATTTTGACCAGCTGAGAACTTGTGAAGAGTTT
The DNA here is from genome assembly GCA_031834385.1 of Semotilus atromaculatus. Lineage (NCBI taxonomy): Eukaryota > Metazoa > Chordata > Actinopteri > Cypriniformes > Leuciscidae > Semotilus > Semotilus atromaculatus. Next base: position 3,980,923 of record JAULUF010000040.1, on the reverse strand, counting down.
ATAAAATGTGTAAAGTCAAAACCACAGCAGGAATCCCCACCGGCTGAAGTGGGTTCTGCAGTTCTGTAGTGGACTCATTGGCTGGAGCGGACACCTGGGCTGAAGAGCAGTTTGCGGCCCAAACACACAAAATGTCCATTGCCATTACAGGAAGTGGAGCCACAGGCAGTGAACCCTCTAAGGCGACCAGACTAAGGACAACTGATCTCTAAAAGTGGGGAGACCACCGGGATGCCAGGCGCTCTCACCAATATCAGCAGTGGATCCACCAAGCTGGATGCCAGGGACCACATTAATGGCTTCATGTGCAACATTCATGACGACCAGAAACCTTGGCGTGGCGTCTATGATAGCTGAAGACTGGCGTGGCGGAAATGAAGGCTGGAGACTCTGGTGTGGTGGAAGATACTCTGGTATGGCGGCCATGTTGTGAAGAGGCTCTGGCGGGGCGGCCACCAGACTGGAAGGCGCTGAAAGCACAGGACTATCGACCTTCAGAACTGGACATGCTAGTGACTGTGGTGGGTCAAGCTCTGTGGCCATCGGAGCTTGGTGGATACTGCTCCCACAAAAAAAATTTTTAGGGGAAGCATCCTCCTCGACCTCACCAACAGTGAAGGGGGACCTTGTTAGCTGGAGGGCATAGTCCAGGAACTCGCTCAGCAATCCTCGAGGACCATCCCTGATCAGTGTTCACTGTAAAGCTAATGTTATACTTTCTGCGTCCGCAATTGTGCGAGGGTCCGCTAGGGTCTGCGTGACGTAAAAATGGTCATCGGAGGGTTTGCCCGGAGGTTCCTTGCGGACGTCTGTATGCCTCCCAAGTACACACGGTCACTACTAGGTTAAAACCGCGAAAGCACAAAAAAAAAAAAAAAATGGACGTCGATTTTGAAGAGAGGCTGTGCGAAGAAGTCCGTCGCTACCCGCACCTCTACAACCCATCGTTAAAGGATCATAAAGACAGCCAGATGTGCAATAATTCCTGGAGGGAAATTGGCCAGAGTTTAGGCAAAGAAGTTTGTTTTTTGTTTGCTACTGCTACACTAGGCTAACAGCGCATGCGCTGGAAAAAAGTGCATGTTTGCTACTGTCCCAGCCGATCTACTGCGCATGAGTGGAACGCGTTCACTGAGCGGACCTCAGCAGACAGTATAAATACAAGTAGACAGGCAAGAGGTCAAAACACAGTCAAATAGTCCAAAACAAACACCTGGCAGAAATATCAGGCAAACAGGGTAATCCAAAAAACAGGGCAAAACAGAAACCATGAACATAAGTAAACCAAAGACAGAATGCTTAGAAATGCAGCAGTGACACATGCAAGACTCTGTAAAGAATGACTGAGTAAACCAGGCTTATATAGACAGAGTAAACAAAGCTAATGAGCAACAGCTGAATGCAATGAGTACTGATGAGTCCGGGCAAAGGATTATGGGGAATGTAATCAATGACTGAATAGCAGAGGTCTGGGGAGGATTGCCCTCTGGTGGCTGTCCTGGGCACACCAGCTGGTGACTGTGACAATAGACAATTAAAAAAAAAAAACTAATTAATATGACAAAAACACAACAACATTACTCAAACTAAAATGAAACTAAAAAATATACAACTTAAAAACGTAATCAATCTATTAATAAAAAATATATAATAGTATCTAAATTAGTATCACTTTGGCGATTTACCAGTGCTGAATTTCGACTCCCGAGCAAATTATTGTGTTTCAGAACGGACTAATATAGTTTTGCATTTTTCATTGAATCATTTCAGTTTTTCAGATTTTATTTTTCATTTTCAATTCATTTAAAATTTTCAATTTAGTTTTTGTTTAATTTTCATTCAGTCATTTTTTAGTTTTAGTCATTTTAGAATTAAATTTTTAGGGCTGCCAAAGTTAATGCACTAATTGACATAATTTAATAATGTTCAGCATTATGTTTAGTGTTATTGCTTGTCTAGGGTTAGTGCCACTATCATTGTTTAATGCAGGCAGGTTATAATATACCACAACTAAAATTCATTTTGTGACTATTTTTGTAGTATGAAAATGTATTTTATGGCTCGTTTCCACTGAGCAGTACAGTACGGTACAGTTCGGTTCGGTTCGGGTCGGGTCAGGTCAATAAACCATGATCTGGCTAGCGTTTCCACCGCCAACAGTACCCTACTTGATAGGCGTGGTGTTTGCCGGAAAGGAGCGATCAACATCATTTTCGCGCGAAGAAGAAAGCGACAAAAACACCAAATGGATGGCATACAGCAGATCTTGTCCTTGCTTCTCGGCATGTTTGTCACAAGAAGACAAGCGCCGACATTAGGCATTTCTCAAAACCAATTACACAAAGTTCTCAGCAGAAGCACACCAGAGGACGCGAGTCCGGTAATTCTCTATTGAACAGCGCGTTCTGAAAGCGTCACTCAGCTCGCTCTGCATGTACATTTTAGGCAACAATAAAACGAAATACCACTCTGCCTCTTTTTGTTTTCTTTTCGTTTTCATTTAAATACATTTTAAACATTATAGGCACACAAGTGTGGTTCAGGCAATGTATAGACCTGATTATTCACTGCATGTATAACGTTTGCCTATTTATAACAAAACTAAATATAAAACACAACCCTGCATCTTTTCGTTTAAATTTTAAAAATATTAAACATATTTCAGGCAATATGCATTTGTACAAATGCTGCAATAAACAACATTACAGTGATAATCTTGCAATAAAATAAATAATGACAAAACTCCTCTTTTTGTTAAATTTCAGTTTTATCAATTATAACCATTATAAAAGTATAAGTAAAAGGTAACGTTACAAGAAGCTATACAATAAGAAATAAAGCAAACAATTCAGTCAAAATATACAAATTCAGCGCTAGTCTATCGGTAACGTTACAACGGAAAAGTTAAATAGCCTAAATATATGAAACTTCACTAGCCCTCAGCCAAAACGATTGGCCAGGGAACGAATTATCGATTCACGAGACCAAAGATCACCCGTTAGATATACATAGATTTCGTGAAAGAATAACCGTAGTATTTTATTCCAACTGTATATTAAAAAATGGCGCTTCTTATGTTGTCATTCCCCTTGTAGCACGTGCAAGTGACGATACTCTGTCAACCCATCAGCGTTCTGCAGTGAGTCTAGCTCCACCCTTGTACCGGTACAGTTCGGCTTTTTGGTACCATTCACAACTTTTGACAGTGGAAACGCAAATAATTGCGTACCGTACCGAACTGTACCGTACCGTACTGCTCAGTGGAAACGAGGCATTAGTGTCAGTTATTTTGAGTTAATGAAAATATTTCATTTAGTATTATTTATCATTAATAATTACATCACTGGTCTATCAGATGCTTCCAGACTTGTGAAACAATGAACTGTAATGCTAAGGTTCACAAATTATGTAACTATCTCAACTGTCAGTATTCAACTACTGTTAATCATAACACAGTCATAAGAGAGCTGTAAACAGCAGTTTGAGGTTCCATAATGGCAATTTGGAACAGTTCCTTTAGTCAATCAAACTCAAAACATGTGTTACAAGCATATTGCATTATACATAATTGCTGACTGGTGATATTCCAGTTTGAATGGAAACTTGTACTTGCACTGTTGCTTAACATTTGTTGCCGGTTTCATAAATATATGTGTGATTTGTGATGTATGTGCTCTCATGGAATCATCTTAAATCTGTTGTTCTATTGAAATTTCACAGGAAAATCAACATGAAAAACACACCTCATTCAAAACTTCCATCACCAAAGTCACCGCCACTGCAGTCTAGCAAAGTACGTGAAAATCACATTTCTTCTTATTTTCTACAATGAACTTGACAAAAATGACTGCATCTTATATGTTTCTTCCAGAACTACTTCTGTGAGAGATATCATCATTGTCTTCAACACAGAGTATTCCAAGCTAGCATCATCATGCTAGTAACAACCATGGCTCTTTGGTGAGATGGTCTTATAAATACACACCTTAAAATATTTTGGACACAAATTAAGAATTTGTTCCACACGACTTATCAATTCATGGCCACGTTTAATTAAGGCAAGACAATAACAAAAAACACATCTTTTATTTATGTATCTATTTTTTTACAAGCACTAGTCAATTTTGAGATTGTGGGCTATTTTGTTTCCATAACTTGTCATCTTTCAGACGAGTGCAAAGAAAACATTCAAATACACTTTTAATTGTTTATTTTATTGCACTTTATCTATTTGCAACTGTAGATTTCAATAACAAAACATATATTTTTTAAAAGTTCTCTCAAACCGACTTGGGTAGTATTATATATAAATGTTTTTCTCTGATTTATGGAGTAATTAAAAAAAATATATCCAAGAAATATCTCCTGTGCTAAAACATTAAACTCTAATTTGGTAACACAGTGAAAAGAGAATATAGGACCAGGCTTCATCTAATGTTCAGATTTCTGTATATTTAATCAGATAAAGTCTCATTAGCATAATGAAACTAAAATTTGGAAAAAAGGAAAGAAAGATTAGTTAGAAAGAAAGAAGGAAAAAAAGATTAGTTAGAAAGAAAGAAAAAAGAAAAAAAGTGTAGAAAAAAGAACGAAAGAAAAAAGAAAGATTAGTTAGAAAGAAAGAAAGATTAGTTGGAAACCATTACCATGCGAACCATTACAGAAACATGTAATCCTCTGAGGCAATCCGTGACGCCATTAAAATAAACCATCCACTTGTTTCAGACACTGGGATCCTTCTAAAGTCTGTACAGACCTTTTTCTTTCTTTTTCTATCTTTCTTTCTTACTAATCATTATTTCCTTCTTTCTAACTAATCTATCTTTCTTTCTTTCAACTAATCTTTCTTTCAATACAGAGGTGAAAACAACCTTAGTAAACAAGCCAAACGTTCCATTTGTCCTGTTGTCGACAGACACAAGCGCGTGGAGCATGTCACAATATGAACACTGTATATACTGTATCCGGTGTAGACAGCATCAGTTATTATAATGGGTTCTGTTCGCGTTTGAAGCGACGCTCAACATCCAGGGTAGGCAAATGTCAGCCGGTAAGAGACTGAATGCCAGTGAGAGGGGCCAATTGTGAGATGATGTATAACTATTCTTTGATATCTTGCTCTGGAGGCAGGCAGATGCAAATGTGACTATGATACTTTCAGGACGTTTTAATGGTACAAATACCTTTTATATTCAAAAGATCAAGGCAAATTTGATTTCTCATGTCATGACCCCTTTTAGTTAAAATTCTTGCCTTAATTAGTCTGTGGCCACGCTGTACTAATTCATTCCCTCATTTTAATGTAGTTACATCGTGGCTATGATTTACCTAAAATGAGGGAACAGATCAATGAATTGTGGGAACGAATTCTTAATTTGTGTCAATAATATCTTGTTTTTTTCTCTCTGGATGTTATGTGCGGGACTTACAAGTAAAAGAAATACTCCCAGTTAAATATAATGTATCAATGCTCAGCTGATGATACCACGAAAAAATAATAAATTGGTCCCTCAACGTGTAACACTGAACAAAAACTATGTCTAGAAATGTATTCTCACATCAAATTAACAATTTAGAGACTTTTACAGCTCAAATAACAAACACTGTTGTATTTAACCTGGAATGTTTCTTTAATGAAGGTCTTGAGGACAGTTTGAGACCAAATTAAATTCTACTTGATCTTGACAGAATATTTCACAAAACATGACAGGATCGGCTTATGTGTGACTTTATTTTGTCCTGTTATTTTGCAGTGTCATTTGTATTATTGCACTCCATTTGTTAACATTACAAGAGGACATGGGCTTCAATAACAGGTACAAATGTCATCATCAGTGATGTCATCACTACAAAACAATGTGTTTGTTGCACATTGATTCAGTTAAATTACATTACTTGTCATGCACTGTCAGCGCAACTTAATCTGACTTTTGTGTTCTTGTCATACAGTCTCAACCACACGAATGTTATACCGCCTTACACTACACCAACAGCACTCACCACAGGTACTGTATGTAGATATTTAGAGATAATGTATAGGGCTTTTCACACTTGAAATAGTTAACCCTGGGTCTTTCTAAATCCCAGGAAAACTGAATCCTGGGTTATCTTGCTTCACGTTTTACACTGCTCATAATTTACTATTATTCCTGGGTATTCACAAGCTGACGTGGCACATTGTACATTCCTAAACCCTGGGTTGACATTCATATTTACGGTGTCACTGATTAGATAAACGAAGCACTAGGGATGAGTGAGCACAGCATTATCTGTATCTGTATCTGTGTTAATCATATGAATTATCTGTATCTGTATCTGTGTCTGTGTATCTGTACTCGGACTGGGCGGGCCTAACCCGGAAGTGGACGGAATTTAACCCAGAAGTGGGTTGGGTTGTCTTAAAATGGGCGGGGCTTTAACCGGTATGTTATTTTAAGCATGCAATTGATATGGGTTGATTAGAAATTGTTATATTTATTGCTGATTAGAAAACTATTTACATGAGAGCATCAGCATTGAGCTTCAGATCAATGGTTTATCACGATAACAAACAAACTATATACAGAACAAATTTTGCAACAATGAATATAACACATGCGGTTGCAATTATGAAGTAAAATGTAATGAGCAAGAGTTTTCATACTCAACATAATGTTTTTATGATCAGTGTGATCAGTGTGAAAGAAAAAAAATCTCCGACAGGCAGAGACGCAACGTGAGTCGCATTCTACCAAGCACCACGTCTGAACAAACCACAAACTCCACGTTTACCAGAACTCTACTGGTTAATAAGTACTACAAACCGAAGTAAAAAACAAACCCTGAAGCTGAAGAAACCCTAAACGTTAACAGAAAAGACTCGCGAACCCGAGGGAGAGACAGAGAGAGAGAGAGCTGTTCTCTTCTCAGTGTTCTGTGTGTGAGTGAGCACAGCGGGACACAGCAACACAATAAATCTGTGTGTAGGGGAAGGGCGCTGTGACTAGCCTATCACAGAACGCAGAAACAGTCAGCTACCCAATGAGGATTTTTATTCAATCTGAGCACAGATATTGACTCGTATAATACTCGTACTCGGCAAAAGTGCTTTATCCGTACCAGATACTCGTTTCAACCGAGTATCTGGCTCAACTCATCGAAGCACATAACCTGTTTACAGAAAGACTCTAGCATTGTGCATTCTCATATTATACATTGCCCACTGTAGTATACATTTTTTTTTCCTGAATAGACTCTCCGTACTATTCAAATAATGGTTTGGAAACCTGTTTTCCATCACCATTTGACATTTTCCCCCTCAAACACTGAAACTAATGTTTATACAACACATGCTGTTTCAGTGACTGTCCAAAGCATGTGAATTTAAAGGCAGTGGCTCCCACCCCTGGTCCTGGAGCGCCCCAACTGTACACATTTTGGATTTCTTTCTAATCTGACACAACTATTTCAGGTCTTGAAGACTCTACTAATGAGCTGATGAGTTGAATTAGGTGTGTTTGATTAGGGAGACATACAAAGAGCCCTATTTTAATGATTTAAGTGCATGGTCTAAAGTGCACAGCGCAAGTGCACTTAAGCCTCGTTTACACTGCAGGTCTTGAAGCACAATTCTGATATGTTGCCTACATGCGATTTTTTTTGACAGTCAGTTTACACGTTCTTTCACTTGTGACCCATATCCGATTCATGTGTTTACACTTGCAATAGATCTGAAACATCATGCATGCTTAAAGGGGGTTCTTGCACAGATGGACGCGAAATATGCTTGATGCTAGCTCTGCGATGCGAAGTTCGCCAAACATCAGCATGATTTTGAGGCGGAGTAAAAGGTTCATCATTGAGCCTGCATATACGCTCCAGTTATTGTGTGCGGAGATCTCAGGACTGGTGGGAACACACAACACGATCTCATGAAAGTGCGTATCTAGCACGAATTGTATTTCTCGTGCCATTTATAAAGCAAAAATTGTTTTTGAGTGCATATGATACGCACTGTAAACCCCTTGGGTAGGATTAGGGGTGTGGAGTGCGTGCGTATTACACCCCATAAAGTGCGTATCATATGCACGAGAAATCTATTTTTAGCGTAAATGGCACGAGAAATAAAATCCGTGCTATACGCACTTCCATGAGATCATGGCGGGCTTTAACGAGGAGCAGTGGGTCCGTAATTTTAGGATGAGCAAGCCAACCTTTGATATGTTGTCACAGTGTGTCCACATTCCTAATTTTTTCCTGTTTGCAAGGTCATAGAACACATCCAATCTGTGTCACATATGAGCAAAAAATCGGAATTAGGTCACATTTCTCTGACAGTGTAAACGAGGCCTTAGTGCGTGTCTGAATCCACTTTTGCTAGTTTAACAAGGGGAAAAATGGTCTAAAAGGGTTGTCCCTATTCTCTTAATGAGTAATGGGTGTGTTTTGGGCATAACATGCAATAAACCAATCAGAGTCTCGTCTCCCATTCCCTTTAAAAGCCAGTTGCGCTCTGCCATGGCAGATTCGCTATTTACATGGCAGAATTTGCAAGCGGAAAGACTAATCATGCTCCAGTGAGGAAATGGAGCAGCTCGTGGTTAAAGTGCGCAAGCAGATCATCTATGGGACAAAGTGTACACGCGTTGTGGATCCGCCTATAGGCGCACATTTCTAACATTCTATTTAAACAACATGTAGGATGTGAAAATTATAACTGCATAGCAAAAAACACTTGCGTCGCGCTTGGTGCCACATTGCAACAGATGTATGATAGGGCCCATAATGTTTCGGTTCGCGTACCTTCCCCGAAGGGATAAAATACAATTTTATAAAATCAAAATCAAAATTTATAGGCAAGACAAGTAGTTTGTTTAGTTCGTTTTGCGCACATATATTCAAACGCACATAACTATAGAATAAATTCTTAATGCGCATGTGAACGCCATCAGCGTTTATCACAGGTTCGTGTTTAATGTCTGTTTAGAGAGAACGACGTCGTCTTAGCGGCCCCTAATTTAATAACAAATGATCATTCCGCCGGAACTGAATCAATCAAAAATAACATTATTCAAGAACCGTTATAAAGCCAAAACAATCTCTGTTGCCTTAAATTATATGTTTATCTCTGTAAAGCTGCTTTGAAACAATCTACATTGTTAAAAGCACTATATAAATGAAGATGACTTGACTTGACTTTAGAGTTGGGGTTACTCTGGGGTTGGGAGTATTGGGTACTCCAGGACCAGGGTTGGGATCCACTGATATAAGGCATTCTATTGAGTGTCTGTTGCTAAGCATCTAGTCATAACATTCTGACACTGCATAATTTCACAGAATTCACACTGTACTAGTTTGGCACTGCAGTGCTAACACCACAAAAAGCAATGCTTACCCCGGGTAAAAATCAGTGCTTATATAATAACCCAGCTTTTAAATTACAAGTCTGAAATGTTCCTCTACCCAGGGTTAAAGTTTAGACGATAACCCAGGGTTACGCAGTGTGAGAAGCCCTTACGCGAGTTGGTTGATCTGTATATTTTGATCATTGTTTATCTAATATGGTGAATTTAATCTTGACTGTTTGCAGTGTTCTCCACCACACATCCTGGTCCCTGGCCTCCAGACATCGATTTCTCCAATGTGTTTTATTCAGATGAGGTCTACTGCTGTCCTTCTACTTTAATCCATAATCATAACACCCAACTGACAGACACAACCGTCCCCTTTGACTTTCTTTCAAAAACACTAAAAGGTCAGAGGCACAGTAGCAGCGTTCAATCATCAAACTATAACTATACTGGTTAACTATACTATAATATATATTTTTGGTTGACTTCATGTCATTTTTTATTTGTTCTCTTTCAGAGAGGTGGTTAGAACAACTGCCAGAGAAACTCAAAAATTCTACTGATTGTAAGTTGACCGATTAAAAGCCTGATCATGCCAAGGTTATCAGATAAACAACAAATTTAATTTTAAAATAAAACAACGTATCCTTACTACTGTATCTCCTTTACACTGAGACTGAAATGTTGTAATATGGAACATCATTGTTTTATTTAGAGGCTTTTTTCATTACTCACTGCTTTGTTTCAGCTATATAAACTTTTTATTGAAAAAATGGCCTTAGTGTAAATAGTTTTGGTGAAAAAATAATAGTTTGTGAATGTCTCCTTAGGATAAATCCATTTTGTCAAAACATTTCTTATTCCAAATAGCAGAATGAATTAGGGCTGTGGCTACAATAAAGATTCACACCTTTACGTCTTTGTTCATGTCTTCTTCACAGGGACAAACACAACTATACAGTCCATCTGCATAACACAAAATCAACAAGTTATAGACCAGCAGTACTGTCAGCAAGAGGACTGTGGGTAGGTAGCAAACTTGCATCTTGAATATACACAGGAAGTTTATTTTTCATAATATAACACTCGTCATGGTGTGACCAGTCATATGTTTCCCTTTATGAAATCCATAACTAGCTATTTCTGAAAGTCATATTCACATCAGGGCCCTGATCCTGAAAGTTGTGTGGTTGGAACGACAGCTCTTGACCTGTGCTTAGAAGCGTAGGCTCTTGTTTTTATGACGTGGACTTGGACAAAATAAGCAAGCTTACATTTATTACAATCTATTTATTTGATTTCGATTACTTACTCATTTAATTTACGTTTATCAAGAGATTTAAAGAGACATTTTAAGAGTGTGCATGTGCGAACATGGAAATAAAGCTGTAAGGATAACTGAGGATAAAAAGAGAATTAGTCCCCAGATGCCACGTCCGTTATTTATAGCAAAAAAATCTTGCATTAATTCTATCTCAAACGGATTCATTAAAATAAGTTATCCACCACCTGCATTACATCAATAACGTGGTTGAACAACAAATTTCAGGAAATTTCTAATTTCGGTTTCAGGAAATGGTTGCGACTAGCTAGTTGATTTCTTCAACGATGCATCGAATCATGGTAGTTAAGCAGCGAGTTGCGTCGGCTCCCCTGGTCTATGCAACAAGTGCACACAACAGTGTTTATAGCACATGGGGATTTCTTGACTTTTACTAAAGTTATCAAAGAATGTTCTATAGTAATGCATTTCAATTTTATCCATTGATCTATGTTTTGTAGAAAGGGAAACTACACGTACCTCATTCCCCTCAGTAAACACATCCCACCCAACATGCCCATAACCCTCCAAATGAGGTGAGTACACCGTTCATTCTGCAGGATCTTCATTATACTGCCCTCTTTGGTTATTTAACCAGGTTATTGTAATTATTTTATTTTCCTTTGGTTTTCCTTAATTTGTTTGTTATCTGGCATGAATTTTCTTGGATATTAAAAAGCTGTGATTTTAACAAGGGTGTTCAAATGTTTTATATCAGCCGTATAATGTTCAAAATAAAAATCATTGGACATGTTCATGTTAATCTAAAGAACTGCGGCCTCATGCTGGTCAAGTGGATGAATCAGAGGCATATCGCACTCCTGCTTGTGTAATATTTTTAGACAGACAGTGTATTAGATAGAAAAACAGTGTCTGCATATGTGAATCCCATTCTCATTGATATGAATGAGGGTTTTTGTTCCCCCACTTGATCAGCACAAATGAATTGCTGGTGATCCACTTGTGTTCACATGATGAGACCGAACAGTGCTCTTCAGTACTCGACTACAACAGCCCACAGTCAAACACTGCCCTCAACACACAGGTACTTCAGCACGTATACACTCAAAGCAACATTAGCAAAACATTTCATTATAAATGTAATAATAATATGATATATTCATAATAGTTTAAATACATCAAATTCTATGATAATTACTTTTACTTTTAAAATGTTTTTCACCCCTCAGATTTGATTCTGTTAATGAAAATCATTAGCATCTAAAAAAAAATGTGATCAAATTTAATTTAATTTCCAGTAAAATGGTTATTGATTTCATGCATTTGTTAAAAGTCTTTCTTTTCCATAGGGCTACATACATAAGTGGACATTGGCGGCGGCGAATCACCATCACTCCTCTTACTATTTCCGCTCTTCAGTTGCTGTGAGTTCCTGTGCATCTTTGTGTGTTAATCTCTGAATGTACGCTGTGTCTTTATTTCAAGACTTTAGTCACGGTAAACACCATATTTAATATGGCGTGAATGAAAATGACACTTAACAGACAGACTGAGCTTAACAGACAGAAGTACAGTCTGTTCAATATTTCATCTACGTCAGTGTCTAATCTAAAATAAAGTCTATTTACATACAGGCAATGTAGATGGTGTGACTAGCAGCATGACTTCAATCTTGTAGCTGTATTTTGTCAGTATTGACATGTTTCTTTCACACAGGGTTTGGCTGATTGTAGCACCGATCCCAACTACGCAGAAGTTTTATTTACTGACTACCACTTCCAGTTCTACCGTCGCTGTGACTGACCAACACCAGATGATGCTGCTGCCCTTCAAAAGCAACATCCAGTGATTTGACGGCATTATTAGGCGATAAAAACTGCAGGTTGTACATTATATATTATATTTTTTGTTGCTGAAAAAAAAGCAAATATGTTTCATTTTAGTTTATTCTTATTTTACTGGTGTTTTGGAATCAGAAGGAAAACCTCTGAACTCCAATGTAAAGAGTAAAGTCGGTCTTCAGTTATGATTTGACATGCATATTTAAACAATAAATAGATGATGTTTGTTTTGTACTGAACTATGCAATCAGATAATCATTTACTCTAGTAGTCTCACAAGTGTTCCTGTATTGAACTAGTTCATATGAAAACCTGTAGACCAAACAATTATTCATCTGCAGAAACTGTACTAATAAATAATGTCTAGCTGTATGACATCTGATTATTTTAGAAGTGGGGACAAATGGGGACATTTAATATTCAATGTTGATCTGCCTGCATTGACACCATTATATGAGAACTGAACTGAGCTGGATGATGACATCACTGGTTTCTCCAGACCGGCTATAAAATAACTAAATTAAAACCTTTTTTACAACAAAAATGAAACATCACTGAACTTACTTGAGCTGGACTATGACGCTATTTTCTTCTAGATCTGCTGTACTGTAGAAACAAACTTTGTTGCATTATTTTCCTGTTATCACTGTAAAGCTGCTTTGAAGCAATCTGTATTGTAAAAAGCGCTATATAAATAAAGGTGACTTGACTTGACTAGAAGTCAAATTCTTTTTGTAGCTAAAGACTTTTATGAAGTTAAAGTTTTCACTGAATATCAAACACTACAATAAAGGCAGATTTTTTTTTCAGCCCACAATCACACTTTGTACTCATTATTATAAAAGCATAGCATTTACTAGATCAATTACTAGATTTTAGCAGTACTAGATCAAATCAGAAAATGATGTTACAGAAATTCATTGTGTGGGGTAAAATTTGTGAGAGGAATTAGGTGCTACGAGCAGCTTACTGTAATGTATTGAATGTGGAAAGTAGAAAAGTATCCTGGTATAACCAGTTTGTGTAATACTACTAAGTGTTGGTCAATTGCAAGCATGAATGTGATTAGATTCTAAAAATAATGTGTATGTGGAGTTTTTTGGACACCATTAGGTCACCTGATGGAGTTTTTCGGTTCCCTGCCACTGTTGCCTTTGGCTTGCTCAGTTGGGGATATTCAAATTAATTAACCAATTCTTAATACCATTGATCAGCCCTACCAAACGTGGATGCTTTTTCGTGGATGATTGTTATGTTGTTTTGATTGATACTGTGAAGCTGCTTTGATGCAATCTGTATTGTGAAAAGCGCTATATAAATATACTTGACTTGACGTGTTAAAAAAAGAGCATGCGCAACAGGATCTGTGTGCTGTGCAGGTGAAGGTGCTACTACAAGGTGTTTTTAAGGTCTAGATTAAAGGTATACTATGCAGAAATTGTGTTTTTGTCAAACAGCGACCCCCAGAGTCGCTGTGCAATACTTGCATTGTCGTAAATACACCCCCCACCCTGTACACCGGTACCTGTTCGGTAGCAGGGATGGAAATGAACGTTTTTGTCCACTGGCCACTGTGACTGGTGGATTTCAAAATCTACCAGCCACTCAATGTTTTTACCAGCCACTTTCTTGTTTTTAACCGACAATGTGTAACTGCATGTGAAAATTAATACTACAAGATCTACAATACTTAAGCAGTTTATTTAATCTCAAGTCTCAATGAAATACTGGCATTTTCTCTTTCTCTCTTATAGCCTACACACACAAACCATGAACTGATATTCATTTCAGTTCCCATATGAGGAAAAAACAATGTTACAGACGTGACCACTGTGAAAGCGGCACTAAAAGATGCTTAAAACTTTCACAGAGACAGAAAGCACAAAACCTTTCTTTAAAGTGAATTTCGTTTTGTATTAATTGTATCTTAATTGTAATCAATGTTTCATCAACCAATTGCCTGGATTTAATACATAATAATTAAATATAGCAGACAGTAGATAATCACGAAACGGAGGCGACGGCGTGTGAACTGGAGCAGCAACTGGAGTGAAACTCAGCGTATAAGGTAGCCTTGCCTCACAGACAGACATGTCTACTTTTAAACAGAACTATTAAAAAAGAAAGAAAACAGACACAGACTGCTCTCTGCTTATGCAATTCGTATGAAATGTGCATTTCTCTCTTGCGCGTTCACTACTGCGATGATCACGATCAGCATCGTTAACTTCATCTTTGCAACTGACACGGACAAAGAAAATACTTGTTTATTAATAAATAATTAAATTATCTCCTTGCTATAGTTTACATATGCATATTCATTACTTTTGCCTGTTAGCCTATTTGTGACAGATTTTAGGAGCTTTCTTGGCAGCGCCACCCTTACATGAACGCGTCACCACAGCATCACCGCACCCACCAGAATAGCCCTGTTTTTTTTTTGTTAAGGATTTGTTTATTGTGTGTGAGATTCATTTAATGGAAAGCACATTCACTGCTAGTTGTCTTGCTAATCAGTGTCTGCTCGTTTATTCAAACTAATTTGTCCTAACAGACGAACGTTGCATGATGTTATTTTTATTTACCCGCCACGGTGGCCGGTAGGTGAGGCGAGTTTCCCCGCAACAACACAAAATCACCCCCATTTGGCTGGTGGCGGGTGCTAATTTCCATCCCTGTTCGGTAGGATAGTAGCGTTGGTCATGGAACAGGCACAAGACACCGAAGATATTGACCAGGTAATGTTTCACGATTTCATAAAAAGATTGGGCTATTGCATATACTGCATAGTCTACTGAAATAATGATGATGTTCAAAATCGGATAATATGTCTTATAATATAATATAAGTGTTAGACTACTTTATAATAATAAAGTAGCCTATCGCGTTTAGCAGCTTATAACGTTTTTACATGATTGCAGCTAAATCACAAGTAAATAGCCTATAGTCTAGGCCTAATGTATAATTTCATTTTATGTTTTTTGATTGTAATGTAAACATTCCAAAATGCCTGATGACATCAATAAAGTTAAATATACGTCGCATTATTTCATATTGGCCGTTATGATGTCATTAGACATGATTATTGCAATTTATCATAATAGTTTGCAAAGTGTGCTCGTTTACACTAGATAATTATGTGAGATATTGACAACTGTTCTCATGATAATCGCTGGAATCAACGTCAACAGCGTTGTGCGGCAAGCTAGGCAATAAAACATATATAACGCAAAATATGATAATCGAAATCTAGCTAAACATATGTGGAAATTATTGGACTGGTCTAATTATCACCAATGAATGAATGAACAGCATCATAAAAACAATGGCATACTACAAGCAAGCGCAAGTTGCGCAACAACATACAACATATGACGCAAACAAGTTTACAAGATATTTACTTACTAGTCCATCAACAAGATCGCCAGGTCAGCATCTCTGTTGCATCCAGTGCTACTTTTTAACTTGCGCCAACAAGTGAAAGCTTTCCTTTTCCTACTTTCTTCCTACCGCGTTTTCTTTGCTTTTTCCATCATCTGAAATGAGCGCAATTCGTGCTTCATATGTTGTTGTTGTGTGTGACGTCGTTGCCGTAAAGCAAGTCGCGATTCTCGCGAGATTTGTCAGGGGCGCCCCTCTCAGACTTGCATTGCTGGTATTTCCAGCGGCGACCCCCCCAAGCTTTACTACCAGGATGATTCGCCCTATTATGAGTTTGTTTACCACCGAAATTACTTTGAAGCTGTTATATTAAGGTAAAATTCCTGCATAGTATGCCTTTAATGTGTTAAGAAGCTTGTGGACAGCACTTGTACGATTTTTACACATGTTGAAAAAATGTGGGTAATTGGCTTGAATTTGTCCTGTAGGCTCTCCCTATTCCCAAACCATATTGGACCACTTCACATAGGCTTCTCTAGGCATGCTTTTAACTTTGGATAATTTAGAAATTTAATCAGGTATAGTGGAAATTTAGAATTCACCAATCTGTTTAAGAGTGTGTTATGATTGATTAGTATCAACAGACCACTGTAAAATCTAGTAATACTAGGAGCGAGATACAACCAGAGGCATCAGACACTTTTTACTGACGCACGAGCCCCAGTAAAGTTTTGCTGTGCCCCAGTAGATAGATTTAGATAGATACTTCTGGAAAAAAAGGCTTTACTATTAATTTAATGTTATAATTTTAATCATTTTAATTATTTAAAACTTGAAGGCTGATTGTAACGCCAGCTAAAATGAAAATATCCTGCGGATCCTCTTTAATCATACGCCTAAGACCCGCCCCCTCGCTGGGTGGGAACTCTGGAGACACAGGAGACTTCGAGCTGGGCGGGACAAGCGGGGACAGGAGATTCAGCAGAATGTCCATATCCCATTTTAAATATTAAGAGTTACAGTGTCCAAAGCACTACAGAACATATGTCTGTCTAGGAGGTCTAGAGTCTGTTATTTTTTCATTTTGGGTCTCTGTTTCCTGTCAGCATCTGACATCCATTATGATATTCTTACAGACCAGATGGTGTGTGACCAACCTTGAGAAATAAAAAGCATGAGAATTCTTGGTGCTGTCTTCACTCGGCCAACTACTTCCTAGTATCTCTTTTTTTCAGTACTTCACAGAGGGTTTCAGGCAGATATACCAATAATCAGAATATGAAAATGAATTCAGTTCAATATAGATGTTTAAAAACTGAAATTCACGAGTCTGTGTGCCCATTCAGACTTAATAGTTAATGTTAAAAGAAACTTGGCTTGCTGTCCTCTAAGGAAGCCCAAACCCGAGGCTTGGCTCGAGCTCCGAGCTAAGCCCCCTATAACAGTACTGCACAGAAAAAGGATAAGATAAATAGAGGAGATGGGGAGGAGGAGGGATGCCAGAAGAATTGTAGCTGGGTCGGCGCAGAGACTGCTGCTTATTTACACCTGTAATGATGATTGAAAGGACTGAATGTTTAGGCTCCTCCCGAACCTACGTTTGGAACTCCATTACGACAGCTATGCGGTGCTTGGCATCTAACAAGAATGACTGCAAATGTAGTTTTGTAATCTGTCTGTTACACTACCTCACTACCTTCACTGATGTCCAGAATCCCCTTCCTTCCTTTATTCTGCTTGGTGTTCAAACCATTCATGATGTAGGAGCTGCTCTAGATTCAGTCGCAGGGCTGGTTCAAGGGTCAAACACTGGCGAATCACCCTACGACATTCTGTACAAGTTTTCAGAGAGATTGTTGGTTAGTCACAGAAACACACTAATGTTGATTGTATGAAAAGCTTCTGTGATTAATCTAAGGTAAGTAAATATTATCTAGTGAAATGCATTGCATGTGTAGAGTAATTGACCTGTTTTGCCATGTAAAATGTAATTATTTGCATATATAATGTCTGTGATCACATACATTTAAAATCATTTGTAATTGATAGATTTAACATCCTCTGATAACTTTTAGCCTATTAACTTTCAGTGTCACTGAGACTGAGATTGTGTGTTTTGTTTTCACCTCTGGATAAGGAAGAGTTTCTAATATCAAAATCAGCACGCAATATATCCTCTTTTTTTCTAAAAGGCACATATCCGTGGACCATCTCAAACAGCAAAACACCTAGTGACCAAACAATTGCTTGGATAGGCCAGTATCTGGGCCTCGTTCTGACCTCAGGTGGGCAGTACACTGGAGCTCCTGTAAATAATACATTTTTAGTGCTGAGCAATTTTGCAATCAATAAGAATATAATGTGATAAAATAATACATAACACGCAGGATTTCAATGTCGGCTATGGTAACACAAACTGGCAATTCACCTCGATATTCGCTGCTCTTACAGGTAGCACCACTAAATAGTTGACCGCAACCGAAGTCTATTAACTTCAACTGCCAACTGTCTCCACAGACCAAGATATTAGCTGGGTGCAAATCACTATGAAAAACTCCACGGTCAATGCAGTATTTGGTAGCGTTGACTGCCTGAAACATTAAATCACATGCTGTTTTTTCACTCATATAACCTGGATACACTTCGTGAAGGCAATCCATCAAGGTCTTGCATGGTTGAGGGTACTCCATAATGAGTGCAAAGCAATGGAGGTCCTCAAACCAGTCAAATAGTTGGATGACGTTGGGACTTATGGGAGGTTCACTCAACTTAAGCATCATCGCCACTTCAGCAAGCAGAGGTTTAGGATGACCAGGCTAGAGAAAAAGAAAAGGTTAGTTGGCTTTGAGAAACTTTGTATTTAGATGTAATAAAGTCTATTTGTCTATTTCAGTTAAGCTTCATGTTAGCTAAAAGTCTTTTAATTACGATAATGTGCACTTAAACATCTAAAGTTTTGCCAACTTACAATGACAAGATAACGGTCATCATAGCACTTGGGTATATGCTTGATGGCAACCTGTAAATGGAAAAATCCACAGTAAATTTTTTTTCCGACCCACACATCTACAAACTGTGTTTTAATCTGACATGTTTTGATAGAGACCGTGGACACAGATCTGTACATCTCAAGGAAATGTTGAATTCTGTAAGAGTGCTCTACCTTTTCCCTATTGGATATGCGGGTCCCCTCATAAACCATGCCAAAACTTCCGCTTCTCATCAAATGTCCCACTTTATAGTCAGACACAACAGACCCTGAAAAACACACACCAAAAAAGGACATGATATATACAAGGTGATGATGAAAAAAAAAAGTTGTACTGTATCACGTGCCATTTGAGCTGAAGCGCTACAGCGGTCTGTCACATTTAAAAGCACTGTACAAAAACTGTATTTATTGTTTGAATCTCGTAAAAATATTGACAGAGTATGAGAGCAGAGAATTTGTTCCATATCAAAAGTAGCCTATGACTTTCTCTGTCTTGTCTGGCGGTGTCAGTATCCTCTTTGACTCGCGATTTTTTTCTGCTTGAGAAAGATGTATGCCGTGAGCGCGTGTGAAAAGGGTAAATTACGGTCACGGACGTCACTGACTTAACGATCGACGACAAATGTTTCCAGTGAATCGACAATCAGAGAAAGGCATTAGACACAGCAGTGGTCCAATCAGTATAAGAGCCTGAACTTGTTTAGTAATTCGGAAATTAGCGCACATGAGGAAAATAAAAATACAGCACAGAAGAATGTCTCATTTAGCGTGAGATTTCTTTGTCGAGCGTGAGAGCGTGAGATTGAGGCTGAATGCGTGACTGTCACGCCAGATGCGTGAGAGTTGGCAACCCTGTTAAAACGGATAAAAACTTTTACGACCCCAAAGGAATCTCCAGAGAGTGGTGACTCTTGCTTAAATCTAGCTGAGGAGGAGAAATAAACCCTGTTAATCCTATATATATATAATATATATATATATATATATATAACCACTTGAGAAATGTATAAACATGTATCTAATTTTCCCATATCAAGATTTTCCTTTTCTGTGGTTTGGTCTATGTATTCTTGTAAACTCTATTGGGTTAATGTTTTAGACTTTGCATTCTATGGGTAACCAAAATCATGTGTGGCATGTTTGGTCTCTATAAACTCCAAATTTTGTCCCCCATTTGTTAATTAACATTACATTTTGCTAACTTGGTGACGCATTAATATTATACGAATCTTGAAGATTCCTCTCTTAAACACCCAATGAAATTACATATTCAAATGCGTCCTAGAACACAATGGGTCGTACAAATTTCCCTCCAAAGGAAACGACTTTCGTATTGGCTCAAACACCTCCAGAGGGTGTGACATCTTCACGCTTTAAAAATCACTGATCACAAGAATCAGCTCTCTCTTGCTTCAAACTCTATCTACTCTTGCTTCTTCCTGAGAAGTCCTAATGTGAAGATGATGCTGAACTAGTCCCCCAAGGATCCCCAAGCTGGTGCCATGTCTTTCCATACACCAAAGATCCTCTGACTCACACTGGTTCTCTCTCATCAAGACCACATCAGTAAAGATCAACTGGAGCCTCAACAAATTGCATCAGGACAGTTTAATTCAAATGGGCGAGACATGCAAGTATCAAACTAAGTCTCATTATTTGATAAATGAAGTATCCTTACCCCTTTTTAAGAAGGGCGTGTTAGAGCTATTTCATAGAGCTAATTCGCGACAGTACGGTACTCTTGGAACCTCAACAGAGGTGGTACCATTTAAAGCAAGCCATACCATGCAGTGGAAAAGCACCATTAATGTACTGCAAAGGGCAGAAGCAAGCAGGCATTTGTTTGTTTTTAGCACTTTAATTACTTTATTGAGGTGTTCATACTGTTTAAATTTTTAAGTAAAAATAATTACATAATAATTAAAGGGATAGTTCACCCAAACCAAGACTTTCATTTATCTTTGGAAGACAAATTAAGATATTTTAATGAAATCTGAGACCTTTCTGTACTCTCCATTGACAGCTACGCAACTACCAATTTGATGCTTCAAAAAGTTCATAAAGAAATCGTAAAATTAATCCATATGAATTGAGCGGTTTAGTCCAAATTTTCTAAAGAGACACAATCGCTTTATATGATGAACAGATTGAATTCAGGCTTTTATTTATGTAAACATTCTTCAGCGAACAAACAAAAGCTCAAATATGCTGCGTAACACGAGAATGGACCTCATGCTTGAGCTTCCGTTTACCATAACTGATGTTGATGTTGAGTTGATGAATGTTTATATGTGAATAAAAGCCTAAATTAAATCTGTTCATCAAATAAAGTGATCGTGTCTCTTCAGAACATTTGGACTAAACCACTCAATTCATATGGATTAGTTTTATTATCTCTTTAGGAACTTTTATGAACAGAAAGCTCCCAGATTTTATTAAAATATCTTCATTTGTGTTCCGAAGATAAAGGAAAGTCTTACGAGTTTGGAACAACATGAGGGTGAGTAATCAATGACAGAATGTTATTTTTTGGGTGAACTGTCCCTTTAAAGGGCCCCTATCATGGATTTTTGAAAATGACCTTTCATGTAGTGTGTAATATAGCTCTAAGTGAATGAAAACATCCTGCAAAGTTTTAAATCTGAAAGTGCACCGTATATAAAGTTATAATCTTTCAAAAGTAAGAGTCAACTCTGAGTCAATGAAATGAATTGTTTTTCAAACGAGTCATAAGCTGTTTCGTTGTGACGTCAAGACGCACCAGGGAAACTTAAACCTCAAACCGGCAGCTGAGTCCTATGGATACTGGATAGATCATGTCGAGGAGACGCTGTGCTCTACAATGTGACAGTAAAGAAAAAAAATTTCCACTACCCAATGTTTATGTTACATCAGTCATTCACGCTAGAGCTCGGCTATTAGTTACCTCAAACTGAGGAGTGAATCACTGAAGCGTCCTGCTCGAGTCGTCCTTGCGATGGAGGTTCGGGTTGAATGAATGGTTCTTCTAGTGTTTCATCATCGGACTTGCGCTCGTATTGATATGGTAAAATCTACGTCATTGTTCGCTACTGTGTTTAGTTTACGGTGAAGGAAGCCTCAGGACACACAGAGCTGTCGGTGTTATGGCAAATTGGAATTACGCGGTAAACCAATCACAACAGACTGAGCTGTCTGGCCAATCAGAGCAGAGTAGCTCGTGGAAAGGAGGGATTTAGAGAGATTGATTCATTTGGCGAGTTGTTTGAGAATCATTGAAAATCTGGTGATGTGCAAATGTATATTATGACAAAATGTAAAAAAAATGTACGTTTGATGCATGCAAACCTGTTGTAGGAGACTCCAAAACAACATTAGGAAACTTTTAAAAAAGACATGATAGGGGCCCTTTAAATTATGTTTTATTTAACAAGGTTCGGGAGGAGCTTGCGCAGAAATTAACACGGGTGGAGAGCACTCAGCAATCAACGATGAGAGCTATATATATACCCAGCGGTCTCACCTCAAGCCATTGGCAGTTTTGCAGCATAACAGCATTTGACCCCGCAGTACCTTCCTAAACACGTCTGAATTGTGCTCTTCCCGTTCGATGAAGAATATTTGGTCCTTCAGAATCAGGAATCTTTGTCGCAATCCTCTGGTGTGTTATCTCGCGGGCGTCAGGCCAAACAAACGGGTCCTTGCCACCGCGGGCGAAACATGCACTCTATAACATCTACTTCCTGCCATAGAGAGATGGACAATAAGGCAATGCCGCCCTCTTCACGCGAAGGAACGGGCCTTTCTCCAGCGTCAGGCCGCCGCAGGCCTTAAGTAAGCCGCGCTGCAGATTCAGACCCGGCCAGTCCAGTCCGCGAGTGCTCAGCTCAAAACCTTTCGTTTTCCGTCCCTGGTTGAACTTCACATTGCTTCAGTTATTTAATCACGAGCCAGTTATACTGCCCCAGATACTCGTTTTTGACTGGGGGATCACTCGTTTTAAATCGTTTCTGTACAAATGATTTGCTGTCATATGCTTCCTTGTGATAATAAACTCACGAGTAAACAGTAAGTCGCACATTACGTGCAGATTGCACACAGAATCACTACCTATCTATCGTTAACACTGTCATGTAATTTATCGCAACTACAAAAATAGCTTAGAAACTTAAAGTTATAGCATAAATGTATTTTCATATATATATTTTTTTAAGTAATTTAAACCACAGCTTATTGGTTTTTCTGATTCAAAATGAACAAATCGGCAGGGAATGTGACCCATAGCCATAATTGAGGGTTCGGTTAATAATCGATAGGATATTTCATCTCGTCTACTTTCCCAGACAGTCTAAACTGTCTTTGTCTTTGCTCGGCCACTTAAACTAATGTCTGAATCTATCCTCCTCTTCCTCGCGTCTTCAATAACGCACAAGACGAACATCGGTCGTCTCTGCTCACGCAGGAGCTCTATTTCTCGGGCAATTTATCCACTGCCGCAGCAGTGATGTCTTCTCTCCAGTAAAAATACTGAAATTATATGTTCTGCTTTTTCCCCATAGACTGCGCAAGTTGAACGATTATCTTTCCATCATAGCGGAGCTTGCGCTGTCCTACGGGGGTAGCCAATTTTACACGTACATCAAATTTTTTTCTGCAAAATGTGCCGTTCTATTTCTCAATGAAAGACAAGTAACAGGCAAGCATGTAATAATTTCAACGACGGGAAATCCCCTAGACAACGCTGGCGCTTCCTCCACGTCTGTAACTACTGCGGAGGGGCACACGCTAGAGTCGTATGTCCAGTACAGAAGTCTTTCAACAAAGCTGCAAAAAACTATCTCTTGACTCCGGTGAATAACCGACGAATTATCCCATCACCCCGATGTTAACTTTACAAATTATCTGCTGTCGGGTCTCAAACATGGTTTCAAATCCGGAGTAGAACGTCAGTCATAGATTGCCCTAATTGTACCAAACGCGAACTCCTCTCGCTGCTCGGCCACCTTCATCGCGCATCTCCTCGCTCTCGCGTCATCCGTTCACGCGCGGGAAGACCAAATTATATTACCTTGTGAGTGCAAAAACGAGGTAAGTTTATGGATAACTTTCCTCAACAAGTGGAATGGCTTAACGTTTTTTCTATGATGATTACATCTCTCTCCCTCTTGATATTAAGCTTTTTACAGCAGCCCCCTCGATTAGTTCCAGAATGACACACACCGGAGTTATGTTTGGGACTATAGTTATATGTTAATTCAGCCAGCTCACATACCTGTATTTTCTTCCTGTTTTCGGTCGAAGTCCAAAGTAGTCGATTGTCGAGTTGGGAGAATGGGATCTCATACAGCCTGGTCGCGCGCGCGAACTCGACAATCGCCTACTGTGGACTTTGACCGAAAACAGGAAGTAAATACAGGTATGTGAGCTGGCTGAATTAACATCATTTTTATTCATATCTTTCACATCTACTGCAGTCAGATTGACCGTGTTCACTCTTAATAACACCACTCACATGGCTGTGCACTTGTAATGACACATCAAGGATGTTAAGAGGCTAAAAGCAGGTTTAAAACATTGAAGTCAACAGGGTATACATTTTAAAAAGATTATAACACGGTGTAGGCAACACCGATTTTTGTCGTTGTTCTCTGTACTGACATCACTCCAAATTTACAAAAAAATTAGCTCAATGTTAAAATGACCGGAGTTCTCCTTTAACACACCTTACACTTCAGGAAAATCTGATCAAATAATCTGTTGAGCCATTAAGATAATTCGGATTTTACCAAGGATTGTCGGAAGGGGAGAATTGTCCCAAATGTCTTGTAGTGTGTACCCACCATAAGCAGATTCATTTAGAAGTTTAAGACATCTCAATTCAGAATTACAATTTAAATAAAGTAAATAGAGAATAACACAAACAAGTAATACTGACTCACCATAAGTCATTTTGAGATGGGTGGGACTTGGCACAGACACTTGCTTGGCATCACCAGGATCTGTGTTAGCCGTTTGCTTGATCACAGCGGTACCTGGGACAGACAACGAGTCAAGGTCTGTACAGGCTGGGCCTGGCAAAGATGCCGGCTCTGTGTCAGCTGTTTTCCGGATGCTGGAGGGACCTGGGATATGTATTAGCTCAGAATCTTCTGGATGTGGGTCTGACTGTGGTGTAAGACGCACCACTCTGTTCGGGTCACAGCAGCAGAAGGGGAGCTTTAAAGTCTTACATACTCTCTTAAAGAATGCACAGACTGCTTTCTTCCTCCATTTTGTAGGTTTTTCTAAAATGTAGAAAAAACAATTATTTTCAGTGATATTGAGGATATAAAATTTATATGGTTCTGGATTAAGTTTATAACCTTTTGGTGTGATGAAAAACCTACTCCAGTCAGAATGACCAAACAGGGCAGAAATAAAACAAGGCAGAAAATAACAAGCTGAAGTAATAATGACTCACCATAATTCCTTTTGAAATGGGTAGAACCTGCGACAAACACCGACTTGGGAACAGCTGGATCTGTGTCAGGTGTTTGCTTCATCAAAGACGGACCTGGCACACATGATGGGTCGGGATCAGCAGGATCTACATCAGCGATTTGCTTGTTTTCAGAGGGACCAGACGATGGCTCAGGATCAGCTGAATCTCCTTCAGGTGTTTGTTGGATCCCAGAGGGACCTGTGACAGACAACAACTCATGATCTGCAAAGACCTGGCCTGGCAAAGATGGTGGCTGAGGATCCGTGACAGCTGTTTTCCTGGAGGAAACTGGGATATGCATTAGCTCAGGATCATCCAGATGTGGATTCAGCTGTGGTGTAAGACAGCCGAGGAAGGGAGGTTTGACAGCCTTACACACTCTCTTAAAGAATGCACAGATTGCGTTTCTCTTCCTCCCCTTTCTAGATTTTTCTAAAACAAAGAAAGAACAAATATCAAATTAATAGATTAACTGTGAAAGACTATTAGAGCTGCAACAACCAATCAATACAACTGAAAATTATAATAAGTGACAAGAATCTGTTTTTTGTACCAAACATGAGCCGTCCCCAGAAATGTTCCCATTTTACAGCAGTTTCAAAACAACCTGCAAATACACTGCAAAAAGCCCATCTAACACAGCTTCTGGTTACAAGCGTAAACATATAGTAACTATTCATGTAAAAATAATACTGTTTGTACACTGTAAAAAAATGTTTCTGCCTTAAATTAAATGCAATCAACATGGATGTTTAAATCATTTCAACTTGACTTTAAAAAATGAGTTAAATCTTGTAAAACATAAAAGAGTGGAAAATTGCATAACTTATTTTGATGAGTTAAAGCAATGTAAAAACATGTTGTCATAACTTATTGGTCATATCATTTTTCACACAGTGTATGTATTATTTAATGTACCCTCCCCCACACACACAACTATAAGCTACCATGTGGGAGAAACACTATCCTGATATGAAGAAAATCAACAATTACATTTGCAGAAGGCACATACTTTGTGCCCAAAATAAGCCTATAATGCAACATAATTAGGGATAGTAAAGATCCATTTCCAAAAGTACAAACATTCGAAAAGTTGTAGTTATTTTGTATACTATTCGTATTTAGATTAGTTTGTATATTTATAACATAGTATATTCACATTTTGTGAAATTGAAAATATGAAATACAATTATAAGTTAGTTTTATTTATCATATCATGTGTTTATTTTGTTTTATTTTTGTAATGTGTTGTAAAAGTCATAATTTTGTCATAATAATGTATGTAATGTAATATAATATACATAATGCAATAGTGTTTGATACGTTTGCTATTTGCAATGGTTCTGTTCTGTCTATTTTCCATAATGTGATTTTGGTGAATTATATTTAAACCAGTGGCCAGTTACCACAATTATCATAATAATTAATAAATGTATTAGTCCCCGTTTTTTATTTTTTATTAATAAATAATAACAAGATTACCGGTAGTAATATTTCGGTGATATTTTTACCACTTATTTAGGAAATGTCCCTGGTTTCCATTTCAAAAATCTCATCTATAAAAGGGTCGAGCGACGCCCATGAAAGACGTTACATTTCCTTTTTGGGCCAACACCAAGTAAACACCGATAATAATTGTATAAATGGCCCGCATTTGTATCCATCTCACCTGCTGGGTTGTTCTCCACGGTGTCTATATTAGGAGAAACCCAGGCGGTTATCACAGCAGCCTTTCTCTCAGCTGTTTGCGACGCGATAGAGTCAGACAACGCGTCGGAGATGAATGTGATTATTTCCATATTATCGACACCTCCTCTGCCAACCACAGATGTCGTGGACATGCTGTTCGATGATGTTGTCAAATGTGGACACACTATGTGTAGTAAACTGTGAGTCTGTGTAGAATTATTATTGTATTTGAAGACCGTGTTTCTGAAGAGTTTTACTCTCCTCGCACATATTCGCACTCACTCTCTCGAATCTTGAGTTTACATAGATTCTGCGAGTGACGTCACAAAGCAGTAGTCACCCAAGAGTAAAATAGAACGTTATCAGAATTTCACATCTTGCAAATGACACAATTGTGTTTTTGGGGCCCCCCAATCGAGTTAAAAAAAAAAAAAAACTTTTTTTTAGATGACAAACAAGTGACATAAATGAATGAATAAATATGACTGAATGAATGAATTATTCAAGACAAGAAAAAATTCTGATTTAATGATCAATATACCTGCCTACAACTGTCTGCCAGCGTTTAAGTCATGCGCATAATCCAGACACCTCGCGCGTGCATAGACAATTCGTGCGCAACTGCGCAAAGTCGGTATTGGTTTAAGTTGGAGAAAACAGCCGCAGGGGAACTTAACCTTCTGGGTTTAAGGGTAGCAGTTTGAATAAATAATAAACATAGCAGTTTGAACTCTTCTCCACTTTATTATACCACATGACATATCAGATCACACTCCAAAAACCCGCGATACTCCAGTGCGACCACTGATCTATATAGAATGACATTCTATATAGATCAGTGAGTGCGACCCATTTCTATCTACGGCAAGCCCCGAGGGGAAAAATACATTGCATACACACATACAACGAGCGCCAGTACAACCGGTATTATAGTAACAGACTTTGTTGGATTTTGTCATGTACAACCCAACAAAGTCTGTTGTTACAATAATAATAATAAAAAAGATTTTGAGGACAGTTACACTGTATTGAGACAGTTGAGAAATAATAATATTTTTACAGTTTTCAACAATAATTGTCATTGTTGAACCCTTGCTCTTATGATGTTTCTGATTTCTCAGTTTTGTCATTATTTTAGCAAATAATTTATTTTATATGTTTTGAGACAGTTTGTTTTAAGAAGTTTCAAAGAGTTAGTAAAAGAGTAAAGTAAAAGTTAAAACTTTTTTATTTAAGTAGGCATCTATTTTTTATTAAGTATTTATTTTGTATTAATACATAACCTCACTGTATTCATTTATAATGTATCATTATTGCGTGACATTTGTGTCAATAATCGTCAAGCAGGTGACTCCGCGTAGTGGGAGGGGGCCCCCAAATCAGATTCTTCCTTGGGAAACAAGGAAAAGTGCAAAATGATGACTGGCATCAGTTGGACAGTTTTTGAGAAATTATACCAGTTTCTTTCAACATGCCTGCCTGTGAAGTCAAAAAACAAGGCAAGTATGCCACAGCATGAGCAGCACTTGTACAGCACTTTGGTCAACCGTGTTGTTGTTTTTAATAAAAATGAGATAATTGCATATGAGAATATGTGTCTTATTTAACAAAACCACTTTGTAAGCGAAAAGAAGTGAACACGCGTGGCCTTCATCGGCTGGCCGGATACCGGAAGCATGGGCCGAGCGAGCCGTTTTTACAGTACTTTCTACTTCATTACATTTTTAAAATTGGGTATTTCCTAAGTGACCTCTGGTTTAGTCCCAGTTTAGTGGTTTAATCTTTTAGACCTGGTTTAGTCCTGATTTAGACCTAGTTTAGTCCTGATTTATAACTGGTTTAGTCCTGATTTAGTGGTGCACCCATTTAGACCGTGTTTAGATCTGGTTTAGACCTGGTTTTAGTCCTGGTTTGATTCAAAGGATTAAAAAAAAAAGTCCTGCACAATAATCTCTTAAGAAATACTTTTACTTTGTACTTATATTCAATATCTCTGTATCAGAGCCATGAACACTTTAAATAATAAAACAATACTCTATGTAAACAACACCAAGCTAAAAAAAAGGTCCCACTTTATATTAAGTGGCTTTAAGTACTATGTACTTACATAGAAAAATAAGTACAATGTACTTATTGTGTTCAGGTTGTATTGTAAATCACTTTTGCTGCTATTGAGATGTGATACTGGTAAGGTTAGGGACAGGTGTGGTGGTATGGGTCAATTTAAAGGGGCTATATGCAGCTTTTCCCCCAAAATAAAAGTAACAATAGCCTTTTTATTTTACTATTTATGACTCAAAGATCTCCTGTTGAGCATACTGACACCTTGTCCGCTCACAGTGGGTGCACCTATAAGCCTGTATCCTATTTTTCCTATTTTCTGCCGGATCGGATTTTTCCCGCGCTGTCTGCGGATGTGACGTCGAGCGCGTTCATGTTAAACGTTTCAGATCACTCTGCCACCACCGCTAGTCAGCAAGTAGCCTACACTCGCAAGCAGTGCAATGGAATATATGTATTTGACTGTTCTTACCTCTGTAAACATAATGTTGACCTCCTTGCAGAAGATGACTTGTGAAGTGTGCGTACGAGCGCGCTGCGAGAGCGAGCAGATAGGAAGAGCAGTTCTGTTTTTTGGCCACAGGTGTTAGTCGCGAGTTTAAATTTCAGAAAAACGCATATAGCCTCTTTAAGGGTATGTTAAGGTGTAAGGGAAGGGTCAACTGTGTAATTACAAATGTAATTACATCATGTAATTACAGTTGTAATTACATGCAGGTATTTTCAAAATATAAGTACAATGTAAAAACATGTATGTACACAATAAGTTCATTGTATCAAAGTAGTAACTTCAATGTAAGTACATAGTACTTAAAGCCACTTAATATAAAGTGGGACCAAAAAGTAATAAAACAGCAAATTAGCACAACACAAGTACAGCAGCATAAATGGAGAATTTACAGATGTACATTAGCAGTAATGTGAGTGTGGGCATACCACATAGTGCAAATAGAGCAGTACAAATGGAACAGGTTATTCAGTTTACATTAGTCTGATACAGAGTTATTAAAGGGATACTCCACTTTATATACTCACCCTCATGGTGTTTCAAACCTGTATGAATTTCTTTCTTCTGCTGAACAGAAAGGAAGATATTTAGAAGAATGTCAGTAACCAGACAGTTTCTGGTGTCATTGACTTCCATAGTATATATATTTTTTCCTACTATGGAAGTCAATGAGACCAGAAACTGTCTGGTTACTGACATTCTTCTAAATATCTTCCTTTCTGTTCAGCAGAAAAGTGGAGTATCCCTTTAATAACAGATTAGTGTCAGACTAATGTAAACTGAATAATCTGTTCCATTTGTACTGCTCTATTTGCACTATAATAATAATAATAATAATACATTTTATTTATAATGCACTTTACATTTCAAAGAAATCTCAAAGTGCTACAGTAGCAAAGAAGTTAAGAACAGTTTCCAGAATATAACAAAATCAACAAATAGCAATAAAACACCTCAAAAAATTAAAAATTAAAACCATGACTGTTAAAAGGCCTTTAGAAATAAGAAAGTCTTTAGGCCCTTCTTAAAAACTATGTGGTATGTAGTTTATTATTTATCATTAGCAAAGTTTATGTTTCATGTTGCAAGTACACCAAAGAAAATTCCTAATCTGTGAAACCTTTCATTGAAAATGGCAATAAAATCTATTCTGATTCTGATATTCCGTCATTTTACTTTTAAATTAGAGTCAACTGGAAGAGCCTTTGGTTTTCCTGCATGTTTTGCAATACCAGTGCTTAGATTGAGGAACACGTTTTAGGCTGAGACATTGAATGTGGAACCACTCATCACATCTATCACATGCAACCATATCACCCGAGTTGTCTGATGAACGGCAGATGCAATATACTGGAGCCTGGTTGATAGCATGCAATGGAGACCTAACAGGTGAGGTCTGATGTGATGTCACACTGGTGCTGTTAGATCCATTTGGTGCAACATTTTCCCTGTAGAGTTCAAGCTCTTGTTTTCTCGATAGGATTTCAGGAAGAATGACACCTCGCCAGAAAGTGGACAACTTGTCTATCATTTCTGTGATGAAGTTGTCATCTCTAAGTGCGGATGGCAACACAGTCTACAGTTGTCCACAACAGCAAGTCAGCATAAGTTGTGTTGCAAACAAACATTTGCATTTGGACCTGTGTGAAGTACTGGTGGTCCTTCTTAATGTTCATTTCCAGGTCAAGACAAAAGTGTTGATCTTGTACTGCTTCAACAATGGGACTGCCCTTGTTCTTATAAGGGCATTTTATCTCCATTACCCCTTGTCCACAACACTTGCAGTCAACAATGCCATCTGGTGAGGCAGCAAGATATGTTAATGTCCTTGAAATATGAAGACCAGACTTTTTGGTGGTGCACAACACATGTTGTTTTGACACTTTCATGCTCAGTCATTGCCTCTTTGTACAGGCGGAATGCCACATCCTCATGTCGTCTTCCCCATATGACTGCTGGTGCATTGATAGGGGTCAACTGGGGTTTACAAATTTTTGAGACGAGTGATGTTGGCTTATCTCTGGCTTTCATTGCCAAATGAGCTGTTGAGGCTGTTATGCGACCAGCACGTTGCTCATGCCAGACTAAAGAAGATGACTGAGCATGAGTTGCCTCTTCCACATAGTCATGTTGTTCTGGTGATATTTTTGGCAATGTCCAAGTTTTATAAAGGTCCTTTAGGTCACATTCACTCATATTTGCATATAGTTCGGAATGAAGAGTCCTTAAACTGTTTGGTAAATGAACACTGGCAGTTATGTCTCTATCCACAACTTGACAATAATCTGTGTATGTTGAAATGGCCAGCAACTGGTCATCGTCATCTGCCAGAGTCTGCACAAACAGGGCTCTCTGCCTTTCTGTTGAACATGTAATGTTATTCACCTTCTTCCTCCGAGCTTTTAGGACTGTGTCCTTCGCTTCCTGCTTGTAAAACTTTATCTTGGAAACAGGAGCTGCCTCTAGCTTCTTAACAAAGCACTGATTCCATTGACAAGGTTCGTCTGTGCATGCTGAACTGGTGTATCCCATACGTACAGCTGCCTCGATCTTAAACAGAACTGCTGCAACATGAGAGCCAGTCTCCCCCAAGCCTACCATGCAGTCACAGTGAGCAGCAACAACATGTGCGTCAACTGTGACAGCAATCCAAGGGTGATGTGGCTCTTCCGTGACCCGCCAGGAAGGCTTCACGTCAGCCTTGAACAGCATGTTGGAACCTACTTTCTGGTGATACACAGTCTGTACCCATCCAGACATGAAAAATTTGTAGGCTTCAAGGGATCTATAATTGTCCATGGCGGCAGAACTAAATACACCTGAAACAAAAGAAAATGAGGAAAGGGATAAAAAATTTTTTTCATTGAGGTCTTTTTATACATGGACATTTCACATCTAGGAGAGTGACAATAGAACAGAGCAAAAACACTGACAAATTGCAAGTAAATTATACAAATGCTTTCATGTCAATCTTCACGCCTTTTAGTATTTCACAACTTATACAATGTCTAAGAAACAATTTCTCATTACAAATGTTAAAGTCTAGCTGTTGTCGTTAGACACTACATTCAATAAAATTTAATCTGATGACTGGTTAATGCAAAAAGTGAATATAGGGTATGCACATACCATTTTACTTTAAATCTAAATAGAAATGTAATCTCAAATGAATGGACAAATTGAGGGACAAATCAGCGAATAACAAAATAATACCACTGCAGAGATGGCCACTCAATTTTCTGTTGCTATGTTATGACATTGCTATGCATAATGGTCGGCAGCTCTACACTGATAAGCAACAATGAAATGCACTAGTTGTGTGGGGAATAAGATACATTTATGCAATTAGCCTTTTTTGGCTATTTTGAAAAAACTGTGTCCCTCACTGACATTGTACAAGCTGTGCCACTGACAGACTGAGGTCATTACAGCCACTTTGTAACACAGTGCTTTTGAATGAACAGTTTTTTTTTTTTTTTTATGAATAAAAAATCGTATTTAAACATGACTACAAGTGTAGGACACATGTTACACATGGTGTTCATACCAGGGGATTTGATGAGGTAATTGTATATGTCTGGATACTCGAGCCTGGGCCATGCTTTTGGGTTGTTCTCCCAGGACTCAGCTGGATGCCGATAGGGACAATATTGTAATGCTAAACCTACAAGCGACAGCTTTCTGTGGTACCTGGTCAATGCAGGCGCTAGGAGACTGTCTATATATTGATAAGACATTCTGTAATAGAAGAAGAAGATCTGTATTCATTTAGCTGCTAGCGCCTTCAGGGCCGGCCCGTGGCATAGGCAGTATAGGCAAATGCTAAGGGCGCCGGCGCCTTATACCCTAGGGGGGGGCGCCAGAGTAAGGAACTTTCCTCTTTTATTGTAGGCAACTTCATTAACACTGCAACGAGTGGAGCAATTACATAAGCCTGCCAGTGGCGCAAAAAGTGGGTATACCGGTGTGTGTAGCGGAGTAGGCGCCCTCATAAGATTTCATCATAGAATTTTGACAGGGGACCCCCCTCCAATAATATCGCAAGCGGGCGCGGGCGCCGTGAGCGCTGAGCGAACAGGCACGAGTAGTGAGTTGTCGTCGAAAAAGATGGATAAAGCAAAAAAGCGGCCGGGGGCTAAAATATAAATAGCCCATTCGTTTTGTTTTGTTTTGCTTAATCGGCGGCGCTGGGTTAGTGCTGGTGTAATGCATTGGTCAAAAAAAGTCAGCGTTAGCTTTTTTTCTGACACCGCATGAAACGCGTAGATCAGCGGCCCATTGGTTGTTTTCTTGATTGACACTGGGCTGGCCCAATCACATCTTTAATGTGAAGTATAGAAAAATACTCTTTCTAAGTATAGAAATAGTACACAACTTATGAAAGTTTCCTTGATTTTTCAGTGCATTGTTTTACAATATATGAGTATTATCATGGGATTAATATTATAACTATTATTATGTAATGTAGACAGACACTAACTAAAAGAGGTTTGAATTTTTCTTTGTTTAATTTGAACACTGTACTGGTCTACACGCA
Organism: Semotilus atromaculatus; assembly: GCA_031834385.1. Taxonomy (NCBI): domain Eukaryota; kingdom Metazoa; phylum Chordata; class Actinopteri; order Cypriniformes; family Leuciscidae; genus Semotilus; species Semotilus atromaculatus. Next base: position 3,946,843 of record JAULUF010000040.1, on the reverse strand, counting down.
AAAATCAATCTCGCCTAGGGCAACCAAAGGGCTAGAGCCGGCCCTGAGCGCCTTTCACAGACATGTAATGTTAGCTAGTCACAAAGCGCTTTACATGAGTGTTTTATTACATTCACTTCTCACCACCGACATAAATTCAGCCATTATTTACTTGCTTTCATGCTGTTTTTTTTGTTGTTTTTTTAAATACAAAATAGGATTTTTGTCAAGTTTGTTCTGCTGGTTTCATACAATATCAGTCAATGGAGCCCAACTTTCAGAAGCTTCCTGGCATTATTTGATGATGCTTTTGAAGCTTCTGAAAGTCCATTGACCAGTAGCACGGGAAGGGGGTGCTGCAGCCCCCCTCGTCATAGCATCAGCATTCCCTGGTGGGGGGCTGTGGACTAACATAATACTGTACTTAAAAACGTGAAATAAAAAAAATAAATAAATAAAAATAAATAAATAAACATAACCTACTGTGTTTGATATGGGATTAAAATGATGGGCAGTGTATAAGATATAAACTAATGATTAATTATTTTGGTAACGTTTTAGATTTACAGCCTGGAAAGTACTGTGTAATTAAATATTATTAATCTAATATCACTGACTTGGAAACCTTTATTTGAAAAACAACTTTAAACTCAAAACAGATTTACAACGCTTTTTTATTTATTTTTATTTTTTAACTGCTTTTTTTAAAATCAACAATTAATTTCAAATGCTTAAAGGTGCCCTATGTCAAAAAATCAATTCATACTCCACATATTCCATACCAGATGGGGGCAGTATACCTCCAGAAAGGTGGCCTACTCTAGTCTGTTTTTTAGTTTCGGGTTGTTAATCTTCTAAAACCGTCAAATAGTCTGCTTTGTCCCGCCAAAGACTATTTTGATCGGTGAGGGATGTAGAATAGAATGACTGCTGCCACTGCGCTTGACAGGGCGCGTAACAAGCAGAGAGAGAGAGAGAGAGAGAGAGAGCCCCGGCCGCGCGCGCGCGCACTCTCACGTCTTCAAACAACACGAGCGTTGTCCTGCTCTCTCTCCCTCGCGCATATTAATCAAATCAATTGACACGATAGTAAGACTGCAGTTTCAAGTGGAGCATTTGGAGATTTTTAGAGATTAGAGACTCAATTAAGAACATCTCAACACTAAATTATAAAGGCCGGTCTCATATAGACGCCTGTCTCAAATACAAGCTGGTGCAGTTCGACGATTTGGGAAAATAAAAGCCCGGGCTATTATGTGAAGTTTTACGGTATTCGTTTTGTTCATATTACATTTTTTATGACACACGCAATTGACACTTTTCACACGCTCTCACGCCACACATCAATTTTGTCACGCACAGAAAAATCGCAAAGCAAAGAGGACCAACAGACTAGACAGAGCAGGTTAGCTATAAAAAAATCTCAGCTCTCAGATTCTGTAAATTTTATTACGCAATTCAAACAATAAATAGCGTTTTGGCGCTTGTAAATGTTACACGACAGATCCCTAGCGTACGTGAACCGATCATCTCTACTAGCTAATAGTTAAAAAAACACGAACACTGTTGAAAGATACAGTATGCTGCAACTTACCAAAATGTATTCCTCATACATAATATCGACCAATAATTAGTTTGAACTCTTCCCTGAACTGAAATGTAGTAGTGGGCTGTACCAAAGTCCTTTTTTGTCCTTTACACGATTGACATCAGGTTCAAGTACGCCCACAAGCCGCGCGAGTTATTCGTGTGTTGCAGTTTGGCTGGTGGTTATGTATGTTGCCCGCATAGCGCCTCCCATGGCCGAAACTGGTATTATGACACCGGCCGGGCCGGGGCTAGTAATTTAGCATGCTAATTTCGGCAGCACTATAACTTGTCATTTTTTTAAGGACATCATCGCACTTATTTCTTCTCATTCTTTTGATGCGTGTAGCTCATTTTTTGGATATTTTTACCTAAATTTTTCCATATGGCACCTTTAAGTCTTGACAGAAAGCAACACGTTTTGTCCCCCCTTTTTTCTCTTGCTTGGCTTCTTCCTTTTGTTCCCCCTTTTGTTTTTCTTTCTTTCCACTGATGAATCTGAAGAAGAAATCATGTCTCTTGCTATTCTGTATTCTGTATTAAAAGAAAATGCAATACACCCAGAAATACGTACTCACCATTTACTCAACGTTTACCCTCATGCCATCCAAGATGTATATGACTTTCCTTCTTCAAAATTAACACAAATGAAGGTTTTTAGAAAAATAAAAAATACATCCCTGAGAATACATATAATGCAAGTTCACGTGTTCCTAAACGTTGGAGCATCAAACAGCATAGGCTGCTGCAATAACTGCAGTAACCCATCCAACCCCAATGGATGGATCAGTGTCTTCTGAAATGAAACGATAGGTGTTTGTAAGAAAAATTACAATATTTTAAACTTTTTAAACTAGATTGTGTATGTATTTTTATGTACTTACCCTGTAACTACATGGAACAAGAGTATATTTCCCACTATTTCAAAAAATTGCAATAGTTTTAGCTATACTTGCCTTGAAACATGTAAGCCCAAACTTAAACACCTGCACTTTTGCTATAAAATAATAATAATAATAATAATTATAAATGCATGGATATGTACCCTATATTATTAAAAAGCCTATACAGTTTGTAGTGGTACACAATTATTACAAAAAGGTACACAGTGTATGTTCTTGGTAAATTGCTCCCAAATGTGATTGTTGTATCATAATATAAGTACCCCTTAGTTCTATAATACTTACAGTATAAATATTTCTTTAATTCTCCTGGTTGTTACCCCTTTATTACCCAAACTTTACATATTGTTCCCTTATACTTACATGCAAGTACATCATAGGTACACTATAATTACAGAAAGTTACGCTGTAAATTCATCTTAATTACGCAGTACTTTCCGGGCTGTAATCTAAAGCGTTACCGTTATTTTAATATTCCTTTGTTCCGATCAGAGCATGAGCGGAGAGCGCATTTCTGAATATTCTGCTCCGCTCGCTCATTCCACTCAGGGTTGCTCGCTCAACCCAGAATGGCCTGCTGGTTCGAAAATATGTGGAATAAGGGCTGCCTCCGACTAAAGTTGTTTTCTAGTGGACTAGTAGTTGTTCATTTAAGCCATTAGTGGACAAATTGCCCCTTTATATTAATTTAATTACAGGCTATAGGCCTATATACAGGATCATGAGCGAGCGATGATGTCACATTTCTCCCGCAACTCCTTACGGCGCCATCTTGTGTGTCAAGTGGGTCAAGCGTTTGTGTTACGGAGCATGATAATATCCTGAATGGTTCACACACCTGTGTTGTGTGGGGGTGTACGAATCGTGCTGATCCCGACACAACGAAGAGACAATATTTCGATATTCCAAAAGTGATTTATCTCCAAGGAACAGAGACGGAAAGGCTTTCGTACAAGAGACGTAACGTATGGCTGGCGAGAATCAACAGAGAGGGCTTCGATCCTGACCCAAACAAAAGACACTATAAAGTCTGCTCCGACCATTTTATCTCAGGTAAATTGATAAACAGCTGAGTTCCTTTAATTCTACGTTGTTTTATTTTCATGATTATCTTGCACATTACGATGATTGTGTTTGCCTAGTGTAGTAAACTTATTTCTTCTAAAGTATAGAAGATTCAGAAGCGAAAACCAGGAGACTTGGATGTATCTTTTGCAGGTTCTTTATTGTAGATGAGCTGGATTTGCTGTAGTCTCTTCCAAGCGTCATCCCAAGTCTAACTAAAACATAATACATTTTTAGCTTATATTCATTTCAAAGGGGTGGAGTTTCCTTGAGGGGGGATACATTAAAACAAAGCATGTAAATTAGCTGAGCCAGGAGAGCAGGATGGAGGAGACCTTCCCGCACTGACAAAAGGCCCTCGCCTTTCAGACCCTCTCAGCAGGTCACTTCACATGCTGAGACACTAAAGCATGTAAATTATAAAACAACAGGTGATGGTCTCCGTGATGCTATCAGCTCAGGAACATTCACACCTGCTCAGCATGTCTAGCAGGAACAGGGACCCGTCAGGGTTTCTGAGTTTACAAAATTCACACTAATAAACTTCCTCAGTTTATGTTCTACAGTATTGGAAATCTAAATTAAACCTTTAATAAATTTGTTTTCCTTCAGTTCCCCCTTTGGGAGTTAAAAAGAAAAACTCCCACATTGTATACAAATTTAAACACTTAAAAGTTCATTCTTGTAACTTGTGTAAGTTACAGGCACATAGCTTGCTCTGTGTTGATGTTTCTGCAATTGCATGTTGACACAGAAAACAGAACATGCAATTAGGGTCCGTGAAATTCTTACAGAAGAATTAACTTCAGTCATCTGGGGTCTTGCTGAAAGATCAAGACTGTCTTTGTGCACAAGTGAGTCCTGGAATGCAGCCCTCTTCGGGTGTGGCCTGCAACGTTCTTTCCAGCAAACAAGGATTCTGGAGTCTACATTTTGTGCGATGGTTAGTAGTACGACAATCTTGATCATGTTGATGGATAACTGAAGGTTCTTTTTGTGAGTCTCTGCGTTGTGTATTTTTTTTCTTTTCTTTATCCTTTTGTGATAGTTGGCAGTGGGTCTCGTTGATTTCTAGATTTCTTGAGTTTGTGTCTTCATACGCATATGAGGAGGTCGGTGCGTATGGGTCTCTGGTCAGCCATCAAGTGTTACCTGCACAGAGGAAGAGAGAAAACAAAAGACAGGAGCAGTATTTGTTCAAACACTAGGGTTGTAAACTTTTCCGAGTCTATTGCTCTGGTTGTTCCTTTCCCTATTTCTTAATTATTTTGACACCTATAAAGAAACAGTGAAGTGAGGATTGACTAAATGGATGGGGAGGCCTATGAGGGAGTCTTCGCCCAGGGTTTTGCCCCCGATTGCCTATTGCATTTTCGGTTCTTCCCTGGGTTCTTCACTGATTCGTGTGTCCTATCTTATCCCTGTTGGTGTGTACGTAAGCGGAACACAATCGTGATTCATTTCTCCTTCATCCTCCAACAAAACTTCAGTCATTTGCAGACATCATACATGAGGATGGAACAATGTTCGGCATTAGTGTGGACACTGCATGAGGGCATTTTACGTTTACAGTCTGACCTAACACTATTACTGATGAAAGGCCGGGGCTGTAAAATAACATTTAAGGCTGTGAGTTTACTTAACCAGTGTCCCCCAAAGGAAAGCTGAGACCGTCACTTTCCTTTTGTTCTATTAAAACAAACATAAGTCTTTCATCTTTGTTGTAAGTTACTGGGGAAATTAAGCACTCACAGCCTGAATCGTTAACACCTAAAACAGCTGCCTAACGTGGTTACTGATGATGGGAGGGGCTGCTTCAGAGCATCAAGCAGATTGAGCAGAAGCTGAGTAATATTGTTCACTTCTCTAACATTCTTTTTGTTTTTTCTACATTCCTTTCTCCAATGTCCAGGTTTACCACAGTAATAACAATTTCCCTCTTTCTTAGGACATTTACGTTTCGGTTGGTTATCGGTGTTGACCTTAAAGGCATACTATGCAGGAATTTTACCTTAATATAACAGCTTCAAAGTAATTTCGGTGGTAAACAAATTCATAATAGGGCGAATCATCCTGGTAGTAAAGCTTGGGGGGGTCACCGCTGGAAATACCAGCAATGCAAGTCTGAGAAGGGCGCCCCTGACAAATCTCGCGAGAATCGCGACTTGCTTTACGGCAACGACGTCACACACAACAACAACATATGAAGCAGGAAGACACTTGCGCTCATTTCAGATGATGGAAAAAGCAAAGAAAACGCGGTAGGAAGAAAGTAAGGAAGGCTTTCACTTGTTGGCGCAAGTTAAAAAGTAGCACTGGATGCAACAGTGATGCTGACCTGGCGATCTTGTTGATGGACTAGTAAGTAAATATCTTACTTGTAAACTTGTTTGCGTCATATGTTGTATGTTGTTGCGCAACTTGCGCTTGCTTGTAGTATGCCATTGTTTTTATGATGCTGTTCATTCATTCATTGGTGATAATTAGACCAGTCCAATAATTTCCACATATGTTTAGCTAGATTTCGATTATCATATTTTGCGTTATATATGTTTTATTGCCTAGCTTGCCGCACAACGCTGTTGACGTTGATTCCTGCGATTATCATGAGAACAGTTGTCAATATCTCACATAATTATCTAGTGTAAACGAGCACAATTTGCAAACTATTATGATAAATTGCAATAATCATGTCTAATGACATCATAACGGCCAATGTTATGAAATAATGCGACGTACATTTAACTTTATTGATGTCATCAGGCATTTTGTAATGTTTACATTACAATCAAAAAACATAAATGAAATTATACATTAGACCTAGACTATAGGCTATTTACTTGTGATTTAGCTGCAATCATGTAAAAACGTTATAAGCTGCCAAACGCGATAGGGTACTTTATTATTATAAAGTAGTCTAACACTTATATTATATTATAAGACTTATTATCCGATTTTGAACATCATCATTATTTCAGTAGACTATGCAGTATATGCAATAGCCCAATATTTTTATGAAATCGTGAAACATTACCTGGTCAATATCTTCGGTGTCTTGTGCCTGTTCCATGACCAACGCTACTATCCTACCGAACATGAAATTAGCACCCGCCACCAGCCTAATGCGGGTGATTTTGTGTTGTTGCGGGGAAACTCGCCTCACCTACCGGCCACCGTGGCGGGTAAATAAAAATAACATCATGCAACGTTCGTCTGTTAGGACAAATTAGTTTGAATAAACGAGCAGACACTGATTAGCAAGACAACTAGCAGTGAATGTGCTTTCCATTAAATTAATCACGCACACAGTAAACAAATCCTTAACAAAAAAAAAAAAAAAAAAAAAAAAACAGGGCTATTCTGGTGGGTGCGGTGATGCTGTGGTGAAGCTCATAAAATCTGTCACAAATAGGCTAACAGGCAAAAGTAATGATTATGAATATGTAAACTATAGCAAGGAGATATTTTTATTATTTATTAATAAACAAGTATTTTCTTTGTCCGTGTCAGTTGCAAAGATTAAGTTAACGATGCTGATCGTGATCATCGCAGTAGTGAACGCGCAAGAGAGAAATGCACATTTCATACGAATTGCATAAGCAGAGAGCAGTCTGTGTCTGTTTTCTTTCTTTTTTAATAGTTCTGTTTAAAAGTAGACATGTCTGTCTGTGAGGCAAGGCTACCTTATACGCTGAGTTTCACTCCAGTTGCTGCTCCAGTTCACGCGCCGTCGCCTCCGTTTCGTGATTATCTACTGTCTGCTATATTTAATTATTATGTATTAAATCCAGGCAATTGGTTGATGAAACATTGATTACAATTAAGATACAATTAATACAAAACGAAATTCACTTTAAAGAAAGGTTTTGTGCTTTCTGTCTCTGTGAAAGTTTTAAGCATCTTTTAGTGCCGCTTTCACAGTGGTCACGTCTGTAACATTGTTTTTTCCTCATATTGGAACTGAAATGAATATCAGTTCATGGTTTGTGTGTGTAGGCTATAAGAGAGAAAGAGAAAATGCCAGTATTTCATTGACACTTGAGATTAAATAAACTGCTTAAGTATTGTAGATCTTATTATTAATTTTCACATGCAGTTACATTGTCGGTTAGAAACAAGAAAGTGGCTGGTAAAAACATTGAGTGGCTGGTAGATTTTGAAATCCACCAGTCACAGTGGCCGGTGGACAAAAACGTTAATTTCCATCCCTGCTACCGAACAGGTACCGGTGTACAGGGTGGGGGGTGTATTTACGACAGTGCAAGTATTGCACAGCGACTCTGGGGGTCGCTGTTTGACAAAAACACAATTTCTGCATAGTATACCTTTAAAGGAGGCTGCTGCAATTTTTACTCTTGCCCTGACATCCGAGTCTCTTTCCCAAGTAGCTAATCTGTCTAGGTTACTTTGCAGGGTTCTAGTGGACCATGTGACGTCTAAAAAAGGCAATGCATTTCTATGCTCTGTCAAAAGACCATGAAACCATGCGCGAGCCAAAGGGCCATTATCTTCTAACACCTTCTCTGATGTGTCTGATATTCCACTGTAAGCTGCAGCTGACTGACAAAATCTCTCTGTGTACTCACAAACAGTTTCATTCTTCTTCTGTACACAATGTGTTATCTTTGACCAGTCCACTTTAGGTCCAACAATGTTCTTTAGGATTTTCAAAACTCCCTCTCTCAATTCATCTTTACTTGCATGTTGTAGTTCAGAAATAACAGCATTTTCAAACTCATTGAATTCTGACTCAGTCAAGATCTGTGATATTAGCTGTGTGACTTCAGCTAGAGACATATCGTAGAGCCGCAACTTCTTGGACAATTCTCTCCTAAACTCAGAAAAATTTCTTTGCACTGATGGCAAATTTTGAGCGATTCTCTCAATGTCTTTAGGATTTAAAGATAATTTGACTGCTTGTAGCTGCAGTATGGGGGTTACAGATGGACCTGTGTCAACCCCTTTTGTATTCTGAGCCTTTTGTCTTGCTCCACACACTTCAACTGCATTTACATCTTTATCTATCAAACCAGAATTTCTAGTGTTTTCTAGTCTACAGCAAGACTGTAAATCAGGATAGCTTTCATCTGACTGTTGGTCTTCAAAATCACATTTGGTTGAGGCCTTGTTATTGCCCACCTTTGTCTTGAAACAAGACACTTGAGTCTGCAATTGTTTGTTTTGTTCATGTAACTTATCAATACACCTAGTTTGTTCTTGTGCAATGGATAAGCTATATTCTCTATGGCAACAAATTATGCCTTTCATGTTTTTCTTTCTGATACATGCACCCAACACCTTCTTGCATTCTTCAATAGACCAAACTTTGTCTGGATCAATACCAAATTTCTTTGTCAAATCCAATCTAACGGACTCGGTCACTATGGAGTCCATGTGCTCTCCTAACAATGACTTGAACTCACTGTCTGTCCATAAAGGAGTAGCTAGTCCATTTTTTTCATTTGTTGGAACCAACCTAGCATTCTTTCTAACCATTTTGTGATGTTCTTTGTTATCACACAAACACTAAAAACTTCTCTGATAAAACAGAGGCTACACTTGTTTAACACAGATCAACGGTTGTTTAAACTTCCTTGTTACCAAACACATCACAAACTATTAGCATGTTACGCTAATCTTCCCTACAAAAGAAAATGGATATTTCACCTTTTCAACTTTTAGGGGATAAACAAACAAAATAACTAGCACGTAATGCTAAAATTCTTCTCTGTGAAACAGAGGATACAACAATATTAACACAATGTTAATCTTCTCTATGTTTAGAGGATAACCCTTCTCTAGCAACGTAGAGGCTATACTTTCCTCTTTAAAAGAACACTTTTAAAGGATAACTTTAGTTAACCAAACACTACAGCTGTCTGATAACTCTTTTCTCTGGCGGCACAGAGATTTATACTGGTCATTCCGCGGTTCTTTGAATAGAGTGAAACTCACCAAATCGTTTGGTTGTATGGAAAGATTCCAGCTGGAACTTCAGTCAGAAATGTTCATTCTTTGTTAAGATCTTTGTTGAGGTCGAAGTTTCTGGAACTCAGTCAGAACTCACTCAGCTTTGTTGAGGTCGACGTTGCTGGAACTCAGTCAGAACTCACTCAACTTTCTTGATCTTTGTTGAAATTCAGTTCTTGATTTCAGTCAGCTTTGTTGAGATCTTTGTTTCAAATCTGGATTCAGGTGAAGTTAATTCTATCCGGGTCACGGCACCATCTGTAGTAAACTTATTTCTTCTAAAGTATAGAAGATTCAGAAGCGAAAACCAGGAGACTTGGATGTATCTTTTGCAGGTTCTTTATTGTAGATGAGCTGGATTTGCTGTAGTCTCTTCCAAGCGTCATCCCAAGTCTAACTAAAACATAATACATTTTTAGCTTATATTCATTTCAAAGGGGTGGAGTTTCCTTGAGGGGGGATACATTAAAACAAAGCATGTAAATTAGCTGAGCCAGGAGAGCAGGATGGAGGAGACCTTCCCGCACTGACAAAAGGCCCTCGCCTTTCAGACCCTCTCAGCAGGTCACTTCACATGCTGAGACACTAAAGCATGTAAATTATAAAACAACAGGTGATGGTCTCCGTGATGCTATCAGCTCAGGAACATTCACACCTGCTCAGCATGTCTAGCAGGAACAGGGACCCGTCAGGGTTTCTGAGTTTACAAAATTCACACTAATAAACTTCCTCAGTTTATGTTCTACAGTATTGGAAATCTAAATTAAACCTTTAATAAATTTGTTTTCCTTCACTAGCCATTGATCACATGGTTCCTTGTCAGTGCAAAAACACACTAGCGACTACAGGACGCCCAGAGAAGAGTACACACAAATACATTAAGTGCATGCTGTCGTGAACCGTCAATGCAGGGCTCCAGACTAACTTTTCCACGAGGGAGTGAGAGCAAGACAGCGCTTAGTTTGGAGACGGTGAAGTCTTGTTTACACTTTCGCTCTCTCTCTTTTTATGCTCTTTTCTTTCTGTTCTTTCAGTTAAACATGCGTCCTGTCACAGGCGCAGCAGTTCATCTACATTACTCACCGATCAAAAAAGACTTTGGCGGGACAAAAATTTGATTGAACGAATAACGCACGGATTTAAAACACATAAAAAAAAAATACCTTAATAAGTCCTTTTTCGACATTGTGTAAGGATCCTTTCCATCGATATAACTCAATTTCTCATCATATCTTGCCTTGCAAACATCGTCTAATGTGTCCCTGTAAATAACCTTCACCTTGTCGCCAGGTTTGGAGGAATTTGTCATCGTTATCTCAACACAAAGAAGTCAAAAATACTTGGGTAAATGAAAAGGCGGTAAACATGAGCATGACAGCTTTGACACACAACATGGCGGCGTGCCGCAGAGGATAATGGGTAATTAGAGAAACGGAAACCCATCTATACTCAAGCGCACGACCGCACGCATAAAGCTTGCCACAAAGAACTGGCAAAAGTAATGATTATGAATGTGTCAAAAATAGCAAGGAGACATTTAATTGTTTATTAATAAACTGGTGTTTTCTGTGTTGCTGCAAAGATGAAGTTGACGATGCGGACTCGCCATGAACGCCAGAGAGAAATGCACATTTCATATGGATTACGTAATCAGAGAGTAGCCTATTTCTTTTTGTTTTGAATAGTTTAGTTTAAAAGTAGACATTTCAAGCTTTCTATAATATATAGCACGGAGGGCGCCTTATTACATTGTCTGCTATATATTTGCTTCTTATTTATTAAATACAAGCAATTGGTTGATAAAAAATCGATCAAAATTAAGACAATTTATACAAAACGAAAATCTTTTAAAAAGAGTCTCTCTGCAAAACAAAACTCAATAAAATGGTCAAAATCATGTCTTACCCCCTCCATGTCTCCAGACATATTGTGCATCTCATGATGTACCATATCTTTCTCATGCTGCATGCTCACTTTCATAATCAACATTGAGTAAATGAAAAAAAATAACATTAGCCTATAATATTTAAACATAAATAAGAAATTAAATGTTTTCTTTAATGGCTAAAACACATATAAAGTACAGAGAAAATTCATGTCTTGTCGTCAGCCACAACATAATGACGTCACATATTTTCCAACCCAGGCCATTTTGTACAGATTTTATATTTTATTTGTGCCCATATTTCATTTATTTTCTGTTTTTATCTTAATAAAGAGAGCGAAATATGGATGATCATTAAAGCACTGCTAAAACAACAAAGCTGGTGGTGGTCTATGATTTTTGTACAGTACTGTGTATGTCACGATGTGGTTTTGTGTCCTGTCATGTTCTATGGTTCCCTGTCTTGTCTATTAGTTATCCCAGGTGTTTCTGATTTCCCACGCCCCCTTGTTTACCTCGTTTGTCCCTGATTATTTAAGCCCTGTGTTTCAGTCTTGTCTTTGTGAGTTCTTGTTTAATGTCTAACGTGATGTTGGTTGTTCCTGTTCTCGAATCCTGTAAAGTTTGTTGATTAAAGCGTGTGCTGCAGTTGGATCCTGCCTCATCTCTGCTTCAACCGCACCGTCGTTACAGTATATATATATATATATATATATATATATATATATATATATATATATATATATATGTATTTACATAATTTAATTATATTGTTTATTCTTTACATTAACCCAAATGTGTAAATGATCATAAGATGTTTTCGTCATACAATTTATTTTTTAGCAAGGATTTCCAGAACAGAAAGGAATCTTTCATCCCTTTCTTTCTCTTCTCGCTTGCCTCCCGGTGCCATCTCTCTTTTCTTTCTCTTACTTGTCTTTACTTCTCTTGCTTGTCTTTCCTCTCTCTCTCGTCTCTCCCGTTCTCCTCTGTCCTCATTCTCCTCCATTTCTCTCCATAGTCTCTCCTCCCTCTCAGCTGCTTTCCGCTCTCTCTCCTCCATCTCCCGGATCAGGTCCTCAACATCTTTTGGCCTTTTCCTGGCTCTTGCCTCACTGAGGACGAAGAGGCCACAGCGACATCCGGCCCACATGAGGCAACGAGGGCAAGTGGAGTGATGGAGGGTCTTCCCCCAATTGCCTCATCCATGGCAGAATACCACTTCCAGGATGCTGTGGGCTCTCCATGATCCTCAGTGCTCACCCCCGTCTGCGGACATTTCAGATCCTGCAAAAATGCACAAGCATGATTCAAAAGCAGTTATTTTAACATCACAATGTCTAATCATTTCATTTCTGTATTAGAAGTTACAAAATTATCTTTGTATTTTTGACTTATAATTCCGAGATATAAAATTAGAATTACGAGTAAAAAAGTCATAATTGCGAGATATAATGTTGCAATTCTGAGATATAAACTCGTAATCGGCCAAAAAAAGTTATTTCACTGATCAACCATCAATTTTAAAGTTCCCTTTCTTCGGCATGATTTGGCTGCAAGAAAGAGAAGTATCTCCCAACTTTTTGAAGTATGTTTTAGAAAATTAGTGTGCTGTGTTAGAAAGCTGCAGAACGGACTTCTGTAGTGCAGACCAGGAATTGAGCGAGATCTTAGACGTTGTCTGAGAATTCCAACAGAAGAAAAGAACTGGCACACAAGACTCTCATCCATGAGCCTGCTTATGTTCTTGAACAGTGGATGAGCATACTTGGACCTCTGAGCAAGGACATTCAGGAAATTGAAAATGTGTATATGTGTATACTACAACCAACAGTGAGGAAAATTGTGCGATCTCGCAAATTCCCTGAAGCAGTGAATGCACACCAAAACGACATTTCATTTCAAAGCATTTGACAGCTTGAGGAGTGTGATGCAAATCGACAGTCTCAGATGATTTTGATGACACACAACAAACTTTTTGAGTCTTTAGAAGATAGACTTTCACTCTAGTTTCAGAAGTATCCACAGGCGTTCTTACTGATGGGTGGTGATTTTAATATTACTTTAAATGACTTGGTTGACAGATGGCCTCCTAAGCAGTCGGGATCTTCTAGTAATACTTTGAAATCCTTTATGCAAAAATACAGTTTGGTTGATGTTTGGAGAGAGATGCACCCAAATCAAAATACTTATACCTGGAGTAATAAAAATGGTACAAGGCAGTCTCGCATAGATTTTTGGTTAGTCAAGTCAAGTCAAGTCAAGTATATTTATATAGCGCTTTTCACAACATAGATTGCACCAAAGCAGCTTCACAGTATCAATCAAAACAACAAAACAATGTTCAACCTCCACGTTTGGTAGGGCTGATCAATGGTATTAATGATTGGTTAATTAATTTGAATATCCCCAACTGAGCAAGCCAAAGGCAACAGTGGCAAGGAACCGAAAAACTCCATCAAGTGACCTAATGGTGTCCTAAAACTCCATCAAGTGACCTAATGGAGTCCTAAAACTCCGTCAAGTGACCTAATGGAGTCCTAAAACTCCATCAAGTGACCTAATGGAGAAAAAAAAAAAAACCTTGGGAGAACCCAGGCTCAGTCGGGGGCCAGTTCTCCTCTGGCGTTTATGAACTAGAGGCCGGTTAGTCACAAGTTGTTACCAAAGGAGAATGTTATAGTAAATATTCGTGTTACTCCCCTAACAGACCACAAGGCAACTTGTATAAATATTAGATTTTCCTCTTTTGTAGCACCACATTGTAGTTCCTTTTGGAAAATGAACATTTCTCACTTAAGGCACGATTCAGTTAAATTAGAACTTAAAAAAATGATTTCTGCACATTGTGATTTGGCACAAAAGGAAGGAGCCTTTGGTAGATATTGGGAACTTTTAAAATATGAAGTTGGTAAATATCTAAGGTCCTAAGGTGCTTTGCTTTCTAAACTAAACAGAATTTCAGAGGAGAAAATTGTGTCTGAAATCACCTCTCTTTCTAAGGTGTCTCCAGACAGGATCTCCCTGAGGAGAGATTGCGATTGACTAGTCTACAGTATAAATTAGATGAGATTTATGAACGCAAAGCAGAAGGGGCCTTTGTTGGGTCGAGAGTTAAGTGGTTAGAAAAAGGTGAACAAAACTCTTCATATTTTTTCAATCTTGAGAGACAACGGGGTAAACGTAACACAATTCACCACCTGAGCATCAATGGTCAATGGTAATCATGTTACTGATGATTGTCATACTATTTCTCAATTCTGTCATAACTTTTTTGCCAACCTTTACAAATCCAACTATTGTGCTGATACTGCCACTTTCTTCTTAGACTCTTTAGAAAGTGTAAATTCAATTAGTGCTATAGAAAAATATGTTTGTGATCAGGATATACTATTAGAAGAGGTAGCTGATGCCATAAAACATCTCAAATGTGACAAGTCACCTGGCAATGATGGCATTGCAGCAGAATTCTACCAACAATTATTGCCCCTTTTCTTTTAGAAGTATTTATTGAAAGTATTAAAAACCACAAACTTCCTCAGTATGACTCAAGGAGTAATTTCCCTCATTCCTAAACAGAACAAAGATTTGCTTTTTATTGACAATTGGCACCCAATAAGTTTACTAAATAATGATTATAAGATCTTGGCTCACATACATAGATTGCACCAAAGCAGCTTCACAGTATCAATCAAAACAACAAAACAATGTTCAACCTCCACGTTTGGTAGGGCTGATCAATGGTATTAATGATTGGTTAATTAATTTGAATATCCCCAACTGAGCAAGCCAAAGGCAACAGTGGCAAGGAACCGAAAAACTCCATCAAGTGACCTAATGGTGTCCTAAAACTCCATCAAGTGACCTAATGGAGTCCTAAAACTCCGTCAAGTGACCTAATGGAGTCCTAAAACTCCATCAAGTGACCTAATGGAGAAAAAAAAAAAAACCTTGGGAGAACCCAGGCTCAGTCGGGGGCCAGTTCTCCTCTGGCGTTTATGAACTAGAGGCCGGTTAGTCACAAGTTGTTACCAAAGGAGAATGTTATAGTAAATATTCGTGTTACTCCCCTAACAGACCACAAGGCAACTTGTATAAATATTAGATTTTCCTCTTTTGTAGCACCACATTGTAGTTCCTTTTGGAAAATGAACATTTCTCACTTAAGGCACGATTCAGTTAAATTAGAACTTAAAAAAATGATTTCTGCACATTGTGATTTGGCACAAAAGGAAGGAGCCTTTGGTAGATATTGGGAACTTTTAAAATATGAAGTTGGTAAATATCTAAGGTCCTAAGGTGCTTTGCTTTCTAAACTAAACAGAATTTCAGAGGAGAAAATTGTGTCTGAAATCACCTCTCTTTCTAAGGTGTCTCCAGACAGGATCTCCCTGAGGAGAGATTGCGATTGACTAGTCTACAGTATAAATTAGATGAGATTTATGAACGCAAAGCAGAAGGGGCCTTTGTTGGGTCGAGAGTTAAGTGGTTAGAAAAAGGTGAACAAAACTCTTCATATTTTTTCAATCTTGAGAGACAACGGGGTAAACGTAACACAATTCACCACCTGAGCATCAATGGTCAATGGTAATCATGTTACTGATGATTGTCATACTATTTCTCAATTCTGTCATAACTTTTTTGCCAACCTTTACAAATCCAACTATTGTGCTGATACTGCCACTTTCTTCTTAGACTCTTTAGAAAGTGTAAATTC
Organism: Semotilus atromaculatus; assembly: GCA_031834385.1. Lineage (NCBI taxonomy): Eukaryota > Metazoa > Chordata > Actinopteri > Cypriniformes > Leuciscidae > Semotilus > Semotilus atromaculatus. Next base: position 3,930,738 of record JAULUF010000040.1, on the reverse strand, counting down.
AATTAGTGCTATAGAAAAATATGTTTGTGATCAGGATATACTATTAGAAGAGGTAGCTGATGCCATAAAACATCTCAAATGTGACAAGTCACCTGGCAATGATGGCATTGCAGCAGAATTCTACCAACAATTATTGCCCCTTTTCTTTTAGAAGTATTTATTGAAAGTATTAAAAACCACAAACTTCCTCAGTATGACTCAAGGAGTAATTTCCCTCATTCCTAAACAGAACAAAGATTTGCTTTTTATTGACAATTGGCACCCAATAAGTTTACTAAATAATGATTATAAGATCTTGGCTCACATACTTTTCAAAAGATTAAAACAGGTGCTCGATACTATAATAGATGAGGCTCAATCTGGATTCATTAGTAATAGACACATATTAAATAATATCCGTTTAGTTTTAGATATCTTAGATTATTAGTTTCTGATGATAGTTTTGTTCTTCTTTTGGATTTTTATAAAGCTTTCGACACTCTAGAACATAGCTTTATTTTTCAGTGTCTTGAAAAATTTGGATTTGGAGATTTATTCTGTAGTGCTATAAGAACTTTATACACAAATGGCAGTAGTTCTGTTATTCTAAATCATGGTGCAACCCACCGTTTTGAAATTTCAAGGGGAATAAGGCAGGGATGCCCCATTTCACCATACCTTTTTCTTCTCGCTGCTCAGCTTCTCTGTACTCACATAAAAACCAGCGATCTGAAAGGAGTAGCTATAGCTGAACGAGAGGTGATCATCAGTCAGCTTGCTGATGACACGACCCTCTTTCTTAGGGATGCTATGCAGATCCCTTTGGCAATAAGTGTTATTGAGTCTTTCTCCAAAGCCTCTGGTCTGCGTTTAAATGTTAAAAAATGTGAGCTTTTGGCCATAAAAAAACTGTAATGACTCCTTTATTCATGGTATTCCTGTGAAAGAAAAGGTTTGTTACTTAGGAGTTTATATAGTGAAGGACCAGAAAGATAGATGCTTTTTTAATTTTCAACCCCTTACGGACAAAATCCAGAAGAGATTTAACCAGTGGCTTCAAAGAGATCTCTCTCTGAGAGGCAGGGTTCTTCTCACGAAGGCTGAAGGCCTCTCAAGGCTTATTTATGCTGCTCATTCTGTTCATTTAGAGTCAAAGGCCGGTAAAAATATTGACCAGATACTCTTTTAAGTTTTTGTGGAAAAACTCAATTCATTATATTAGAAAATCTGTTGTAATGAATATTAGTGAAAAGGGTGGTCTTAATATTTTGGATTTTAGTACTTTAAATTATACCTTTAAAATTAATTGGTTGAAACAGGTGAAAGAACCCAGCGTCTTTATGGAACTTTTTTATTCTAATTATATATTTTCTCAGTTTGGTGGTCTGGATTTTCTTCTATTATGTAACTACAAAATTGAAAAATTGGCAGCAATATTATCTGCTTTTTATAGGCAGTCTCTTTTGGCTTGGTCTTTGACCAATTTTTAAGCAGAACTTTTAAAGGGGCTATATGCAGCTTTTTCCCCAAAATAAACGTAACAATAGCCTTTTTATTTTACCATTTATGACTCAAACATCTCCTGTTGAGCATACTGACACCTTGTCCGCTCACAGTGGGTGCACCTATAAGCCTGTATCCTATTTTTCCTATTTTCTGTCGGGTCGGATTTTTCCCGCGCTGTCTGCGGATGTGACGTCGAGCCGCGTTCAAGTTAAACGTTTCAGATCACTCTGCCACCACCGCTAGTCAGCAAGTAGCCTACACTCGCAAGCAGTGCAATGGAATATATGTATTTGACTGTTCGTACCTCTGTAAACATAATGTTGACCTCCTTGCAGCAGATGACTTGTGAAGTGTGCACGTACGAGCGCGCTGCGAGAGCGAGCAGAAAGGAAGAGCAGTTCTGTTTTTTGGCCACAGGTGTCAGTCGCGAGTTTAAATTTCAGCCTCTTTAACCTCATACATATTTTCTTTGGAATAACTGTAATATTTTATACAAGAATAAATCAAATTTTTTTCAGAATTGGTTTGACCAAAATATCTTGTTAGTCAGTCAATTAATTCGTAAAGGATTGTTGTTTTCATGTAAGGAATTTCTAAATCATTTTCAATTTCCTGTTTCTCCCAAAGAATTTTCAATAGTTATGGGTTCAATCCCATCAGGTGTTCTTGTTTTATTGAGAGGAACTCAATCTCTACTTCCAGTCTCTCTGAGTTTGGTTAATACTTCTGTTGGCAAATTGTGCTTTGCTTTTCCTTATAAAAACAATAATAGATCAGTCCGGTCACTATTTCAGCAAGACATTGTTACTTTACCGCCTGTGACTGCTTACTGGAATAATGCAGTTGGGAATATATGCTGGAAAAAAGTGTGGATGCTTCCACATCTCTTTTTTTTAACCAATAAAATAAAAGAGATTTATTTTAAAGGGCCCCTATCATGGATTTTTGAACTCTACAACAACATTAGGAAACTTTAAAATACCATGATAGGGGCACTTTAAAATAATTCATAAATGCTACCCTGCAAGACAATACATGAAAAAGTCGTTAATCTTTTTTGGTATTGTCCATTTACCAAAATGTTTTGGCAAGAAGTTTTAGGATTTATTAGGTCTGAAATCTATAATGTATGTGTGTTGTATTGGAAGGATGTGGTCCTAGGCTTTGTTGATTTTGACTAATCTAAAAAAGGTACTTTTTATGTAATTAATCTGATCTTATTACTAGCAAAATTCCATATTCATAAATCTAAATATCTAAATGCTAAACCTCTCTTTCTTATATTTGTGAAAGAACTTGAAAAATACCTCTTTTCAATTTAAGTTGTCTGAGAACAAAAAAGCCTTAAAAACATTATGTGTTTGTAATTCTTTTCCTTTTTTCAGTGTCATGTAATTCTCTTAACTTGTTAATGTTTATTTTATATTATCCCCCTACCGGTTTTTTAATATTTTTTTATGTTTTTATGTTTTCTGTTATTACTTGTGTATTGGTTTAAGCATTAATAATAAAAAGGTGTCTTTTTAGTTAAATTGGTTACCCCTGTGTGTTCCCATGACAATCAACCACACCCCCTTGCTACCTTGTTAACATGTGTAAAAATTGCCCTTGTGTTTCTCTTCTTGTGGCATAAGAAATAAAAATAATTATATGAGGAATTTGTATGAGCATCAAATATCAAACAGTTTCAGCGACTCGTTTGCTTTAATACATGTTTTGAAACTAATTTGTTCAATGAATGGTTCACTTGCTCACTCATAAAGACAGTCTCTTTTCGCCACCTACTGGCTGAACTATAAAGTTGCACTGAAGTCACCGCTATTTATACCGTCAATCTGTATGGAAACGTGTAAACGGTGTCCCAGATCTATTGGTGAAATACTGGTGAAATATTAGCATCCTTCTAACTTCTCTCTTTCAATTAGATTTGAGGACCAGAACTAACTGTTGTATATACAAATATATGTATATTTATGCTAGGTGTTTGTGTTGTTATATTGAGTCTGTAGTTTCCACTGCAAAGAATCTCTGTGGTAATTAGGAATACGTTGCTAATTCCATCCTGGGCACAGTGGGCAGTAGGCATACCTACTCATCCTCTCTCATCTCCATCATCACATTCTCTCTTTCTCTTTCTATCAGTCTCCTTATCTTGCCCTGTTTCTCTTACCTTCCCAAAGCTGGGGCCCGTTCTTCGTACGTTGCTTAAAACATCCGAGATCAAATGAGACATCCAAGATGATATCATCGGCCTAATCATGGAGGTTCTTCGAACACTCCTGCCGGTTATGATTAGTATCGCTGGATTGAGTTATCTGAGATAATTGCGCGTTCATGCGCTGGTTTAAAAGGGGATATGTATCGATAGTAGAAACATTGATCAGCAACGCTGCTATTTGCTGTTCACAGTGGCCAATGAGCGCGTGAAGGTTTTCTCCGCAGCAGAGCAAGAGTTATTTCTTGAAGGATATGCTGAATTTGAAAACGTAATTAAAACACCAGGGAACACCTGAAAGTGTGCAAAAGCCAGGAGAGAGGGCTGGCAAAAAGTAGCAGACAAAATGTGTAAGTGCTCCATGTTATGGTTCTATCACTTATTACACTATATATTCTTGTATTTTAATAATTTCATAATTGCTTAAAGGTCCAATATGTAAGAATTTTGCAATAAAATATCCAAAAATCACTTGCACAGTATGATATATTTCCTGCAGTTGTGTACTTACAATATTCCAAAAGTCTCCAAAGATTTTTTATTTCAGAGAAATTCCAATTTTAAATAAGTGGCCGTCCCGGAAAAAAATGTCGCCTGTCAATGACGCAATATCCGCGCTATTCTCGGTTTCCGCTCGTACGTTCTGCCATAGCCATGACGTAACCATGGCGACAGACGTGGACAACTGCATAGTGCGTAACGTTTATCGGCACATAAACATTGTTCAGCTCCACGTCCGCGACTAACTTGGATTTGACGGAGCTCCACGTCCGCGACTAACTTGGATTTGACAGAGCTCCACGTCCGCGACTAACTTGGATTTGACAGAGCTCCACGTCCGCGACTAACTTGGATTTGACAGAGCTCCACGTCCGCGACCAACTTGGATTTGACGGAGCTCCACGTCCGCGACTAACTTGGATTTGACGGAGCTCCATGTCCGCGACTAACTTGGATTTGACGGAGCTCCACGACCGCGACTAACTTGGATTTGACGGAGCTCCATGTCCGCGACCAACTTGGATTTGACGGAGCTCCACGTCCGCGACCAACTTGGATTTGACAGAGCTCCACGACCGCGACTAACTTGGAGCAACACCGCTCTTGCACTCGATTATCGAGTTCGCGCGCGCGGCCAGGCTGTATGAGATCCCATTCTCCCAACTCGATAATCGACTACTTTGGACTTCGACCGAAAACAGGAAGAAAATACAGGTATGTGAGCTGGCTGAATTAACATCATTTTTATTAATATCTTTCACATCTACTGCAGTCAGATTGACCGTGTTCACTCTTAATAACACCACTCACATGGCTGTGCACTTGTAATGACACATCAAGGACGTTAAGAGGCTAAAAGCAGGTTTAAAACTTGCCCCATTGAAGTCAACAGGATGCAAATTTTAAAAAGAAAATAACACGGTGTAGGCAACACCGATTTTTGTCGTTGTTCTCTGTACTGACAGCACTCCAAATTTACAAAAAAATTTGCTCAATGTTAAAATTGACCGGAGTTCTCCTTTAAAGAAGAAAAAACTGGCACTAGAGATTGAGTTGCTTCAAAATTAACTTCAGAGTAAGCGCTAATGCACTATTTCACGCAGAGTTGCTGACCTTGGATAACAATATATCTTATTGCAGGCAAAAGATGACCATCACTGGCTTTTCTTGACAAAGAATAATTGAAATAAAAATCAAGGAACTAAGCATTTTGTCTTGTCTTGCATTCATTTAATGAATGTTTTTGTTTGTAAAAAAAAATTTAAATAAAAAATCTAAAAAAAAAATGGTGTTCCACAATTCTGTGCCGTGCAGCTCTGCCACTACGTTGGTCCAAGCGCACTGGCTGGAGGTCATCATCACTTGGTCCAAGTGCACTGGCTGGAGGTCATCATCAGGCTGCACCTCCACCACAGGGCTCCTCTCCTTTCTGATGGTAGCAATGTTGTGGAGTATGGCACATGCAACAATAATGTCACAGTCCCTGTCAGGTGCAACCCTCAGACCCTTCAGACACTGAAATCTTTCCTTTAGTTGCCCAAATGTCATTTACATGCGTGCTGGCTAGAGCTGCATTGAAACGGGTTTGTGGTCCGGGGTTTGGGTCATAAAATACAGCCTACAGGCATAACCCTGGTCACCAAGCAGGATCCCGTCGTAAGCCCCTGGAAAAATGCAGTTTTGTTAGGCTCAGAATAAATGTATGTGATACAGTGAGCTTGATATAGAATTTTTCGTAACCACGTTCAAATAATGTGCATAAATGTGACTCTCTGAAAAAGCCACTTCCATACACCACTTCTCTGCGAAGTCTTGATTTGCCATGGCCATCAATTCTGAGCGGTTTTCCCATGTTTGCTTTGTATTTCTGACCTTGATCTGTTTACCTCGTTTCTGATTGTTCTCCGCCTGCCCCGACCCAGACTGTTTATTGCTGGACTTTGTTTATTGCAGCCTGCCTCGGCCTCTGCCTGTGACTCTGATCTTCTCTGCGTTTCCGCCATTGCCCTGTCTGCTGTTGAGTACCCTGCCTGTGTGACTATTCTAATAAAGCTGCAAATGGATCCCTCTGAGTCCGGTGAATCCTTACAGATACAGTATTTTAATTTTAGTCTGTCAATGAAGAAAGTAAACGTAGGGTCAACTGATATTTTTTGTTTATTAATATTAAGGGTCAGATTTACTAAACAGGGCAAATTAGCGTGAGAAAAAAATAGCAATTCCCAAAAAACGTGAAAGTTCTGCATGTGATCTACTCTCGACGCACAAATTAAAGAACACAGCCGGATCATTTCCATAATGACCAATGCAATATAACTGTTAGCGTCTGGTTTAAGATGTGTTTTTCTTTGAAATAATGGTGCAAACACCGATAATTTTATGAGCGCAAACCTTATTAGATCACCTTGTGTGGTTTATTTAAATATTCTCTTCCCATAAATCTTGTGTCTGAAAGGGAAACTCACAAAAATAATAAAGTCCAGGCCTTTTCAGTGCTAATTTTTTACTGTGTTTCTTTAGTAAATCCTGACAGTAGTTTTTTAATGCAAAAAGAGGGTTTGCGCTGGTGCAAGCTTTTAGTAAATCTGGCCCTAAGTCGATGATTAAAGGAGAACTCCGGGCAATTTTTAAGTTAATCTTGATCGTTAGACCTTTGTGAGTACTGTCTATAGAAAAAAAAACGAACCGGATTGGTGCTTGCGACGCGGAGCTGCGACCGCGAATGCCCAGAGCTCCCACTCAGCTAAAACGGCTGCTCTGGGGGCATGTACATAAAGAGCGTTTTTGAGCCTCTTAACAGACACATAATGCAATTAAAATATCTGTCCAACATGAACAGGGGCCTTACCTGTGAACAAGATGCGTTTAGCAACTTAGCCATGGTTTAAATTCACCTAAATAGTGTTTTAGACGGCAAGCTGTAGTCTCGCGCTGAAGTCTCGCTCCTCCCACCTGGACTCACGTGGGAACTCAGTTGTAGCCGGGATTGGTAAATAGTGTCCAGGTGGGAGGAGCGAGACTTCAGCGCGAGACTACAGCTTGCCGTCTAAAACACTATTTAAACCATGGCTAAGTTGCTAAACGCAACTCGTTCACAGGTAAGGCCCCTGTTCATGTTGGACAGACATTTTAATTGCATTATGTGTCTGTTAAGAGGCACAAAAACGCTCTTTATGTACATGCCCCCAGAGCTGCCGTTTTAGCTGAGTGGGAGCTCTGGGCATTCGCGGTCGCAGCTCCGCTTCGCAAGCACCAATCCGGTTCGTTTTTTTTTCTATAGTCAGTACTCACAAAGGTCTAACGATCAAGATTAACTTAAAAATTGCCCGGAGTTCTCCTTTAAGTAATATATGTCTAAAAATAGCCTGTAACTATAGTCTTCATACTAGAGTTGGCCAAATTTATGCCAAAGGAAATTTGCTGATTGGGCACACCGGCATTTCAACAGGCACCTCTGCAGTGAACACTGCCTCTCTCCCATACATTAGAAGAAAAGAGGAGTGTTTTGTGGTGGTGTGGACCTTGGATCTTAAAGAAAACAAGGTGCCATCCAGATAGACATCCCAATCATCCTGCTGGTCATTAACCAATTTTTTTTAGGGCTTTAAAATGAAACATTAGGGGAAAAGTTTTTTGTTTTTGTAAAAAGGCTTATAAACCTGGTGTATGACCGCTCTTTTAAGAACGCATTTATAACTTATATGGTGCCTTGAAGTGGAAGATGGGTAAAAATGTCTTACAAGTGCCTCTTTCTCATGGTCATGAATGTGTGTTCGATTAACAGTGTAACTTTTCATGACTTACATTAGTTACATACCATATTAAAACCTACCGTTTAATGTTGTCATTGGTCTTTTCATCCAGGGTGTTAGATTGAGGATGATAAGCTGCTGTTGCTGTGGAAAATGGTCTTCTCTAAATGTATATTGCGGGAAATTGTCTTCTCTTTCTTGCTAAAGAAGCTCAGCAGTCAGAGTTCCAGAAATCAGAAGTAGACTTTAAACATAGCAACCAAGCCAAGATCAACCATATACGCCTATATGCCCATCAACGCCTATATTTCCTGAGGAAGCTGAAGAAGGCAAAAATGGACATTAACATCCTCAGCTCCTTCTACAGCTGCGTGGTTGAGAGTACCCTGTCTTCATGCATCACTGTGTGGTATGGCAGCTGCACAGTGGCAGAAAAAGAGATGCTGAAGAGGGTGGTAAGGTCTGCACAACTGACCATCGGATGCAACCTACCAGGCCTCTCTGACATTTACGCAAGCCGATGCAGGGACAGAGTAACCTGCACGAGGGACTCTACCCACCCTGCATACAGACTGTTTTCCCACCTCCCCTCAGGCAGAAGGCATAGTGTTGTGAACTTTTTTCTTCTAAATCTCAGAAGCGAAGACCAGGAGACTCGGGTTTGTATCTTAAGCAGGATTCTTTATTGAGCACACGAGCTGTTGGTAGCTGTAGTCTATGGCGGCAAATCAATGCCAATAATAACCGAGCGCACAACTGATGCTGGCGCACACGGTAAATGACTTCCGCAAGAGGATAACAGATCTACACGCGAGGAAACGGGAACTCGTGAGCTCATTCAAACCCTGCGCGCGTGCCTGACATCTCCTCTGCATGCAATACAAACTGTCGCACGCATGATCATTCCACTCGCGCTCGCGCTTGATCTGCTCTCACCTGCTGCTTTTGCTCGCTCGAACACTTTTATTTTTGGCAGTCGAGGGGCAGGACTTACTGTTTTAATAACCTCAAATGTCATGGTTACTTCCCCTTTTCCGGAAGTCAGTTGTGATTGGACGCCTGTCCAATGACCCGTAATTCACTTGACTTGACGCATTTCCATGGTTATTAGCATTGCACATTTACCCACCTTTATACATTTTTTACGTAATATAAGTGGTTCATTATGTTTTCTATTAAATGTAAAGGGGGTTCTGGCTTCTCAAGTTAAGATTCAGTACACAGCATGAATTATAGCTTACAAATGCCTTTTCAGAATTTGCTACAGAATACAGAGGAACAAATTATTAAACCCAGCAAATTAGATCTTAAAATATTATATAGTGATCTTAATCATCTAACTTTATATAACTAATAATTTTGAAATGGTCCACTAATCACTGATTGCATGCTTCATATTTTGCCTAACTTTTCAATGAAAAATGCTAACAAAGACGATCACTGGTGCTAACTGGCTTCGTAAGAATGTGACCGTAATCAGTTCTGATTACTGCTAGCTGTCTTGGTATAATAAAAACTAACATAAAAAGTCAAAAACTTGGGACCAAAACACTAGTTTTTTAGGTAGTGGCACATGTGGCGCGTATGGTCACGTCGTGACTTTTTCCGGCAGCGCGGAGAACGGGTGAAGATGATGGCGAGCAGACGGACCCTGACCTGGTGGCCAGAAAAAAATTCTACCTCTGTTATATGGAGATATTTTGGCTATAAGATAACCGACACTGAGCAGAGATAGCAGGGCTGCCAAATCTCACTCATTCAGCGTGAGACTCACGCAAATTACACTTTTCACACGCTCTCACGCCACACCTCTATTTTTCTCTGCGTTAGAAAATGGATAAGCAAAAGAGGACACTGACACCAACAGACTAGAAAGATATGAAACAAATCATAAGCTCTCAGATTCTGTCAATTTTATTACGAAATTCAAACAATAGCGTTTTGGCACTTAAATGTGATATGACAGAATGTGGTCGTGAACCGAACATCTTACTCTTAACTAGTTAATAACACGAATGAACAATAGGTGTGTTGAAAGATACAGTACAACTTACTGACATGTTTATGCCTCATACATAATATGGATAAATCAGTGTTTTTCAACCACGGAAAGAGGTCAATAACAGCTGGAGAAAGGTGAGATATCTTTTTTCTCTAGAAAAATTAACATGTATCCACTGTACCTAATATTTATCTAAATTAATCGATATTGAATCAGAATCAATTTGAATCTGAATCAAGATCGGATTCAAATCACAAGATCAAGCAATAATAAAAACAGTAGCAGTCATTGTACCATGTAAACATTGTAATATGTTATTGTCACTAAACTTAACAAAATTCTGTTTAGTTGCCAAATGTTTTTACAATCACAATACACATCCTGCTTAAATGTCCCTGTTTGTCTGGACAGAATGTGCAAAATATCTTATTTTCATGAGCATACAAATGTTCTTATTTATTTGTCACGGTGTGGGTTTTGTGTCTTGTTCTGTCTGTCATGTTCTGTGGTCCCCTGTTATGTCTATTAGTCTTTCCAGGTGTTTCAGATTTACCACGCCCCCTTGTTATCCTGTATAGCTTGTTTGCTTGTATATTTAAGCCCTGTGTCTTGTTCAGTCTTGGTGAGTTCTTGATGTTACTGCGTTGATGTTGGTTGTTTTGTCCCTGAGTCCTGTTTCTTGCCCTGAGTTTGTGAGTTTGAAGTTTAGTTAATAAAGTGTGCTGCATTTGGATCCTGCTTCCTCCCTTGCGTCAACCAAGTCATGATATTGTTCTGTTTATTTTATACTATTGTACGAATGAGACAATAACAGTATGCAAAGATGGCATTATTTAATTTAGTCAAAAATATTATTTTAGTTTTAAAACACTGAGTTGAGAAATACACATTTCAGCATTATCACTCTGTGTGTGCATTTTTCTTTAGAACTAAGCAACTCATGAAACCATTTCTTTATTATATCGCAATATGACATTTTCCCTAAATCGTGCAGCCCTAATGGGCGTATTGCTCAGTGTGTCAAAAATTACGTAATACTGATGTGCGCATGCGCAATAAGCCCTGGTAGGACAATCTGATGGGTAGGATGAAATGTCAGGACACCGGCTAATAACAGTAGTCGGGTCATTCTTCAATTGGGGTGGCAAATGAGAGGCAGAAATTGTAAAAAATTTTGTTTGTTTTCTTTTAATAAAATGTATTGCTACGCATTTTAAATTAGTTAAATATTCTATATCCATTCAAATTTAAGCTTAACATTTGGATTTTTAAATAATTTGAATCAAACACTGGTGAACACTTATGTCTATGGTGTTACCAATATTTGAAGTAAAATTTTGATTCTAAAATAAACAGGCATATGCAACTTTAGGTAATAATTAATCAATAAATAAATTACTTTAAGGACTCAGTTTCATTGATAATTTAAATAAATTTTTTTTTTAAATAAATGTTTAATTGGTCATCTTGGCCCCTATTTTTGCCAAATAGGATTTTTTTTTTTTTTTATATAAAATTGTATATACATAAAAAAGGCAGGAAAAATGGTCTGTGCTACCTTTATAGTCTTTATTCTAAAATATTAAACCTACTTTACAGTCTAAAAACATTAAATGATTCTGAAGGAAAGAAATGTCAGATACGTTTTGAAGTAACACCACAGAAGTAATATTGCATAAAAGGTTGAACAATTAAAAGTTTATTGAGCAAAATAATGAAATTCATCATGAGTAGGATTACAAGAAGTAATTGCTCTGATAAAAGAACATTTAGAGAAAAACTGCATTAAAAAATATAATTAAAACAACCAGCAACCTGTTTCTCACTTTCTCAAAAATTGTGTGCACAATGGATTCACAACTGTGCTGCAATCACAATGTTTGAATCTGTTTCAATAGAGAATAAACAAATATAAAAGTAATACACAACATAAAAAAAAAATAGTACATCTTCAGTGAATAAATCATGTATTCACAAACTTATTTAACACAAAACATTAATAATAATAATAGTAATAATAATAAAAAAATCAGAACATCTTCAGTGAATAAATCATGTATCCACAAACTCATTTAACACAAAACATTCAAAACAGCTCACGGATTGGGCCTATTTATTGCAGTGTTTGGTTGTTATCAGTATCACCATTTTTTTTGTTTTCGATTTCAGTGTTCTTGCAGGTATTCCCAAATATCATGGTTGATCTGAACAGACCTTTTGTTGACAGGTAGTGGCTCTGGGATGAAACAAATCACCTGATCGTCACTGTACCAATGTATGTCATCTCTGGGGCTTGGCCAAAAATGCCGTTTCTGTGCATGTTGTGGTTCTCCACTTCCTGAATGATACAAGGGTATGGCTGTCAGAGCCGGCCCAAGCCTTTTGGGGGCCCCCTCCCACTACGCGGAGTCACCTGTGCTTGACGATTATTGACACAAATGTCATGCAATAATGATACATTATAAATGAATACAGTGAGGTTATGTATTAATACAAAATAAATACTTAATAAAAAATAGATGCCTACTTAAATAAAAAGGTTTTAACTTTTACTTTGAGTTACTACTAACTCTTTGAAACTTCTTAAAACAAACTGTCTCAAAACATATAAAATAAATGATTTGCTAAAATAATGACAAAACTGAGAAATCAGAAACATAATAAGAGCAAGGGTTCAACAATGACAATTGTTGAAAACTGTAAAAATATTATTATTTCTCAACTGTCTCAATACAGAGTAACTGTCCTCAAAATCTTTTTTATTATTATTATTGTAACAGACTTTGTTGGATTGTACATGACAGAATCCAACAAAGTCTGTTACTATAATACCGGTTGTACTGGCGCTCGTTGTATGTGTGTATGTAATGTATTTTTCCCCTCGGGGCATGCCGTAGATAGGAATGGGTCGTGCGCACTTACTGGAGTGTCGCGGGTTTTAGGAGTTAGTGATCCATCTGATATGTGGTATAATAAAGTGGAGAAGAGTTCAAACTGCTGTGTTTATTAATTATTCAAACTGCTACCCTTAAACCCAGAAGGTTAAGTTCCCCTGCGGCTGTTTTCTCCAACTTAAACCAATACCGTGACTTTGCGCAGTTGCGCACTAATTGTCTATGCACGTGCGAGGTGTCTAGATTATGCGCATGACTTAAACGCTGGCAGACACAGCAGCAGTTGTAGGCAGGTATATCGATCATGAAATCAGAATTTTCTTGTCTTGAATAATTCATTCATTCAGTCATATTCATTCATTCATTTATGTCACTTGTTTAAGTAATCTAAAAAAATATATTTATTTTTTTAAACTCGATTGGGGGGGCCCCCTGGTGGCCAGCCGCTAAGCAGCCGCTTAGTTCGCTTATGCCTCGGGCCGGCCCTGATGGCTGTTCATCATAATTAAGAACACACCACTGTCCAATGTGTTTACTCTCTACGACCTCTGGACAAAGTGAACAATCAAATGACAATTGTTTAGTTGTAGCAAGATTTTCAATTTTTTTTCATGCTAAGAGATGCCTCTTGGAGTGCATAACATGGGCAATCATACACACCCTTTTCAGCCTGGCAGAAACAACTTATGTTTCTGTATTTTAGACAGCTGGGTTCAGTGCTCACCACTTTATGACATTTTCATTGTTCCCTTTATGGTGCTCAGTGTTTGCACTTCCATCATTTGTACCCAGGCATCAACATCATCTTCTCCAACATAAAACAGTCATACCACTGATCCAGAATGTTTCAAATGGTAAAAGAGGGATTCTGCATCGGGCAAATCTTGTCCATGCCGAACCAAATTGTCTGCACTCTGCAGTTCTTTTAAGTGTTCTGCCTATCCCACATGGTGCCCCCTTGCCATGACTGGCTTCGAAGTGTCACGGAATGGGTAAGACAACAAGGTGTGAGGACTCAAGTGCAGGAGAACATAAAGTTTAATATAAAATAAACAAACACAAACCAAAACACAATGAACAACAACAACAACAAAACAACAACAACAACAACAACAACAACAACAACAACAACAACAACAACAACAACAACAACAACAACAACAACAACAACAACAACAACAACAACAACAACAACAACAACAACAACAACAACAGAGGATCACAGGGAACAGGAGACATTAGACAACGATCCGACAAGGACTGCAAACAAGAGGAGACTTAAGAAGGGAACAAATCAAGAGGGAACAGGTGGGAGAACTCAAACCATAATCAGGTAACGAGGGGGAGGGATCAGACAATGACAAGAGCACATGGCTCAACATAACAAAACACCCATGTGCATCACAAGACAGGACAGACATGTGACACGAAGTTGTTCCAGGTCTTGTTAAAATGATCTCCTAATTACCTGACTCCTAAAAACCCTTTATTGAAAGGTACAGTGGACAAAAGGTAGAAATTGGCTTTCTGCTTGTACTCTTGTACTTGTACCGCTTGTACTCACAAGCTCTGTCATAGCAATTTCCTTTTTGATTGTAACATTGGAGCTATCACAACCATTCTCACAACTTATCTTTTCAAGGGACCACTGAGTCAGATTTACCTCTTTGTTTTGAGGGGATCTAAAGAGTGAACATGTGGTCATCTTGCATTCCTTGCATTGGCCATATGCGCACTCCTTTTTTGTCATATCGCATGCAATGGCATCAGCCATTTCCTCCAGATTTTTGGAAGTAAGGATGCCAAGTGAAAACAGCTTGTCTGCCATATATTGCAAGTTATCATGGGTTCGCAGAGGCAAGTATCCCAGTCAGCCTTGAAGGATTACAAATTTAAGAATATGTTTAAAGGCACACTGCGGAACTTTTGGCCACTAGTGGCGCTCGACCTGTAATTTTCACGTCTAGCGCCCCTAGAGGCCACAAGCGCCACAGCACTGTCGCAATAGTCAACCAACAGTCAACCGGTCAGCCTCCCGTGTCTTTAAATTGTGTGTGCAGACAGTAGTTGACTTGTTGGTTGGAGAGAGATAATCGACTCACTATTGAACAAAATAATAATTTAAATATAAGATGAATAATATAAATTATATAAAGAAAATAAATTGAACAAAAGTAAACAAAAAACAATGTCTGATGTAAGTCGCATAGACAAGGGGTGCCCAATCCTGCTCCTGCCGATCGTCAGTCCTGCAATCTCCAACCCAAACACACCTGATGCAAACAATTAACGTCTTCAGGATCTCTTGAAAATTAGAGACAGGTGTGTTTGATTAGGGTTGGAGATGAAATCGGCAGAGCTGCCAACTCACGCATTGGCCGTGAGACACACGGATTTGATTTCTCACGCTGAAGTGCCAACCCGGTCGGTCAAATGCCTGAAAGATGAGTTTATCTATAGATCTCCCTGTTGAGCCACTCGTGATCGACTATTTATACCGCGAATTAGTTAAAATCTCCCGGAATCTACAGCGACCGTGCATGCGAGACACGGAGACAGAGACTGCTCCGAACCGCGTCGCGCGCACATGGCAGAGAGGGAGAGTGAGCGAGAGACCTTGCGTGTACAGAGAGCGCCTGGCTCGTCCTGGCTTTGAATGTGTCACTCTCCCTTTTTCTTTTTTTAGTGTCTTCTGACAAAACCTTTGCCTTCTTCCTTGTAGCTGTTGGTTCGGCAATGACGAAAACATACAGACGGCAATCAAACGCGAGTTGAGCTCTCACGTCAGAATCTGGGGGCGGTGGGGGAAGTGACGTATGCCGTAAAGCGGTCAAATTTTGTAGTTCTTTTTGTGCTCGGGTTCCTACCCGCAACCCGAAGTTACATATAGACAGTAAAAGTGACACAGACACTGTCAGGCCATGGCAGACGTGTCATTCAACCTATTGTAAGTCGATGTACCATCTCAAGGGTTTTAGTAATATATTATAAAGGTTGAAAAGTTCTGCAGTGTGCCTTTAAAGGATTAGTTCACTTTAAAAAAACCTTTTGCTGATAATTTACTCACCCCCATGTCATCCAAGATGTCCATGTCTTTCTTTCTTCAGTCGAAAAGAAATTAAGGTTTTTGATGAAAACATTACAGGATTTTTCTCCATAATGGACTTCAATGGACTCCAACCGTTTCAAGGTCCAAATAACAGTTTCAATGCAGCTTCAAATGGTTTAAACAACACCAGACGATGAATAAGGGTCTTATCTAGCGAAACGATCTGTCATTTCAAAAATAAATAAATTAGTTTAAGTTTTATAAGCACAAATGCTCGCCTTGCTCTGTTCTGTGATGCGCGTTCGTGACTCTCCTGTTCGAACTCATTCATCAAAATGAACGAATCTTTTTTCGAGTCATTTCGTTCATTGAATAAACGAAATGACTCGAAAAAAGATTTGTTCATTTTCGTTCGTTTCCTGAGATCTCCGCATACAATAACTGGAGCGTATGTGCAGGCTCAATAATGGACCTTTTACTTCGCCTCAAAATCATGCTGATATTTGGCGAACTTCGCATATATCGCGTTCATCTGTGCAAGAACCCCCCTTAAATATGCGCAATGTTTCAGATCAATTCAAGTGTAAACATTAATCGGATATCCGAAACACAACATGCATAAAACACAAGAGAAATACTATAAACATTTTGGGAAAGTTTATGGGTAAGAATGGAGTAAATGTCCTTTGTGTATTGGAGTTTGTCTCTATAATCTTTTACCAAATGGCTAGTGTCTCCTTTACTGTCCAAAATGTTGCGGTGGTCTTTTGAGCCTTGTAGACACAGTCTTTTGCTGAGCTCGTTCAGTGGAGCCGAGGTGATAACGGCCTTTGATGAGAACTAGTTTTAGAGCCGATGACAACAAGGAAGAGGGGGAAGGTTTATGATGTCTGTCACGGATGTACACGGAGATGAACCCAGACGCAGACAGTATACAATAACACAAGGTTTATTTGAACAAAGACGGGAAAACAAAACCCACGAGGGGGCAAAACAGATGAACAAGGGATGACTAGACTAGACTGACTAGACTAGACACGACACGACACGGTAAAGACTAAACACGAAAACAAACAAAACTTCATATAACACTGACTAGAATTTTCAAGACAAGACTTCCAATAACAAGACTTTTCACAAGGTACTCACAAGTAACATTTGGCAATGAACCGACAAAAGACAGTGAAACACAAGGGGATCAAATAGGAGACTAATCAAGACATAACAGGTGAAACTGACTAGACACTGATGACGAGACGAGGATAACAAGGGGGCGGGGTTACAAGACGAGACAACACAAGCACATGACCAAAACACAAGGCCATGTGCTTGCACACAGAACATGGGTCTGTCATGATCCAGCCGTAATACTAGAAAATCACGGACATGATGGCTGAATCATGACAGATGTCTAGAGCATTTTGATTAAGCCCATTCGTTACAGCTTTTTTATTTGTCTTACAGTGACTGTGTTCTTCTTTCCAGTGACAACCCTACTCACATTGTCTCTCAAAAATAATTGTTTGACAATGCTCCTTAGACCTTGAGAGATTATATTCTTATGTCTTATGAAATCAAGTTCTCTCCCACGGTTTCCACCTTTTATATGAAAAGCTGATAAATTTTACACAAATCAGCTGTGCATAAATTAGTTTGACCCTCTCTTTTTTTGCTGCAGAATATCTTTCCTTTATTTCACTTTATTCCTTTATTTCACAAAGAGAGAAGTGAAACCTACGTTTTTTTTTTTTTTTTTTACCACAGGGTATATGCAGGAATCTTGAAGTTAATTTTAATACCTTTTCAAGACTTTTTCAAAACCTTCTCAATATTTTTTAATACCTCACCGCCACTTCAAGCTGTAACCATTTACGTCAGTGATACTTTTAACTTAACAGTTTTAGTTTGTGATAAAGACTATAGACCACTCTGATACAAAAAAACTAATAGGCTGGGATAGTAAATCAAAGCAAAGTTTATTAAAAAACTTCCCCATTCTGTTCATGCGTTCACCAACCTTCTCTTAATACATTTCGGTGCGTTGTAATACGCACTGGGAACGCCAGAGCGAACATTGTGCTTTTGAACTTCCGCCCGCCTGCCCGCTCTGGTGCTCTCAGAGGCAATTTACAAACGCACCCACAATAGCCTAGTTTTTTATGTACCTGTTCGTTTTTTTTTATAAAAATGACTAAATTCACACACTTTCACGATGTTTTTGGGACTCAAACTGTTGGACAGCTAATTCAGAAAAAATACTTTCCAAATTTAAGACTTTATAAAGCCGTGATAAGACTTTTTAATACTTTTTAAAGCTACACTGTGTAACTTTTTTTGTTTATTCTTAGCTAAAAACACTTAGTTCTTTCAAAAATATATGTGCTCATTAATGTATATTTACTTCGTTCAAGTAATAAAGTATTCTCGTGAGTGTATAATATGCCATTGAAAATACATACGGGTGAGGGGTTCTTATGTCGGCCGCCATGTTGCCCCTCCATCTTGAAAGTACATTAGCCAAAGAGGGACATCAAGCTTCGCCTTTCGCGTTTTAACACTCAATGGCACCGTGTCGAGGAGGTCGAACTGGAAGCCATGTTAATCTTGGACTACATTGGCCACCGTAGGAGTTAAAACGAAATCGGAATTGAGAGGAACAGAAACTAATATTCACTGGATGGTCATATACCTTTTCACCGCTAGATGGGGGTAAAAATCACACAGTGTAGCTTTAACCCTCTGGGGTCTGAGGTGTTTTTAAGGCCTTTGAGGTGTTTTGACATGCTCTGACATTTGTGCTTATTTCAGCTACTTACAACATACCATTGGCCAACATGTAATTTGGCTGTATTCAGCACAAACTCTGCTACAATAATATGTGAGCAAAATAGATGTACATGTTTGCATTTTATAGAAAAAATATATTATGCGTGGTTAGTAAGTTTTGGAAAAAAAATTTGTCACCGCAATAAGGCCATATAACACATACTGAACAGTTGTCCACAAGACTTTTGAGTTACTATTCTTGTAGGCTAGAATTTTTACTACAAAATGATGTGAAAATCATTCTGACCACTCTTTCACAAACAACAATATAACAATTAAAATTTTGTAAGTCAGTTTTTGTGTCAGCACTGCTGTATGCGTGGGAGTGTCAATGGCCATGAATATTAATGAGATTCACACCAGGGGAGACAAAAGACACTCCCCCAAAGGCTAATGCCCCCATCAATGTGCTGTGAGACAACCTGAACAAAGAATGACAGGAGATGCAAAGGTTTGGTTTTTCAATCTGTTTTATTGTAATTCCTAGAACACATTACTATTTTTTATATTTTTTTAAATATTAAGCAGCACAACTGTTTTCAACATTGATTTTTTTAAAATAAATCATCATATCAGAATGATTTCTGAAGGATCATGTGACACTGAAGACTGAAGTAATGATGAATCACAGAAATGAATAACATTTTAAAATATACAGTTAGGCTATTTTAGACTGTAATACTATTTCACAATATTACTGGGTTTTTTGTTTGTTTGTTTTTTAATCAAATATACGCAGACGTGATGAGCATCAGAGACTTCTAAAACATTAAAAAAGTTTGCAAACTTTTGATGGATACCTGTATAAAATTCTACATATACCCATCCATTTATATTTGCTGATAACACAATCAAAGAAGCTGTATTATTATCATTATCAATCACTAATGGCCATGGATAAAAAAAAAGACAAAAAGTTTTTGTAATTTCACACAAGAATGGGTACTTGTATATTATGACGATGTAAACACAATTACATTTCATCTGTAAATATTACGTCTGTGCACTTACTCAGTATGATTCTCGATCGCACTGAGAACTGAACGACACCTGTGTGCTCCTCTGCGGTGCTGGAGAAGGAGAGCGTGATGCAGACACAATCCTACAACAACAACAAAAACTGTTAGCATACATAATCCAAAGTAAACTGTGGGCAATTAATGGGTATGTATGAACGCACAATGTATATCTCTTGATGGGCCATATGGACGGAGAAATATCTATTTATGGGCCATACACCGCGAGAATCTGCTGATGGGCCATAACGTATAGACCGCGCGCATTTAGAGCATTTCAAACATTTACACCTGTATTCACAATCATCTGTGCAGTATTTTAGCAGGATAAGCAGTGTCATAGGCTAACCAAAACAGAACATTTATATATAAAAATATAATGTCTAGTATTTAGACAGTATTTTACCGGAAGCTGAAATATATTTGCACTAAATTACATTATATTTAGGCTACACCTAAGCAGATATTCGCAAATAAGCTACATTACGCATAAGCTAATCAAAACTGAGTGAAATATATTTAATATACAAATGTTTAGAGAGTAACGTTATCATATTGAAAGTTTACACTTGAGCATGTACACGAATGTTATATTGTAAGGCAATACTAAGCAAAATATAGTCTGAAAACATGAGTTCTATATGATCAGAAAAATAATTATATAACACTAAACAATATAACACTTACTCTGAACTTGTATCCTCGGCGGGATCAATTCTCTCTTCAAAATGCAACCGTTTGTCGTCTTGAGTTGCAATAATCTTCCTCTGAGGAAAAAAGGTGAATTCTTCCTCGCTGTACAGAATCATCTGGCGGCCTCTTTACCGGAGTAGCGTGCCCGCTGTGCCATCCTCAAAACGCGATGAACTATCAGCGAATCTCATGAAGAAACTTTGTGTTTTCATGGCATTGATCGGGAGCGTGTGCGATGCATATAGATCACCTAAACTATTTACATGTGAATAGCGCCGGGGGCGTGGCGGCCTCAACTCATTAAAAATAATGAGAAAGAAAAAACTGGACCTCTCCTTGGTTTCAAACGGATTACATAAACTGTGAGTATTTGTTTTTTATATAAATTACTTCATTTAAAAGAAGAGAATTCAAGCTTCATAAAGAAAAATCTCTCGTGCCTGTGTGACAAGTATTCGCAGAGTTACAGTTAATCTTAGGACGTGTTTCAGAATGGACTTCACAGACAGAGAGAACGCAGAACTCGCATCATGTTCGTTTTTCTTTATTTGGCGAAAAGCACAACACTTTGTTTTTATTGCGAGTATCCACAAAAAAAATAGACACTTAACAGGATCTAATGATGTATAACACTTAAATGTAAGATCAAAATCAACAGAGTATTTTGAGTCTCTTTTGCACTGATAAGAAAAAAAACGAGCAAATCACGCCGGCGTGATTTCAGACCCCAGAGGGTTAAGGGTCTTAATTTTCCCAAAATTGATTTATCACCTTTTAATACTTTTCAAGACCTCGTGGATACCCTGTACCAGTGATGAGGCATTGCTTCCCTTAAGAATGTTTATTGTTTTGATTGTGGGGCTCTGATTATTGTTTTGCAGCTTTTTTTTTCTCCAAGAGCTGTTGGATGCGGGGTGCTCCCCATCCACGCTCAAAGTGTACGTGGCAGCCATAGCAGCGCATCATGCTCCAGTGGCTGGCCAATCACTGGGGAGAAACGAGCTGGTGGTTCGTTTTCTGAAGGGAGCCAGGAGAATGAACCCTCCTAGACCTCCTTTGGGTCCACCCTGGGACCTGTCTTTGGTTCTGGGGGCCCTGAAGGGGCCACCGTTTGAACCACTCCAGTCGGTTGATATCAAACCTCTCTCGCTAAAGACTGCTCTCCTGTTGGCACTGGCATCTGTCATCTGTCAAGAGAGTAGGAGATTTACAGGCCCTCTCAGTGAGCCCGTCATGTTTGGAGTTTGGAGTGGATAATTCTAGGGTCATCCTTAAACCCAGGCATGGTTATGTTCCCAAAGTGCCGTTCAGGGCACAGGTGGTTACATTGCTAGCCCTTCCCTCCTCTGATGAGGAGGAATAGATTCATCTTCTCTGCCCTGTTAGAGCACTGAGGATTTATCTGGAGCGCTCTGTGTCGTTTAGACAATCATATCAGCTCTTTGTTTGCTTTGGTGGCAAGTCTAAAGGATGCGCAGTCACTAAGCAGAGACTGTCCAGATGGATAGTAGATGCCATAGCCATGGCATTGTCACGGTGGGTAAATCCTATGTCTCATTCATGTCTCGTGTTTCTGTTGTTACATGTGTGTGTGTGCTGATTAGAGGGGCGTGGCTGCTCATCAGAGCTCATTCAGTAATCATTCATCACCAGCTGCAGTCTATCATCCCGGTCTACTTAGTCTCACCCAATTCTCATCTCCATTGTCAGATCGTTGTTTGTGTTGTCCGGTGTTTGATCCCTCAACGTTCCAGTATCCTTCGTTGTTCCTGTCTGTTCCCTGTGGATGTCCTGGATTCGTCTTGTTGATCGTCACCTCACTTCACCTGCACTGTTCCATCTGACCATCGAGTCCCTGCGCCACTTACCTGCCTGTCTGTGGATCGTGAACTGAGTTTTCCACCTTGCCTGTCTGTGGACGGTGTTCTGTGTTTTTCCAATAAATATTGTTACTTGCAATTGCTTCCGTAGTTCTTACGTTACAGAACGATCTGACCGTTGAGGGCGTGTACTGCAATCTGATGGGTGAGTGGTTTGAGGGGAACTTGGTGCTTGAGTGCAAAGTTGTGATCCATGAAGTTACCTTCGGCGCCCGAGTCCAGAAGTGCATGACAATCGTGACTGTGGTTGGACCATCGGAGTCTAACCGGAAGGAGAGTCGATGTCGATGAGGTCTTCTCGGCGGAGATCCCACCCGATAGTAGCCTCATACTTACTACCGGGCTGGGCCCTTTTAACGGGCAGTTGTAGGCAAAGTGTCCCGCTCCCCCACAGTACAAGCAAAGGCCCTGGGATCTCCGCCTTTCCCTCTCCTCCCGGGAAAGCCGGGCTCGACCTACCTGCATGGGCTCGGGATCGTAGACGGGGCTGACCGCGTCCCCACCTCCAGCACGGTGACCCTCCGATTCCGCCGAAGAACGGTAGTTGGGTCCTCTTCGCTCCACACGAGACAGTCTGGCGTCCACTCTCAGTGCTAGCGCGATTAAATCGTTGAGTTTCGGTGGTAAGTCCATGGCATAAATCTCCTTTTGGACGCGGTCAGCCAACCCATGCAGGAACATATCCCACTGCGCCTCCTCGTTCCATTGGCTCTCCGCCGCCAGGGTCCGAAACTCGATCGAGTAGTCCGACACGGATCGATGTCCTTGACGTAACTCGGCCAGCAATCTGGCCGCTTCTCTGCCTCCCAAAGCACGGTCGAAGACCCGTTTCATTTCGTCGGAGAGCGCTTGGAACGAGGTGCAGCAGTCTTCCTGGTTCTCCCACACCGCCGTTCCCCATAGTGCCGCTCTCCCAGTCAGCAGCGTTAGCACGAAAGCCACTTTAGTTCTTTCCTCCCGGAAGGTTCTGGGCTGGAGAGAGAAATGCATGGAACATCTAGTTAGGAAAGCTCGACAAAAATTGGGTTCACCTGAGTATGTCTCTGGGGCTGGTAATCGTGGTTCCGACTGGGAGGGGTCCACTGGTGGTATTTGGGGAATCGGCGGTGGGACCGGCGCAGCGGGAATACGCAGCTGTTGGACTTGCTGGGTGAGCCCGGACACCTGCGCCACTAACGCCTGAACAGCACGAGCGGTGTCGTTGATATTTCTCTCTTGATTCTCCATCCGCCGTCTGCTGTCCCCTGCCGAAATCAATTATGACATTGGCAACAGAGAGTTGTTGGCAGTCAAGTTAGCATTGGAAGAGTGGCGCCACTGGTTAGAAGGGTCGGGGGTACCTTTTATCGTCTGGACCGATCACAAGAATTTGGAATACATTCGTACGGCTAAAAGACTCAATTCCAGGCAGGCTCGGTGGGCTCTTTTTTTCCGGACGTTTTGACTTTACTCTCTCGTACCGCCCGGGTTCCAAAAACATCAAACCCGATTCTTTATCGTGCATTTTTGACCGTTCCGATCGCCCATCTACTCCCGAGTGCATTTTACCTGAGAATCTATTCATCTCTACACTCACATGGGAGGTCGAATCGAAGGTCAAGAAGGCCTTAGAAGGGGTAACGCCTCCGACTCGTTGCCCACTGAACCGGTTGTTTGTGCCGGAGAGTTTACGGTCCAGCGTTATTCAGTGGGGTCACTGTTCCAATGTGGCTTGTCACCCAGGAGTCAATCGTACTATGTTTTTAGTCAAGCAATGATTCTGGTGGCCTCTCATGGCTTGTGATGTTCGCAGTTTTGTATTGGCTTGCTCAGTTTGTGCCACAGGTAAAACTTCCAATCGATCTCTGGATGGGTTACTCCAACCGCTGCCGGTGCCTTCGAGACCCTGGTCCCATATCGCACTAGATTTTATTACCGCCCTCCCACCCTCACAGGGTCACACGGTAGTTTTGACCGTGGTGGACCGGTTCTCGAAGGCGGCCCATTTCATTCCCTTGCCCAAATTACCCTCAGCCAAGGAGACAGCGGTCATTGTCGTTGACCACGTCTTTCGGATTCATGGCCTCCCGACAGACGTGGTTTCTGACAGAGGACCTCAATTTGTATCCAAATTTTGGAGAGAGTTTTGTAAACTTCTGGGGGCGACTGTGAGTCTGTCCTCTGGGTTCCATCCCCAGAGCAATGGTCAAACTGAGCGAGCCAACCAGGATTTGGAACGAACGTTGCGTTGTTTAGTGTCCAAGAATCCTTCCTCGTGGAGTCAGCAACTTTCTATGGTGGAGTACGCCCACAATACGTTGCCAGTGTCATCCATGGGCCTATCACCATTTGAGTGTAGTGTAGGTTACCAGCCACCAATTTTTCCTAGTCTGGAATCCGAAGTCGCGGTCCCCTCCGCCCACGCCTTCGTCCAGAGGTGTCATCGCACTTGGACGAGAGCCCGTGAGACTCTACTCCAAGTGGGGGCGCGCACCAAGGCCAAAGCTGATCGCCACCGGCGGAAGCCTCCCGTATACGTCGTCGGTTCTAAAGTGTGGCTTTCTACCAAGGATATTCCTCTCCGTTCCGTTTCGAATAAACTTGCACCTAAATTCATTGGCCCGTTTGCTGTCACCAAAATCATTAGCCCGGTGACAGTCCGCCTGAATCTTTCTCCAGTGTACAGGAGAATCCATCCCGTCTTTCATGTTTCCAAAATTAAGCCCGTCTTTTATGCTCGCATTAATCCGCCAGTCCCGGTTCCCCCCCCGCCGCGCCTCGTAGATGGGGAATCCACATATTCGGTTAATCGTATTCTGGACTCGAGACGGAGGGGACGCGGATTTCAGTACTTGGTGGACTGGGATGGTTACGGTCCGGAGGAGAGAAGTTGGGTGCCAGCTAGAGACATTCTGGATCACTCCCTTATCGATGATTACAATCGACAGGTAAGGGAGTCTGGGAACGCCAGGAGGCGTTCCTAGGGAAGGGGGTACTGTCACGGTGGGTAAATCCTATGTCTCATTCATGTCTCGTGTTTCTGTTGTTACATGTGTGTGTGTGCTGATTAGAGGGGCGTGGCTGCTCATCAGAGCTCATTCAGTAATCATTCATCACCAGCTGCAGTCTATCATCCCGGTCTACTTAGTCTCACCCAATTCTCATCTCCATTGTCAGATCGTTGTTTGTGTTGTCCGGTGTTTGATCCCTCAACGTTCCAGTATCCTTCGTTGTTCCTGTCTGTTCCCTGTGGATGTCCTGGATTCGTCTTGTTGATCGTCACCTCACTTCACCTGCACTGTTCCATCTGACCATCGAGTCCCTGCGCCACTTACCTGCCTGTCTGTGGATCGTGAACTGAGTTTTCCACCTTGCCTGTCTGTGGACGGTGTTCTGTGTTTTTCCAATAAATATTGTTACTTGCAATTGCTTCCGTAGTTCTTACGTTACAGGCATACGATTCAGTGGGCCAGGTTTGCCCCATTGGTGTTAAGGCTCACTCCACTAGAGGGATGGCCTCATCATGGGCGTGGTCATCGGGAATCCCCATTCAGGATATTTGTGATGCGGCCGGCTGGTCCTCGCCATCCACATTTATGAAATTTTATAACATGGAAGTGCCTTCCCTGCAGGCGAAGGTTCTATCAGTATAATAAGGCCTGATGAGTCATCTGGCCTTTTATGTTGACTGTGCATAATCACACACACACACACGTATTATAAAACCCGCTTCGGCTGGTTATTTATTACTCTAAAATATCCCGACAATGTCTGGTTATTAGAGTATGAATCGGTTAATACTGATTATTGTATGTAAGTGCTCAGGCCTGACGGTGTCTGGTCTGTCATTTATGCTTATCACTGGTTTGTTCTACGGCTCTGAGTTGCATGGCAACCGGTGGTGTGGTGTGGCGTTTCAAATAGCGTCCTCACTGCGTATAGCTACGCAATACTCTGTAAGGACTGGGCGAGGGTGAATCTGAATAATTAAATAAATCCTTGCTAAAGGCCCAAAGCCTTCAAAGGCCTGGAACTTGAAAAAAAACACACACAAACACACACACACACACATCCCCTCAGGACAGGCCGTGGTGTCCGCTTACAAGACATTAAGACATTTTATGACTGATCGGAATGTCCCACAGGAAGGGGGTTTCTAAAGAGAAAAGAAACTTCTCTCTTTAAAAGACATTTAACCAGATATATTGAATGTGTTTTATGTGTGTGTTTATTTGTCCATGTTTATTTGTCCATGCACTTTACACATAACTGCCTATTCCCCAGGATTCTAACTAAGGAGAAATGAATCCTTTATTCATATATATATATATATATGATATATCCCTTTGAGAATTGTACGAACAATGTATGCAATCTCATCTTACGATTTGTCTTTTATGTGTTTGATCTATGTGTTTGAAAACTAATGGGATAAGGTTTCAAACGGTGCAAACTATAATTAATCCGCTCCATGTAAGGCAAGTGTGATTTCTCTGAGCTCGAATCTTCGTTCCCCATTTAGCAATTTACATCACATCTTGCTAAATCTTTGTGACACATAGGACTATAATAATTGTGAAGATTCTGCTCTTAAATACCCGACGAAATTAGCGTTTCAAATGCCTTGCTATGAGACAAAGGATCATAAAAACCAAACTCCCGCCTTGTGATTCCCACTCTCCGATTGCCCAAGCCGACAGGAAAAGGTTGGCTTCGTCAAAAGTGATAAATCTCTCCCCCTCTCTATCCTCTCTCTCTCTTCGTCCTTCGCTGTGGCTGCAACATGTAATCCTATCTCGCGGTCTCCTCCGGAGACCGGATCAGATCTTTATTTCTTTTCTTTGTAAGTTAAAGTTTTGTTTTCCGTAGTCGACTCTGTTCACTCCCACGAAGTGAAACGAACTTAGCCGAACTATGCTACTTTGGTAATGTACCTCAACGACTTTAAAAACCCTCTGTTCAACACGCGCGCCAAGCAGCACCACGTGACGCTTACACACACAAAGGACTCCGCTCACGCATGCGGCCAGACCGGGCCGTTCAGGAATGCAGCAACACAGCGAGATCCATAAATTTGTGCAGGTATATCTTTTTATAGAGCTTCCAATAAGCCTTAAGATGATGTTTCGTGTTGTTTACAGAAAGGTGAAAGTCTGGAGGAATGCTATCAATGCCCTCTCTCTATCTCTCTCTCTCTCTCTTCTCTCTCACTTACTCGCTCTCACGCGTGTAAGTTCTCCATTGTCCAAACTCTGCGCATTTCTCTCATCGATGTCTTATTGTGTTTTGTATGTCTATTATGTTTGTAAATACATATATATATTCCATGGCAACCGTAGTAAATATATAAGTAGGTATGCCTTTATTAAACCCATTATATTCATGTGATTGACGAACTGTGTTGTTTTGCTCATTTTCAAGTCCCTTAAGTGCCAAAGATCTAACTTATGCTACAAGCTTTACAAATGAAAGATACTTTAAAGAGTATGTGTTTATAGGGCGGGAAACCCAATTCTTCTGGCCAGAGAATTGTGTTTCCTGAAATCCTATAAAGTAAGGTGATATCGTGGATACCCACAATATTATTCTGGCAATTGAGCTAATTAATTTTGCCTGTTTCGTAAGACGTGATCAGTGTAATTAACTGTAATCAACTTGTAGTTGAAATGCAAGGATACACAGTTATGCATGCAGGTAAAATTACATCCTCCCTTAGAGGGAGATTTATTAACATGTAAGACTGATCTAATCCAAACATGTATGAATAATTATTAATTATCAATTATTAATTATGATATGCAAATTCCCCACGGATTAGATCCGCCCAAAGTCTTTACAACTCGTTCCCTATCTCAGGGAACTGAGGTTACGATAGTAACCGAGTAGTTTCATTGACGATTTTCAGTAAATGTAAAGAAACAATCTGCCATTAGACAAGCAATGTAAATCAACTCTTTGTACTATATATTTATTTTTCAAGAAACTGTAATTGTTCATAAGGGGAAAATTGAGACACCCCTTGCAGCAGCCTGTAGCACGATGATGTAGCTGGATGGTCCAATACGTAGTGGATGGAGGTGTGTTTTGGTGACGTCATAGACACATGCGATCTCTGGGTTAATTCGCATGCGCTGGTCTTAAGTGACATGTATGCTGAATATTGTACTGAGATGATGTTCTTCTAACCTGTGTAGTAATAGTACTGTTAAATAGTTATTGTAGGATATCAGATGTTAAATATATCCAAAGTTCGTTGGAGTTGTAGAAACTTGATGGCGTGTCTGACTAAAACATGGGACAAATACCAGTCCTTTGCTCTCTTTTATTTCAAGTTCATGATTAAGCCTTGGGTAATTCACATGACATGAAGTTCCTTCACATGGAGCTGATTCACACAATGTAAATGGACAGGATGTTAACAGATGGGCAGGATGAACCGGATGTACAAGATGGTCTTAAGTTACTACAAACAATACAATAAAGGAAATCAAACTCATATAATTCATCAATAGACATATCAACGACATATATACTCAATTCAAACAATACAATTTGGCAAACAAACTTACTTAACGCATCCTAAGGAAAGGACTCAAAGGACATGGTTGGGTGTCCATTCAAACACCCACACCTCACCAATACAAAAGAAACAAAGGAAGGAAGTGAAGTCTACTTATAGACCTCGACCAAAGGGTGCATGGGTAATGTAGTGCACTAAATTAGGTAGTGTAGTTGGCTTGGAAATTATGGGATATGGAGTATGAATATATATGGGGAAAAAATTTAAGAAAAAAGGCTAAATTCGCAACAGTTATTGATGAATAAACAATTATTTACATAAATGTTTTAAGTTATAAGGCTTAAGTTATCCGAGTTTCACTCTACATGCAAAATAGTTCATTTTACAACATTTTAAACCTAAATTTGATAGATTAATAGCATGTCCTCACCACAAGTATATATATTTTTTAATGCGTGTATACAGAACATTTGAAAATAAAGCCATTTTATTTTATTCAGGTCATATTTGCTGTTGAGTGGAAGCAAAAATGTGTCAAGTAGCCTAATTGCCAAGAAAATAAATCTTGTCAGATGTCCAAAAAAAAAAAAGTGCTTAATAATATTTTCCTTCTTTAATGGCTATATAAATTTTTCCACAGTGATCTGTAGCCTACATAAGGTTCCTCTTAATTTGCTGTTCAGTGTCTGCAAGACATGTCTATGGTATGGAAGCTTGTTTTCGCCACAGAGTGAGAAAAATAAAATTGCGTAATTGCGAATTTTTATCTCGCTATTCAGACTTTTTATCTCAGAATTGATTTAAAGTCGCAATTGCAGGTTTTTAAGTCAGATTTGCGTGTTATTAAGTCAGAATTATGAGATATAAATATAGGCTACTTGCAATTCTGACTTTTTAATATGCAATTGGGAGCTATAAAGTCAGAATTGTGAGATATTAAACTATTCTGAGGTAAAAAGAAAAAAAAAGTAATTTTTCCCTTAGAATTTGACTTCATATCTCACAATTCTGAGAAACAAAGTCAGTATGCGAGATGTAAACTCGTAATTGTGAGAAAAAGTCGCAATTATTTTTTAAAAATGTTTTATTCTGTGACGGAAAAGAGCTTCCGTACTCAAGTGATATTTAACTTTATTCTTCTTGGAAGATCAAAGCACATGCGATTTTTCACCAACTCTATTAACTCTCTAACTCTCACCTACTCTAACTATAGAATCAATCCATCACAGGTTCGCGTTTAAAGTCTGTTTAGAGAGAACGGTGTCGTCTTAGCGGCCCCTAATTTAATAACAAATTATCATTTTGACGGAAGTGAATAAATCAAAACTAGCTTTAGCTGGAAAATAACATTATTCAAGAACCGCTATAAAGCCAAAACAAACTCTGTTACCTTAAATTATATGTTTATCTCTATAAAGCTGCTTTGAAACAATCTAATTTAGATATATTTTTAAGATGGAAAAATGTTTTACAGATACTAGACACGTGACTTTCAAATGAAAGATTGGTATCAACGAGCACACCCATCGACCTGATTGAGGAACACCTAAAACCTGATTGAAATGTATCAAAAAATGTATATTCTTTTAAAAAAGCTGTAAGTTGATTAAGAACAAGCTTCTCCAATAACTTTGCCAGAAAGGGCAGTTTAGAAATTGGACGGTAATTATTTAATACTGACGGGTCTAAACTTGGTTTTTTTAAAAGAGGTTGCACCAAAGCGTGCTTAAAATAAGATGGGACCACCCCTTCTACAAGACTCTGATTCACTACGGACATGATAGTAGACCCCACCTTGTCCCAGACCTGAATTAACAAACGTGGTGGGACCACATCAAGCGAGCAATATGATGGCTTAAGATGTTTCGTGACTTCTAATAGATTAGTTAGTGACACAGGCTCAAACATCCATAACTGAGCAGTAGTACAGGGGTCAGGCTGGACCAGGGGTGAAGCTGGATTTAAGACCAGACTATATATATTTGCTCTGACAACAGCGATTTTATCCACAAAAAAATCATGGAAAATCAAAAATCAATCTCCCACTTAGAAATCATGGAGGGTCTGAAATTGTCATTGTAGGTGTATGTCCACTGTGAGTGACATAATCTAAAAAAAAAAATCCAGAAATCACAATGTATGATTTTTTAACTATTTATTTGTAAGATACAGCTGCAAATAAGTATTTGAACACCTGTCTATCAGCTAGAATTCTGACCCTCAAAGACCTGTTAAGTCTGCCTTTAAAATGTCCACCTTCACTCCATTTATTATCCTAAATTAGATGCACCTGTTTGAGGTCGTTAGCTGCATAAAGACCCCTGTCCACCCCATACAATCAGTAAGAATCCAACTACTACTAACATGGCCAAGACCAAAGAGCTGTCCAAAGACACTAGAGACAAAATTGTACACCTCCACAAGGCTGGAAAGGGCTACGGGGAAATTGCCAAGCAGCTTGGTGAAAAAAGGTCCACTGTTGGAGCAATCATTAGAAAATGGAAGAAGCTAAACATGACTGTCAATCTCCCTCGAACTGGGGCTCCATGCAAGATCTCACCTCGTGGGGTCTCAATGATCCTAAGAAAGGTGAGAAATCAGCCCAGAACTACACGGGAGGAGCCTACACGTCAATGACCTGAAAAGAGCTGGGACCACCGTTTCCAAGGTTACTGTTGGTAATACACTAAGACGTCATGGTTTGAAATCATGCATGGCACGGAAGGTTCCCCTGCTTAAACCAGCACATGTCAAGGCCCGTCTTAAGTTTGCCAATTACCATTTGGATGATCCAGAGGAGTCATGGGAGAAAGTCATGTGGTACCAAAATAGAACTTTTTGGTCATAATTCCACTAACCGTGTTTGGAAAAAGAAGAATGATGAGTACCATCCCAAGAACACCATCCCTACTGTGAAGCATGGGGGTGGTAGCATCATGCTTTGGGGGTGTTTTTCTGCACATGGGACAGGCCGACTGCAGTGTATTAAGGAGAGGATGACCGGGATTGCGAGATTTTGGGGAACAACCTCCTTCCCTCAGTTAGAGCATTGAAGATGGGTCGAGGCTGGTCTTCCAACATGACAATGACCCGAAGCACACAGCCAGGATAACCAAGGAGTGGCTCTGTAAGAAGCATATCAAGGTTCTGGCGTGGCCTAGCCAGTCTCCAGACCTAAACCCAGTCTCCAGACCTAAACCCAATAGAGAATCTTTGGAGGGAGCTCAAACTCTGTGTTTCTCAGCGACAGCCCAGAAACTTGACTGATCTAGAGAAGATCTGTGTGGAGGAGTGGGCCAAAATCCCTCCTGCAGTGTGTGCAAACCTGGTGAAAAACTACAGGAAACGTTTGACCTCTGTAATTGCAAACAATGGCTACAATACCAAATATTAACATTGATTTGCTCAGGTGTTCAAATACTTATTTGCAGCTGTATCTTACAAATAAATCATACATTGTGATTTCTGGATTTTTTTTTAGATTATGTCTCTCACAGTGGACATGCACCTACGATGACAATTTCAGACCCCTCCATGATTTCTAAGTGGGAGAACTTGCAAAATAGCAGGGTGTTCAAATACTTATTTTCTTCACTGTAAATATACTTGACTTGACTTGACTATTTTCTTTAATCTTCTTTAAGCGCAACGGAGCAACTGTGTCTAAAGTGCTGGAAAAGAGAGAGTTAAAAGTTTCTGTTGCAATATCAAGTTCTTCTAAGCTATCTGGGATGCTGAGATGATGAAACTGATTAGGAAGATTATTGATAAAGCAATCTTTAGTGGCAGAAGTTATAGGTCTAACATATTTATAACACAGAGTTGGCTTTGCAGCCTTGGCTAAATGTAATTTACATGAGACTAGATAATGATCTGAGATGTCGTCGCTCTGCTGCAGAATTTCAACAGCATCAACATCTATTCCATGTGACAGTATTAGATCTAGAGTATGATTACGACAATGAGTAGGTCCTGACACGTGTTGTCTAACTCCAATTGAGTTCACAATGTCTTTATATGCCAATCCTAATGCATCTTTTTCATTATCTATGTGTATATTAAAATCACCAACAATTAGTACTTGGTTTCTGCAGCCAATACTAATTCTGATAAAGTCCACAAATTCTTTGATAAAATATGTATGGTGCCCTGGTGGCCTGTATACAGTAGCACAGCAGAATTCTCAAACGTGATATATCGTTTACACTATATATTTTTACATTAAGCCCCAACACTTCAAAAGAAGTATATTTAAAACTAGATTTCTTAGTGGTTTTGAAAATATTACTATAAATTACAG
This sequence comes from Semotilus atromaculatus, assembly GCA_031834385.1. Classification (NCBI taxonomy): domain Eukaryota; kingdom Metazoa; phylum Chordata; class Actinopteri; order Cypriniformes; family Leuciscidae; genus Semotilus; species Semotilus atromaculatus. The sequence goes on along the minus strand of JAULUF010000040.1, from coordinate 3,897,626 downwards.
CAACACCTCCCCCTTTGCCTTTCAGACGAGGGTCATGTTTATAACAGTAATCTTGCGGGGTTGACTCATTTAAAGTAATATAATTGTTTGGTTTTAGCCATGTTTCTGTCAAACACAGCACATCTAGATTATAATCTAAAATCATATGAACTATGAGCGATAAGGGATAAGTAAGGGATTGAATATTCAGCAACCCAAGCTTTAACATTTGCTCATCTGTATTATATCTGTGTTTTATTTGTTGAACATCAATTAAATTTTTAACCTTAGATGGGTTTGTACGTTTTTTGGATTTCCAAATTTGGGGAACAGACACAGTCTCACTGTGTATACGCTGTGTATGTAGTCTATACTTTTTTTTCTTCACAGGTGACTATGTATGTGATTGTGTTCCTCCAGGGAATCATCTCAATAAATGCTGGACTAGACTCAGTCTATGACAGAGAAAGCAGATTTCGGTTAATCTAGTTTAAAGGGCCATTTTAGTCCAGGACTAGCCTTAATCTCTGTCTAGGAAACCGCCTCTAAATTCAAATGTCAAATGAATCATGTTAGGTTCCATAATTGTAGCTAATAAACCATGGTAACCCAGTTCCACTATAGTATTAATAAAACTGCAGTAACCACAAATGTCCATGGTTACCATTACAGCCCTATTTTAACTCAAATGATATTTGTAGTAAAACCATGGCAGTAATCATAATGATAATCAATAAATAAAAAATAATCATGGTTTACTATAGTTTTACCTATGTAACACCATGGTTATTTTTCATAAGGGATACCCTCAAAGGTCCACATTTGAACATTATCTGCACTTAAAGGGTATGGGGTAAGAAAAATAATCTTAATTCAAACGGAAACAGAATTATTTTTCTTATCCCATTGGCAGATAATTTTGCTTGTTTTAAGCAAAAAATCGTTTATTTTTAAATTAATTTAATTCAGAAAACAAGACATATCTTGTCATTAATATGCTACTGAAAGAAATAAAAATAGCTTTTCTTAGTATATTTAAAAATTCTTAATCATTTATAAATACTAAGAAAAGCATTTTTCATTTCTTTCAGTAGCCTATAATATAATTGATAGGGCACACATACGCTGAATACCTCTGAAGTAACATAACCCTGAAACAAACTGCTTACCCCGGTGTCGCATAACCTGCTTTCTGAAAAACCTTCCTGGACTTTTATTTTGGTGTGGTCGTATGACGTCATAAACATGCGCAGCGCTCCTGCGTCTGTTGTGATTCGGCTAATGAAAGGTTTGTGTTTTAAACGTTTGTGATGTGGGGAATTTTTGGTGTTTAAATGTAATTGATTGTTTAATCAATGTATAGCATTTACAATTAATTAATAATTAATGCAACATGTATGAATGTTATTTTTATTGAGTAAAAAAAAAAAAAAAAAGCGCATCCATGCATGAGTTGCAGAAGACGTTACGTCTCATTTCGCTCCCTATTTCGTGAAATCAAATAAAGTATGTCGTAAACTGAAATTCGGTTTATGACAAGTAGTGATTGGAGATTCAAAGCTTTGGAGCTCTCGAAACTGTTTCAAAACGTCTTGTCTAAACGGTGTAAATGCATGGAAGACAACACAAACAAGTAGACAACTTTTACAAACAGTTTTGCTGATCCCCCCACATTAAATCATATTAAATATATATAATCTACAAATTATACCAAATATGAAGAGTCTGTAAAAGCTAAATTAATTTTACGGAATTAATGTGTTTAGCCTATATACAATATAAAGAGTCTAGTTAAATTAATTTGTAATATTAGGTTACCAGTACACCAACTAGCCTACTGAACATAGGGAGCTAATTGAGACGTACCCAAAAATTTAGTTTGGATTTATTTTTCTTTCTTTTAATTATTCACATCTTAAACAAAGTGTCTAAACCCACAGAAAAAAAGTACTGGTGATGCAACTGAGATCCATGTGACATACGATTATAAAGATGGCGTTTATTAAAGAGGAGAGTGAAGACATGAAGATTGAAGAAACATTCAGAGTGAAAGAGGAAGATACTGAGGAACAAACAGGTTGGTTTTATTTTCAAAGCTGAACTCTGTCATTTGATCCTTATTAAAATGTTGAGCTCAAAACTAAGCGCTTTCTGCATCAAATCAGTAGCTGTGTCCCAATTCAAGGGTCGGCATCCTTCAAAGGTTGCATTTGAAGGCTGATTGCGTCACAGCAGCGTGACGAAGGGTCCTTCGAATGGGACCTACCGTCCTTTCCCCGGGCTGCGAAGGATAGAATGAGTAGATCCTTTGCAGCCTAGCCTATCCCGCACCAGTGATGACAGCAATTTTTATTTTCAAAGAAAATTGCGGGTGAAAGTTCTTCAGTGGCGGCCAAAGAATACATGTCACGGGTCTTTCTTTCGTAAAAGGGTGAATGACGTATAAATCAAAAAAAAAAAAAACTGGCAACCCCCCCCCCAACTTATCACCCCCCCCAAAAAAACAAAAGGCACTTATGCCTCCGCTTTGCGGTCCTTTATCTGCTATAACCACGCTATGTAATCGGGTCGTGTTTCTGTTTTCTTTGTTTCTGATGATGTCGCAATACATCATACTTTCATGAAATCATGCAACATACTCTACCTTGTATGTGGACATCATTCATTCCACAGCCGGTGCCGGATAAACAACGAGCGTGCGTGCGACAGTAGGCTGCGGTTGGCTGAATTATTTACGACAGCGGTAATGGACAATTCCGCTTCCAACCAGTAGGGCGACCGCAGAGGAAAAGTTACTTGGTGTTGCTTTAAAGGTATACTATGCAGAAATTGTGTTTTTGTCAAACAGCGACCCCCAGAGTCGCTGTGCAATACTTGCATTGTCGTAAATACACCCCCCAACCTGTACACCGGTACCTGTTCGGTAGCAGGGATGGAAATTAACGTTTTTGTCCACCGGCCACTGTGACTGGTGGATTTCAAAATCTACCAGCCACTCAATGTTTTTACCAGCCACTTTCTTGTTTTTAACCGACAATGTGTAACTGCATGTGAAAATTAATACTACAAGATCTACAATACTTAAGCAATTTATTTAATCTCAAGTCTCAATGAAATACTGGCATTTTCTCTTTCTCTCTTATAGCCTACACACACAAACCATGAACTGATATTCATTTCAGTTCCCATATGAGGAAAAAACAATGTTACAGACGTGACCACTGTGAAAGCGGCACTAAAAGATGCTTAAAACTTTCACAGAGACAGAAAGCACAAAACCTTTCTTTAAAGTGAATTTCGTTTTGTATTAATTGTATCTTAATTGTAATCAATGTTTCATCAACCAATTGCCTGGATTTAATACATAATAATTAAATATAGCAGACAGTAGATAATCACGAAACGGAGGCGACGGCGCGTGAACTGGAGCAGCAACTGGAGTGAAACTCAGCGTATAAGGTAGCCTTGCCTCACAGACAGACATGTCTACTTTTAAACAGAACTATTAAAAAAGAAAGAAAACAGACACAGACTGCTCTCTGCTTATGCAATTCGTATGAAATGTGCATTTCTCTCTTGCGCGTTCACTACTGCGATGATCACGATCAGCATCGTTAACTTCATCTTTGCAACTGACACGGACAAAGAAAATACTTGTTTATTAATAAATAATTAAATTATCTCCTTGCTATAGTTTACATATTCATATTCATTACTTTTGCCTGTTAGCCTATTTGTGACAGATTTTAGGAGCTTTCTTGGCAGCGCCACCCTTACATGAACGCGTCACCACAGCATCACCGCACCCACCAGAATAGCCCTGTTTTTTTTTTGTTAAGGATTTGTTTACTGTGTGTGTGATAAATTTAATGGAAAGCACATTCACTGCTAGTTTGTCTTGCTAATCAGTGTCTGCTCGTTTATTCAAACTAATTTGTCCTAACAGACGAACGTTGCATGATGCTATTTTTATTTACCCGCCACGGTGGCCGGTAGGTGCGGCGAGTTTACCCGCAACAACACAAAATCACCCGCATTTGGCTGGTGGCCGGTGCTAATTTCCCTCCCTGTTCGGTAGGATAGTAGCGTTGGTCATGGAACAGGCACAAGACACCGAAGATATTGACCAGGTAATGTTTCACGATTTCATAAAAAGATTGGGCTATTGCATACTGCATAGTCTACTGAAATAATGATGATGTTCAAAATCGGATAATATGTCTTATAATATAATATAAGTGTTAGACTACTTTATAATAATAAAGTCCCCTATCGCGTTTGGCAGCTTATAACGTTTTTACATGATTGCAGCTAAATCACAAGTAAATAGCCTATAGTCTAGGCCTAATGTATAATTTCATTTTATGTTTTTTGATTGTAATGTAAACATTCCAAAATGCCTGATGACATCAATAAAGTTAAATGTACGTCGCATTATTTCATAACATTGGCCGTTATGATGTCATTAGACATGATTATTGCAATTTATCATAATAGTTTGCAAATTTTGCTCGTTTACACTAGATAATTATGTGAGATATTGACAACTGTTCTCATGATAATCGCTGGAATCAACGTCAACAGCGTTGTGCGGCAAGCTAGGCAATAAAACATATACAACGCAAAATATGATAATCGAAATCTAGCTAAACATATGTGGAAATTATTGGACTAGTCTAATTATCACCAATGAATGAATGAACAGCATCATAGAAACAATGGCATACTACAAGCAAGCGCAAGTTGCGCAACAACATACAACATATGACGCAAACAAGTTTACAAGTAAGATAACTACTTACTAGTCCATCAACAAGATCGCCAGGTCAGCATCTCTGTTGCATCCAGTGCTACTTTTTAACTTGCGCCAACAAGTGAAAGCCTTCCTTTTCCTACTTTCTTCCTACCGCGTTTTCTTTGCTTTTTACATCATCTGAAATGAGCGCAATTCGTGCTTCATATGTTGTTGTTGTGTGTGACGTCGTTGCCGTAAAGCAAGTCGCGATTCTCGCGAGATTTGTCAGGGGCGCCCCTCTCAGACTTGCATTGCTGGTATTTCCAGCGGCGACCCCCCCAAGCTTTACTACCAGGATGATTCGCCCTATTATGAGTTTGTTTACCACCGAAATTACTTTGAAGCTGTTATATTAAGGTAAAATTCCTGCATAGTATGCCTTTAAGAGGCTTAACCTCCTCAGACCCGAGTTTTGGTTTGGCGTGCATTTTAGATTTCTTCTAGGTTTTTGGGGTTAGGAGGGACCAATACATATAATAACCAGATATTATCTTTGAACATGAAGCACTTTTTGAGAAAAATGATGTCCACATATGTGGACACCGGGTCTTAATTCACATAAAAAAAATCAATACACCATTGTGTAACAAAGTGCAAATCTCTTTTATTTACAGCCTGAGCACTGTTATGGGATCAAATTCCCGCCAAATGTATTGCGGCCACGGATCAAAATATAATAAGCGTGAATCAAAAAATAACAAGCATGAATAAAAACTTTAAACACATTAAAAAATATTTTTCACAAAACTTTAACTTGTGTTCATGCTTTCTTTAAAATGATGTTTTCCATGGTTTTATTACTGTACTTTGCACTCTCTTTCATTTTCTGTCGAAAGAGAGTGCATATATTTTCTGTTTATAGTCGCTGTGCGAGTAAACCTTATTACTCTGATCTCAAAAGGCTCTCTAGCGACAGATGCTAGAGGCTGCAGTCTTTAGCCTCCTTGTTAGAGCGCCTGACTCTCACGCCGGAGTCCCGGGATCGAGGCCCGCACAGAGGGGGGCGAGTAGGACCCGGGTGGAGGGGTTACATTGGTGCCGTGACCCGGATGGGAGTGAGGTTTAGGGGGGTGAGTGTAACGGAGGCCAGCTAGTAGTCGCTGTGCGAGTACACCTCACTCCTCTAATCTCAAAAGGCTCTCTAGTGCTAGAGGCTGCAGTCTTTAGCCTCCTTGTTAGAGCACCTAACTCTCATGCTGGAGACCCGGGTTCGAGGCCCGCACAGAGCGGGGCGAGTAGGACTCGGGTGGAGGGGTTACACAAGCACAAGAACACCTTGCATGTTACACATCGAATCCGAGTTTTCCCAGAACATCCTGTCGCTCTGCAGCACGCTGCATTCTGCAAATAAAATAAAAATCTATGTAAAATGATTTATCACACATGCAATGTCAATTTATACTGTTGTAAACTATTTATGTTTTCTAACAAATTCTTCCCAAACTAAGTTTTTGCCAAAATGTTCAATCTTATTAGGGATGCACGACTGTGTGTGTGTGTGTGTGTGTGTGTGTGTGTGTGTGTGTGTGTGTGTGATCGCATGTGAGCAAGAGAGAGTGTGTGTAAGTGCGAGTGAGTGAGCGCGTGTGTGTGTGTGCGCGCGATCGCGAGTGAGTGTGTGTGCGCGCGATCGCGAGTGAGTGAGTGTGTGTGTGTGCGATCGCGAGTGAGAAATAGTGTTTGTGTGTGTGTGTGTGTGTGCGATCGCGAGTGAGAAATAGTGTGTGTGTGTGTGTGTGTGCACGTGCGATCGCGAGTGAGCAAGAGTGTGTGCGTGCGCAAGTAAGTGAGCAAGTGTGTTTGTGTGTGAGCGCGATCGCGAGCGAGAGAGAGTGTGAGTGTGTGTGTGTGTGTGTGTATATATATATATATATGTGTGTGTGTGTGTGTGTGTGTGTGTGTTTGTGTGTGTACGCGCGCGCGATCGTGAGTGCGATTTTGCTTACATTCTTTCTTATACAGTTTTAACTAAACTAAGTCCCAATGTCCACATAATGTGGACATCAACTTTAGCTGCATAGTACATCTTTACTGTTACAAAAGTTTGTCAAATCTGCATGCCATTTTAATCATACAACCCTATAGTGTATAACTCAACAAGAATCAACAATTAAATGTTATTAGATTTTTTACCTTGTGAAAGTTTTGGTCTGGAGTGGCTGCGTGACATGTGGCCTGTGTTCTCCGCCATCTTGAAATTATTTGAAAAATTTCTCTCCTGACGCCACCAGATGGCAGTGTAAGTGTCCTCGTTTGTGAAAAGCATGTTCCAGTTACACAGAATTAAGTATTATGCTGGCCACAACCAAAAATGTGATGTCCACGTATGTGGACACCAGGACTCAGGAGTTAAGGGCCCGGGTGTGCTCGTTGTACCACGGCGTTGGACCATTTTCTTTTATCTTCTTTAAGCGCAATGGAGCAACTGTGTCTAAAGTGCTGGAAAAGAAAGAGTTAAAAGTTTGTCGAAATATTGAGTTCTTCTAAGCTATCTGGGATGCTGAGATGAAACTGATCAGGAATATTATTAATAAAGCAATCTTTAGTGGCAGAAGTGATAGGTCTAACATATTTGTCACAGAGTCGACTTTGCAGCCTTGGCTAAATGAAGTATACACGAGACTAGATAATGATCTGAGATGCCATCACTCTAGAATTTCAACGGCATCAAAATTAGATCTAGAGGATGATTATGACAATGAGTAAGTCCTGACACGTGTTGTCTAACTCCAATAGAGTTCAGAATGTCTTTAAATGCCAATCCCAATGCATCTTTTTTGTTATCTACATGTATATTAAAAATCACCAACAATTAGGACTTTATCTGCAGCCAGTACTAACTCTGATAGAAAATTAGCAAATTCTTTGATAAAGTCTGTATGGTGCCCTGGTGGCCTGTATACAGTAGCCAGCACAAATCTCAAACGTGATTTATCATTTACACAAGATAATGTTATATTAAGCACCAACACTTTAGGACAGTCTACTAAGTGTCTCATCACTCCGGCGAACAGGAAGGGGGCCAGAGCAAATTACAGTGCCTGACATCGTACTTGTGAGTTCACGCACCTCTTTAACGGTAATTTTGGTGATCTCCGACTGGCGAAATCAAACATAATTAGAGCTGACGTGAATAATAATCTTAGAGAATTTACGATTGGCACTTTTAAATTTGCTTTGATGTCAGGCGCTCTGGCTCCCGGCAAACATGTGACTATTGGGGCTGGTGTCTCTATTTTCACGTTCCGTGTAAAAGAATCGCCAATAACTAGGGCACATTCAACAGGATTCTCAGTGGGTGTTTATCGTCAGTTAAAGTTTGGATGCGTGTCTCTAGTTCTGAAATCTTTTCCATCAGCCTGTCTCCCTGCATTTATCACATGTAAATCCTTCATTGCTGACAGAGAATGTTATACTATACATGTGACATGAAGTGCAAGTGACAATAACAGGAGAAGACATTACTCACTGTGTTTGTTTACTGATCCTACTCATCACAGTTGTTTGATAGACTCGTAAAAGGCGTGAGAAAGACGGCAAGCAGGTTAACTGGCTAGCGAAATACTAACGATGTCAGATTAATGTGATAGACAATATCAGACAATATCTAATATATGTTGATTAGTAGGGGTGTAACGATACACAAACCTGACGGTTTGGTACGTCCCACGGTTTTGACATCTCGGTTCAGTTCATTTCGGTGGGGTGGGGGGGTTAGAAAGCTAAAATTGCTTTTTTTTATTAAACAGTGCTTTAATGACAAATTGTGTCCTTGTCTTTAAATTAATTAAATTACAAGTAAATGTTTCGCAAGGATACAAAAATGATCTGCTAATGCTGGAAACTATAGGAGCCCTTACTTGCACATTACTATAACATTAAAGCTTAACAACAGAGTCTAGACTTTTAGCCTAAATTCAGTTATTTATTTTTAGATATAATAATAATAATAAACACTCAAATAACAAATTGTATGAAAACATGTAAACTGCTCATAAGGCATTTTTTGCATTAACATGTTTTTACTCTAATTTATTATTGAAATATAATAATTTACACAGTTGCTGTTATTTTTATGACAGATATTTTAAACATATATTTTACTGTAAGATATGCATTTATTTAGTGAAAGAGTTAGTGAACCAACAAGCTGTGGACACTGAATGACTTGCCTGTTGCCTGAGGTAAATATAAAGCTGTGTGAAAAACTAAAAGGTATTCAGTCAAGAGCAGTGTGTGTTTTTATAGATTTTTTTAAATTAACATTAAGGACACAGACAGCAGCAGCACAGGTCCAGTGTATTTTAGGGATGCACTGAAATGAAAATTTTGGGCATGAAATTTCATGTCAGCACATTATTTGAGCAGACTTTGCTTTTCCAGTGAGCGTGAGCGGTACATGAGTGGAGCGTTTGGGCCGTAAGCGACTGTGCGGAGTGCACACACGGAGCAGAACAGTGAGCAGTTCCTTACCTGCTCGGCCAGAGTTGCTTCAAAGTTGTGCATCTTCGGATGCGGAGCCACTCGCAAAAGTTACAAAAGAGAGTGAAACCTGAGCGCTGAAAACTGAGGGGCGGGGTGGCATATATTTTTGGCTCATTTAAGCCTTTGTTCTCTTTCGGACAAAAATTGAAAATGCCATTTTCATCCCTAGAAGGGGTGTGACAAGATCTCGTGCCACAAGATTGCACGATATTAAAATGTGACGAGATTTCTCATTGAGGTGAAAAGCTGTCCAATGATATCAATGATACGGAGCGTGAGGGTGAGATTAGCATAGAATGTGATTACATTACTGCCTCTTTTTTATAGAAATAAAAAACATTTAATTCAGTAGGATAACGGTTGCTTCAATTGTAAACTATTGTAAATGTCTGCTGTCATCCAGCACGAGCTGCAGAGTCACACACAGTGCAGCAGGAATCACAGTTCACTGATCACGTGACAAGAGTAAGGCGAGATGACTGACAAACCATGCGGAGGATCCGTTGCGCAACAGAGCCTAAGCTTCTGATAAATTTCTTATCTTGTAGAATGCGTGCTCAACACTGCCGCTCCCTATACACAGAGTGTGTGATTGCGAATTTAAAGCGAAACGCAATCCCTGATGCATGCAAATTATGGTACATACAATAGCCTGTCTCCCAATATCAAACCTATATTAGGGTACGTTTACACTACAACGATATGCTTAAAACAGAGACGTTTTTCCTTTTAGTTTTTCCGCGCACAGATGACACTATTGTCAAAACGATCCCCATTCACACGGATCCGCGAAAATGTCTAAAAATTCCAGTAGCGCCTCATTGCAGTACACGAGATCCAGGGGGCGGAGTCGGATCCAGATCAGGGGGTGGAGTTGGGTAGGTTTAGGGGTGGGTTTAGTGATCAGGGGGTGGAGTTGGGTAGGTTTAGGGGTGGGTTTAGGGATCAGGGGGTGGAGCTGGGTAGGTTTAGGGGTGGGTTTAGGGATCAGGGGGTGGAGCTGGGTAGGTTTGGGGGTGGGTTTAGGGATCAGGGGGTGGAGCTGGGTAGGTTTAGGGGTGGGTTTAGTGATCAGGGGGTGGAGTTGGGTAGGTTTAGGGGTGGGTTTAGGGATCAGGGGGTGGAGCTGGGTAGGTTTAGGGGTGGGTTTAGGGATCAGGGGGTGGAGCTGGGTAGGTTTGGGGGTGGGTTTAGGGATCAGGGGGTGGAGCTGGGTAGGTTTAGGGGTGGGTTTAGGGATCAGGGGTTGGAGCTGGGTAGGTTTAAGGGTGGGTTTAGGGATCAGGGGGTGGAGCTGGGTAGGTTTAGGGGTGGGTTTAGGGATCAGGGGGTGGAGCTGGGTAGGTTTAAGGGTGGGTTTAGGGATCAGGGGGTGGAGCTGGGTAGGTTTGGGGGTGGGTTTAGGGATCAGGGGGTGGAGCTGGGTAGGTTTAGGTATATGTAAGGTGGGAGGAGTTGGATCTGGATCCGACTCCTCCCTGTGGATTTCATGTTCTGCAGTGAGGACCATCTCAAAAATTCTGTACTTGGCTTCCAGGCCATTAGATGGCGATGAAATACTATAGAAATACTATAGACTGAACAAGTAATACGCATGTGCATGACGTCATCATCCACAGAGATTCACGTTTTTTTTTGTTTACACAGAGACCGTTTTCAAAAACTTGAACTTTGAAACCCGGTTTCAAAAGTGTGTGTTTTCAGGTTCAAAACACCCTCTGTCATGTAAATGAATGGTCAAAACTCATAAAAAAGTTTTACGTTTTTAGTTGAAACCGGTGTTGTGTAAACAGGCCCTTAGCCTGTGTAGTTGTAACTACCTCTTAGCATATAATTCATTTGGGGTATATCAAACGAGCAATCTTGTTTTTTTTTAAATCTATTACTTGTTCCAGTTGGGAAAAAAAACAATTTGGCTAATGGCAAAGTTAAGTTTCACAACTTTATATTTAGGCTATATTTAACTTGAATCCTGTACTAGAGCAGTGCTTTTGTACGTTTGACTGAATTGTTTGCTTGTTTTTATTTCCTATTGTCTTTTATAATGGCTATTGTTGTTAATTTAAATATTGTTGTTCAATAAATATTTTATATAAATAATATGCCGTATTTGGTATTGAGAAACTTGTGATTGTGATATTTAGTGAAAGTTACATTATTACACCATTAGATGGCGAAGACCTGAGTGAGTTCCTGGTCAGATCAAGGAACTTGTTTTAGCACCGTCATGGAAATCCCCTTAACTTTTTAAAGTTAAGGAAAACTATCGCTTTCCTCAGCGGACATTGAAACTGATTTTTTGTAATGGAAATAATATTGACATCGACCTGAAGAATGAATGCTATATCAGATTACTAATTTTAAAGTGATGTTTTAGAATTAGTAACGGAGGCTCAACTGTCAAACTGTCAACTTGAATCTGTTGCGGAAGTTGTAAGTGTAAAAAATAGGGTTTTTAAAAGACACTCCCTGTTGTTTCTTATTGATTTACTCACTTGTCCCATCGAACTGATGTATAAATAAATGCCACACATATCATTTGTTTTTTTTAATTAATTTGTGTGTGTGTGTGTGTGTGTGTGTGTGTGTGTGTGTGTGTGTGTGTGTGTGTGTGTGTGTGTGTGTGTGTACTGTATTTTTAGCTTTAGCAATAAATCGCTTTTTACAGTCCTAGCTTGATTAGTTCAAAAGTGCTTACGTTTACACTGGCAAGGATTTTAAAAATCATGAAAAGGATCAACTTTCATGGCAGCGCAACTGAACATGAACTGGGTGACTGGGTTGAAACAATCAAAAATGTATGCCAGTTTTCACATTTCTACCGGGTCATTGTGTCTACTGGTATATTGCTCACCTCTAATAATGGAACTGAAATACAGTGAGAAAAGCAGAGTACAAGGGTCAAGCGGTTTTATTTTTAGTACGATTTTGGGATGTGTCCTAAAGAAAGTGAAGATTTAATATTAAGAGGAGGTTCTGAGATTAAAGGAATCCCATCTTTCAAGAGCAGTCAGTTTCGGATCTGGCATACATGTTGTTGATTTGTATTATTTGAATTTTTTTATGTCTGTTGCTTTGTGCCATTAAACTCGTTAACTTGTATTTGCCTTTTTTGCCCTAGACCTGATGCCGCTGAAAGAGGAGTCTCAAGAACTGAATGAAATGTATGAGAAATATCACTATAAGAAAAATCGTGATTCTGCCAATGGAGAAAAATACACACAGACTGAAAATACTACCTTACGGAAAAAAGATGAGACAGGAACTAGTAGTTATTTCACCTGCTTTCAATGTGGAAAGAGTTTCACTGAAAAAGGAAACCTTAAAGTCCATATGCGAATTCATACTGGAGAAAACCCTTACACCTGCCAACAGTGTGGAAAGTGTTTTACTCAAAAAGGAACTCTTAAAAGCCACATGAGAATTCACACTGGAGAGATCCCTTTCACCTGCGAACTTTGTGGAAAGAGCTTCATGCGAGAACTAAACCTTAGATATCACATGAACATTCACAATGGAGTGAAGCCATTCTCATGTGATCAGTGTGAAAAGCGTTTCACACGTAAAGTAGGCCTAAGTAACCACATGAGAGTTCACTCAAAAAATTGTTTTAAATGTCATCAGTGTGGAATGAGTTTCCTAGACATTAATCGTTTTAACAGGCATGTAATAATTCACTCTGGAGAGAAGACTTTCAAGTGCCAGCAGTGCGGTAGGGGGTTCAAACATAAGAAAAACCTTAAGACACACATGATAATTCACACTGGAGAGAAGCCTTTCATATGCCATCACTGTGGAAAGAGATTCAGTCATAAAGTAAGCCTAAAGACTCACACAAGACTTCACACTGGAGAGAAGCCTTACACATGTCCTCAATGCAAAAAGAGTTTCACATATAAATCAACCCTTAATGCCCACATGAGAAGTCACACTGGAGAGACCCCTCACACATGCAAACTGTGTGGGAAGAGCTTCTCACAGAAAGGCAATCTTAAGACTCACATGAGAATTCACACTGGAGAGAAGCCGTTCATATGTGGTCAGTGTGGAAATGGTTTCAGATGTAAAGTAACCCTTAATTACCACATGAAGATTCATTCAAGAGAAAACCGTTGTATATGTCAGCAGTGTGGAATGACGTTCACAGACCATAAACAACTTAAGGATCATGTAATAACTCATATTGGAGAAAAGCCTTTCATGTGTCATCACTGTGGAAAGAGTTTCACATTTAAAGGAAACCTCAAGACTCACATGAGACTTCACACTGGAGAGAAGCCTTTCACATGCCATCAATGTGGAAAGAGATTCAGGCATAATGTAAGCCTCCAAACTCATGTGAGACTTCACACTGGAGAGAAGCCTTTTGTGTGTCTTGAGTGTGAAAAGAGTTTCACGTATCAACGAGACTTGAAACGTCATTTGCAAACTCATTCTGAAAATAAATTGCAGTGTGATAGGTTAACAAAAAGGGGTCATTTCAAAAGTCACCTGCCCATTCACCCTGGAGGAAGGCGATTTAATTGTGATCAGTGTAATAAAAGGTTTCTTTTGCCATCTCACTTACAGATACATTTGAAAAGTCATGCAGATGTGAGACCCTATTTGTGTTCTATGTGTGGAAAGAGTTTTAAATGGCTCAGCCATTTAAAATGGCACCAGAAAATACGCGTCTGTGTGAAATAAAGGCTATGTTCACACCTCAGCTGAATGTGACCCAAATCTAATTTTCTGCTAATTATTTATTTTTTTTTGGATCATTTTTAAATTATCAACTGATGCAACATCAACATTCAACATTCAACCTTGACAAGGTCAGTGATTTGGAGATGGCCTTTACCTATAATTTGCCTTGAGGCTGCTTCTTTTCCTTTGGCATGTACATATGAATGCTTGTGACAATAACTGACAGTTTTCCAATCTTTCTCTATATATTCGTTACCTCAGAATCACACCACTGGCCCTTTTTGTTGTCCGATTTGTGTGTAGTTTGAAGAGAGCAAACATATATTTGCATGGTCTCATTTTTTTATTTTATTTTTTATTATATCAATTTCCTTCCAAATTTATTATATTACTCATTTGCCTTACTCTTGCAATGTTTTGCTGTTGTTATTTAGTCTTAAGTTTGTTTGGTCTTCATAATTTAGAGATAAGAGGGAGTAAGGTCATTTCAGTGTTTCTGCTGTCATAGGATGATGTTGTGAAGCAGTTTGGTGTAATACCACGGATGGACAAAATATGTCTGAGAATTGAGACTAAAACAACTAAGTTTATTCAATAAAATCTGCTCATTATTACCATTATTTTGTCTCTTGCCTTGGTCTGTCTACACGACTGGGTTCCTGCGGTTTGAGACTGGGTTAAATATTTATCTTAAATTTCTTTCAGTTTCTTTTCCACATGAAATTAAACATGCAATTTTGCCAAATGTCATATTCAAATGACATCCCAAACTGGGTCATGTTCCTCTCTTCCCAGAGTCCTATGTTCCCCAGATTTATATGGCACATAATGAAAATGTGTAAAAGGGCCTTATGTTTCCAGGCTCCTGTGTTTCCTGTGGTTACGACCCGGCTCAAAGTAACAACATTAAGAGGATACTTCACAAGATGGGTTTCAAAAAAGAAAACGTTTTGATCCTAGACATTACTTGTTTAACCTTAAATTAACTTAAGATAATAATTTAAACAACAAGCTAATAAACTGTTGGAAATGGGGTTTCTGGAGTTCTGAATTTCTGGAGGATTTTGTTCAAACAAAATGGGAGCACAATCTCAAGAACCCACTCTTCCAACAAAGACAAAACAAAAATGAGACAAAATCCAGGAGCTTCTTAAATAGGTTGTCACTGGTGCTGCCTGTTTTCATTAGAGCAGTCCTGCCCACCAAGGAGGAGTCTCTGTTCTAGAATTCTCACAAAAGCAACTGAATTTAAAAAAGAGGGGCAGGGCTTTAACACCTCCACCCAGAAAACATGAAATAATCTAAATTATTTTACGCGATTTTTATTTTTTAACAAACATAACCCCAAACTAGAGGAAAAAGCAAGCAAGATAAATCTACAATATATCAATTTATATGAAAAGAAAAAATACCTACTCATAAATGGGATTTAACCACTTCCAAGGGGCTACATTTATGAACGAATCCAAAATTAGAAATTGAGAAGATGTGACAGGTGAGAACATAGCATGTTTCACACAAGACATTTCTCCATTCTCCTTTCCTTTACTGTGATAAAACTGCAGAAACAAACTTTATCTCACCAAGCACTGTGAGACTGTGTTGGTGGTGCAACTCTGCTGTAAAAAGACTAAAGGATTGTGATCAGTCATCACCTTGTTCGGATTGCCGTGTCTTAAATAAAGCTCAAAATGCTGGATGCTCAAAATCAACAGCAAAGCTTCCTTCTCATTTACGGAGTAATTTCTTTGATGGGAATTAAACCTTTTAGAAAAGAAACAAACTGGATGTTCAACACATCGATCATCATCCTGCAAAAGAATAGCTTCAACACCATTTTCACTTGCATTTTTACTAGCATCCACTGCCAGTTTAAAAGGAGTCTTTGGGCCCTATTTTAACGATCTGAAACGCAAGTGTCAAAGCGCAAAGCGCAAGTGACTTTGTGGGCGGATCCCGGCGCTGTTGATATTTTCCCGGCGGGATAAATGCCTCTTGCGCCTGGCGCAAATCTAAAAGGGGTTGGTCTGAAGTAGCTTCATTATTCATAGGTGTGGTTTGGGCGTAACGTGAAATAAACCAATCAGAGCGTCATATCACATCCCCTTTAAGAGCATGATGAACGAGGTGCGCTTGTTCCATGGCGCAATACTATTATAACGGCCAGGCGCGCTTCAGAATCGGTTCACAGCCGAGGAGATCGATGTTCTCGTCAGGGCCGTAAAAGAAAGAGAAGTGACATTGGGGAATGGACAAACCCACCCAAATTAGCTTCAGTTATACATGAATATAATAATTTGGGTAAATATGTAGGCCTTAGCTTTATGCCTATTTTTCCCATCGTCATGGACACAACATTGAAGCTGCTTTGATACAATCTGTATTGTGAAAAGCGCTATATAAATATACTTGACTTGACAACAATGATTTCCCTCGTGTTTTAATATTTTCCTTATAATAATGTATCATTTGCAAAAAGGAAAATGCATCTGTGTAGATGAGAGAATCATCTACAGTGTATGCGCAATGTTCACACTCTGTATTATGACCAAGCACACGCGCTTAAAATAGCATCTGAATGTACGCGCAACGCGCCAATGACTTTAGACTAGTTTTTTTCTGGTCAGTGGCGCAATTGTTTTCTGGAACTGCAAAATAGCTTGAGGTAAAGTTTGCGCCGGAACACGCCTCCTTTTTGCGCTGAACCGCCCCGGGGAGCGCAAGTGTATTTCTTAGTTAACCGACGTGTGTCTGTGGAGGGAAAAGTCCGCTTTGCGCGGGTGCAAAATAGGAATGATACATGCGTCGGTGTACAAAGTCATTTGCGCCGGGTGCAAGATAGGGCCCTTTGAGTCAATGTGAACATGCCCATGGAGCACGTGCTCCCCAATGGTAAATTATCTGAGGCAATCCATGCAAACCTGTCAGCCAACATCAACTCGATAAAACACATCAAGTTTGATCAGATTCATGTACTCTTTTACATCGTCTTGCGACACTGTGAGGAATAATACTAGCGTAATAGTAATAATAATCCTGGAAAATTTACCTCAGAAGTGCTGGTTTTAGTTTCACTTCAAGGATCAATGGATCCAGCTGAGGATTGTGAAAAGTTCTTTATTCTTAAGAGCATAGGAATAGTGTCTGTACACCGCAAAAAGATTAAATGTGAATCGCGTGTCTGTGTGTGAATGAATGGCACAGATGTGTGCTTTTGTTTACTACAGGCATTACATAAGTAAAGATGCTATTTTTACATGAACGTGAACACATCTAATAGGTTAGCTTTTCCGCAAACTATATTGCTTTACTGAGATGAGTAAAAATCGACTGAATTATGTTGAATTAAAATGTCTTTGTATAAGCAACATACTGTATTTTTTTGAATACTCTATTTATTGAAACTTATGCAACTATAATACAACAATATCATACATTAAAAAGTTAGATCTCTTTTACATAATAATAAAAAAAATTATATATATATATATACACATTTACATTTTACATTTAGTACAAATCAGACAAGGGGAAAGTTTTTTTATTTTATGTAAAGTGCTCACGGAAGAGATGAATTTTCAGCTGACTTTTAAATGCTGACAGGGATTTTATATATATATATATATATATACACTCACCGGCCACTTTATTAGGTACACCTGTCCAACTGCTCCTTAACACTTAATTTCTAAGCAGCCAATCAAATGGCGGCAACTCAGTGCATTTAGGCATGTAGACATGGTCAAGACAATCTCCTGCAGTTCAAACCGAGCATCAGTATGGGGAAGAAAGGTGATTTGAGTGACTTTGAACGTGGCATGATTGTTGGTGCCAGAAGGGCTGGTCTGAGTATTTCAGAAACTGCTAATCTACTGGGATTTTCACGCACAACCATCTCTAGGGTTTACAGAGAATGGTCAGAAAAAGAAAAAACATCCAGTGAGCGGCAGTTCTGTGGGCGGAAATGCCTTGTTGATGCCAGAGGTCAGAGGAGAATGGCCAGACTGGTTCGAGCTGATAGAAGGGCAACAGTGACTCAAATAACCACCCGTTACAACCAAGGTGGGCAGAAGAGCATCTCTGAACGCACAGTACGTCGAACTTTGAGGCAGATGGGCTACAGCAGCAGAAGACCACACCGGGTGCCACTCCTTTCAGCTAAGAACAGGAAACTGAGGCTACAATTTGCACAAGCTCATCGAAATTGGACAATAGAAGATTGGAAAAACGTTGCCTGGTCTGATGAGTCTCGATTTCTGCTGCGACATTCGGATAGTAGGGTCAGAATTTGGCGTCTACAACATGAAAGCATGGATCCATCCTGCCTTGTATCAACGGTTCAGGCTGGTGGTGGTGGTGTCATGGTGTGGGGAATATTTTCTTGGCACTCTTTGGGCCCCTTGGTACCAATTGAGCATCGTTGCAACGCCACAGCCTACCTGAGTATTGTTGCTGACCATGTCCATCCCTTTATGACCACAATGTACCCAACTTCTGATGGCTACTTTCAGCAGGATAATGCGCCATGTCATAAAGCTGGAATCATCTCAGACTGGTTTCTTGAACATGACAATGAGTTCGTTGTACTCAAATGGCCTCCACAGTCACCAGATCTCAATCCAATTGAGCATCTTTGGGATGTGGTGGAACGGGAGATTCGCATCATGGATGTGCAGCCGACAAATCTGCGGCAACTGTGTGATGCCATCATGTCAATATGGACCAAACTCCCTGAGGAATGCTTCCAGCACCTTGTTGAATCTATGCCACGAAGAATTGAGGCAGTTCTGAAGGCAAAAGGGGGTCCAACCCGTTACTAGCATGGGGTACCTAATAAAGTGGACTCTGATAGTGGGTGACTCCATAATCAGAAACATTAGCAGCAGGGATACAACTACATGCTGCCTTCCACAAGCAACAACAATGTAAACAGGGAACTTCAGAACAACAAGAAGGATTTCAATTAACTTTTTGAACACTTAAAAGACTTGGGCTTAATACATGGCTCCAAAAAACCTGCAATATAAAAAGAGTAAACTTCATTGACAACTTCAATTTTTTCTGGAGTCAGAGGCAACTGTTTCAACAGGATGGGTACCACCCAAACAAACTCAAGAGTGCTAAAGGACAACACTGTAAAAAGTGAATATGGGTGTAAGTTGGATTACTAGAACTGTAGCTGTCGCAGATAAGGTATTTTCTTGCTGAATAATCATCATCGTTTGAAAGATTTTTGTTTGTTTGTTTTATAAATATTGTGTAATTTTTATTTGGGAATTGTATTTGATTTGCATTATAGTTTTGCAATAGTGACACCTACTGGAGAAAATAAGTGACGTAAGACGTACTGGTCATGTGATTTTGATTATTTGCGTGAACACAGAGAAGAAACTGAGGTGTCGTACACGAATTGAGAGGTGTAAAATTGAGAAGAGTTTTTGATCAGAAAATGCCTACTAATGTCTCCTGAATCCTGATTGAAAGGCACACGGTATGTTTGCATATATCTTGGTTATTGTTTATGTGTATTGATTTGAATTTAATAAGCTATATCGAACGACGTCATGGCAAAATCACTTCATCACAAATTTGATTGTAATTTTGGTTTATTTTCAGTTTTTTCACGGTGTCCATTTGATGTTTGTGATGTTGATTGTCCTGATTCTTAAGAAGAAGAAATTAAATATAGAAGACATCGAAGGCATCAGTTGAAGCGTGATTTTTTCTGGTCTGGAGAAAACATTCAGGAGCCGTTATAGTGAAAAAACGTGCATTTACCCTGCCTGGAAGAGTGCAAGAGTTCATCGTGGAAAAGGAAAGATCGCCAGACCTCGATGTGAAGCGCCTACTCCAGTCGACCCCGGTAGAACACTACAGCCATTGGTGAAAGTGAAGACGTCGCCATTTAACAGAGCAACGCGATTTCGTCGCATTGAAACACTATTGCGTTTCGCGTGACTGCATTCCTTGCCGTGCTGAAGTGTAACGCAAGAAGATATTGCTGCAGTGACGACGGACAGCCACAAGGCGGCAACGTTACGATGTTTTCGGACAATCTAGTTGTCAATAAGAGTTGCTACCTTTGGATTTGCAGGTCAGACTGTATCTTTTCAACTTGAAATTTCATTTCTTGGTTGCTTTAACATTTATTCTAGTTGAAAGTGTGCAAATGGTTGAAACAAATATTTGCATTTGATAATTTTCTAAACTGATAGAAGTGTGTAACTTGTTTAATAATTGACATTGTGCAATTTCCACATGGTATTACAGCTTGTTATCAGTGTTTAAAGCTTATTAATAGTGTGGTTTACAGCAAGTTACAGACATGGATCAAAATAGATCAGACATTTGTGTCTTAGACCAAGTGGTTCAAGCTCTTGAAGAAGAAAAGGCACAATTAGAAGGGAAATTAGAAACGGAAATTGATGCCTCTGATAGAGAAAAATATGAAGAACGCTTAGCTGAAATTAATGCAGATCTGGAAGTTAATAAGACGAGATTACAGGAATCCTCATCACGAGTTGAACAAGAAGTTAGGCGATCAGAAAGAGAAAGGCGTCCAACAGAAAAAATGCTCGAGTTTATACGTGACGAGTTGGCAAAAAGAGAAAGGAAGTTTATGTTCACATACTTAAACTTTAAAGCTGAAGCTCAATTTATCAGATCTAAACTGAAAGAAGAGTGCTCTAAAACCAAGTTAGATGATATGATGGTGACAGCAGAGAAACGTGAAGCAGAGTTAAAACAAATATATGAGAGTATTCGTGCCCTGAACGTCCCATCTCAAGATATAAGAAGGAGAATGGATAGCTGCACTTCAGTTACTAGTGAAATAACTGCACTACTGAAAGGACGTTGCACAGAAGTTGGCACAAAGGAGTTTGATGCTGAAGCTGTAAAAGAAACACTCCTTCAGTTACTGCAAAGAGATGACGCAAGGTCAGTTTATGGATCAACTGTGTCGAGAGCTGAAAGAGATAGTCAGCAGGGAAGTCATATGTCAGCAAAAAGGGCAGAAGCAGCGGCACGCTTAGCTGCGAAACGTGCTGAACTAAAGAGAGAAAAAGAAATCTCAGCTCAAAGAAAAGAGGTACTAGCCCAACAAGAGAGGTTAAAAATGCTGGAGGAGCAAAGGGATCTTGAAGTAATGGAAGCTGAATACATTGTGTATGCAGAAGAGGAATCAAGATTGAACGCTGAAATAGGAGATGCTAAAGAAAGAAGCACTATGCCTCCAAGTCAGCTTCCACTGCACCACAAAAACCCTTCATGCATCAAGGTTTCCCAAGAAACTTTAGCTCAACCTTGCTCTGAAAATGAGCTAGAGAAAAGAGTAGATGAGGTCTTGTTAGTGAAAGCACTAAAAGAATCCCTGGCAATGACTAAACTTCCAGCTCCAGAGCCATTCACGTTTACAGGTGACCCACTCAAGTTCACTGAATGGTGCACCTGCTTTAAAGCTTTGATCGAAACAAACTGTTCAAGCCCAGGACATCGGTTGTTCTATCTGAAAAGGTATATAAGTGGCGATGCGCTTAGTGTACTAGAGGGAACATTTTATAGGAGTGATGAGGATGCATACACACAAGCTTGGGATGCCCTGAACAAACGTTATGGACACCCCTTTGTAGTTCAAAGAGCGTTTAGAACAAAGCTAAATAACTGGCCAAAACTTGGACCCAAAGAATCACTGAAATTAAGGGAGTTTAGTGATTTCCTCATCTCTTGCAAAAATGCAATGCCTCATGTACATGGTTTGAGGGTTTTGGACGATTGTGAAGAAAACCAGAAATTGCTTCAGAAACTTCCTGACTGGATAACAACTCGCTGGAATAGGTATGTCACTAAAGCATTAGATGAAGAGAAGCCATACCCAAGCTTCACTGAGTTTTCAGACTTTGTGGCAGAGGAGGCACGTATTGCATGTAATCCTGTTTCCTCTCTACTTGCTTTAAAACATGCAGATGAAAAGTCTGGCAAGGAGCAGAAACGTCTCAAGGCCAATGCTCTGACACAAAATGTTAAACCCATTGCAAGGAGTGCATTGGAAAGAGAGAAAGGCTTCAAACCTTCTGTCACTCAGGATAATAGACAAATAGAATGTGTCTGCTGTCAGCAAAATCATTTTATATACAAATGTGAAAGGTTTGCGGCAATGCCTCTTGAGGAGAAGAAAAGGTTTGTCATCAACAACAAGATGTGCTTTGGTTGTCTCAGAGTCGGCCATGTCTCTAAAAACTGTAGAAAGCGAGCTACTTGCAACATCTGCAGGCAGAGTCACCCCTCTCCACTTCATGAAGAACGCTCTCAAGGAGGAAAGCCAGAAGCTTCACCTGATGAAAGGGCTTCCACTAGCTTATGCAGTGTGGAGATGGATAATGGTAATCACACTTCGATGATTGTTCCAGTATGGGTCTCTTGTGCCACAAAGGACAGCACAGAAATTTTAGCCTACGCATTGCTGGACACGCAGAGCAGTAATACATTTATCAATCAAGACATCTGTGATAAACTACAAGCAAACACAGAACCTGTGAAATTAAAGCTGTCCACAATGACTGATAGAGCTTCAATAGAGAATTGTCAGAGAGCAGTTGGACTAAGAGTAAGAGGTTATAGTCTGCAAGAGTACATCGAGTTGCCACCCGTATACACTCGAGAATACATTCCCTTGGAACGAGATAGCATTCCTACTTGTAAAAAGGCTCAGAAATGGATGCATCTGCTCAGTGTTGCAGACAAGATGCCAGATTTGTTGAATTGTCCTGTAGGGCTTCTAATTGGCTTTGATTGTCCAAGGGCTCTGAAGCCAACCCAAGTGATATCAGGGAAGGATCACGAACCGTACGCAGTCAAAACGGACTTAGGCTGGAGTATAGTGGGATCCATAACACCCCATACTTGCTCTAGAAATGTAGCGGGGTTCTGTCATCGCATTTCTGTGAAGGAACTCCCAGCAATCACACCTGCTGCGGTAATCAGGACGTTAGAAGCAGATTTTCGGGATACAGACTCAAGAGAAAAGACAATATCTCAGGAGGACATTCAGTTTCTTCAACAGTTGGATGAAATGACTCAACACAACAAAGAAGGACATGTGGAAATGCCCTTACCTTTCAGAGAGCGTCCTCAATTACCGAACAATAAGCAGCTTGCTACGGTTCGTTTGAAACATTTGAAAAGAAAACTGGAGAGAAATCCCAAGTACAGAGAAGACTATGTGAAATTTATGGATAGTGTCTTTAGAGATGGTGATGCCGAAGAAGCAGATGTCATACCAAAAGAAGGCAATGCATGGTACATTCCGCACCATGGGGTATACCATCCCAGGAAGCCAGAAAAAATAAGAGTGGTATTTGACTGCTCAGCCAAATTTCAAGGTACATCTCTAAATGACCACTTATTCACAGGTCCAGACTTAACAAATGCTCTAACTGGAGTTTTGTGCAGATTTCGTGAGCATCAGATTGCGATTGCTTGTGATGTGGAGAAGATGTTCCACCGCTTTCACGTCAGTCCAGATGATCGTGATTTCCTGAGATTCCTATGGTGGGAAGAAGGGAACACCGAACGGGAACCCAGGGAATACCGCATGCGAGTGCATATTTTTGGAGCTGCATCCTCTCCGGGTTGTGCGAACTACGGCATGAAATATCTTGCTAGCAAATATGAAAAAGACTACCCACTGGCAGCGAGCTTCATTCGCAAAAATTTCTATGTGGATGATGGACTTGTCAGCGTTGATTCCATTGAGAAGGCCAACAAGTTGGTTAGTGAAGCGCAAGAAGCCTTGGCTAAGGGAAAACTGCGTTTACACAAGTTTGTGTCCAATAGCAGAGAAGTCTTGAGTGCAATTCCAGAGAGCGAACGTGCCAGTGTAGTGAAGGATGTCGATCTAAACTACAATGAGCTTCCAATGCAGAGTGTACTGGGAGTAAAGTGGAACGTAGAGACTGATACATTCTCTTTCAAAGTTGACCTTAATGAAAAGGCTGCCACTCGGCGAGGAATTCTGTCAGTTGTCGCAAGTGTGTATGACCCATTAGGTTTTCTCGCTCCCTATATCTTGAATGGGAAGAGAGTGCTCCAGGAGATGTGCAAACGAGGGGTAGGATGGGATGAACCTCTTCCCTCTGATCTGAAGCCAAAGTGGGATACATGGATACATGACTTGGAGAATCTCCAAAAGGTTAAAATACAGAGATGCTTAATTCCTGGAAATATAGGCAGAATTCAGAAAATAGAGCTGCATCATTTTTCAGATGCTAGCTGTGAGGGTTATGGGCAGTGTTCATACATCAGGATTGTTGCTGATGAACAAGTACATTGTGCACTGGTCATGGGTAAGGCCAGAGTAGCCCCTACGAAGGTTTTCAGCATACCACGCCTTGAGCTGACCGCAGCCACAGTTTCTGCAGCAGTAAGTCATGTTCTTAGGGAAGAGCTTGATCTGAAGGTAAATGAGGAGTTTTTCTGGACTGATTCCCAGGTAGTGCTAGGGTATATCAAGAACGAAGCCCGACGCTTTCATGTCTTTGTAGCTAATCGTGTACAGAAGATAAGAGACTCTACAGATCCAAGACAATGGTTCTACGTGGAAACAAGTCAAAATCCTGCAGACTGTGCGTCAAGGGGTCTCAAGGTGGCAGACCTGATAGAGTCAAGTTGGTTGATAGGTCCCAAGTTCTTATGGGAACGGGAGATTAGCACTCATGAAAAATCCCCCGTGCTTCTTGTAGGTGACCCTGAGGTAAAGGTCCTGAAAACAGATGCCTGTGTAAGAGGTAGCTTTCTTGAAAGACTCTCAAGATTCTCAGATTGGAATACAGCTCTCCATACTATTGCTAGGATCAAAAGACTGGGAAACAAAGACAAGTCAGGGTTCATTAGTGTAGAGGAGAAACAGAAAGCAGCTCTTGTGCTCATCAAGGCAGCACAAAGAGAAGCCTTTGAAGAAGAACTGAAATTGCTTAGTCAAAACCCTGCTAAGCTGCCAAAGAGTAACAAGTTATACCAACTTGATCCCATCCTCCAGACTGAACTGCTTAGGGTTGGAGGACGATTAAGTAAGTCTAACGCAGCATTTGAGTTGAAACATCCAGTAATTCTTCCTAAGGAAGGCATTGTCACACAACTAATACTTGACCATTGTCACAAGAAAACTCAACATCAAGGCCGAGGTCAAACCTTGAATGAGCTCAGAGCCAATGGATATTGGGTATTAGGTGCAAGCAATGTAGTGGCTAAGAACATCAAAAATTGTGTTACTTGCAGAAAGCTGCGTAGATCAGTCGAAGAACAACGTATGGCTGACCTTCCAGCTGACCGAGTGGAACCCTCACCTCCATTCTCGTATTCTGGTATCGACTGTTTCGGCCCCTTCTACACAAAACAAGGTCGGAAGGAATTCAAGAGATATGGACTGTTGTTTACGTGCATGAGCTCCAGGGCTGTACATTTAGAGATGCTAGAAGATCTTTCCACCGATGCATTTCTGAATGCCTTGAGGTGTTTCATAGCAATCAGAGGAGCCGTGCGACAGATCAGATCCGACCAAGGCACGAATTTTGTGGGGGCTAAGAATGAGCTGGAGAAAGGTTTGAAGGATCTGGACCAAGAGAGGATCTCTACCTATCTTGCAAGCAAACAATGTGACTTCCTTATGAATGTTCCTGAAGCAAGCCACATGGGAGGTGTGTGGGAACGCCAAATAAGGACTGTAAGGAGTGTGATGAACTCTGTTCTGGCACAAGCTAAAGGAAGACTGGATGACACTTCATTAAGGACATTTTTCTACGAGGCAATGTCAATTGTAAATAGTCGTCCGCTTACCACTAACACAATAAATGACCCAAAGAGTGTTGAGCCTTTGACACCCAATCATCTGCTCACGATGAAGACCTCAGTGCCTCTTCCTCCTCCTGGCAAATTTGTCCGTGAAGATTTGTACGCTAGGAAAAGATGGAGGAGAGTGCAGTACTTGTCGGAACAGTTTTGGAGCAGATGGCGCAAAGAGTACCTGGCCAACGTAAGCCTCAGACAGCAATGGCACACGCCTAGAAGAAATGTTCATGTTGGAGATGTAGTAATTCTCAAAGAGGACAATGTTCCCAGAAGTGAATGGAGGCTAGCTAGAGTCGTTGAGACAAGTGTAGACGATGATGGGTTAGTGCGAAAGGTTAAACTCCAGATGGGTCAAAGTAAGTTAGGAAAAAAGGGTGAGCGATTGACACACATATCCCTTTTGGAGCGTCCAATCCAAAAATTAGTAGTAATAGTTGAAAACAACTCTTAAACTATGAGTGAAACCTCAAAATGGAATTAGACGAATTAGTTTTGACATCTAAAATAGTTTAATTCAAATAAGGTTAAAATAACACTGGTTGTGAAAGTGTTGAAAGATGAATGAAAGTTAGTAACAGCTTATAGGAAAATTCCAGGATTCATTTAATTTGATAAAAATATTACTGACTTAAATCCTTGTAATTTTGGTGGCAGTGTAGCTGTCGCAGATAAGGTATTTTCTTGCTGAATAATCATCATCGTTTGAAAGATTTTTGTTTGTTTGTTTTATAAATATTGTGTAATTTTTATTTGGGAATTGTATTTGATTTGCATTATAGTTTTGCAATAGTGACACCTACTGGAGAAAATAAGTGACGTAAGACGTACTGGTCATGTGATTTTGATTATTTGCGTGAACACAGAGAAGAAACTGAGGTGTCGTACACGAATTGAGAGGTGTAAAATTGAGAAGAGTTTTTGATCAGAAAATGCCTACTAATGTCTCCTGAATCCTGATTGAAAGGCACACGGTATGTTTGCATATATCTTGGTTATTGTTTATGTGTATTGATTTGAATTTAATAAGCTATATCGAACGACGTCATGGCAAAATCACTTCATCACAAATTTGATTGTAATTTTGGTTTATTTTCAGTTTTTTCACGGTGTCCATTTGATGTTTGTGATGTTGATTGTCCTGATTCTTAAGAAGAAGAAATTAAATATAGAAGACATCGAAGGCATCAGTTGAAGCGTGATTTTTTCTGGTCTGGAGAAAACATTCAGGAGCCGTTATAAGAACTATTTGAGTCTATTTACTTTGTGTTTCTGCTTTCCTAATCGTAATTGATTATTGTACACTCATTCAACTTCAACGCATAGAAATTCACAGACACTTAAATATCTCACTTTCACCCAAAGTATAATTTCCCTTTAAGGACCCCCGCGTCAGACGGAAGAAAGAAACTTTTTTCTGACGTCATGTCGCACGAGCGCTTTAGATTACAGCCCGGAAAGTACTGTGTAATTAAGAGGAATTTACAGTGTAACTTTCTGTAATTATAGTGTACCTATAAAGTACTTTCATGTAAGTATAAGGGAACAATATGTAAAGTTTGGGGAATAAAGGGGTAACAACCAGGAGAATTAAAAAAATATTTATACTGTAAGTATTATAGAACTAAGGGGTACTTATTCTACTATTATGATACAACAATCTTACATTTGGGAGCAATTTAGTGAGAACATACACTGCGTGCCTTTTTGTAATAATTGTGTACCAATACATACTGTATAGCCTTTTTAAAAATGACAGGGTACATATCTATGCATTAATGCAATTTTTTTTTTTTATTAGCAAAAGTGCAGATGTTTAAGTTTGGGCTAACATGTTTCAAGGCAAGAAAAGCTTATTGCTTGTAAGACTATTGCAATTTTTTTTACATACTGGGAAATATATCTTGTTTGATGTGGTTACAGGGTAAGTGTCACGGATACACAAGCGTCAGCACCAGACCTCTTCACTCCGCCCACTCGTTCATCATCCCCGGAATACTAATCACCGTCACCTGTTTTCCTCACCTGAAGCCACTCAGTGTTCACTCACCCTCTCCTTTATAAACTGCATCAGTTCCCTCAGTTCGGCGTCTGGTCTCGTCGACTTACCCTTGACGTCCTGACTCCCGTTTCTACACACTGGATACTCACCTGCCTCATACTCACCTGCCTCATACTTACCTGCCTGATACTCACCTGTACCGTGAAGATACCCACTTGCCTTCTGATCCGTCTGCCATCTTCTGATCATCACTCTTCGCCCTCGTTCACCACCAGCCTGTCTGCACAGATAAGAGACTCTATGAACTTGATCAAGACGAACTCTGTCTGATTTCAATTTATGTTTACCTGCTAATTTATTCACGACTTTAATAAATACTTCACTTGCACAAGACCTGTCTGTTTCCTCCCGATCTGTGACAGTAAGTGGTGCTTGTATAATAAATAAAGGTTTCCGAGTCAGTGATATAAGATTGTGTATGCATTTATTGTACTTACCCTGTAAATACATGGAACAAGAGGGTAACAAGCACCACTTTAATTTACGGCCCGCAATGTCACACTTACCCTGTAACTACATGGAACAAGGCGGTAACAAATACATGAAACAAGATAATCTTTCCCCAATATTTAAGCAAAAGTTGCAATAATTTTTGTTTTCAGTGCACTTTTGTTAAAAATATTACTTTATAAATGTATAGATATGTACCCTGTAATTTTTTAAAAGGCAATACATGTACTGGTTCACCATTATTTCAAAATGGTAAGCAGTGTATGTTCTTGCTAAATTGCTCCCAAATGTAAGATTGTTGTATCATAATAGTAGAATAAGTACCCCTTAGTTCTATAATACTTACAGTATAAATACTTTTTTAATTCTCCTGGTTGTTACCCCTTTATTCCCCAAACTTAAAATATTGTTCCCTTATACTTATATTGTAAGTACGTTATAGGTACACTATAATTACAGAAGGTTACGTTGTAAAATCGCTTTAATTACGCAGTACTTTCCGGGCTGTAATCTAAAGCGTTACCGCCAGTCTTGAACTTCTGCTCAACCGCCATTTTATTTTTCTCCCTGGACTCGGATGAAAAAGGTAGGTTGGAAGTTTGTTTTAATTAATAAACTCGAAAATGAAACTTATGGACGTGTGTTTTAGTTGTTTATAAATGAATGAATGCTGTTTGTGAACATGAATACTAATGAAATCGTAATTAACCAAATTTTTGAACGTACGTTTGCGATAGGCCTAACGTACAACGTTACTGAATATGTTCTGTTTACAAGATGTTGTATTTACTCGTTTGTTTTATAAAAATGTGCTTAGTTTGGATCTTGGGAGTAGCCTATGTGTATAAAATAATTTTAAAAATGATGCCTCCTTAACCATTTGTGCCGCGCGAGATATTGGAAATGCTTTGGGCGGGAAGTGCTCGGGGAGCGGGACAAAATGCTCGAATTTGAATTCCTGCAGTATAATATTGAGTTTGCTTTTAAAGTAATGGTTGTCTGTTCTTTTATTTGTCTTTGAAACGTCAGCTCTGATTTATTCAGCGACGTTTTTTCGCCCAAAATGATGATGAAAGTCTGTGATGAAAGTAATTTGGGTGCGTCTCAATCCGTCTCAATCAGCTCCCTAGTTCAGTAAACAGGGCACTGATCAAGGAGTCAGCCCATTGACTGATTCCCTGATAAGTGCCCTAGCAGACTACTGAACTAGGGAGCTGATTGAGATGCACCCATTCTGCTTAACGCTAACTTAATTTGCCTAGCTCGAGGTGTTACATCCAGGAGAAAATGTCAGGGTTTTCTTTAGTAGAACATTATTTATGATATACAAGTTATATATATATAAACTTTTTTTGTTGTTGTTGTTGTAGAAATGGTAGTATTTTCACAACTAACGTTAATTAATTATTGACCTGTAGCAAACCATTTTCTTCCACTAAATACTACAACATTTTTCTCCCCTTAGGACCAAACGCTTTTTTAATGTTTGACCACTGAGGAGGACACTTTGCTATAGGCCTAACTTTACATGGTAAGTCATTTCTATTAAAGTAATTTCTAATTTATTATATAATTGAATTAATACTGTTGGGTATGTTTGAGTAAATTCCATCTAATGTTGTCTAATGTTATTGACTTGCATTTTATCCTCATTATGAACTTTCCAACTAAAATGTGCATTAACTCACCCTTATGACATCCGAATGCATGTGCCTTTTTTGATTTTTAGAAAAATATCTCTATTGTAAGTCCATACAGTGTAAACCAATTTTGAAGCTCAAAATTATTATTATTAAGGTTATTTTTTTAAAAATTTCAGATCAATGCAGAGTTGGCTGTTCCAATGGAAGACACACTCCTTGTCCAGTTAGATGTGTACATGAGTCAACTAATCACAGTAAAATAAATTTTAGATCAGGTAAGTCTTTGTTTTACATTAATATAAACTACAAAATATTATTTTAGTCACAGTATGTTTAACAGTTAGCCTGACTACGTCAGACTTCCTACTTCCGCTAATCTCATTTCGCTCCTGTAGTCAGTCTGAGATAGCAGCCTATCTTTCAGTTTTCCACCGGCCTGAAAACATCCGGCCCAATCAACGAACAGAGGGTGGCTGAGAGCCGTGACGTAGCCGCTAAGCTCCGAGTTTTACATTGTAGGATAGAGAAATCGAAAACCGAAACGACCGCGGAAATGGGAAACGAGACACGTGATTGTACCGTGGATGCGTAGATTAACTTCGCATAATCTGCAAAAGTCGTTTACAGCCATGTTCACTCCGGTATTTCGCTCGCATCATCAAGTGTTTACAGCAGGTTTACAGTGGAAGTTCGATCATAGATTTGAGTTCGATGCATGATGTCTGTGTTTGGATGCGGCTGTGTCGGCGCATAACATAAACTTATCTGATTGGCTTACGGGTAACCAATGATTTTAAACTTCAGAAATCGCCCCCTAGCGAGAGAGAAAACACTTCTCTATTATGCTATTCCAGACTCTGTCTACGAAGCAAAGTGAAGTAGCAGAGTCTGGTATTACCAGGCTATTTAACAGTAACATTTAATTGTCAAATACTTGTTTTATAGCATAGAATTTGAAATTGTCATCACTACACAATCAAAATGGACAATTTAAAAGTTATAGTTCACTCATAAAATAAATAAATGCTGTTAATTTACTCAATCTACATCCAAGATGTAGGTGACTTTTTTCTTCAGTAGAACAGTAAAGATGTTTTTTTTTCAGCTGAAACTGTGGTCCATGGTGATTCATATAATGCAAGTCAAAAAGAGTAAAAACAAAACAAAAAACATACAGGCATAACAAACTTAATACCTGTGAGTCCTGAGGTTTCATTGAGGTTTTATGAATGGAAAACGATCGGTCTATGCATGTCACGTTTCAATGTGTTTAGTTCTGTTTTGTGATCTTGTCTCCCCCTGTCTATTGTGATTTTGGTTTAGTCCTGTTAGTTTTTCCCGCTCCTCGTTTGTTTTCAGTTCCTTCACCTGTGTTCAGTTAATTATCCCATAGTCCCCGGTCATTTAAGCCCTGTGTTTTCCCTCAGTGTTTGTTGTTGGTCGTCATCGATGTATGGTTGTGTGTTTACAGGAGCTGTGGTCACGCATGACCTTTCCAGTGTGATAACGTAATGTGCGAAGTCATAGATGCGCATTGCAGAGCTAGTGCAAGACGAGCCTTTGTGGTTAAAGGTTTTTTTTTTTAAGAAAATGACCGATTGTTTCACTAGATAAGACCCTTATTCCTCGTCTAGGATTGTGTTGAGCCCTTTGAAGCTGCACTGAAACTGCAATTTGGACCTTCAACCCATTGGTAACTGGTTGGTAAGTCCACTATGTGGAGAAAATTATTTAGTAATGTTTATATTTTCTTGTTTTTTGCTATCCTCTGTGAAATCTGATTCTCTATTACAGATTACTCTGAATTTTAAAATAAGAATAATGATCACAATTGCTTTATCACAGGCTGAAAACATTCACATGAAAAGAGTGTGTCCAGAAGGCCCTCATCGTTTTCTGAGGGAAAATTCTCAAGACCGTATCAAGGAGTACATTGTGAGTTGAAAGTCTATATATTCTATTTTGATTTTATTTTTCAGAAAGTTTAAATTTGTGTTTTGTAGTTATGAACGCAATTTTTTTTTTTGGAGAAGCAGCAAGATGATTGCGAGGGTGAGCCTGAGCAGCTCACCATGGCGGTGTATGTTATTCGAAAGGAGGGGGGAGAACATCACGATCCACCGGCTGACATGGGCGTCGTCATCAAGGGTGTTAAAGTTGCAATGAACTGCCTCCGTACACATTAGCTTGTGCCTTGCTTCTCGGGATGATATACATCATCAATCTGACTTATCCAAAACCACTTCGCTTTACATTCAAGGTATTCCAGAAAGTTCTCTTGCAGCTCGATTAACACAAAACTTTTCAGTAGACTACAGTGAACTTGCAGTAATGTTTGAATGTGCTTTGGGATAGTTCACTCAAAAATGGTTCAAGTTGTTCCAAACCTGTATCAGTTTCTTTCTTCTGCTGAACAGAAAAGATGTGTTGAACAATGTTGGTAACCAGACAGTTGACGGCACTCATTGACTTCCAGTATTTTTTTTTCTGCTATGGAAGTCAATGAGTACCGTCAACTGTCTGGCTAAAGCATAAAATGCTAATCAATCTTCTTTTCATTTCTCCCACAATTTCCTCCCATCCTTTATCTCTTGAGCTTTTTTCATCTTTCCCCAAATTTACTCCTAGAATCTTGATTTATTTATTTTCGCTAAAAGCAATGCAAGCCGGTAATACTGGCGCCTCTCCAAATCTCATAAAAGCAGTTTTTTCCACATTTAACCTTGCACCTGTTGCTTTACAAAATCTCTGCATCAGTTCCATTACTATTCTAATGCTCTCCAATTCTTCTATTATCAAGGTGGTATCATCAGCGTACTGAAGGATTTTTTGCCCTTCCCTTCCATTTTCAATATTTATACCTTTTATTCTTTTGTCTTTTTTAATTATCATTCCTAGAGGCTCTGCCACCAAGGAATACAACTGGGCCGACAGTGGACAGCCCTGTCTTATGGACCTAGTTATCTTAAAAGGATCTGTTAAAAAACCATTACATTTAATACAACTCATTGCATCTTTATATAAAATCTTAATCCATTTCCTAAAATTCTCTCCAAAACCAAAATGTTTTAAAATCGCAAATAAAAACTCATGCTCCACCCTGTCAAAAGCTTTTTCAAAATCCATACTTATCACATAACCACTCTTTTTTTCATTCATATAACTTCACATGCCTTATATTGCTAACTGTATCTGATATATCTCTCCCCTTAACTCCATATGCTTGATTTGATAAAATGATCTTAGGTAACACACTTTTCAATCTGTTTGCTAAAATTTTCGCTAGAATTTTAAAATCAGCATTTAGCATAGTGATAGGTCTATAATTTTTTTAATCCTCTCTATCCCCTTTTCTCTTGAATATTATTTTCACTAGACCCATTCTCATTGTTTGATTTACCTCTCCCTTTTTAAAGATCTCATCATAGACTTTTACATATACTTTTAGGATTTTCATGATTTTTTCTTTAAAAGCTTTATAAAATTCATTGGTTATTCCATCTATGCCTGGACTTTAATTCCCTTTTAATTGATTAATGGCTTCCTCTCTCTCCTCTATTTTTATCTCTTCATCACACTCTTCTTTGTCTTGTTTATTAACTACAGCCGTCACCTTCTCCAATATAAAGTCTTTTTCCCCATCATCTATTCCTTGTATCTTAAACAGTTCTTCATAAAAAATATTTTATCTCCTTTAATATTTCTTTTGTTTCTTTTACTTTCCTTCCATCTTTACATTTTATTTATTTTATCGTTTCTGCCTTTCTTCTACTCCTTTCTAGATTGAAAAAGAACTTCGTACATTTTTCTCCCTCCACAGTATATTTTGCCTTGCTCCTTATCATTGCACCTCTATACTTTTCCTCTATTTTCCTTAAATCTTCTTCTAACAAAACAACCTTCTGCACATTAACTTCCTCTTTACTTAATTCCTCATTTAATTCCTTTCTGATTTTCTTTTCTTTTTGTTTCTTAACTCGTTGCAGGAGTTTACAGTATTTTATTGTAAATTTCTTAATTTCAAATTTATATTATCCCACCATATCCTTTTGTCTTCTACATACAAACTACTTTCTTTTTCTTTGTCAATCATTTTTTCTATTTCCATTCTATAATATTCACTTTTTAAAACCTCTGCATTTAAAATCCAAACTCCGGGTCCCCTCTCCATTTTATTAAAATCCATCATAAGAACAAAACTATGATCACTTAACGATGTTTCATTATAATAAACCTTTTCAGTATATTGTTCTAAAACTCTTGTGCTTAAAACATAATCAATCCTTGTTTGACATAAAAAATTATCTACTATTTGTCTTTGTCCTTCTTTTTCTCCTCTTGTTTCACTTTTCTCCGGATCCCTTTCGACCTCTGCCTGCTCCTCACCAGCATTGATCGGCTTCTTCCCTTACTTTATGCATTTGTTTACTTTCCTACTCGGTTCCAGCCTCTGCACTTGGTTGCTCCTCATTTCCCATCTGACATTCACATTTAACAAGAACTTCGTGGCATTCTGGGCATCTCACTGCATCACAGTCCCGTGCGAAGTGGCCTTGCCCCTCACACTGGTAGCATTTAAAGTCTGGACAGTCCCTGAGGATGTGTCCCGGATTCAAACACAACCGACAAGTCTTCACCTGTCAGTCATGTATTATCCGGAAGAACTGCGTTCCCTCCACTGTCTCAAACTTTGCGTTATATGGTAAAGAAACCACTTGATCTGGGAATTTGACACGAACAAATCGCGTTCCATCTTCCACTTCAGTGCCCGGATATACCCTTCTTTAATTTGTGATGTTGGATGTATTCCCCACGCTTCCAATTTGTTAAAAATGTCTTTGTCCTCAAGATACGCAGGCAGATGCATAAAAGATACAACATATTCCCTTGTGTGTAGTTTTCTTACTCCACATTCCTTTCCTTTAATGGTTATTCCATCCAATAAAATGTCACATATCCTCATTTCTTAAAGTCATTTCGTATTCTCTGCCCTGCCTGGGCCTTACCGCCAAAATATTTCCTCCACCGATTATCTCTGTCACCATCTTGATAATGTCCTCAGCTTTTCCATCTTGTACCCCCTCCAAGTCCACTATCACTGTCGCTTCTTTTGAATAATTCCTTCTTTCATTTCTTCTGTTATCTTCTCCATTTATTCTTTGTTCCACACTTCGTCACTTTTCCAGTCCTTTTTCCAGATCCATTTATGTTTCTCCAGCCGTTTCCATGTCTTGTTCCATAAGGTCCATCCGCTAATCCAAACGACAATACAAACCTAAAAACAAAACCAAAAAGCTAAACACCCCCCAGACAGCATTAAGCTGCTGGAAGGTGGTTAAAAAAAATAAAAAAATACTATCAAAACTAACCAAAAACTTTATCAAAACGAAAAAACAATCAAAATATGGGAGAGCCTTCCTCTCCCAACTATTGCCACGTCACTTCCTGCGAGCTCTCTAGTGCCCCCAAGGTGGTATGGCCTATTTTTATTTTTATTTTTATTATCAAAAATAATATTTACATAACTCATACATAACATCCTCAAACTTATTGCATATTAGGTCCGTTTAGCATATACAACAGACAGGGCCGTTTGAAGGAATTTGGGGGCCCCAAGCAAAATAGACATGGAGGCCCCCCCCCCCAATACAGTTTAAGTGCACCCACACTTTATATGAATAAAAAAGGTTTACAGTGCAAATACTGCTGTTGCATATACTGTGCATAATTTTTTTTTTACAGTGACATAAGCTATGAAAAAATCATGTTCCTCTGCCTTTTTCAGGTTAAATAATGTTTATAGGTTACAAATTATTTATTAAGTAAAAAGACTGTTTGCTAACAGTTAAATGACAATCAACTAAATATTAAATAACTAACAATTTACCATCTATTAATGATGGTTATTATAAAGTGTTACCGAAAACTTAAAGATATGTTAGCATTTCGATATTTTGATATTAGAAGGGAAGGGATGCTGCTTTCACTACCAATGCTTAAAAACATCCCAAGCTAATGTTTGATGCACAGAATTTATTGTGTGGTTTTCCTAACCCCCATTGGTAAATAGATTATCACGGTGGAAAAGTTAGTATAGCATGCTATGCCACTTTCATCAAAACCTATTACAAAGCTATAGCAATGTCATGTCTTTAAATAAGATAAACGGATCTGCGTCTTCCTTAAACCGTTAAAAACATATTACAGTATGTAACGTTAACCATATTCCGTCCGTTCGAAAATAAATGTGCACTAACTGTTCGTTACAAGCAGCATTTGCCGTCAGGAAGTTAGCTAACATAAACATATTTTTGCTAGCCTAACGTTACCTGCTGCAAAATTACACCATTTGAACAAGACAAGTAGAGCTATTTTTATGCAGTGTAACTTATCACTTTACCACTATCTGGTATTTTTCTTATCCTCCTCTTCCTTTCTCTTCTTTCTTTTCTGGCTTCCTGAAGCATAATTCTGCTTCATGATGACTGCTGAGGAGGTTTGTATTTTGCCGGCAGCAGAGATCGCGTGGTTGGCTGGCTGCTGTCAGCGACTACTGAGAGGGCCCCCTTGAGGGGGATTCCGATAACAGTGTCATTGCACTTTACTGCATTGACTATCAAAGGGGCGCTCACAGTTTGTCGTTGCATTTTATTCTTAAACAGTCGTTGTCTTGGGGCCCCAGTCCAGCTCGGGGCCCCAAGCAATTGCTTGGTTTGCCTGTCCTGTTCCGACGGGCCTGACAACAGACTTTGAATTTACGCCACATTACATCACTCAAACAAAACCAAAAATAAAGAAAAAGAAAACTATTAACTTAAAGCATAATCATTTATTTTCAAAATTTAAACTTAACCCTTCTTTTATACTTATAAATCCACTTTCGTCTACAAATGCTCTTTCAAAATCATCTTTGCTTAGACATTTCCGCATTATAAACGCATTCTTTCTAACAACACTCTTGAAAACATCAACCACATCCACTTTTTTTCTCTAAGTATGCCATGTTCCTCCTCAGCCATATTGCATACCTTGCATTGCTCAAAATCAAATTCCAAAAATTCACCTTCCTATCCTTATAATTTGTACTTTCACCAAAAAAAAAAAGTTTTTTCCACTCATCCCCTGCTGCCACTTTTCCCATTCCATCTTTTATCAGTTTTTTCATTTTTGCATGGAACACCTCAAACTCCTTGCACTCAAAGAAGATGTGCATCAGAATTTCTGTCTCTGTCTCTCACTTGTCACAGTCTCTACTCACATTTTTGTTAATTTGATAAATAACCACCTTTGTATTCTATTATGTCGTAGTTTGAAGTCAAAATTCTCACAATCCAATCCGTTATATTTCACATTTAAGTTTCTCCATATTGACACTTCTTTCATGCCAGGAAACACTCTTGGCCATACCGCCTCTGATGCAGGCATTTTGATTTCCTTTTTCACCATTATTTTATATACCGTTTTCACATTTATCTCCCACAAGTATTTTTTTTCTCTCATTTTCCACAATATACATTTCAGGCGTTCCCCAATGTCCCACTTTGGCAGTTTCTCTTTCAATCTTTTCAACCCACTTTTCCGGCAGGCTTTTTTTAAGGTTTTCACATTCAGCATCCACTTTTGCTTTCTCAATTTCATCATCCCACCCCACCACACAATCATATATTGCCCTATTCGGTAAAAATCCTTTCACATATTCATATGCCAAGTCTTTTACTTTCCTTACCCCCGCTCTCATGAATAGTCTGTTGTAAAACATTTTCCCTCCCCTCCTTATTCTTGGGTTCAGGAATATTGGCTGGTTGTGTACTTGGTTTATGTTTTCACATTCATAGTTTACATTCACCACAAACTCCGCCCATGCAGTAAACACTTCTTGGTAAAATAACGGCAGCTTTTCAATCATTGGCTTTTTTAACACCATGAACACTCCTTCACCACATCCTCCACCTTCATTTAAATATTTTCTCATATACCCCTTCCACCCATATTATACTTTGCCACATAAATACTTGTTTATTGTTTTCACTCTTATTGCTTTCCTTTTAACATTTTAAATCTATCAACCTCAAAACCCCCTCACTGTAATCTGCTATTAATGTTTTTGCTGATATTTTCACTCCTTTCCCGCCCCACACAAAAATATTCACTGCCTCTTTTATTCCATTTAACACCCAGTCCGGTAAATCCATTACTCCCATCACATAATTACATTTAGTTAACAATAAAGAATTAACCACTACCACCTTGCCTTTTAGTCTTAACTCCCTTAGTCTCCAAAACTGTAATACTTGTTTGATTTTGTTTATCACTCCCGACCATGTTGCATCTCTTGCCTCTTTTGCATTCTCTCCTACATTTATCCCTAAAATTTTTATAAAGTCCTTTGTTATTTTAAATGGAACATCTGACTTTTCCACCATCACTCCTCCTATACTCATTATTTCAGATTTTTCCTCATTTATTTTTGCACCTGACGCTTTCCCATATTTTTCCATCTGTTCCCTAATTTTATTTATGCTCTCTATGTCCCTAACCGTAAACGTAGTGTCATCTGCATATTGATGTATTACACTTAATCCCCCATTTGGTAGTTGGATACCTTTTATTTCTTTGTCTTTTTTGATGAGTGTCGCCAGCGGCG
Source organism: Semotilus atromaculatus (assembly GCA_031834385.1). Classification (NCBI taxonomy): domain Eukaryota; kingdom Metazoa; phylum Chordata; class Actinopteri; order Cypriniformes; family Leuciscidae; genus Semotilus; species Semotilus atromaculatus. The sequence continues at coordinate 3,859,041 of JAULUF010000040.1, read as the reverse complement.
AGTACAATAATGCTGTTGAGTACAATAATGTTATTGAGTACAATAATGCTGACAGCGGACATCCTTCCCTAACTGACCTCTCTAACGGAAAGGGGTCCGGTAATATCCCATGAATTTTCACACAACTTTTAGCATTCTCATATATTAGTTTTATCCACATTTTTCTTCCCTCTTCCATACTTCTATAAACTTTCCACAATATTAGTGCTACAGTCAGGGGCGTGGTACCGGGGGGAAAAAGGGGACAGAGTACCCAGGGCCCGAGGCAGCGGGGGGGGCCCTTAGAAGTCGACGAGCTGAAGTTAAAAGTCCGTCGGAGAAGTCCGTCCGAAATTCCGTCTCCTCGCGCAGTAAGTCCATCCGTCCGTCCCGTTGAAGTCGCGCAGTTCATAGTCCGCCCCCCCCCCCCCCGTTGGAGAAGTCGCGCAGTTCATAGTCCCCCCCCCCCCCCCCGTTGAAGTCGCGCAGTTCATAGTCCCCCCCCCCCCCCCCCCCCCCCCCGTTGGACTTAGCGGAGGGGGGCCCAGCAAGATGGTTTGTACCCAGGGCCCAAAATTTGGTACTACACCCCTGGCTACAGTACGGAAGCGTATTGCATTCACTTGAGAAAAAAAAATCTACTCTGTTAATTATCTCAGAATTACGAGATAATTTTTCATGAAAAAAAAGTTTTTGCTCTGTTTTTCTGAATTAACAAGTTAATTATCTCAGAATTACGAGAATTTTTCATGAAAAAAAAGTTTTTGCTCTGTTTTTCTGAATTAATGACTTAATTATCTCAGAATTATGAGATCATTTTTTTAAATAAAAAAATAAATAATTGTTCTGTTTTTCTGAGTTAATGAGATCCCTCAAAATCCTGCCATGGAGCTCTATTTTAGCTAGATTGCATGGAAGTAAACATCACGCCTTTCAAGTTTAATTCGGTTTTATTTTACTTTACTGCTGTCTTTAAGTAATATAAATGGTATTGTTATTAGTGCGTCAACTTTGCGTTGACACCTCAATATGAAGGTTTTTACCTAAACTCGAGAGTTTAGTAGCTAAACTCGAGAGCACGTAGATATGAATTTGAGAACTTGTACAATATTCGTAGCCTACTTGTACGCTAAAATGTACACTCACAGCTCCAATGTGAAAACCTGTACGATAATAATCTGAAGTTGAATGATGAAATTTGCACTCGCAGACAATCGTCACAAACCTGTATTCTGACCTTCTCAAATCTGTCGCTGCAATTTCAAATTTGGCGCCTTGACATTTGCTACTCTTTTCGCGATCTATTAGATGCAAGTATACGTAACTTGTGCACTTCCAACTCAGTGGCGGCGAGAGAGAAATGGGGGCGGGAACGGGGGCGTTCAAACTAGCCTTTTTATTGGTTGGCGCCTAGCCAATGAAATGGGACTTCTATTGTAGTCACGATGGTGTCACGAAACCCGCGTTCTGTTACGCTATCATGGCTTAATGCATTAGACTGATATTAAAATAAATAAATGACATTATCAAACTCATGTGATCCAAAATTCAGCAAAACACCATACTAATAATGCATACTAGAAAAGAAAAGGAGATGAGCCCAGAGTATGATGAAAGAAAGCAAATTTGTGTTCAGTGCAGATAAACCTGCTGCCTGTGTTTTATTAATATTGTATAACGAATTGTGTATGTTTATTTATTTTTTATAACTGTTGGTCCATTAAGCCTAAAAAAGTACTTACTGCGTTAGATTAAACTGAGAAACTGTGACGTTTACTTGCATGCAATCCAGCTAAAATAGAGCTCCATGGCAGGATTTTGAGGGATCTCATTAACTCAGAAAAACAGAACACATTTTTTTTTAAATAAAAAATTATCTCATAATTCTGAGATAATTAAGTCATTAATTCAGAAAAACAGAGCAACATTTTTAATGAAAAAAAAGTCATCTCGTAATTCTGAGATAATTAACTCTTTAATTCAGAAAAACAGAGCAACAACTTTTTTCCATGAAAAATTATCTCGTAATTCTGAAAAACAGAGTAGGTTTTTTTTCTCAAGTGAATGCAATACGCTTCCGTACTACAGTCTCTATTAAGGCCTTACAAAACTCGTGCGTTAAGCCGTCCGAGCCTGGGCTTTTGTTTTTCTTTGTCTGTTTTATTGCTTCTTTAATTTCTTCGATACCTATGTCTTTCACATTCATTTTTCTCCCCTTCACTTAACCTTGCACTCACAGTATTTAAAACTCCCTCTACACATTCCTGTTTTACCCCCTCTTTCTTAAATAGCCTCTTTCTACCTTTCTTAAAATGTTTCTACCTTACTTATTATCTCCAAATAATAAATTAATCTTTTCACCCTTTTCGTTTTCCAGCTCTGTAATATATTTTTCCTCTGTTTCTTCTTTTCTAAGTTTAAAAAGAACTTTGTGCTTCTTTCTCCCTCTAACGCATACTGCGCTCTACTCCTTATTATTGCACCCTTACTCTTCTCTTTCTCATACTCTTCTATTTTTGTTTTTATCTGCAAAAAGCGTTCTTTATCTTGTTTTGCAGCCGCAGCCGCTAGAGTTCTTACCAGAACCAGGAAGTATGACCATATTAGCCCGGTTCTGTCAACACTGCATTGGCTGCCTATTAAACATCGTATAAATTTTAAAATATTGCTGATTACTTACAAAGCACTAAATGGTTTAGCTCCCCAGTACTTGAGCGAGCTCTTAACGCATTATAGTCCTTCACGTCTATTGCGATCTCAAAATTCTGGCCAGTTGATAATACCTAGAATATCAAAATCGACTGCTGGCGGTAGATCCTTTTCCTATTTAGCACCAAAACTTTGGAACAATCTTCCTAACACAGTCCGGGAAGCAGATACAGTCTGTCAGTTTAAATCTAGACTAAAAACACATCTCTTTGGCTTAGCATACACATAACACATTATAGATTTCTATAATTCAATGTTAGGCTGCATAGTTTAGATCAGCCGGAACCGGGAACACTTCCCATAATTCCTGATGTACTTTGTACATCATAAGAAGGATGGCGTCTACGCTAATATTAGTCTCTCTGCTTATCCCGAGGTTTACCGCGAACCGCCGGATCCAGGCCATATCCAGATCTGAGGAAGGACCATCACATGGACACGATGACAATGCATCCCTGATGAGCCAGCCCCATCAATACTGTGAAGGCCCATGGACACCTCAACACAGTCATCTCCTCACCGGCCGGATGACCCAACCTCCAACCAGATGAACTGGATAAATATCGTGAAAGTTCTGATCACCTCTGACTCCTGACATTATGCGGCCTAACTCATAATCATACACTGTTTGTTCGTTGGCCAAAGGAGGACTGGCCCCCTGACTGAGCCTGGGTTCTCCCAAGGTTTTTTTCTCCATTCTGTCACCTGATGGAGTTTTGGTTCCTTGCCACTGTTGCCTTTTTCGCCTCTCTTCGCCTTTGTCGCCATTGGCTTTTGGCTTGCTTAGTTGGGGACATTTAACATTTAATTTTGAATTTAACAATACTATTACAACATTGTTTTCCTGTTATCTCTGTAAAGCTGCTTTGAAACAATTTGTATTGTAAAAAGCGCTATATAAATGTGACTTGACTTGACTTGTTCTGGATTTCTTTCAAATTGTTCTGCTTCCCTCTTCAATTCATTTTCCATTGTCTCTACTCTCCTTCTCAAAAAATCCCGGTTTGCATATCTAATACTCCTTTTTTTTATTTTCCCTTTCATTTTTTCCCACCACTCACACACATCTTCATCAAATAATGAGTTTTGCATTTCATAATCTATGCATTTTCTGATATTTTCTTTGTATGCCTCTTCTTTTAGCAAGTCAGCATTCAAGCACCAGATTCCCCCTCCCCTCTCCTCCCTTATTACACCCATCTTAACCATCATCATAGCATGGTCACTTATTCCCACAAATTTATATTTCACATTTTTAACATATTTTAACATTTCCCTTTTGGTTAAACATAACTCTATACGGCTTTGTTTCAAAACTCCCATCACCAATTGTCTTCTAGAGAATTCTTTTTTGTAGGGATTCTCTTACCTCCATACATCAACCAAGTCCTCATTTTGCATCCATTCAGTTAAATATTTTCTGGACACATCTGACTTAAAGTTTGCGCTGCTTGACGCGTCCAGTCTCGTGCACCAAACATTAAAGTCTCCAACCACTATATAGTTGCCCTTGCACAAAGGCTTTATTTCTTTGAATAGTTCTTTTCTTTCATTTTCTATGTTCGGTGCATAAACATTTATCAGCCTGAAAAGTTCATTATGAAACACAAATTCAGTCACTAACACTCTCCCATTTCCATCCTTGTATACTTGCTTGGCATTATTTACGCTACCTTCTTTTATCAGGGTTGCCACCCCACGGGCTTTTGCATTCCCGTGATTGACAAAATTTTCACCTTCCCATCTCTTTTTTATATTGTCCATTGTATCATCAGACCAGTGTGTCTCTTGTAGACAGAGTATATCACCTTTCAGTAATCCCTTCACCCTCTCAAACTTATTTTCGTCTCTTAGTCCATTGCTGTTCAAACAGGCAATGTTCATAATGCCCCACATAGCAAATAGTTTTGAGGACATTAACACTCATTTTGATACTTCCAGGCAATTACTTTCTGCATCATGCTCCTCTCTTTCTTCTTTCTTTTCTTCCGCACTCTCTTTCCGTTGCTTGTATCCATTTCCTCATCATAGACTATGGCATGACTCTCTGTCACCTCTTTCTTTCCTCCACCTCCTTCCGTCTCTGCGTTTCCTCCTTTCTGCGTTGTCACCCTCCTGACTCTCGCCTTCGTCTTTCGCTGTCTCCCCTTCTCCGCCTTCACACTCCAAGTCCTTTGTTGCGATCTCCTTACTGGGTTCCGCTTTGCTCTCTTTCTTTTTTTTTCTCTTTATCTCTCTGTCTCCACCCTGGGGCCTCCTCCTCTTGACTGCTCACATTCTCAGTCACTCTCCACTCCCCAGTTCTCTCTTCACCACTCCATGTGCCCCTTCTTTCTTCTTCTCCAGTCGCTGCACCTTCCTCTTCTTCGCTCTCCACCTCCTCGTCCAACTCACACAGATCCGACTCCTCCCCATCGCTGTTTTCCTCATCCATTTCCGCCGGTGTTTCACATACACATAGTCCAGGTCGCATGTTGCACATACTGCAGTTCGCCTCCTTGCATTCCCTTGCGTAATGGCCCTGCTTGTCACATTTATAGCATTCTCTAACAATCTCAAACAATGTGACCTGGCTGAATGCACAAGCGACAGACTTTCGCTTGCCTGTCGTGGATTACCCAAAAGTGCTCTGTCCCACCCAGTGTCTCAGACTTCGTAGAATACGGCAGTGATTTTACCTATTCGTTGAATTTTACTTTTAAAAACCTTGTCCCGTCTGCGATATCGGTCCCCGGCCACATTCTCCTCTTCACTCTTGAGACTGCTTGGTAACACTTTACGGTAAGGGTAGATGAATTATCATGAATTCATGTATAAATTCATGCATGAATTATGCATTCATTCATGCATTAATATCTCATGAATCATCAGGTACTAACACGAGTTCAACGTAATTCATTCATGACTTCATGGATGAACAACACCTTAATTAAAACATTAACTAAGATGAGCACATCATCATGAATTATGATTTATTACGCATGATCATGATGTTTTCTTTGTTCTTTATCTAGGTCAGTGACCTAGTCACCACTTTAGTTGAGGGGCCACACACATGATGAAGTCATTGATAGATAATGCTTACTTAATGATGACTACTGTATTGAACAGACCCCAAAATAGACCAATCACAGCTCATAGCACACACATTCTGTTAATCAAAAACAGTAGTCATCATGAACTAAGCATTATCTATCAATGATTTCATCATGTGTGTGGCCCCTCAACTAAAGTGGTGACTAGGTCCTTTGAAACACTGATGAACATTGTGCAGTCGTGTGGCATAACTGTGGCATAACTGGCATAATGGTGGCATAACTGTGAACAAAGAAAACATCATGATCATGCGTAATAAATCATAATTCATGATGATGTGCTCATCTTAGTTAATGTTTTAATTAAGGTGTTGTTCATCAATGAAGTCATGAATGAAAAACGTTGAACTCGTGTTAGTTCCTGATGATTCATGAGATATGAATGCATGAATTAATGCATAATTCATGCATTAATTTATACATTAATTCATGATAATTCATGTACCCTTACCGTAAAGTGTTACCGACTGCTTTAACTCCCCATTCCGACAGCTTTCTCCGTATCTCCTCGTCTTGTATGCATGTTGGCAGCCAGAGGAATGAGACCACCATCTCCATACAGTCCACCTCTTTCGCCATCACCCGACTTTTCTTTATCCTCAGCCCATCCAGTAACTTCTCCTTTCCTTTTTCATCATCCATTGTCAGCTCATATTCTTTCTGTGTTTTATATCTGCACCCGATCACCACTTCGCATTCCTCTCTCACTTTCTTCAGCAACTCCATCATTGTTATTCTATCTTCACCTTCAGTTTCGACCAGCACTGTGAGCTTCTTTTCATAATTCCTTCTTCTTTGATCCAGTTCTCCGTCCTTTTCTCTCATGTTCCTTTTCTCCAGGCCTCTTGTAAAAAAGGCCCCCTTGTGGCCGCAATGCGTCAGACACTTTACTGTGACTTTCTCTCTCCTACTGGAAGAAGCCTCGCTTCACCTGGACTCTTAGCCAATCACAAGTTGATTCAGGATCGCTGCGTGCGAGTATTATTCTGTCAGAGGCTTTGGCAGTAGTGTACGCGAACCGCACGGACTTACAACCCGCCTTTATTCAACTGTTTTATTCTAACCACACATACATACACGTCAATGTACATTCAATCATGCAGTTGTAAATGCAATAAATAATTCCAATGAAGACATCTTGTGTAATTCTGACCGATCACCCGCTGTGAGCTCTATCTAACGATCCATAAACTATCCAAATCAAAGAAGCCAGTCATCTTCTGCACAAAGTGGTCCTTCGAGCCGGATCAAGAGCCTGCAGCGGATCAAGATGTCTACCACCTCGGATAAAGAGTCTAGTGCACGATCTAAGAGGCAGCGGTCCCTCCCTAACTATTTGCAAGATTATGATTTGTCTGATCTCCCGTCCAGATCTCAAATCCAGAAGTCTTCTGAGTCACAGTCCAGAGAACGGCTAGACGAAGAGGACCACAGCAGACCTGAATCACGCTCTGCATCCCCAGAAGGTCAGCTGCACCACAGCCCAGCGCGACGTTCAGATACCGATAAAGGGGAATCTTCTGTGGATGAGTGGAAAAGGGAGTGCCACATACTAGAGCGAGAAAGGGAAGATCTCCTAGCATTAATGGAGGAATTGAAAATACAGAACGAGCAGCTCAGAGCCAGAGCGGAGCCCAGTAATTCCCGTTCAGAGCCACGTACTGTAATGGCCAGAGATAGACTTTATAGAGAAGGGCTGGATTATGGAGGTGCTTCAACTCGGTATAAATCAGTCTACTTCCGGGACAGGGAGACACCACCACAACGGTCCTCTGACAGGCGTCAGGACTACAGCAGAGAGACAAAGGACTACAGGGAATCAAACAGGTATGACTCTCCCTCACCTAAGCGCTCTCCCGAGCTAGTATGCACCAAGCACCAGGCCCTGCGACGAAGCTATGACCCCAGGGAAGGGCGCTACAGTTCTCATTATAATTATGAGCAGTCCAGTCACCGCCATTCACCTGAGAGCCACGCCAGCTACAGAGATTCTTGTTATTCCTCCAGAGAATATAGAGAGCCATCACACAGAGGTGACTACTCTCCTGCACGCCACCGCAGCTACTCTCCAGACCGGCTTGAGAGACGTAGTCCCCCTTCACTTCGGCATGAGCCCAGGCGCCGACGCTCAGTGACTCCCCCTGGTGGACAGGAAAGAACATACAGAGGGCCCACTCCTACAATCCCGAACTTCAACCGTCCAAACCCAAGAGACTTTGCTAGACTCCGTATTGCTCTAGACAATCTCCTTCCAAGAGATGCTACTGAACGTTTCAAGTTCCAGATATTAGTGGATCATCTGAAGCTGGAGGAAGCATTGCTGGTGGCAGATTCTTACAGCAATTCTGATTACCCCTTCACAGACACTATGGCAGCTTTAAACCAACAGTACGGGCAGCCACACCAACTCGCCCTTCAGCGTATTGCTGAATTGATGGATGGCCCTAACATTCAGAGTGGAGACATCAAGTCATTCAGGTTGTTCGCCCTGAATGTCAGATCTCTGGTGAGCATATTGGAGCAACTCGGTTTAAAGGGGCAAGTGGAGCTGGACTGTGGTTCTCATGTCACCCGTCTGCTGGGCAAGCTACCGCACGACTTGAGGTCCAGTTTCAGGCGCTACATCCACCCTCTCCGCATTCCTATTCCTACTCTTCTGGATCTAGCAGATTGGTTGGAATACGAGCTCCAGATCCAGGAGGATATCGCACAATATCGATCAGGAAAGGACACTGGACCTAAGCCCAGAGACTCTAAGCGTACTGTCAAATCGTCACCTAGGGCCTCAGTCCTTATGCTGGGGGCTGAACCCAAATCATTTAGGGCGCCAGTCAAATCCACTCCTCCAACCAGTCTGGATACAAAGAAGTTCTGCCCATTCTGTGAGAACAACAAGCACACTCTGAATAGTTGCGCAAATTTCAAACTGCTCAGCACCACCCAGAAACGTAACTGGATTCTGGACAACAACCGATGTTGGCGATGCGGCAGAGAACACAGATCAGCTGAATGTGATCTGAAGATGTGCTGTAAAACATGCAACAGCAGACACCTGCTTGCTCTGCATGATGTCAGCGAGAGACGTCTAGACAAGACTGACAGAGTTGAGAGAAAGCCTGACCAGGTGAAGTCCAGTGAGAGCAAACCTTTGTTCGTACCAAGTGCAGACCAAGTGCTATATATTGGCAAGCCACCGCAGGGCCATCGTGTGCTTCTCAAGGTCAGTAAAGTTATTCTCCGCCATGGTGACAAGACTCTGGAGACATACGCTGTGCTAGATGACGGCTCTGAACGCACCCTGCTCCTCCAACCGGCTGTCCAACAACTGGGACTTGAAGGCAACCCCGAGGATTTGCCACTGCGTACCGTCAGACAGGAGCTGCAAACGCTTCACGGGGCGGCTGTCTCATTTAGCATCTCTCCAGCCTGTTCTCCAGCCATGGTATACAACATTCAAGGAGCCTTTACCGCACCCAAGCTCGGTCTAGGCCAGCACACGTATCCCTTCAAAGCACTGCAGAGCAAATACAGACATTTGAAGAAGTTTTCTATTCCTTCATTCAAGGACATTGTCCCGCTATTGCTCATTGGCTCAGATCATCCCCACTTGTTGACTCCAGTTGAGCCAGTCATCTTTGGTCCCCCTGGTGCACCGGTTGCTGTCCGCACCCGTCTCGGATGGACGCTGCAAGGTCCGACCAATAATCTAAAGCAGTACCTTATCGAACAACGCTGTCTTTTCACCACCTTCGGGGCCCCTCCAGCTGACATCTATCAGCACGTCGAGAGACTATGGCAGCTGGACGTCCTCCCATGGCGCAGCGAAAAGGCCAGTACGAGGTCACGGCAGGACAAGGAGGCCCTTGAATGTTTGGATAAACAGACGTTGCGAGTAGAAGTTGATGGCGTCCATCGCTACGCTACTCCTCTCCTCCGCGTCAAGAACTTCCCCCAGCTCTGCGCACCAAAGGAGGCAGTACTTCCTCAGCTCCGAAATACGGAAAGGCGACTGTCAAAGAACCCTGAGGCGGCCCAAGTCTACAACGCAGAAATCCAGAGACTTGAACAGGCCGGCTATGTGGAGAAACTAACCCATGGCACAGAGAACACCTCAAGCAGCTGGTACATCCCTCACCACCTTGTCGAGCACAATGGCAAGCATCGAGTGGTTTTTAATTGCTCTTTCCAGTACAGCGCTACTGACTTGAATAAACTACTGCTCCCTGGTCCAACCCTTGGTTCACCTCTCCTTTCAGTTCTCTTGCGGTTCAGAGAACATTGTGTGGCCTTCAGCAGTGACATACGGGGGATGTTTCACCAGGTCAGGCTCCTTCCGGAGGATGAGCCTCTCCTCCGCTTCCTCTGGAGGGAGCTCAAGCGTGATGAACAACCCACTATCTACCAGTGGAAGGTGCTTCCCTTCGGCACTACCTGTAGCCCCTGCTGTGCTACATACGCCTTACAGAAGCACGTCACCGACCATACTCAGCCAGCTGATGCAGTGAGAGACTCTGTGTTAAGACATTTCTATGTGGATAACTGTCTTCAGAGTGTGCCTACAGTCGAAGATGCTAAGCCCATCATCGACAAGCTGCAGACTCTCCTTGCTGAGGGAGGCTTTGAGTTACGCCAGTGGGCCAGCACCCATCCAGACACCATCCGTCACCTCCCGGCTGAGGCGAGATCGGCTAGTGCTGAAAAGTGGATCGCCCAAGGTCACCCAGGTCAAGAAGAATCAGCCCTGGGCCTGCAGTGGGACTGTCGAGAAGACACCCTATCCTTCAAGTGTCGAGAGACTGTAGCCACTGAAGAAGTTGTCACTATGCGCTCCATCTACAAAGTGGTGGCAAGCCAATATGACCCCCTTGGCTTTCTAGTACCTTACACCAGCAGGGCCAAAGTGGTCATCCAACACCTGTGGGACAAAAAGCGGGACTGGGACGACCCTGCTCTGCCGGATCACCTGCTAGCCGCATGGAGAGAGTGGGAGGACGAGTTACCTCACCTACAGAGCATAGTACTTCCGAGGTGTTACACCAGCCGTGAGTTAGACTCTCCTACCTGTGAACGTGAGATTCACGTGTTCTGTGATGCCTCAGAGCGAGCCTACGGCTCTGTGGCATACCTCCGGACCGAGAATCCTTATGGAGTCGTCCAAGTAGCTTTCGTCACCGCGAGATCCAGAGTTGCTCCAAAAAAGCAGCAGTCAATCCCTCGCTTGGAGTTATGCGCTGCTCTGACCGGAGCACAAATGACTCGGATCCTCAAATCTGAACTTACACTGCCCATCCAGCGAGTGGTGCTTTGGTCGGACTCTACTACTGTGCTCCAGTGGTTGCAATCGGAGTCATGCCGATTTAAAGTGTTTGTTGGCACACGTGTTGCAGAGATTCAAGATCTCACCGAGGGCGACACATGGCGGTACGTGGACTCTGCACAGAACCCTGCCGACGACATAACGCGTGGTAAACCTCTCAACACATTGACACCAGACAGCCGCTGGGGTCAAGGCCCAACCTTCTTGCGGTGTGACCCAGACAAATGGCCACAAAGTCCTCAGATTCAGACAGAGGCAGATCAAGGTGAAGAGCTCAAGAAATCTCCATTCTGCGGCCTTACTACTACCACGCCAAGTCATCTCCCTGACGCTAGGCAGTTCTCTTCCTTCAAGGACCTCCTGACCGCCACAACTAAGAGTCTACATGGGGCGGCCCCAAACAACGCCACAGCCTACAGGCAAGCCCAGCTGAATCTGCTACAACAGGTCCAACAAGACAGTTTTCCTATTGACTATGCCCAGCTGCAGTCAGGAAAACCAGTCGCCAAGAGCAGCAGACTTCTCAAGCTGGCACCAGAGTTCGACCACAGGGACCAGCTCATTCGTGTTGGCGGTCGTCTGCGCCATAGTAACCAGCTGGAACCGAATACTATTCACCCGGTGGTGCTGGATGCCAAACACCCAGTCACGCAGTTGCTCATTCAAGAGTATGATTGCCGTCTGCACCATCCAGGCCCAGAGAGAGTCTTCTCAGAGATGCGCCGCAAGTATTGGCTACCAGGAGGGCGAGAGGCTATCCGCCGCTTTCAGCGCAAGTGCCAAGAGTGTCAGAAATGGCGTGGAAAGCCACAAATCCCTAAAATGGCAGACCTGCCTCTATCCAGAGTTCGACTTTTCAAGCCAGCATATTACTCAACAGGAGTAGACTGCTTCGGGCCATACTCAGTACCGATTGGAAGGAGGAGTGAAAAGCGCTGGGGAATAATTTTTAAATGCATGACCACCCGAGCTGTGCATATCGATCTGCTCTCCAGTTTGAATGCAGACTCATTCCTCATGGCTCTGAGACGGTTCATCGCTCGCAGAGGAAAGCCATTCGAGCTACTCTCAGACCAGGGGACTAACTTCAGAGGTGGTGATCGAGAGCTCCGGGAAGCATTCGCCGACCTTGCTCCAGACATCAAAGCTCAACTCGCCTCTCAGCAGATCGACTGGAAGTTTAATCCACCGAACGCCCCCCACTTTGGCGGCTGCTGGGAGCGTGAGATACGCTCAGTAAAACAAGCCCTGCAAGTAACCCTTGGAGCTCAGCTTGTGACAGATGAGGTACTGAGAACCCTAATAGTTGAGATTGAGGGGATTCTTAATTCCAAACCATTAGGCTACACATCTGCAAACATCGCCGACACTGATCCAATAACTCCCAACTCATTGCTCATTGGGCGGCCAGATGCCTCTCTCCCGCAAGTGGTGTATCCTGACTCCGAGCTCCTAAGCAGTAGACGTTGGCGCCATAGCCAGCTGTTGGCTGACCACTTCTGGAAGCATTTTATCCGTTTCTATCTGCCCAGCCTCCAGGCCCGACAGAAGTGGAATGCTGAAAACCCAGACCTGCACATCGGCAAGACAGTCCTCATCATCGACCCGCAGCTCCCTCGCTCACTTTGGCCAGTGGGTATAGTGACCAGCATCTTTCCTGGCCTCGACGGTAAAGTACGATCTGCGGAAGTGAAGGTCGGAGATCGGTCGTACACCCGCCCTGTGGCTCGACTCCAAAGTTGTCAGACTAGCCACTACCGGACGAATGGGCGCCTTTTCTTCTTCTGCAGATTCCCTTCAGTAATCTGGGGGCGGCTGTAAAAAAGGCCCCCTTGTGGCCGCAATGCGTCAGACACTTTACTGTGACTTTCTCTCTCCTACTGGAAGAAGCCTCGCTTCACCTGGACTCTTAGCCAATCACAAGTTGATTCAGGATCGCTGCGCGCGAGTATTATTCTGTCAGAGGCTTTAGCAGTAGTGTACGCGAACCGCACGGACTTACAACCCGCCTTTATTCAACTGTTTTATTCTAACCACACATACATACACGTCAATGTACATTCAATCATGCAGTTGTAAATGCAATAAATAATTCCAATGAAGACATCTTGTGTGATTCTGACCGATCACCCGCTGTGAGCTCTATCTAACGATCCATAAACTATCCAAATCAAAGAAGCCAGTCATCTTCTGCACACCTCTTCCCGCCTCCATTTTGTCACCCAGTGTTGTCTTCTCCGTACGCAAAGTATTTATCCCCAAACAGCAAGCGCTGTTTGGGGAGTAAATAACCCCACTGCACACCAGCCCCCCTTTTTTAAAGGGTTATTTTGAAAAACGACTTCTATTTGCAGCTCTCAAACTCACAACACTCTATGTTTGCTCTCTCCTGCTAGCTGTACAACTTCCTGCTTCCACTAGGGCGTGCCCAAGGTGGTATGGCCGTAAGCGAAAACTGCTGCCAAAATTGGGCTATTTAAATGGTTAGAACATTAGTGCAGTAAACTAAAAAGCTTACAGCACCTGGTATTCCCAAGCAAATTCCCCTCCAAGTACCTAAGCGATCGTCAGCCGTCCAATGGTTGAGCAGAGCTGAGCAGCGATCGGCCAATGGTTGAGCAATGCTGAGCAGAGCTCAGCGCTCAACAGACCAATCATTGAGCGAGGATCGGAAACCTCTGTGCGCGCCCGCGCTGTTTTGGAAAAATACCAAAAATACTGGCGGCCATCTTATCTAATTTATTGATGACAATTTTTTAAACAAATTTTTTTGGCGTTTTTGATGACCGATTGGAGTGTTTTTTTTACTCTCAGGTACGTTTGGTATGTGCTAAGTCATGAATGAAACTCGATATTTTTGGATAATTTGCTTGTTTACATTAAAATAGCTAGGTTTGATCTCTCTGAAATGCGTTTTTAAATGCTACCAGATTATTGATTTTACATGTTGAGACCTTGAAGAATGTACTACTACTGTGTGGACTCGAAATGTAAAGCTTAAATATGCTTTAGATGCGTTAGAATATCAACCGCGATTAGCATGCTAAATGCATTGAAAATGAATGAATGGGCTACCAATCGCCGCTGTAATGACCTGACGATCCCTGGAAATACTTCAAAAACGTGATCAGACACTCTAGCTTACTACTTAAGACTATAGAGATGGTGTTATAACAGTGTGGAGTTGAAATTCGATGTGTAAATATGCTTTAGAAGTGTAAACATGTCAACTGCGATTTGCATGCTAAAAACAAAGTGATGAATGAATGGGCTGTTTTTGGTTACTACTTTTACAAGGGCTGCAGGGTCTCTAAAAATGTATTTAAGCCCTCATCTGCTTTTAGTTTTACTAATTTATTCATGTTTTACTGTACCAGATGAAACATGGAGAAGCCTAGACATCGGTGCAGCGTGTGCGACAAGACTTTCACTGAAAAGTCCAACCTGACGAGGCATCTGAAGATCCATACCGTCACCAGGGAGACCTTTGACTGTGATGTCTGCGGGAAGAGCTTATCCACCAAATCATTGCTGGTCAGCCATCAACAGCAACACCAGTACCCCAACATTGTTTTGTACCGGCAAGGAGAGGCCAGGCTGCAGTGTACAGAGGCAGCAAAGTGTGTGGCAGAGACCCCCAGCACCGTTGTTGACCCTACACGGCTGGATCCCAAGACAGCAGAGGCGGCTGCCAAGAGGTCCGGGGGTGAGCTGTGGAAAGGTCAGCTGGTCATCGTGTTCGGGAAGTACGCCGGTCAGACCTTCAGGTGGCTTCTAGAAAACGATGTCGGCTGGCTGGTGTGGTTGCTGTTCCAGTACTGCCAGCAGGGAGAGCAGAACGAGCTGCTGAGGTGGCAGAAGGAGCGACTGCTCGAGTACGCCAGAGAGTTCACTCCTGTCACATGGCACCTTGACAGGAGGTTGAAGGTAAGACAAACTTAGTTACCTTTTAGGCCTGAGTAATTGATGTTAAGCAGTAACTAGTATTAGTAAAAGTATTATTTTATGAGATTATTCTATGGTTGTTTTTTATTTTCTGCAGAAAGCGCAATCGAAGAAAGACCGGGCTCCACCGACCGTCCCTGACGCCAGCGATGCCGAGTTGTTGGCTGCTGCAGGTATAGTAGTATTTTGCTGAAATGAACATGAAATGACTTAGTATGCTGTGGAGCTGCTAGGTGAAATTCATCAGTATGTATCGAGCAATGCAGTTGATACATTTTTGTGGTGTTCTCTTCAGAGAGTGTTCTGGACAGGTCCGAGGTGTCGGTCAGCACGCAGCTGACCACCTGGGGAGACCTCGCCAGTTCTGTGTCCCAGGACAACAGGCCCGGACCCTCGTCCCTCCGAGAGACCTCGGAACTTGGTAGCGTCGTGCTTGAGGGCTGGCAGAAGTTCTGGGAGCAGCCGCCTGAATCCGCCCAAGCCCTTGGTATAGCCCCCGCTAACATCAAGTGGCTGAAGACCAACGAGACCTACGGGCTGTTCGAGAGGGCGTCCAAGTACAAGAATGTCAGGGGAGAGATGGCTGAGAGGAAGCTCTTTAAGGAGAAGATGGAGTTCCACCCGCCCCCACCTCCTATGGCTGTCAAGGGAGCTGTGCCCAACATGCTGTCCTTCTTCACCACCCCTGCCTTCTTCTGGCGCCCGGTCGGCGTGATGAAGGCATTGATCTGCTGCCCCAACACCAACTGCCCTGCACCGCCAGAGTACTACCTGGAGAAGAGAGGGTACGGCAGCTACACCAGGCAAGTGTGCGGCATGAACTTCCATTACACCCTGCTGACCGAGAGGTTGATGTGCAAGCACTGTCTCAAGCTGAGGGAGGAGCCGAGCCAGGAGCACACGGACGACAGCGACGACGATGAGGAGGACGGCGCCCACCATGCCCAGCAGCAGTATACCTGGCTGGCGTACAGTCCGAAAATTCTGATGAACCTCGCCCCGGCCGTCAGAAGCATGTTCCCTGCCATAATCTGCGGCAAGCGTGCTGTGGGCAGGAGTGTGGTCACCCTGATGAGCGACCGACTCAACGCTGTCTCAATGAGCAAGGTGCAGAGGCTGCTGCAGCAGGGCCACGACGAGTGGTACGTGGAGCGCCGGGACCTGTACCAGACTCTCCTGTACGATGCCCACACGTCGGCGACTGGATCGTCTTCGTCTCAGCAAGGCATCCTGTCGTTTGCCAGAGCAGCCGGCACTTACACTCCTCCCATCGCCCCGTCTCCCCTTCCGTCTGCTCGGGTCCTGAGGCGTGCGCACCTGATCCTGGAGATGGAGAAGATGCCCGTGTACAGAGACCAAATCCTCAGTACGACTGGGGAAATATTGTGCATCGACGGCACGAGGAAGGTATGTACAGCATAAAGTACTTGTGATCATATGGAACAAAGTGACTGTTGATAAACACCACGCAATGAATGTTCTACTTTGTTTTTATAGATTCTCAAGAAGATCTATGGCGACGGCCAGGGCACCATGCAGTACGTCACCAGCGTGCTGAATGAGTGGGGTCAGTTCTTGACCACAGTGGTGGTGGCGTCCGAGTCCGAGGGGTGCTACGCACGCATGGCCAGAGGTCTGGTCGCCCGCTTTCGCCGCGCCAACACTCCTGCTCCGAAGGTGGTGTACGCAGACAACAACTGCTGTCGGTGAGTTCAATAGCATTTGAAACCTATGATGAAATGGATAATCCAACATGTTACACACCTACACAAAATGTCATGATATCATTTTCAGTGACAGCGGTTCGTCGTTCTTGGAGAATCTGTTTGGTGACTGGGTGAAGAGGGGTACCGTCATCAGACTGGACATCCGCCACTGGCTGCACCGCTGGGACTCCGTCGTGATCAAGCAGAGCCACGCCAAGTACGGGGCTTTCATGAGTGCCATGGCGGGTGCCGTGCTCGCCTACAACAAGGCGGACATGATGCTCCTGGTCCAGGCGGTCAGGAACGGTAACCCAGAGCTCTACGGCAGGTACTCTGATGAGGAGATGATGACCTTCCTCAAGCCTCATCAGATCAGGTCATATGTAAGGCGTATTACCCGTGGGGTTGTGGTAAGTGTGGCTTTCAAATATTTACAATGGATTAAACTGTACTGGACTAACTATGCGTTCACATCGCCGCCAGCGAGAGCATCAAAGTGGCCGGAAGTCATTCACTTTCAATAAGAGCTCCGGCGAGGGCGGCACGGCGCGTCAGGTCAACTTTATGGTAATGAGCTATGACGCGGTTCGGCAGCAACCAAACGGAATGTAGAAGTGCTCCGTTTGAGAGGATTCCAGAGAACGCAGTCAAGTAACTTTGGTTCCGACCACATTAGTTCCCAAGCAAAATAGAGGAGAGGTTGATCATTTGAATTTCATAAGGTGGCGTGCAAAACACTATTTATAGGCAAGATTTTCGCGCTACAATGCTTGCGCGGGAATGCAAATTAGAATAGCACTTAACCATGAACACAAAACCCACACCACACATTTGGCTTTTAATTTGTTTATTTCATTAGCAAACACATCACTATAATTGTTAAGTTCTTTCCATCTATCAATTTTCTGCAAAAATAACTATCGACATGGTTGTTTGCTTTGCGGCCCCTTTAAATAAAGTTTTAAAAAAGCCCAAGCGTTCGATCTTCGTCAGAGCGTCCACGAATCTTTCCACGGCGCCGCTAGCAGTGCGGTGTGAATGTACAGTAAGGTATCGGTCAGATCCAGCTTTGATGTGATGTGATTAAACACTCGACACTGAGAATATATCCTATGTGTTACAGGAGACTGCTTTGGTGATAGAGTCCATCCTTGCTGAGTTCCAGGGACCAGCCGGCCTTGACATCGATGGCGACTTGAACAGGTGAATGCCAGAGGCAGTCGACGCTCACTGGGCAGTTGCGAGCAAGCACCTCAGTTGCATGCAGGTGTGTTAATGTCTTTGCGGTCATCGTGTGTCAAAACCATTCAAACTTGTATATGTCAACATTTCAAAAGGACACCAGAATAAATAAGGACCTTGCAATATGTTGTGTGTTACAGGATCCCCCTGGCATACCGCTGTATGTGTCTGTGAAGGTGGTGGTGATGAACGGTGTCCGACTGAACAAGCACAAGTGCCGGCGAGGCAGCAACTCTCTGGAGGGGTTGCACGCCCACCTGGTCAACGCCGTCCCTTCACAGCGATGTGGGATTATGCCATTCCAAGTGAGTGATTAAAACATAATATATATAAGCTTTATTGCAGACACATGTTCATATAGCACATCATACAGTATAATTTAAAAAGAAAAGTGTCAATAATAGTTTCAATGATACATTTTATTTCACAGCTCCAGTCATCACTTGTAAACATTGTACACAATAACAGTCAAAATGGAAATGTGTTTCAGGTATACTTGGTGTCCTTTGCCGTGCTGTGGAACCACCGCATGGCATCGCTCCGTGTCACTGGGGGTCATGGCCGGCAGACGTCGTGCTTGGACGCGCGGCAGATCCAGCGCATCAACCAGCACGCCGAGGTTCTCTTCGGCAAGGAGCACGTCCTGGAGCCCAACTTTGCTGCACCGATGCCGGTCCCCGAAGTGTACGAGCACCCCGACGAGGAGGAGCTCCTTGGTGTCGAGTACGCCATGTGCCAGTCCACCAGCTTCACTGCCAGGGACTACTACGTGCAGAAAGGTACAGTACTTGATCACACACTTAAACAATGATGACAAACCTGGTGCAAAAAAAAACTATTGTTGTGTAGACACTTTGTGATTAGTACAAATACATATTTGTAGTTGAGGAAGAGCAGTCGCGTGAGGAGGAGGAGGAGTCGGCTGAGCAGGGAGACGACGAGACGGCGGACGAGGGTCTCGGCATGTCTTCTGATACAGAGGAGGACCCGATAGACAGAGTCTGTGGGAAGCACGTCGTCCTCACCCAGGCAGAACAGGCGGAAGAGGAGGACAGTCCTGCCCTGCAAGACATGCTGATGAGCCATCGACATCTGCATCTGCCAGGTATAGAGGAAGTGGAGGCACTGGCCTTGCTCCTCCTAGAACTGTCCGATACCAGCGACCACCACCTAGTGCCGGCTGACCTCAGGCAGAAGATTGCCGCCGCCGCCAGCTCTCTCCACGACCACGACAAGACCGCCGCCCGCTTCGTCAAGCGGTACGAGTCCAGGTGGGGCTACACCTTGTTCGGCCGGTGCCTTGGGGCGGACTCTCCCGAGACCAGAGCCGCCCAGAAGACCAAGTTTGGCTGCATGAGGTACGCTCAGGCGGCACAGGTGACCGAGGACAGTCGCCTGCTCTACCTCCTCCTCAAGATGCTGAAGAACCGAGCGCCGGCCAATCAGCTCACCTCCCCCAGCAAGGTCACGGCTTCTTTGAAGGGACAGTACAAGAGGATTGCAGACCGAGTCCGAGACGACCCCATCCTTGGCGGTCTCGCCATTCCACTGCCCAACTTGAATGCCAAGTCCATCTCAACCTTCGCTGCCAGGGAGGAGAAAAAGGCCAACTACAGGGCGACGGTACTGCCGAAGGTGACGCCTCACCTTAAAGTGCTGTCGGACGCACCGTTCCCGGAAGCTCCTGCGCTGCCAACATCCCTCCCACCGCCAGACCGGCCTCAGGTCCAGTACCAGCACGTTCATCACGAGGCTGGAAAAAGGCGTGGTGAGAAGCGGAGGTAAGTTGTCATAAGCACTTTGGTTCACCTGTTGGCTGTGGAAAGCAAATAGCACACACGTCATGTCAATACTCATTACATGTGTATTTTATATTTCCAGATTATTTGTTGAAGAGCCAGAGCCTGTGCCTCCTGTGAAACGGGCCGTTCAGCCCACGGCGTCGTCATCCTCCACTCGGCCAAAGCCTGCTGTGTGCACCCGACTCCAGCCAAAGCCTGCTGCGCCTACCTGTGGACCACCACCTGTGTCGGCAGCACCCATTCTGCTGGTTCTCCCAGCACAGCCACAGGCTCCCTCCATCCTGTTTTGTGGCCCATCGTGCAGCCAGAGCTTTGTGCCTCCTGCACCAACAGTCAAGGCATTCATGCCAAACAAGTCCTCACGGCCATGTGGGGCTTGCCACGTGCCTAATTGTGGTGGACAGCGGAAGAGGTACACACCTTCCAAGGACAAAGTGGCTGGAAGCACCCAGAAGATATTTTCCTACAGTCCATCCACTAGGAAATCCACCACCTCTGGGTTTGACAATGTGGTGTACGACAGCTTTGAACATTTTAAAAGTGTGGCTGATGCGGAGTTGGAAAAGAGGAGAACTGTGTAAATAACTTGAAATAACTGTAAATAACTTACCTGTGTAAATAACTTACCTGTGTGATGCCACTTCTCCAGTGCCATCTGTAAGAGAGAGAAAGAGGCTTGTTTGTTTGTTTGTGTTTCAAAGTGCTTCAGCAAGTACAATCTATTTATATAGTTCAGAAGTTCAAAAAAATGCACTTAACAGTTTTATTTAAGAATGTTCTTGTGTTTGTTTTTTTATTATTATTTATGTTGCTGTTAAAATGCACTTTGTAGTATCTTTTTTTTATACAAACATGTTTTGGCCTATGTTCAATATCAAGGCCAATCTAACCTCAATCATTTCCGATCTAACACAATCAGTTAACATACCCTTTAGTGGTTGTTCATGTTCAGATAATCTGTGTTTTTGTCATGCGTGTTGTTTGTTTGTCTTTGTCAGCTTCATGTCTTTCTGATGTTTGTATGTCTTTGTCTGCTTCATGTTTAACAAAAGTTTGCCAAAGAAAACACACAAAAAAATGTAACAGACAGGAATGCCTTGAGCCTTTATTTGTTGATTGCCATAATTATTTGTTGTATGAGTCTTTGGATAATCCTGTTCTTTATTGGGCGTTTGACTCATTTTTATCTTAAGTACAAGTTTGTGTTTTTAATTAAGTGTTTTTGATTATTATTAATGTTATTTATGTGTGCGTGTCCTTGTGATGTTTGTATGTCTGTCAGCTCCATGTTTAACTAAATGTTTGCAAATGGTAGTAAATGTTTGTCTCTCGTCTTGTCTCGTGTTCTCGCTCGTAGATCTGTACCTTGTTGTGGTGAGCGAGCTTTAAACCAAACAGATCTTGTTTACTTGTGTTTTCATGCATTGCCTTTTAAATGAAACATTCTGGGTGAAAAGTAAAAGTATTTCAAGTATTTTGGAGTCTCTGTATGCTTGGGTTTCAGAAGGGGTGGGATAGTGTAAAAAAAACACATCAAAGCAATTTGCAAAGCAATTAGAAGTCCTTGTTTCTTCTCCGCCACTACCAGAGGTGTGAATACACCCCACTGCGCTGGCTGTACCCCCAGCCATTACACCCTGATACATTACACAATGTAACAATTGCACACTTTTCCACTTGACTATATGAATCTCATCAGCTACATCAACTCAAACTATGAAAATAATAAATAAAACATTCAGCAGACTAGTGGATTTCAATAAACTAGGCCTTGTACATTACAATTTCTGTAAATAACACTTCAGGATGTTGACCACCAGATGGCACCATCCGTTTTGATCAGTTTCGATCGATCCCAGGGTTCAGGAATATGTACTTGCAGGGGTCATGAGCCATTCCGAGGCGGTCTCCCATCCAAGTACTAACCAGGCCCGACCCTGCTTAGCTTCCGAGATCAGACGAGATTGGGCGTGCCCAAGGTGGTATGGCCTTAAGTGAAATCTGCTGCCAAGACTGGCCTTTTTGAAGAAACTTAGAGGCTCTCTCAGGCTTTCTGAAGAGAATTTAGAGACTATTTCAGGCTTTTTAAAAGAAGCAAAAAGACGATATCAGTATGTTTGAAGAAGCAAAGGGACTCTTTTTTTTTTTTTTTTTTTTACTAAAAAGCTTACAGCACCTGGTATTCCCAGGCAGTCTCCCATCAAAGTACTAACCAGGCCCGACACTGCTTAGCTTCCGAGATCAGACGAGATCGGGCCTGCCCAAGGTGGTATGGCCGTAAGCGAAAACTGCTACCAAAATTGGGCTATTCAAATGGTTAGAACATTAGTGCAGTAAACTAAAAAGCTTACAGCACCTGGTATTCCCAGGCGGTCTCCCATCCAAATACTAACCAGGCCCGACCCTGCTTAGCTTCCGAGATCAGGCGAGATCGGGCCTGCCCAAGGTGGTATGGCCGTAATTGGGCTATTTAAATGGTTAGAACATTAGTGCAGTAAACTAAAAAGCTTACAGCACCTGGTATTCCCAGGCAGTCTCACATCCAAGTACTAACCAGGCCCGACACTGCTTAGCTTCCGAGATCAGACGAGATCGGGCCTGCCCAAGGTGGTATGGCCGTAAGCGAAAACTGCTACCAAAATTGGGCAATTTAAATGGTTAGAACATTAGTGCTGTAAACTAAAAAGCTTACAGCACCTGGTATTCCCAGGCAGTCTCCTATCCAAGTACTAACCAGGCCGACCCTGCTTATTTCAGTTGCCACACGAATCTCCCGGAGGAGCTCTGGGTCAGAACCACCCTCGTTCAAGTCCATGAGCGCCTGGGCCTGATGGAGCTGCAGAAGCACCATGGTATGGAGGGCGGAAGCAGCCTGTCCACAGGCTCTGTAAGCCTTCGCCATGAGACCGGACGAAAACTTACATGCCTTGGACGGGAGGCGTGGATTGCCCCGCCAGGAGGAAGCGGATGCTGGACACAGCTGCATAGCAACGGCACGCTCCACCGGCGGGACATCCACATACCCCTTAGCCGCCCAACCGTCGAGGGTGGTGAGGAGGGAGGAGCCACTAGGACGGATTCTGGCACTATACGGCGCCGTCCACGACCTAGTAAGCTCCTCATGCACTTCCGGAAAGAAAGGTACCGGGGCGGCGTGCCAGCACGGCCTGCCCCGAGAAACCAATCGTCCAACCGGGAAGGCTCGGGACGTGTGGTGGAGGGTTCCACACAAGCCCGACCTTCTCGACGGCCCAGGAAAGCATAGCCGTCCATTCTGGATCGGACTCGGGCAACGCTACACGCCCAGAAGGGGTCAACGCAGCCGAATCCTCATCTCCAGAGGACTGAAGCTCCCCCTCCGTTGCTGCGATCGACATCTGATAGTCAGGTGGAGCCCCAAAGGAGACGAATGGTCGTCCAAGAGAAGGACCAGCACGCTCCCCTGAAGGCTCCAACGGTGGTAGCGCTGGTGAGGCGTGAGGGGCCCACGGAAATTGCCTCGGCGGGGAAGCCCTCACGGTAATCCTCAGATCACCCTGGTCATGCACAGAAGTAGGTCTATTCTGAGGTCCAGAATAGACACTAGATCGGGGCAAAGGCGAGGGGACTGCACCTCCCTTGAGGTAAGCGAGTCTCGATCTCTCTGACTTCTGGTGGATATTGTATGCTATCATATGTAACCCAGATAACATTTAGTTAACAGTAAAGGGTTAAAGAAAAGAGTGTTCTAGATGGAGAAGGCATGTGTCCAATCGCGCGTTGTGCTGTGGTGACTGACACCTCGGTGAGCCAATAGTGGCGGCATGTTGAGGAGGCCCGCCCACAGGTCGCGCGGGCGCTGTTTCCAGCAGCAACACAGATGAGAGAGTCAGATCAGCGCAGATTACACAGAAGTGGAGTGTTTCTTCAGAAACTCCTTGCATCAAACATTAAGAGCGCCTGGAAAGTTGGATTTTGGATGCATCAGTCGAAGTAGTCTTGTTGAAGAGAGCGAGAGTGAAGCATAAATCGGAGGAGAACAGATAAAATGGATTTGAGAGTAAAGCGATGTGGATAAACTTCCTTTTGTGAGATAACGATTCTATTTGGTTTTGGTGAGTGAATTCATATTCATCTGATTCATATAAAAGTTATAATTGAAAGATAAATGTTGAGTTTGAGCTGGCCACGTGCAGTGCGTGAGCCGAGTCGAATAGCACGTGGGCTAAAGCTACCACATGTAACGTTAAAAAATGCTAATTGCGTCACAAAGTGTGAGCGATTGATTTATAAGCATTGAGTTTAATAAATGTCAAGAAGTTAGATTGATGTGTTATTTTGGACATGTATTTGTTACAAGAATGTTTGAATCTGAGATTAATTATTGTGTTGCCTTGTCTTTTGCAAGGCTGGGTTATTTTTGTGTGTTTCTGTTTATGTGATCCCCTGCGAGAGATTCCTGCTTTGTGCCAAACATAATCCCCTGGAGAGGAACTGTCTGATTAAATGACATGATTGTGTGCGCACAAATGGCGAGCTAGCTGCCCATGGACCCGTTCCTTCCACTTTGAACTGTGTTTTCTGACCATCAAATGGTAGGACAATTCTGATTTTTCTTGTTTTTTCGGACACGAAAGACTGTTTCCTGGAATTGATTGATTTTTGCCCTTGAGAAGGAGAGACTTTATTTTTTGGAACTCAAACCGATCGAAAGAGAGTTACATGACTCTCTGAACTGAACTGATTTGATTCGCAAGCTCCGATCAATTGAGTCTTTTGAGTCAAATTGTTGGGTTCTGTATTTCCAACTACTGTTTTGTTTTGAAAAGAAAAGTGAATTATTGGAAGAACTTCCATATCTGAATTTATTTTGGGTCAAATTGAATATAAAATCACACTTTTTGTACATTGGGTTTTGTGCATTTTGAATGTAATATTTTGTTTTATTATTGTAATTTACTTTGGCTAAGGTGAAAGAGACAAAGTGTTGAGTTTTGAGAGTCCACTTTATTTACACATTGAGTGAAAAATATGAAACTTCATTGAATTGAAGCTGTTGAGTTGTTTCTGCTTTTCTTTCAGCCTAGAAGGAAAAATATAAGAGTTGATGACTATTTTTATTTTATTTACTGACTGTCATTGATTAATTGTTCACATGTAAATCATTTGAATTGATCAAACTACAAATAGAACAAGATAGTCAACCATTCACTTACCTGCTTCATCATTTCCTCCCTCCAGTAGACGTTCCTTGCTTCTGACCATAGTGGCCCACATTGAATATCATTACTGGGTGTAGCACATCAGTTACGTTGCGCGCTACATGCTACACATACATTATAGCATATTATATTACAACTTATTACGCCTATATATTTATAGAATAGCAAAGTAGGCCTAATCAATATACAAGACTGAACCACATATAAAGGCTATCATGATCATTTTGCCAACAATGAACCATGGATTTGTTTTGTTTATAATACGTTTTATTTTTAACTTAAACAAATACAACATATTACATTCAAAACTCATCGGCTTATAGACTGCATTTGAAGAAAAATAAACAGTTTTCTGTAGCCTTGTGCAAACTTATTGTCAGTCACACTGATTTGTCGTCATCGTTGCTACGATACGTGACTCACAATGACTAACGACCAATTAAAAGGCTGATGATGTGCCAAGATGTTAAACACGCTACGCGGCTAGACAAACAGGGGGAGAAATCTATGGGAGAAATTAGTATCTACCGCACCGTCGTTTTTTTTTTCGTTCATAGTCTGTCTGTCATGGATTTGCACTGAATTGATTCTCAAAAATACGGAACAAAGTGCGTTCAGTATAAGTTCAATACGGAACAAGACTTTTATGTGTCAAATACGGGACGATTCCTTATTATACGGAACGGTTGGCAACCCTACGCCCAAACCACACCTATGAATAATGAAGCTACTTCAGACCAACCCCTTTTAAACTTGCGTCCGGCGCAAGAGTCATTTATCCCGCCAGTAAAATAGCAACAACGCCCAAGACCCGCCCACAAAGTTACTTGCGCTTCGCGCTTGATACTTGCGTTTCAGATCGTTAAAATAGGGCCCATAGCCTTCATAAATAGCACACTAGTGTTCTCATTTAACCCTCTGGGGTCTAAGGTGTTTTTGGGGTTCTTGATATGTTTTGACATGCCCTGACATTTGTGCTTTTTTCAGTTGCTTATAAACATATTAATGGCACAGGTGAAATTACACTCTATTTAGCACAAATATGTCTACCATAAAATTTGAGCAACATTTACGTACATGTTTGTATTTTTGAGAGAATATTGTTTATGCATGGTTATTGAAAAAACTAAAAACTAAAGTTTCTGAAATAAGGCCACAAAACGCATACTAAATATCTGTCCACAAGACTTTTGACTAATGCATGTTGTCGCCTAGAGTTTTTTCTTCAAAATGATCTGAAAATCATCCTGCCTAATCATTCACATAAAACAATAGATTGTTTTAAATTGTGAAAAACATTTTTTTTGTGTGGAAGTGAATATGCGGATGGGCGTGAACGGCCCAACCCTCTCATGAATAATTAGGTAGTTCTCACCTGACTAGATAATGACCCTGCATAATAATGAGCCTTTCATTCAGGTGTGTCACACAAGAAAGAATGCAAGGACAATATACACTCACCGGCCACTTTATTAGGTACCCCATGCTAGTAACGGGTTGGACCCCCTTTTGCCTTCAGAACTGCCTCAATTCTTCGTGGCATAGATTCAACAAGGTGCTGGAAGCATTCCTCAGGGAGTTTGGTCCATATTGACATGATGGCATCACACAGTTGCCGCAGATTTGTCGGCTGCACATCCATGATGCGAATCTCCCATTCCACCACATCCCAAAGATGCTCTATTGGATTGAGATCTGGTGACTGTGGAGGCCATTTGAGTACAGCGAACTCATTGTCATGTTCAAGAAACCAGTCTGAGATGATTCCAGCTTTATGACATGGCGCATTATCCTGCTGAAAGTAGCCATCAGAAGTTGGGTACATTGTGGTCATAAAGGGATGGACATGGTCAGCAACAATACTCAGGTAGGCTGTGGCGTTGCAACAATGCTCAATTGGTACCAAGGGGCCCAAAGAGTGCCAAGAAAATATTCCCCACACCATGACACCACCACCACCAGCCTGAACCGTTGATACAAGGCAGGATGGATCCATGCTTTCATGTTGTAGACGCCAAATTCTGACCCTACCATCCGAATGTCGCAGCAGAAATCGAGACTCATCAGACCAGGCAACGTTTTTCCAATCTTCTATTGTCCAATTTCGATGAGCTTGTGCAAATTGTAGCCTCAGTTTCCTGTTCTTAGCTGAAAGGAGTGGCACCCGGTGTGGTCTTCTGCTGCTGTAGCCCATCTGCCTCAAAGTTCGACGTACTGTGCGTTCAGAGATGCTCTTCTGCCCACCTTGGTTGTAACGGGTGGTTATTTGAGTCACTGTTGCCCTTCTATCAGCTCGAACCAGTCTGGCCATTCTCCTCTGACCTCTGGCATCAACAAGGCATTTCCACCCACAGAACTGCCGCTCACTGGATGTTTTTTCTTTTTCGGACCATTCTCTGTAAACCCTAGAGATGGTTGTGCGTGAAAATCCCAGTAGATTAGCAGTTTCTGAAATACTCAGACCAGCCCTTCTGGCACCAACAATCATGCCACGTTCAAAGTCACTCAAATCACCTTTCTTCCCCATACTGATGCTCTGTTTGAACTGCAGGAGATTGTCTTGACCATGTCTACATGCCTAAATGCACTGAGTTGCCGCCATGTGATTGGCTGCTTAGAAATTAAGTGTTAAGTGGCCGGTGAGTGTGTATATATATATATATATAAATAAATAAATATATATATATATACAATACAAATATAAATGAAAGTCAAAAGCACATTTTTAGTCATACCTAGAAACAAATCCTGGTCAAATAGGCTATATGGGCCATTCTACAGAATTGGTTCAAAGTTAGAATTGGAAACATCTTGAAAAGAAAATTTTCTTTCCATAAATGTCTTATAAAGTATTATTTTTTTAAAGTAGGCCAATACATTTTATCATACATATTTCAAAGTTAAGGATTCATTATTTTGATATAGCTTGCATTGGAACAAACACTATAACAGTTGATTAGTTTATTTGTGACAAAAGAAGCTATACACACACACACACACACACACATATATATACATATACATATATATATATATATATATATATATTGTCCTCACACTTTCTTGTGGTACCTAGTGGGAAAAGACAAATGTTTTTCAAGATGTTTCCACTAACTTTGAACCAATTCTGAAGAATCTTGTCTATATATTCATATTTAGTCTGTAACATATCGTGTTTATGCGAGTGTGAGATGCGCGCTGTAGCTGCTACAGCTGTAAACAACAGCGCGCGCGTCTGTGCCTTTCATTCATCATTCACACTATCAATATCGCGATTATAACAAAACTCTTAAGAATAAATACCTTACTACATTAGCTTGATTCGTTGCTCCTCGGAATGATACTACCAGGACTTCTGAGGTAAATTGTTCCAGGATTAGGACGATAGTAATATTCCTCAGAGCGCAGCAAGAGGTGAAGTCCACGATTCTTGTTCAACTTGATGTGTTTTGTCCAGCTGATATGTGGGCGTTAACAGTTTGCATGACTTGCCTCAGATTATTTGCGTTTGAATAGCGCGCGCTATCTGTGGGCGTGGTCACATTAAAAGATAATTAGCTGAAATGAGAACGACTGACATCTCTCTCTTTTTATATAGATTACATAAACAGAGAATATTTGTTTTAGTTTTGAATTAGATAATTTAAAAGTACACACTTAAATGATTATAAAGATATATTGCTCATGCATGTGTGACTAGTATTCGCTGAGTTTTGTTTACGTTTAGAGACGTGCTCCAGAAAAAAGTTCACGGAGAAGGAGAGGCAGAAAGCACACCCTGTTTATTTTCTTTATTTTACAAAAGTACAATTTTTTATTTCGATTGGAAGTGGACCCATAAAAAAGTAGACATTTAACAGTTCATTTTTTCATATTTCTTAAAAGTGTATGACAAAAAATGACTGAGTATTTTAAGTCTATTTTGCTGCTATGTGCAAAAAATCGGCGTGTGACGCCGGCGTGATTTCAGACCCCAGAGGGTTAAAAAGAACCGCTGACATGATGGTGGCAAAGGGACGTGATATCCCGGATGCACACGAGCTGTTCAAGGCCTTGACCGAGACAAACACAACAGTGAAACTGTTCTTTGTGAAGAGTGAGGATGTTGAGAGTGCAATGGAGAAAATGCCAAAGCAAATACCAGCAGTCCCGGGAACAATGAGAATCCACCAGGTGATTACTCTGGCTCCAGGAGAACTAATACACCGTGATGTCAGCTGCATGTGCACAACACAGAAGCAGTTTAACTGCAAGTGCTTCAACACACAGTGTTTCAGTTTTGGCCAGAAGGTACCAACTGCTGTGCCAGTGCCACAGCCAGCCAGTGAAGGGAATCCAGAGCCACAGCCAGAAAAGGAAATCCAGTGGGGAAGTCAAGAGCTGCTGGGGCAGTGGTGCATGCTCAGATATGATCAAGAGCTGTATCCAGGCATCATACTTAGCACAGATGAAACGCATGTACAAGTGAAATGTATGCATCGCGTTGGGCCAAACCGATTCTTCTGGCCGGCTCGGGATGATATCCTCTGGTACCTATTTGATGACGTCCTTGAAATCATTCCAACCCCAAACCAAAAGTTATATGTTGCTCACACACAGACATCAAAAAAGCAAAAGTTATATGTTGCTCACACACAGACATCAAAAAAGCAAAAGTTATATGTTGCTCACACACAGACATCAAAAAAGCAACTCAGTTCAATTGCAATTTATATTTGTTGTCTTTCTTTGTTACATAATGAAATAGTGTTTATAGAAAATCTTAGTCAATTTGAGTAAAAAACAACTATTTATATGTTAAGCTGTATTTGTCTCTTCAACCCCGTTACCATCTTCAACCCCGTTACCCTAGTCTCAACCCTGTCACAGGAACGTTTTCATTAATTATTTTTTTATGTTTATGAAAAAGTAATTTAATGTTTGTTGAGCTTAGTCTAGAATGTTTAGAGCAATCATAAGAATACTGATTTTAGTTCAAATTCTGAAGTTTAGCCACATCTTTGATAAAAAATGATGAGGTTGCGGTCACAAAAAGTGCCCATTTCAGGCTTTAGTATAGCAAAAGTGTGAGATTTTATGTAACTTTTATATTTGCAATTACTAAATTAGTGTGAGGGACATCAGATTAATAGGAAAATGTTGATTTCATTACAAATACATTTTATGATCATATTCAAAGAGCTCATATATTGTCCATAACGGGGTTGAAGACTAATAGTGCCCATATCTTAAAGGGTACCTATCATGGCATTGAAGACCTAGAAGCTGCGCTGTGCGTACACAACAGCACACAAAATAATTATTGAGCATGCTACATAAAACATAAAAGCAAAAATTTATAATATTAATAATACTTACAGGTTGTGATTCGGAGGAGGAAGCTGATCCAAATAAACTCGGTACTGAGCCTTCCTTCAATATCAGCCGGCTCGCGAATCCATATTTGAAAGCATTTATGTTTGTGAAGCAATCATCCTCAAAATGACGCGAACACAGCAATAACGTCGGGCTATACATCTGTGGTATACCGGTAGTTCAATATATGAACTGCAGCCACTGATTCTTCAAATGCTCGTCTCTGGGCAGATGAAAAAAATTCGCTTTTGCGTCGCACTTCAAAACACAGCGTCTCGTCGCCATTATGTTTTCACGTCTCCCTGGCTTCTACGAGTACGACCGCAATGAGTGGGCGTATCTTATTCAAATAACTTGTACAAGTGACGTACGAAAGTCAGAGAAAATGCATCGTTCGTCTATCGATTCATATCAACGACTCAGAGTCGACTCTTACTTTTGAGAGACAATAACTTTGTCTACGGTGAACTTTCATATTTAAAAATTTGCAGGATGTTTTCGTTCACTTAGATCTATGTTACACACTACATGAAAGGTAATTTTCAAAATTCCATGATAGGTACCCTTTAAAATAATAACCAATAATAATAGGGATTTGATGCCTGAGGTGGGAAAATATGTTTTTCTGGAAGTTAAATATGTCATTAATGTTGTGGGGTGTTCAGAAAAGTAATATATATTGGTAAAAAATCTAAAAATGTGTAAGTCCAAATCGTACCGGTTTCGTGGAATGACTCGTTTATATATATGCTATAGAGTACCGGCACCTCTTTTGGGCCACTTAAAGCACTGATCAAACCTCATAAAAGGCAAGTGTTCAACCTACGTGATATGAGCAGCAGATAGTTGAACGCTGATGACGAGATGAAACGAGCTGCGACCTCCGCGATCAGCGAAACACTCCTCCAGCGATCTATCACAGCACGCCGTCGTCTGTTGAAGCAGAAACTCCGGCGATCGGCAAGCAGCCGTTCATGCGAAATCCTAAGGGTTATGGCACCACGTGTAACCGGTGGCTCGCTACACCAGTTATGACTACACTTGTCTGCGTTGTGAAGCGGGGTGAAGACAGACAGACACGGGACAACAGGCGGCGGTTTCACTGGATTTACTGATATACAAAACAGACAGCAGTTTGAGTAAATCGCCCTTATATTGCTCTCTCTCTTCAGTGCGTTAACAATGCCAAGAGGAAAAAATACAGAGAAAACATACCTGATATACAAAACAGACAGCAGTTTGAGTAAATCGCCCTTATATTGCTCTCTCTACAACAAATGAGATGTACATTCAATCACCATGTGCTTTCCTCACTACACATATAGGCCAAAGTCAAAAATATAACTTAAATAGGGTAAAATGGGCGGCAGTGGCTCAGTGGTTCATGTGGGTTGTCTACAAACCGGAAGGTTGGTGGTTAAATCCTCGGTTCCACCTGACCAAGTGTCGAGGTGTCCATGAGCAAGACACCTAACCCCAGCTGCTCCCGACGAGCTGGATGGCGCCTTGTATGGCAGACACCGCCGTCGGTGTGTGAATGTGAGGCAAATGTAAAGCGCTTTGGTGGCCCAGTGGGTCTGTGAAAGCGCTATATAAATGCAGTCCATTTACCATTTACCATTTAAAATGATTAAAAAAATAACCACAGAGATAAGTTCAATAACTTAATACACATAAATTGCAGTAAAAATATTGACTCAAAAGCAACAATTAAAATAAAGATTAATTAAGATTGACAGGAGCTATAAATAACTCACCTCTTCAGTGCATTAACAATGCCAAGAGGAAGAGGAGGAGACAAAACAGGAAATTGTGTAGGCTCATGATGACATCACAGCAATTAAAGGGGAAAAAACACTAATTTCTCAGGCAAGTATACCAGATATATATATATAATAAACCATTTTGTGTGAATTATAATAAACAATACATACATTTTACCAGAACACTTTCTGCCCCTGTTACACTGGCATAATATCATCAGAGCCTACTTGTATTTATTTGTTGACTAAACAAACAGCTTTAATTTTAACTCTTAAAATTTACCTTTACCTTGTATGCATTGCCAGTCGCAGACATGCTCCCAAATACTGTGATCATGCAAGAAATAAATGCAGAACAAATTATATATCCAAATAAATGATACAGGCTTGATCGTAAAGGTATTATTTTTGTAACTGACCTTGTTACTGTGGGTTCACACCGGACGCGAATAGCGCGTCAAATTCGCGTCTACCGCGTCTACTTTGACGCTTGACCACTTTGTGTTAATTCGCGTGTCAAGAGTGAAACTGACGCGCGTAAAAACAAAAGTTTGAAGCGAAATTTACGCGCGTCACGCGCGTCAGATTCGAAATCTGTTGGCCGCCATCTTTTTATGTTGATCGAGCATTTATCGAGAGAGTCACCGCTCTGTATTTGCTCTGAAAAGCAGAACAGCGGCGTACGGATCATCGTCGCTGTATTTGGGTCCACCATGACCATTCGGAGGCGAACTCAGTTTGTCGAGTTTCACCATTTCCTCGCTCCAGGAGCAGCGCCTGGATGACGGCCGCTTTCAGCGGTACTTCCGCCCAGTCTGATGACCTGTTGTCCCGCATCGGAGCGAGGATCACCCTCGCCCTCACCAACCTAATCTGTCAAATATAACAGACCGGACACCGTCGGGTCTTGAATAATTATGTACTATGTTGGTTGTCTTTACATTAGAATAATAATGTTTCCTATAATCTAGAAATGGAATAAAAAGCATTCAATACAAAATGAATATGTCTCATATATTTAAATCAAGTTTTTATGTGATAAAATATTTGCTTTGTTGCTGCATTCGAACAGAATAGAATAGAATAGAATAGTCATTTTCCATTTTATCATTACAAAATAATGTATTGAGGCATCCAGCATCCAGATACTTCACCACGTGACAGCAAGCAGGCTCCTGATTGGTTAACGCGGCGCGAATTGACGCAGAAGTTCAGATTTTTCAACTCGGGCGGCAGACGCGAATTCGCGTCAAACGCGTGAATGCACAAATGGCACTAACTAAATAATTCGCGCGTAACACGCTTAACGCGCCAGATTCTTAATTCGCGCCATTCGATTCGAATGAGGCGTATATTCGCGTCTACGCTCTACGCCTCATTCGCGCCGCAGGAATTTTTTACGCGCGTAACGCGTCTTTGCATTGACTAAAGCCGCCTTTCCACTGCACACGACATTCGCATACGATTGTCGCATTTCGCCCCCTAGTGTCAGTTGCACAGAACTTTGAAATTGGTCGTGAAGCAACCGTATTACCCTTGGCTATTCACAATGGTAAAATTAATGATTTTAATGAATGTAATGCATGCATGAATATATCCACACAAAACAAATGACCCTCAATACATCTACAATAAAAATATAGCAGCTTTTTAGAGCTAATATTGATTTAATAATTATAAAATATTTTTTTCTGCCATAATAACCGACATTTACAGAATTAGCGTTTACAGAATGACATTAAAGAGTTACAATATTGGTAATTCTAGCCTCGCGTTCATAGTTTTTATTAGAATACGTCACATCCGGTCGGCCGGTCGCATACGGTCTATTCGCAGAAGTTCAGATATTTCAACGGATCCAAAGCTCAAATTGGATCCGAATTTTCTGCATACGCATATGATCGGAACTCCCCGCAGCTCCTGTACGATTCTCCATTGGAAATGAATGACTTCCGGTCCGACGGCTGTCGTTTGTCGTGTGCAGTGGAAAGGCGGCGTTAACATTGAAATCACTCGCGCCTGACGCGCTATTCGCGTCCGGTGTGAACGCACCATAAGCAGTGGCGGCGCTAGGGCGGGGCTTGCCGGGGCTAACGCCCCATCAGAACTTAGCTAAGCACCGGCGCATAGTTTCCTCACACAGGAGGAACAACAAAGCTGTATCTTACAAATAAATAGTTAAAAAATCATACATTGTGATGTGTGACATTGTTTTTTTTTTTTTTAGATTATGTCTCTCACAGTGGACATGCACCTACGATGTTCAAATACTTTTCAAATAATTTTCCTCACTGTATATACACTACCGGTCAAAAGTTTTAGATCAGTAAGATTTTTTATGTTTTTAAATGAAGTCTCTTCTGTTCTCCAAGGCTGCAATTATTTGATAAAAAAAATAAATAAATAAAAAATAGAAAAAGTAATATTGTGAAATATTATTACAATTTAAAACAGCGGTTTTCTATGTGAATATATAGTGAAGTGTAATTTATTCCTGTGATCAAAGCTGAATTTACAGCATCATTACTCCAGTCTTCAGTGTCACATTTTTAAAATTATTATAATATGAAATTATTATAATATGATGCTCAAGAAACATTTATGATTATTATCCATGTTGAAAACAGTTTTTTACATTTTTATTTCAGGATTCTTTGATGAATAGAAAGTTAAAAAGAACAGAATTGATCTGAAATGGAAAGCTTTTGTAACATTAATCACTACCATTCAAAAGTTTGGGGTGAGTAAGAATTTAATTTTTATTTTTGGGAGAAAGAAATTAGAAAATACTTTTATTCATCAAGGATGAGTTAAATTGATCAAAAGTTACAGTAAATACATTTATAATGTTAGAAAAGATTATATTTTAAATAAATGCTGTTCTTTTGAACTTTCTATTCATCAAAGAATCCTGAAATAAAAATGTAAAAAACTGTTTTCAACATGGATAATAATCATAAATGTTTCTTGAGCATCCTCTCAAGAAAGATCTCTCTCTCAGGTCGCTAGACCTCTCTCTCAGGTCCCACATGTCTCAGTCAGACATCAAATAAATAAAATATGAGGCTTTATAGAAATAGTGTTTAGTACTTATTCAAACAACAAGATCTTTGTTTACCCTTGCAAAACTTCAGTTCATTTAAGATAGAGGGGGCGGAGTTATCAGGTTTACTGACAGAGGACAGTAAATACAGTATATACTCCTATACAAGCAGCACATTGACTACTCTAAAATATATCTAAGTTTCATTTCTGGGTCATTCTACAAAAACGTCCACTTTTGGTATGGCAAGATGTCTTAAAATGTATTTCTTTTTCTAACATTTAAACTTACACCACATTATTAGATTACCCTTTGACTTTATGAATACGCATAAATGACACCTTAATGATTTTTTATTTTTTTTGTGCATTTATTTAAAGACCGCATGTACCATTTTTTTGTCACTGGTGTTACCTTACTTCTTTGGCAATATTAAATGTTTTTATGAAATATTATTTCTAATTTTTTTTCAGCACATGTATTTAGAGTTACCAAATAATAATAATAATGCAACAAATAAGGAGATTGTTTTATTTATTTTAATCAGGTTTGTAAAAAGTTTGCTTGAATGAGGTTAGTTCGTTTGCGCAACCTTGTATTTGCTATAACAATGAAAATATTTGAAAACCAATTAAAATCAAGTAATGATGCAATCCTTTAAATCTTAAATTTTGAGTGTAGCATAATTAAATGGATGTAAAATTATTATCATGTCACATGTGGCATTGTATTTAATGTGACAGAAAAAAAAGACAGTAACACCAGTGACACAATGAATCACCAATGACAAGCAAAAGACCAAATATCATTATTCTTCAACTATAATTAAGTAGATAAGACTAAATTGTTACATTTGGCATATAATCTAAATGAATAGCTTTGAATAAAGTTTATCTATAAATGGCAGTCACTGGTGTTACTGGTGTTACCCATAAGAAAGGTGACACCAGTGACAGTAACACCAGTGACAATTTTCATGAAAATTTCATTTTACAAAATGGCTGCTGCAAGGTATCAAACCACATGTTGTCAATCATGGTATACTAACTAAATTAAGTAGTTTAATCCATTTGTATTCTCATTTTTTACAATTACCTAACAGTAAAGTAGGTCACACCAGTGACTTCAACTAAAAGCTTCATATGAAATCATGAGACAGATGAGAATATTTCTGATAACTGAAAAGAGACAGAGGATTTATTATGGGTTTTTCTTCATAGATAATCAGGAAACTGGAAGATGGAAGTCAAGTGATGTCATCAGTGTGATTTTTATTTCAAAATAAGAGATTTTTGTTTAACGGTAACACCAGTGACACAACTCCAGGGGACCACTACTTTCATTATAAATTTTATAATATTTATTCTGCATTTAGTTTTTTTATGTCATTTACATAATATATTAGATAGTTATGTATACATTATTGTATTTTAAATGGTGTAAAAACCTGTTATTGACCTCAAAATAAAGCATTGTCCCTCTGTACATGACTGTGGGGACGAGCACTTCTGTGGTGCTTGGAATTCTATAAAATTAATAAAAAATAAAATATTGCCACTCGATGGCTCAAGAAGGTGTAATTGTTCAAATAACATGTTGTTTTATTTTAAAATGTAAAGAAATTGTAATTCTAAAGTGTTTTTTTAAGTGTAATATTCCTGTAAAGGCTAGGGGCAGAAAAATTGACATTTTCGTAGAATGACCCTTTTATAGTATTGTCCCTTGAGAAGATATACTCAATTGTTTGCTGAAATGTGAGGGGTGTACTCACTTTTGTTAGATACTGTATATCTGTTAAGTCTGGAAGATCAGAAGATGTCACAGGAGCTTTTGGAGTTGGTGAGAGGTGAAATCTGTTTC
Organism: Semotilus atromaculatus; assembly: GCA_031834385.1. Lineage (NCBI taxonomy): Eukaryota > Metazoa > Chordata > Actinopteri > Cypriniformes > Leuciscidae > Semotilus > Semotilus atromaculatus. Next base: position 3,822,024 of record JAULUF010000040.1, on the reverse strand, counting down.
TCCTCAATGTACCTCTGGGTGTTTCTACGAGGTAAGATCTGCATGGGTGTGCCAGCAGTTGGTCTGAGCTGTCGACACAACAGTACCCCTTTCCTTACAGTCTTTGACCCATACTTGGTCACCTGGTTCCAAATGCATCATATCATGTGCTTTGTGCCTTCGGTCGAAATTGTATTTCTGTTTACGTTTATATGTCAGTTCTTTTTCAGCATTTCCAAATCTGCACACTTGTGACTGAGCTGAGACGTAATCACAGGAATTAGTGTCCTTATTTTCCTTCCCATGAGGAGCTCGGCAGGACTGTAACAGTTGGCAAGAGGAGATGCTCGGTAAGCCATAAGTGCAAGGTAGGGATCCCTTGCCTTTTTGAGGAGGTTATTGATTGTCCTCACAGCTCGCTCCGCCTCTCCGTTGCTTTGTGGAAAATAAAGACCTGACGTCACATGGTTGAAACCCCAGTCCTGTGGAAACACCTGGGAAACATTCTGAAGCAAACTGTGGCCCATTGTCCGAGCGCACCACCTCTGGGACTCCATGACATGCAAAGATGGATTTGAAGTGTTCAGCCACTGCTTTCGTAGACGTCAGTTTAGCAACTTCAAAGAACCTAGAAAAGTAGTCCACAATGACCAAGTACTGCTTGTTGTCTTTTTAAAACAGATCTGTTCCTACTTGGAAATTCAGTAGGCAGCAGGGTTTGTGTTCTCTGACGTGCACACGTGTCACAGTTCTCAATCATTTGTGATAGCTCTTTACTGAGCCCCGGCCACCAAACTGACTGTTTAGCTCTCTCCCTGGATTTTGTTACGCCAAGATGTCCCTCATGCAGTTTTCCTCAGTATCTCAGCTCAGAGTGACGTTGGAATTACAATCCTGATTCAGAGTCAGCATACAGATTGACGTCTTCTTTGGAAAGGCCTTCTGCCACACTGCTTACGGGCTTAATTTCCTATGGGGACAGGAGGAACATGTCCCCCCCCACCCCACACACACACCACCACCACACCACCACCACTTTTCAAAATCCTATGTGTGAAAAAATTAGATGCATGAGATCCTTTCAGCAGCGGCTGGTCTTAAAGGGACAGCAGCCACTAATTATGTCTGTCAGTGAAGTTAACCAAAGATCAAAAGGAACAGAGAAAATTACTCAGTGCTCTTGACTAAAGAATGTTTGTAGGTTTAACCAAAAAGTACTTAACACCGTAGAACCAGAGACTATTTATACAGAGACATGCCACTTCCTTACTCCTCAATTAACTATATAGGAAAAACCCGTAACGGCAAATATGACGGTTGTATGCACATGCCCCGCCCCTCATTCTGGAAAGCCAATCGTCTGCTTTTTAACAGTCAAGCCGGAAAACATTTAAGCCTATCGTCTGGTCCCACTGATGCATGCGCACAGTTGACGTTTGAGACAGCGGAGACAAGAACCCATGCGCATGCGTAGTAAAGTATAACCTGTGGGAAAAAAGGCGTTTTAAACCTTATTTTGGGCCAAAGTCATCAAACTTTTTCAGTGATTTTTATCATATTTTACTGCTGTTTCTATACATGACTTTTTTATGTCCCGGTGACCAGTGAATGTGCAGTCCTGACTCTCTGCCCATTCATTTAGATAAGAGCCTGGTCTTGTTAGTTCAAAATAGCTGCCCGGAGGCGTTGCCAAGATGGCGGCCGAGTGGCATGACTTGCCTAAAAGGACTTTGGTAGAACTAATAGTCATATGATTAGCTTAGATCATTACAAACCAATCACCAGAACAAATCACAGTAAAGAAGACTTGAGTGACATTAATTTTTACTCAACTGCATGATTTAAATGTACATGTATCTTTCTATTCAGGAGACTCATTTGGTTGTTGTGGCCAGTGATCTCCCGGCCGTAAATAAAACTTAATTTCTACAAAGAGCAAATTGGGAGTTGTGTCAGGTATATGGAGCTGAGCAATAGAATATACGCTCAAAAGACAACAAAAGGAACAGCTCAAGTGTGATTGGGGCAGTGATAGTAGCTCTTGACGGGACGCCGTCACCTTACTTCAGGGAAGTGTATTGTATTGTAAGTTTGCAGGGAATTACCTTGAGATACTGTAGTTATTATTTTTAACAACTGGAAGTTATTTAAATTGTCCGTGGTGAAGAAGATCTCCTGTTTTAAAAAATTTTAAATCGCAGCTTCATCAGAATGTTTCGAAACTTAGTTACTTTAATGGCATTTGGAATGTGAACACACATTACAATTGAGGGCATGATTTGAGCAGGTACAGTAGTCTTAAAAAATAGTCACACTTTTGCTCTTCGGTCAAAAATGACCAACCATAGAAAATTTATGGTAAATCGACAAAAACAAAAAATTCTCCACAAATCGGCCACGATTCAGAAAAAAAAGTGCTCAGCAATGAAGGGGTGAAACTTTCAACAGTGAAAAACAGACCCACCCACCCACTCACTCTCACAAACACACACACAAACTGGTAGGGCTATTACCATATAATTGAGTCAGAAGACTGAAATAAGAGGTTGAAATGAGATCAGATCCAGATGGATTAAGCTGTAATTATAATAATAATATAAATAATAATGAAAATAATTAATAATTAGAATAATTAGAATTTGAATTAAAAAAAAAATATATATCCTATATATATATACACATATATATATATATATAATTAATATAATTATTATTAATAAAAATAATAATATATAAATAAGCTGTGATAAAGCATTCCTGTTTATTTTTTTATTTGAATGTTACCTGTAACAAAATACTTTCTCTATATTCAGGTCGTTTACTATATAATAATAATGCAAAAAACGTGTACACTTCACATCAAAATGTATTTTTATTTTTTTATAAACCTTGAAAAAAAGTATTATTTGAGAATTTAAAAAAAATGCATTCAAGTCCACATCTTAAGAGTAAGTAATTTAGTCCAAAAACAACTAGAGAATTCACAATCCTCTCCATAGAGAGCTATACAGGGATCTAGTGGTAACACCATGACATTACATGTTTTATTTTATTTTCTATCAACTGATGGCGCCGTACTACACTGATTTCAAAAGGCCCAGTCTCTATATTAATCTGAAATACTGCATTAAATGAAAAAATATAGTTAAATTTTTTTAAAATTTAAATGACAAAAATTAACCATAATTATTACATAAATATTAATAAGTACCATCAAATCCTTTCAAAATTCAAAATATAAATATATTATTGAACAAAAATAAATTCCATTGGTTTTACTGGGGTGGAGGAAGTTTCATTTTTAGGTGTCACTTCTGACCGGGAAGAAAACCATGAAGAAAACAACAAGTGCTACACCAAAATGAGGAGCACCTGAGGGTTAAGTAGGTTGTATTCGTATTAAGAATGTCTATGACAAACCTTATTCAACTTCTGTATATTTCCTGTTAGTCAGGAATGGCACAGGCAAATAGGACATTTATTATGGGTTTATTATGATTTTCTCAAGTATTAGCGATCTATTAAAGATCCCTATTAAACAATAAAGAAAGTAAAACATCTTTTTATTATACATAGATGGTTTAGTTGCCTATTATTCTTTTTGGCAGTTCTAACGTATCATTATAATCAACTTAACGTTAATTATTTCCTGGATTTTGTAAGTTATCACCATAGCAGTCCATAAATGCAGGAAATGGGATTCAAATATTAAACATTTCACCCCATTTTGTGTGTGTATTCGAGAAAAAGCGAAAACAACCGCTGCTATTGCCAAACAATCTGTTTCTGTGGCAACCGCTCTGGCGGCGCGTCATAATGTTTGATTACGTCATAGACAGCACAGATTTTAAAGACTCAGTCTCACGCTCAGTCTCTCTAGTTCAGCGAAATTCGCGTGCAGAAGCGATTTTGAGCGAAATATCTATTGCATTATAGCAGAAAACTGTAGTAATACTACATCATTCTATACAGACAGAGTCTATACTCAGCGTAGGCTATACTCACAGTTTATAGACTCAAACTGTACAGAGTCAGGCACAAGTGTGCGTCGCATACAGTTTGACAACTGTACATCTTTGATTTGTCAGCATTAGATAACAGCATTGAACAATGTCTACAAACTTCAGAGAGTTGTGTCTGGAGATATACGTCGATGGCGAGTTCTACTGCTCTGAAAGTTGCTGGGTACCAGAAGAGGAAGATGCGCAGGTGGAGTTTACGGTCAGCGAGGCCATCTACGACCTTTTCGGTGGCTCTGCAGTGATCAATGCGCAGCTGGAGGTTGATACACCCGAGGACATGTCAGTCAGTTACAGCGTTTTAGAGGGGAACGTTGTGGAAGTTGACCTTGATGTGAACAACTCAACCTCAGCTGGTGTAGAGAGAGATGAGCAGCTGGAGAATAACGTCAAAAACGTCTTCTCAGTGTTGTTGTCACCAACAGAAGTGTCAGGGAGCAGCAGTGGGATCGATGCTTCTCCTGAAACCCCTGAGAACAGCCCAACAGGTGAATGTTAAACATGCACAGGTCAACATGCAACACTGTTAAATGTTTTTATGAGTGGGGGAAGTAGGGGAGCTTTTCACAGGATTGTAAATGCAAAAAAGAAAAGAAAGAAAAGTGTATTACCTTTTAGCATTTAGTAATTTATTTGCAATATAATTTATTTGCAACTGGGCTATTTAAAAAAGAAAAGAAAAAAAAAGAAGCACCCCAGATAGCAAACACAGTAGGGCCGATTCCGGCTGAAAGTTGGCACTGTCGGCTGAGGTCCGTGTTGGCTGAAACACTGCGTCTCTTAAATGGGCCGACTCCGACATAATGTACTCAGTTTGAGTACATTGCATTTTACTTGGCCCGATTACGGTCAAATGTGTCACTGCGCAAAAGAGTTGTAATGTGGCAGACGGATGTAATGTAGTGTCTGGCCCGATACTAATGCAACTGACATAAATCTTCTCATCTTTTCGCCGGGGTCAAAATAGACAAACGGGACATGATACAGTACACGGCCCGACTCTGTAACGCGACTGTCGGCACGGCCCAGAAAGTAGTGGCTCGCCCAATGTTTCATATTTTTTCGAGGCAAAAATGTAAAAAAAAAATGATGATGCAGATGGACATGATAGGCTACGGCACAATCTATCGGCTCGCCCCAGAGAGCACGTCCTGGGCCGACTGCCATGAGAAGAATATAAATCAGCGGCGCGAAAAACGGTCTCTTTTCTTTTGGACACTGTGGTAAGTAACTGTATTTGTTCTCTGTAAATCATAGTGTAAATATGTCTGAATTGAGCTTTGTGAAGCAAAACAATTAAGTGCGAGCGGACATGTACTTGTTTGCCAGTAGCTATTTAATTTTTTCTAGCGTATTGTCATCCTCTGTATGGGCATCGGGGAAATAAATGTGGGTGGGTCAACCGTTGACTGATGCTAAATAGCTAACGGTTGCTTAGCTGTTAAAAAAACATAGTGTAACTTTACACTGTGACTGTACAGACTAAATTACATGATGCTTTTAAAAGCAACAGGCAAACAAATGCATCCACTCAAATACGAGTTTGTTTAGTGAAAGTATGTGAACACACGGTCTGGCTAGCCAGACCAAGCGAATTTAATAATCGCCTCGCTTTAACTTACTCGCGCAAGTTTGACCGCTGGACATTGAGTTTGCACACACACAACGCGCGAATAAGCCCGCGAATAGTTACAGTACAGCGAGCTAACGTTATATGAACCCAGAGTAAACCATTTGCTGTGATTTAATTGCAATAAAAGGAATAAACAGAACAAACTGATGCCGGGATAATATGATGCCGTTTAGACATATGAATTCATGCTTTGTCATGTCTGTCAGCAAGTCAGCACGACAATAAATATTAAAATGTTTGTTTTCTGAATGGAGTTCGGATCTGGGCTATGCTACGCTAACCTGTTCAAAGTAAAGAAGATAGCTGGAAAGATACACAGACACACATTTTCTGAACTCACCGGGTAGTTCAACTTCGCTTTCTTTTCTCCAAGTAATGTCCAGTTTTGTCCGTTTTTTTATAAATATGAAATCAAGCTGTGATCCCAAAAACTAAAGTAAAAAGCTAATTTAATAAAAAGCAGTTAACTCCGAGCTCCTCCCGCGAACGGCGTAGTTGTCAGAGCATAATCCAGATCGACTGTGTTTATTTGGCTGAAAGCGGCAGCGCTGCTCCCCGTACACTTCTGAGAGATGCTGCCCTATCGAAATATGCTACCTTACTGTGTGCCAATTTCAAATTGAGCAGAAAATATCACATAAATGTAAAACTATCACAGTAGTTTATACAGGTGAAACTCGAAAAAATAGAATATCGTGCAAAATTAATGTATTTCAGTAATTCAAATTAAAAGGTGAAACTATATGTATTATATATAACTATATATACATATGCATGATTATACTTTTCTTAGGCCTGACATTTCTGTATTTAAAATCCTACTTAATTGATTTCATGTAATATTCTATGTAATGTAATATTCTAATTTTCTGAGATTTTGAATTTGGGGTTTTCTTAAGTGGTAAAATTATAACTTTTGCACGATATTCACATTTTTCGAGTTTCACCTGTAATCAGTAGCTTATAATATTTTTTTGCATATTTGATAAGATTTGAGGGGTAGCATGTTTCAATAGACATGTATCCCACTATCAAACAATGCTCCCACTACAGAATAATTTTTCACTCCATGTGCACTGGAAGAAAATGGGGATCATATTTTAATACTCTAAAGTTACTATAAAGTTTTGTTCAATCAGCCACATTCTCGACGGCATGGGCATAGCTAGGTTGCACAGATTTATGGGCGTGGAAAGAGACCAATTATGTGAGTCATGTGCATGCGCTCGCATGTGCAGAACCGCAAAGTGGCACTCGATAGATAGCAGAAATCGACAGTACACCTGTACAAACCAAACAGATGCGCTAATTAAAGATTGTAAAAGGGAGTGGGTCCAAAATCATTGGTCTTAAAAGGTATTTTCCCACCCACATATAATGGTTCCGACGCCCATGACAACTGCAATGCTGTTTTAACGGGAGGGTGGAATGAACCAGATGTTGTCACTAAGTACAATAATTTGTATTGTATTATTCATTATTTATTTATTTTTTGTTTAGGGAGTGGGAGGTGATGCAGTTTACTAAAATATTTATGCTGACTTGCTAGTAAAATTATAACCCTTGCTATTTAGGTGCCTAATGTAAATTGTGTTATAATTGTTAAAAGTGTGTTAGTGATGTATTTGTGTGATTTCTTTTGTATGATGATGTTAATTTCTAATTTGACTGTTTCCTTAGACTGAAGAAAGAGACTCAGGTGAGATACACACTTAACACATCATGGATAGGCGTAGCCTTAGAAAGAGAGCAGTGAAAAAGGTAAGTTCTATACTTGCTTCCTATCACAATGAAGATGACTTGCATAGTGGTCCTGATATTTCTGCAGCAAATCTCTCTAAGCCAGTAGGAAACTGTGATCCAGTGGATCAAGGACAAATATCTGACAGCGATGATGAGTCCCAGAATGATGATGACATAGGAAATGTCAGCACATCTCTTACTGAGTCTTTGTGTGATTGGGCACTTCATTTCAGGGTGTCTTTGGTAGCTTTGACTGCCCTTCTTGCCATCTTGAGGGTGCATCATCCTTTTCTACCAAAAGATGCCAGGACTCTCCTGAAAACCACAACCTCATACAGCATCCAAATTCTTGCTGGTGGTACTTACCACTACTTTGGCATTTTGAAAGCTTTTGCAAAAAGCATGGAACAAATCTGGTCTCACATTCCAAACAGGCACGTGTTCAAGTTGCAGCTGAATATAGATGGATTGCCTTTGTTCAAGAGTTCATTGGTACAGTTTTGGCCAGTTCTTGGCTTGCTAAAGGGTGTTGTGAAGAAGCCTGTTGTCATTGCTCTGTTTTGTGGGAACTCAAAGCCAAATTGTCTTGATGAGTATTTGAGAGATTTGGTCAGTGAATTAAAAGTGCTGAGCAGAGGATTTATTATCAATGGGAAGCAGTGCTTCATGCAGGTGGCCTCTGTAATCTGTGATGCTCCAGCCAGAGCTTTTACTAAAGGAACCAAAGGTCACACTGGTTACTCTGGTTGTGATAAGTGTGTCCAAACTGGTGTTTATCTTAAACACAGGATGACCTTTCCAGAGGTCAACAGCCTACGTCGCACTGATCTGGATTTTGAAACGATGTCTGATGATGACCATCATGTCAGAAAGTCACCATTAAAGGATGCAGGTATTGGCATGGTGTCATGCTTTCCCCATGACTATATGCACCTAGTCTGCCTTGGAGTAGTGCGTAGACTGTTGGATTTGTGGTTTGGAACAGGGCCCTTGTCTTGCCGCTTGTCATCTCATCAGATGGAAGAAATCTCTTGTCAACTCATAGGATCAAGACCTTTCATTCCTGTGGATTTCGCTCGTAAACCCAGGGCACTTTTAGAAAGGCTCAGGTGGAAAGCCACAGAGTTACGACAGTTCTTGTTGTACACAGGACCAGTGTTTCTCCGCAATGTTTTGTCAGCTCCAGTCTATAACAACTTCATGTTGTTATCTGTTGCCATCTTCATTCTTGCAAGTCCTTCACTGTCTTTAGCACTTAATGAATTTGCACACACATTACTTGTGTCATTTGTAACACATTTCAGTGAATTGTATGGTCCTGAATTTGTTAGTTACAATGTTCATGGGCTAACGCATCTTTCTGACGATGTTAAACTGCATGGACATCTGGACTTAATATCTGGATTTCCATTTGAAGATTACTTGGGTAAGATGAAAAAGATGGTAAGAACTCCGCACCATCCATTGGCTCAGGTTATTCGGCGAATCTCTGAAATGGATAATTTAACAGAGAATGAGGCTTTACATGAGAAGAGAGAGTTGCAAAAGGAGCATAGCCGTGGACCAGTTCCATCCTCTGTTGTGGACATGCCAGTTGTTCAGTTTCAAGAGCTTGTCATTGCTGGTACCAAATTTAATGTATCAAGTGAGGGAGACAGATGTCTAAAGATTGGTGACCGCATTGCTTTAATCGAAAACATCCTGAAGTCACAACACAAGATTTACATTGTCATCAGAGAATATGACTTGATGGAACCTTTTTTTCAGTATCCTCTGAACTCATGCAAGTTGGGTATCTACCAGGTTGGCAAAATCTCATCACAGCTGAAAGTTGTTGAGCTACATGGACATGTTCAGAAATATGTGAGGTTACCAAATCATGACAGCTTTGTTGCAGTGCCACTACTGCACATGAGTCAATGATGCCATTTAGAACATTGTCTTCTGAGGGAACATTCATCTTTGGGGATTTTTGTACACAACACAACTACACAATATAGAATGTGTATCTAATATACACTATATATACTGTATAAATGTATTTTAGATTAATCACTGTTTAGACATATATGACTAAAACAAAAATTCAATGATGATCTTTATTGAAAAGTTTTGAGTCTAGGACTAGGCTTAATCCTTGTCTGTGAAACCGGCCCTTAGAGTATGACTTTAATCATAGTCCATCTGGCCCTGGTAATTGATTTCTTATTATTCTCCCAAATAGTGGAATAAGTTCAACTCTTTCAGTATGTTTATAGTAAGTTTAAAATTAGAATGTAATATGAAAAATAGTTTGTTTATGGAACATGAGCAGTGCCGCTTTTAAGTAAATCTTATGTAAATATATCAATGCATTTGTTTTGTTTGTATGTTCATAGCCATGTTTTTGTTCAGCAATGTTTCATGTAGTGGAGTTCTTGGAAACCCATGAGGTGGAGTTGGTCCCATCCCTGTGGGTAACTGATGGCCAGTGCTGTTGGCCTAGTGCACTCAGAGGTATGGCCCTCCACCAGGCCATTAAAACTGGAACGGCTCCCGACATCACCTGGGACTGCTGGGAGGTCCGCATTATGTATTCAACTGGTATGTCTGACATTTTTGTGCTTTCTCAATTCTAATCCAATACAGTTTTTGCTGTACAAATTCAGCTAATAGCACCTCATGGTTCATAGTTAAAAGCACAATATGTAATTTTTCTGCTTTAAAAATAAAGTGTAAATTTTAATAAATAAATGTAATCAATTTTCAAAAAATTGAGTGACTCCTGGTGGCCATAAGTTACATACTGTGCGTTTAACTTATTATAATGTATTATTGTATACATGACCATTGTCTAAGATACAGTATAATATTATTTTAATGTAGCAGAGGCTGATGAATACCACAAAGTACTCAATTATATTAAAAATTATTGTATTGCAGAGTGATCCTAAGGAGATTGAATAATGTGCATTGCATCTGTGTTTTACAGTCTGTTATGAAGAGGGAAGAAAGAAGGCAAAGGAAGCAGAGACACTGTCTGACTTACAGTCAGACACAGAAGTGTCATGTAAAAGGCCACTAAGGCGTAAAACGTATGTCAATTTGCTCATTATTAGAGCATAATTTGCCTTTCCCCTTTTAAGTTATCTTTAAAGACCAGTTTCTTATTAAACATTATTTCCATTTAATTTTGATTGATTGTGTGTTTATTCATTCTTTAAAATAGGAAGAGTGTCCGGCTTTGCCCACCTGGTCTGGAACTGTCTTCAGCAGAGGAGGACTGTTCCCCTCCACATAAGAAATCCCTTCCTCCTGCCCCCCCCATAAATTCTCTCCCTACATTTACTGCAGTCCCCCCAAACCCCAATTTACCCCCAGCCCCCACCACTCCAGCAGCAAACCCAGCATCTCACAGGCTCTTCACTGCAGTCCCCCCAAACCCTAATTTACCCCCAGCCCCCACCACTCCAGCAGCAAACCCAGCATCTCACGGGCTCTTCACAGAGATGCTGCATGGCTGGGAGCCGGGAGACAATTTTTCATGTGAGTATATTCTTTTGCTTTCTGACTGACGTGTGTGTGTGTGTGTGTGTGTGTGTGTGTGTGTGTGTGTGTAATGTGATGAATTTCATAGAACACTGTATTCTCATGTAGCACCTCAGAACTTCAGGTGGACTCCCCAGCAGTCATCAGAACCAGGTTAGTGATTTCCACTCAACCATTTTACTGGTATTTTTCCATGGACCAAGACTATGGGCAGATCCTGTGACAGTAGCATTGTCCAACTTTACATTAGATAATATTAAACATAGTGTTGTGTGTGTGTGTGTGGATGTACAGTATGTATTCCATTTTTAGATAATAACTTGTTTTTTGTAGCATTGCTCAGGGAGGTCCTTACTAAATTAGAGATGGTGCTCGACCAGCAGAACACCATTCTGCAACTGCTGCAACATCAGCAAACATCGCTGCCAGAAGTGGACATTGAGGAAGGTCTGCTGCCCCTGCAAGACCTTCCTCATCTCCTCAACATGGAGCAGAGGTTGCAGCAGACGGCAGATTTTAAAATTCAAATGGTGAGCATTTTTCAGTTTTTTTTTTAAAGAAATTGATTGCACTTAATTACTGATCATGCTTCTGAAAGTGATGGTGTTTTTTATTTTTAGCAAAACTATGTACACAAATTTGAAACACAACATGCAATTTGCAGGTCCCCATGGCAAACACTTTGACTACAATAGAAAAGAGCTAGGCTCATTGACATGGTACTCAGAGTGCATGCTCATAGTAATGCTGCTTTCTTCACACAGTTAGAGCTTTCTCCTTTACTCTGTTTCAGGTAAACTACTTGGGGCTAATTGGTGGGACTGACGTACGTGACTGTACATGGCGTGTCCTTCGGCGGCTATTTGCCAACACTTTGGCAAAGCAGCTCAACTGGAGGGGGGTCAATGGCAAAATGTCATTGGCCTCCCTTCAGTTGAAAGATGTTGTCATCGGTAAGAATATTCTTTTGGATATAATGTATCTCTCAGATGACATGTTTAAATTATGCTAGAGACATCATATTGACCTTACAATATATTAATTTACACTTAAGCTGCTGTTCGGAGAAACCCCTTCACCTCCAATGCTGCTGAAAAAGAGGTAGAAGGGACAATGAAGAGGTGGCTTCAGCTGGCTGCTGACCGAGAGGGCGGGAGGAAAAGGAGGCTCCTTTTAAAAGAAAATGTATAGTGTGTCCGTCTTTGAAATCAGTGTTGTAAAAATCAGTTTTTTTATGATGTTGTTGTTTTAAATCAGGTTCTTTAAAAATCAGTTTTAAAGGATTAGGTCACCTCAAAATGAAAATCTCCTGATAATTTACTCACCCCAATGCCATCCAAGATGTTCACGTCTTTCTTTCTTCAGTGGAAAAGAAATTACGTTTTTTGAGGAAAACATTTCAGGATTTTTCTCCACACAATGGACTTAAAAATGTAATTTTTATTTTTATTTTTTTATCCTTTATTTAACCAGGAAAAATTGCAACCAACGTTTTGAAATCCAAATCAATGCAGGTTCAAAGGGCTATGAAGTGCTTCAAACGGCTCTGCACGTTCCCAGCTGAGGAATAGGGTCTTATCTAGCGAAACGATCGGTAATTTTTCTAAAAAAAATAAACATTTATATACTTTTTAACCACAATTGTTTGTCTTGTGCTGGTCTGCGACACGCCAGGGATTACGTCATCACGTTGGAAAGGTCACGATTTTTTTTTAATAATAATAAATTAAAACAAAGATGTCAGACGATTTTGAATTTGGAGGAGAAAACGGGAGAAAATGAGATGGAATTTTTCGCCCTTCCCTGCCTTTTTTAACTGGATTAAACAGACAAATAACTTGGATAGATGACGTGAATCGTGGCGTTTCCAACGTGATGACGTAATCCCCTGGCGCATTGCAGACCAGCACAAGACGAATAATTGAAGAAAAAAACAAGAACAATTGTGGTTAAAAAGTATATAAATGTTTTTTTTTTTTTTTTAAATGACCGATCGTTTCGCTATATAAGACCCTATTCCTCAGCTGGGAACGTGCAGAGCCTTTGAAGCACTTCATAGCCCTGAAATGTTTTCATCAAAAAACTTAATTTCTTTTCCACTGAAGAAAGAAAGACATGAACATCTTGGATGGCATTGGGGTGAGTAAATTATCAGGACATTTTCATTTTGAGGTGAACTAATCCTTTAATGTTGTTGTTTTAAATCAGTTTCTTTAAAATCAGTTTTTATGTTGTGGTTTTAAATCAGTGTCTTTAAAAATCAGTTTCTATGTTGTTTGCATTATTTTTGTTAACTGCAAATAAAAAAATGGATAATGAATTTACCAGTTTTGAATTTGTGTTTATTTTACAAGTACATTTGGAAGTTTCTGGTATGGGCCACATTTGGCCCGGGGACCAACCGACACTCAGCTGACACTCAGCCAGATCAGTTTTACAGTATATGGGCCAGATCTGGGCCAAATAAATAAATAATAGTAATTTTACAGTGTGTGGGCCAGATCTGGGCCAAAAGTCACAATAATAGTCATATTACAGTGTGTGGGCCAGATCTGGGCCAAAAGTCACAATAATAGTCATATTACAGTGTGTGGGCCAGATCTGGGCCAAAACTCACAATAAGAGTCATATTACAGTGTGTGGGCCAGATCTGGGCCAAAACTCACAATAATAGTCATATTACAGTGTGTGGGCCAGATCTGGGCCAAAACTCACAATAATAGTCATATTACAGTGTGTGGGCCAGATCTGGGCCAGAGCAAATTATTTGTATCAGTTTTCAGTGAGTGGGCCAGTTTTGGGCCGGGGACCCAGCCAGCAGTGGGCCAGAATTGAAGCAAGGGTACGGCCCAGAGGTGGGCCGCACAAATTTTGCTATCTGGGACGATTTCGAGGCGAATCTGGCCGAGCATGTCTCATCACACCTACACCCAAATTTGCGAAATTAGTTGATCAAATTTACTAAATGAGCCTACAATAGAATAATAAGCATTTTTAATGAACATAGGGGTCCAAGTTCAATAAAAATGATCACAAAGCTAAATGTTTAGTGAAATTTGAAAATATTTAAGAGATCGATTTAGTTTTATGCATGTCTCATATCCATATATTTTGTTATAATGTCACAAGTTATAATCTCAATGTTTACTGGGTTTTACCTATGGGTTTTACACAATTCATTTGTAGTGTGCTTTTGGTGAAGTATACTAAAATTAACAAGCATCATCACGTGTGCCTCTCCGCTGATTCCTGGTCGTAAAAAAAAAAAAAAAAAAAAATAGTACAACGGCGAGCACCTCAAGTATAAATTCACAATGAGAATGCAAACAGAAATATCTTTCAAGTCAGAAAAGACATTTATAGTCACTCCTGTAAATTACTTAACTAGGCTATGTGTGTACAGAACAAATGAGATACAAACGGAAATGTCTTTCAAGTTGGACTAATTATTAATTTTTGATCTGTGGTTAGTGATGTTTCTTATAACATATTATTTGTTTTCTTCTTTTTTCAGAAAGTAGTAAGATTAAAAAATGTTGGGCTTTTATCCAAAAACTTTTTGGGAATGATCCGGCTGTTCCAGAGCCCTTGTGTGTCCCAGATGCAAGCGATCCTGAGCCGGAACCGGAATTGGATCTGGTCGATCCGAAAGAATCGTGTGTCCCGGTTCCAGACGTTTCTGCGATGGAACTGGAACTGAGCCAGAACTGGAGACGGACCTGGAGCCAGAACTGGATCTGGAATCCGATTGATTCAGATGAATCGTGTGTCCCAGTTCCAAGCCTTTCTGCGATGGAAGCGGAATTGGATCTGGTCGATCCCAAAGAATCGTGTGTCCCGGTTCCAGACGTTTCTGCGATGGAAGCTGAATTGGTTCTGGTCGATCCCAAAGAATCATGTGTCCCGGTTCCAAGCGTTTCTGCAATGGAAGTTGAATTGGATCTGTTCGATCCCAAAGAATCGTGTGTCCCGGTTCCAGACGTTTCTGAGATGGAAGCTGAATTGGTTCTGGTCGATCCCAAAGAATCATGTGTCCCGGTTCCAGACGTTTCTGCGATGGAAGCTGAATTGGATCTGGTCGATCCCAAAGAATCGTGTGTCCCGGTTCCAAGCGTTTCTGCAATGGAAGCTGAATTGGATCTGGTCGATCCCAAAGAATCGTGTGTCCCGGTTCCAGACGTTTCTGAGATGGAAGTTGAATTGGATCTGGTCGATCCCAAAGAATCGTGTGTCCCGGTTCCAGACGTTTCTGAGATGGAAGCTGAATTGGATCTGGTGGATTCAGATGAATTGTGTGTTCCAGGTCCAAGCATTCCTTATGCATGCACTTACGAGCAGGAAGTAGTTCAACAAGAAACATGTTTCCCATTGGAGGAGCGTGTGAAGGCTTGTACACTGCATCAGAAACCTGTCACTATGGTCTGGAACAACATCTTCATTGGAAATGAGTAAGTCTACAACCCATTTAGACTAATATAAACCATGTGATTAATAATGTAATGCAGGAGTAGGAACAGGAATCAAACACAATTAGATTTCTACATTATAAATCCTCTTAGTGAAAGACTAATCTTGGCTGTTGTGTTCTTGTGCAGAGAGATAGCAAGGGACCGAAGGAGACTGAAGGAGCTGGGTATCACTCACATCCTCAATGCTGCTGCCGTGAAGAAGAACCTGAGGGTCTTGTTTGGAGTCCCATTGGAGAAAGACCTGAAGGGAACCGTTCATACAGGGGCGAGATACTACAGAGGCATGAACATCACTTATCGTGGCTTGCCTACAACGCGCGGTTTGAACATCAGCAAATACTTCTTGCCAGCTGCCAAATTCATCCACAAGGCCCAGAAAAACCCAGAAAGTAAGATCTTTTATCAAGTGTTCTGGAGTGACAAACTGTTTGGGACTTTTTCTGACTGTCTTTCTGTTTTTATTTCCACAGATAAGGTGTTGATTCACTGCACTGAGGGTGTCAGTTACGCCCCTACTCTTTTTGTGGCGTACCTCATGATTCACCATTACAGTACAGTGGAGGATGCCATTGATTATCTCATAAAGGTGAGATACATCAAGCCTGACATAGACTTCCTGAAGCAGCTGGCAATCCTGAATGAGGAACTTCTACACAAGCAGGCAGACAAAATACTGGGGGAAAAAAGCGGCATAGTACAGATTAATAAGTATACACATAATAAGGAAGAATACGCAATTCATAGACATCGCACATATTAAAAAAGTGCACAAATAAAAGAACAGATACGATTTGTAAAACAGTGCAATAACTTTCTTTGTCCGGTTCCCAAAACACTCTTTGACAGTGCAGGGCAATAACATGATGATTACGTCCTCATCGATAAACAGCTAACATCACCTGATAACAGTTTCTCTTGGCTTTTCTTTTTGCCACTACAAATATGCTTTATAAACACACAATTACAACAGCCAGAGAATAATATTAAAGAGTCAAGGGTCAAGAGCCCAACTAAAGCAAACACTGACCACCATCATGGAGACTTAAAATAAAACTATTATTTTCTGGAAGTATAATATAAACTGGAAATTAAATAAAGTAAATTGGTTAGTAATAGGTGAGGCTGGTAATGGTGTTTGTGGAGTTGTTTAATCCTCCTCTGCTGAGATCGTGAGAGATTAAATGTCTTCTTTTATCTTCAGTTTATTTCATCTAAGGCTGTGGCTGGAAGTCAGTTGTAGTTCTTGTTGTTTCTCTTTCATTCATTGGCTGCGTTTACACTTGGCATAAACATGCGACCTGTGTCTGGATGTTGTCCACATACACACTGAAAACACAAGTGTAAACGCGTTTCTGATCAGAATGTTATCCGATCAGCGTGTTCAGGTTCGGAGGTACTCGAGGACGCATTGGGATGAGATCTCAGTGTAATGTAAACGCAATCCAGCCATCGTGTGTGTGTGTGTGTGTGTGTGTGTGTGCGTGCGCATTCACAGGTGGATGTCATATAAATCCCCGCCCAGTCTCCCCACGTGGCTGTCAGAAAATAAAGGCAGATGCAGTTTTGACAAGAAATTAAACTCATTTGAACCTTACAAAAAAAGTCAATATTTAAAACAGTTTATTTAGAATGATACATGATACGGTGTGTGTGTCATTTTTAATTTTTAATTGTGCAACATTATCTAGCTATCTATAGCTGTGATCAGTCATGAGATGAAGAGCGTGCGCTGCTTTGTCAGAGGAATAATGGGAATACACTTTCTATTTTTTTATGTTTTAAATGTTGAATGTTTTTTTATTGTTTCAGCATGTTTATTAATCTCCCATTTCTGTTAATATAGTCATTGCACACTATAACCTTAAACCCTGATGATCGATGATGTGACTTGTTTTTTGGACAAATTTACCATTTGTTTAAAATGATCAACCCAGTTATTTTTGTATGATCAGCTCTGGAAATATTCCTTCATTCAAAAAACGTAATTTGATCTACGACTGGAGATTGCATAGGAAAGTAAAGTGAGTGAGTGAAAGCAATCGGCATGTGTAAACCCTCACAAAAGCTCACTGAGATAAATCAAATTGATTCCTAATCCTTGATTTTCTTCTTTCACATTTATTTATAAACTTACATTTTTTTAATTTTACAAACGTGTGAACATATCTCCAATACTACTCTTTATAAAAAACAATCAGATTGCTTTGATATCGCTACTTGTATCCAACTTTCCGAACTTCTGCTACTAGCCTTAGCCCGCTAGCACTGCACGCGTGGTCTCTCGCCTATCGATCGTCTTACTTACACTCGTATCACTGAAAGCTATAATTCGCCATTATAGCACATCTGCTATAATGGCGAAAACTATATATCGGATGTGTGTCTAACGTTACCTCTGAGTGTAGATGAGGACACCTTCGAGCTGCATTCGGTGCAGTTAGAGCTGGAGTCCGTGGAGAAGCAGATCCGTGATCTACTAGAGAGGAAAGCCGAGCTGCGAGATCGGCGATCCGCGCCTGAAACATCACGCGTCGATGCTCACAAGTCAGTGGTTAGTAACTTTTTGACTCCGACTGCGTCTACTCCGTGTGTTTCTCTGCACAGGTCCTGAGCAACCAGGACGCGATCATCCCTGGCTTCATTCACTCCGGCACCGACACAACATCGTCATGTCCGCGCTACCTCGGGTAAAGGTAAGGTGCGCACTCACTGCTTTCCTGGTGCTCGTGTTCTCGATGTCGCTGCGCAGGTTCCCGAGATCCTGAACGGTGACGAGCGCGTCGGAGCTGTCGTGCTGCACGCGGGAGTGAACGACATCAGGCTGCGGCAGACGGAGGTTCTGAAGGAGGACTACGGGAGCCTGATCGGGACGGTACGGAGCACATCGCTTGAAACAACGATCGTCGTGTCTGGACCATACCTGTCAAGTATCCCGTTTTGGCCGGGAAAGTCACGTATTTTACCCTTCTTTCCCGCCGTCCTCCCGTATTAGTATTTTCCCGTAAACCTCCCGTATTTTAACCTGCGTAATTAAAAAATAATAATCCCCCGGGCGGTGTAAAAAAAAACATTCCCAATCTGAGCTCTGTCACTAGCCTCGCGATAACTGCCACCTGCAGTAGCCTACTACAGACTGTAGGTGGCAGTTGTCGCGAGGTTAGCGTGTGAGGTCAGATGATGAGAGACAACGAGACAACGCGGGGGGTAAACAGACGGATGATGGACGCTACGATAGATACGATAGGAAGGCACTCCTGCCAAAAAACAAAACCCTCATGTAAATACCGCGATCAATGGTAGCGAATTTACTTTTCTGAAGAGGAGCAGGGTGGGGGACAGTCACGCGTTTTTTTAAGTTTTGTAACTGCGACTTTAGCATCTCACTGACACGGGGGAAGGAATGATGTATGTCAGCACGAGAAATCCCCCAACCACAAGCGCGGGCTAGAGGCACAAAAACATCAGAAAGGTGTTTAGCATGGTACGAAAGATTGTTACAGAGAATAGGATGACGTTAGACAACAGAACTGTTTGCGCTCTACTCTCATGTGAAATTAACCACTCTGGCCCAGCCCACAAATACATACCTTCCAAAACAGTCTTAAATAATGCAAAGTCTGCAATAAATTTGTACAATAACTCACTAAAAGAGTAAAGAAAAGTTATGTGAAATGAAAAGAAAAACTGCAAAAAGAAAAGCAATATGAAATGAAAAGAATGTGTGGAACTAAAATAAAATGTAAATAAAGACAAGCAATGTTAAATGAACAGAAAATATGCAAATAAGACTTTAAATAAATGTTCTTCATATATAGGCCTACCCTTTTGTGTTTTCATTTAGGCTATAACACTGTCTTAAAATGTAAGGGATATGGGACAATTTTCATTTATCTGTGAACTATTCCTTTGCTTTGGCTGAAAAGTTTACATCAATTTAATTAAGATCATTCATTTTTATTTTTTGATTGGGTGACCCTTAATGGGGTGGTGGGACTGCTCGTGGTGGGCGCCGGAATATTTCCCTTATTTTCAAATCCAAAACTTGACAGGTATGGTCTGGACCGCTTCCCACGTACCGACTAGGACATGAAAGGTTCAGTAGATTATTTGCTCTAAATGAATGGTTAATGTCATGGTGTAATGAACAGAGACTGCTCTTTGTAAATAATTGGAATCTGTTCTGGGAGCGACCTAGGCTCTTCCGTGCTGATGGCTGATTTCCTAAAAGAGTTTGCAGACTTTCTCTCAGATCTATTGGTCAATGTCGATAAAGCAATAATTGTTGGAGATTTTAACATACACGTAGATAACACAAATGATGCGTTTACAGATTATTAAACTCCTTTGGGGTCAAGCAAAACATCAATAGTCCCAGTCATCGTCTAAATCATACACTAGATTTAATTATATCAATCCAACTGATATAGATATTATACCGCAAAGTGATGATGTCACTGATCATTACATGGTAACTTGCATACTACGTATACCGTTAAAATCACGATCATTTTTTACAGTGTACTGCTGAAATCTGTCATGTTGCGCCACGTTATCGACCAGGCAGAACAATCCTTCCAACCACCAGGGTTTCCCATACATTCATTAATTTGTGGCGGCCCGCCACAATATCACGCTGACCACCACGGATTGATTTTCAGATTTTTAACTATTTAACATGGGTAAAATTTTATTTTATTGTAGAGCTGCGCGTAGCTTGCTCCATTCCTCCCTCTCTCACAAACTGACAACGGAGGCGCGCGCGAATAGCCCCTCCTCTTCCAGCACGATCTGAAGCTAAACATGAGCATGCTTTGGAGGACGGATTGTTGTGTTAATTCCCCCAGCGAAGATTCCAGAATCAATCCGGAGTTGCATGGTTAGTATAATGAACACTGTTGTAAAACATAACTCTGAGAAGTTAGTCTATGTTAAACGCTGTCGTGTTTCCATTACAGATTCGCGCAAAACTTTTGCAAATTTTTTCCTTCTAAATATCGATCAAAAACAATTGCGAAATGACGGCGTTTCCATTAACTGATGTTGTGCGACTAAAGCACATTTTTTTCCTCTCGCGAAGAATTTGCCCCACCCAATTTTGAAAACCATATCACACGTAAATGTTCACCACTTCTGAAGTGTGTGCAAAGTTTCATGAGTTTTCAAGCATGTTTAGGCCCTCTCACCATCGGTGCTCGGGCCCTAATAATGCGGTTTTCATTATAATATATTAAATAGCCTATGTATAACCATCTTCTCCAGGGCATTTCCCCAATTTTCCTTTTTCAATAATTTTTGTTATTTCCGTTTGGGTTATGTTTTTTACTAAGCTTTCATTCTGGGTTTCAGTCACAGATGCTAGACTTAATTCATCTAAATAACTTGCAATTGTCTGCTTGTCAAAATTATTTACTTCTGATAAGTTCTGAATTATAAAGGTTTTCATAATAGTTCCTGAAACAAGATAAAATTTCCTGTCCCCCTCTCCTTGGTGTTGCATTATCCATAATTGTATTGATTACCGCTTTTTCTTTGTTCTTTTTTATTTTGGAGGCTAAAATTCGTTGAGCTTTGGAGCTATTGTCATAAAATAATTGTTTAGCAAAAGTGAAATCTTTTACCAAGTCCTCTGAATAAATAGTCTCTAATTCTTTTTTTGCATCATTCACTTCTTTTTCTATTATTTTATCCCTCACTTTTAATTCTTGCAACTTTTGTTTTTTGTTCTCTATTAACGTTTGTTTATTCTCTCTCATTTTTTTCCTCCAAGATGAGTATGCTATTATCTCTCCCCTTAGGGTTGCTTTAGCTGTTTCCCATAGTAATACAGGATTTATTTCACTGTTATCATTTATATCAAGGAATGTTTTAATAACCTCTTTTTTTCTTTAAACATTTGATCCATGAGTAGTGAATTATTAAATCTCCACACACTTATTTTTAATGCCCTATTCAAATTTTATTCAATGACTACTGAGGAATGGTCTGATACTAGAAAAGGAACAATCTCACAGGTAATCACTTTAAAGAGGTCATGCTTTAACATAAAAAAATAATCCAGTCTTGAGGATACTTTATGTGCATCAGAATAAAAGGTGAAGGTTCTGTCCTTTGGGTGGAGATAACGCCAAACATCCAACAGTCCCAATTCTAACTTTGCTTCCCTTAATGATTTAGCTGTTGGTTCTGATTTGTGTTTTATTCTACTTAAAGTATCTATCTTTTGGTTCATCACTAAATTAAAGTCCCCTCCCATTATAGTTAATCCTTTAGCCTCAGACATTAACAGATGGAGGATTCTTTTCATGAGGGCAACTCCCTCTCCTGGTGGGTTATATACGTTAAACAGTGTTACTGGTTGACCATCTATTTCTCCCCGTAAAAAGACAAATCTCCCTTGTTTTTCCCTGATGCATTTATCTTTAGTAAATCTTAAACTATTATTAAGGAGCACCGCTACTCCTCTTTTAGCTGATGTGTATGAGGAAGAATAAATTTGTGTTCCAGCTAATTTCCCTAATTTCTCATGTTCCCCTTGACTCAGGTGTGTTTCCTGTAAAAAAAATAATGTCCCCTAATTTTTTAAGTCTCTGCATTACATTCCTTCTTTTTATTGGATTATTAAAACCATTTACATTAACTGTGACTATCTTAAGTGTTCCCATTTTTTTTCTTTCACAAGATGAAGCTTTGCTGTCTTATTAAGGTATTTAAAGCAGACAAAAATATAAAAAATTAAACATTGTAAAAGTGCCTGTAAACATCCCCGTGAACTTCCAAAGTCTGTAACCTCAACAGGGTCACCCAAAAAATTCCACATTGTTGTTAATTTGTGGAAGAAAAAAAAATCTGTTCTCAGCCACTGAATCATGGCAGAGCGGTGAGACCTATACAGTCTCACTAAAGGTGGTGGGCTGCAAAATAAGTTTTTATTCCTTCTAATATCTGCCCTCCTTTAACCCCCCTAATCCATTATCTTCTCAATATTCTAACTTAGTTCCTAATAGACTTATCTCCTTATCTAGTTACAAGATAAGAACCCAGCACATAAAAATAATCCATAATTAACCACAGGAAATCAAACCAAAAAAAAAAAAAAAGTTATATTTAAGGTTCTTAAAATAAAATAAAATAAATTCCCCCTTGAAAAAAATTAAACTCTTATACTAACTAATTGTCTATTTCTTTAAAAAAAGGGGGGAGGATTTCAATTTTTAATAATTTTGTTCAAAAGCGAAGACTGATTTAGGATCCTCTCCACGAGTAAACATCTTCATCAGTTTTTTGTATCTCCATACCTTAAACCTAAAACCGTATTCTGGACAAATGTGGGCAAAATAGTTTTGATTTATTTAAAAAAAAATACTTCCCTTGATCTGAGCGGTACAAGACTTGGCTACTTTTCCTAAGTTTGCCTCCTGAACACACACAATTGTTTTTGACTCAATTCTACAATGTTAAGTGGGTGAAAAAAAAAAAAAACTCATTAATCGTGTATTTGGGTAAAAAATGGGCACCCATAGAAATGAATGGGAAAAACTGTAATTTAGAGCATTCTTCTTGTAAATAAATGAATAGATCCAATACAATGCATATCTAACATACACACAAATGAAGGCCTGATCCTGTACAACATTCTCATCAAACACAAAAAATATAAAACATAAAAATAAGCATAATTTACATAGAAAATATGGTACTTTTTGAAGTAAATAAATAAAAAATTACCCCCAAAATAAAATAAAAAAAACACCATAAATGGATAGACAAAACTTTATCGAAGACAGTGATATAACATTTATAATAAATAAAAATTAGGATCACACCTGAGTCCTCTGTGCCCACATTTGTCCACAATTACAGGATTAAGGGCTATAAAGTGAATACGGTTTGAGGGCTACGAATCTTAAACTGTCTCCGCTTCTGCTTCTCGTGCGCTCCCACGATACCTACTCCGGGTCGGTGTGTGTTCTGCGCACGGTGGCACGGCGCGACTGGGGCTCAGTCTCATCTCCACTTTGCAGTATACCCTTACTCCGTAGATCCGAATCTGCTTCTTCGAGTGTACTGTAGGTCACTGCATTGCCATCAATAAAGACTCTCAGTTTTGACGGATATGTTATATGGGATTTAACGTTTTTCTCTTTCAAAACTTTCCTCAGCTGAAAGTATCGGCTTCGTTCTTTTTGAATTTTACTTGGAAAGTCTTGAGAGAAGTAGATGCGGTTCTCCCCGATCCGTATCTCTTTTTTTGACCAAGCCGGTTGTAAAACCCGTTGCCTTATATTCCATTGCATGAAACGAACCACCATAGACCTGGGCGCTGCATCCCGAGCAGGTCTCTGTGCCAATGAACGATGCGCTGCGACAATTTGGATCATGTCGGTTGGAGTATCCAGCTTTTCTGTGAGTAGGGTTGTAACAAAGCCAATTATATCATTTGCTTCTAGGCCTTCTTGGATTCCATATATGCGAATATTATTTTGTCTTGATTTGTTTTCCAAATATTCTATTTTTTCAGACATTTACTTTTGCTCTCTCACTTTTTCAACAGTACTGTGGTTGCGTCTTCCCGTTCTTCCAGATTATTTATTCTTTGCTCAGCTTCTTTAACATTTTCCTGGGCCTCGCGCAGATCGGAGCGTGTACCTTTTAAATTCTTCTCTCATTTGAATCATTTCGGTCGTCATTTTGCCCACGTCTGCACGGATCCCTCCGATTTGTTTGGAGATGTCATCTTTGAACTCAGTGAGCATTGATTTAAGATTTTTCTCCATGTCGCTACCTGCCATTGTGCATTCGTTTGCCACGTGTCCTTTCTTTGTCTTTGTTTTACGGACAAGCTTCTGTGTAGTTGTGCCAGAGCGCATAGATTCATTAGATGATCTTCTTGCAAATTGTTCCTCAGCAATTTTCACGAGGTAATTTAGGGCATTTTTAGAAGGAATTATTTTTACACACTCAGAGCAACATGAGAGAGAGCCCACCGGAAGTACCGAAAGTGGCGATTGGAAAAACTCAATTGGAGTTTTTATTTTTTTTAAAAAGGTACAGACACACAAAAGGACTGATCTAATCACAGAACTCCTTCCAAAAATGGGAAAAAACTGGGGCCCCTGTCAGAGACCACATCTTTGGGAAGATCATGAACATGAACCATGTACATAGGACAATATGGGACCACAGGACAGTAAAGATGGACAGAGGGCGCAGCAATCTCTTGGCAGCACCTTGTCCCTCGGACAGGCGAAGAGACGAGACAGAGCATCCGGCTTAATGTTCTTAGACCTAGGCATGTACGATAAAGGGTGAAACGAACCGACCAAAGAAGAGAGCCCATCTGGCCTTTCGAGAGTTCAACCTCTTGCCCGAACAGATGTACCCAATATTCTTATGATCCGGTCAGACCAAGAAGGGCTCCGCCACCCCCTTCAGCTAGTGTTGCCACTTACCCAATGCCAGCCCAACCACGAGCAGCTCCTGGTTACCGACATCATAATTCTGTTCTGCCAGGCTCGGGCGGTGGGAAAGTGTGCACATGGGTGCACCCGCCCATCCTGAGAGGAACGCTGAGAGACGATAACCTAGTGTTGTGCCGATCGACGATAGTATCGTGTATCGACGATAGTCAGAGATGTAGAGATTTTAAGGATGAACCAAACACAAATTAATCAAATTAATCTCTCATGGGATTCATTCAAATGTGATTCAGCATTCCGGATCTGAACTCCACATTCCAAAGTCACAAGACGGCTCCAAATTGTCTAGAAAACCCCCCAGAGAAGACTTTTATGGCCCCGCAGGCCCCAGAGATAAGCCTAAACAGGAAAAACGCTGTCACTATTATCCTTAAGCAAGACAAAGCTGCTCAGAAATGGTGAAACGAGGCCTGACCACCAAGGGGCCTGACCACCTTTGAGCCCCCACCCCCCCACCCCCCCCTCAGCAGCACCACTGCTGAGCAGGACAGAGATGTAAAACAGACCACGCTTTCATGGAATGTGAGAGACTTACACAGACTTACACAGACTTTACATATCAAACCCATTAAAACACACACAGAACAATGCTCAGTGGACTTATAATCAAACATCATAATTCTTGTTGTTCCTACAATTCATGTTTGTATTATGCTTAGATCACATATAAATCATGTAATTTTGACATAACTGTGTGTATGAATGAAAGAGTATCGTGCTTCCAATCAAAAGAATCGTATGCCCTTAATTCAAAAGATGGCTTGATTGAAATCTGTGTAAAATGTTTTGTATGATTATAATAATCTATAATGTTTAAACTGTGGTCTCTTGTTCTCTGCCAAGTGCTGGAACCCAAGCAGATCCCAGATAACGATAAGTAGGAACTCGATCCACCCCCTAAAATGATGCCATTGTCTCATTGGTCAGAATTCTCCAAAAGAGGTTGGGCTAACTTTTAAGTTAAAGACCCGAACAAAGGAATTAGAATCAGTTCAAAAACTTCCATCCAGGGAGTTCGGTTTTGAGTTCGGTTCGGTGTTTAATTAAGTTGGTGCCTCTCTCTATCAACAGCAAGAGAGTGTTCCCGTTCATGCTTCTCTCTGAAAACAACAAAGAGCGTGTTCGCACGCTTACATCGACCAGACCAAATTAGACCAGCAGACAAATAACCCATCAAGATCGGGGTTAAAACAGCTCATTCAAGCCATCTAACTCGTCTTACTTTCATTTCTTCCTTTATTTTCTTTTTCGTTAAAGTCTCGGTTCTAAGTTAAGTTTTGCTGCAAAGTTTCGTTTAAACGTTTCGACTGCAAAGCCCTTCCAACTTCAAAGACTTTCATCCATCCGCCAACACACCACGTGATTGGCGGCCCAAGATCTCGCAGGCACGAGAAGACTGCCAGCCAAACAACGGACCCGGGAAAAACCCCTCACACGAGAAGGGAATCCCAAAGCAACGCGAACGCAAGTAGGCTACCTCCAGACTCTTAACTGAACTGGTGCATTAATGTAACATTGAATAACCTGCCTAAGAAACGATAGAAGGGTTAAATTTATGATTGATGGTTCGTTCAGGTCATGTCTTATAAGTGCACATAGAAACGTGAGATTTCACCATCTCACTCTGAAAACTCATTCTTTCTCACTCTCTTTCTTTCTGCAACTCGTATGAATGTGCGTGTGTTTGTGTTAGATATTAGTTTTATGTTTTAGGATAATCAATAAAGTCTTGTTTATATTTGAAAAAATATTTGCCTTGTGTTGTGCTTGCACATTTAATGTCTTGTACTGTCGATCTAAAGTTACCTTGCTAATACATAGTGTTTCACTATAGATTGGATATTTATATCTGTGCCAAGGTTATAATTACGGCCCGTTCAAATGAACTCTAAACGAGTCATTTGCTCGGTTCCATAGTGATTCGGTCAAGATTCATTGCAAATCGATGACTCATTCCTTTTGAGCTAAATTGGCCTTCCGGCCGCCCTTAAATACATTTTATGTATATTATTATTGATGTACATTCGTTACACCTTTCAATTCTTCTCTCATTTGAATCTTTTCGGTCGTCATTTTGCCCACGTCTGCACGGATCCCTCCGATTTGTTTGGAGCAACTCAGTGAGCATTGATTTAAGATTTTTCTCTTTTTTGAGAAGTCTTTGTTTTACGGACAAGCTTCTGTGTAGTTGTGCCAGAGCACAGATTCATTAGATGATCTTCTTGCAAATCGTTCCTCAGCAATTTTCACGAGGTAATTTAGGGCATTTTTAGAAGGAATTATTTTCACACACTCAGAGCAACATGAGAGCGCGCGTGCATGCCCACCGGAACTACCGCAAGTGCCGATTGGAAAAACTCAATTGGAGTTTTTATTTAAAAAAAAGGTACAGACACACAAGGACCGATCTGATCACAGAACTCCTTCTAGAAATGGGAAAAAACTGGGGCCCCTGTCAGACACCACATCTTTGGGAAGATCATGAACATGAACCATGTACATTGGACAATATGGGACCATAGGACAGTAAAGATGGACAGAGGGTGCACCAATCTCTCGAAGAGACGAGACAGAGCCCAAAGAAGAGAGCCCATCTGGCCTGTCGAGAGTTCAACCTCTTGGCCGAACAGATGTACCCAATATTCTTATGATCCGTTCAGACCAAGAAGGGCTCCGCCACCCCCTTCAGCTAGTGTTGCCACTTACCCAATGCCAGCCCAACCATGAGCAGCTCCTGGTTACCGACATCATAATTCTGTTCTGCCAGGTTCAGGCGGTGGGAAAATGTGCACATGGGTGCACCCGCCCATCCTGAGAGGATCGCTGAGAGACGATAACCCCGACCTCAGAAGTGTCATCCTCAACAATGAACTGCAGACCAGGGTCTGGAACAGATAAGACAGATGTATATGTGAAACAGGACTTAAGTTGTTGTGGTGTCCCCTGTGCCTGCTCCGACCCTATGAAAGGGACTCAGGTGGAGGTTAGAGCAGTTAAGAGGGCATCAGTCTGACTATAGTTTCTGATGAAATGTAAATAAAAATTGGCAAACCTCAGGAACCGCTGCAATGCTCTATGAGAGTTGGGGACTGACCACTCTAAGAGAGCCCTTACTATAGCAGGATCTACCCTACCTGAAGATCTGTGTGGAGGAATGGGCCAAAATCCCTCCTGGAGTGTGTGCAAACCTGGTGAAAACCTACAGGAAACGTTTGACCTCTGTAATTGCAAACAAAGGCGACTGTACCAAATATTAACATTGGTTTTCTCAGGTGTTCAAATACTTATTTGCAGCTGTATCTTACAAATAACTAGTTAAAAAATCATACATTGTGATTTCTGGATTTTTTATTTTAGATTATGTCTCTCACAGTGGACATGCACCTACGATGACAATTTCAGACCCCTCCATGATTTCTAAGTGGGAGAACTTGCAAAATAGCAGGGTGTTCAAATACTTATTTTCCTCACTGTATATATATATATATATATGTAAGCAAAGTTAACCTCAGTTAAAAAAGTAACTGTTCCCTTTCAAAAGGCTTCGATGATTCGATGACGCTTTTGATGAACGATGTTTCCTAGGCGCCTATTTTATACTTCTGAGTCGCACTATAGCGTTATAGGCTGTCGCCAGTCAAATTTGATTGCCGTGAGCTTTTCAGACACCGGTTCACCTGGAGGGTGTTCCCCATAGTGTCATTGATGCAGTGTATCATTCCCTTTTCTCAGGGATCAGAGGTTACAGTCGTAACCTAGACGTTTTTTATTACAACACAGTATGATGTTTTGACATTTCTCTGAATTTTGTACTTACAAGATGAAAAAGATACACTGTTAAATGTTGTACTAAAAACATACTCAAGTACATATTTAATACATGATGTATTAAATATGTATGTGTACAGGATGTGTACAGGATGATATACAGAAACATACGTGCACATGCAACATGCACTCTCTTCACCTCTGTTAAAAAAGATAAGAAAATTAGAAGTTGTGCAAAATATCGTAAGCCAGGACAACTAGGACAAGTGACTTGCAGCTTTCCCAAAAAACAATTAAATAAACAGATTTTTACATGAATGAGCACAAATTAGACTCCTGAAATGGACACGTTAATAGCATTTTCCTACCAAGACTGACCAAATCTCCTTTCTATAGGCCTGATTCAAAAATCTCTATAACAGAAGTGAAATGAGATTTAACCATACTTACAACTCTATTCTTTGCTTGTCTCTGCACTCATATTTCAGTTTTTCTTCTATAGCAGCTGGTCTGAAAAACAACAAATATTATATTTAAAAAGAGAGAGAGATTTATTTATATTTATAAATAAGGCATGGCGCCAGCATGTGTATTACACTTTTTGGCATGATACCGGGTTGCGTGGCCACATGGAGAAGGGCTGTGTGTAACATCAAAGTCCTTTTAGGCAAGTCATGCCCATAGACAGTATAAGAAGTGGACAGAGCCATCTCATTGGAACTCAGTTGAGACAGTTGAAGCCCATTTTTAACGATTTTTTAGCACTTCCGTTCCTGACGCGCAGACTCAAACCGACTCAAACTAAACTTGATGACGTGAGCAACCTGTCTGACAGATGTACATCTTCTAGTAGCTGTGCGTGAAAACTGCCAACGTTAATCTTGCAGAGACAGCGAGCTTGAGCAAAGAGTTTTTTGGCGTGAGTGAGCAGGAGTAAGTAATTTGTATAGTATTTATTTTAAAATGTAATTAAGTTAATGCATTGATTGCCTGCGAGCTTCTCCTCCTGTCTGTACGGTAATTTCTGTACTGTGTGACAGAGGGTCGAGTGGTTATGACGCAATCGTTAGCCTATTTTTACAAAAACTGTTTCTACGGGGCCATAATGTAACATAGAAGGTAATGGAGCCCTTTATACATTGTCGTGTGTCTTTAGAAATAAATAATGGACAAATGGAGTCTTTAAACGCCTCAGATGTAAAGTTATTCGCTGTCAAAGTGACGCCAAAATGAATGGGAGTCAATGGGAATGCTAACGCAAGTGAAGTTCTGCTACAAGATGGCGGCACGCGGCCGGCTTCAACTTCCGGTCGATGGATTACCCCCTTGGTCATGCCACTCGGCCGCCACCTTGGCAACGCCTCCGGGCAGCTATTTCGGACTAACAAGACCAGGCTCCTATCTAAATGAATGGGCAGAGAGTCAGAACTGCACTTTCACTGGTTATCGGGACATAAAAACTGCATGTATAGAAACAGAAGTAAAATATGATAAAAATTGCTGAAAAAGTTTGATGACTTTGCCCAAAAATAAGGTTTAAACCGCCTTTTTCCCCACAGGTTATACTTTACTACGCATGCGCAAGGGTTCTCGTCTCCGCGGTCGCAAACATCAACTGTGCGCATGCGTCAGTGGAACCAGACGATAGGCTTAAATGTTTCCCGGCTTGACTGTTAAAAGCAGACGATTGGGTTTCCAGCGGGAGGGGCGGGACATGTGCATACAACCGCCATATTTGCCGTTACGGGTTTTCACTATATAGTTGTATTGAGGATTGAGGAAGTGGCATGTCTCATATAAACTGTCTCTGGTAACATCCAGCAGCTCCATGATGTCATTATGGAGGAGTGGAGGATCCCAGCCAGGGCCGAGCACAGGCCTTATATGAGGGGCATGTGTTGAGACTGAAACAGGGCACCCTTAATATAATCACTTATATTAAGATTATTTAGTAAGCCTACATAAAAGGAAGAAATGGTCACATCTTCATGACAAATTCAATAACACAAAATAATAGTCTCAAAAGCTTTAGATTTATTCACTATTAATAACAACCAAACTAATAATAATATAGATAATATAAATATACAGGGTTTCAGGGCTTCTTTAGGCCTAAAGGACTTTAGCCCCCCCCAAAAAAACATGTTTTACTACATATATAGATGTAGTGAAGACGAGCAGCGTGTATAGAATACTAGATTAAAAAAAAAACAGCTAAATCGTGAATACGTGAACAGCCTTGAATTAACCATAATTTAATATTATTACCATGACATGATTAAATGTTAATAAGTTAAGCGTATCAGCATTCATAAATCAAAGAGGGAATTTCTTAGAAATATATTACCTAGGTGACGAGGATCACTCAGTCGCTTTGTGTAAGTTCCAGTATGAAACAGCGCGGGGGTGCACCTGTGCTTATGATTTTCCGATGGTAAAACAAATTATATGTTGTTGTATTACTTATCAATATATTGTTAACATCTTACAAAAGTCAAACTCAAATGCAGATACGGGGGTTTCTGACCAGCAAATGTGGATTTTGTCAATCATTAAAACGGCGCCGGCGACATCACATTACATTTTCATCACCAGGTTACAAACTAGTATGGGAGCTCAGTTTTTCCTGTTGTATAATACATTTGACCAAAATCTCATTTTATAGAAAGATTAAATGCTACTGTATGCACAGGCTATTTAAGTGTATAGGCTATTGGCTATGACTAGATGGCAAATGCTAGACCTCTCTCTCAGGTCCCACATGTCTCAGTCAGACATCAAATAAATAAAATATGAGGCTTTATAGAAATAGTGTTTAGTACTTATTCAAACAACAAGATCTTTGTTTACCCTTGCAAAACTTCAGTTCATTCAAGATAGAGGGGGCGGAGTTATCAGGTTTACTGACAGAGGACAGTAAATACAGTATATACTCCTATACAAGCAGCACATTGACTACTCTAAAATATATCTAAGTTTCATTTCTATTGTATTGTCCCTTGAGAAGATATACTAAAATGTTTGCTGAAATGTGAAGGGGTGTACTCACTTTTGTGAGATACTGTATATCTGTTAAGTCTGGAAGATCAGAAGATGTCACAGGAGCTTTTGGAGTTGGTGAGAGGTGAAATCTGTTTCTCCTCAATGTACCTCTGGGTGTTTCTACGAGGTAAGATCTGCATGGGTGTGCCAGCAGTTGGTCTGAGCTGTCGACACAACAGTACCCCTTTCCTTACAGTCTTTGACCCATACTTGGTCACCTGGTCACCAAACTGACTGTTTAGCTCTCTCCCTGGATTTTGTTACGCCAAGATGTCCCTCATGCAGTTTCCTCAGTATCTCAGCTCAGAGTGACGTTGGAATTACAATCCTGATTCAGAGTCAGCATACAGATTGACGTCTTCTTTGGCAAGGCCTTCTGCCACACTGCTTACGGGCTTAATTTCCTATGGGGACAGGAGGAACATCTGCCCCCCCCCCCCCCCCCCCCTCCCCCCCTCCCCCCCCCTCCCCCCCCCCTCCCCCCCCCCCTCCCCCCCCCTCCCCCCCTTTAATGGCATTTGGAATGTGAACACACATTACAATTGACCTTATTCAGACCAGCGCCATTACAACTGAGGGCATGATTTGAGCAGGTACAGTAGTCTTAAAAAATAGTCACACTTTTGCTCTTCGGTCAAAAATGACCAACCATAGAAAATTAATGGGAAATCGACAAAAACACAAAAAATTCTCCACAAATCGGCCACGATTCAGAAAAAAAAAAGTGCTCAGCAATGAAGGGGAGAAACTTTCAACAGTGAAAAACAGACCCACCCACCCACTCACTCTCACAAACACACACACAAACTGGTAGGGCTATTACCATATGGCATAATTGAGTCAGAAGACTGAAATAAGAGGTTGAAATGAGATCAGATCCAGATGGATTAAGCTGTAATTATAATAATATAAATAATAATGAAAATAATTTAGAATTTGAATAATTAGAATTTGAATAAATAAAAAAAAATTTAAAAATATATATATCCTATATACACATATATATAATTAATATAATTATTATTAATAAAAATAATAATATATAAATAAGCTGTGATAAAGCATTCCTGTTTATTTTTATTTTATTTTTTTATTTGAATGTTACCTGTAACAAAATGCTTTCTATTCAGGTCGTTTGACTATATAATAATAATGCAAAAACGTGTACACTTCACATCAAAATGTATTTTTATTTTTTTATAAACCTTGAAAAAAAAAGTATTATTTGAGAATAAAAAAAAAAAAAATGCATTCAAGTCCACATCTTAAGAGTAAGTAATTTAGTCCAAAAACAACTAGAGAATTCACAATCCGGTCCGTGTATCATCCGATCATTTAATTTCCAATTTTAAATGAAATAAGCAGAAACGAGAAAACGGCGCCTTATTCGTTTTTTCGTTTTAAAAAAAAAACGAAAAAACGAGATTTCGGCTTGATTGTTCGTTTTTTAGTTCACAGGCAAAAAACGAATAAATTACTTCAAAATTCGTTTTCCACACGTGGGCGGTCCTGAGACGCCCCTTCCGCCGATTGGTCAAGCAAATCTGAGCAGGTGACGTCATCAGTCGTCTCTCAGATCTGTTCAACAAAATAATAGTCCTCTGCGCTTGACAGCGGCGAGCGGGTGAGGATCAATATTCAGTCAGAACTTTTCTTTTAGACTGTATAGCCTACGCTCCGTTTTGGACACGAGATGGACATTGCAAATACAGTTATGCCAATCGGCTGAGGGTGGGATAATGGTGAAATAAAATTTCACTGAAAATGTAGGCTATCATAGCCGCACGCGAGATAGAGAAAGATGATTGACAGGACGATAGCGGACTCAAGCGGAAACAATTAAATGCACAACATAACTTCTGTAGCCTAAATAAATAAATAAAAAAGTGTTTAATAAGTTACTTTGTCTTTGTTTTACTGTTTTTGTTTCCAATAAATAATAGTGAACAACATGAGCCTTAGTTTTAAAGGGCAATTTCCAAATATCTTTTATTTGTTTGTTATTAATATGTGTATTTTATGAAGAAAATATGCAAGGAATAGAAAGACCTCGTTCTGGGAAAGTTTAAGACTTCCACTCGTCTACTACAGCTTTTCTAAAGATGTGTTTTTGCTTTTTTGTCTTTGTTACTAAAATGATTGATCAGGGGCGGGCCAGATAATTTTTAACCCAGGTGCATGCTGAGGGGGAGCTATGGTAGGGGGAGCTGCGCAATTATATAGCCTATATATTATAGTAGCCTATATAAATAGGCCTACTATTAATAAATTAGCAAAACTTGGCCACTTAATATTTAATATTAAATTACTTTCATTATCACAATTAAAGTTTTAATTTTACTGAATTAAACAAGCTCAACATAGGCTACAATATTTATTATTAATAATGTTATTTCAACATAATATATCGTTATTTCAACATATGTGTGACACATATGTTGAAATAGGCCTAACGATATATTATGTTGAAATAACATTATTAATAATAAATATTGTATGTTGAGCTTGTTTTGTGCGTGCAACAAGAAAGATGTGCATTTGTAAATCTGGTGACTGTGCATTGATTTTTATTAATAAACTATAGTGATGTCTGTGCCAGTGTCAGCTGCAAAGATGAAGTTGAGATCGCCATCTCCGTAGTGAACGCGCGAGAAATGCACATGGATTACATAATCAGAGAGTGTCCTATTTTTGTTGTTGTTTTGAATTGTTTCGTTTAAAGACATTTCAAGCGATCTATATATAGCCTCTATGTATCATGTCTGTGAGATATGCTGAACTTTGGTTAATTTATGATGAGATGCTCCAGTTCACGTGCAATGCAAATGACCGCGCCCGCGCCTCCATGTAATGATTATATTGTCTGCTATATTTGCTTCTTATTTATTAAATGGGGGAATGTGCAAATTGCTGCACATTCATTTAATTCTGAATTTTGCACACATAAGTTGAAATGTATTTTTTGTGCATAGTAACACATTTATGCAACATTTATCAAGTTCATGGATAATTGTGCGTGTATTTATTAATCATTATGATACTAAAATCATAATAAAGTGCTATACTGTGTACAAAAAATCAGATGAGTCCAGAATATGAACGCAACGCGTTTAATTATCCTACATATTAACTTAAGCATTTTCCTCCATAGAAAACCATAGTTCGAATTACGGGGGGTATTGGGGGGGTCCGACCCCCCTAGATGAGACTTGGACCCTCCCAAAAGGGATGAAAATAATAGTTTGGGGGGGTACTGAAAAAAAATTTATAAGTATAATTGTGTAGGCTACACAAATTCGTGTTCACTTTAGTTTTGTTATAATCAGATTCAGCGCGTTCTTCATCTTCAATCCGCTGCAGCGCCGAGCAGAGCGCACGTCAGAAACAGAGGAAAGTTGCTAAACTAAACATTTCATAATTGCCCGTCGAATGACAAAAATAATCAGGCAAACTAATAAACTTTTGTCTAATTTTGCCACTTTGAACTGAAAATAGGCCTATATGTAACGTGACTCATGTAATATAGCCTATGGTTTACTGTCATTGTGAGGGGACAAGACACATTAACAACGCCGTTTTCATCATAGGCACGAGATTAATAATGAATGTGTACATGAGAAATAATATAATACAATTTGTAGCCTTCAGTAAATTAAAAAAGCTCAGCTTTAGGAGGGGAAGAGACAGGGCAAGATGAGGAGACTGAGAGAAAAGAAAGGGTGATGGAGAGAGGAGGTATTGACAAATAATCTACTGCCCGCTGACATGGTTTTAAAGCTATTTCTCATCTTTTTTGGCCTTCAAACGTCTTGAAATGCACATATCAGAGAAATAAACAATTTGAACCCCCAATTGGAGAGTGACGTCACCAGTCGCAATAGCTGTACCCCCAGAAGCTCACGGTATAATTCGAACACTGTAGAAAACCATTATAAGAACGCTTGGCTTAATGTAGATTAGAATGTCCCAGCACTTATGTCAAAATAACGAGATCTTATGTTGAAATAAGGACTTATTATCTCAAAATAACAAGATCTTTTTTCTTTCTTCACCATGTGGTTCAGGTAATACAGCCTGAAGATAATTGCTTCCAGAAATTATTTTTGGGCTATCGGAGTGCATTGGTCTTTCTTGGGGTGCTGAAGCCCTGCTAGCCCCTGCCTAGCGCCACCTGGAGCCAGTGCTGGTCCTTATTATTTATGGAAATGCTGTATGCATGACAGCGTTGCTCTGTGTCCTTGCGTCGGGTGGGCTATATGGTGGCATGATGGTTGTTGATGTTTTTCATTAAAAGTGGGTGTATTATTGTTGTTGTTATTATTATTATTATTATTATTGAGGGTGGGTACTTGGAACACTTGGTAACAGGAATGGACATTGGGTAACAGGAATGACTGTCTATGAATGTGTATGAGAGAGAGTGTACATGACTGTGTGTATGAGAGAGAGTGTACATGACTATGTGTGCATAAGTATTTTAGAGTTTTCATGCATTTTTATACATATAATGTCCTGGGGACAGAAATGTCACCCTTTTGGTGGAATGGCTCGACTACAGTTTTTCTAGTCGTAGTTCATTTAAACCATTAGTCTAATCACATATTTATATTGATGTGATTACTTAATGGGAGAGAACCATAACGAGTGTTTTCGTAATTGCTTATTCCGCATCTCAACGCACGCATAAAGCTTGCCACAAAGAACCGGCCAAAGTTATGCATGAAACATTTTAATTGTTTATTAATAAAGTAGTGTTTTCTGTGTCAGTGTGTCAGCTGCAAAGATAAAGTTGACCATGCTGACTCGCCATCTTCGCTGTAGTGAACGCGCCTATAGAGAAATACACACTTTCATTCGAATTAGCCTACATAAGCAGAGAGTAGGCCATTTATTTTCGTTTTTAATTGTTTTGTTTAAAAGTATGCATTTCAAGCTTTCTATAGGCCTAGATATGTTTCTCAGGTCTGTGAGTTTCGGTTCATATATGAGACCCTCTCCAGTTCACACGCCGGTGTATAGGCTAGCCTACCGTGTCCTGATTATATTATCTACTAGCCTATATTTGCTTCTTATTTATTAATCCAGGCAATTTGTTGATGAAACATTAAATAAAATGAAGATACAATACAAAACAAAATTCACTTTAAAGAAAGGCTTTCTACAAAAGAAAACTTAATAAGTGGTCAAAATCATGTCTGACCCATTCCATAAGTCTCCCGATATTTCGCGTGTAGGCTACTATTACCAAACTAATACGATGGGTGACATAAAATACCCATATTAATAACAAACAAATAAAAGATATTTGGAAATTGCCCTTTAAAACGAAGGCTCATGTTGTTCACTATTATTTATTGGAAACAAAAACAGTAAAACAAAGACAAAGTAACTTATTAAACACTTTTTTATTTATTTAGTTAGGCTACAGAAGTTATTTTGTGCATTTAATTGTTTCCGCTTGAGTCCGCTATCGTCCTGTCAATCATCTTTCTCTATCTCGCGTGCGGCTATGATACAGTTTCAGTGAAATTTTATTTCACCATTATCCCACCCTCAGCCGATTGGCATAACTGTATTTGCAATGTCCATCTCGTGTCCAAAACGGAGCGTACAGTCTAAAAGAAAAGTTCTGACTGAATACAAGCGCAGTTTCACCACACAGATTTAACTCCGCACAGCTAAATAAAACAGGCTGGTGGCAAACTAATATTTAATATTTATGATGTAAACGCGTTAAGTTGCACAGAAGAAAGCCCAAACTAGGAACTGCCCTGCACTGTTTAAGAGGCCGCAGCCATAGCAGAGGACTATTATTTTGTTGAACAGATCATCTGAGAGACGACTGATGACGTCACATACTCAGATTTGATTGACCACTCGGCGGAAGGGGCGTCTCAGGACCGCCCACATGTGGAAAACGAATTTTGAAGTCATTTATTCGTTTTTTGCCTGTGAGCTAAAAAACGAACAATCAAGCCGAAATCTCATTTTTTCGTTTTTTTTTTTAAACGAAAAAACGAATAAGGCGCCGTTTTCTCGTTTCTGCTTATTTCATTTAAAATTGGAAATTAAATGATCGGATGATACACGGACCCAATCCTCTCCATAGAGAGCTATACAGGGATCTAGTGGTAACACCATGACATTACATGTTTTATTTTATTTTCTATCAACTGATGGCGCCGTACTACACTGATTTCAAAAGGCCCAGTCTCTATATTAATCTGAAATACTGCATTCAGGGTTCGAAATGACTTAGGACTCTTGGGGGGTCCCCTAAAATGTATGTAATTATTAAATGATAAAAAATTGTAAAAATTCTACCGAAGACTATACCTTGCTACACTATATACTGTAGGACAAATTATATGGACCAATGTCAGTTTTTTTCCTGCAAATGAGGCGGAGGTGGTAAAATCATAGCACTAGGGGGGTCCGGGGGCATGCCCCCCCGGGAGAAAATTTGTAACATTTTAAAGATAAATTCATTAATTTGGTGTACTTTGAGACACTCAAATCTTTTGTTAAAAATAAATAATAATCCACCCGCCAACCACCCATATTCTTTGATTTAGATATCTGCATCTGATCATCACATTACAATTATTCAATTAAGCATGATAATATGGTAACATTTTACACTGAAGTAAAAGTTCTTCTTTTGGCAAAATTACATTTCCTTTATAGCCTAAACAGAGGCTTTACTCCCTTTAAACTTAAATGGTCAATGTTTCATTTTTGAAAACACTCTTATCGGAAAAAAAATTTGTACCTTTTATAAAGGGCATTTTCCCTCTAATTTTATTTAATGTATGCTCTAAATTTCATTTCAAATTCTAATTTTTTATTAATACATTCAATTAAAATAATAAGACACTAGGCTGTAATCAAATTAAATAATTTACATTGAAAAATTATAACTGTATTAAATGAGATTATTTTAAATGTTTTTTGAATACAAATAAGGTATTTTGAAAAGAATGATACTTTGAAACTAACCCGCCAGTAGGAGGCGCAGGCGGTC
Source organism: Semotilus atromaculatus (assembly GCA_031834385.1). Classification (NCBI taxonomy): domain Eukaryota; kingdom Metazoa; phylum Chordata; class Actinopteri; order Cypriniformes; family Leuciscidae; genus Semotilus; species Semotilus atromaculatus. Next base: position 3,783,343 of record JAULUF010000040.1, on the reverse strand, counting down.
GTCTTAATGAGCGAATCATTGAGTCATTAATTTAAACGATTCGTTCAAACGGCTGATTTATTCAGAATGAGGCCGTTTAATAATGGGTAATTGAATCTTTGACTCGAGCGATTAGTTCAAAACGCTGAATCATTCAGTAATGAATCAGGATGAGTGTTGCTCTGAGATGCGCTATGCTTCTGTTGTTTGGAACTTTTTTCGCTGCTGAAACCGAACAAAAACAGTCATTCCGTCTAAAAATGTAAGTAACTTAATTGAAACTATTTGTCTATTGAACTTATGAAATCAATATCTCGGTTTCAATTGTGATGGCATTCAGGAAAATAGCACTCTGGTCGTGTGTAGCCTATATATTGTTTCTTAACTATAAATTAATGTTATAAATAACTGCGCGAGCCTCAACAGCGCAACTTTGTTACCGTCCGTACATTAGCGGGAGCACCAAAACAGACTATAGGAACTCTCTCGGCTAATAGCTGCCCTGATTGCTGCCTCGCACTAGGAAATAAATTAATATTAATTACTGTTATAAATATAAAACGTCACTAAAGACCTATAATTTTCACAATCATTTTTAATGTTAAAATATATTTGTCGGGGACCCCCCAAAATCCACAAATAAATTCTTATGGGGGGTCCCTAATGACTTATGGGGGGTCCGGGACCCCCCCAGACCCCCCTCATTTCGAACCCTGACTGCATTAAATGAAAAAAATATAGTTAAAAAAAAATTAACCATAATTATTGCATACATATTAATAAGTACCATCAAATCCTTTCAAAATTCAAAATATAAATATATTATTGAACAAAAATAAATTCCATTGGTTTTACTGGGGTGGAGGAAGTTTCATTTTTAGGTGTCACTTCTGACCGGGAAGAAAACCATGAAGAAAACAAGTGCTACACCAAAATGAGGAGCACCTGAGGGTTAAGTAGGTTGTATTCGTATTAAGAATGTCTACGACAAACCTTATTCAACTTCTGTATATTTCCTGTTAGTCAGGAATGGCACAGGCAAATAGGACATTATTATGGGTTTATTATGATTTTCTCAAGTATTAGCGATCTATTAAAGATCCCTATTAAACAATAAAGAAAGTAAGACATCTTTTTATTATACATAGATGGTTTAGTTGCCTATTATTCTTTTTGGCAGAACGTATCATTATAATCAACTTAACGTTAATTATTTCCTGGATTTTGTAAGTTATCACCATAGTAGTCCATAAATGCAGGAAATGGGATTCAAATATTAAACATTTCACCCCATTTTGTGTGTGTACATTCGAGAAAAAGCGAAATCAACCGCTGCTATTGCCAAACAATCTGTTTCTGTGGCAACCGCTCTGGCGGCGCGTCATAATGTTTGATTACGTCATAGACAGCACAGATTTTAAAGACTCAGTCTCACGCTCAGTCTCTCTAGTTCAGCGAAATTCCCGTGCAGAAGCGATTTTGAGCGAAATATCTATTGCATTATAGCAGAAAACTGTAGTAATACTACATCATTCTATACAGACAGAGTCTATACTCAGCGTAGGCTATACTCACAGTTTATAGACTCAAACTGTACAGAGTCAGGCACAAGTGTGCGTCGCATACAGTTTGACAACTGTACATCTTTGATTTGTCAGCATTAGATAACAGCATTGAACAATGTCTACAAACTTCAGAGAGTTGTGTCTGGAGATATACGTCGATGGCGAGTTCTACTGCTCTGAAAGTTGCTGGGTACCAGAAGAGGAAGATGCGCAGGTGGAGTTTACGGTCAGCGAGGCCATCTACGACCTTTTCGGTGGCTCTGCAGTGATCAATGCGCAGCTGGAGGTTGATACACCCGAGGACATGTCAGTCAGTTACGGCGTTTTAGAGGGGAACGTTGTGGAAGTTGACCTTGATGTGAACAACTCAACCTCAGCTGGTGTAGAGAGAGATGAGCAGCTGGAGAATAACGTCAAAAACGTCTTCTCAGTGTTGTTGTCACCAACAGAAGTGTCAGGGAGCAGCAGTGGGATCGATGCTTCTCCTGAAACCCCTGAGAACAGCCCAACAGGTGAATGTTAAACATGCACAGGTCAACATGCAACACAGTTAAATGTTTTTATGAGTGGGGGAAGTAGGGGAGCTTTTCACAGGATTGTAAATTCAAAAAAGGGGGAAAAAGAAAAGTGTATTACCTTTTAGCATTTAGTAATTGATTTGCAATATAATTGATTTGCAACTGGGCTATTTAAAAATAAAAAAGAAGCACGATTTCGAGGCGAATCTGGCCGAGCATGTCTCATCACACCTACACCCAAATTTGCGAAATTAGTTGATCAAATTTACTAAATGAGCCTACAATAGAACAATACGCCTTTTTAATGAACATTAAGGTCCAAGTTCAATAAAAATGATCACAAAGCTGAATGTTTAGTGAAATTCGAAAATATTTAAGAGATCGATTTAGTTTTATGCATGTTCTCATATATCCATATATTTTGTTATAATGTCACAAGTTATAATCTCAATGTTTACTGGGTTTTATACAATTAATTTGTAGTGTGCTTTTGGTTACTAAAATAAACAAGCATCATCACGTGTGCCTCTCCGCTGATTCCTGGTGGTTTAAAGAACAATTACTCACCACCTGTCGTTTAAAAAAAACATAGTACAACGGCGAGCGCGTCAAGTATAAATTTACAATGAGAATGGAAACAGAAATATCTTTCAAGTCAGAAAAGACATTTATAGTCACTCCTGTAAATTACTTAACTAGGCTATGTGTGTACAGAACAAATGAGATACAAACGGAAATGTCTTTCAAGGTGGACTAATTATTAATTTTTGATCTGTGGTTAGTGATGTTTCTTATAACATATTATTTGTTTTCTTCTTTTTTCAGAAAGTAGTAAGATTAAAAAATTTTGGGCTTTTATCCAAAAACTTTTTGGGAATGATCCGGCTGTTCCAGAGCCCTTGTGTGTCCCAGATGCAAGCGATCCTGAGCCGGAACCGGAATTGGATCTGGTCGATCCAAGCGTTTCTGAGATGGAAGCTGAATTGGATCTGGTCGATCCCAAAGAATCGTGTGTCCCGGTTACAGACGTTTCTGCGATGGAAGCTGAATTGGATCTGGTCGATCCAAGCGTTTCTGAGATGGAAGCTGAATTGGATCTGGTTGATCCCAAAGAATCGTGTGTCCCGGTTACAGACGTTTCTGCGATGGAAGCTGAATTGGATCTGGTCGATCCAAGCGTTTCTGAGATGGAAGCTGAATTGGATCTGGTTGATCCCAAAGAATCGTGTGTCCCGGTTCCAGACGTTTCTGATATGGCACTGGAACTGAGCCGGAACTGGAGACGGACCTGGAGCCAGAACTGGAACTGGAATCCGATTGATTCAGATGAATCGTATGTCACGGTTCCAAGCGTTTCTGCAATGGAAGCTGAATTGGATCTGGTCGATCCCAAAGAATCGTGTGTCCCGGTTCCAGACGTTTCTGAGATGGAAGTTGAATTGGATCTGGTCGATCCCAAAGAATCGTGTGTCCCGGTTCCAGACGTTTCTGAGATGGAAGCTGAAATGGATCTGGTGGATTCAGATGAATTGTGTGTTCCAGGTCCAAGCATTCCTTATGCATGCACTTACGAGCAGGAAGTAGTTCAACAAGAAACATGTTTCCCATTGGAGGAGCGTGTGAAGGCTTGTACACTGCATCAGAAACCTGTCACTATGGTCTGGAACAACATCTTCATTGGAAATGAGTAAGTCTACAACCCATTTAGACTAATATAAACCATGTGATTAATAATGTAATGCAGGAGTAGGAACAGGAATCAAACACAATTAGATTTCTACATTATAAATCCTCTTAGTGAAAGACTAATCTTGGCTGTTGTGTTCTTGTGCAGAGAGATAGCAAGGGACCGAAGCAGACTGAAGGAGCTGGGTATCACTCACATCCTCAATGCTGCTGCCGTGAAGAAGAACCTGAGGGTCTTGTTTGGAGTCCCATTGGAGAAAGACCTGAAGGAAACCGTTCATACAGGGGCGAGATACTACAGAGGCATGAACATCACTTATCGTGGCTTGCCTACAACGCGCGGTTTGAACATCAGCAAATACTTCTTGCCAGCTGCCAAATTCATCCACAAGGCCCAGAAAAACCCAGAAAGTAAGATCTTTTATCAAGTGTTCTGGAGTGACAAACTGTTTGGGACTTTTTCTGACTGTCTTTCTGTTTTTATTTCCACAGATAAGGTGTTGATTCACTGCACTGAGGGTGTCAGTTACGCCCCTACTCTTTTTGTGGCGTACCTCATGATCCACCATTACAGTACAGTGGAGGATGCCATTGATTATCTCATAAAGGTGAGATACATCAAGCCTGACATAGACTTCCTGAAGCAGCTGGCAATCCTGAATGAGGAACTTCTACACAAGCAGGCAGACAAAATACTGGGGGAAAAAAGCTGCATAGTACAGATTAATAAGTATACACATAATAAGGAAGAATACGCAATTCATAGACATCGCACATATTAAAAAAGTGCACAAATAAAAGAACAGATACGATTTGTAAAAAAGTGCAATAACTTTCTTTGTCCGGTTCCCAAAACACTCTTTGACAGTGCAGGGCAATAACATGATGATTACGTCCTCATCGATAAACAGCTAACATCACCTGATAACAGTTTCTCTTGGCTTTTCTTTTTGCCACTACAAATATGCTTTATAAACACACAATTACAACAGCCAGAGAATAATAGTAATAGGTGAGGCTGGTAATGGTGTTTGTGGAGTTGTTTAATCCTCCTCTGCTGAGATCTTGAGAGATTAAATGTCTTCTTTTATCTTCAGTTTATTTCATCTAAGGCTGTGGCTGGAATTCAGTTGTAGTTCTTGTTGTTTCTCTTTCATTCATTGGCTGCGTTTACACTTGGCATAAACATGCGACCTGTGTCTGGATGTTGTCCACATACACACTGAAAACACAAGTGTAAACGCGTTTCTGATCAGAATGTTATCCGATCAGCGTGTTCAGGTTCGGAGGTACTCGAGGACGCATTGTGATGAGATCTCAGTGTAATGTAAACGCAATCCAGCCATCGTGTGTGTGTGTGTGTGTGTGTGTGTGCGCATTCACAGGTGGATGTCATATAAATCCCCGCCCAGTCTCCCCACGTGGCTGTCAGAAAATAAAGGCCAGATGCAGTTTGGACAAGAAATTAAACTCATTTGAACCTTACAAAAAAAGTCAATATTTAAAACAGTTTATTTAGAATGATACATGATACGGTGTGTGTGTCATTTTTCATTTTAATTGTGCAATATTATCTAGCTATCTATAGCTGTGATCAGTCATGAGATGAAGAGCGTGCGCTGCTTTGTCAGAGGAATAATGGGAATACACTTTTTATTTTTTAATGTTTTAAATGTTGAATGTTTTTTATTGTTTTAGCATGTTTATTAATCTCCCATTTCTGTTAATATAGTCATTGCACACTATAACCTTAAACCCTGATGATCGATGATGTGACTTGTTTTTTGGACAAATTTACCATTTGTTTAACATGATCAACCCAGTTATTTTTGTATGATCAGCTCTGGAAATATTCCTTCATTCAAAAAACGTAATTTGATCTACGACTGGAGATTGCATAGGAAAGTAAAGTGACTGAGTGAAAGCAATCGGCATGTGTAAACCCTCACAAAAGCTCACTGAGATAACTCCGTCAAATTGATTCCTAATCCTTGATTTTCTTCTTTCACATTTATTTATAAACTTAAATTTTCTAATTTTACAAACGTGTGAACATATCTCCAATACTACTCTTTATAAAAAACAATCAGATTGCTTTGATATCGCTACTTATATCCAACTTTCCGAACTTCCGCTACTAGCCTTAGCCCGCTAGCACTGCACGCGTGGTCTCTCGCCTATCGATCGTCTTACACTCGTATCACTGAAAGCTATAATTCGCCACTATAGCACATCTGCATGGCGAATACTATATGTCGGATGTGTGTCTAACGTTACCTCTGAGTGTAGATGAGGACACCTTCGAGCTGCATTCGGTGCAGTTAGAGCTGGAGTCCGTGGAGAAGCAGATCCGTGATCTACTAGAGAGGAAAGCCGAGCTGCGAGATCGGCGATCCGCGCCTGAAACATCACGCGTCGATGCTCACAAGTCAGTGGTTAGTAACTTTTTGATTCCGACTGCGTCTACTCCGTGTGTTTCTCTGCACAGGTCCTGAGCAACCAGGACACGATCATCCCTGGCTTCATTCACTCCGGCACCGACACAACACCACGGACCCAGGATGAGCCCACAGCCGAAGACACGAGCCAGGACCAGAGCAAGAACCTCTCCGCCCCTTCGAGATCTCCACCCGGAGCCGCTTCTCCCCTCTTCGCGAGTCGGAACGCCACGACGCCGTGATCATCGGCAGTTCCATCGTCCGTCATGTCCGCGCTACCTCGGGTAAAGGTAAGGTGCGCACTCACTGCTTTCCTGGTGCTCGTGTTCTCGATGTCGCTGCGCAGGTTCCCGAGATCCTGAACGGTGACGAGCGCGTCGGAGCTGTCGTGCTGCACGCGGGAGTGAACGACATCAGGCTGCGGCAGACGGAGGTTCTGAAGGAGGACTACAGGAGCCTGATCGGGACCGTACGGAGCACATCGCTTGAAACAACGATCATCGTGTCTGGTCCGCTTCCCACGTACCGACTAGGACATGAAAGGTTCAGTAGATTATTTGCTCTAAATGAATGGTTAATGTCATGGTGTAATGAACAGAGACTGCTCTTTGTAAATAATTGTAATCTGTTCTGGGAGCGACCAAGGCTCTTCCGTGCTGATGGCTGATTTCCTAAAAGAGTTTGCAGACTTTCTCTCAGATCTATTGGTCAATGTCGATAAAGCAATAGTTGTTGGAGATTTTAACATACACGTAGATAACACAAATGATGCGTTAGGGACTGCGTTTACAGATTATTAAAGTCCTTTGGGGTCAAGCAAAACATCAATAGTCCCAGTCATCGTCTAAATCATACACTAGATTTAATTATATCATATGGAACCAATCCAACTGATATAGATATTATACCGCAAAGTGATGATGTCACTGATCATTACATGGTAACTTGCATACTACGTACACTGTAAAAAATAAACCCGTAATTTTTACGGTAAAAAAACGGCAGCTGTGGTTGCCAGTACTTTATCTGTCAAAAATACGGTAGCAACGTTATTGGTTTTACAGACTTAACTTAAAATGTACAGTAATAAACCGTATTTTATTATCTGATAATGCTAATTTACTGATCTATTGCAGTATTAATATCTGTTTTGTACCATTGTAATACACTGACAACCACCAATCACAGCAGTGATGAGAGTCACATGATCAATCAAAGCTCATCACAAGAAGCTCTTCCACAAGACAGTTAATACTAATATATAGAAGCTGCACAGTGTCATTCACACAAACATTAAACACCATGGTAACGCACATGAAATTTAAAAAATGCAATAAACATTAATTTAACAACATTAAATGTAACATAAAACCCTAATGTACATAACTGATAAGAAAAAAACTAAGAAAACTATGAAGAAACAGTTATTTCAACAAAAATACATCAAATGTGAAGTGTCACGCAGGGAATTATGGGAATGTCAATTTACGGTATTTTACTGTAAATTGTACAATGAGTTGTTCTTTTTCACTTTCAAAAACTGTAAATTTAACGGTATTTTACAGTAAAATTACATTAAATGTACCATTAGATCTATCACAGTTATTTACCGTATATAGTACGGAAACTTTCTGTTAACCAATTAACAGTTTTTCACTGTAGGATTTTTACGGTCTTTTACCGTTAAGATCACGATAATTTTTTACAATGTACTGCTGAAATCTGTCATGTTGCTTCACGTTATCGACCAGGCAGAACAATCCTTCCAACCACCAGGGTTTCCCATACATTCATTAATTTGTGGCCCGCCACAATATCACGCTTTAACATGGGTAAAATTTTATTTTATTGTAGAGCTGCGCGTAGCTTGCTCCATTCCTCCCTCTCTCACAAACTGACAACGGAGGCGCGCGCGAATAGCCCCTCCTCTTCCAGCACGATCTGAAGCTAAACATGAGCATGCTTTGGAGGACGGATTGTTGTGTTAATTCCCCCAGCGAAGATTCCAGAATCAATCCGGAGTTGCATGGTTAGTATAATGAACACTGTTGTAAAACATAACTCTGAGAAGTTAGTCTATGTTAAATGCTGTCGTGTTTCCATTACAGATTCGCGCAAAACTTTTGCGATTTTTTTTCTTTCTAAATATCGATCAAAAACGATTGCGAAATGACGGTGCAAAGTTTCATGAGTTTTCAAGCATGTTTAGGCCCTCTAAAAAGCGATTATTTTAAGAGAAGAAGAAGAAGAAGAATAAACAGAGCAAAAACAATAGGGTCCTCTCAAACAAAAACATCCAACAGTCCCAATTCTAACTTTGCTTCCCTTAATAATTTAGCTGTTGGTTCTGATTTGTGTTTTATTCTACTTAAAGTATCTATCTTTTGGTTCATCACTAAATTAAAGTCCCCTCCCATTATAGTTAATCCTTTAGCCTCAGACATTAACAGATGGAGGATTCTTTTCATGAGGGCAACTCCCTCTCCTGGTGGGTTATATACGTTAAACAGTGTTACTGGTTGACCATCTATTTCTCCCCGTAAAAAGACAAATCTCCCTTGTTTTTCCCTGATGCATTTATCTTTAGTAAATCTTAAACTATTATTAAGGAGCACCGCTACTCCTCTTTTAGCTGATGTGTATGAGGATGAATAAATTTGTGTTCCAGCTAATTTCCCTAATTTCTCATGTTCCCCTTGACTCAGGTGTGTTTCCTGTAAAAAAAATAATGTCCCCTAATTTTTTAAGTCTCTGCATTACATTCCTTCTTTTTATTGGATTATTAAAACCATTTACATTAACTGTGACTATCTTAAGTGTTCCCATTTTTTTCTTTCACAAGATGAAGCTTTGCTGTCTTATTAAGGTATTTAAAGCAGACAAAAATATAAAAAAATTAACATTGTAAAAGTGCCTGTAAACATCCCCGTGAACTTCCAAAGTCTGTAACCTCAACAGGGTCACCCAAAAAATTGCACATTGTTGTTAATTTGTGGAAGAAAAAAAAATCTGTTCTCAGCCACTGAATCATGGCAGAGCGGTGAGACCTATACAGTCTCACTAAAGGTGGTGGGCTGCAAAATAAGTTTTTATTCCTTCTAATATCTGCCCTCCTTTAACCCCCCTAATCCATTATCTTCTCAATATTCTAACTTAGTTCCTAATAGACTTATCTCCTTATCTAGTTACAAGATAAGAACCCAACACATAAAAATAATCCATAATTAACCACAGGAAATCAAACCAAAAAATAAATAAAAAAATGGTCAATTTTTAATAATCAATTTTTAATAATTTTGTTCAAAAGCGAAGACTGATTTAGGATCCTCTCCACGAGTAAACATCTTCATCAGTTTTTTTGTATCTCCATACCTTAACGGTATTCTGGACAAATGTGGGCAAAATAGTTTTGATTTATTTTCAAAAAATACTTCCCTTGATCTGAGCGGTACAAGACTTGGCTACTTTTCCTAAGTTTGCCTCCTGAACACACACAATTTTTTTTGACTCAATTCTACAATGTTAAGTGGGTGAAAAAAAAACTCCTTAATCTTGTATTTGGGTCAAAAATGGGCACCCATAGAAATGAATGGGAAAAACGTAACCTCGGTTCTCTTACGAGAGTATCTCTCGTACTGCGTAATATCTTACGCTATGGGGAAAACCTCTTTTCCACGAGATATTGAAGCCAAAAAATTATCCTTAATTTTGTATTAATGTAAAACGCTTTGCGGCAGCAAGCAGACATAGGCGAGACAGCTCGCGCGCCTATTGGCTGCCCTGCGGCAAAAGCAGCAGCCTATCGAGAGAAACTCTGCGTGACGTCATGACCAATGGGGGCACTTCGCGCCCATATCGTCACGTCCCGCCAGAAAGGGCGTGGTCTCGCCCTATAAATAAGCTCGATAGGCTGGTACAAACTGGTTTTCATCGCCGAAGCGAACCAGAGCGTATTCCAAGCACGGCAAGATAAGCAGTACTCGTTCCCTCTCTAGAGAGAACCGAGTACGTTCTCTTACGAGAGTATCTCTCGTACTGCGTAATATCTTACGCTATGGGGAACACTATGTAACACGCCGTGCGTACAGGGATCCAACACCAAAGTCCCAGGGGCCGAGTTTATCACCATAAACTCACAGAGAGTGGAGGAAGAGAGGCTAAAAGCGTCATTCCCTATAAAATAGCATCCAGAGGAGCTAATCATATGACAATTAAACCACTCAGCCAGGGTGAAAACTTTCAGCCTAAACTGAGTGGCCATACATGTGCCAACACTCATAGAGCTGCTGTACCGGTCAGTGAGCGATACGCAGGTCAAACTCAGTATCCGGGCCGCACAGCGGGGCAGATAGCACTGAATTCTAGATCGCCAAAAGCTTAGCTTGTAAGGCGGGTACCTCCAGGTTATAGTATTTTATAAATGTAGACGGCGAGGCCCAGCCCGCGGCCGTACAGATATCTTGCAGGGTAACACCGCTAGACCATGCCCACGAGGAGGCCACACCTCTCGTGGAGTGCGCTCTGACACCCAAGGGGCACTGCAGGCCCTTAGAAGTGTAAGCCAGCGCTATGGCATCGACTATCCATCTGGATAGGCTCTGTTTTTAAGCGGCAAGTCCCTTGGAACGCCCGCCAAACAAAACAAAAAGCTGCTCAGTCTGTCTGAAACCGGACGAGCGGGACACATTCGCTCTTAATGCCCTGACGGGGCAAAGGAGACTCGCGTCCTTCTCCTCATTGAGAACCGGAAGGGCAGACAGGGAAATTACCTGGGCCCTAAACGGTGTATTGAGGGATTTCGGCACGTGCTTAGGTTTGAGAATGACTTTCGAGTCATTAGGCCCAAACTCCATACATGACGCGCTCACCGAGAGCGCCTGTAAGTCCCCTATGAGCTTCACTGAAGCAAGAGCCATGAGAAACGCTGTTTTGAAAGACAGGTGTTTCATGTCCGACAACTGGATTGGCTTGAACGGGGCACCTTTCATGGCCTCGAAGACCGTGAAAAGGTCCCACGTCGGGACTGAAGGGGGCCTGGGAGGGTTTAGCCTCCGAGTTCCCCTGAGGAAACGCACGACTAAGTCGTTCTTTCCCAGCGACTGGCCAGACACCGGTTTTGCAAACGTTGCTATGGCCGCCACATATACTTTGAGCGTGGATGGGGTCCTGCCCTTATCCAGCAGCTCTTGAAGGAAGGAAAGCACTTCCGTAACCCCGCAGTCTACGGGTGAAAAGCCCTGAGCTTGACACCAAGCAGAGAACACAGACCATTTCGAGGAGTAGAGCCGTCTAGTAGACGGAGCTCTAGCCTGCGCGATCGTGTTTAACACTCCCTCCGGGAGGTTAGCGGGTACCCGTTGGTGGCCCATGCGTGCAGGGACCACAGATCCGGGCGAGGATGCCAAATCGAGCCCTCCGCCTGAGAGAGGAGGTCTCTCCTTAATGGTACAGGCCATGGGGCAGTGCTGGTCAGCTGCATCAGGACTGGGAACCAAGTCTGGTTTGTCCAGAGCGGAGCCACGAGCAGCACTGGGCATCCGTTTTCCCTGATTCGTTCCAACACTTGAGGCAGGAGTGAGACAGGGGGAAAAGCATATAGGGGACAGCGGGGCCAGCGCGTCTTTGCTTTTCAAGAAAAACTTCGGACAATGAGCGTTTTCGTGGGACGCGAATAGGTCCACCTGCGCTCTGCCGAACGTTTCCCACAGCAGTTGGACCGTCTGCGGGTGCAGCGACCATTCCCCTGTTGGGACGTTGTTTCTGGACAGTCTGTCTGGTCCCACATTCAGGTGACCAGGCACATGCGCTGCTCTCAGCGAGAGCAGGTTGTACTGAGCCCAGACCAGGAGACATTCTGTCAGCCTGTAAAGGTTTCGGTGGCAAGACTTGGTGGCCTCTTATCTGAGGACAGAAGCGCCGTAGCGCTTTTGTCGACTGCTATCATCTCCAAGCAGTTTATGTGAAGGAGCTTTTCCCGTTCTGACCACAGGCCAGCTAGCGGTCTGCCCTCGAGCAGTGCTCCCCACCCCGAGGTAGAGGCGTCCGTAGACGCCACCTTCACACTCGAGGCGGTCCCCAGACTCACACCTGACTGATACCAGTCGGTTACTTTCCAAGGTTCCAGAGCTGAAACGCACTGTAGGTCGACCCTGAGGCGAAACAGACCCGCGGTCCATGCCTGGGGCGGAACTCGTGCTTTTAGCCACATCTGCAGTGGGCGCATGCGAAGCAGGCCCATCTGGAGTACAGAGGCTACTGAGGCCATTAGGCCCAGCATTTTCTGAAACCTTTTGAGCGGGACTATAGAGCCGTGGCGGAAGGATTTCGCGACGTGCTGAATATTTAATCCGCGCTCCGGTGACAGGCGTGCCGTCATGGATAGCGAGTCCAACACTGTTCCCAGAAAATAAATTTTCTGACTGGGAGACAGCAAGCTTTTCGCCCAATTGACTGTAAGGGCCAGCTTCTCGAGGTGCTCGAGTAATGTGGCCCTGTGTTCTATGAGCTCTGATTGTGATCGAGCTAGAATCAGCCAATCGTCCAAGTAGTTCAGAACTTGCATGCCCCGAAGTCTCAGGGGTGCGAGAGCCGCGTCCATGCACTTCGTGAATGTACGGGGTGCTAAGGACAGGCCGAACGGCAGGACTGTGTATTGATATACCTGGCCCTCGAAGGCGAGTCTCAAGAATCGCCTGTGATGGGACGCTATTTGTATTTGGAAATAGGCGTCTTTCAGATCTATTGACATAAACCAGTCCCCTTGGCGCACTTGCGCGAGGATTTTACTGGTCGTAAGCATTCTGAACTGGCGCTTCACAAGTGCTCTGTTCAGCTGTCGCAGATCTAGAATGGTGAGATCCCCCATCTTTTTTACCAAAAAATATCTGCTGTATAGGCCCCCTTCGCTCTGAGCCTGAGATAAAGGTTCTATAGCCCCTTTGCTCAGTAGTTTCGCTATCTCGGCTTGAAGTAGATGAGATACTTCGTTTTTCACCGTAGTTTCGACGCGCGCCGTATAGCGGCGGGGACGTCGAGCGAACTGTAGCGAATAGCCTCTTTTTATAGTGTTCAGCACCCATTCTGATACCCCGGGGAGCTTTGACCACGCATCTGCGTGAATAGCTAGGGGGTAGAATGAAATCCGGGCTCTGGCCGCGGCAAGGCAGCGGCTCGGGAGCCCTGGTGTACTGAGAACACAACACTGTGTTTACAGCATTCGAGGCGGGGGGCGCGCTGATCACAGCGGGCAGCCTGGCCGCGCTCAGCTTCTCTATGGCGGGTTGCGCAGAGAAAGCGAGCGGGGCGAATCCCATGGGATTCGGCGTGTCTGTGAGAGAATGTGGGCGCGGGACTGCGGGCACATTTACTGCACTGAAAACACTGTCGGTTAGTGCCGACTGAATGTGTGTTGGTTTCGTTTTTAAAGAAACCAAGGGACACGCAGCGTGTAGTGTAAGCGGGCACTGTGACATGGGCGCGTTCACTGCATTTTTTGCACATTTCTTACAACACTCATAACACCATCGGCCATGGCCGGAATACCTTTAAGTGGGCACATCCACTACATTTAATGCACAATCGAGGCTTTGGGTTTCGCCACTGAGCCACAGGGGAAACAACATAAGCTTAAATTAGCTCAAGCAGATAAGAGAGCGTCATCACAGTTTTGTGTGTGTCGGCGTTTGTTTGCAGGCGTGCGTGTTATACAACAGACTCATTGCTGCAATATTGACATTTTCAGCCGCTTAAACTAGGAGCTGAGAAATGGAGATTGGTCCGGCCTCGCCGGGACTAAAACACACTCTTTCCTCATTTCGCCGGTGACGCATGCCCACGGTTGGTTGCGCGGGCGCCTCCCAGTCGAGGCCGATGCTGTCCACGGCTTGAGAGAGCAGACGCATCAGCTCAGCCTCAATGCCGGCTCTTTTCCCAGAGGGCTGGCGGGAAACGTTAGCGGAGGGGAGGTCCACAGAGCTCGCCCAATCCTCGCTATCGGACGCCATAAGAGAACATGCCTCGGTAGGTTCGTCGAGCTCGGGGGCGGACGCGGCGGCAGACGGCGGCCGTTTTCCATCAGTGAGAGACTCGAGCGAAGCCGGCGAAGCTGGCGGGCGAACCGGCGAGCTTTGGCGGGCTGGAGAGAGCTCGGGAGCGCGCTGAACGCGGCGCTTCTTGCGTCGCGGCACCACAGCGGGCTGGAATGCAGGCTCGGAGAATGATGCCAGGCGAGTCCTCAGAGTCACCATAGGCAATACCTCGCAATGAGGGCATCCGCCGTCAGCGAGCGCGATAGCCACGTGATCCTCACCCAGGCAGGACACGCAGATGACACGGCGGTCCTCGTCGCTGAGTTGGGCACGGCACGAGCCGCAGGAAGGCATCTTGAAAAAGACGCAGCTCTTTTAGAGTTTAGGGAGAAGGGTGAGTTGCGTTACGTAAGCAAACAAACACTCTCAGCAGAGTAAAGGATATAGACGCCGGAAAGCGCAGCAGGTACGGCGGCTGAAGGCGGCAAGGCCAGCGACTCCAGGCTCAAGGGCTCGTCCCGCTGAAGGCTTGCGTCGACGGCGCGGCTTCTCACTCCGGATCCAGCGATGCGTGAGCTTCACTGAAGAGATGAAAATCAGTTTGTACCAGCCTATCGAGCTTATTTATAGGGCGAGACCACGCCCTTTCTGGCGGGACGTGACGATATGGGCGCGAAGTGCCCCCATTGGTCATGACGTCACGCAGAGCCTCTCTCGATAGGCTGCTGCTTTTGCCGCAGGGCAGCCAATAGGCGCGCGAGCTGTCTCGCCTATGTCTGCTTGCTGCCGCAAAGCGTTTTACATTAATACAAAATTAAGGATAATTTTTTGGCTTCAATATCTCGTGGAAAAGAGGTTTTCCCCATAGCGTAAGATATTACGCAGTACGAGAGATACTCTCATAAGAGAACTGTAATTTAGAGCATTCTTCTTGTAAATAAATTAATAGATCCAATACAATGCATATCTAACATACACACAAATGAAGGGCTGATCCTGTACAACATTCTCATCAAACACAAAAATATAAAACATAAAAATAAGCATAATTTACATAGAAAATATGGTACTTTTTGAAGTAAATAAATTAAAAAATACCCCCAAAATAAAAAAAACACCATAAATGGATAGACAAAACTTTATCGAAGACAGTGATATAACATTTATAATAAATAAAAATTAGGATCACACCTGAGTCCTCTGTGCCCACATTTGTCCACAATTACAGGATTAAGGTTTGAGGGCTATACAAATCTTAAACTGTCTCCGCTTCTGCTTCTCGTGCGCTCCCACGATACCTACTCCGGGTCGGTGTGTGTTCTGCGCACGGTGGCACGGCGCGACTGGGGCTCAGTCTCATCTCCACTTTGCAGTATACCCTTACTCCGTAGATCCGAATCTGCTTCTTCGAGTGTACTGTAGGTCACTGCATTTCCATCAATAAAGACTCTCAGTTTTGACGGATATGTTATATGGGATTTAACGTTTTTCTCTTTCAAAACTTTCCTCAGCTGAAAGTATCGGCTTCGTTTTTTTTGTATTTTACTTGGAAAGTCTTGAGAGAAGTAGATGCGGTTCTCCCCAATCCGTATCTCTTTTTTTGACCAAGCCGCTTGTAAAACCCGTTGCCTTATATTCCATTGCATGAAACGAACCACCATAGACCTGGGCGCTGCATCCCGAGCAGGTCTCTGTGCCAATGAACGATGCGCTGCGACAATTTGGATCATGTCGGTTGGAGTATCCAGCTTTTCTGTGAGTAGCGTTGTAACAAAGCCAATTATATCATTTGCTTCTAGGCCTTCTTGGATTCCATATATGCGAATATTATTTTGTCTTGATTTGTTTTCCAAATATTCTATTTTTTCAGACATTTCCTTTTGCTCTTTCACCAACTTTTTCAACAGTACTGTGATTGCGTCTTCCCGTTCTTCCAGATTATTTATTCTTTGCTCAGCTTCTTTAACATTTTCCTGGGCCTCGCGCAGATCGGAGCGTATACCTTTCAATTCTTCTCTCATTTGAATCTTTTCGGTCGTCATTTTGCCCACGTCTGCACGGATCCCTCCGATTTGTTTGGAGCAACTCAGTGAGCATTGATTTAAGATTTTTCTCTTTTTTGAGAAGTCTTTGTTTTACGGACAAGCTTCTGTGTAGTTGTGCCAGAGCGCAGATTCATTAGATGATCTTCTTGCAAATTGTTCCTCAGCAATTTTCACGAGGTAATTTAGGGCATTTTTAGAAGGAATTATTTTCACACACTCAGAGCAACATGAGAGCGCGCGTGCATGCCCACCGGAAGTACCGCAAGTGCCGATTGGAAAAACTCAATTGGAGTTTTTATTTAAAAAAAAGGTACAGACACACAAGGACCGATCTGATCACAGAACTCCTTCTAGAAATGGGAAAAAACTGGGGCCCCTGTCAGACACCACATCTTTGGGAAGATCATGAACATGAACCATGTACATAGGACAATATGGGACCACAGGACAGTAAAGATGGACAGAGGGCGCAGCAATCTCTCGGCAGCGCCTTGTCCCCCGGACAGGCGAAGAGACGAGACAGAGCATCCGGCTTAATATTCTTAGACCTAGGCATGTACGATAAAGGGTGAAACGAACCGACAAAAGAAGAGAGCCCATCTGGCCTGTCGAGAGTTCAACCTCTTGGCCGAACAGATGTACCCAATATTCTTATGATCCGTTCAGACCAAGAAGGGCTTCGCCACCCCCTTCAGCTAGTGTTGCCACTTACCCAATGCCAGCCCAACCATGAGCAGCTCCTGGTTACCGATATCATAATTCTGTTCTGCCAGGCTCAGGCGGTGGGAAAGTGTGCACATGGGTGCACCCGCCCATCCTGAGAGGATCGCTGAGAGATACGATAACCCCGACCTCAGAAGCGTCATCCTCAACAATGAACTGCAGACCAGGGTCTGGAACAGATAAGACAGATGTATATGTGAAACATGACTTAAGTTGTTGTGATGTCCCCTGTGCCTGGTCCGACCCTATGAAAGGGACTCAGGTGGAGGTTAGAGCAGTTAAGAGGGCATCAGTCTGACTATAGTTTCTGATGAAATGTAAATAAAAATTGGCAAACCTCAGGAACCGCTGCAATGCTCTATGAGAGTTGGGGACTGACCACTCTAAGAGAGCCCTTACTATAGCAGGATCTACCCTACCTGAAGATCTGTGTGGAGGAATGGGCCAAAATCCCTCCTGGAGTGTGTGCAAACCTGGTGAAAACCTACAGGAAACGTTTGACCTCTGTAATTGCAAACAAAGGCGACTGTACCAAATATTAACATTGGTTTTCTCAGGTGTTCAAATACTTATTTGCAGCTGTATCTTACAAATAACTAGTTAAAAAATCATACATTGTGATTTCTGGATTTTTTATTTTAGATTATGTCTCTCACAGTGGACATGCACCTACGATGACAATTTCAGACCCCTCCATGATTTCTAAGTGGGAGAACTTGCAAAATAGCAGGGTGTTCAAATACTTATTTTCCTCACTGTATATATATATATGTAAGCAAAGTTAACCTCAGTTAAAAAAGTAACTGTTCCCTTTCAAAAGGCTTCGATGATTCGATGACGCTTTTGATGAACGATGTTTCCTAGGCGCCTATTTTATACTTCTGAGTCGCACTATAGCGTTATAGGCTGTCGCCAGTCAAATTTGATTGCCGTGAGCTTTTCAGACACCGGTTCACCTGGAGGGTGTTCCCCATAGTGTCATTGATGCAGTGTATCATTCCCTTTTCTCAGGGATCAGAGGTTACAGTCGTAACCTAGACGTTTTTTATTACAACACAGTATGATGTTTTGACATTTCTCTGAATTTTGTACTTACAAGATGAAAAAGATACACTGTTAAATGTTGTATTAAAAACATACTCAAGTACATATTTAATACATGATGTATTAAATATGTATGTGTACAGAATGTGTACAGGATGATATACAGAAACATACGTGCACATGCAACATGCACTCTCTTCACCTCTGTTAAAAAAGATAAGAAAATTAGAAGTTGTGCAAAATATCGTAAGCCAGGACAACTAGGACAAGTGACTTGCAGCTTTCCCAAAAAACAATTAAATAAACAGATTTTTACATGAATGAGCACAAATTAGACTCCTGAAATGGACACTTTAATAGCATTTTCCTACCAAGACTGACCAAATCTCCTTTCTATAGGCCTGATTCAAAAATCTCTATAACAGAAGTGAAATGAGATTTAACTATACTTACAACTCTATTCTTTGCTTGTCTCTGCACTCATATTTCAGTTTTTCTTCTATAGCAGCTGGTCTGAAAAACAACAAATATTATATTTAAAAAGAGAGAGAGATTTATTTATATTTATAAATAAGGCATGGCGCCAGCATGTGTATTACACTTTTTGGCATGATACCGGGTTGCGTGGCCACATGGAGAAGGGCCGTGTGTAACATCAAAGTCCTTTTAGGCAAGTCATGCCCATAGACAGTATAAGAAGTGGACAGAGCCATCTCATTGGAACTCAGTTGAGACAGTTGAAGCCCATTTTTAACGATTTTTTAGCACTTCCGTTCCTGACGCGCAGACTCAAACCGACTCAAACTAAACTTGATGACGTGAGCAACCTGTCTGACAGATGTAATCTTCTAGTAGCTGTGCGTGAAAACTGCCAACGTTAATCTTGCAGAGACGGCGAGCTTGAGCAAAGAGTTTTTTGGCGTGAGTGAGCAGGAGTAAGTAATTTGTATAGTATTTATTTTAAAATGTAACGCCAGTACACCATGTTAAGTTAATGCATTGATTGCCTGCGAGCTTCTCCTCCTGTCTGTACGGTAATTTCTGTACTGTGTGACAGAGGGTCGAGTGGTTATGACGCAATCGTTAGCCTATTTTTACAAAAACTGTTTCTACGGGGCCATAATGTAACATAGAAGGTAATGGAGCCCTTTATACATTGTCGTGTGTCTTTAGAAATAAATAATGGACAAATGGAGTCTTTAAACGCCTCAGATGTAAAGTTATTCGCTGTCAAAGTGACGCCAAAATGAATGGGAGTCAATGGGAATGCTAACGCAAGTGAAGTTCTGCTACAAGATGGCGGCACGCGGCCGGCTTCAACTTCCGGTCGATGGATTACCCCCTTGGTCATGCCACTCGGCCGCCACCTTGGCAACGCCTCCGGGCAGCTATTTCGGACTAACAAGACCAGGCTCCTATCTAAATGAATGGGCAGAGAGTCAGAACTGCACTTTCACTGGTTATCGGGACATAAAAACTGCATGTATAGAAACAGAAGTAAAATATGATAAAAATTGCTGAAAAAGTTTGATGACTTTGCCCAAAAATAAGGTTTAAACCGCCTTTTTCCCCACAGGTTATACTTTACTACGCATGCGCAAGGGTTCTCGTCTCCGCGGTCGCAAACATCAACTGTGCGCATGCGTCAGTGGAACCAGACGATAGGCTTAAATGTTTCCCGGCTTGACTGTTAAAAGCAGACGATTGGCTTTCCAGCGGGAGGGGCGGGACATGTGCATACAACCGCCATATTTGCCGTTACGGGTTTTCACTATATAGTTGTATTGAGGATTGAGGAAGTGGCATGTCTCATATAAACTGTCTCTGGTAACATCCAGCAGCTCCATGATGTCATTATGGAGGAGTGGAGGATCCCAGCCAGGGCCGAGCACAGGCCTTATATGAGGGGCATGTGTTGAGACTGAAACAGGGCACCCTTAATATAATCACTTATATTAAGATTATTTAGTAAGCCTACATAAAAGGAAGAAATGGTCACATCTTCATGACAAATTCAATAACACAAAATAATAGTCTCAAAAGCTTTAGATTTATTCACTATTAATAACAACCAAACTAATAATAATATAGATAATATAAATATACAGGGTTTCAGGGCTTCTTTAGGCCTAAAGGACTTTAGCCCCCCCCAAAAAAACATGTTTTACTACATATATAGATGTAGTGAAGACGAGCAGCGTGTATAGAATACTAGATTAAAAAAAAAAACAGCTAAATCGTGAATACGTGAACAGCCTTGAATTAACCATAATTTAATATTATTACCATGACATGATTAAATGTTAATAAGTTAAGCGTATCAGCATTCATAAATCAAAGAGGGAATTTCTTAGAAATATATTACCTAGGTGACGAGGATCACTCAGTCGCTTTGTGTAAGTTCCAGTATGAAACAGCGCGGGGGTGCACCTGTGCTTATGATTTTCCGATGGTAAAACAAATTATATGTTGTTGTATTACTTATCAATATATTGTTAACATCTTACAAAAGTCAAACTCAAATGCAGATACGGGGGTTTCTGACCAGCAAATGTGGATTTTGTCAATCATTAAAACGGCGCCGGCGACATCACATTACATTTTCATCACCAGGTTACAAACTAGTATGGGAGCTCAGTTTTTCCTGTTGTATAATACATTTGACCAAAATCTCATTTTATAGAAAGATTAAATGCTACTGTATGCACAGGCTATTTAAGTGTATAGGCTATTGGCTATGACTAGATGGCAAATGCTAGACCTCTCTCTCAGGTCCCACATGTCTCAGTCAGACATCAAATAAATAAAATATGAGGCTTTATAGAAATAGTGTTTAGTACTTATTCAAACAACAAGATCTTTGTTTACCCTTGCAAAACTTCAGTTCATTCAAGATAGAGGGGGCGGAGTTATCAGGTTTACTGACAGAGGACAGTAAATACAGTATATACTCCTATACAAGCAGCACATTGACTACTCTAAAATATATCTAACCGTTTCATTTCTATTGTATTGTCCCTTGAGAAGATATACTAAAATGTTTGCTGAAATGTGAAGGGGTGTACTCACTTTTGTGAGATACTGTATATCTGTTAAGTCTGGAAGATCAGAAGATGTCACAGGAGCTTTTGGAGTTGGTGAGAGGTGAAATCTGTTTCTCCTCAATGTACCTCTGGGTGTTTCTACGAGGTAAGATCTGCATGGGTGTGCCAGCAGTTGGTCTGAGCTGTCGACACAACAGTACCCCTTTCCTTACAGTCTTTGACCCATACTTGGTCACCTGGTCACCAAACTGACTGTTTAGCTCTCTCCCTGGATTTTGTTACGCCAAGATGTCCCTCATGCAGTTTCCTCAGTATCTCAGCTCAGAGTGACGTTGGAATTACAATCCTGATTCAGAGTCAGCATACAGATTGACGTCTTCTTTGGAAAGGCCTTCTGCCACACTGCTTACGGGCTTAATTTCCTATGGGGACAGGAGGAACATCTGTCCCCCCCCCCCCCTTTAATGGCATTTGGAATGTGAACACACATTACAATTGACCTTATTCAGACCAGCGCCATTACAACTGAGGGCATGATTTGAGCAGGTACAGTAGTCTTAAAAAATAGTCACACTTTTGCTCTTCGGTCAAAAATGACCAACCATAGAAAATTAATGGGAAATCGACAAAAACACAAAAAATTCTCCACAAATCGGCCACGATTCAGAAAAAAAAAGTGCTCCGCAATGAAGGGGAGAAACTTTCAACAGTGAAAAACAGACCCACCCACCCACTCACTCTCACAAACACACACACAAACTGGTAGGGCTATTACCATATGGCATAATTGAGTCAGAAGACTGAAATAAGAGGTTGAAATGAGATCAGATCCAGATGGATTAAGCTGTAATTATAATAATATAAATAATAATGAAAATAATTAATAATTTGAATAATTAGAATTTGAATAAATAAAAAAAATTAAAAAAAATATATATCCTATATACACATATATATAATTAATATAATTATTATTAATAAAAATAATAATATATAAATAAGCTGTGATAAAGCATTCCTGTTTATTTTTATTTTATTTTTTTATTTGAATGTTACCTGTAACAAAATGCTTTCTATTCAGGTCGTTTGACTATATAATAATAATGCAAAAACGTGTACACTTCACATCAAAATGTATTTTTATTTTTTTATAAACCTTGAAAAAAAAAGTATTATTTGAGAATAAAAAAAAAAAAATGCATTCAAGTCCACATCTTAAGAGTAAGTAATTTAGTCCAAAAACAACTAGAGAATTCACAATCCTCTCCATAGAGAGCTATACAGGGATCTAGTGGTAACACCATGACATTACATGTTTTATTTTATTTTCTATCAACTGATGGCGCCGTACTACACTGATTTCAAAAGGCCCAGTCTCTATATTAATCTGAAATACTGCATTAAATGAAAAAAATATAGTAAAAAAAAAAATTAACCATAATTATTGCATAAATATTAATAAGTACCATCAAATCCTTTCAAAATTCAAAATATAAATATATTATTGAACAAAAATAAATTCCATTGGTTTTACTGGGGTGGAGGAAGTTTCATTTTTAGGTGTCACTTCTGACCGGGAAGAAAACCATGAAGAAAACAAGTGCTACACCAAAATGAGGAGCACCTGAGGGTTAAGTAGGTTGTATTCGTATTAAGAATGTCTACGACAAACCTTATTCAACTTCTGTATATTTCCTGTTAGTCAGGAATGGCACAGGCAAATAGGACATTTATTATGGGTTTATTATGATTTTCTCAAGTATTAGCGATCTATTAAAGATCCCTATTAAACAATAAAGAAAGTAAGACATCTTTTTATTATACATAGATGGTTTAGTTGCCTATTATTCTTTTTGGCAGAACGTATCATTATAATCAACTTAACGTTAATTATTTCCTGGATTTTGTAAGTTATCACCATAGTAGTCCATAAATGCAGGAAATGGGATTCAAATATTAAACATTTCACCCCATTTTGTGTGTGTACATTCGAGAAAAGCGAAATCAACCGCTGCTATTGCCAAACAATCTGTTTCTGTGGCAACCGCTCTGGCGGCGCGTCATAATGTTTGATTACGTCATAGACAGCACAGATTTTAAAGACTCAGTCTCACGCTCAGTCTCTCTAGTTCAGCGAAATTCCCGTGCAGAAGCGATTTTGAGCGAAATATCTATTGCATTATAGCAGAAAACTGTAGTAATACTACATCATTCTATACAGACAGAGTCTATACTCAGCGTAGGCTATACTCACAGTTTATAGACTCAAACTGTACAGAGTCAGGCACAAGTGTGCTTCGCATACAGTTTGACAACTGTACATCTTTGATTTGTCAGCATTAGATAACAGCATTGAACAATGTCTACAAACTTCAGAGAGTTGTGTCTGGAGATATACGTCGATGGCGAGTTCTACTGCTCTGAAAGTTGCTGGGTACCAGAAGAGGAAGATGCGCAGGTGGAGTTTACGGTCAGCGAGGCCATCTACGACCTTTTCGGTGGCTCTGCAGTGATCAATGCGCAGCTGGAGGTTGATACACCCGAGGACATGTCAGTCAGTTACAGCGTTTTAGAGGGGAACGTTGTGGAAGTTGACCTTGATGTGAACAACTCAACCTCAGCTGGTGTAGAGAGAGATGAGCAGCTGGAGAATAACGTCAAAAACGTCTTCTCAGTGTTGTTGTCACCAACAGAAGTGTCAGGGAGCAGCAGTGGGATCGATGCTTCTCCTGAAACCCCTGAGAACAGCCCAACAGGTGAATGTTAAACATGCACAGGTCAACATGCAACACTGTTAAATGTTTTTATGAGTGGGGGAAGTAGGGGAGCTTTTCACAGGATTGTAAATGCAAAAAAGGGGGGGAAAAGAAAAGTGTATTACCTTTTAGCATTTAGTAATTGATTTGCAATATAATTGATTTGCAACTGGGCTATTTAAAAAAGAAAAGAAAAAAAAAGAAGCACGATTTCGAGGCGAATCTGGCCGAGCATGTCTCATCACCTACACCCAAATTTGCGAAATTAGTTGATCAAATTTACTAAATGAGCCTACAATAGAATAATAAGCATTTTTAATGAACATAGGGGTCCAAGTTCAATAAAAATGATCACAAAGCTAAATGTTTAGTGAAATTTGAAAATATTTAAGAGATCGATTTAGTTTTATGCATGTCTCATATCCATATATTTTGTTATAATGTCACAAGTTATAATCTCAATGTTTACTGGGTTTTACCTATGGGTTTTACACAATTCATTTGTAGTGTGCTTTTGGTGAAGTATACTAAAATTAACAAGCATCATCACGTGTGCCTCTCCGCTGATTCCTGGTCGTTAAAAAAAAAAAAAAAAAAAATAGTACAACGGCGAGCACCTCAAGTATAAATTCACAATGAGAATGGAAACAGAAATATCTTTCAAGTCAGAAAAGACATTTATAGTCACTCCTGTAAATTACTTAACTAGGCTATGTGTGTACAGAACAAATGAGATACAAACGGAAATGTCTTTCAAGGTGGACTAATTATTAATTTTTGATCTGTGGTTAGTGATGTTTCTTATAACATATTATTTGTTTTCTTCTTTTTTCAGAAAGTAGTAAGATTAAAAAATGTTGGGCTTTTATCCAAAAACTTTTTGGGAATGATCCGGCTGTTCCAGAGCCCTTGTGTGTCCCAGATGCAAGCGATCCTGAGCCGGAACCGGAATTGGATCTGGTCGATCCGAAAGAATCGTGTGTCCCGGTTCCAGACGTTTCTGCGATGGAACTGGAACTGAGCCAGAACTGGAGACGGACCTGGAGCCAGAACTGGATCTGGAATCCGATTGATTCAGATGAATCGTGTGTCCCAGTTCCAAGCCTTTCTGCGATGGAAGCGGAATTGGATCTGGTCGATCCCAAAGAATCGTGTGTCCCGGTTCCAGACGTTTCTGCGATGGAAGCGGAATTGGATCTGGTCGATCCCAAAGAATCGTGTGTCCCGGTTCCAGACGTTTCTGCGATGGAAGCTGAATTGGTTCTGGTCGATCCCAAAGAATCATGTGTCCCGGTTCCAAGCGTTTCTGCGATGGAAGTTGAATTGGATCTGGTCGATCCCAAAGAATCGTGTGTCCCGGTTCCAGACGTTTCTGAGATGGAAGCTGAATTGGTTCTGGTCGATACCAAAGAATCATGTGTCCCGGTTCCAAGCGTTTCTGCAATGGAAGTTGAATTGGATCTGGTCGATCCCAAAGAATCGTGTGTCCCGGTTCCAGACGTTTCTGAGATGGAAGCTGAATTGGATCTGGTCGATCCCAAAGAATCGTGTGTCCCGGTTCCAGACGTTTCTGCGATGGAAGCGGAATTGGATCTGGTCGATCCCAAAGAATCGTGTGTCCCGGTTCCAGACGTTTCTGCGATGGAAGCTGAATTGGTTCTGGTCGATCCCAAAGAATCATGTGTCCCGGTTCCAAGCGTTTCTGCAATGGAAGTTGAATTGGATCTGGTCGATCCCAAAGAATCGTGTGTCCCGGTTCCAGACGTTTCTGAGATGGAAGCTGAATTGGATCTGGTGGATTCAGATGAATTGTGTGTTCCAGGTCCAAGCATTCCTTATGCATGCACTTACGAGCAGGAACTAGTTCAACAAGAAACATGTTTCCCATTGGAGGAGCGTGTGAAGGCTTGTACACTGCATCAGAAACCTGTCACTATGGTCTGGAACAACATCTTCATTGGAAATGAGTAAGTCTACAACCCATTTAGACTAATATAAACCATGTGATTAATAATGTAATGCAGGAGTAGGAACAGGAATCAAACACAATTAGATTTCTACATTATAAATCCTCTTAGTGAAAGACTAATCTTGGCTGTTGTGTTCTTGTGCAGAGAGATAGCAAGGGACCGAAGGAGACTGAAGGAGCTGGGTATCACTCACATCCTCAATGCTGCTGCCGTGAAGAAGAACCTGAGGGTCTTGTTTGGAGTCCCATTGGAGAAAGACCTGAAGGGAACCGTTCATACAGGGGCGAGATACTACAGAGGCATGAACATCACTTATCGTGGCTTGCCTACAACGCGCGGTTTGAACATCAGCAAATACTTCTTGCCAGCTGCCAAATTCATCCACAAGGCCCAGAAAAACCCAGAAAGTAAGATCTTTTATCAAGTGTTCTGGAGTGACAAACTGTTTGGGACTTTTTCTGACTGTCTTTCTGTTTTTATTTCCACAGATAAGGTGTTGATTCACTGCACTGAGGGTGTCAGTTACGCCCCTACTCTTTTTGTGGCGTACCTCATGATCCACCATTACAGTACAGTGGAGGATGCCATTGATTATCTCATAAAGGTGAGATACATCAAGCCTGACATAGACTTCCTGAAGCAGCTGGCAATCCTGAATGAGGAACTTCTACACAAGCAGGCAGACAAAATACTGGGGGAAAAAAGCGGCATAGTACAGATTAATAAGTATACACATAATAAGGAAGAATACGCAATTCATAGACATCGCACATATTAAAAAAGTGCACAAATAAAAGAACAGATACGATTTGTAAAAAAGTGCAATAACTTTCTTTGTCCGGTTCCCAAAACACTCTTTGACAGTGCAGGGCAATAACATGATGATTACGTCCTCATCGATAAACAGCTAACATCACCTGATAACAGTTTCTCTTGGCTTTTCTTTTTGCCACTACAAATATGCTTTATAAACACACAATTACAACAGCCAGAGAATAATATTAAAGAGTCAAGGGTCAAGAGCCCAACTAAAGCAAACACTGACCACCATCATGGAGACTTAAAATAGAACTATTATTTTCTGGAAGTATAATATAAACTGGAAATTAAATAAAGTAAATTGGTTAGTAATAGGTGAGGCTGGTAATGGTGTTTGTGGAGTTGTTTAATCCTCCTCTGCTGAGATCGTGAGAGATTAAATGTCTTCTTTTATCTTCAGTTTATTTCATCTAAGGCTGTGGCTGGAAGTCAGTTGTAGTTCTTGTTGTTTCTCTTTCATTCATTGGCTGCGTTTACACTTGGCATAAACATGCGACCTGTGTCTGGATGTTGTCCGCATACACACTGAAAACGCAAGTGTAAACGCGTTTCTGATCAGAATGTTATCCGATCAGCGTGTTCAGGTTCGGAGGTACTCGAGGACGCATTGGGATGAGATCTCAGTGTAATGTAAACGCAATCCAGCCATCGTGTGTGTGTGTGTGTGTGTGTGTGTGCGTGCGCATTCACAGGTGGATGTCATATAAATCCCCGCCCAGTCTCCCCACGTGGCTGTCAGAAAATAAAGGCCAGATGCAGTTTGGACAAGAAATTAAACTCATTTGAACCTTACAAAAAAAGTCAATATTTAAAACAGTTTATTTAGAATGATACATGATACGGTGTGTGTGTCATTTTTAATTTTTAATTGTGCAACATTATCTAGCTATCTATAGCTGTGATCAGTCATGAGATGAAGAGCGTGCGCTGCTTTGTCAGAGGAATAATGGGAATACACTTTCTATTTTTTTATGTTTTAAATGTTGAATGTTTTTTATTGTTTTAGCATGTTTATTAATCTCCCATTTCTGTTAATATAGTCATTGCACACTATAACCTTAAAACCTGATGATCGATGATGTGACTTGTTTTTTGGACAAATTTACCATTTGTTTAAAATGATCAACCCAGTTATTTTTGTATGATCAGCTCTGGAAATATTCCTTCATTCAAAAAACGTAATTTGATCTACGACTGGAGATTGCATAGGAAAGTAAAGTGAGTGAGTGAAAGCAATCGGCATGTGTAAACCCTTACAAAAGCTCACTGAGATAAATCAAATTGATTCCTAATCCTTGATTTTCTTCTTTCACATTTATTTATAAACTTAAATTTTTTAATTTTACAAACGTGTGAACATATCTCCAATGCTACTCTTTATAAAAAACAATCAGATTGCTTTGATATCGCTACTTGTATCCAACTTTCCGAACTTCTGCTACTAGCCTTAGCCCGCTAGCACTGCACGCGTTGTCTCTCGCCTATCGATCGTCTTACTTACACTCGTATCACTAAAAGCTATAATTCGCCATTATAGCACATCTGCTATAATGGCGAATACTATATATCGGATGTGTGTCTAACGTTACCTCTGAGTGTAGATGAGGACACCTTTGAGCTGCATTCGGTGCAGTTAGAGCTGGAGTCCGTGGAGAAGCAGATCCGTGATCTACTAGAGAGACAGGCCGAGCTGCGAGATCGGCGATCCGCGCCTGAAACATCACGCGTCGATGCTCACAAGTCAGTGGTTAGTAACTTTTTGACTCCGACTGCGTCTACTCCGTGTGTTTCTCTGCACAGGTCCTGAGCAACCAGGACGCGATCATCCCTGGCTTCATTCACTCCGGCACCGACACAACATCGTCATGTCCGCGCTACCTCGGGTAAAGGTAAGGTGCGCACTCACTGCTTTCCTGGTGCTCGTGTTCTCGATGTCGCTGCGCAGGTTCCCGAGATCCTGAACGGTGACGAGCGCGTCGGAGCTGTCGTGCTGCACGCGGGAGTGAACGACATCAGGCTGCGGCAGACGGAGGTTCTGAAGGAGGACTACGGGAGCCTGATCGGGACGGTACGGAGCACACCGCTTGAAACGACGATCGTCGTGTCTGGACCATACCTGTCAAGTATCCCGTTTTGGCCGGGAAAGTCACGTATTTTACCCTTCTTTCCCGCCGTCCTCCCGTATTAGTATTTTCCCGTAAATCTCCCGTATTTTAACCTGCGTTATTAAAAAATAATAATACCCCGGGCGGAGTAAAAAAAAACATTCCCAATCTGAGCTCTGTCACTAGCCTCGCGATAACTGCCACCTGCAGTAGCCTACTACAGACTGTAGGTGGCAGTTGTCGCGAGGTTAGCGTGTGAGGTCAGATGATGAGAGACAACGAGACAACGCGGGGGGTAAACAGACGGATGATGGACGCTACGATAGATACGATAGGAAGGCACTCCTGCCAAAAAACAAAACCCTCATGTAAATACCGCGATCAATGGTAGCGAATTTACTTTTCTGAAGAGGAGCAGGGTGGGGGACAGTCACGCGTTTTTTTAAGTTTTGTAACTGCGACTTTAGCATCTCACTGACACGGGGGAAGGAATGATGTATGTGCTCTTTGATACCAATCTTTCATTTGAAAGTCACGTGTCTAGTATCTGTAAAACCGCATTTTTCCATCTTAAAAATATATCTAAATTACGTCATATGCTCTCACTGACAAATGCGGAACAATTAGTTCATGCATTCATGACATCAAGGCTAGATTATTGTAATGCTCTATTGGGTGGTTGCCCTGCACGCTTAATAAACAAACTACAGCTAGTTCAAAACGCAGCCGCTAGAGTTCTTACCAGAACCAGGAAGTATGACCATATTAGCCCGGTTCTGTCAACACTGCATTGGCTGCCTATTAAACATCGTATACATTTTAAAATATTGCTGATTACTTACAAAGCACTAAATGGTTTAGCTCCCCAGTACTTGAGCGAGCTCTTAACGCATTATAGTCCTTCACGTCTATTGCGATCTCAAAATTCTGGCCAGTTGATAATACCTAGAATATCAAAATCGACTGCTGGCGGTAGATCCTTTTCCTATTTAGCACCAAAACTTTGGAACAATCTTCCTAACACAGTCCGGGAAGCAGATACAGTCTGTCAGTTTAAATCTAGACTAAAAACACATCTCTTTGGCTTAGCATACACATAACACATTATAGATTTCTATAATTCAATGTTAGGCTGCATAGTTTAGATCAGCCGGAACCGGGAACACTTCCCATAATTCCTGATGTACTTTGTACATCATAAGAAGGATGGCGTCTACGCTAATATTAGTCTCTCTGCTTATCCCGAGGTTTACCGCGAACCGCCGGATCCAGGCCATATCCAGATCTGAGGAAGGACCATCACATGGACACGACGACAACGCATCCCTGATGAGCCGGCCCCATCAACACTGTGAAGGCCCATGGACACCTCAACACAGTCATCTCCTCACCGGCCGGATGACCCAACCCAACCAGATGAACTGGATAAATATCGTGAAAGTTCTGATCACATCTGACTCCTGACATTATGCTGCCTAACTCATAATCATACACTGTTCGTTCATTGGCCAAAGGAGGACTGGCCCCCTGACTGAGCCTGGGTTCTCCCAAGGTTTTTTTCTCCATTCTGTCACCTGATGGAGTTTTGGTTCCTTGCCACTGTTGCCTTTTTCGCCTCTCTTCGCTTTTGTCGCCATTGGCTTTTGGCTTGCTTAGTTGGGGACATTTAACATTTAATTTTGAATTTAACAATACTATTACAACATTGTTTTCCTGTTATCTCTGTAAAGCTGCTTTGAAACAATTTGTATTGTAAAAAGCGCTATATAAATAAAGGTGACTTGACTTGACTTGACTATGTCAGCACGAGAAATCCCCCAACCACAAGCGCGGGCTAGAGGCACAAAAACATCAGAAAGGGTGTTTAGCATGGTACGAAAGATTGTTACAGAGAATAGGATGACGTTAGACAACAGAACTGTTTGCGCTCTACTCTCATGTGAAATTAACCACTCTGGCCCAGCCCACAAATACATACCTTCCAAAACAGTCTTAAATAATGCAAAGTCTGCAATAAATTTGTACAATAACTCACTAAAAGAGTAAAGAAAAGTTATGTGAAATGAAAAGAAAAACTGCAAAAAGAAAAGCAATATGAAATGAAAAGAATGTGTGGAACTAAAATAAAATGTAAATAAAGACAAGCAATGTTAAATGAACAGAAAATATGCAAATAAGACTTTAAATAAATGCTCTTCATATATAGGCCTACCCTTTTGTGTTTTCATTTAGGCTATAACACTGTCTTAAAATGTAAGGGATATGGGAAAATTTTCATTTATCTGTGAACTATTCCTTTGCTTTGGCTGAAAAGTTTACATCAATTTAATTAAGATCATTCATTTTTATTTTTTGATTGGGTGACCCTTAATGGGGTGGTGGGACTGCTCGTGGTGGGCGCCGGAATATTTCCCTTATTTTCAAATCCAAAACTTGACAGGTATGGTCTGGACCGCTTCCCACGTACCGACTAGGACATGAAAGGTTCAGTAGATTATTTGCTCTAAATGAATGGTTAATGTCATGGTGTAATGAACAGAGACTGCTCTTTGTAAATAATTGGAATCTGTTCTGGGAGCGACCTAGGCTCTTCCGTGCTGATGGCTGATTTCCTAAAAGAGTTTGCAGACTTTCTCTCAGATCTATTGGTCAATGTCGATAAAGCAATAATTGTTGGAGATTTTAACATACACGTAGATAACACAAATGATGCGTTTACATATTATTAAACTCCTTTGGGGTCAAGCAAAACATCAATAGTCCCAGTCATCGTCTAAATCATACACTAGATTTAATTATATCAATCCAACTGATATAGATATTATACCGCAAAGTGATGATGTCACTGATCATTACATGGTAACTTGCATACTACGTATACCGTTAAAATCACGATCATTTTTTACAGTGTACTGCTGAAATGTGTCATGTTGCGCCACGTTATCGACCAGGCAGAACAATCCTTCCAACCACCAGGGTTTCCCATACATTCATTAATTTGTGGCGGCCCGCCACAATATCACGCTGACCACCACGGATTGATTTTCAGATTTTTAACTATTTAACATGGGTAAAATTTTATTTTATTGTAGAGCTGCGCGTAGCTTGCTCCATTCCTCCTTCTCTCACAAACTGACAACGGAGGCGCGCGCGAATAGCCCCTCCTCTTCCAGCACGATCTGAAGCTAAACATGAGCATGCTTTGGAGGACGGATTGTTGTGTTTATTCCCCCAGCGAAGATTCCAGAATCAATCTGGAGTTGCATGGTTAGTATAATGAATAAAAGCACTCAGAGCGACTAAAGCACATTTTCAGTAGTGCAGATATGTTGAAACTGGGCGGTGCTTGTTAGTTCCCAGCATGCTTTGCATATGGCTGAATTAACAGAGAATAAATGTTAAAATGAAGTGTTATTTTATGTTTTTATGAGAAAAGGGGAAGACTTGATTGCGTGTAATTGTGTTTAATGTTCAATTACATTTGATTTATTAGAACCATTTAAAATACAGTGGGTTACCATTGTGGAGAAGAGTGGGGCATTTTGTTTGGCTGTGGACTGATTTATTTATTTCAACTGTTTGGTAGAATGAGCTTGTTAATCTTAGCACTTAAGATGCTAATATGTGCTGCTGCTAGCAAATAGCTAGTATATCAATGTAATTATGTGTTGCTAAAATAAACGAAATATTAATGGATGAATGAATATAATACCTGAATATAATACCTGAAAATCACTTTGAGACTACTTAAATAGGGTCACTTAAAATGACTTAATTCCATGATGTTAAAGTTACATGAAGAAATTAAGTTTGTTTAACATGAACAAATTATGTTAGCTTAACATGAAAAATTAAGTTAGTTTAACATAAACCAATTATGTGGAACTTGTTGACGAAATAAAGTTAATTAAAGCCAACATATCCTTTTTTTGAGTGCATATCACACGTAAATGTTCACCACTTCTGAAGTGTGTGCAAAGTTTCATGAGTTTTCAAGCATGTTTAGGCCCTCTCACCATCGGTGCTCGGGCCCTAATAATGCGGTTTTCATTATAATATATTAAATAGCCTATAACCATCTTCTCCAGGGCATTTCCCCAATTTTCCTTTTTCAATAATTTTTGTTATTTCCGTTTGGGTTATGTTTTTTACTAAGCTTTCATTCTGGGTTTCAGTCACAGATTCTAGACTTAATTCATCTAAATAACTTGCAATTGTCTGCTTGTCAAAATGATTTACTTCTGATAAGTTCTGAATTATAAAGGTTTTCATAATAGTTCCTGAAACAAGATAAAATTTCCTGTCCCCCTCTCCTTGGTGTTGCATTATCCATAATTGTATTGATTACCGCTTTTTCTTTGTTCTTTTTTATTTTGGAGGCTAAAATTCGTTGAGCTTTGGAGCTATTGTCATAAAATAATTGTTTAGCAAAAGTGAAATCTTTTACCAAGTCCTCTGAATAAATAGTCTCTAATTCTTTTTTTGCATCATTCACTTCTTTTTCTATTATTTTATCCCTCACTTTTAATTCTTGCAACTTTTGTTTTTTGTTCTCTATTAACGTTTGTTTATTCTCTCTCATTTTTTTCCTCCAAGATGAGTATGCTATTATCTCTCCCCTTAGGGTTGCTTTAGCTGTTTCCCATAGTAATACAGGATTTATTTCACTGGTATCATTTATATCAAGGAATGTTTTAATAACCTCTTTTTTTCTTTAAACATTTGATCCATGAGTAGTGAATTATTAAATCTCCACACACTTATTTTTAATGCCCTATTCAAATTTAATTCAATGACTACTGAGGAATGGTCTGATACTAGAAAAGGAACAATCTCACAGGTAATCACTTTAAAGAGGTCATGCTTTAACATAAAAAAATAATCCAGTCTTGAGGATACTTTATGTGCATCAGAATAAAAGGTGAAGGTTCTGTCCTTTGGGTGGAGATAACGCCAAACATCCAACAGTCCCAATTCTAACTTTGTTTCCCTTAATAATTTAGCTGTTGGTTCTGATTTGTGTTTTATTCTACTTAAAGTATCTATCTTTTGGTTCATCACTAAATTAAAGTCCCCTCCCATTATAGTTAATCCTTTAGCCTCAGACAGTAACAGATGGAGGATTCTTTTCATGAGGGCAACTCCCTCTCCTGGTGGGTTATATACGTTAAACAGTGTTACTGGTTGACCATCTATTTCTCCCCGTAAAAAGACAAATCTCCCTTGTTTTTCCCTGATGCATTTATCTTTAGTAAATCTTAAACTATTATTAAGGAGCACCGCTACTCCTCTTTTAGCTGATGTGTATGAGGAAGAATAAATTTGTGTTCCAGCTAATTTCCCTAATTTCTCATGTTCCCCTTGACTCAGGTGTGTTTCCTGTAAAAAAAATAATGTCCCCTAATTTTTTAAGTCTCTGCATTACATTCCTTCTTTTTATTGGATTATTAAAACCATTTACATTAACTGTGACTATCTTAAGTGTTCCCATTTTTTTTCTTTCACAAGATGAAGCTTTGCTGTCTTATTAAGGTATTTAAAGCAGACAAAAATATAAAAAATTAAACATTGTAAAAGTGCCTGTAAACATCCCCGTGAACTTCCAAAGTCTGTAACCTCAACAGGGTCACCCAAAAAATTCCACATTGTTGTTAATTTGTGGAAGAAAAAAAAATCTGTTCTCAGCCACTGAATCATGGCAGAGCGGTGAGACCTATACAGTCTCACTAAAGGTGGTGGGCTGCAAAATAAGTGCTTATTCCTTCTAATATCTGCCCTCCTTTAACCCCCCCTAATCCATTATCTTCTCAATATTCTAACTTAGTTCCTAATAGACTTATCTCCTTATCTAGTTACAAGATAAGAACCCAACACATAAAAATAATCCATAATTAACCACAGGAAATCAAACCAAAAAAAAAAAAAAGTTATATTTAAGGTTCTTAAAATAAAATAAAATAAATTCCCCCTTGAAAAAAATTTAACTCTTATACTAACTAATTGTCTATTTCTTTAAAAAAAGGGGGGAGGATTTCAATTTGTAATAATTTTGTTCAAAAGCGAAGACTGATTTAGGATCCTCTCCACGAGTAAACATCTTCATCAGTTTTTTGTATCTCCATACCTTAAACCTAAAACCGTATTCTGGACAAATGTGGGCAAAATAGTTTTGATGTATTTAAAAAAAATACTTCCCTTGATCTGAGCGGTACAAGACTTGGCTACTTTTCCTAAGTTTGCCTCCTGAACACACACAATTGTTTTTGACTCAATTCTACAATGTTAAGTGGGTGAAAAAAAAAAAACTCCTTAATCGTGTATTTGGGTAAAAAATGGGCACCCATAGAAATGAATGGGAAAAACTGTAATTTAGAGCATTCTTCTTGTAAATAAATGAATAGATCCAATACAATGCATATCTAACATACACACAAATGAAGGCCTGATCCTGTACAACATTCTCATCAAACACAAAAAATATAAAACATAAAAATAAGCATAATTTACATAGAAAATATGGTACTTTTTGAAGTAAATAAATTAAAAATTACCCCCAAAATAAAATAAAAAAACACCATAAATGGATAGACAAAACTTTATCGAAGACAGTGATATAACATTTATAATAAATAAAAATTAGGATCACACCTGAGTCCTCTGTGCCCACATTTGTCCACAATTACAGGATTAAGGGCTATAAAGTGAATACGGTTTGAGGGCTACGAATCTTAAACTGTCTCCGCTTCTGCTTCTCGTGCGCTCCCACGATACCTACTCTGGGTCGGTGTGTGTTCTGCGCACGGTGGCACGGCGCGACTGGGGCTCAGTCTCATCTCCACTTTGCAGTATACCCTTACTCCGTAGATCCGAATCTGCTTCTTCGAGTGTACTGTAGGTCACTGCATTTCCATCAATAAAGACTCTCAGTTTTGACGGATATGTTATATGGGATTTAACGTTTTTCTCTTTCAAAACTTTCCTCAGCTGAAAGTATCGGCTTCGTTCTTTTTGAATTTTACTTGGAAAGTCTTGAGAGAAGTAGATGCGGTTCTCCCCGATCCGTATCTCTTTTTTTGACCAAGCCGGTTGTAAAACCCGTTGCCTTATATTCCATTGCATGAAACGAACCACCATAGACCTGGGCGCTGCATCCCGAGCAGGTCTCTGTGCCAATGAACGATGCGCTGCGACAATTTGGATCATGTCGGTTGGAGTATCCAGCTTTTCTGTGAGTAGCGTTGTAACAAAGCCAATTATATCATTTGCTTCTAGGCCTTCTTGGATTCCATATATGCGAATATTATTTTGTCTTGATTTGTTTTCCAAATATTCTATTTTTTCAGACATTTTCTTTTGCTCTCTCACTTTTTCAACAGTACTGTGGTTGCGTCTTCCCGTTCTTCCAGATTATTTATTCTTTGTTTGTATTGCAAATTCTTCTCTCATTTGAATCATTTCGGTCGTCATTTTGCCCACGTCTGCACGGATCCCTCCGATTTGTTTGGAGATGTCATCTTTGAACTCAGTGAGCATTGATTTAAGATTTTTCTCCATGTCGCTACCTGCCATTTTGCATTCGTTTGCCACGTGTCCTTTCTTTGTCTTTGTTTTACGGACAAGCTTCTGTGTAGTTGTGCCAGAGCGCATAGATTCATTAGATGATCTTCTTGCAAATTGTTCCTCAGCAATTTTCACGAGGTAATTTAGGGCATTTTTAGAAGGAATTATTTTTACACACTCAGAGCAACATGAGAGAGAGCCCACCGGAAGTACCGAAAGTGGCGATTGGAAAAACTCAATTGGAGTTTTTATTTTTTTTAAAAAGGTACAGACACACAAAAGGACTGATCTAATCACAGAACTCCTTCCAAAAATGGGAAAAAACTGGGGCCCCTGTCAGAGACCACATCTTTGGGAAGATCATGAACATGAACCATGTACATAGGACAATATGGGACCACAGGACAGTAAAGATGGACAGAGGGCGCAACAATCTCTTGGCAGCACCTTGTCCCTCGGACAGGCGAAGAGACGAGACAGAGCATCCGGCTTAATGTTCTTAGACCTAGGCATGTACGATAAAGGGTGAAACGAACCGACCAAAGAAGAGAGCCCATCTGGCCTTTCGAGAGTTCAACCTCTTGCCCGAACAGATGTACCCAATATTCTTATGATCCGGTCAGACCAAGAAGGGCTCCGCCACCCCCTTCAGCTAGTGTTGCCACTTACCCAATGCCAGCCCAACCACGAGCAGCTCCTGGTTACCGACATCATAATTCTGTTCTGCCAGGCTCGGGCGGTGGGAAAGTGTGCACATGGGTGCACCCGCCCATCCTGAGAGGAACGCTGAGAGACGATAACCTAGTGTTGTGCCGATCGACGATAGTATCGTGTATCGACGATAGTCAGAGATGTAGAGATTTTAAGGATGAACCAAACACAAATTAATCAAATTAATCTCTCATGGGATTCATTCAAATGTGATTCAGCATTCCGGATCTGAACTCCACATTCCAAAGTCACAAGACGGCTCCAAATTGTCTAGAAAACCCCCCAGAGAAGATTTTTATGGCCCCGCAGGCCCCAGAGATAAGCCTAAACAGGAAAAACGCTGTCACTATTATCCTTAAGCAAGACAAAGCTGCTCAGAAATGGTGAAACGAGGCCTGACCACCAAGGGGCCTGACCACCTTTGACCCCCCACCCCCCCACCCCCCCCTCAGCAGCACCACTGCTGAGCAGGACAGAGATGTAAAACAGACCACGCTTTCATGGAATGTGAGAGACTTACACAGACTTACACAGACTTTACATATCAAACCCATTAAAACACACACAGAACAATGCTCAGTGGACTTATAATCAAACATCATAATTCTTGTTGTTCCTACAATTCATGTTTGTATTATGCTTAGATCACATATAAATCATGTAATTTTGACATAACTGTGTGTATGAATGAAAGAGTATCGTGCTTCCAATCAAAAGAATCGTATGCCCTTAATTCAAAAGATGGCTTGATTGAAATCTGTGTAAAATGTTTTGTATGATTATAATAATCTATAATGTTTAAACTGTGGTCTCTTGTTCTCTGCCAAGTGCTGGAACCCAAGCAGATCCCAGATAACGATAAGTAGGAACTCGATCCACCCCCTAAAATGATGCCATTGTCTCATTGGTCAGAATTCTCCAAAAGAGGTTGGGCTAACTTTTAAGTTAAAGACCCGAACAAAGGAATTAGAATCAGTTCAAAAACTTCCATCCAGGGAGTTCGGTTTTGAGTTCGGTTCGGTGTTTAATTAAGTTGGTGCCTCTCTCTATCAACAGCAAGAGAGTGTTCCCGTTCATGCTTCTCTCTGAAAACAACAAAGAGCGTGTTCGCACGCTTACATCGACCAGACCAAATTAGACCAGCAGACAAATAACCCATCAAGATCGGGGTTAAAACAGCTCATTCAAGCCATCTAACTCGTCTTACTTTCATTTCTTCCTTTATTTTCTTTTTCGTTAAAGTCTCGGTTCTAAGTTAAGTTTTGCTGCAAAGTTTCGTTTAAACGTTTCGACTGCAAAGCCCTTCCAACTTCAAAGACTTTCATCCATCCGCCAACACACCACGTGATTGGCGGCCCAAGATCTCGCAGGCACGAGAAGACCGCCAGCCAAACAACGGACCCGGGAAAAACCCCTCACACGAGAAGGGAATCCCAAAGCAACGCGAACGCAAGTAGGCTACCTCCAGACTCTTAACTGAACTGGTGCATTAATGTAACATTGAATAACCTGCCTAAGAAACGATAGAAGGGTTAAATTTATGATTGATGGTTCGTTCAGGTCATGTCTTATAAGTGCACATAGAAACGTGAGATTTCACCATCTCACTCTGAAAACTCATTCTTTCTCACTCTCTTTCTTTCTGCAACTCGTATGAATGTGCGTGTGTTTGTGTTAGATATTAGTTTTATGTTTTAGGATAATCAATAAAGTCTTGTTTATATTTGAAAAAATATTTGCCTTGTGTTGTGCTTGCACATTTAATGTCTTGTACTGTCGATCTAAAGTTACCTTGCTAATACATAGTGTTTCACTATAGATTGGATATTTATATCTGTGCCAAGGTTATAATTACGGCCCGTTCAAATGAACTCTAAACGAGTCATTTGCTCGGTTCCATAGTGATTCGGTCAAGATTCATTGCAAATCGATGAATCATTCCTTTTGAGCTAAATTGGCCTTCCGGCCCCCCTTAAATACATTTTATGTATATTATTATTGATGTACATTCGTTACACCTTTCAATTCTTCTCTCATTTGAATCTTTTCGGTCGTCATTTTGCCCACGTCTGCACGGATCCCTCCGATTTGTTTGGAGCAACTCAGTGAGCATTGATTTAAGATTTTTCTCTTTTTTGAGAAGTCTTTGTTTTACGGACAAGCTTCTGTGTAGTTGTGCCAGAGCACAGATTCATTAGATGATCTTCTTGCAAATCGTTCCTCAGCAATTTTCACGAGGTAATTTAGGGCATTTTTAGAAGGAATTATTTTCACACACTCAGAGCAACATGAGAGCGCGCGTGCATGCCCACCGGAACTACCGCAAGTGCCGATTGGAAAAACTCAATTGGAGTTTTTATTTAAAAAAAAGGTACAGACACACAAGGACCGATCTGATCACAGAACTCCTTCTAGAAATGGGAAAAAACTGGGGCCCCTGTCAGACACCACATCTTTGGGAAGATCATGAACATGAACCATGTACATTGGACAATATGGGACCATAGGACAGTAAAGATGGACAGAGGGTGCACCAATCTCTCGAAGAGACGAGACAGAGCCCAAAGAAGAGAGCCCATCTGGCCTGTCGAGAGTTCAACCTCTTGGCCGAACAGATGTACCCAATATTCTTATGATCCGTTCAGACCAAGAAGGGCTCCGCCACCCCCTTCAGCTAGTGTTGCCACTTACCCAATGCCAGCCCAACCATGAGCAGCTCCTGGTTACCGACATCATAATTCTGTTCTGCCAGGTTCAGGCGGTGGGAAAATGTGCACATGGGTGCACCCGCCCATCCTGAGAGGATCGCTGAGAGACGATAACCCCGACCTCAGAAGCGTCATCCTCAACAATGAACTGCAGACCAGGGTCTGGAACAGATAAGACAGATGTATATGTGAAACAGGACTTAAGTTGTTGTGGTGTCCCCTGTGCCTGCTCCGACCCTATGAAAGGGACTCAGGTGGAGGTTAGAGCAGTTAAGAGGGCATCAGTCTGACTATAGTTTCTGATGAAATGTAAATAAAAATTGGCAAACCTCAGGAACCGCTGCAATGCTCTATGAGAGTTGGGGACTGACCACTCTAAGAGAGCCCTTACTATAGCAGGATCTACCCTACCTGAAGATCTGTGTGGAGGAGTGGGCCAAAATCCCTCCTGGAGTGTGTGCAAACCTGGTGAAAACCTACAGGAAACGTTTGACCTCTGTAATTGCAAACAAAGGCGACTGTACCAAATATTAACATTGGTTTTCTCAGGTGTTCAAATACTTATTTGCAGCTGTATCTTACAAATAACTAGTTAAAAAATCATACATTGTGATTTCTGGATTTTTTATTTTAGATTATGTCTCTCACAGTGGACATGCACCTACGATGACAATTTCAGACCCCTCCATGATTTCTAAGTGGGAGAACTTGCAAAATAGCAGGGTGTTCAAATACTTATTTTCCTCACTGTATATATATATATATATATATATGTAAGCAAAGTTAACCTCAGTTAAAAAAGTAACTGTTCCCTTTCAAAAGGCTTCGATGATTCGATGACGCTTTTGATGAACGATGTTTCCTAGGCGCCTATTTTATACTTCTGAGTCGCACTATAGCGTTATAGGCTGTCGCCAGTCAAATTTGATTGCCGTGAGCTTTTCAGACACCGGTTCACCTGGAGGGTGTTCCCCATAGTGTCATTGATGCAGTGTATCATTCCCTTTTCTCAGGGATCAGAGGTTACAGTCGTAACCTAGACGTTTTTTATTACAACACAGTATGATGTTTTGACATTTCTCTGAATTTTGTACTTACAAGATGAAAAAGATACACTGTTAAATGTTGTACTAAAAACATACTCAAGTACATATTTAATACATGATGTATTAAATATGTATGTGTACAGGATGTGTACAGGATGATATACAGAAACATACGTGCACATGCAACATGCACTCTCTTCACCTCTGTTAAAAAAGATAAGAAAATTAGAAGTTGTGCAAAATATCGTAAGCCAGGACAACTAGGACAAGTGACTTGCAGCTTTCCCAAAAAACAATTAAATAAACAGATTTTTACATGAATGAGCACAAATTAGACTCCTGAAATGGACACGTTAATAGCATTTTCCTACCAAGACTGACCAAATCTCCTTTCTATAGGCCTGATTCAAAAATCTCTATAACAGAAGTGAAATGAGATTTAACCATACTTACAACTCTATTCTTTGCTTGTCTCTGCACTCATATTTCAGTTTTTCTTCTATAGCAGCTGGTCTGAAAAACAACAAATATTATATTTAAAAAGAGAGAGAGATTTATTTATATTTATAAATAAGGCATGGCGCCAGCATGTGTATTACACTTTTTGGCATGATACCGGGTTGCGTGGCCACATGGAGAAGGGCCGTGTGTAACATCAAAGTCCTTTTAGGCAAGTCATGCCCATAGACAGTATAAGAAGTGGACAGAGCCATCTCATTGGAACTCAGTTGAGACAGTTGAAGCCCATTTTTAACGATTTTTTAGCACTTCCGTTCCTGACGCGCAGACTCAAACCGACTCAAACTAAACTTGATGACGTGAGCAACCTGTCTGACAGATGAAATCTTCTAGTAGCTGTGCGTGAAAACTGCCAACGTTAATCTTGCAGAGACGGCGAGCTTGAGCAAAGAGTTTTTTGGCGTGAGTGAGCAGGAGTAAGTAATTTGTATAGTATTTATTTTAAAATGTAATTAAGTTAATGCATTGATTGCCTGCGAGCTTCTCCTCCTGTCTGTACGGTAATTTCTGTACTGTGTGACAGAGGGTCGAGTGGTTATGACGCAATCGTTAGCCTATTTTTACAAAAACTGTTTCTACGGGGCCATAATGTAACATAGAAGGTAATGGAGCCCTTTATACATTGTCGTGTGTCTTTAGAAATAAATAATGGACAAATGGAGTCTTTAAACGCCTCAGATGTAAAGTTATTCGCTGTCAAAGTGACGCCAAAATGAATGGGAGTCAATGGGAATGCT
This sequence comes from Semotilus atromaculatus, assembly GCA_031834385.1. Taxonomy (NCBI): domain Eukaryota; kingdom Metazoa; phylum Chordata; class Actinopteri; order Cypriniformes; family Leuciscidae; genus Semotilus; species Semotilus atromaculatus. The sequence continues at coordinate 3,741,343 of JAULUF010000040.1, read as the reverse complement.
AACGCAAGTGAAGTTCTGCTACAAGATGGCGGCACGCGGCCGGCTTCAACTTCCGGTCGATGGATTACCCCCTTGGTCATGCCACTCGGCCGCCACCTTGGCAACGCCTCCGGGCAGCTATTTCGGACTAACAAGACCAGGCTCCTATCTAAATGAATGGGCAGAGAGTCAGAACTGCACTTTCACTGGTTATCGGGACATAAAAACTGCATGTATAGAAACAGAAGTAAAATATGATAAAAATTGCTGAAAAAGTTTGATGACTTTGCCCAAAAATAAGGTTTAAACCGCCTTTTCCCCCACAGGTTATACTTTACTACGCATCCGCAAGGGTTCTCGTCTCCGCGGTCGCAAACATCAACTGTGCGCATGCGTCAGTGGAACCAGACGATAGGCTTAAATGTTTCCCGGCTTGACTGTTAAAAGCAGACGATTGGCTTTCCAGCGGGAGGGGCGGGACATGTGCATACAACCGCCATATTTGCCGTTACGGGTTTTCACTATATAGTTGTATTGAGGATTGAGGAAGTGGCATGTCTCATATAAACTGTCTCTGGTAACATCCAGCAGCTCCATGATGTCATTATGGAGGAGTGGAGGATCCCAGCCAGGGCCGAGCACAGGCCTTATATGAGGGGCATGTGTTGAGACTGAAACAGGGCACCCTTAATATAATCACTTATATTAAGATTATTTAGTAAGCCTACATAAAAGGAAGAAATGGTCACATCTTCATGACAAATTCAATAACACAAAATAATAGTCTCAAAAGCTTTAGATTTATTCACTATTAATAACAACCAAACTAATAATAATATAGATAATATAAATATACAGGGTTTCAGGGCTTCTTTAGGCCTAAAGGACTTTAGCCCCCCCCAAAAAAACATGTTTTACTACATATATAGATGTAGTGAAGACGAGCAGCGTGTATAGAATACTAGATTAAAAAAAAAACAGCTAAATCGTGAATACGTGAACAGCCTTGAATTAACCATAATTTAATATTATTACCATGACATGATTAAATGTTAATAAGTTAAGCGTATCAGCATTCATAAATCAAAGAGGGAATTTCTTAGAAATATATTACCTAGGTGACGAGGATCACTCAGTCGCTTTGTGTAAGTTCCAGTATGAAACAGCGCGGGGGTGCACCTGTGCTTATGATTTTCCGATGGTAAAACAAATTATATGTTGTTGTATTACTTATCAATATATTGTTAACATCTTACAAAAGTCAAACTCAAATGCAGATACGGGGGTTTCTGACCAGCAAATGTGGATTTTGTCAATCATTAAAACGGCGCCGGCGACATCACATTACATTTTCATCACCAGGTTACAAACTAGTATGGGAGCTCAGTTTTTCCTGTTGTATAATACATTTGACCAAAATCTCATTTTATAGAAAGATTAAATGCTACTGTATGCACAGGCTATTTAAGTGTATAGGCTATTGGCTATGACTAGATGGCAAATGCTAGACCTCTCTCTCAGGTCCCACATGTCTCAGTCAGACATCAAATAAATAAAATATGAGGCTTTATAGAAATAGTGTTTAGTACTTATTCAAACAACAAGATCTTTGTTTACCCTTGCAAAACTTCAGTTCATTCAAGATAGAGGGGGCGGAGTTATCAGGTTTACTGACAGAGGACAGTAAATACAGTATATACTCCTATACAAGCAGCACATTGACTACTCTAAAATATATCTAAGTTTCATTTCTATTGTATTGTCCCTTGAGAAGATATACTAAAATGTTTGCTGAAATGTGAAGGGGTGTACTCACTTTTGTGAGATACTGTATATCTGTTAAGTCTGGAAGATCAGAAGATGTCACAGGAGCTTTTGGAGTTGGTGAGAGGTGAAATCTGTTTCTCCTCAATGTACCTCTGGGTGTTTCTACGAGGTAAGATCTGCATGGGTGTGCCAGCAGTTGGTCTGAGCTGTCGACACAACAGTACCCCTTTCCTTACAGTCTTTGACCCATACTTGGTCACCTGGTCACCAAACTGACTGTTTAGCTCTCTCCCTGGATTTTGTTACGCCAAGATGTCCCTCATGCAGTTTCCTCAGTATCTCAGCTCAGAGTGACGTTGGAATTACAATCCTGATTCAGAGTCAGCATACAGATTGACGTCTTCTTTGGAAAGGCCTTCTGCCACACTGCTTACGGGCTTAATTTCCTATGGGGACAGGAGGAACATCTGTCCCCCCCCCCCCCCTTTAATGGCATTTGGAATGTGAACACACATTACAATTGACCTTATTCAGACCAGCGCCATTACAACTGAGGGCATGATTTGAGCAGGTACAGTAGTCTTAAAAAATAGTCACACTTTTGCTCTTCGGTCAAAAATGACCAACCATAGAAAATTAATGGGAAATCGACAAAAACACAAAAAATTCTCCACAAATCGGCCACGATTCAGAAAAAAAAAAGTGCTCCACAATGAAGGGGAGAAACTTTCAACAGTGAAAAACAGACCCACCCACCCACTCACTCTCACAAACACACACACAAACTGGTAGGGCTATTACCATATGGCATAATTGAGTCAGAAGACTGAAATAAGAGGTTGAAATGAGATCAGATCCAGATGGATTAAGCTGTAATTATAATAATATAAATAATAATGAAAATAATTAATAATTTGAATAATTAGAATTTGAATAAATAAAAAAAATTAAAAAAATATATATATCCTATATACACATATATATAATTAATATAATTATTATTAATAAAAATAATAATATATAAATAAGCTGTGATAAAGCATTCCTGTTTATTTTTATTTTATTTTTTTATTTGAATGTTACCTGTAACAAAATGCTTTCTATTCAGGTCGTTTGACTATATAATAATAATGCAAAAACGTGTACACTTCACATCAAAATGTATTTTTATTTTTTTATAAACCTTGAAAAAAAAAGTATTATTTGAGAATAAAAAAATAAAAAAATGCATTCAAGTCCACATCTTAAGAGTAAGTAATTTAGTCCAAAAACAACTAGAGAATACACAATCCTCTCCATAGAGAGCTATACAGGGATCTAGTGGTAACACCATGACATTACATGTTTTATTTTATTTTCTATCAACTGATGGCGCCGTACTACACTGATTTCAAAAGGCCCAGTCTCTATATTAATCTGAAATACTGCATTAAATGAAAAAAATATAGTTAAAAAAAAATTAACCATAATTATTGCATAAATATTAATAAGTACCATCAAATCCTTTCAAAATTCAAAATATAAATATATTATTGAACAAAAATAAATTCCATTGGTTTTACTGGGGTGGAGGAAGTTTCATTTTTAGGTGTCACTTCTGACCGGGAAGAAAACCATGAAGAAAACAAGTGCTACACCAAAATGAGGAGCACCTGAGGGTTAAGTAGGTTGTATTCGTATTAAGAATGTCTACGACAAACCTTATTCAACTTCTGTATATTTCCTGTTAGTCAGGAATGGCACAGGCAAATAGGACATTTATTATGGGTTTATTATGATTTTCTCAAGTATTAGCGATCTATTAAAGATCCCTATTAAACAATAAAGAAAGTAAGACATCTTTTTATTATACATAGATGGTTTAGTTGCCTATTATTCTTTTTGGCAGAACGTATCATTATAATCAACTTAACGTTAATTATTTCCTGGATTTTGTAAGTTATCACCATAGTAGTCCATAAATGCAGGAAATGGGATTCAAATATTAAACATTTCACCCCATTTTGTGTGTGTACATTCGAGAAAAAGCGAAAACAACCGCTGCTATTGCCAAACAATCTGTTTCTGTGGCAACCGCTCTGGCGGCGCGTCATAATGTTTGATTACGTCATAGACAGCACAGATTTTAAAGACTCAGTCTCACGCTCAGTCTCTCTAGTTCAGCGAAATTCCCGTGCAGAAGCGATTTTGAGCGAAATATCTATTGCATTATAGCAGAAAACTGTAGTAATACTACATCATTCTATACAGACAGAGTCTATACTCAGCGTAGGCTATACTCACAGTTTATAGACTCAAACTGTACAGAGTCAGGCACAAGTGTGCTTCGCATACAGTTTGACAACTGTACATCTTTGATTTGTCAGCATTAGATAACAGCATTGAACAATGTCTACAAACTTCAGAGAGTTGTGTCTGGAGATATACGTCGATGGCGAGTTCTACTGCTCTGAAAGTTGCTGGGTACCAGAAGAGGAAGATGCGCAGGTGGAGTTTACGGTCAGCGAGGCCATCTACGACCTTTTCGGTGGCTCTGCAGTGATCAATGCGCAGCTGGAGGTTGATACACCCGAGGACATGTCAGTCAGTTACAGCGTTTTAGAGGGGAACGTTGTGGAAGTTGACCTTGATGTGAACAACTCAACCTCAGCTGGTGTAGAGAGAGATGAGCAGCTGGAGAATAACGTCAAAAACGTCTTCTCAGTGTTGTTGTCACCAACAGAAGTGTCAGGGAGCAGCAGTGGGATCGATGCTTCTCCTGAAACCCCTGAGAACAGCCCAACAGGTGAATGTTAAACATGCACAGGTCAACATGCAACACTGTTAAATGTTTTTATGAGTGGGGGGAAGTAGGGGAGCTTTTCACAGGATTGTAAATGCAAAAAAGGGGGGAAAAAGAAAAGTGTATTACCTTTTAGCATTTAGTAATTGATTTGCAATATAATTGATTTGCAACTGGGCTATTTAAAAATAAAAAAGAAGCACGATTTCGAGGCGAATCTGGCCGAGCATGTCTCATCACACCTACACCCAAATTTGCGAAATTAGTTGATCAAATTTACTAAATGAGCCTACAATAGAACAATACGCCTTTTTAATGAACATTAAGGTCCAAGTTCAATAAAAATGATCACAAAGCTGAATGTTTAGTGAAATTCGAAAATATTTAAGAGATCGATTTAGTTTTATGCATGTTCTCATATATCCATATATTTTGTTATAATGTCACAAGTTATAATCTCAATGTTTACTGGGTTTTACACAATTAATTTGTAGTGTGCTTTTGGTTACTAAAATAAACAAGCATCATCACGTGTGCCTCTCCGCTGATTCCTGGTGGTTTAAAGAACAATTACTCACCACCTGTCGTTTAAAAAAAACATAGTACAACGGCGAGCGCGTCAAGTATAAATTTACAATGAGAATGGAAACAGAAATATCTTTCAAGTCAGAAAAGACATTTATAGTCACTCCTGTAAATTACTTAACTAGGCTATGTGTGTACAGAACAAATGAGATACAAACGGAAATGTCTTTCAAGGTGGACTAATTATTAATTTTTGATCTGTGGTTAGTGATGTTTCTTTTAACATATTATTTGTTTTCTTCTTTTTTCAGAAAGTAGTAAGATTAAAAAATTTTGGGCTTTTATCCAAAAACTTTTTGGGAATGATCCGGCTGTTCCAGAGCCCTTGTGTGTCCCAGATGCAAGCGATCCTGAGCCGGAACCGGAATTGGATCTGGTCGATCCAAGCGTTTCTGAGATGGAAGCTGAATTGGATCTGGTCGATCCCAAAGAATCGTGTGTCCCGGTTACAGACGTTTCTGCGATGGAAGCTGAATTGGATCTGGTCGATCCAAGCGTTTCTGAGATGGAAGCTGAATTGGATCTGGTTGATCCCAAAGAATCGTGTGTCCCGGTTCCAGACGTTTCTGATATGGCACTGGAACTGAGCCGGAACTGGAGACGGACCTGGAGCCAGAACTGGAACTGGAATCCGATTGATTCAGATGAATCGTATGTCACGGTTCCAAGCGTTTCTGCAATGGAAGCTGAATTGGATCTGGTCGATCCCAAAGAATCGTGTGTCCCGGTTCCAGACGTTTCTGAGATGGAAGTTGAATTGGATCTGGTCGATCCCAAAGAATCGTGTGTCCCGGTTCCAGACGTTTCTGAGATGGAAGCTGAAATGGATCTGGTGGATTCAGATGAATTGTGTGTTCCAGGTCCAAGCATTCCTTATGCATGCACTTACGAGCAGGAACTAGTTCAACAAGAAACATGTTTCCCATTGGAGGAGCGTGTGAAGGCTTGTACACTGCATCAGAAACCTGTCACTATGGTCTGGAACAACATCTTCATTGGAAATGAGTAAGTCTACAACCCATTTAGACTAATATAAACCATGTGATTAATAATGTAATGCAGGAGTAGGAACAGGAATCAAACACAATTAGATTTCTACATTATAAATCCTCTTAGTGAAAGACTAATCTTGGCTGTTGTGTTCTTGTGCAGAGAGATAGCAAGGGACCGAAGGAGACTGAAGGAGCTGGGTATCACTCACATCCTCAATGCTGCTGCCGTGAAGAAGAACCTGAGGGTCTTGTTTGGAGTCCCATTGGAGAAAGACCTGAAGGGAACCGTTCATACAGGGGCGAGATACTACAGAGGCATGAACATCACTTATCGTGGCTTGCCTACAACGCGCGGTTTGAACATCAGCAAATACTTCTTGCCAGCTGCCAAATTCATCCACAAGGCCCAGAAAAACCCAGAAAGTAAGATCTTTTATCAAGTGTTCTGGAGTGACAAACTGTTTGGGACTTTTTCTGACTGTCTTTCTGTTTTTATTTCCACAGATAAGGTGTTGATTCACTGCACTGAGGGTGTCAGTTACGCCCCTACTCTTTTTCTGGCATACCTCATGATCCACCATTACAGTACAGTGGAGGATGCCATTGATTATCTCATAAAGGTGAGATACATCAAGCCTGACATAGACTTCCTGAAGCAGCTGGCAATCCTGAATGAGGAACTTCTACACAAGCAGGCAGACAAAATACTGGGGGAAAAAAGCGGCATAGTACAGATTAATAAGTATACACATAATAAGGAAGAATACGCAATTCATAGACATCGCACATATTAAAAAAGTGCACAAATAAAAGAACAGATACGATTTGTAAAAAAGTGCAATAACTTTCTTTGTCCGGTTCCCAAAACACTCTTTGACAGTGCAGGGCAATAACATGATGATTACGTCCTCATCGATAAACAGCTAACATCACCTGATAACAGTTTCTCTTGGCTTTTCTTTTTGCCACTACAAATATGCTTTATAAACACACAATTACAACAGCCAGAGAATAATAGTAATAGGTGAGGCTGGTAATGGTGTTTGTGGAGTTGTTTAATCCTCCTCTGCTGAGATCTTGAGAGATTAAATGTCTTCTTTTATCTTCAGTTTATTTCATCTAAGGCTGTGGCTGGAATTCAGTTGTAGTTCTTGTTGTTTCTCTTTCATTCATTGGCTGCGTTTACACTTGGCATAAACATGCGACCTGTATCTGGATGTTGTCCACATACACACTGAAAACGCAAGTGTAAACGCGTTTCTGATCAGAATGTTATCCGATCAGCGTGTTCAGGTTCGGAGGTACTCGAGGACGCATTGTGATGAGATCTCAGTGTAATGTAAACGCAATCCAGCCATCGTGTGTGTGTGTGTGTGTGTGTGTGTGTGTGTGTGTGTGTGTGTGTGTGTGTGCGCATTCACAGGTGGATGTCATATAAATCCCCGCCCAGTCTCCCCACGTGGCTGTCAGAAAATAAAGGCCAGATGCAGTTTGGACAAGAAATTAAACTCATTTGAACCTTACAAAAAAAGTCAATATTTAAAACAGTTTATTTAGAATGATACATGATACGGTGTGTGTGTCATTTTTCATTTTAATTGTGCAACATTATCTAGCTATCTATAGCTGTGATCAGTCATGAGATGAAGAGCGTGCGCTGCTTTGTCAGAGGAATAATGGGAATACACTTTTTATTTTTTAATGTTTTAAATGTTGAATGTTTTTTATTGTTTTAGCATGTTTATTAATCTCCCATTTCTGTTAATATAGTCATTGCACACTATAACCTTAAACCCTGATGATCGATGATGTGACTTGTTTTTTGGACAAATTTACCATTTGTTTAACATGATCAACCCAGTTATTTTTGTATGATCAGCTCTGGAAATATTCCTTCATTCAAAAAACGTAATTTGATCTACGACTGGAGATTGCATAGGAAAGTAAAGTGACTGAGTGAAAGCAATCGGCATGTGTAAACCCTCACAAAAGCTCACTGAGATAACTCCGTCAAATTGATTCCTAATCCTTGATTTTCTTCTTTCACATTTATTTATAAACTTAAATTTTCTAATTTTACAAACGTGTGAACATATCTCCAATACTACTCTTTATAAAAAACAATCAGATTGCTTTGATATCGCTACTTATATCCAACTTTCCGAACTTCCGCTACTAGCCTTAGCCCGCTAGCACTGCACGCGTGGTCTCTCGCCTATCGATCGTCTTACACTCGTATCACTGAAAGCTATAATTCGCCACTATAGCACATCTGCATGGCGAATACTATATGTCGGATGTGTGTCTAACGTTACCTCTGAGTGTAGATGAGGACACCTTCGAGCTGCATTCGGTGCAGTTAGAGCTGGAGTCCGTGGAGAAGCAGATCCGTGATTTACTAGAGAGACAGGCCGAGCTGCGAGATCGGCGATCCGCGCCTGAAACATCACGCGTCGATGCTCACAAGTCAGTGGTTAGTAACTTTTTGATTCCGACTGCGTCTACTCCGTGTGTTTCTCTGCACAGGTCCTGAGCAACCAGGACGCGATCATCCCTGGCTTCATTCACTCCGGCACCGACACAACACCACGGACCCAGGATGAGCCCACAGCCGAAGACACGAGCCAGGACCAGAGCAAGAACCTCTCCGCCCCTCCCGGCCTTCGAGATCTCCACCCGGAACCGCTTCTCCCCTCTTCGCGAGTCGGAACGCCACGACGCCGTGATCATCGGCAGTTCCATCGTCCGTCATGTCCGCGCTACCTCGGGTAAAGGTAAGGTGCGCACTCACTGCTTTCCTGGTGCTCGTGTTCTCGATGTCGCTGCGCAGGTTCCCGAGATCCTGAGCGGTGACGAGCGCGTCAGAGCTGTCGTGCTGCACGCGGGAGTGAACGACATCAGGCTGCGGCAGACGGAGGTTCTGAAGGAGGACTACAGGAGCCTGATCGGGACCGTACGGAGCACATCGCTTGAAACAACGATCATCGTGTCTGGTCCGCTTCCCACGTACCGACTAGGACATGAAAGGTTCAGTAGATTATTTGCTCTAAATGAATGGTTAATGTCATGGTGTAATGAACAGAGACTGCTCTTTGTAAATAATTGTAATCTGTTCTGGGAGCGACCAAGGCTCTTCCGTGCTGATGGCTGATTTCCTAAAAGAGTTTGCAGACTTTCTCTCAGATCTATTGGTCAATGTCTATAAAGCAATAGTTGTTGGAGATTTTAACATACACGTAGATAACACAAATGATGCGTTAGGGACTGCGTTTACAGATTATTAAAGTCCTTTGGGGTCAAGCAATACATCAATAGTCCCAGTCATCGTCTAAATCATACACTAGATTTAATTATATCATATGGAACCAATCCAACTGATATAGATATTATACCGCAAAGTGATGATGTCACTGATCATTACATGGTAACTTGCATACTACGTACACTGTAAAAAATAAACCCGTAATTTTTACGGTAAAAAAACGGCAGCTGTGGTTGCCAGTACTTTATCTGTCAAAAATACGGTAGCAACGTTATTGGTTTTACAGACTTAACTTAAAATGTACAGTAATAAACCGTATTTTATTATCTGATAATGTTAATTTACTGATCTATTGCAGTATTAATATCTGTTTTGTACCATTGTAATACACTGACAACCACCAATCACAGCAGTGATGAGAGTCACATGATCAATCAAAGCTCATCACAAGAAGCTCTTCCACAAGACAGTTAATACTAATATATAGAAGCTGCACAGTGTCATTCACACAAACATTAAACACCATGGTAACGCACATGAAATTTAAAAAATGCAATAAACATTCATTTAACAACATTAAATGTAACATAAAACCCTAATGTACATAACTGATAAGAAAAAAACTAAGAAAACTATGAAGAAACAGTTATTTCAACAAAAATACATCAAATGTGAAGTGTCACGCAGGGAATTATGGGAATGTCAATTTACGGTATTTTACTGTAAATTGTACAATGAGTTGTTCTTTTTCACTTTCAAAAACTGTAAATTTAACGGTATTTTACAGTAAAATTACATTAAATGTACCATTAGATCTATCACAGTTATTTACCGTATATAGTACGGAAACTTTCTGTTAACCAATTAACAGTTTTTCACTGTAGGATTTTTACGGTCTTTTACCGTTAAGATCACGATAATTTTTTACAATGTACTGCTGAAATCTGTCATGTTGCTTCACGTTATCAACCAGGCAGAACAATCCTTCCAACCACCAGGGTTTCCCATACATTCATTAATTTGTGGCCCGCCACAATATCACGCTTTAACATGGGTAAAATTTTATTTTATTGTAGAGCTGCGCGTAGCTTGCTCCATTCCTCCCTCTCTCACAAACTGACAACGGAGGCGCGCGCGAATAGCCCCTCCTCTTCCAGCACGATCTGAAGCTAAACATGAGCATGCTTTGGAGGACGGATTGTTGTGTTAATTCCCCCAGCGAAGATTCCAGAATCAATCCGGAGTTGCATGGTTAGTAAAACATAACTCTGAGAAGTTAGTCTATGTTAAACGCTGTCGTGTTTCCATTACAGATTCGCGCAAAACTTTTGCGATTTTTTTTCTTTCTAAATATCGATCAAAAACGATTGCGAAATGACGGCGTTTCCATTAACTGATGTTATGCGACTAAAGCAAATTTTTTTTCCTCTCGCGATCAGTCATTCCAAAACTCATGGCAACGGACGTTGGTAGGTTTATATCACAGCCACCGCACTAGACATTATTATTATTATTAATAAAGCCTAAGTGTGTTATCCAAGCATAAAAGGTTGTATCAGTGATTTCAGGCCCAAATATAAATGTCTAATCTTTCCTAACGATCCGCTAGCTGCCCGCCCCATAAGCAGGCTGTCAAAAAAAACGCGTCTCTGTAGGCAGCCTAGGCTCTGAGATCTGCACACAAAAACAAATGGGTACAACCACCACTCAAAACCAAAACAAACAGTGTTTCAACCAATCACCGACAGGGGCGGGTGTTTTGAGGTTTTGATCTCGGTCACGGCTGGACGCGAAGTCGGAGCAACACCCGCCAAATTTCATACCTGTACGTGAAACGTAGAGCCGGGGCAAAATGTGGGGGCAATAATTTACAGAATTTGCCCCACCCAATTTTGAAAACCATATCACACGTAAATTTTCACCACTTCTGAAGCGTGTGCAAAGTTTCATGAGTTTTCAAGCATGTTTAGGCCCTCTAAAAAGCGATTATTTTAAGAGAAGAAGAAGAAGAAGAATAAACAGAGCAAAAACAATAGGGTCCTCTCAAACAAAAACATCCAACAGTCCCAATTCTAACTTTGCTTCCCTTAATAATTTAGCTGTTGGTTCTGATTTGTGTTTTATTCTACTTAAAGTATCTATCTTTTGGTTCATCACTAAATTAAAGTCCCCTCCCATTATAGTTAATCCTTTAGCCTCAGACATTAACAGATGGAGGATTCTTTTCATGAGGGCAACTCCCTCTCCTGGTGGGTTATATACGTTAAACAGTGTTACTGGTTGACCATCTATTTCTCCCCGTAAAAAGACAAATCTCCCTTGTTTTTCCCTGATGCATTTATCTTTAGTAAATCTTAAACTATTATTAAGGAGCACCGCTACTCCTCTTTTAGCTGATGTGTATGAGGATGAATAAATTTGTGTTCCAGCTAATTTCCCTAATTTCTCATGTTCCCCTTGACTCAGGTGTGTTTCCTGTAAAAAAAATAATGTCCCCTAATTTTTTAAGTCTCTGCATTACATTCCTTCTTTTTATTGGATTATTAAAACCATTTACATTAACTGTGACTATCTTAAGTGTTCCCATTTTTTTCTTTCACAAGATGAAGCTTTGCTGTCTTATTAAGGTATTTAAAGCAGACAAAAATATAAAAAAATTAACATTGTAAAAGTGCCTGTAAACATCCCCGTGAACTTCCAAAGTCTGTAACCTCAACAGGGTCACCCAAAAAATTGCACATTGTTGTTAATTTGTGGAAGAAAAAAAAATCTGTTCTCAGCCACTGAATCATGGCAGAGCGGTGAGACCTATACAGTCTCACTAAAGGTGGTGGGCTGCAAAATAAGTTTTTATTCCTTCTAATATCTGCCCTCCTTTAACCCCCCTAATCCATTATCTTCTCAATATTCTAACTTAGTTCCTAATAGACTTATCTCCTTATCTAGTTACAAGATAAGAACCCAACACATAAAAATAATCCATAATTAACCACAGGAAATCAAACCAAAAAATAAATAAAAAAATGGTCAATTTTTAATAATCAATTTTTAATAATTTTGTTCAAAAGCGAAGACTGATTTAGGATCCTCTCCACGAGTAAACATCTTCATCAGTTTTTTTGTATCTCCATACCTTAACGGTATTCTGGACAAATGTGGGCAAAATAGTTTTGATTTATTTTCAAAAAATACTTCCCTTGATCTGAGCGGTACAAGACTTGGCTACTTTTCCTAAGTTTGCCTCCTGAACACACACAATTTTTTTTGACTCAATTCTACAATGTTAAGTGGGTGAAAAAAAACCTCCTTAATCTTGTATTTGGGTCAAAAATGGGCACCCATAGAAATGAATGGGAAAAACGTAACCTCGGTTCTCTTACGAGAGTATCTCTCGTACTGCGTAATATCTTACGCTATGGGGAAAACCTCTTTTCCACGAGATATTGAAGCCAAAAAATTATCCTTAATTTTGTATTAATGTAAAACGCTTTGCGGCAGCAAGCAGACATAGGCGAGACAGCTCGCGCGCCTATTGGCTGCCCTGCGGCAAAAGCAGCAGCCTATCGAGAGAAACTCTGCGTGACGTCATGACCAATGGGGGCACTTCGCGCCCATATCGTCACGTCCCGCCAGAAAGGGCGTGGTCTCGCCCTATAAATAAGCTCGATAGGCTGGTACAAACTGGTTTTCATCGCCGAAGCGAACCAGAGCGTATTCCAAGCACGGCAAGATAAGCAGTACTCGTTCCCTCTCTAGAGAGAACCGAGTACGTTCTCTTACGAGAGTATCTCTCGTACTGCGTAATATCTTACGCTATGGGGAACACTATGTAACACGCCGTGCGTACAGGGATCCAACACCAAAGTCCCAGGGGCCGAGTTTATCACCATAAACTCACAGAGAGTGGAGGAAGAGAGGCTAAAAGCGTCATTCCCTATAAAATAGCATCCAGAGGAGCTAATCATATGACAATTAAACCACTCAGCCAGGGTGAAAACTTTCAGCCTAAACTGAGTGGCCATACATGTGCCAACACTCATAGAGCTGCTGTACCGGTCAGTGAGCGATACGCAGGTCAAACTCAGTATCCGGGCCGCACAGCGGGGCAGATAGCACTGAATTCTAGATCGCCAAAAGCTTAGCTTGTAAGGCGGGTACCTCCAGGTTATAGTATTTTATAAATGTAGACGGCGAGGCCCAGCCCGCGGCCGTACAGATATCTTGCAGGGTAACACCGCTAGACCATGCCCACGAGGAGGCCACACCTCTCGTGGAGTGCGCTCTGACACCCAAGGGGCACTGCAGGCCCTTAGAAGTGTAAGCCAGCGCTATGGCATCGACTATCCATCTGGATAGGCTCTGTTTTTAAGCGGCAAGTCCCTTGGAACGCCCGCCAAACAAAACAAAAAGCTGCTCAGTCTGTCTGAAACCGGACGAGCGGGACACATTCGCTCTTAATGCCCTGACGGGGCAAAGGAGACTCGCGTCCTTCTCCTCATTGAGAACCGGAAGGGCAGACAGGGAAATTACCTGTCTGGCCGCGCTCAGCTTCTCTATGGCGGGTTGCGCAGAGAAAGCGAGCGGGGCGAATCCCATGGGATTCGGCGTGTCTGTGAGAGAATGTGGGCGCGGGACTGCGGGCACATTTACTGCACTGAAAACACTGTCGGTTAGTGCCGACTGAATGTGTGTTGGTTTCGTTTTTAAAGAAACCAAGGGACACGCAGCGTGTAGTGTAAGCGGGCACTGTGACATGGGCGCGTTCACTGCATTTTTTGCACATTTCTTACAACACTCATAACACCATCGGCCATGGCCGGAATACCTTTAAGTGGGCACATCCACTACATTTAATGCACAATCGAGGCTTTGGGTTTCGCCACTGAGCCACAGGGGAAACAACATAAGCTTAAATTAGCTCAAGCAGATAAGAGAGCGTCATCACAGTTTTGTGTGTGTCGGCGTTTGTTTGCAGGCGTGCGTGTTATACAACAGACTCATTGCTGCAATATTGACATTTTCAGCCGCTTAAACTAGGAGCTGAGAAATGGAGATTGGTCCGGCCTCGCCGGGACTAAAACACACTCTTTCCTCATTTCGCCGGTGACGCATGCCCACGGTTGGTTGCGCGGGCGCCTCCCAGTCGAGGCCGATGCTGTCCACGGCTTGAGAGAGCAGACGCATCAGCTCAGCCTCAATGCCGGCTCTTTTCCCAGAGGGCTGGCGGGAAACGTTAGCGGAGGGGAGGTCCACAGAGCTCGCCCAATCCTCGCTATCGGACGCCATAAGAGAACATGCCTCGGTAGGTTCGTCGAGCTCGGGGGCGGACGCGGCGGCAGACGGCGGCCGTTTTCCATCAGTGAGAGACTCGAGCGAAGCCGGCGAAGCTGGCGGGCGAACCGGCGAGCTTTGGCGGGCTGGAGAGAGCTCGGGAGCGCGCTGAACGCGGCGCTTCTTGCGTCGCGGCACCACAGCGGGCTGGAATGCAGGCTCGGAGAATGATGCCAGGCGAGTCCTCAGAGTCACCATAGGCAATACCTCGCAATGAGGGCATCCGCCGTCAGCGAGCGCGATAGCCACGTGATCCTCACCCAGGCAGGACACGCAGATGACACGGCGGTCCTCGTCGCTGAGTTGGGCACGGCACGAGCCGCAGGAAGGCATCTTGAAAAAGACGCAGCTCTTTTAGAGTTTAGGGAGAAGGGTGAGTTGCGTTACGTAAGCAAACAAACACTCTCAGCAGAGTAAAGGATATAGACGCCGGAAAGCGCAGCAGGTACGGCGGCTGAAGGCGGCGAGGCCAGCGACTCCAGGCTCAAGGGCTCGTCCCGCTGAAGGCTTGCGTCGACGGCGCGGCTTCTCACTCCGGATCCAGCGATGCGTGAGCTTCACTGAAGAGATGAAAATCAGTTTGTACCAGCCTATCGAGCTTATTTATAGGGCGAGACCACGCCCTTTCTGGCGGGACGTGACGATATGGGCGCGAAGTGCCCCCATTGGTCATGACGTCACGCAGAGCCTCTCTCGATAGGCTGCTGCTTTTGCCGCAGGGCAGCCAATAGGCGCGCGAGCTGTCTCGCCTATGTCTGCTTGCTGCCGCAAAGCGTTTTACATTAATACAAAATTAAGGATAATTTTTTGGCTTCAATATCTCGTGGAAAAGAGGTTTTCCCCATAGCGTAAGATATTACGCAGTACGAGAGATACTCTCATAAGAGAACTGTAATTTAGAGCATTCTTCTTGTAAATAAATTAATAGATCCAATACAATGCATATCTAACATACACACAAATGAAGGGCTGATCCTGTACAACATTCTCATCAAACACAAAAATATAAAACATAAAAATAAGCATAATTTACATAGAAAATATGGTACTTTTTGAAGTAAATAAATTAAAAAATACCCCCAAAATAAAAAAAAACACCATAAATGGATAGACAAAACTTTATCGAAGACAGTGATATAACATTTATAATAAATAAAAATTAGGATCACACCTGAGTCCTCTGTGCCCACATTTGTCCACAATTACAGGATTAAGGGCTATAAAGTGAATACGGTTTGAGGGCTATACAAATCTTAAACTGTCTCCGCTTCTGCTTCTCGTGCGCTCCCACGATACCTACTCTGGGTCGGTGTGTGTTCTGCGCACGGTGGCACGGCGCGACTGGGGCTCAGTCTCATCTCCACTTTGCAGTATACCCTTACTCCGTAGATCCGAATCTGCTTCTTCGAGTGTACTGTAGGTCACTGCATTTCCATCAATAAAGACTCTCAGTTTTGACGGATATGTTATATGGGATTTAACGTTTTTCTCTTTCAAAACTTTCCTCAGCTGAAAGTATCGGCTTCGTTTTTTTTGTATTTTACTTGGAAAGTCTTGAGAGAAGTACATGCGGTTCTCCCCAATCCGTATCTCTTTTTTTGACCAAGCCGCTTGTAAAACCCGTTGCCTTATATTCCATTGCATGAAACGAACCACCATAGACCTGGGCGCTGCATCCCGAGCAGGTCTCTGTGCCAATGAACGATGCGCTGCGACAATTTGGATCATGTCGGTTGGAGTATCCAGCTTTTCTGTGAGTAGCGTTGTAACAAAGCCAATTATATCATTTGCTTCTAGGCCTTCTTGGATTCCATATATGCGAATATTATTTTGTCTTGATTTGTTTTCCAAATATTCTATTTTTTCAGACATTTCCTTTTGCTCTTTCACCAACTTTTTCAACAGTACTGTGATTGCGTCTTCCCGTTCTTCCAGATTATTTATTCTTTGCTCAGCTTCTTTAACATTTTCCTGGGCCTCGCGCAGATCGGAGCGTATACCTTTCAATTCTTCTCTCATTTGAATCTTTTCGGTCGTCATTTTGCCCACGTCTGCACGGATCCCTCCGATTTGTTTGGAGCAACTCAGTGAGCATTGATTTAAGATTTTTCTCTTTTTTGAGAAGTCTTTGTTTTACGGACAAGCTTCTGTGTAGTTGTGCCAGAGCGCAGATTCATTAGATGATCTTCTTGCAAATTGTTCCTCAGCAATTTTCACGAGGTAATTTAGGGCATTTTTAGAAGGAATTATTTTCACACACTCAGAGCAACATGAGAGCGCGCGTGCATGCCCACCGGAAGTACCGCAAGTGCCGATTGGAAAAACTCAATTGGAGTTTTTATTTAAAAAAAAGGTACAGACACACAAGGACCGATCTGATCACAGAACTCCTTCTAGAAATGGGAAAAAACTGGGGCCCCTGTCAGACACCACATCTTTGGGAAGATCATGAACATGAACCATGTACATAGGACAATATGGGACCACAGGACAGTAAAGATGGACAGAGGGCGCAGCAATCTCTCGGCAGCGCCTTGTCCCCCGGACAGGCGAAGAGACGAGACAGAGCATCCGGCTTAATATTCTTAGACCTAGGCATGTACGATAAAGGGTGAAACGAACCGACAAAAGAAGAGAGCCCATCTGGCCTGTCGAGAGTTCAACCTCTTGGCCGAACAGATGTACCCAATATTCTTATGATCCGTTCAGACCAAGAAGGGCTTCGCCACCCCCTTCAGCTAGTGTTGCCACTTACCCAATGCCAGCCCAACCATGAGCAGCTCCTGGTTACCGATATCATAATTCTGTTCTGCCAGGCTCAGGCGGTGGGAAAGTGTGCACATGGGTGCACCCGCCCATCCTGAGAGGATCGCTGAGAGATACGATAACCCTGACCTCAGAAGCGTCATCCTCAACAATGAACTGCAGACCAGGGTCTGGAACAGATAAGACAGATGTATATGTGAAACATGACTTAAGTTGTTGTGATGTCCCCTGTGCCTGGTCCGACCCTATGAAAGGGACTCAGGTGGAGGTTAGAGCAGTTAAGAGGGCATCAGTCTGACTATAGTTTCTGATGAAATGTTAATAAAAATTGGCAAACCTCAGGAACCGCTGCAATGCTCTATGAGAGTTGGGGACTGACCACTCTAAGAGAGCCCTTACTATAGCAGGATCTACCCTACCTGAAGATCTGTGTGGAGGAATGGGCCAAAATCCCTCCTGGAGTGTGTGCAAACCTGGTGAAAACCTACAGGAAACGTTTGACCTCTGTAATTGCAAACAAAGGCGACTGTACCAAATATTAACATTGGTTTTCTCAGGTGTTCAAATACTTATTTGCAGCTGTATCTTACAAATAACTAGTTAAAAAATCATACATTGTGATTTCTGGATTTTTTATTTTAGATTATGTCTCTCACAGTGGACATGCACCTACGATGACAATTTCAGACCCCTCCATGATTTCTAAGTGGGAGAACTTGCAAAATAGCAGGGTGTTCAAATACTTATTTTCCTCACTGTATATATATATATGTAAGCAAAGTTAACCTCAGTTAAAAAAGTAACTGTTCCCTTTCAAAAGGCTTCGATGATTCGATGACGCTTTTGATGAACGATGTTTCCTAGGCGCCTATTTTATACTTCTGAGTCGCACTATAGCGTTATAGGCTGTCGCCAGTCAAATTTGATTGCCGTGAGCTTTTCAGACACCGGTTCACCTGGAGGGTGTTCCCCATAGTGTCATTGATGCAGTGTATCATTCCCTTTTCTCAGGGATCAGAGGTTACAGTCGTAACCTAGACGTTTTTTATTACAACACAGTATGATGTTTTGACATTTCTCTGAATTTTGTACTTACAAGATGAAAAAGATACACTGTTAAATGTTGTACTAAAAACATACTCAAGTACATATTTAATACATGATGTATTAAATATGTATGTGTACAGAATGTGTACAGGATGATATACAGAAACATACGTGCACATGCAACATGCACTCTCTTCACCTCTGTTAAAAAAGATAAGAAAATTAGAAGTTGTGCAAAATATCGTAAGCCAGGACAACTAGGACAAGTGACTTGCAGCTTTCCCAAAAAACAATTAAATAAACAGATTTTTACATGAATGAGCACAAATTAGACTCCTGAAATGGACACTTTAATAGCATTTTCCTACCAAGACTGACCAAATCTCCTTTCTATAGGCCTGATTCAAAAATCTCTATAACAGAAGTGAAATGAGATTTAACTATACTTACAACTCTATTCTTTGCTTGTCTCTGCACTCATATTTCAGTTTTTCTTCTATAGCAGCTGGTCTGAAAAACAACAAATATTATATTTAAAAAGAGAGAGAGATTTATTTATATTTATAAATAAGGCATGGCGCCAGCATGTGTATTACACTTTTTGGCATGATACCGGGTTGCGTGGCCACATGGAGAAGGGCCGTGTGTAACATCAAAGTCCTTTTAGGCAAGTCATGCCCATAGACAGTATAAGAAGTGGACAGAGCCATTGGAACTCAGTTGAGACAGTTGAAGCCCATTTTTAACGATTTTTTAGCACTTCCGTTCCTGACGCGCAGACTCAAACCGACTCAAACTAAACTTGATGACGTGAGCAACCTGTCTGACAGATGTAATCTTCTAGTAGCTGTGCGTGAAAACTGCCAACGTTAATCTTGCAGAGACGGCGAGCTTGAGCAAAGAGTTTTTTGGCGTGAGTGAGCAGGAGTAAGTAATTTGTATAGTATTTATTTTAAAATGTAATTAAGTTAATGCATTGATTGCCTGCGAGCTTCTCCTCCTGTCTGTACGGTAATTTCTGTACTGTGTGACAGAGGGTCGAGTGGTTATGACGCAATCGTTAGCCTATTTTTACAAAAACTGTTTCTACGGGGCCATAATGTAACATAGAAGGTAATGGAGCCCTTTATACATTGTCGTGTGTCTTTAGAAATAAATAATGGACAAATGGAGTCTTTAAACGCCTCAGATGTAAAGTTATTCGCTGTCAAAGTGACGCCAAAATGAATGGGAGTCAATGGGAATGCTAACGCAAGTGAAGTTCTGCTACAAGATGGCGGCACGCGGCCGGCTTCAACTTCCGGTCGATGGATTACCCCCTTGGTCATGCCACTCGGCCGCCACCTTGGCAACGCCTCCGGGCAGCTATTTCGGACTAACAAGACCAGGCTCCTATCTAAATGAATGGGCAGAGAGTCAGAACTGCACTTTCACTGGTTATCGGGACATAAAAACTGCATGTATAGAAACAGAAGTAAAATATGATAAAAATTGCTGAAAAAGTTTGATGACTTTGCCCAAAAATAAGGTTTAAACCGCCTTTTCCCCCACAGGTTATACTTTACTACGCATGCGCAAGGGTTCTCGTCTCCGCGTTCGCAAACATCAACTGTGCGCATGCGTCAGTGGAACCAGACGATAGGCTTAAATGTTTCCCGGCTTGACTGTTAAAAGCAGACGATTGGCTTTCCAGCGGAAGGGGCGGGACATGTGCATACAACCGCCATATTTGCCGTTACGGGTTTTCACTATATAGTTGTATTGAGGATTGAGGAAGTGGCATGTCTCATATAAACTGTCTCTGGTAACATCCAGCAGCTCCATGATGTCATTATGGAGGAGTGGAGGATCCCAGCCAGGGCCGAGCACAGGCCTTATATGAGGGGCATGTGTTGAGACTGAAACAGGGCACCCTTAATATAATCACTTATATTAAGATTATTTAGTAAGCCTACATAAAAGGAAGAAATGGTCACATCTTCATGACAAATTCAATAACACAAAATAATAGTCTCAAAAGCTTTAGATTTATTCACTATTAATAACAACCAAACTAATAATAATATAGATAATATAAATATACAGGGTTTCAGGGCTTCTTTAGGCCTAAAGGACTTTAGCCCCCCCAAAAAAAACATGTTTTACTACATATATAGATGTAGTGAAGACGAGCAGCGTGTATAGAATACTAGATTAAAAAAAAAACAGCTAAATCGTGAATACGTGAACAGCCTTGAATTAACCATAATTTAATATTATTACCATGACATGATTAAATGTTAATAAGTTAAGCTTATCAGCATTCATAAATCAAAGAGGGAATTTCTTAGAAATATATTACCTAGGTGACGAGGATCACTCAGTCGCTTTGTGTAAGTTCCAGTATGAAACAGCGCGGGGGTGCACCTGTGCTTATGATTTTCCGATGGTAAAACAAATTATATGTTGTTGTATTACTTATCAATATATTGTTAACATCTTACAAAAGTCAAACTCAAATGCAGATACGGGGGTTTCTGACCAGCAAATGTGGATTTTGTCAATCATTAAAACGGCGCCGGCGACATCACATTACATTTTCATCACCAGGTTACAAACTAGTATGGGAGCTCAGTTTTTCCTGTTGTATAATACATTTGACCAAAATCTCATTTTATAGAAAGATTAAATGCTACTGTATGCACAGGCTATTTAAGTGTATAGGCTATTGGCTATGACTAGATGGCAAATGCTAGACCTCTCTCTCAGGTCCCACATGTCTCAGTCAGACATCAAATAAATAAAATATGAGGCTTTATAGAAATAGTGTTTAGTACTTATTCAAACAACAAGATCTTTGTTTACCCTTGCAAAACTTCAGTTCATTCAAGATAGAGGGGGCGGAGTTATCAGGTTTACTGACAGAGGACAGTAAATACAGTATATACTCCTATACAAGCAGCACATTGACTACTCTAAAATATATCTAAGTTTCATTTCTATTGTATTGTCCCTTGAGAAGATATACTAAAATGTTTGCTGAAATGTGAAGGGGTGTACTCACTTTTGTGAGATACTGTATATCTGTTAAGTCTGGAAGATCAGAAGATGTCACAGGAGCTTTTGGAGTTGGTGAGAGGTGAAATCTGTTTCTCCTCAATGTACCTCTGGGTGTTTCTACGAGGTAAGATCTGCATGGGTGTGCCAGCAGTTGGTCTGAGCTGTCGACACAACAGTACCCCTTTCCTTACAGTCTTTGACCCATACTTGGTCACCTGGTCACCAAACTGACTGTTTAGCTCTCTCCCTGGATTTTGTTACGCCAAGATGTCCCTCATGCAGTTTCCTCAGTATCTCAGCTCAGAGTGACGTTGGAATTACAATCCTGATTCAGAGTCAGCATACAGATTGACCTCTTCTTTGGAAAGGCCTTCTGCCACACTGCTTACGGGCTTAATTTCCTATGGGGACAGGAGGAACATCTGTCCCCCCCCCCCCTTTAATGGCATTTGGAATGTGAACACACATTACAATTGACCTTATTCAGACCAGCGCCATTACAACTGAGGGCATGATTTGAGCAGGTACAGTAGTCTTAAAAAATAGTCACACTTTTGCTCTTCGGTCAAAAATGACCAACCATAGAAAATTAATGGGAAATCGACAAAAACACAAAAAATTCTCCACAAATCGGCCACGATTCAGAAAAAAAAAAGTGCTCCGCAATGAAGGGGAGAAACTTTCAACAGTGAAAAACAGACCCACCCACCCACTCACTCTCACAAACACACACACAAACTGGTAGGGCTATTACCATATGGCATAATTGAGTCAGAAGACTGAAATAAGAGGTTGAAATGAGATCAGATCCAGATGGATTAAGCTGTAATTATAATAATATAAATAATAATGAAAATAATTAATAATTTGAATAATTAGAATTTGAATAAATAAAAAAAATTAAAAAAATATATATATCCTATATACACATATATATAATTAATATAATTATTATTAATAAAAATAATAATATATAAATAAGCTGTGATAAAGCATTCCTGTTTATTTTTATTTTATTTTTTTATTTGAATGTTACCTGTAACAAAATGCTTTCTATTCAGGTCGTTTGACTATATAATAATAATGCAAAAACGTGTACACTTCACATCAAAATGTATTTTTATTTTTTTATAAACCTTGAAAAAAAAAGTATTATTTGAGAATAAAAAAATAAAAAAATGCATTCAAGTCCACATCTTAAGAGTAAGTAATTTAGTCCAAAAACAACTAGAGAATTCACAATCCTCTCCATAGAGAGCTATACAGGGATCTAGTGGTAACACCATGACATTACATGTTTTATTTTATTTTCTATCAACTGATGGCGCCGTACTACACTGATTTCAAAAGGCCCAGTCTCTATATTAATCTGAAATACTGCATTAAATGAAAAAAATATAGTTAAAAAAAAATTAACCATAATTATTGCATAAATATTAATAAGTACCATCAAATCCTTTCAAAATTCAAAATATAAATATATTATTGAACAAAAATAAATTCCATTGGTTTTACTGGGGTGGAGGAAGTTTCATTTTTAGGTGTCACTTCTGACCGGGAAGAAAACCATGAAGAAAACAAGTGCTACACCAAAATGAGGAGCACCTGAGGGTTAAGTAGGTTGTATTCGTATTAAGAATGTCTACGACAAACCTTATTCAACTTCTGTATATTTCCTGTTAGTCAGGAATGGCACAGGCAAATAGGACATTTATTATGGGTTTATTATGATTTTCTCAAGTATTAGCGATCTATTAAAGATCCCTATTAAACAATAAAGAAAGTAAGACATCTTTTTATTATACATAGATGGTTTAGTTGCCTATTATTCTTTTTGGCAGAACGTATCATTATAATCAACTTAACGTTAATTATTTCCTGGATTTTGTAAGTTATCACCATAGTAGTCCATAAATGCAGGAAATGGGATTCAAATATTAAACATTTCACCCCATTTTGTGTGTGTACATTCGAGAAAAAGCGAAAACAACCGCTGCTATTGCCAAACAATCTGTTTCTGTGGCAACCGCTCTGGCGGCGCGTCATAATGTTTGATTACGTCATAGACAGCACAGATTTTAAAGACTCAGTCTCACGCTCAGTCTCTCTAGTTCAGCGAAATTCCCGTGCAGAAGCGATTTTGAGCGAAATATCTATTGCATTATAGCAGAAAACTGTAGTAATACTACATCATTCTATACAGACAGAGTCTATACTCAGCGTAGGCTATACTCACAGTTTATAGACTCAAACTGTACAGAGTCAGGCACAAGTGTGCTTCGCATACAGTTTGACAACTGTACATCTTTGATTTGTCAGCATTAGATAACAGCATTGAACAATGTCTACAAACTTCAGAGAGTTGTGTCTGGAGATATACGTCGATGGCGAGTTCTACTGCTCTGAAAGTTGCTGGGTACCAGAAGAGGAAGATGCGCAGGTGGAGTTTACGGTCAGCGAGGCCATCTACGACCTTTTCGGTGGCTCTGCAGTGATCAATGCGCAGCTGGAGGTTGATACACCCGAGGACATGTCAGTCAGTTACAGCGTTTTAGAGGGGAACGTTGTGGAAGTTGACCTTGATGTGAACAACTCAACCTCAGCTGGTGTAGAGAGAGATGAGCAGCTGGAGAATAACGTCAAACACGTCTTCTCAGTGTTGTTGTCACCAACAGAAGTGTCAGGGAGCAGCAGTGGGATCGATGCTTCTCCTGAAACCCCTGAGAACAGCCCAACAGGTGAATGTTAAACATGCACAGGTCAACATGCAACACTGTTAAATGTTTTTATGAGTGGGGGGAAGTAGGGGAGCTTTTCACAGGATTGTAAATGCAAAAAAGGGGGGAAAAAGAAAAGTGTATTACCTTTTAGCATTTAGTAATTGATTTGCAATATAATTGATTTGCAACTGGGCTATTTAAAAATAAAAAAGAAGCACGATTTCGAGGCGAATCTGGCCGAGCATGTCTCATCACACCTACACCCAAATTTGCGAAATTAGTTGATCAAATTTACTAAATGAGCCTACAATAGAACAATATGCCTTTTTAATGAACATTAAGGTCCAAGTTCAATAAAAATGATCACAAAGCTGAATGTTTAGTGAAATTCGAAAATATTTAAGAGATCGATTTAGTTTTATGCATGTTCTCATATATCCATATATTTTGTTATAATGTCACAAGTTATAATCTCAATGTTTACTGGGTTTTACACAATTAATTTGTAGTGTGCTTTTGGTTACTAAAATAAACAAGCATCATCACGTGTGCCTCTCCGCTGATTCCTGGTGGTTTAAAGAACAATTACTCACCACCTGTCGTTTAAAAAAAACATAGTACAACGGCGAGCGCGTCAAGTATAAATTTACAATGAGAATGGAAACAGAAATATCTTTCAAGTCAGAAAAGACATTTATAGTCACTCCTGTAAATTACTTAACTAGGCTATGTGTGTACAGAACAAATGAGATACAAACGGAAATGTCTTTCAAGGTGGACTAATTATTAATTTTTGATCTGTGGTTAGTGATGTTTCTTATAACATATTATTTGTTTTCTTCTTTTTTCAGAAAGTAGTAAGATTAAAAATTTTTGGGCTTTTATCCAAAAACTTTTTGGGAATGATCCGGCTGTTCCAGAGCCCTTGTGTGTCCCAGATGCAAGCGATCCTGAGCCGGAACCGGAATTGGATCTGGTCGATCCAAGCGTTTCTGAGATGGAAGCTGAATTGGATCTGGTCGATCCCAAAGAATCGTGTGTCCCGGTTACAGACGTTTCTGCGATGGAAGCTGAATTGGATCTGGTCGATCCAAGCGTTTCTGAGATGGAAGCTGAATTGGATCTGGTTGATCCCAAAGAATCGTGTGTCCCGGTTCCAGACGTTTCTGATATGGCACTGGAACTGAGACGGAACTGGAGACGGACCTGGAGCCAGAACTGGAACTGGAATCCGATTGATTCAGATGAATCGTATGTCACGGTTCCAAGCGTTTCTGCAATGGAAGCTGAATTGGATCTGGTCGATCCCAAAGAATCGTGTGTCCCGGTTCCAGACGTTTCTGAGATGGAAGTTGAATTGGATCTGGTCGATCCCAAAGAATCGTGTGTCCCGGTTCCAGACGTTTCTGAGATGGAAGCTGAAATGGATCTGGTGGATTCAGATGAATTGTGTGTTCCAGGTCCAAGCATTCCTTATGCATGCACTTACGAGCAGGAACTAGTTCAACAAGAAACATGTTTCCCATTGGAGGAGCGTGTGAAGGCTTGTACACTGCATCAGAAACCTGTCACTATGGTCTGGAACAACATCTTCATTGGAAATGAGTAAGTCTACAACCCATTTAGACTAATATAAACCATGTGATTAATAATGTAATGCAGGAGTAGGAACAGGAATCAAACACAATTAGATTTCTACATTATAAATCCTCTTAGTGAAAGACTAATCTTGGCTGTTGTGTTCTTGTGCAGAGAGATAGCAAGGGACCGAAGGAGACTGAAGGAGCTGGGTATCACTCACATCCTCAATGCTGCTGCCGTGAAGAAGAACCTGAGGGTCTTGTTTGGAGTCCCATTGGAGAAAGACCTGAAGGAAACCGTTCATACAGGGGCGAGATACTACAGAGGCATGAACATCACTTATCGTGGCTTGCCTACAACGCGCGGTTTGAACATCAGCAAATACTTCTTGCCAGCTGCCAAATTCATCCACAAGGCCCAGAAAAACCCAGAAAGTAAGATCTTTTATCAAGTGTTCTGGAGTGACAAACTGTTTGGGACTTTTTCTGACTGTCTTTCTGTTTTTATTTCCACAGATAAGGTGTTGATTCACTGCACTGAGGGTGTCAGTTACGCCCCTACTCTTTTTCTGGCATACCTCATGATCCACCATTACAGTACAGTGGAGGATGCCATTGATTATCTCATAAAGGTGAGATACATCAAGCCTGACATAGACTTCCTGAAGCAGCTGGCAATCCTGAATGAGGAACTTCTACACAAGCAGGCAGACAAAATACTGGGGGAAAAAAGCGGCATAGTACAGATTAATAAGTATACACATAATAAGGAAGAATACGCAATTCATAGACATCGCACATATTAAAAAAGTGCACAAATAAAAGAACAGATACGATTTGTAAAAAAGTGCAATAACTTTCTTTGTCCGGTTCCCAAAACACTCTTTGACAGTGCAGGGCAATAACATGATGATTACGTCCTCATCGATAAACAGCTAACATCACCTGATAACAGTTTCTCTTGGCTTTTCTTTTTGCCACTACAAATATGCTTTATAAACACACAATTACAACAGCCAGAGAATAATAGTAATAGGTGAGGCTGGTAATGGTGTTTGTGGAGTTGTTTAATCCTCCTCTGCTGAGATCTTGAGAGATTAAATGTCTTCTTTTATCTTCAGTTTATTTCATCTAAGGCTGTGGCTGGAATTCAGTTGTAGTTCTTGTTGTTTCTCTTTCATTCATTGGCTGCGTTTACACTTGGCATAAACATGCGACCTGTATCTGGATGTTGTCCACATACACACTGAAAACGCAAGTGTAAACGCGTTTCTGATCAGAATGTTATCCGATCAGCGTGTTCAGGTTCGGAGGTACTCGAGGACGCATTGTGATGAGATCTCAGTGTAATGTAAACGCAATCCAGCCATCGTGTGTGTGTGTGTGTGTGTGTGTGTGTGTGCGCATTCACAGGTGGATGTCATATAAATCCCCGCCCAGTCTCCCCACGTGGCTGTCAGAAAATAAAGGCCAGATGCAGTTTGGACAAGAAATTAAACTCATTTGAACCTTACAAAAAAAGTCAATATTTAAAACAGTTTATTTAGAATGATACATGATACGGTGTGTGTGTCATTTTTCATTTTAATTGTGCAACATTATCTAGCTATCTATAGCTGTGATCAGTCATGAGATGAAGAGCGTGCGCTGCTTTGTCAGAGGAATAATGGGAATACACTTTTTATTTTTTAATGTTTTAAATGTTGAATGTTTTTTATTGTTTTAGCATGTTTATTAATCTCCCATTTCTGTTAATATAGTCATTGCAC
This sequence comes from Semotilus atromaculatus, assembly GCA_031834385.1. Classification (NCBI taxonomy): domain Eukaryota; kingdom Metazoa; phylum Chordata; class Actinopteri; order Cypriniformes; family Leuciscidae; genus Semotilus; species Semotilus atromaculatus. The sequence continues at coordinate 3,713,724 of JAULUF010000040.1, read as the reverse complement.
ACTATAACCTTAAACCCTGATGATCGATGATGTGACTTGTTTTTTGGACAAATTTACCATTTGTTTAACATGATCAACCCAGTTATTTTTGTATGATCAGCTCTGGAAATATTCCTTCATTCAAAAAACGTAATTTGATCTACGACTGGAGATTGCATAGGAAAGTAAAGTGACTGAGTGAAAGCAATCGGCATGTGTAAACCCTCACAAAAGCTCACTGAGATAACTCCGTCAAATTGATTCCTAATCCTTGATTTTCTTCTTTCACATTTATTTATAAACTTAAATTTTCTAATTTTACAAACGTGTGAACATATCTCCAATACTACTCTTTATAAAAAACAATCAGATTGCTTTGATATCGCTACTTATATCCAACTTTCCGAACTTCCGCTACTAGCCTTAGCCCGCTAGCACTGCACGCGTGGTCTCTCGCCTATCGATCGTCTTACACTCGTATCACTGAAAGCTATAATTCGCCACTATAGCACATCTGCATGGCGAATACTATATGTCGGATGTGTGTCTAACGTTACCTCTGAGTGTAGATGAGGACACCTTCGAGCTGCATTCGGTGCAGTTAGAGCTGGAGTCCGTGGAGAAGCAGATCCGTGATTTACTAGAGAGACAGGCCGAGCTGCGAGATCGGCGATCCGCGCCTGAAACATCACGCGTCGATGCTCACAAGTCAGTGGTTAGTAACTTTTTGATTCCGACTGCGTCTACTCCGTGTGTTTCTCTGCACAGGTCCTGAGCAACCAGGACGCGATCATCCCTGGCTTCATTCACTCCGGCACCGACACAACACCACGGACCCAGGATGAGCCCACAGCCGAAGACACGAGCCAGGACCAGAGCAAGAACCTCTCCGCCCCTTCGAGATCTCCACCCGGAACCGCTTCTCCCCTCTTCGCGAGTCGGAACGCCACGACGCCGTGATCATCGGCAGTTCCATCGTCCGTCATGTCCGTGCTACCTCGGGTAAAGGTAAGGTGCGCACTCACTGCTTTCCTGGTGCTCGTGTTCTCGATGTCGCTGCGCAGGTTCCCGAGATCCTGAACGGTGACGAGCGCGTCAGAGCTGTCGTGCTGCACGCGGGAGTGAACGACATCAGGCTGCGGCAGACGGAGGTTCTGAAGGAGGACTACAGGAGCCTGATCGGGACCGTACGGAGCACATCGCTTGAAACAACGATCATCGTGTCTGGTCCGCTTCCCACGTACCGACTAGGACATGAAAGGTTCAGTAGATTATTTGCTCTAAATGAATGGTTAATGTCATGGTGTAATGAACAGAGACTGCTCTTTGTAAATAATTGTAATCTGTTCTGGGAGCGACCAAGGCTCTTCCGTGCTGATGGCTGATTTCCTAAAAGAGTTTGCAGACTTTCTCTCAGATCTATTGGTCAATGTCTATAAAGCAATAGTTGTTGGAGATTTTAACATACACGTAGATAACACAAATGATGCGTTAGGGACTGCGTTTACAGATTATTAAAGTCCTTTGGGGTCAAGCAATACATCAATAGTCCCAGTCATCGTCTAAATCATACACTAGATTTAATTATATCATATGGAACCAATCCAACTGATATAGATATTATACCGCAAAGTGATGATGTCACTGATCATTACATGGTAACTTGCATACTACGTACACTGTAAAAAATAAACCCGTAATTTTTACGGTAAAAAAACGGCAGCTGTGGTTGCCAGTACTTTATCTGTCAAAAATACGGTAGCAACGTTATTGGTTTTACAGACTTAACTTAAAATGTACAGTAATAAACCGTATTTTATTATCTGATAATGTTAATTTACTGATCTATTGCAGTATTAATATCTGTTTTGTACCATTGTAATACACTGACAACCACCAATCACAGCAGTGATGAGAGTCACATGATCAATCAAAGATCAATCAAAGCTCATCACAAGAAGCTCTTCCACAAGACAGTTAATACTAATATATAGAAGCTGCACAGTGTCATTCACACAAACATTAAACACCATGGTAACGCACATGAAATTTAAAAAATGCAATAAACATTCATTTAACAACATTAAATGTAACATAAAACCCTAATGTACATAACTGATAAGAAAAAAACTAAGAAAACTATGAAGAAACAGTTATTTCAACAAAAATACATCAAATGTGAAGTGTCACGCAGGGAATTATGGGAATGTCAATTTACGGTATTTTACTGTAAATTGTACAATGAGTTGTTCTTTTTCACTTTCAAAAACTGTAAATTTAACGGTATTTTACAGTAAAATTACATAAAATGTACCATTAGATCTATCACAGTTATTTACCGTATATAGTACGGAAACTTTCTGTTAACCAATTAACAGTTTTTCACTGTAGGATTTTTACGGTCTTTTACCGTTAAGATCACGATAATTTTTTACAATGTACTGCTGAAATCTGTCATGTTGCTTCACGTTATCGACCAGGCAGAACAATCCTTCCAACCACCAGGGTTTCCCATACATTCATTAATTTGTGGCCCGCCACAATATCACGCTTTAACATGGGTAAAATTTTATTTTATTGTAGAGCTGCGCGTAGCTTGCTCCATTCCTCCCTCTCTCACAAACTGACAACGGAGGCGCGCGCGAATAGCCCCTCCTCTTCCAGCACGATCTGAAGCTAAACATGAGCATGCTTTGGAGGACGGATTGTTGTGTTAATTCCCCCAGCGAAGATTCCAGAATCAATCCGGAGTTGCATGGTTAGTATAATGAACACTGTTGTAAAACATAACTCTGAGAAGTTAGTCTATGTTAAACGCTGTCGTGTTTCCATTACAGATTCGCGCAAAACTTTTGCGATTTTTTTCTTTCTAAATATCGATCAAAAACGATTGCGAAATGACGGCGTTTCCATTAACTGATGTTATGCGACTAAAGCAAATTTTTTTTCCTCTCGCGATCAGTCATTCCAAAACTCATGGCAACGGACGTTGGTAGGTTTATATCACAGCCACCGCACTAGACATTATTATTATTATTAATAAAGCCTAAGTGTGTTATCCAAGCATAAAAGGTTGTATCAGTGATTTCAGGCCCAAATATAAATGTCTAATCTTTCCTAACGATCCGCTAGCTGCCCGCCCCATAAGCAGGCTGTCAAAAAAAACGCGTCTCTGTAGGCAGCCTAGGCTCTGAGATCTGCACACAAAAACAAATGGGTACAACCACCACTCAAAACCAAAACAAACAGTGTTTCAACCAATCACCGACAGGGGCGGGTGTTTTGAGGTTTTGATCTCGGTCACGGCTGGACGCGAAGTCGGAGCAACACCCGCCAAATTTCATACCTGTACGTGAAACGTAGAGCCGGGGCAAAATGTAGGGGCAATAATTTACAGAATTTGCCCCACCCAATTTTGAAAACCATATCACACGTAAATTTTCACCACTTCTGAAGCGTGTGCAAAGTTTCATGAGTTTTCAAGCATGTTTAGGCCCTCTAAAAAGCGATTATTTTAAGAGAAGAAGAAGAAGAAGAATAAACAGAGCAAAAACAATAGGGTCCTCTCAAACAAAAACATCCAACAGTCCCAATTCTAACTTTGCTTCCCTTAATAATTTAGCTGTTGGTTCTGATTTGTGTTTTATTCTACTTAAAGTATCTATCTTTTGGTTCATCACTAAATTAAAGTCCCCTCCCATTATAGTTAATCCTTTAGCCTCAGACATTAACAGATGGAGGATTCTTTTCATGAGGGCAACTCCCTCTCCTGGTGGGTTATATACGTCAAACAGTGTTACTGGTTGACCATCTATTTCTCCCCGTAAAAAGACAAATCTCCCTTGTTTTTCCCTGATGCATTTATCTTTAGTAAATCTTAAACTATTATTAAGGAGCACCGCTACTCCTCTTTTAGCTGATGTGTATGAGGATGAATAAATTTGTGTTCCAGCTAATTTCCCTAATTTCTCATGTTCCCCTTGACTCAGGTGTGTTTCCTGTAAAAAAAATAATGTCCCCTAATTTTTTAAGTCTCTGCATTACATTCCTTCTTTTTATTGGATTATTAAAACCATTTACATTAACTGTGACTATCTTAAGTGTTCCCATTTTTTTCTTTCACAAGATGAAGCTTTGCTGTCTTATTAAGGTATTTAAAGCAGACAAAAATATAAAAAAATAAACATTGTAAAAGTGCCTGTAAACATCCCCGTGAACTTCCAAAGTCTGTAACCTCAACAGGGTCACCCAAAAAATTGCACATTGTTGTTAATTTGTGGAAGAAAAAAAAATCTGTTCTCAGCCACTGAATCATGGCAGAGCGGTGAGACCTATACAGTCTCACTAAAGGTGGTGGGCTGCAAAATAAGTTTTTATTCCTTCTAATATCTGCCCTCCTTTAACCCCCCTAATCCATTATCTTCTCAATATTCTAACTTAGTTCCTAATAGACTTATCTCCTTATCTAGTTACAAGATAAGAACCCAACACATAAAAATAATCCATAATTAACCACAGGAAATCAAACCAAAAAATAAATTAAAAAATGGTCAATTTTTAATAATCAATTTTTAATAATTTTGTTCAAAAGCGAAGACTGATTTAGGATCCTCTCCACGAGTAAACATCTTCATCAGTTTTTTTGTATCTCCATACCTTAACGGTATTCTGGACAAATGTGGGCAAAATAGTTTTGATTTATTTTCAAAAAATACTTCCCTTGATCTGAGCGGTACAAGACTTGGCTACTTTTCCTAAGTTTGCCTCCTGAACACACACAATTTTTTTTGACTCAATTCTACAATGTTAAGTGGGTGAAAAAAAAACTCCTTAATCTTGTATTTGGGTCAAAAATGGGCACCCATAGAAATGAATGGGAAAAACGTAACCTCGGTTCTCTTACGAGAGTATCTCTCGTACTGCGTAATATCTTACGCTATGGGGAAAACCTCTTTTCCACGAGATATTGAAGCCAAAAAATTATCCTTAATTTTGTATTAATGTAAAACGCTTTGCGGCAGCAAGCAGACATAGGCGAGACAGCTCGCGCGCCTATTGGCTGCCCTGCGGCAAAAGCAGCAGCCTATCGAGAGAAACTCTGCGTGACGTCATGACCAATGGGGGCACTTCGCGCCCATATCGTCACGTCCCGCCAGAAAGGGCGTGGTCTCGCCCTATAAATAAGCTCGATAGGCTGGTACAAACTGGTTTTCATCGCCGAAGCGAACCAGAGCGTATTCCAAGCACGGCAAGATAAGCAGTACTCGTTCCCTCTCTAGAGAGAACCGAGTACGTTCTCTTACGAGAGTATCTCTCGTACTGCGTAATATCTTACGCTATGGGGAACACTATGTAACACGCCGTGCGTACAGGGATCCAACACCAAAGTCCCAGGGGCCGAGTTTATCACCATAAACTCACAGAGAGTGGAGGAAGAGAGGCTAAAAGCGTCATTCCCTATAAAATAGCATCCAGAGGAGCTAATCATATGACAATTAAACCACTCAGCCAGGGTGAAAACTTTCAGCCTAAACTGAGTGGCCATACATGTGCCAACACTCATAGAGCTGCTGTACCGGTCAGTGAGCGATACGCAGGTCAAACTCAGTATCCGGGCCGCACAGCGGGGCAGACAGCACTGAATTCTAGATCGCCAAAAGCTTAGCTTGTAAGGCGGGTACCTCCAGGTTATAGTATTTTATAAATGTAGACGGCGAGGCCCAGCCCGCGGCCGTACAGATATCTTGCAGGGTAACACCGCTAGACCATGCCCACGAGGAGGCCACACCTCTCGTGGAGTGCGCTCTGACACCCAAGGGGCACTGCAGGCCCTTAGAAGTGTAAGCCAGCGCTATGGCATCGACTATCCATCTGGATAGGCTCTGTTTTTAAGCGGCAAGTCCCTTGGAACGCCCGCCAAACAAAACAAAAAGCTGCTCAGTCTGTCTGAAACCGGACGAGCGGGACACATTCGCTCTTAATGCCCTGACGGGGCAAAGGAGACTCGCGTCCTTCTCCTCATTGAGAACCGGAAGGGCAGACAGGGAAATTACCTGGGCCCTAAACGGTGTATTGAGGGATTTCGGCACGTGCTTAGGTTTGAGAATGACTTTCGAGTCATTAGGCCCAAACTCCATACATGACGCGCTCACCGAGAGCGCCTGTAAGTCCCCTATGAGCTTCACTGAAGCAAGAGCCATGAGAAACGCTGTTTTGAAAGACAGGTGTTTCATGTCCGACAACTGGATTGGCTTGAACGGGGCACCTTTCATGGCCTCGAAGACCGTGAAAAGGTCCCACGTCGGGACTGAAGGGGGCCTGGGAGGGTTTAGCCTCCGAGTTCCCCTGAGGAAACGCACGACTAAGTCGTTCTTTCCCAGCGACTGGCCAGACACCGGTTTTGCAAACGTTGCTATGGCCGCCACATATACTTTGAGCGTGGATGGGGTCCTGCCCTTATCCAGCAGCTCTTGAAGGAAGGAAAGCACTTCCGTAACCCCGCAGTCTACGGGTGAAAAGCCCTGAGCTTGACACCAAGCAGAGAACACAGACCATTTCGAGGAGTAGAGCCGTCTAGTAGACGGAGCTCTAGCCTGCGCGATCGTGTTTAACACTCCCTCCGGGAGGTTAGCGGGTACCCGTTGGTGGCCCATGCGTGCAGGGACCACAGATCCGGGCGAGGATGCCAAATCGAGCCCTCCGCCTGAGAGAGGAGGTCTCTCCTTAATGGTACAGGCCATGGGGCAGTGCTGGTCAGCTGCATCAGGACTGGGAACCAAGTCTGGTTTGTCCAGAGCGGAGCCACGAGCAGCACTGGGCATCCGTTTTCCCTGATTCGTTCCAACACTTGAGGCAGGAGTGAGACAGGGGGAAAAGCATATAGGGGACAGCGGGGCCAGCGCGTCTTTGCTTTTCAAGAAAAACTTCGGACAATGAGCGTTTTCGTGGGACGCGAATAGGTCCACCTGCGCTCTGCCGAACGTTTCCCACAGCAGTTGGACCGTCTGCGGGTGCAGCGACCATTCCCCTGTTGGGACGTTGTTTCTGGACAGTCTGTCTGGTCCCACATTCAGGTGACCAGGCACATGCGCTGCTCTCAGCGAGAGCAGGTTGTACTGAGCCCAGACCAGGAGACATTCTGTCAGCCTGTAAAGGTTTCGGTGGCAAGACTTGGTGGCCTCTTATCTGAGGACAGAAGCGCCGTAGCGCTTTTGTCGACTGCTATCATCTCCAAGCAGTTTATGTGAAGGAGCTTTTCCCGTTCTGACCACAGGCCAGCTAGCGGTCTGCCCTCGAGCAGTGCTCCCCACCCCGAGGTAGAGGCGTCCGTAGACGCCACCTTCACACTCGAGGCGGTCCCCAGACTCACACCTGACTGATACCAGTCGGTTACTTTCCAAGGTTCCAGAGCTGAAACGCACTGTAGGTCGACCCTGAGGCGAAACAGACCCGCGGTCCATGCCTGGGGCGGAACTCGTGCTTTTAGCCACATCTGCAGTGGGCGCATGCGAAGCAGGCCCATCTGGAGTACAGAGGCTACTGAGGCCATTAGGCCCAGCATTTTCTGAAACCTTTTGAGCGGGACTATAGAGCCGTGGCGGAAGGATTTCGCGACGTGCTGAATATTTAATCCGCGCTCCGGTGACAGGCGTGCCGTCATGGATAGCGAGTCCAACACTGTTCCCAGAAAAGAAATTTTCTGACTGGGAGACAGCAAGCTTTTCGCCCAATTGACTGTAAGGGCCAGCTTCTCGAGGTGCTCGAGTAATGTGGCCCTGTGTTCTATGAGCTCTGATTGTGATCGAGCTAGAATCAGCCAATCGTCCAAGTAGTTCAGAACTTGCATGCCCCGAAGTCTCAGGGGTGCGAGAGCCGCGTCCATGCACTTCGTGAATGTACGGGGTGCTAAGGACAGGCCGAACGGCAGGACTGTGTATTGATATACCTGGCCCTCGAAGGCGAGTCTCAAGAATCGCCTGTGATGGGACGCTATTTGTATTTGGAAATAGGCGTCTTTCAGATCTATTGACATAAACCAGTCCCCTTGGCGCACTTGCGCGAGGATTTTACTGGTCGTAAGCATTCTGAACTGGCGCTTCACAAGTGCTCTGTTCAGCTGTCGCAGATCTAGAATGGTGAGATCCCCCATCTTTTTTACCAAAAAATATCTGCTGTATAGGCCCCCTTCGCTCTGAGCCTGAGATAAAGGTTCTATAGCCCCTTTGCTCAGTAGTTTCGCTATCTCGGCTTGAAGTAGATGAGATACTTCGTTTTTCACCGTAGTTTCGACGCGCGCCGTATAGCGGCGGGGACGTCGAGCGAACTGTAGCGAATAGCCTCTTTTTATAGTGTTCAGCACCCATTCTGATACCCCGGGGAGCTTTGACCACGCATCTGCGTGAATAGCTAGGGGTAGAATGAAATCCGGGCTCTGGCCGCGGCAAGGCAGCGGCTCGGGAGCCCTGGTGTACTGAGAACACAACACTGTGTTTACAGCATTCGAGGCGGGGGGCGCGCTGATCACAGCGGGCAGCCTGGCCGCGCTCAGCTTCTCTATGGCGGGTTGCGCAGAGAAAGCGAGCGGGGCGAATCCCATGGGATTCGGCGTGTCTGTGAGAGAATGTGGGCGTGGGACTGCGGGCACATTTACTGCACTGAAAACACTGTCGGTTAGTGCCGACTGAATGTGTGTTGGTTTCGTTTTTAAAGAAACCAAGGGACACGCAGCGTGTAGTGTAAGCGGGCACTGTGACATGGGCACGTTCACTGCATTTTTTGCACATTTCTTACAACACTCATAACACCATCGGCCATGGCCGGAATACCTTTAAGTGGGCACATCCACTACATTTAATGCACAATCGAGGCTTTGGGTTTCGCCACTGAGCCACAGGGGAAACAACATAAGCTTAAATTAGCTCAAGCAGATAAGAGAGCGTCATCACAGTTTTGTGTGTGTCGGCGTTTGTTTGCAGGCGTGCGTGTTATACAACAGACTCATTGCTGCAATATTGACATTTTCAGCCGCTTAAACTAGGAGCTGAGAAATGGAGATTGGTCCGGCCTCGCCGGGACTAAAACACACTCTTTCCTCATTTCGCCGGTGACGCATGCCCACGGTTGGTTGCGCGGGCGCCTCCCAGTCGAGGCCGATGCTGTCCACGGCTTGAGAGAGCAGACGCATCAGCTCAGCCTCAATGCCGGCTCTTTTCCCAGAGGGCTGGCGGGAAACGTTAGCGGAGGGGAGGTCCACAGAGCTCGCCCAATCCTCGCTATCGGACGCCATAAGAGAACATGCCTCGGTAGGTTCGTCGAGCTCGGGGGCGGACGCGGCGGCAGACGGCGGCCGTTTTCCATCAGTGAGAGACTCGAGCGAAGCCGGCGAAGCTGGCGGGCGAACCGGCGAGCTTTGGCGGGCTGGAGAGAGCTCGGGAGCGCGCTGAACGCGGCGCTTCTTGCGTCGCGGCACCACAGCGGGCTGGAATGCAGGCTCGGAGAATGATGCCAGGCGAGTCCTCAGAGTCACCATAGGCAATACCTCGCAATGAGGGCATCCGCCGTCAGCGAGCGCGATAGCCACGTGATCCTCACCCAGGCAGGACACGCAGATGACACGGCGGTCCTCGTCGCTGAGTTGGGCGCGGCACGAGCCGCAGGAAGGCATCTTGAAAAAGACGCAGCTCTTTTAGAGTTTAGGGAGAAGGGTGAGTTGCGTTACGTAAGCAAACAAACACTCTCAGCAGAGTAAAGGATATAGACGCCGGAAAGCGCAGCAGGTACGGCGGCTGAAGGCGCCGAGGCCAGCGACTCCAGGCTCAAGGGCTCGTCCCGCTGAAGGCTTGCGTCGACGGCGCGGCTTCTCACTCCGGATCCAGCGATGCGTGAGCTTCACTGAAGAGATGAAAATCAGTTTGTACCAGCCTATCGAGCTTATTTATAGGGCGAGACCACGCCCTTTCTGGCGGGACGTGACGATATGGGCGCGAAGTGCCCCCATTGGTCATGACGTCACGCAGAGCCTCTCTCGATAGGCTGCTGCTTTTGCCGCAGGGCAGCCAATAGGCGCGCGAGCTGTCTCGCCTATGTCTGCTTGCTGCCGCAAAGCGTTTTACATTAATACAAAATTAAGGATAATTTTTTGGCTTCAATATCTCGTGGAAAAGAGGTTTTCCCCATAGCGTAAGATATTACGCAGTACGAGAGATACTCTCATAAGAGAACTGTAATTTAGAGCATTCTTCTTGTAAATAAATTAATAGATCCAATACAATGCATATCTAACATACACACAAATGAAGGGCTGATCCTGTACAACATTCTCATCAAACACAAAAATATAAAACATAAAAATAAGCATAATTTACATAGAAAATATGGTACTTTTTGAAGTAAATAAATTAAAAAATACCCCCAAAATAAAAAAAAACACCATAAATGGATAGACAAAACTTTATCGAAGACAGTGATATAACATTTATAATAAATAAAAATTAGGATCACACCTGAGTCCTCTGTGCCCACATTTGTCCACAATTACAGGATTAAGGGCTATAAAGTGAATACGGTTTGAGGGCTATACAAATCTTAAACTGTCTCCGCTTCTGCTTCTCGTGCGCTCCCACGATACCTACTCCGGGTCGGTGTGTGTTCTGCGCACGGTGGCACGGCGCGACTGGGGCTCAGTCTCATCTCCACTTTGCAGTATACCCTTACTCCGTAGATCCGAATCTGCTTCTTCGAGTGTACTGTAGGTCACTGCATTTCCATCAATAAAGACTCTCAGTTTTGACGGATATGTTATATGGGATTTAACGTTTTTCTCTTTCAAAACTTTCCTCAGCTGAAAGTATCGGCTTCGTTCTTTTTGTATTTTACTTGGAAAGTCTTGAGAGAAGTAGATGCGGTTCTCCCCAATCCGTATCTCTTTTTTTGACCAAGCCGCTTGTAAAACCCGTTGCCTTATATTCCATTGCATGAAACGAACCACCATAGACCTGGGCGCTGCATCCCGAGCAGGTCTCTGTGCCAATGAAGGATGCGCTGCGACAATTTGGATCATGTCGGTTGGAGTATCCAGCTTTTCTGTGAGTAGCGTTGTAACAAAGCCAATTATATCATTTGCTTCTAGGCCTTCTTGGATTCCATATATGCGAATATTATTTTGTCTTGATTTGTTTTCCAAATATTCTATTTTTTCAGACATTTCCTTTTGCTCTCTCACTTTTTCAACAGTACTGTGGTTGCGTCTTCCCGTTCTTCCAGATTATTTATTCTTTGCTCAGCTTCTTTAACATTTTCCTGGGCCTCGCGCAGATCGGAGCGTATACCTTTTAAATTCTTCTCTCATTTGAATCATTTCGGTCGTCATTTTGCCCACGTCTGCACGGATCCCTCCGATTTGTTTGGAGATGTCATCTTTGAACTCAGTGAGCATTGATTTAAGATTTTTCTCCATGTCGCTACCTGCCATTGTGCATTCGTTTGCCACGTGTCCTTTCTTTGTCTTTGTTTTACGGACAAGCTTCTGTGTAGTTGTGCCAGAGCGCATAGATTCATTAGATGATCTTCTTGCAAATTGTTCCTCAGCAATTTTCACGAGGTAATTTAGGGCATTTTTAGAAGGAATTATTTTTACACACTCAGAGCAACATGAGAGAGAGCCCACCGGAAGTACCGAAAGTGGCGATTGGAAAAACTCAATTGGAGTTTTTATTTTTTTAAAAGGTACAGACACACAAAAGGACTGATCTAATCACAGAACTCCTTCCAAAAATGGGAAAAAACTGGGGCCCCTGTCAGAGACCACATCTTTGGGAAGATCATGAACATGAACCATGTACATAGGACAATATGGGACCACAGGACAGTAAAGATGGACAGAGGGCGCACCAATCTCTCGGCAGCACCTTGTCCCTCGGACAGGCGAAGAGACGAGACAGAGCATCCGGCTTAATGTTCTTAGACCTGGGCATGTACGATAAAGGGTGAAACGAACCGACCAAAGAAGAGAGCCCATCTGGCCTTTCGAGAGTTCAACCTCTTGGCCGAACAGATGCACCCAATATTCTTATGATCCGGTCAGACCAAGAAGGGCTCCGCCACCCCCTTCAGCTAGTGTTGCCACTTACCCAATGCCAGCCCAACCACGAGCAGCTCCTGGTTACCGACATCATAATTCTGTTCTGCCAGGCTCGGGCGGTGGGAAAGTGTGCACATGGGTGCACCCGCCCATCCTGAGAGGAACGCTGAGAGACGATAACCTAGTGTTGTGCCGATCGACGATAGTATCGTGTATCGACGATAGTCAGAGATGTAGAGATTTTAAGGATGAACCAAACACAAATTAATCAAATTAATCTCTCATGGGATTCATTCAAATGTGATTCAGCATTCCGGATCTGAACACCACATTCCAAAGTCACAAGACGGCTCCAAATTGTCTAGAAAACCCCCCAGAGAAGACTTATGGCCCCGCAGGCCCCAGAGATAAGCCTAAACAGGAAAAACGCTGTCACTATTATCCTTAAGCAAGACAAAGCTGCTCAGAAATGGTGAAACGAGGCCTGACCACCAAGGGGCCTGACCACCTTTGACAAAAAACACACACAGAACAATGCTCAGTGGACTTATAATCAAACATCATAATTCTTGTTGTTCCTACAATTCATGTTTGTATTATGCTTAGATCACATATAAATCATGTAATTTTGACATAACTGTGTGTATGAATGAAAGAGTATCGTGCTTCCAATCAAAAGAATCGTATGCCCTTAATTCAAAAGATGGCTTGATTGAAATCTGTGTAAAATGTTTTGTATGATTATAATAATCTATAATGTTTAAACTGTGGTCTCTTGTTCTCTGCTGGAACCCAAGCAGATCCCAGATAACGATAAGTAGGAACTCGATCCACCCCCTAAAATGATGCCATTGTCTCATTGGTCAGAATTCTCCAAAAGAGGTTGGGCTAACTTTTAAGTTAAAGTCCCGAACAAAGGAATTAGAATCAGTTCAAAAACTTCCATCCAGGGAGTTCGGTTTTGAGTTCGGTTCGGTGTTTAATTAAGTTGGTGCCTCTCTCTATCAACAGCAAGAGAGTGTTCCCATTCATGCTTCTCTCTGAAAACAACAAAGAGCGTGTTCGCACGCTTACATCGACCAGACCAAATTAGACCAGCAGACAAATAACCCATCAAGATCGGGGTTAAAACAGCTCATTCAAGCCATCTAACTCGTCTTACTTTCATTTCTTCCTTTATTTTCTTTTTCGTTAAAAGTCTCGGTTCTAAGTTAAGCTTTGCTGCAAAGTTTCGTTTAAACGTTTCGACTGCAAAGCCCTTCCAACTTACAAGACTTTCATCCATCCGCCAACACACCACGTGATTGGCTGCCCAAGATCTCGCAGGCACGAGAAGACCGCCAGCCAAACAACGGACCCGGGGAAACCCCCTTTAGACAAAGGGAATTCCCAAAGCAACGCAAGGACATGCAAGTAACACTCCAGACTCTTAACTGAACTGGTGCATTAATGTAAAATTTTATAACCTGCCTAAGAAACGATAGAAGGGTTAAATTAATGATTGATGGTTCATTCAGGTCATGTCTTATAAGTGCATATAGAAACTTGGGATTTCACTATCTCACTCTTAAAACTCATTCTTTCCTCACTCTCTTTCTTTCTGCAACTTGAATGAATGCGTGTGCGTGTGTTTGTGTTAGATATTAGTTTTATGTTTTAGGATAATCAATAAAGTCTTGTTTATATTTGAAAAGATATTTGCCTTGTGTTGTGCTTGCACATTTAATGTCTTGTACTGTCGATCTAAAGTTACCTTGCTAATACATAGTGTCTCACTATAGATTGGATATTTATATCTGTGCCAAGGTTATAATTACGGCCCGTTCAAATGAACTCTAAACGAGTAATTTGCTCGGTTCCATAGTGATTCGGTCAAGATTCATTGCAAATCGATGAATCATTCCTTTTGAGCTAAATTGGCCTTCCGGCCCCCCTTAAATACATTTTATGTATATTATTACTGTGTACATTCGTTACATTAGTTGGTGGAGAATGCGGGCACTTCAACCTAAACTGTAAGCATATATCAAGATTTATCTTTTCATTTTGTTTCGGATGCGAGATCCGAACCTCTGAAAGTCTGTGTGTGACGTATGGAGAGCGCGCAGCGCGCGCCCTGTTTGAATGAAGTGGATGCTGCTGCTTGTGAATGCATCCAGAGCAAAGCTGTTACTTTAGTCTAGTCTGCCTCCTTATTTGTTCTTATTATTATTTTTACCTGCAGTAAATTGAGTTAAGATATAAAACCTCACACTACGATAAGGTAAGAATTGAGCGTGTTCCTCATTTCCTGAGTACCTTGATTATAGCTTAACTGACATCTGCATGTCCCAGAGTCTTTCAAATAGCTATAACATTAGGTGTGTGTGTTTATACCAGTCAGAGAGCTGAACGAAATTAAACTGCAGTAATTTAAGTTAACGTTATCTGTAAGGACGAATATTCTCCTCACAGAGCGATGAGCGTGTTCCTCATCTAACGTTAGTCATAAAAGGCTTATATTTATTTATCTGATTGTCAGTGCGTGTTCCACTGCGATCCCTGTAATAAATATACGTTTATCTGTTTATGTCTGTTCAATGAATTCTCGTGTAACACTGCGCATGTCCGAGTGTAATTTGAATAGTAACTTAAAGTCGTGATAACTGAACCAACAGTTAAAAACCCTGTTGTTGTTGTTGTTTTTCTTGTGTGCCCAGATAAACTTGCACAGACGCGATCCGCCGAGATCGCAATTGTTCCATCTATTATAACGCAAAGCTGTCGCTTGCTTAAAGTTAATATCACTCTTAACGAACTGAGTGAAGCCCCACGTCGTAAAACCAGCTAAAGCTACGAGTGGTGTATCTTATTTGTACAGTGTTGAAATGCACCGACATTTCCCGTAATATGATCGACTGTACGTGCATATTCTTCGAACAGTGTTGAAATGCGCTCAGATTTCATGTAACACATGCGTAACTGCTTACAAACTATTTGCATTGCATTTCACGTGTGTGCCCACTAGCGTTTGTTTGGTCGCTATAGTTACGATCGTGACACGGAAGTCTTAACCAACGCTTCCGGGTGAACTCTGACCCGTGCAATCGCCAGAGTGTAAACAGACCCTTCGGTGGCTAGGCTAACCTAAGCAGTTGTTTACATTGAGGCCTATATGCTAACGCCTTACGCATTATGTACTGTTATCATTAGTAATTAAAGGGTACATATCATGCTTTTAAATCGTTCCTTTTTACATATAAATCATACATTTGTGGTCTATATAAAGCAGAACTGCAATGCTTGGGTCTGAATTCCTCATTATTATAGCTCCACAGGCCCCTTTTCTACCCCTTTTCTGATGTGCGTCTGAGAGCAACTCGTTTTGGTGCGGTCTCTTTAAATCCAGGCTGCAGAGGTGACACTCGGTTCAACTCCACCCCGTTCGGACATTTTTGTAGTTTGATAGCAGAGATACGATTATCTAGCGGCACAGAAACTTTTTATTCCACACGTTATTAACAAAATGTCAACAACGGAAGACTTGTCCATCAAGCCTTAGCCTACATGTTTGAGCCAGAGTCGGAGCGAGATGAAAATAAAGACGACGAACCTGCAGAACAACGTCTTCATATGGATGTATCGCAATGGTGTGTTACTGTATTTACATTAAGTTCTCCATCCATGCCCACTTCTACAATACTGCATGTTTTACAACGACTATTTATTAACACTCACGATTGTTTCTCTTGTTAAAACAAGCACACTAACAAGACAACTGCTAAACCATGACCACCGTGTGTTTTAAGAAAGTACAGCACTTTATTTTTATTAACGTTATTTACAGCTTACCGAAGTGCTCTGTTCGTCGTCTCCAAAGATAGAAGGAATTGAGCCCTCAATCAGACGAAGTCTATCGGCAAATCCTTCTTTATACTGGCGGAGGTTGCTGAAGTAACGTTAGTTATCATTGAAGTGCTTCGCGCACACGAACATGACTTTACCCACAGATGTGGGTACATTTCCGTGAAAAATAAAACTCAACCAGGCCCTTCGAAGAGGTTCTGATGCTGGGAGACGGTGTAATGAAGCGTGTGGGTTACTACATCCAACAACCGAACATTTTGACGTGCCCTCTCGTAACTTCTGCATCCTTGAACTTGGACTACAAAATTGCAGTGAGAAATAAAAATGGCGGATTGCTCGAAGTGTTTGGCCGGAAGTCGATGTCCTTATTTGGCAGTTCCGATGCAAATACTGTGACGTAATAGTTCAAAAAACGTCATAGATTACAGAAAAATCGAAACCGGTTGAAAAATGTGACCAAAACAGAATATAAAGATATCAACGAAGTTCCTGAAGAGACTAATTTCAACTTTTCTGTACTTATAAACACTCCAAATATACAACAAAAGGCATTTAAGGGCTAAAAAAGTAGATTTAGCATGATATGTCCCCTTTAACATCAGTGGTTAAATACAGTGTCTGTCTGAACAAAGTTAAAGTGATTTAACCATTTAAACACCTCGACTTTTACACCTGTTGGTCTTTTCTTCCTTTTTCTTTTACCTCTCTCACATTCTACTTTACCTATATTTTACTTGAAAAGGAAATATTGGTTTACAATTATTAATTACTTTACCTATATTTTACTTGAAAAGGAAATATTGGTTTACAATTATTAATTACTTTACCTGCATTTTACTTGAAAAAGAAAATACTGGTTTACTATTACTAATATTGTCAAATTTGATTTTAAAGAAAAGGAAATTGAAATTCTATTTTTCTAGACATCATTTCTAATGATTTCTAATGATTTATGTTTAATAAATTCTAGTTTCATAATTTCTAAATTTCTCGTTGAGATCTAATCACTTTAGGTGAATAGGTCTTGAACTTGGAAAGTTAAAATTTGAAAGTTGTTATTACTATTACAAAAATAGTGTTAGACTCAGACTTGCTCATTATTGTCATTGCGTTTTATCCTTTCGTCCTGTTGGTTATAAACTTAACCACTATATTTGATTAATTCATTTTCGGGACGCTTCAATAGGGGACATTACCATCTCCATACGAGTTTCAAATAAACCAGAGACAATCGTCTTTTACAAAAGTTTATTTGTGTGTTTAGTTGTTCCTCAACTATCAATTCTATATTTGTGGTAGGCCTAAAGGTAGCGGGATCCAACCTCCTTGCTTCATTTCTTCCTCATCACGTCTTTCCTGTTCTGTCCTGCTTTATTCCATCTTATTCTTCACATTTGTAGGGAACAAACCTGGAAGAACCAACAATCGACTCTAAAAAGAGACAAAGATAATCTTTCCCAACAAACAGATTATTAGGTATTTGATTTTTAATCAACAATCTTGTGTTCTTCATACTCTCCCTGCATTTGTAAACGCAATTTAAACTTTGACATCTTATCCAAGATCAAGTAACAGAGACAAGTGCTGAGCAAACTCCGCCTTCAAAGCATCCCTGCAGTAAACTCTGCTGTAAGCGGTCCAACTGAAGGTGTGTGTGTCAATCCTGTCAAACTCAGAAAAGAGGTATCAGCATTATTATTGTATTATTTTTCCTCGTAAACATAAACAATAATATTGTTTACCTTCCTGAAAACAGATTTTCATTGATAAGAAACATTTATGAGAAATTAATACTTCCCCTAGTTAATAATTTTCTTTTTGTTTTTCCCTCATTGAAATTGGTTGTTAACTTTTCTCTCTTTTTCCCTTACTCAGTTGAGTGACGAAGTCCTCACATCACGAGTTGAAACCAGCTTTTCATTGATAGAAAATATTTATAAAAAATATTTCTCCCATTGAATAAAAAAAAGTTTCTTTCCATTGAGATTTGTTTTAACCTTTTTCTCTCTCTTTCCTTTAAGCAGTTGAGTGAGGAAATCTTTACATCTCTAGCCTACCTGGCTACACTTAGACCAACACTTAGTCATTACGACACTTCACTATTGGTGTACAATTATTGAAACGACACTTAGCTGTTCAACCACATATAGGCTTATACCCCACACAGATCTGTGTCAGTCTCTTCACCCCAGCGTGTCAACATGTCGTGGACGACAAACCCCACTGCCCAAAGGGAAGATGTGGACGCCTGGCTTAGAGGCATTACAGACTGCCTCACACCAAAGACAATTGAACTGTTATTATTTTTAATAATAATCATAATTCTGAGAAGATTCCTGACACACGATTCAAGCCAAAACCAAAACCATGTGGAACTAACCAAAATCACCTGTTCCCTAAGTAATGCCTTCACAGCCCAGCTGAAACTAAGCGACAAGCACATCACCCACCTCCAGGAGGAGCTGACACGTGCCCAGAGCTGCATAGACAAGCTGGAAGTGAAAGTCCAGGACGACTTCAAGCGTCAGACCACTGAATTTCTGAGAGAGCTGATGCACACTCAACACTGCACAGACCAGCTCAAAGGTGAAGCTCAAGACAAACTCAAAGTGTCCGACGAAGCGGAGCAAGAAACAAAGACACAAGTTGACAAGCTCCAAGAAGCCCTTGCAGTCACTGAACGTGACAAACAAGAATTAAAGACTGTCCAGAAACACCTGGTAAACCAACTCCAGTCTGCTGAACATCAGTTAAGGAAAGCCAAAGCTGACATTGAAAGTAAGAACTCTATAATCACTGCTCTGGAAGACCACCTGGAAAGGTGCAGCGCTGACATCGACCATCTGACACAACAGCGAGATGGCGTCAACGACGAGCTCTACGCGGTCAGAGATGAACTCCAGCACATTTTCCAACAGAAACCAGAGCCAAGAAGGGAGAGACCTCCCTCATCATCACCCCTGCTGAGCAGAACAGAGTCCTCCATCCAAGAACTGGCATACAGTGAAAGAAGTGAATGGCCACAACCCAAAACGTCACCGGCCTTCACCACAGAACTGTTCACTGCCAACAACGGAAGAGAGATCATCCAGGCAGACTCCAAAGCTACACATGGGATGACAGTTAAAGATCTCAACCAGCTGGTTAAGAATATCACTCAGTTCAACCCGAACTCCACAGAGGGTCCCGACATTCAGGCCTACCTCCGAGATATCGACTTCCACCTAGAGGTGAGACCCCATGTGACTGACAGAGACAGGTTATACCTCCTCAGATCCACATCCAGTCCAGAGGTACGAAGCTTCCTAGACCGACAACCTGCTCATGTCAAGTCAAACTACCAGCTACTACGTGAGACACTGATTAAAGAATTTACAGGTCCAGAGTCAGAACACGGTGTGTTAATCGCCTTGGAAACCAAACAATGTCGACAAGAGACTCCCCAAGCCTACTACCACCGCTTTCGACAAGCTTACTTAGGTGCACATAGCAAACCTGAACTTGAAGAGGATGTGAACTTCAAAACCCTCTTCCTGAAAAACCTGCACCCCGGATTGAGTCATCATCTTGGTATCATGGCCTGCCCAGGCACAATGACCATTCAACAGCTACGTGACCTGACACACAAGGCCTACGTCAAACAAAAGATGACCTCAAAGAAAGGTTTGAAAACATCCACAGTTTCAAACTCCATCTGCCAAGAAACAAGCCTTGCACTGGAAGACACCCAGTGGCATGACAACATCACAATCCTTCGTAAAGAGCACAGAGAACGTGACTCCCATGCCGATGACACCTACCACACCAACCGCATAGAAAAGTCATGGGACCAGCCACGCTTCTCAAGAAACCCGCAAGAAGGAAACAACTGGAATCAACAAATGCATCCAAAAGCATTCTATGTGAGTAATCGACAACGAAACCCACCTCTGCACCACTCAGCCAAACACAGCACTGAGTGTGCCCAAGAACAAGACAGTTTACCCTCAGAAGACATGGAGCGACTAATGAGGCAACTGCAAGTGTTCATCGAAAACAAGCTGAACACAGAGGACCAATGATCATCTGGTACACCTTCCTAAGGAAGATGACGACCACCTGTTCTACAACAACACAGAACAAAGTGGTTTCTCACAGTCAACCACTGACAAACACCCAGAGGTACCAGGAAACACCATCCTGGCTACCCATCACTCATAAAGAAACCACCAAACGAGCTCCAAACTCAAGAACCATGTGAGTGCTACAGCAACAACAGTAAGCACAGAAGGTCAGAAAGTCTGTCACAACCAGAAGGCATCATCGGAGGAATGCAACAACGGAGACCAAGTTTCGCACTACATCTTCACGCATCCTTGCCAAACTACCTCCCAATGTCTGCCAGAGAACTTCCTGCCTTACTGGATTGACCCCCTTAGAAAAAGATCCCTTTTCTAAGTCAAAGATGCAACAAGCCAATCTTAACAAGTGCATCAAAGCTAAGCCATCAAGCAAAGGGGGAGAGCAAGACAGACTGAAACAGATCTGACCATACATGCATGCATACATGCACTACACAACACCCCTAACATACAGAAGTTAACCACCTCTACCGTGCAAAACATTCAACAAATATGTTTTCCCCCACAGGTAGAAACTATCTCCAGAAACTAGCTTAACAACTTAGCTACACTTACCATAGGAAACATGGTAACTACCCATCCAACAAGTACACCTGAGAACACCTCTCATTACATCATGATACCTGACACCTTAGCTGCACAACCGTAGTTATAAGTCATATCAGGAACACTCAACTGCTTTGTTTTGTTTTACTTCTTCCTTCCTTTCCTTCTTTTATTAGGTAAAATGCCTGTCCACCCCATAAGGGTCAAGGTCACAATAATACGATTGACACACCACGCCTAATATTTGTAAGTCACCTTAATACGAATGTGAGCCAGAGAGCTCCATGCATGATGGGTCACATCACTTTTACCACAAGTGATGTCACCAGAAAATGGAAGGTAAATTGGTCTAAACCTAGAACAATTTAGAAGAGACTAAAACAAACAAATCAAATTTAGTCACAAAGTTGATCAATCACCGTTTTAAAACAAACTAGAATAACGGTCCTAAAATTGAACTAAACTTTTTCCACATGATTGACTATATTGAGAGAGTGAACCTGTTTTAGGCCTAGATAATCTAATGCCCTGCACCAGTAAAGTGACCAGTCATGGAGGTGTTTGCCTTGTTGTTTGCTGTGTGTGTTTGCTTCTTCTGTTTCTCCAGCGTTCAATGATGTCTTCTTCTCAACCCATCATCGATCGAAGGGGGGAAGATGTAGAGATTTTAAGGATGAACCAAACACAAATTAATCAAATTAATCTCTCATGGGATTCATTCAAATGTGATTCAGCATTCCGGATCTGAACACCACATTCCAAAGTCACAAGACGGCTCCAAATTGTCTAGAAAACCCCCCAGAGAAGACTTTTATGGCCCCGCAGGCCCCAGAGATAAGCCTAAACAGGAAAAACGCTGTCACTATTATCCTTAAGCAAGACAAAGCTGCTCAGAAATGGTGAAACGAGGCCTGACCACCAAGGGGCCTGACCACCTTTGACCCCCCCCCTCAGCAGCACCACTGCTGAGCAGGACAGAGATGTAAAACAGACCACGCTTTCATGGAATGTGAGAGACTTACACAGACTTACACAGACTTTACATATCAAACCCATCAAAACACACACAGAACAATGCTCAGTGGACTTATAATCAAACATCAAAATTCTTGTTGTTCCTACAATTCATGTTTGTATTATGCTTAGATCACATATAAATCATGTAATTTTGACATAACTGTGTGTATGAATGAAAGAGTATCGTGCTTCCAATCAAAAGAATCGTATGCCCTTAATTCAAAAGATGGCTTGATTGAAATCTGTGTAAAATGTTTTGTATGATTATAATAATCTATAATGTTTAAACTGTGGTCTCTTGTTCTCTGCCAAGTGCTGGAACCCAAGCAGATCCCAGATAACGATAAGTAGGAACTCGATCCACCCCCTAAAATGATGCCATTGTCTCATTGGTCAGAATTCTCCAAAAGAGGTTGGGCTAACTTTTAAGTTAAAGTCCCGAACAAAGGAATTAGAATCAGTTCAAAAACTTCCATCCAGGGAGTTCGGTTTTGAGTTCGGTTCGGTGTTTAATTAAGTTGGTGCCTCTCTCTATCAACAGCAAGAGAGTGTTCCCATTCATGCTTCTCTCTGAAAACAACAAAGAGCGTGTTCGCACGCTTACATCGACCAGACCAAATTAGACCAGCAGACAAATAACCCATCAAGATCGGGGTTAAAACAGCTCATTCAAGCCATCTAACTCGTCTTACTTTCATTTCTTCCTTTATTTTCTTTTTCGTTAAAAGTCTCGGTTCTAAGTTAAGCTTTGCTGCAAAGTTTCGTTTAAACGTTTCGACTGCAAAGCCCTTCCAACTTCAAAGACTTTCATCCATCCGCCAACACACCACGTGATTGGCTGCCCAAGATCTCGCAGGCACGAGAAGACCGCCAGCCAAACAACGGACCCGGGGAAACCCCCTTTAGACAAAGGGAATTCCCAAAGCAACGCAAGGACATGCAAGTAACACTCCAGACTCTTAACTGAACTGGTGCATTAATGTAAAATTTTATAACCTGCCTAAGAAACGATAGAAGGGTTAAATTAATGATTGATGGTTCATTCAGGTCATGTCTTATAAGTGCATATAGAAACTTGGGATTTCACTATCTCACTCTTAAAACTCATTCTTTCCTCACTCTCTTTCTTTCCGCAACTTGTATGAATGCGTGTGCGTGTGTTTGTGTTAGATATTAGTTTTATGTTTTAGGATAATCAATAAAGTCTTGTTTATATTTGAAAAGATATTTGCCTTGTGTTGTGCTTGCACATTTAATGTCTTGTACTGTCGATCTAAAGTTACCTTGCTAATACATAGTGTTTCACTATAGATTGGATATTTATATCTGTGCCAAGGTTATAATTACGGCCCGTTCAAATGAACTCTAAACGAGTCATTTGCTCGGTTCCATAGTGATTCGGTCAAGATTCATTGCAAATCGATGAATCATTCCTTTTGAGCTAAATTGGCCTTCCGGCCCCCCTTAAATACATTTTATGTATATTATTACTGTGTACATTCGTTACAGAGATATCGCCGATGGCTGTTCCCTTTGACGATCTCAAGACGATTTGGCTCGTTTCCCATGAATGTATTAAATATTTTATTTTTATTATTAAATAAAAAAAAACTATTATCATTATTATTATTGTTGTTATTAATAAATTAATTAGGCTACAATTAATTTGCCCATAGCCTATTGTTCACATTAACATCACCGCAAAGCCTAACCGACACTTGCAACACCACGCACATTTGAGTTTTAAAAATGAGAATTAGGCCTAGGCTACTCTTAAGTGAAAATGTTTAAATAAAATAAAAAACTAGGCCTACATGTAATTTCAAAATTGAATCGCAAGTATAGACCTAGCCTATATTCACAATTTCACATGAGTCATGAAATGAACAATGGAGATTATTATCGTTTAATAATCTCCGTGTGTAGTTCTCCGGGATCGCATTATCGTTGGGGTATTGCGTTTTCTTTGCATAGCACATTGCCTAAACATACAATTTTATTGATACTAGGGTATTAAGCATATCTTCTTGACAGACACAGATCTAGCTTCAATAGCAGGGGAGATCAATATATAAAAGAAAATACAGAAATGATCAGACAGTGCTACATCCTTAATAACAATCAATGAAATGTTTAGACCCTTACTGATGTTTACTGCACTAATGTTCTAACCATTTAAATAGCCCAATTTTGGCAGGAGTTTTCGCTTACGGCCATACCACTTTGGGGGCGCTAGAGAGCTCACAGGAAGTGACGTGGCAGTAGTTGGGAGAGGAAGGCTCTCCTCCATTTTTTTGTTTTTGTCATTTTTGTTTGTGTGTTTTTTAGTGAAATTGTTTTTTTTTTTTACTTTTTTTACTTTTTTAAAACCACCTAACAGCACCATATCGCTGTCTGGTGGGTGGTTAATCTTTTTTTTTTATCAAATGGACGGATTATCTGGTATCGACTCAGAACTGGCTGGAGAGACACGAATGCCAAACGACACTGGACTGGCTGGAGGAACACGCACGGCAAACGACACTGGACTGGCTGGAGAAACACGCACGGCAAACGACACTGGACTGGCTGGAGAAACACGCACGGCAAACAACACTGGACTGGCTGGAGAAACACGCACGGCAAACAACACTGGACTGGCTGGAGGAACACGCACGGCAAACAACACTGGACTGGCTGGAAACTGCAAAATAAAGATTACGTTTTTTCCTTCATGCACCTGCCTGTCTACCTGGAGGATAATGAAATTTTAGACAAATTGGAAGGTTGGGGGGTTTCCCCCATATCTAAAATCAAAAGAAGATGCTATCTGGGCACTGACATAGAAGACGGCACAAGATTTGTGAAGGTGAGGTTCCCCAAAGAAATGGCATCACTCCCTTATAGTACAAAACTGGAAACAGTGGAAGGGCAGCAGTATTTTAGGGTGATGCACAGCCACCAGGTGAAGACCTGTAGGCTGTGCATGAGCCCAGGACATCTGCTAAAAGATTGCCCAGAATTCAAGTGCTATAAGTGTGCGGAGAGGGGACATTTTGCACGAGATTGCAACGCTGTCAAGTGCCCGGATTGCCAAGAAATTTTAAATAAAATGTGAATGTGGGATGGAGAGAGAGGTAGAAGGAAGGGAAGAACAGGTGGACGGACAGGTGCATGAAGGAAACAACGAAGAAGGACATAGTGAAGAAAGACAAGAAGAGGAAGAATTGCAACCAAAGGAAGCAGATGAAGGAACAAACAGCAGACAGGACGTAGAAGGAGAAAAAGAAAATGAAAAGGATGATGAACAGATAAGAAAAGAGGACACCCAATTGACACCTATGGACAAATCTTTAAGTCATGGACAAAAAGGAGAAGAACAAGATAAAGGAACTGACAGCGAATGAGAAATAAGGATGGAGGATGAGAATGGAAAAAGGGAGAGGGGACAAGTACGAAGAAGATCGATACAGGTAAAGCCAAATATAGGAACTGCAAGAAAAAAAGTGAAATGTTCAAACAAGTTTGAGGCGTTAAAGGATCTGGAGGGGAAAGACTGAGAATGATGGTTTTTAGATATTTATTATTTTCCTTTTTAATGATTCTAAGTGTTGTGACTTTTAATGCGAGAGGACTTTTGGATTTGAAGAAATTTGAAAATGTAAAAGAAAAATGTAAAAAAAGAAGACATTATTGTGCTACAAGAAACAAACTGGAGAGAAAATGTGATGAATGATTACAAAAAGAGATGGGAAGGAGGAATTTTATACAATAATGGAGATGGGAGGTTAGGGAGAGGTGTGGCTTTTTTAATGAAGGATGATGTTTTTAAAGCAAGTAAAATTAAAGATACGATGGGGAAATGTATGGTGGTTGAGACAAAACATGAAGGAGAAGATTTGATTTTAGTAAATGTAGATGCACCAACGGAGGAGAAGGAAAATTAAAGATTTTTTTAATGTTTTAAGAAGTATTGTAAAGAAGTGTAAGGAAATAATAATGATGGGGGATCTTAACACGGTTTTTAGTAAACAAGACATGGCAGAAGGAATGGTTTTTAAAACTGATACAGGGAGAAAAGAATTAAAAACATTAATGGCAGAAAATAATATGATAGATGTGTGGAGAGAAAGAAATGAAAAGAAAAAAGAATTTTCAAGGAGACAAATAGTAGGGCGTTTTGTGTGCCAAACAAGAATTGACTTTATTTTATCTACGAGGAATGTGGAGAATTTTATCGAAAATATTAAGTATGAAGATACAAGTTTTAGCGATCACAAGTTCTTATTTTTTTAAATGGACTGGAATAAAGTGCAAAGAGGGTCCAGGAATATGGGTTTTAAATACAAACATTTTAGGAAATGAAGATTATGTTTTAAAGGTTAAAGAAATTATAGAAAAAGAAAAGGAAAATGAAATGTATGTAAAAGATAAGAGAATATGGTGGGAGAACGTAAAGTTTTTAATAAAGAAATTCTCTATTAAGTATTGTAGTGTATGCAAATGCAAAAGATACAAAGAAAAAGAAATAAAGGAAAGTTTGGAAGTGGAATTGAATAAAGAAAATAAAGATATACAAAAGATAAAGGAAATGGAGGATAAATTGAAAGAAATAGAGGAAAAAGGATATGAGGGGGCGAGGTTAAGAAGCAAAGCCAAATATGCGGTGGAGGGAGTTTTTTTTATTTAGAAAAAAGAAAGGGAAATCTGAAACGATAAAAGAGATGAGAGGGAAAAAAAATGGGAAATTGTAGAAGGGAATGAAAAGATTTTAGAAGAAATAAGGATTTTTTATGAAGATCTTTTTAGTACAAGGGGTGTAGAAGAAAATGAAAAAAGGGATTTGTTGAATCAGATAAAAGCAAAAATTAGTGAGGAAGATAAAAAAGAATGTGATCAAACAATCAGAGAAGAGATAGAAAGAGCAATACATCAGCTGAATAAAATGAAAAGTCCAGGAATGGATGGTTTGGGAAGTGAATTTTTTATATGTTTTAAAGAGATTTTAAGAAAGATTTTAAATGAAGTTTTTAAAGAAATATTTGAAGAAGTAGTAGTCAATGAAAGAATGGGTATGGGGATAACAAAACTGATATATAAAAAGAAAGGAGAAAAAGTAGATTTTAAAAAATTACAGGCCGATCACGATGCTGAACACAGATTAAGATTGTAGCAAAGGTTTAGGTTAAAGGAAGTAATGCCAAGTATAATTGAAACAAACCAAGCGTACGGAGTAAAAGGAAGGGATGTAGCGGACATAAAAATGAGCATAAGAGATACAATATGGTACATGAAAGAAAAAAAGGAAGATGGTTACGTTATTAGTCTAGATTTTGAAAAAGGTTTTGATAGGGTAGAACACGGATATTTATTTGATGTTTTAGAGAGTTTTGGTTTTTGGGGGGGGGGGTTGTCAAATGGATTGAGATTTTATATAAGGGCGCTTTAACAAGAATAAAGTGTAATGTTTTTTTTTAACAGAATAAAGTGTAATGGTTTTTTTAACAGAATGTTTTAAAATCACAAGATCAATAAGACAGGGATGTCCGCTTTCAGCTTTATTATATTCACTTGTATCGGTACCATTAGGATTGGCTATAAAACAAAAAGAAGAAATAATTGGAATTGAGGAAAACAAAGCTGAAGGGAAAGTTTTTCAATATGCTGATGACACTACGATAATAGTAAAAGGAAAAGAGAGCGTTAATGAAGTTATGAAGGTTGTAGAAGGATATTGTAAAGATCTGGGAGTAAAGTAAATGAAGATAAGACAGTACACTGTAAAAAAAAATAGTTGGATTAACTTTAAAAAGTAAGTTACCTGGTTGCCTTAAAATTTTTAGTTCATTGAAATTAAAAATTTGAGTTAATACAACAAAGGAGATTGGTTTAATAAATAGAAACTCAAAATATTATGCTCTCTGAACTACATTAATTATCTAAGTTAATTTGACAAAATATAAAACGTTGTGAAAACAAATCATCAATTTATTTTTACAGTCCATTGTGGACGGAAAAGAGATTGAAGAAATGTTTTCTTGACATTTTATGGGAGGGGAAGCCAGCAAGAATAGCTTTTAACACGATTCTAGGGGCAGTTGACAAGGGGGGTTTAGGTTTAATAGATGTGGAACAAAGAAAAACTAGTTTGAGAGCCAAAGTAGTGAAGAAATACCTACAAGATGAGGAAAAATGATGAGGAGTGGAAAAAGTTTTTTTAAACAAATGTGGGAATTTTAACATGGGGGATGGAATTTTATGGATGAAAACGAAGATTTGGATGACAGAACGATTACCAGGTTTTTATAGAGAAATTTTTAGTGCCTGGGGAAAATTTTTATTTAGTGCCGACGGGAAAAAGTCGAATATGATCCACATGGGAGAGAAAACATTTTAAAACAAGAAAAATAATTGTTTTTAAAGAAATGGATGGAAGTTGGGATAACGAGAGTGAGAGACGTTTTATATGAATTCAAAGAAGGGTTTTTACAGACACAATTTATTGTGGATGCTATGGAGGAGGCAAAAGAGGATTACAGTAAACAAGAAATAATAAACAATTATGAAATTATTAAAAGTGTAATACCCGAAGAGTGGATTAAAAGAATAGAAAGTATGGAAGCAGAGCCACAAGAGAAAGGTATTTATGTGAAATTAGGGGGAAAACTATGATTTTAAGTAATGTACTGTGAAAATGATTTATTGTTCTTTTAGAGATTGTGTTTTTAAAGAACCAATTGCAAATGGATACTGGGTGCAGAAATTTAAAGATAAAAAAAAAAGTGTATCTGGAGAAATATGAGGGGGAGGTGTGTGGAAACAAAATTGGAATGTTTGGAATATTTTATAAGGTATAAAGTGGTTTTTACTGAGGCAATTTTAAATAAAATAGGAATGGATCAAAACGCTCTGTGTAAAGTGTGCCAGGAAAAGGAAGAGTGGATTTTACATATGTTTTTATATTGTAAAGAACTGGAGGAATTTTTAAAGAAATGTAAATGTTTCATTAAAGATTTGACTGGGGAGTGGGATGAAAATGGAATGGAATGGAACAAAGTGGTGACGTTTGGTTGGGAAAAGAAGTGTCAAAACAAAAGTTTTATTAATCTGTGTGTAATGCTAATAAAAACTGCAATATGGGAGAGAAGAATAGTGGCTAAAAAGGAAAAAAAATGTGTTGGATGTTTGGACTGTGTTTAAAAGGAAAACGGAATTATACTTTGAAAGATTGTATGTGTATTTTAGAGCTGAAAATATGTTGGATGTTTTTTTATGATGTTTTTACCCCAAAAGTTTGTTGTGTTTTAAGAGATTTAATGTGGAAGCTGCCGGGAACCGAAGGAGATTTTTAAATCATGAATGTAAATGAAATATATGTGATGAAGAGATGATTGTATAATAACTGTATTTTTATTGTATTTTATTAATAAAAAATAAAAATAATTTTTTTTTTTTTAAAAGGCACGCCCCATCTCGTCTGATCTCGGAAGCTAAGCAGGGTCGGACCTGGTTAGTACTTGGATGTGAGACCGCCTGGGAATACCAGGTGCTGTAAGCTTTTTAGTTTACAGCACTAATGGTCTAACCATTTAAATAGCCCAATTTTGGCAGCAGTTTTCGCTTATGGCCGTACCACCTTGGGTAGCGCTATTGAGCTAAACAGGAAGTCAGTGGATTAAGTGCGGAAAATAGACGGAAAGTTTGGTTGAAGAAATACTTCCTTTTATTTGATTTTTTTTCAACTTTATTCTGGGAGATAATCTGAGAAGTTTATAAATTGGTGTTAAGGGTTTGGTGAGCAGAATGGGAGATGAAAATGAAGCAACAGGACGGAGGTATGAGAAGAAACTAACAGTGTTGGTAGAAATTGTTGGAAATGAAAGAATTACGATGATGGAATTATTGCGGAAAGTAAAAGAAGAGTGTGGTGAGGTCATTGACTGTAGATACAAGAATCCAAGGGAATACGAACTGACCATGCACGAGGAGAAAGTAAAAAAGAAGATATTAGATGGAATAAAAATCAGAAATGGGAGCATGCTGGCGAAGGAGATCAATAACAGTGAGACGGTGGTCTCTTTCCTGAATCTACCAACCTAGATAACGGATGAGGAAATAATAAAGAAACTAATAGACTGGGGAGTTACAGCGGCTTTTACAGTGAAAAGGAGTATGTGGCCAGGGACTGAAAATCGCTGATGGGACGAGGCTCTTAAAGGTCAAGTTTACAGATAAGGTAAAATCACTTCCATACTCAACGAAGTTTGAAACTGTGGGTGGAACCGAGCACTTCCGGGTGTTACATGACAGACAGGTGAAGGTATGTCGCCTGTGCATACAGCCAGGACATATTGTTAAAGAATGCCCGAACTTCAAATGTTACTGTACGTTCACACCGCCGCCGACTTGAGCGTCAAAGAAGCTCTGGCCGCTCTGTCAAGGACGCTTGTCAAAAAGTACGGGGAAGCTCGTTGACGCTTTGGGCGCTCTGACGTAGCAGGGAGAAGAGAAGTGTCACAACATGAAATGTAATAAACAGAAAAAACAAGCAATACATTGAAGAAACCTTTTATAATGACAGCATTTTTATAACCGTTTTGGTCACATTTGGTCGGGGAAAAAAGAATAATTAGCTATTAGTATTATTTGCATTAGTGCAATTGGTCAAATCGTGTTACCGTGAGCAAATGAATTGCATTCCCGCTTAAAACGAGCGTTCGTAAATATTTAAAATAAAAGTTGCGCTCATTCTCAAATGTGTATCACTGGATCATTATGGATAATCGTTGTGAAGTTGTTGTGTTTGGTGCTGCTTTATTGTATGCGGACAAGACGTCGGACTCTGAGATTTTGGGTTCGTTCATTACACCCTCCAGGACCGTTATCAATTCGGAGAGTATCACCGGCTGGTGCAGCAGCTGCGGCTAATGTTTTAATCGGAACTAATGTTTTGGTAGGAACGAAAGTTTACATCGTATGTTTCTCCGGAATCAGCCAGCGCGAAGCACGTCTATATTCCAACTGGTTGCTGCATTTTGCCGCTGCTTGCCGCTGAACCGCGTCATAGCTCATTAACATAAAGTTGAGCTACTTTCAACTTTCTGATTGACGCTCAAGACGCTCAAAACGCCCAAAACGCGACGCCGAGGGATTTGACGCTCCTTGCAGCGGAGAGAAGCCAGCTTCCATTGAAAATGAATGACTTCCGGCCGCTTTGGAAGCTCAAATCGGCGGAGGTGTGAACGTACAGTTACAAGTGTGGCGGGCAAGGACATTATGCACGGGAGTGCAGCGAAGGAATCTGCACTGTGTGTTGGAAGAGAAATGAATTGTGTGTATGCAACACAGCAGAAGATGATGACAAGGAGGAGATGGGAGGCTCAATAGATCTGTATGGTGAGGTAGAAGAGACCCAAATATCAAATGACGAAGATGGAGGTGAGGAATGGAGCGAGCTGGAAGGCATTTTGGAAGCAGGAGGGTCTGGGAAAAGTTGCAGGGAGAAGAATAACACAAGAGCTGGGATGGATAATGAAATGACAACCAACGGTGATGGGGGAAATAAGAGGGATGAGAACAAAAACCAACGAGAGATAGAATTGGGAAAAGCAGGAGCGCCGACGAGAGCACAAGAAGGAACAGGAGAAGAGGAAGAAGAAGAGGGGATGATTGTACAAGACGCTACCTTGATGGACCTAATGGACAAAACGGGGAAAAATTAAGCTGTCTCTAATCTACTTAAGAGAAAAAAGGAAAAAGGTGGAGAAGGCAGCGCCAAAAAGTAAGACGTAAAATCTAATAATGAGATACATTAATGTTTATGTTATTATTTTCTATAATTTTTTAAATGAATGAAGTATTAAGCATTGCTTGTATGAATTGTAATGGTCTGAGGGACATAGACAAATTTAAACAGGTGATAAGTGGGCTTAATGCTCAAGTAATATGTCTGCAAGAGACACATTGGACAGATGACGTAATGGGCGGAATAAAAAAGGTTTGGGACAAGGAGATATATGGCACACAAAAAGCCCGTGGAGTAGCAATTTTGCTTAGAGAAGGGTGGATGTATAATATAAAACAAATACAAAATGATGGCAAGGGGATGTTATTATGGATAGATTTTACACTTCAAAATAATAAATATAGATTAGTTAATATGTATGCTCCAAACATGGAAACTGAAAGAAAAGAGGTTTTTATGATGTCGAAACCTTTATGTAACGAGAATTGTATAGTGGTGGGAGATTTTAATGTGAAATGTACAAGACTAGACATAGCTAAAAATATGGTGTATAAAGAGGATACTTCTAGAGAATGCTTAAAAATGTTAATGCAGAGTAAGGATATGGTAGATGCCTGGAGGGAGGAAAACCCTTACAAGAGAGAATTCTCAGGGAGGCAAATGGTGATGGGTGAACTAAAACAAAGTAGAATAGATGGTTAAAAGGGACATTTTACAAAACATAAAGAATGTGTGCTATAACTTTACCAAGCCTATAGCATCCCAGGAAGAGATATAACGGACACAATTTGCACAATAAGAGATGTAGTGTGCAGCATGGGGGAGGATCGAGAAGGTGGAATAATTTTACGTGTAGATTTAAATAAGGCGTTTGATAGAGTGCAACACGATTACTTGGAACAAACAATGAGGAAATTTGGTTTTGGGAATAGAATGCTGGAATGGATAAATCTGTTATACAGTAAAGTGCAAAGTTGTGTTAAAGTAAATGGGGTTTTGACAGACCCATTTCCACTTGAGAGGTCAGTGAGACAAGGATGTCCGATGTCTGCCTTACTATATTCAATCTCGGTTGAACCACTAGCAATAATGGTTAGAGCAGACAAAAGGATAAGGGGTGTCCAAATTCCAAACAGTTGTGTGAGTGTAATACACCAATATGCGGATGACACAACATTTACGATTAAGGATGTAGAAAGCATAAAAAAGGTAATGGGGCACATAGAAATGTATGGGAAAGCATCTGGGGCAAAAATAAACAGAAAAATCTGAAATAATGAGTATAGGAGGGGTGGACTTGAGAGGGTGTGACATACAGTACCTTTTAAAACTACAATAGGCTATGTTAATATTTTAGGTGTTCAAATTGGAGAAAATGCGAAGAATGCAAGGGATGCCACATGGACAGGGATTTTAAATAAAATTAAACAAGTACTCCAATTGTTAATAATGTTAACCCTCAGACGGTCTTCCTTTCGGAGTCACATCAGAAGTGACCGGAGACCTAAAAATGAAACTTCCTCTCAGTAAAACCAATGCAATTTATTTTTGTTCTATAATATTTATTCTTTTTAATTTTGCATTTTGAGAGAATTTGATTGAATGTATTAATATTTATGCAATATTTATGGTCTATTTTTGCCATTGAAATTAATTAAAAAAAAAAAAAAAAAAGTTTAATATAGAGTCTAGACCTTCAAAAAAATGTTTTAAGCAGATTAGCACCATCTGGTGGGAGTTGGTGGACTTTAAATTAAGGCACAACCGAATCTACACGAAAGTGGTACTCCACCAGATAAACAAGAACATAAATAGGGATTGTGATGTGTGTAGATCTGCTCCAGAAACGTTGATGCATATTTTGTGTGCAGAGAACTAAAGCTAAAAGGGAAACTGGGGGAAACATGTTGAACAAGACGAATGGAAACCATTGTTTGTAGATAAAGATAAGAAAGTGAATCTCTGCAATTATGTATTTGTCATGATTGGGAATTAGCACAGGAAGCAAATGCAGGTACTCAAGTATTTATTTGAACAGTCACCAGAATAGGAATAGACACGGGTGTGGACGGGTAACGCAGGGACTTCGATGGTCAGCGGGCGTGTGAATCTCCGTGATGCGTGAAGACAAGACGAGACATCCAACACCAAGACGACGATATCCACAGGAAACACGATGACAGGAAAACAGTACAAGACTGGAACACCGACACCCAGGACATCAAACAATGATCTGACAAAGGGAATGAGACAGTGGCAAGTAAAGTTACAAGAGACGCACGGAATGAGAGAGAAGAAAACAATAGAGAAATTCTTGGAGGTTTGAGAGTGAAATACAGCAAGGAGCTAACTGTGGAGGTGGAGGTGGAAGGAACGGAGAAAATCTCCATGATGGATCTACTGAAGGGAGTAAAGAAGGAGTGTGGTGAGGTGATCGGTTGCAGAGTGAGAGGTGAACGGATCTACGAACTCACAATGAAGAACAATGAAGCGAAAGAGAAACTAATGGATGGAGTGAGAATACAAGGAGTGATGGTGCATGCCAGGGATATCATCAATAATGATATCGTGGTTTCCTTTATCAACTTGCCTGTGTATTTAGAGGATGAGAAGATACTCTCCCAACTGGAAGAGTGGGGAGTAAAACCACTTTCGTCAATTAAACGTTGGGTATGGCCTGGAATGGACACTGTGGATGGAACAAGGTTCCTAAAAGTTCGCTTCACGGAACAGGTATGTTCGCTTCCGTACTCCACAAAGTTTGAGACTTTGAGGGGCACAGAATATTTCCGGGTCATCCATGATAGGCAAATGTGTGTTTGCAGACTTTGCATCAAGCCAGGGCACATATTCAGAGAGTGCCCTGAATTTAAGTACTTTAAAGGGGTCATATAATGGTACATGCACTTTTACAAGTTGATTGTACTGAAATGTGTGTTGGCAGTGTCTGTACACAACCATCATATAATGATAAAAATCAATCCAGTGGTTTTGTTTTAATCTCCTTATATGTTTTCCCCTGCCTCAAATCGAGCCGTTCGAGCCTATGACGTCACAAGCTCGCACGCCCCTCCCACGATTGTTGATTGACAGCAGCGTTTCAACACAGACCCGCCCTCGCTCGTGAGTGAGCTGTCAATCATGCACGCGCGGACCGGTGTTGTGCCGAAATGTACACTGGAGCACTGTCACTGAGCAGAATGGAGTCTAAGCGATTGTGGTGTTCTGTTCTTGGGTGCAATAAGGAACACAACAGTCATTTTAATGTTCCTAAATCCGAACCGCTGAAGACGCAGTGGCTGAGTTTGTTTTCGAAGGGAATATTCCCCACGATCAACGTCAATGCTTTCATGTTTGCGCGAATCATTTACCAGACTTCTTTCGAGGAGGTATAAAGCTGGTTTTGCTAAGAAGCTGCTCCTGAAAAAAGGAATCGATACCAACTATTCGTGTTCCTGCACCTCGAGAAGAACTGAAGTGAGTGTAATGTTTTATTAACCTTTATATTAATATTTATATTAATCTTTGCAAATCGCTAGCTTCACAATGAATGCGGCTAATGTTTACTCTCAGGGTACATTATGGCATGTTTTCTATGTACGACGTTCTGAATATAATTCATAATCCCACGTTTATAATGAACAACGCGTTATGGTTATTGTGTTACAAACATGTACGCACAGAACAGAGCATAGACTGTGGAACAGAGGGGCGGGGTGAGTGAAGCTCATTATCATTTAAAGGCACATGCACTGAAACGGCGTGCTGAAAACAGACCTGTATTTGACCAGGTAAAATAAGTGTTTTCTTACAATACTAATGAGAATTTTTAATTAAAGTATATTACAAACTTTTAATTTAGACCCTAAAGAATTATAATAGCTTGTACGAAAATGGCATTATATGACCCCTTTAAGTGTGGCAAGAGTGGACACTATGCAAGGGATTGTGAAGAACGGATGGGAATAGGGAGAGAGCAGATGGATGGACAAGAAGGTGAAACAAGAAACAATATTCAAACAGAGGAACAAGGCGAGAAGACAACTGATGATGTGGAAAATAGAGCTGAAAGTTCCAGTGAAGAGAATGATGGTAAAGAAGAAATGGAGCAGTCGGGAGAGAGTGAGGAGGAGGAGGAGGAGGAGGAGGAGGAGGAGGAAGGAGAAAACAAAGAAGAGGAAAGAGGTGAAGAAGAGAAAAAGAAAGAGACTGTACCAGAAATCAGAGAAAGTAGTGGCGGAAAAAAGAGAGATGAAGGAAACGGAGAAGGACTGGAAGCAAAAATCAAAAGACTGAGTGCAAAGAGAAAGTCTGAGATGGACAGAGAACAGACTGAGCAGATAAAAGAGCCACGGTCGGGTACATGATATTTGCTTAAATGTTTTATTTCATTATATATGTTTTTTGGTTTGCTCTCATGGCCACTGTAACATCAATAAATATAAATGGTTTAAGGGATAAAAAGAAGATGAAAGTTACTATTTACGTTTAGGAGCGATATTATTTGTATACAAGAAACAAATTGGGAAGAGGATAAGGTGAGGGAGATGAGAGAAGAGTGGAGGGGGGATATATATTGTAATAACGGAGCTAGGAAGGCGTGGCAATATTAAATAAAAAAGATAGGGTAGAAAATATAAAAGAAGTATATAAAGATCAGAGGGGAAGGATTTTGATAGTCGAATTTAGGCATGGAGATATAGATTTTAAATTAATAAATATATATGTTCCAAATATACAATTGGACAGGAGTGAAATTCTAGAAGAGTTAAAAGGGTTAGTTGTAGGAAATTGTGTTATAGTGGGAGACTTCAATATAAAATGCAGCAGATTAGATGTTGGCAAGGGGGTAAAGTTCAGATGGGAGAAGTCGAGAGGAATGTTGATGGAGATAATAAGAGACAAGGGATTAATAGATGTGTGGAGATATCAAAATCCACAAAAAAAAAGTTAACTAGGAAACAGTTAAGAGAAGGGGCATTGAAACAAAGTAGAATAGATTTGGTGTTAGAAAAGGAAGAAATAATTAGGTATATAGATGGAATAAGACATCAAGAAAATAGTTTAAGTGATCACGATAGTGTTAGGTTCAAAATTAAGATAGGAAATGAGGAGGTAGGAGGAGGGATGTGGATATTGAATGCAGGATATATTGAGGAGGAAGAATATGAGATACAGATGAATGGTGAATTAGATGATAGAATAGGAGAGAGATGGGAGACAATGAAGGACCAAATCAAATCAATTAACATAAAATATAGTAAGAAAAGAAGAGGGAGAAAGCTAAAGGAAGAAAGGGTGTTGAGAGAAAGATTGAGAGAAGAGTTGGAGAAGGCAGAAGATGAGGAAGGATACAGTAAAAAATGTATATAGAGGTTAAAATGGCTCTAGAGAAATATGGGGTGTAGGGGGGCACTGGGGAGTGATAACACCACTGTAGTCTGGCTGCTGCTTCCTACTTGTAGGAAGGACAGGCATAGTGGGCCTCCTCCATCCCCCAAACTCTCACATGATGGCTCCAAGCGCCACACCCCGGGACCTCGCCTCAGCAGGCGTGCTAAACCATGTGAGGGGTTGATGTTAACACGGCATCACAGGGCGAAGAACCTTCATGATACAGGTTACCGGCCAAGGCGGAATAAGATCTTTTAAGGATCTCAACGACTACGTGTTCGAGACCAGGGCGAGCCACCGAGCCGGAGGATATCGGCTGTGGTCTGGCATGGAGAGGGATGGGCTCCGCCATGCGACATTGCCCAAGACACACCACATGAAAAAATGACAACCACTACTCAATTTATACCGGCTCGGTCGTCGCCCGGAAAAAGGACCGCGCCTCCCGTTGTTGTTCACCAGGACGGGGGTGTTAAGAGTGAGACTGATGGACCAAAACATCTACGTGCCAGGGATGACATCATAATTGGCACATGGAATGTAAGAACATTGAGAACAGCAGGGAAATTAGAAGAGCTAACACATGAAATGAAAAGATACCAATGGAACATCCTTGGACTGTGTGAGGTACGCTGGAAGAACTTCGGGTAAACGTCGACCCCAGATGGCCACACACTTTACTTTAGTGGCAACAAAGACAAACATGAGCAGGGAGTTGGATTCCTCGTTCACAAAGACACCGTGAATGCTGTCATGGGTTGTCGACCAGTCTCCAGCCGACTTATTACCATCCGTAAGAAGGCATCACCCTTCAATATCACCATCATCCAGGCGTATGCCCCAACATCTGATTATGAAGATGAAGTGGAGGACTTCTACGACCAACTGCAAAAAGTCATAGACCAAACGTCTAATAAAGACATCATTGTAGTACAGGGCGACTGGAACGCCAAAGTAGGTGAGGATGCATGTAAAAACTGGAAAGGGATATGTGGCCAATACTGTAACACTGAAACCAACGAGAGAGGGCTAAGGCTCCTGGAATTTGCCAGTTACGGCGATCTAAGGCTGGCAAACACTTTTGGTCCACACAAGGCATCCAGAAGGTGGACATGGCATAGCCCAGGAGGGAAGTATCACAACCAGATTGATTACATCATGGTCAAGCGTCGTTTCCAGACTAGTGTTAACATTGCAAAGACCAGGAGTTTTCCAGGAGCCGACATAGGAAGCGATCATGATCTTGTGATGATGACCTTCAGACTTCATCTCAAGAAGACTAAGAAACAGGGCAGCATAAGGATCAGATTTAACCTTGACAAACTTAAAGACACAAGCATAGCAGAAAATTTCCAAGCAATAATCGGAGGGAAATTTGCTCCACTTCTCGCCCTTGCTGACAATCAGGATACAGAGGTGGACAAAATGATAAGTACCTTCAATACAGCTGTAATTGAAACAGCAAATGCCATCCTTGGAAAATACCGGGCAACAAAGAAGCCCTGGGTCACAGAGGAAATACTGGAGTTATGCGACAAATGCAGAGAACTCAAGCGTAAGAAATATGAATTTGAAGGGGAAAGACATTACAGAGAAATCAACCAGCAAGTTAAGAAAAGTATGAAAAAGGCAAAGGAGACCTGGATTGAAGAACAATGCAAAGACATAGAAGGAAGTTTACAGAAAAGCAACAGCAAGAAAGCCTACCAACTTGTGAAAGATCTGACAAGTACAACACAAGGGCGAACCAATACCATCCAGAATAAAGAAGGGAAATGTCTGACAGAAGAACAGGATATCCTTAAAAGATGGACAGAGTACTGTTCCGAATTATATACTCATAGAGCCACAGGATGTACTGAGGTGTTGAACGTCCCTCCACCAACTAATATCGACAACCATCTTATCCTTCGAGAAGAAGTGGAAGCAGCAGTAAAATCATTAAAAAAAGGGAAGTCGGCAGGAGTGGATAACATTCCAGCAGAACTGGTTCAAGCAGGTGGAGAGGCCATGATAGATACATTATGGAATATCTGCAATAAAATCTGGCAAACAGGTGAATGGCCTACACCATGGACTCAATCGTTGATAATTACCCTCCCGAAGAAAGGCAACCTTCAGCTATGCCAAAATTATCGCACCATTAGTCTGATCAGTCACCCAAGCAAAGTGATGCGGAAGATCCTACTAAACAGATTGAGACCGCAAGCAGAGAAGATCATTGCCGAAGAACAGGCAGGCTTTAGAACAGGCCGCAGCACGACAGAACAAATCTTCAATATTAGAATAATTTGTGAGAAATACCTACAACACCAGCAAGAACTCTACCACGTATTCATAGATTTCAAAAAGGCATTCGATAGGGTCTGGCATGCAGCTTTATGGGCTACAATGAGGTTATATAACATCAATGCCAACCTGATCAACACATTAGAACGCTTATATGACAAGGCTACTAGTGCAGTCTACTCCAATAACACCATAGGAGAATGGTTTCGAACCACAATCGGAGTTCGCCAAGGCTGCCTGCTCTCCCCCATTCTCTTTAACATTTATTTAGAATGAATTATGACCAACGCATTGGAAGATCATGAAGGTACAGTCAGCATCGGAGGCAGGTCGATTACAAACTTGCGTTTTGCCGATGACATCGATGGATTAGCTGGAAAAGAACAGGAACTCGTCAATCTTGTGAAACATCTTAACGAGGCCTCGGCAGCATTTAACATGCAGATTAATGCAGAGAAAACCAAGCTGATGACCAACAACCTCAATGGAATCAGAACTGAGATCAAAATAAACAATAAGAAGCTTGAGAATGTTAACAGCTTTAAGTACCTGGGAGCCATTGTTTTGGATGAAGGATCTAAGCCAGAAATAATCTCTAGGATAGCACAGACCATAGCCGCCATGAACAAATTGAAGGTCATCTGGAACGACAATAACATCGCCATTGGCTCAAAGATCAGGTTGATGCGTTCCCTGGTCATGTCAATATTCCTATACGCATGTGAGTCATGGACGTTGACAGCCGATATTGAGAGAAGGATTCAGGCGGTGGAGATGAGATGCTTCCGCAGACTTCTTGGCATCGCCTACAAAGATCACATCACCAATGTAGAAGTGAAAGCCCGAATTGAGAGCGCCATTGGGTCATATGAAGATCTCCTATCTTCAGTAAAAAAAAAAACGTAAGCTAAACTGGTACAAGATCATCAGGACTTGCCCATACAATATTACAAGGTACAGTACAGGGAAGTAGACGAAGAGGCAGACAGAGGAAGAGATGGGAAGACAATATTAGAGAGTGGACAGGTCTAGAGCTGAGTGACACAGTGCGGAAAGCAGAGAACCGGGAGGAATGGAAGAAGTTGGTTGCCAAGTCTTCAGTGGTGCCCCTACGGTCCAAAAGACTACGGGATAAGTGAAGTGAAGTGAAGTGAAGAGAAATATGAGAGGGAGAACTGTAGAGGAGCGATTTTAAGGAGCAAAGCAAAATATGCATTAAAAGGTGAAAAATGTACAGGGTATTTTTTAGGTCTAGAGAAAAGGAGACAAAGTAAAACCTATATTAATAAAATAAATACAAAAAAGGGTAAGGCAACAACAGATTATGTAGAGATTTTGGAGAGAGTACAGGGATTTTATGAAGAGTTATTTAAAAGGGGAGGAGTAGATGAGAAAAGTATAGATCAGGGGTGGCGAAACCTGTTCATCATGATGAGCCAAAAAAAATCCCTCATAACTGCAAAGAGCCACACAACAGATGTGTCTAACAATAACATTAAAATGTATTACTTATTACAATTACTAATTACATATCACACAATAGTTTTCATGGATTTTAACGTTTGTCAATGTTTGTCATAGTATCAGACTACCTAAAAGGTTACATGACTCAGTGGGACACCTGGCACTCCTTGGTTTCCACAATCTTTCTTAAGTCTGGCTTGTATTCAGTTGTGGCTACTCGTAGGAATTCTTTCACATGCGTGTCAGTCAGGACAGAGCGATGCTTTGATTTCACTTGTTTCAGTGTTGAAAAAAGTGATTCACACATGTAAGATGACCCAAACATTGACAATAGTTTGACTGCAGCCTGTTTGACATTGGGATATCTCTCATTCGGCACAATCTTCCAAAACTCCACGGTTCCTTCCCTCAGAACACTTTTAAGTCTGTCATCCTCAGAAAGTTCAATCATTTCAAGCTGAGTTGCTGCTTCATCTTCCACTAAAGGGGCTTTTAAACAGTCTGATTCAGCAGTGAATGGGTTGATAAGAAATTAAATTTGTAGTATTTTTTGGCGTAGGCCGGAGAATCTGTCCTCAAAACTCTGTTCGAGATTTTCAAACAGTGTTGCATGCCGTGCAGTACTCCCGTTTACAACCTCTGCTGCTTGTCCACTTGCCTTCAACAAGGATGGAAAATGTGTTAACTGCCTCTTTTGTAGATGAGTATTGAACAGCTTGAGTTTGTTGACAAATGTGAAAATACTCTGCACCAGGTCAGACACCATCTTTAACTTCCCTTGCAGATCCACATTGAGGCCATTCAGATAATGCAGCATGTCGACCAAAAAAGCCAAGTCCGAAATCCACTGGGGATCACGTAGCTCAGGATAGTCCTTATGTTTCTCTGCGAGGAACGGTCACGGTTACTTCATTGTAACCTTGTTCCCTGAGAAAGCGGAACGAGATGCTGCGCTGCTTAGCGCATTGGGAACGTCTTTAATCGTGACCTGCTGTGAATATAGTGTGTAAACACGTCGATAGGATCGACCCGGAGGTAATATAGCCTCGGTCGGTGACGTCACCGGCGCGCACCCGCGACACGAGGCTATAATTAGATGAGCCACAGGTGCATCGTCAGGATATTTTGTCTGAAGAGCAGTCCTGGGACATCATCAGCACGGCAAAGTAGCGCAGCATCTCGTTCCGCTTTCTCAGGGAACAAGGTTACAATGAAGTAACCGTGACCGTTCCCTTTCGAAAGCTACAGTCGATGCTGCGCTGCTTAGCGCATTGGGAACGAGAATGCCCACGCCGCCGTGCTTGAGGGTGTCTGGACTCCTTACGGTTGTGTAGGTGTGCTCACAAGAACGCAAGAAAGCCCTAGACATTAGCTTGTGATGTTAACTCAAGGACGTGAGAGCCCGGAGTGGAATGAACATCCAAACCATAAAATCTTTATGAGTGTGTGCGGAGAGGACCAGCCTGCCGCATCACAAACAAATTGTAAGGGGGAGCACCTCTTGCCAAGACAGCAGAGGAGGCGAACCCTCTGGTGGAGTGTGCCCTAAGACCCGTTGGCGAAGCTTGGCCGCGCGCCTCATAGGCAAGAGCAATAGCATCCCCGACCTAATATGACATGGTCTGCATTATGCATTATGTTTAGTGGCAGCAGCACCCTTGTTGATGCCCCCATAACAAACGAGTAAGTTGCTCTGACATATGGCACTGGCTGGTGCGGTGGACATAAGTCTTAAGAGCACGGACTGGACAAAGTCTGTGAGATCACTCCTGCTCCGGCGTCATGAACGGCGGAGGGCAGAAGGCCTCAAGAGTGACCGGATGTACAGCCGAGAATGGTACCTTAAGCAGGTAATCAGGATGAGGACGCAAAATCACTTCCACCATTCCTGGGGCAAAGTCTAAGCAGGATGGCGATATCGACAGAGCCTGCATGTCCCCGATTCTTTTTAGATAGGTAATAGCCATAAGAAAAACCATCTTTAGGGTCGGAAGTTTGTCACACGCCAACCCTAGAGGTTCAAAGGGGTCTTAACCAGACCCTCGAGGACTAATCTAAGTCCCACGAAGGGATCTTGGTTCTTACGGGAGGCCTCAGTCATCTGGCCCCACAAATGAAGCGAGCGCGCAGAGGATGTCTCCCGAGTGGCACCCCGTCAACCAAGGCGTGGCAAGTCGAAAGAGCGGCCACATAAACCTTGAGAGTGGCGGGGCATGTGCCTGTTAATAATTTTTCCTGCAAGAAATCCAGAACTGAAGCAATCTGGCAGTTGACCGGATCTGCATTATGTACAACACATCACCTTTCAAAGACACCCCATTTGTTGGCATAACTCTTTCTAGTGGAGGAAGCCCTAGCATTTAGAATGGTCTCAATAACGGCAGGCGAAAGCCCAGTGTCCCTCAGTTGGTACCCATAGGAGGCCAAGCATGAAGGTTCCACAGGTCGGGCCTGGGATGGAATATCATGCCCTCCGCCTGGGACAGAAGGTCCCTCCTCTTCGGAATCGCCATGGCGAGCCGTCGAGGAGAGATATATCTCTGAGAACCATACTCTGTTCGGCCAACGCGGCGCAATCAGTAAGAGGCAAGACCCTTACTGGCGAACTCTGGCTAGAACTCGCGGGAGCAGAGCCACTGGAGGAAACGCATACAGGCACATTTTGGGCCATGAGTGCGCCATAGCATCCAGACCCAGGGGGGCTGGGTGACTCAGAGAGAAGTAGAGCGGACATTGCGCTGTGTGCTGGGAGGCGAAGAGGTCCACCTCTGCTTCATAAAATCTGGTCCAGATCTGTTTTACTAAATCCGGGTGGAGTTTCCATTCCCCCGTGTGTAATTTCTGTCTGGTCAGAAAATCCGCTCCCACATTCATATGCCCTGGAATGTACACTGCCCTGAGTGACAGGAACTTCTCCTGGGCCAAGAGAAAATCTGCCTCGCTATTCTGTTCAGATTGCATGAGTGCAGACCTCCCTGGTGATTATGTAAGAGACTGCCGCTGTGTTGTCCCCCCTCGCACTAGGACAGTCTCTCAACTGAGGGAGAAAATATTTCGGAGCCAGAAATACATATTCCATCAACTTGAGACAATTGATTTGCCAGTCAAGATGATGCCTCCCCAGATCCCCTGGGCTGGACGACCACTTAAGACCGCTACCCAGCCCGACAGGGAGGCGTCTGTCGTTAGCATTCTGCGACGGCAAGACGCACCAAGAGTGGGACCCAAGGTGAGAAACCGGGGTCTGAACCACGTAAAAAGGGAACGAAGCCACAGCGCGTAACCCTTACCATAAACATGGATTTTAGAAAGTACACGAAGCGTTCAGCGCGTGACTTACCATAAACATGGATTTTTAGAAAGGACACAAAGCACTCAGTGGGTGCTCTTGCCTTTATTTGCCCTTGGGGATTGTATAGTGATTTTGAGCCACAACTGAAGTGGTCTCATGTGCAAAAGGCCCAGAAGAAACCTTGTGGACGCAGCTGCCATGAGACTTATGTCCTGACCTAGCCAGATGTTGCTTTAGGGCGTTTAAAAATGGTCTTGACACAAGCGGGGGACAATTGTGCCCCCAATGGTGACAGAGTCCCATTTAACCCCCAAGCACGTTACCCTCTGGGGAGGAGAGTGAACGCATGGCTAGGTCGAATGGAAGGACCCGGAAATGGTAAGCTTCATCAAAGCAAACACCAGGAACTTCCAGTGTTGTGGCAATATTTCTATATGAAAAATATGCGTCTTTTTAAGATCGACCGTGAAGACCCAAACACGATGTTGAATTTACAACACGACCTTCTTGATAGTTAGCATCTTGAACTTGAGCGTTCTAATGGAACGGTTCAAGCCTCAGATCTAAAAACGGACGCAGTCCTCCATTTTTGTGACAGCAGATGCGCCTATTCCTGTTTCATGGTAGTGGCTACCAGACCGTTAAAACGAGGAGGGCAACATTCCTTTTTACTGTCTTCAGGACACAAAAAGAGATACCCGGCAGTAGCTTTTCACGCTGCCAAAGTCTCTTTAATACTTCCTGTTAGGGGAATGTTACATGTTCTTCGTCCTGGGCAATAACAGAAAACAAAAGAACCTTCAACATTTCGCTGGAAACCGCTGCCCCCCGAATCACCAGAGGTGGCAAGAATGCTACAGCGGTTTCAAAAGGGCTGCCGAGCGGCTGCTGAGCTGAGTGACGAGCCGGTCCCCAGTCATTACGAGGGGGAACGCAACCCGCCATACTCTGCTTTGAGACCCCCTTTTTTTTTATCAGATCAGCTTGATATGTCTGCAACACTGCCATAGTGTGTAAAGCACCAGTCTGACTCCCACCAGCGAGGATGTTATTATACATGACTTGGCTGGGAGTACTGACGACTTAAATGACGATGAGCCCCAGAGGAGAGATAGCCCGTGAGCGTCTCTTCGGCCTGGCGCATCATCGTAAACCACATGCCCCTGCACCCACAA
This sequence comes from Semotilus atromaculatus, assembly GCA_031834385.1. NCBI lineage: Eukaryota > Metazoa > Chordata > Actinopteri > Cypriniformes > Leuciscidae > Semotilus > Semotilus atromaculatus. The sequence continues at coordinate 3,668,798 of JAULUF010000040.1, read as the reverse complement.
TAGTCTAATAGATTGATGTAGAGGGCACAAAGATGCACGAAAAATAAGGTTTTCCCCATGCACAAATTAACGTCATGGAGATCCTCAAGGAGGGCAGTTTAGCTCTAATCTGGCCACAGCACGAGTCACTACCTCGAGTAACCACTCACACGCTTTATAATAACGAGAGAAGTGCTCGGAGGCGGTAGCCTACTCTAAAAGTCCATAATTTTTTAGATGGCTTTTTCAATATTTACTTCCTCAGAATTAACTGTGACCAAAGAACAGCCATGACAATAGATTAGTAAGCATCTGATATATTGCATTGAATATCTGATTTCTCATATATTATCATAATTCATTAGCAATAAATACAGCCAAATATCAATCAGACAAGCAAACACGGTCTGAATGATAGGCTGTTTAAATCTTTCATAAGATCAGCCTAGTATGCCTGTAACAGCCATGGTGAACAGCGCAGTACCAGCATGACCCGCTGAAAATACATATGATAATGCGATCCCAGGGGAGAGAAAACCCGCGAGCGTCTCTCCGATCTGAGGCAGCGTCATATAATCGCGTGCCTTCGCACCCGCGATAGTCGAATTGGTCGACGTCGAGGGCACAAAGACACGTCATATTTATATTATATATAAATCTTTATTTATAAGCTTTGAGTGTTTTATGCAACTTTTTATGGGACGAACGATCGCCCCGAGCAGTTCTCCTTTATCATTGCGGGAGGAACGCTCGGAGGCGACGAACTCACGAGATTCAATGTCCTCTACCCGAGCCGAAGAAGCGCTGAGGCACGCTTCGGTAGTCAGGCAAAAGGACATCGCGATCTGGAGAGAGAGAGAGAAAGCGAAAAGGGCGCATCTGTCTCTCGCTCCTCAGCCAGATCGCACGAGCCCCACAATCACATTGCGGGTACTACCCCTTTGAAATAAGCAAAGCGAACGCGAAGCACTTTAACTGTGAACATTCCACTGTGCTCGCAATCATCATGCTCAAACGCAAGGGCAGCATGCTCTTTCCCCAAACAAACAAAGCAGTAAGCGTGTGTATTCAGTTCTGACATCGGACGAGAACATGGAGGGACACAGCGCTTTCTCTGTTGACTCATTTCTCTTTCTCTTTAACTTTTTTCTAAACTCTTCTTAGATCGTTGAAAGATGAGAAAGAGAAAATCTGCACACTGTCAGTGATAAACTAAATAACTCCTAACAAAGATCTGTAGTAGATAGAGAGGAGATAAATGCTTGCACACCAAACACAGAGAGGTCTCTGAAGACAAAAAGACCTGACGATGCACCTGTGGCTCATCTAATTATAGCCTCGTGTCGCGGGTGCGCGCCGGTGACGTCACCGACCGAGGCTATATTACCTCCGGGTCGATCCTATCGATGTGTTTACACACTATATTCACAGCAGGTCACGATTAAAGACGTTCCCAATGCGCTAAGCAGCGCAGCATCGACTGTAGCTTTCGAAAGGGAACAGCTTCACTGGATTTAAAAGCTAAAAAAAAACGAGAAAGCACATTACCTCTTGAAAGCCATCTTACAGCACAGTGAAGAAGCAGATCAGATGGAAGATCTTCATCAAGCTCAGCAATTAGATTTTTGAACTGCCTGTGATTGAGAGCATGTGTATGTATAAAATTGACAATTTCCAGCACAGGTTTCATGATGTGATCAAAGTTCAGCTTTTTAGACACCAAGTGCTCTTGGAGAATAATACAGTGAAATGTCCAAAATTCAGGAAAACGGTAATCAGCTTTACACAGCCCTACAAGGCCTTTCCCAGATCCCAACATGGCTGGTGCTCCATCAGTGGCTATTGCTGTTAGCTTTGATAACTGCAGATCTGCTTTCTCAACAACAGCCATCAGTGTCTCTTTTAGGTCGATGCCACGGGTTCTGTCTTTAAGTGGCACAATGTCAAGCAGCTCTTCCTTAATTGTGCAGTCTTCTGACACAAATCGTACAAATATCGCCAACTGTGGCTTATCTTGAACATCGCAAGACTCATCCAAAGCAATGCTGAAATACCGGCACTTCTGAAGATCTGAATATAAATGTGTTTCAACTGAGTCGTTAATGTCCGATATTCTCTCTTCAAATGTGTGCCGCGACAGCTGAAGGTCCTTTACTGAACGTTTCAAATTTTCATTTTCGGGACAAAGAATAGCAACATCACTAAGGCACTTAGTGATGAAACTCCCCTTCACTATATGTTTTTTTTGCATGAGCAATGTTCCATGCCAGTTGATATGACGCTAATGTCACTGTCTCTGAATGCTTGGTAAATTTCCGAAAAAGCTGACTTTGCTTGTCTGACTGACGTTTCAAAGTGTTTACCTTGTGCTTGCGAAGTTCCCTGGCTTTGGGAAATTCCCGGGCCACCGTAGAATGGAGTGATGTGAAATGGCGCTCAAGATTTGAAGCCTTAAAATGCGACAACGACGTCTGGCATATCAAGCAGAATGGTTTTCCATTTTATTCAACAAAAAAATATAAATCCTCCCATTCAGATAAAAATGTTCTGTGCTCATCTTCATATTTGCGCTTAGCTGTATGCTTCTTTGATTCTGCCATGATAATTCCTACTAACGTACTTCACGTTAACCTGACAGCGGCAGCTCCTGTCAGTCAACAATAGGCTAGCCACGTTAAATTACGCGAGAGTTGAGGTTCTGTTAAAAATAATAAAAAAATATGAATAATGTATTATTTTAAAAAGTAAAATTACATTCAGAAAATACATTTAAATTCATTCCTATTTATTTTTAAATAAAATTTAGAAATTCTAAAAAAGTTGAATGAAAAGCGATTGTATAGCCTACACAACATGACTAAACCGAGTCGCAAAAAAGCAGTCAAAGAGCCGCACGCGGCTCGCGAGCCACTGGTATACCCCTGGTAAAGATGTGCTAAAAAACATAGAGAATGTTTTTAAGTAAGGAAGATGGAAACTGGTGTGATAGGGAGACAAAAGTGATAGAGGCAATAGGGAGGTTAAAGAGCGGAAAAAGTCCGGGAAGTAATGGGATAGGTATAGGTTGGTATAAAGCATATAAGGAAGAGGTAGCACCAATATTAGTGGAAGTATTCAAAGGGATAGAAAGAACAGGGATAGTGCAAAGCAGGATGGTAGAGGGAGTGATTGCCTTGGTTTATAAAAAAAGGGAGTAGATTAGATATAGGGAATTACAGACCAATCAGTTTGCTAAATGTTGATTACAAAATATTGACTAAGGTTTTAGCTAACAGAGTGAAAAGAGTGATTGGGGGAATAGTGCAACCAACACAGAGTTATAGCACACCAGGCAGAGATATAGCGGACACGATAGCGACAGTAAGAGATGTGATAGAGTATATGAAACGAGATAGGAAAGGAGGAATAGGAATAGTAATAGGGATAGATTGGAATAAAGCATTTGATAGGGTAGAACATGAATACCTATTTAGAGTGTTAGAGAAGTTTGGGTTTGGGGTGAAAATGGTGGGATGGGTGAGGAAACTATATGGGAGGGCAAAGAGCTGTGTAAAGATAAATGGAGTTTTAACAGATAGGTTTGAGGTAGGGAGGTCAGTGAGACAGGGATGTCCCCTATCCACATTACCGTATGCCATTTCAGTAGAGCCGCTAGCCACATTAATTAAAAGAGATAAAAGGATAGTCAGGATTGATTTGCCGTACAGAGGAACATGTATAATAAATCAATATGGGGATGACACCACAATCACAGTGAGGGCGGTAAATAGTGTAAAAAGAGTTCTAGAGATAGTAGAGAAGTATGGGAAGGCATCGGGAGCAAAAATTAATATGGAGAAATCAGAGTTAATGTACATAGGGGAGGTTGAGAGAGTAGAGGTAGGGTTAAAAGTAGAGGAAATATATATAAAAGTACTGGGAGTATATTTAGGGGTAGAAAGCAAAGAGGCAAGAGATGTGACTTGGGCCGGAGTGATTAACAAAATAAGAACAGTATGTGCAGCATGGAAAGGGAGGACATTAAAATTAAATGGGAAAGTAATTGTAGTAAATGGTCAGCTGTTATCAGTATGTGTGTATGTAATGAGTGTAATTGAAATGCCAGGGTGGGTGATGAATGAGTTGAATAAAAATGTGTGTGATTTTATATGGGAGGGAAAAGGGGTGAAAATAGCACAGAAAACATTGGTGGGAAAGAGATGGGAAGGAGGTTTAAACTTGATGGACCTAGAAATAAAAAGAACTGCAATGAGAATTAAAACGGTGATAAAGTATATGGGAGGTAGATGGGATTATGGATGGAAGGAATTCTTAAAGGGGACATATCATGCTAAATCTACTTTTTTAGCCCTTAAATGCCTTCTGTTGTATATTTGGAGTGTTTATAAGTACAGAAAAGTTGAAATTAGTCTCTTCAGGAACTTCGTTGATATCTTTATATTCTGTTTTGGTTTCGGTTTATATTTTTCAACCGGTTTCGATTTTTCTGTAATCTATGACGTTTTTTGAACTATTACGTCACAGTATTTGCATCGGAACTGCCAAATAAGGACATCGACTTCCGGCCAAACACTTCGAGCAATCCGCCATTTTTATTTCTCACTGCAATTTTGTAGTCCAAGTTCAAGGATGCAGAAGTTACGAGAGGGTACGTCAAAATGTTCGGTTGTTGGATGTAGTAACCCACACGCTTCATTACACCGTCTCCCAGCATCAGAACCTCTTCGAAGGGCCTGGTTGAGTTTTATTTTTCACGGAAATGTACCCACATCTGTGGGTAAAGTCATGTTCGTGTGCGCGAAGCACTTCAATGATAACTAACGTTACTTCAGCAACCTCCGCCAGTATAAAGAAGGATTTGCCGATAGACTTCGTCTGATTGAGGGCTCAATTCCTTCTATCTTTGGAGACGACGAACAGAGCACTTCGGTAAGCTGTAAATAACGTTAATAAAAATAAAGTGCTGTACTTTCTTAAAACACACGGTGGTCATGGTTTAGCAGTTGTCTTGTTAGTGTGCTTGTTTTAACAAGAGAAACAATCGTGAGTGTTAATAAATAGTCGTTGTAAAACATGCAGTATTGTAGAAGTGGGCATGGATGGAGAACTTACTGTAAATACAGTAACACACCATTGCGATCCATCCATATGAAGACGTTGTTCTGCAGGTTCGTCGTCTTTATTTTCATCTCGCTCCGACTCTGGCTCAAACATGTAGGCTAAGGCTTGATGGACAAGTCTTCCGTTGTTGACATTTTGTTAATAACGTGTGGAATAAAAAGTTTCTGTGCCGCTAGATAATCGTATCTCTGCTATCAAACTACAAAAATGTCCGAACGGGGTGGAGTTGAACCGAGTGTCACCTCTGCAGCCTGGATTTAAAGAGACCGCACCAAAACGAGTTGCTCTCAGACGCACATCAGAAAAGGGGTAGAAAAGGGGCCTGTGGAGCTATAATAATGAGGAATTCAGACCCAAGCATTGCAGTTCTGCTTTATATAGACCACAAATGTATGATTTATATGTAAAAAGGAACGATTTAAAAGCATGATATGTACCCTTTAAGAAAATATATTGATGATGTAGGAGAAATGGGGAAAAATGATTGGTATATGGGCTTTAAACAATCTATGACGGGAGGAATACCAGAAATATACCGGGAGGTATAAGAGGCATGGAGGCAGTTTTTGCCTAAGATAGAGTATGAGTGTGAGGACATACATATGATTAAAAATCTACCACTGTTTCTAAATGAAAAGTTTAAACAAAAGTAAAACGTTATATGAACCTAGATTTATAGAAGGAGGCATAAAACAGGTAAAAGAGATTATATATTAAGTTATTCCAGGATTCCTCAGAAACAACTGCATTTATGGCTCTGTGTGTGATTTGGAGGGAATGGAGAATAGAGAGAAAGTGAACAAAATATATGAAAAGATTAAATCAAGTATACCCACACAATGGACTCCACACAATCTGATTGAAAATGAATGTACCGGTATATCCAAAAGAGAACAAGGATCAGGAACAGACACCAGCTCAGGATCAGGAACAGACACCGGCTCAGGATCAGGAACAGACACCAGCTCAGGATCAGGAACAGACACCGGCTCCGGGTAGGAGAAGTCCGGCGGCGAAGGCGTAACTGGACTGGACGAGACCAGCGGCGAGGGCAGGTTAGGACTGGACAGGACCAGCGGAGAAAGCTCTGGCTCGGCAGGCGTGACGTGCAGGGAAGCTCAGGCTTGGCAGGGGCTGCAGGGAACCAGCGGTGAAGGCTCGGGGCTGACGGTCATGGCATGCCACGGGAGGAAGCTCTCCAGACATCTGGAGATTCTGGGAAGTGTAGTGCAGAGACAGATGAGGATGACAGACGGTGGAAGTGACAACTTTCTTTTAAAAGCACTTCAACCTTTCCCTTTCCTTCATATCTTTTTTCTATTCCGTCTATCCAGTCTTTGGGAATTGCTTTTTTAATTTTGTCAAATTGTTTTACTACACCCCTTTCTACTTCTCCAATTCCCTCAAATTCATCTATTATACCTTGAAGTGGTATAAAGCCATCTATTACCTCATACAAAATATCTCTAACTTTAATTATACCTGCTGCAATCCATTGTTTAAAATATCATTCTTTCTCCTCAAATAAAATATTAGAGTTTAAAAACAATGGATGATTCAAAAGTTCTTTCATTCCTTCTGGCTTATACACAATTGTCGGTAAAAATTCTTTCCACACCCCTAAAACTTCTCTATAGTATTCTGGTATACCCTTTAACATATGTTCCTTCAATTTCATCCATATAATTTCCTCACCCATTTTAAGACCTCCACACTTATTTAAAAAAATACATCATTCCATCCTTCCACTCTTGTCTGTTTTCCTTATTTAAAAATCTCTTCATTCTTAAAACAGGGTCTAACAAACCTAAACCGTTTGTAAAACAAACCGGACATCTACTGCAGTCAGATTGACCGTGTTCACTCTTAATAACACCACTCACATGGCTGTGCACTTGTAATGACAAATCAAGGATGTTAAGAGGCTAAAAGCAGGTTTAAAACTTGCCCCATTGAAGTCAACAGGGAGCAAATTTTAAAAAGACGATAACACGCTGTAGGCAACACCGATTTTTGTCGTTGTTCTCTGTGTTGACATCACTCCAAATGTACAAAAAAAGGAGCTCAATGTTAAAATTGACCGGAGTTCTCCTTTAAGAGAGGAGCTAAATAAAAATGAAGTAAACGTGCAAAGAGTTATCGAAGTGGAGGAAAAGTTAAGGAAAATAGAAGAAGAGAAATACAAAGGGGCGATGTTAAGAAGTAAAGCAAAATATACGGTGGAAGGGGAGAAAAGCAGGGGGAAGGCGGAAATAATTAAAGAACTTAAAAGGACACTCCACCCATTTGCATTAAGCTTTCCATTGTTAGAAACCCAGTCATACTATTGAATGATCGTGCAACACTCTCTCATTTTCCCCTGAGACGAGAGAAATCCGCTATTTACCTTTTTCACTTCCTCCTACAATGACGCAAAAATCTTTATTTTACGTCATTGTAGGAGGAAGTGTAAGAGGGGGGGGGGTTCTGTAAAGACTACAAGCACTAGTTCCCACCCTTTCGAAACCGCCCATAGGGGAATCAAAAAAGAGAAGTGGGTGGGTGGATGGGCAAACTAGGGATGGGCGATATGGCAAAATATCATATCATGATTTTTTTCAGGAAAATCACGATTCACGATTTTATCACGATTCTCTTTCATGTTGTTTTTACTATTTTGCAAGTGATTGAGCATTACAGCCAAACTAATTTCCCTATTTTAAAAACAAAGCCTTACAAGGTAACAAAATATTAAATAAAAAAGGAATGGCAAACATTTAGGCCAAAGTGGCGCAAATAAAAATAGGCTACACAACATAATATACACTCACCGGCCACTTTATTAGGTACCCCATGCTAGTAACGGGTTGGACCCCCTTTCGCCTTCAGAACTGCCTCAATTCTTCGTGGCATAGATTCAACAAGGTGCTGGAAGCATTCCTCAGGGAGTTTGGTCCATATTGACATGATGGCATCACACAGTTGCAGCAGATTTGTCGGCTGCACATCCATGATGCGAATCTCCCGTTCCAACACATCCCAAAGATGCTCTATTGGATTGAGATCTGGTGACTGTGGAGGCCATTTGAGTACAGCAAACTCATTGTCATGTTCAAGAAACCAGTCTGAGATGATTCCAGCTTTATGACATGGCGCATTATCCTGCTGAAAGTAGCCATCAGAAGTTGGGTACATTGTGGTCATAAAGGGATGGACATGGTCAGCAACAATACTCAGGTAGGCTGTGGCGTTGCAACGATGCTCAATTGGTACCAAGGGGCCCAAAGAGTGCCAAGAAAATAGACGCCAAATTGTAGACGCCAAATTCTGACCCTACCATCCGAATGTCGCAGCAGAAATCGAGACTCATCAGACCAGGCAACGTTTTTCCAATCTTCTATTGTCCAATTTCGATGAGCTTGTGCAAATTGTAGCCTCAGTTTCCTGTTCTTAGCTGAAAGGAGTGGCACCCGGTGTGGTCTTCTGCTGCTGTAGCCCATCTGCCTCAAAGTTCGACGTACTGTGCGTTCAGAGATGCTCTTCTGCCCACCTTGGTTGTAACGGGTGGTTATTTGAGTCACTGTTGCCCTTCTATCAGCTCGAACCAGTCTGGCCATTCTCCTTTGACCTCTGGCATCAACAAGGCATTTCCGCCCACAGAACTGCCGCTCACTGGATGTTTTTTCTTTTTCGGACCATTCTCTGTAAACCCTAGAGATGGTTGTGCGTGAAAATCCCAGTAGATTAGCAGTTTCTGAAATACTCAGACCAGCCCTTCTGGCACCAACAATCATGCCACGTTCAAAGTCACTCAAATCACCTTTCTTCCCCATACTGATGCTCGGTTTGAACTGCAGGAGATTGTCTTGACCATGTCTACATGCCTAAATGCACTGAGTTGCCGCCATGTGATTGGCTGCTTAGAAATTAAGTGTTAACGAGCAGTTGGACAGGTGTACCTAATAAAGTGGCCGGTGAGTGTACAAATTGTATAAACAGAGCTTTATTTTTTCAGCTTCAAAAAGAAATGAAATAAATACAAATAAAACACTACATAGACATCACTGTATAAGTTATACATTGATTCTATTAAAGCTACTTTTAAAGTTCTCAGTCAAGTGCAGTGAGTGATTTTTCTCTGATTGTGTTTTGTTGTTTTATTAACATTAAAGGATTAGTTCCCCCAAAAATGAAAATTTTCATAATTTACTCTCTCAAGTTGTTTAAAACCTGAATAAGTTTCTTTCTTCTGTTGAAAATAAGTTATTTTGAAGAATTTGGGTAACCAAACAGTTGCTGGTCCCCAGTGACTTCTATAGTATATATTTTTCCTATGGAAGTCAATGAGGATCAGTAACTGTTTGGATTGCCACATTCTTCAAAATATAAAATTGTATTTTTTTTGTTCAACACAAGAAAGAAATTAATACAGGTTTAGAACAGCATTACAGTGAGCAAATAATGACAGAATTAAAATTTTTGGGTGAACTATCCCTTTGAGGACAAGTGGTGGCAGTATATTTACTGTTGCATATGACACGCGCCCAAGGGGGTAATCCATCGACCGGAAGTTGAAGCCGGCCGCGTGCCGCCATCTTGTAGCAGAACTTCACCTGCGTTAGCATTCCCATTGACTCCCATTCATTTTGGCGTCACTTTGACAGCGAATAACTTTACATCTGAGGCGTTTAAAGACTCAATTTGTCCATTATATATTTCTAAAGACACACAACAATGTATAAAGGGCTCCATTACCTTCTATGTTACATTATGGCCCCGTAGAAACAGTTTTTGTAAAAATAGGCTAACGATTGCGTCATAACCAATCGACCCTCTGTCACACAGTACATAAATTACCGTACAGACAGGAGGAGAAGCTCGCAGGCGATAAATACATTAACTTATTATGGCGTACTGGCGTTACATTTTAAAATAAATACTATGCAAAATACTTACTCCTGCTCACTCACGCCAAAGAACTCTTTGCTCAAGCTCGCCGTCTCTGCAAGATCAACGTTGGCAGTTTTCACGCACAGCTACTAGAAGATGTACATCTGTCAGACAGGTTGCGCACGTCATCAAGCTTAGTTTGAGTCGGTTTGAGTCTGCGCGTCAGGAACGGAAGTGCTAAAAAATCGTTAAAAATGGGCTTCAACTGTCTCAACTGAGTTCCAATGAGATGGCTCTGTCCACTTCTTATACTGTCTATGGGCATGACTTGCCTAAAAGGACTTTGATGTTACACACGGCCCTTCTCCATGTGGCCACGCAACCCGGTATCATGCCAAAAAGTGTAATACACATGCTGGCGCCATGCCTTATTTATAAATATAAATAAATCTCTCTCTCTTTTAAAATATAATATTTGTTGTTTTTCAGACCAGCTGCTATAGAAGAAAAACTGAAATATGAGTGCAGAGACAAGCAAAGAATAGAGTTGTAAGTATGGTTAAATCTCATTTCACTTCTGTTATAGAGATTTTTGAATCAGGCCTATAGAAAGGAGATTTGGTCAGTCTTGGTAGGAAAATGCTATTAAAGTGTCCATTTCAGGAGTCTAATTTGTGCTCATTCATGTACAAATCTGTTTATTTAATTGTTTTTTGGGAAAGCTGCAAGTCACTTGTCCTAGTTGTCCTGGCTTACGATATTTTGCACAACTTCTAATTTTCTTATCTTTTTTAACAGAGGTGAAGAGGTTGCATGTGCACGTATGTTTCTGTATATCATCCTGTACACATTCTGTACACATACATATTTAATACATCATGTATTAAATATGTACTTGAGTATGTTTTTAGTACAAAATTTAACAGTGTATCTTTTTCATCTTGTAAGTACAAAATTGCTAGGGTGTTCTAAGGTATTTTGGGTGGTTGCTAGGGTGTTCTAAAGTATTTACACGTATCTAATCGCTATTAGCATGTAGCTATTCACTGCTAGCATGTGTAGCATGTTGGAAGTGCTGTTTGCTAGCATGCGTCAAAAGTGGCAACCCCCATATCTCTACGATGTTCTGATGCAGAGATATAGGTCTTGCTAAACAGTTGCTAGGGTACTCTGTTTAGTTGCTAGGGATTGGCTTGGCAGCTGCCAGTGATGAATCTCCAAAGGCTGCTTGTCAGTATGAATGATATTAACCAACTCCCATGCCTCTGTGACATTCAGAATGGAAGATATCCCTCTATGGATTTTGGTTGCTAAGGTGCTCGACAATGGTTGGGATGGGCTAGGAAGTGTTGAGGTGATTCATGATTGGCTGTTTGCTGCCAAACGAGTCAAACGAGACCACCCTTGTGTTTCTATGACAATTCAGTCTGGAGATATCCCTTTGATCTCTTTCAATGGAAGTCTATGGGACTTGTTGCTAAGGTGCTGTAAATGGTTGCTAGGGCGTGGCTTGATAGCTTCACAATGATCTTGAGAGACTGATTGGTCGTCTGAGTAAAATGAGCCCGTCCCCTTGTCTCTATGACACTCTGATCCAGAGTTATGTTCAATACAATATTCCAATGCAATTTACCATAGTAAGAGAAACACATGCGTTTCATGGGTCTTCGCCATAGTAAGTTATTAGGAAACTTTGGGAGCCTCTTGCCCCCCAGGGGTGCAACTTTTACCCCATTGTGAGGTATGTTCTTACAGAGCCTGCCAGCCTCTTCAAATGTGGAATATTACACATTTCTGCAATATCCTCGTTCAGTGCAACGAGTCGTCAAAGTTCGTCGCAATGTTAAGTCTATGGGATTTTTCTCTCCTCAATAGGCCGCTCGATTTGATGCCTCAATCAGGGGTCTGTGATGTCAGCATGTATTTATTTACATAATTTATGTAATTTATTACCCATTTATTCTTAAAATCTTTAGTAACGAGTGCCTTTAGTATGGCACTCGGCCGGCATACGGTTGCTAGGGTGCTATAACTAGTTGCTATGGTGTGGCTATGAATATTTTAGGCCATTACTTATTGGCTGCTGGATAATATAATTCCTCTGAGGCAGAGAGAGAGGGAGAGACTGCAGGGGTGTCAGGCCCTTTGTGTCTGTGTGTGTGAAAATGTCGGTTGGGATTTAAATTTCCAAACATTCCGCAATGTTAAGTCAATGGGACTTTTTTGGCCGCTTTTTGTCCGTTGTGCGAACATCGTACACCCATCACTTAAAAGTCATAGCACACCTGCCGGTCGATTTGACGCCTCACTCATGGGTCTGTGACAAAATCTGCGGGAGGAGTTACACGCCAAACTTTGTGTGGAATAATAAGAATGACGGATAACACTAGTGTTGCCTTGCCTTTGGCAAGCACCACTAATAATAAGTATGACGGATAACATAGTGATGCCTTGCCTTTGGCAAGCACCACTAATAATAAGTTTAAATAAAGGAAAATTGGCTTTTCTATGCCAACTTAAGTTTAAATAGGATTTCAGTAAGTTGGCTTTCTCAAGCCAACTTAAAGGAGAACTCCAGCGCAAAATGAACCTTTGGTCTAATTACACATTGTTACCTAGTCAACCGTTATCTGAGATTTGTTTTCATGATTATCGAATGTAAATAGTTTTATCTCTAAAAACAGTTTAGACTATAACGCTAGTATAACGCTAGTAAATAGGGCACAGAGTAATGACAAATAAAAATCGCTTGTTAATACCACTAACAAGGCTCAAAATAGCCCCACACTAACACGGTAGCATAATAAGGGTCCCTACCTTCAAACCGAAGCATTGAGAACTTTGTCAGTGTCCAGACAGTTTAATAAGAAGATATTTTATACATACAGTCAGCTTTGCGAATACAGGCAGAAGCCATCTCTGAAAAACAGTCTCTACCAGTCGATCTACGAACGCCGATCCAAGTGCGCTGAATTGTGTAGAATCTCATATGGTCCGTTGTTTCCGGAAGAAAGCACTGAGCGCATAAGAGAAGCACTGAACGCAACAGAGAAAATAAATAAATAAAAATAATTTAATCACATCTCACCAGCGCACTTGGATCGGCGTTCGTAGATCGACTGGTAGAGACTGTTTTTCAAAGATGGCTTCTGCCTGTATTCGCGAAGCTGACTGTATGTATAAAATATCTTCTTATTATACTGTCTGGACACTGACAAAGTTCTCAATGCTTCTGTTTGAAGGTAGGGACCCTTATTATGCTACCGTGTTAGTGTGGGGCTATTTTGAGCCTTGTTAGTGGTATTAACAAGCGATTTATTTTTGTCATTACTCTATGCCCTATTTACTAGCGTTATACTAGCGTTATAGGCTAAACTGTTTTTAGAGATAAAACTATTTACATTCGATAATCATGAAAACAAATCTCAGATAACGGTTGACTAGGTAACAATGTGTAATTAGACCAAAGGTTCATTTTGCGCTGGAGTTCTCCTTTAATAAGTTTAAATAGAATTTCAGTAAGTTGGCTCTCACAACCCAACTTAAAGGGTTACTTCAGGATTTAGCATTAAGCTTTGTATCAGTAGAACACCAGTAGTATTTTCGAATTACCGTGCTTCCCCCCCCTCATATCCCCCTGATATGAGAGAAATTTTAATTTTTAGTCTGGAAAAAATCCTCCGATGACGCAAAAATCGTCATTTTGCGTCATCGGAGGATTTTTGTGCCAGAGGCTAAAGACTACAGCCAGTGTTCCGCATGTTTTCACCACACCCATATGGGGCGGGATCTCACTCACAGAATGTAAAGATAGTGTCAGACATCTTTCTGTAGAAGCTAAGCTAACAGGCTCTTGCCTCTTGGTCTGTGTAGAAAGTTTGTATAGTAGGCTAATCACGATGGCGGAAGATAGTTTTGAAGTTGAAATGGCAGAAGGGGATTTCGAAGATCTGTTGCGAGAGTCTGATGCTCACGGCTTCATGTACGAGCCACAATACAGCGATAAACAGTTGCGGGAGATGGAGGAACAAGAGGCGGCCGGAGCGAGACCTGAGCCCGGCCAGACTCGAGCTGGGGCGGACTGGCGGTGTCAGTGCTCTCGCTGTGCGCCGATGGAAACAGATATAGAGTCCTATTGCTGTCGCGAATCTCAGCGATGCCATTTTCTTCTGGACGAGATCGCTGAATCCGCAGAGCTTTGAGTGTAAAAGTGTTAATATAATTTTTTTTTTTTATTAAAAGTTATAACTCACATTGGTTGTGGTTCTTTTTATAAACCTTTAGTGTTACTAGAGTATGGATTAGCCTAGATAATGTATTAGCTTAGAGAAATAGTGATTTCAATTGGAGGAAAACAGTGCAGAGCTACTAAGCTACTCTGTTGACATGGTCCTGCCTTGCATCATATTTTTAATGTGAGAGTCTAAGTTGTGTTATATACATTAGGCTAGTACATCCCGGTACAACGCAAATTAGCACCATTTCGATGGAAATGTATCAAATAACTCACGATGTATCAAAGCAAGCCTAGTTGTATCCATTTTTCGGATTCTGCCGCCTGTAACCGGTAGGCGTGGTTTGGGAGTGGCCTCGTAAGGGCAGCAAAGCAAGTGCATTCTGGGAGTTGTTGTCTTTCAGCCACATGAGTAAAAAATACATTTTCTGCCTTTTCTCAGTCTAGAATGCTTCAATTTCAAAAATAATTTCACATTTCTACTATATAAATGACCAATATTAAATACAGATTCATCTTCCCAGAGGTGAAGTATCCCTTTAATAAGTATGATGAATAACAATAGTGATGCCTTTCCTTTGGTAAGCACCACTAATAAGTTTAAGTACAATATCAGTAAGTTGGCTTTTCCAAGCCAACTTAATAAAATCATCTGAGATATAAAGTTAAGGGAGTCTACATTTGGAGCATAAACATTGAGGATAGTTATATGATGATTGAGAATGGAGCCCGTGATCATGATAAATCTCCTTCCAGGATCCGATCCCATATGTTCTAAAATAAAATGTAGATTTTTATTAAAAAGAATGCCTACCCCTCTTCTGTTCTGCGAGTAAGAGGAAGAGTAAACTTGGCCCACCCAGTCTCTCCTCAGCTTTGAGTGTTCAATGTCGGATAATTTTGTTTCCTGAAGCAGTACTACGTCGGGTTTTTGTTTTTTCAAATGAGTTAAGATTTTTTTCCTCTTAATTACATGTCCAGTCCCTTTAACGTTCCAAGTGATAAGTTTAAGTGAACCAGCCATAAATAGTGCGAATTAATCACGTAGATAAAACTAAAATGTTAGGCACCATAAGATGGCAGAGAGTTGGCCTACAACAGACAAATAAGACATAGAAAAAAAACTTGCAACATGCACCCACCCCGACTCTATCCCCAAACGACAGAGTAAAATCCCCCAAAATGAAGTCAACAAGCATAATAATCAAATACAAACCAAACTCAATTCAAAGACCACCATAACAGTTTGGACGCCAAAGACAACGGCCAAACCAAGAGAAGTGTAAAAGTATAAGAACCCAAAGAGAGATGAGAGTCACGTAGGAATAAAATGAAAGCTATAATATAAACTGGGAGCTATGTTTGAAATTAAATCAAACCGTACTGGTTGTTACCTCTTCAATGAGGTTAGCTCTGTTAAATATTGTCAGGAGAAAGTCAAAAGTAATGGAACAAGGACTCACTATATCTATCCTTGCATTCCTCCCAAACAAAAGATGATGGAATTTCTCAAGTAAGAGTTTCCAAGAAGTTGGCGGCCACTTCGGATGTATCGAAAAGACGAATCTGCCCGTTGTGAAGAAAGCGGAGCCGCGCCGGGTAAGCGAAGCCGTGATACATATTACGACAGGCCATCAGCTTGCGCAGACAACTCGCGACGTTTGTGCAGGACCTCCGCCGACAGGTCGGAGTAAAACCTTAATCTTGATCCACTGTAGAGGATGTCACACTTCTGCAGGGCTGCCCTGAGAACCGCTTCTTTCTGAGAGTATCAGAGAAATCGTTCTAGGATGCTTCTTGGTGGCTTGCATCTGGGCTGGGGACCAGAGCACGATGGGCACGTTCAATCTCCAGGGAGGGAAAGTCAGCAGGTAGGCCGACTAAAACTGGAATATTTGGAGAAAGTCCACGAGTAAAGTGGAACCCTTCGCTTTCTCTGGGAGATTGACAATTTTTAAATTCTTCCGACGTCCGGGGTTCTCTAGGTCGTCAACCTTCAGCTGTGTAGCGTATCCACTATCTTTTACATAGCTGTTAATCGAGCGTCGTGGTTATCACAACAATCCTCCGTAGTAGAGATCCGAGTCTCGGCTTCATCCATTCGCATTTCCAGATCTGTTGCCCGGTTGGATAGATTTGAGAGAGAGAGTTCAACATCGATGGATGTTTTTATGTCACCCAAAATACTGTCTATTGTGTCCAAACGAGATTCAACAGATTCATCCATGTTATTGACACGCAAGGCTACTGATTGGATTTCCGTCAGAATCTGATCAATTGTTGCCGTGCCGATAGCTCCCACAGGGCTAGTTTTGCCATGGTGATCCTCAGTAGACGAGAACACGGTCGTTTTTTTATTTTTATTTATTTATGTATTTATTTTATTTAAAAGGGACAATGTACATTAATTAACATGAGTACAAGGTCCAACATGTAAATGTGCCAGATTTAGCCATACAGGCTAATTTTCATCTGCAGTCCCTAGCAGGTTGAAGATTAAAACAATAAATACACTACAACAATACAATAAATATATAACAATAATAAATAAAAACAAAAACATGATGAATACAAACACATTATTCTGTATTATGGCAACATATTTGATTTGTCAATAACCAATGTTTTATGGATTTGGAAAATGATTTGATAGATGTGATCTTCCTTAATTCTGTGGGTATGGTATGATCTTCCTTAATTCTGTGGGTATGGTATTCCATGTATGAGCTGCTCGAAAAGAGAAAGCTGACTGTCCAAAGCTACTTTTTTTACATGGTATTTTACAATCCCCTCTTGTAGATGCTCTGGTGGATGAGTTTAAATTTTGTTGGACGAATTTATTGAGCGGAGGGGGAGCCATACCATGAAAAATGTTATACACAAGTAAAATATCTGCAAACTTAATGTCAAGTTGTCACAATCAAGACATTTTTGTCTTGGGTAATGTCAAGTTGTCATAACAAAGACATTTTTTGTCTTTGTTAATGTCAAGTTGTCATAAGAAAGACATTTTAAACAATGTCAACTTTGCATTAAAAGATTTACCGAATGACACTTAATGACAACAGTCATAAACATTCATAAAGACTCCTTCATGTTCATGACAGGTGTTATGTCATGTTTATGACAGTGTCATGTCAGTCTTATGCACACCCCTTCAAATAAAGTGTTACCGGTGTTTACATTAAGTTTTTCCGTTTGAGCCGTCAATCCGATTGGGTCCATGTAAACGCAGCTAATGACAGGAGTGAAAACGAAGGCTGCTCAACAATTGCTTATCACCGCGGAATTTAAGCAGCCCCTTGTTGCACAATCAGACCGGGCTAAAGCCATCACAAACGCTACCGGTGTGTTTATTATAAGTTGTTTTTCATTAATTATGTTAAAAAGAAGATAGCATGCCTTGTGCACTTTAAGTTGATTTTATATATTTTAATTTAAAAGTGTTAATAAACAAAAAGACAAAACTTATGTTTATTTGTCTTGTCTTTTTTTATTTATTTTTTGCTGATCCGAAAAATTATCCGATCCGTGACTCTGATCCGAGAAACGATCCGAACCGTGACTTTTTTGATCCGTTGCACCCCTATTTCTGGGATGCATGTTCATTCATAGATCCGTTAGTCTATGACTAATGCAGCAAAGTTTGTATTAAAGATTGTTTCTGTCTTTCCATTGTCTCTCTCTTGTGCATGTGGCCACATTCCTTTGAGGTCGTAAAAGTCTGTTATCAGTCTTAAAGCAACACCATGGAACTTTTCCTCTGGGGTTGCCCTACTGGTTGGAAGCGGAATTGTCCATTACCGCTGTCGAAAATAATTGAGCCTACCGCAGCCTACTGTCGCACGCACACTCGTTGTTTATGCAGCAGCGGCTTTGGAATGAACGATGTCCACAGACAAGGTAGAGTATGTTGCATGATTTCATGAAAGTGTGATGTATTGCGACATCAGAAACGAAGAAAAACAAAATGCAACAGGTGCCTTGGCAGGGTGTCACCTGTCAGTCTGAAGTCCATTAGTTTTGGGGGCAGGTGTTTGCTTGTGGTTGCAGGAGGTGGTTCGGGCTCTATGTAGCATAGAGAGGTTTTAGCCTCTCAGTCACGAGAAGTCTGAAGGAGTGAAGTGTTGTTCTGTCCTCATGGTGGTGTCGACGTGAGCTTGCCTAAGCTGGGTTGGGCAAGGAGTCGGAAGCTTGTGCTTTAAAGGACTCCTTGGGTGAGTCCTGTTCAGGGAGCTATTTTGCGTGTGTCAGCAGCAGGTGTGTCCTGCTGTCCTTGTGGAGCCTCCGATTGACACCTGTGTGAAGGGTGTGGAGAAGGATGTTGTCGATGATAGCCATTGGTCCTCCTGTAGTGTTTGCAGATTGAGGGTGCTGTCCTCCATGGCTTCTCCAGTCCACCTGCATTGAATCTGGTTCGAACCTCAGTCTCTAGCTGGTCTGTAAGGCTTTGAGCACAGGTCCGCTCCTTGTGGGACGCTGTGATCTGTTATGTGAGGTTGTTTACCTTCTGTTTCATACCCATGAGTTGGGGTAATGAGATGATAATCTTGATCAGCCCAGTGTGGCTTTAACTCTGGCTTGGGTCATCGTTGTTCCTCTTCTCTCTTGGTGCAGTTACGTTTGGCTCTGGTGCTGTAGGATGTCAGCAGCCATGGGTGGAACAGTGTTCCTCGCGATGGCTGGTCAGTCCTTTCGGTCTCCTGTCTGGTTAAAGTCAGGTTAAGCAGAGGATCTGCAACATTTTGGCACACTTGTCGTGAGAGACTAATGCATGGCCATAAAGAGTTCAGAGCTAAGGTTTAATGGGTTTGCTAGGTATGTAGCATAAAGCTAGGGGGTTCATGTGTAGCTAGCTAGTGAAGTATGTCTTGTATCCTTATCTTAGCTGTGGATGTTAGGAAGCTAAGACTTGTGTGGTTCCGAGAGTATTTCCTGGAAAGGGCATAGCCGAGATGAAATAAATGACTTAAGATGGTTCTTATGACTAAATTATTTCTCTGGAATTAACTGGTGGTTCCCGAAGGCTTGCCGAAGTGAAGGAGGAAAAAGCACAGCTTTCCTATTCAGATTATGCTCATTATCAATCCTCAGGACTATAGTTATGCCCTAGTAATTGTTGACATTACTTGTGTTGCAGGGTCATAAAAATGACTGCACTTGTTGAAAAATAAACAAAATCACAAATAAAGGTGTATCTGGTTCCTTTCTGGGCCCTATGGGAAATGGAACCACATTAGAAAAAAAAGGGGAAACGTACATAAAGAACATAGATGAAAGAATAGACAAGTGAATAGCTGACAGCTATGATTATCAAAGTAAAGTAAAATAAAAAGGACTTAAATGATCAAAACAGCAGGAATGATCTGGAATTGGGAATAATCAATAGCATGTAAGGACTGAGCGGAACGACGAATCATCTAAATAACTAAATGTATTTCTTCCCATCAACCCTGGGACTTCAACAAACACACACACATACACAAACTGCTAACACTGGCCGAAGTGTCAGGTTACAAGTTTACGACCCAAAAAGAATGTGCATGCAGGATCTCTCTCTCTCTGTCCACGCTACACACACCCATAAGGACTTTGCTGGAATTTCCAGTCAAAAAAGACATTTAACAATACATATTTGATATGTTTTATGTGTGTTTGATGGCCTACGTCCGATTGCAAGATCTGGGAATGTTTGTAGTTAAAAGGAACCACAAATGCCTATATTACGTATATTTGAGACGCAAACCTGAATTCCTCTCATTGTTACATGTCGTGTTTGAGGTCATTTGAAAACTCTTTGTCTGACGCAGCCAGATATATGTATTGGGTTACCGTAAAAATTATGATTGCCTATATAACATCTCTCCTGTTATGTTTAAGAATCTGTGAAAAGGAAAGGCAGGTTCTGCCTCTGTCGTAATTTATGTAGATAAAGCTGTCAAACCAAACAAAGACAACTTTCCCGCTCAAGATTTCCTGAACAATGATTGGACAATCCGCTTCAGAGGAGGCGGAAACATCAGGTCTTCAAAAGGACTGGCCCTCTCCTCACCCCTCCTCTTGCCTCTCACCCCGGCGTCAGGATGTGATTTCTTAGTGATCTCCTCCGGAGATCTTTCATCTTTTTCTTTCTTTGTTTAATTCTAAGTTCTTTTAAGTATCCTATCGAGTTCATTTTCCCCGACGAGGAATGAATTTAGTCTGAATTGTTTCTTTGGTAAATTTACCTCAAAGACCTTCAAACATGCGTTTGAAAGTCCGCGCTCTGAACCACCAACAAACCACATGGACCACCACGCGCAACCGTTCAACGAACGAGCAGGCGCGCGCCCCAAGGACACACACACACGCACGCCTTCTCCTCAGCAGACTAAGAGACAGTGCAAGTATTTTATTTCTCATCCAGATTTATTATGCTGTACGGTTGTTGCCTCAAAAGGGGCGATTTTGTGATTCCTTGTTGTCAGGTCTGAGGTTCCGTTGTCCAGGTGAACTTTGCCAAACGGTTGACCCTTACGGATCTCCGTTTCTCTCACTCTCTCTCTCTCTCCCTCTCTCTCTCTCTCTTGTCTTACTATCTCACTCTCGCCAGAATGTGATTTCTTCGGGAGATCCCTTTGGGGATCTCTTTCTTTTGTTTTGCTTCTAGTTTAGTAAGATCTTCGGGTCTTTATAAAACTCCCTCGTGCATAACTGCACCTTGCTAAAAATTCTCTCTCTGTCTCTATGCATTTCTCGTTCATCGATGCCTTATTGTGTTTTGTCGTTTATTATGTTTGTAACGTTTGTGTGTTTCATTGTTTATTATGTTTGTAAATACATATATCCCATGTAATTTTAGTAAATGCATAGGCTAGTTATTTCTTATTAAATTTCATGATACTCATTTGATGGATTGACTGTCTGCTCATACTTCGGGTCCCTGAAATGCCTATCCAAAAGCTACGAGCTTTACAAATTAAAGATACTTTAAAGAGTATGGGTTTATAGGGCGGGAAGACTAATTCTTGTGGCCACAGAATTGATTTTCCTAAACTCTATAAATTAATTGAGCTAATTAATGTTACCTATTTGTAAAACGTGATCTGTGTAGCTAATCGCAATCAACTTGCGGTTGGCTGCCATACGCATGCAAGCATGCAGTCTTGTATGCAGGTAAAGTAACGTATCATCCCTTATCGGGAGATGTATTAACATGTAAGACTGATCTGATACAAACCTGTATGAATAATTATTAATTATTAATTATTAATTATGATATGCAAATTCCCCGTAATCAGATCCACCCCATAGTCTTTACAAGCACTAGTGACTAACCTTTAGATTTGCTTGGACCGACACCCCATAGTGGTTCACAGCTATGCGTGTTTACAACCACACCTTGTGTGTCCCTCATAAAGCTTAGTCAATGTGCTGATGAAAGTTCTCATTACTATAAGAATTCTTCTCTAGCTACACAGTTTACATGTAATTCAATTTAGGTTTAATTGACAGGGTAACTGCAAATTTAACCGACAGCACTCATCAAGGACTATGCCTAAACTAGTGAAGGTGAAATTCAGCTGAGAAGAATTGAAAGGAAAGAGAAAGTAAAAAAAAAAATAGAAATCCTAAATGGGGTTAAAGTAAAAGTATTTTAGAATACTTTGCACTGCATACACAGAAGCTGTAGAAAAAGGTTTCAAGTAAATGATGCTAAACATTAACTGAAGAAGTTATTACTTAGCTTAGCTTGAGCTGAATGGACACTAAGTTAGGTTAGCTTAGCCACCTAAGCTGGTTCGTTTTACAAGATGTGAGCACGAGTGAGCACTTCCTGTGACAAGTTGTTGTCATGGGGACCAATGCATGTCAGAACAATTCAACAGTCCATGAAGAATGTCTGCACATTTTAAACGAGTTAGGCATGTTTAAACGAGTTAAAACGTGGCGCCTATACTTTAAGTCTTTCAAACTTGATGTTACGTTCAGTAAAACTCAAATGTGGTTTGGCATTTGCACATTTTACTCATGTAAATCTTCTCTTTAGGCCTACTCTAATCAACTTATTTTACTTGTTCAAAGAGTGATGAAATAGATTTACTATAAATCAAAGCTTGTCTAAGCATTCATAGTTACGTTCATCTCGTGCATAAATACTGACTTTTCAGCGAGTGAAACAGTTTTGATCGCTAGGTAGCTCTGCTTGTAGATGCAGCCAAAAATTAGATGAATTACATCAATCTAACAATAATTTGTAAGGTCTTTATTTTGAAGAAAGGGGAGCATCACCCAAGTCTATGTGTATGTAATACTGTACTGAGATTTCTTCGTCAGAAACAGATTAAGCAATACTGCAATTTGGATTCCTTTCAACCAAAGCAGAATAGTAAATACTGGTACGGTTCAGTTTACATGCAGTTGAGATGAGATTCCTTTGTCAAACTTACGCTTTACTGCTGAAATTACCGATACCACTTAAAAATCTAAGACCTCTTTTTTTTATATAGTAGAGATGTCAATTCCAGCTATCGTTTTCTCTGCATCTAGACAAGTCAGCAACCAGCGATCAAAATGCGTATCGAAGTTTCTTGAAGCTGGTGTCTTCCTCCGTCACAGGTTCGTTGTAAGCTCCACGGAAAGCTCGTTCGGAGTCTGTGATGGTAGCACAGGCACTTCTAGGTCTGCCCTGCTTGGTGTCTGGGGCAGTGTTCAGACTCTTAAGTCTGAGAATCCTGTTATGGTGGCTTGTTCCAGCTATGGGTAGTGCCACAGCCAAAGCCAGAACGCGGGGCCACTCTGGGCTGGATGTGCTCCAGCAGCTGGAGTCTGTCTTGGTGTCACACCGGTCACAAACTGCAGGTGAAAATCAATGTCTCGTAGATTGGCAGGGTCGTTTCAGGGATTGTCTGAATGACCTTTTCCTCCTGCAGCTGCAGGGGCTCTCAGGACACTGGCTGGTGAATTGTTAAAACGAGTGTTTGGCTCCTCCCCCCTTCGTGCAGGGCTAGGGAAGTTTACGCTGCTGATGTGACGTTTAATTCAATTAAATTCAAATTTATTTGTATAGCGCTTTTCACAATACACATTGTTTCAAAGCAGCTTTACAGAAAGTGCATTAGAAATGTACATAGAAAAATACAGTTAGTTAATCATGTATTAATTTAGGGCATAACATATCGCCGGCATTGAGTCGTCTCTCCACAGGCGTTTAGTCGTCTCATCACAGGCGTTTTGTCGTCTCATCACAGGCGTTTTGTCGTCTCATCACAGGTGTTGGGGCATCTGAAGTCTCCGTGAGAGGCTGGATACAAACTGGAGCTGACGAACGCTATTTACCTCGGGACTTGCGTCCCGAGATAACAGCAGAAAGGCAGATGAGAAATAATTAGCATAGCTGATGTTCATAATATTAATGCATTAGATCTGATTCGGCAGTAGTATAAAAGGTAAACATTATGTGAATGCTTGGTTAAAGAGATGCGTCTTTAATCTATTTTTAAACTGTGACAGTGAGTCTGAGCATCGAACAATATCAGGAAGGCTATTCCAGAGTTTAGGAGCTAAATGTGAGAACGCCCTCCCTCCTTTAGTGGACTTAGATATCCTAGGAATGACCAGAAGCCTCAAATTTAGTGATCTTAAAGAGCGCGACGGATTGTATGGCGATAGAAGGTCCGTTAAATAGACTGGAGCTAAACCATTTAGGGCTTTATAGGTCAGTAGCAATACCTTGTAATTGATACGGAACTTAATAGGTAACCAGTGTAGAGATGATAAAATTGGTGTTATATGATCATATTTTCTTGACCTAGTAAGAACTCTAGCGGATGCATTTTGCACTAACTGTAGCTTGTTTATTGAGGATGCAGGACAACCAGCTAATAAAGCATTACAGTAATCTAGTCTTGAGGTCATGAATGCATGAACTAACTTTTCTGCATCAGAAACGGATAGCATGTTACGTAGCTTAGCAATGTTTCTAAGGTGGAAAAAGGCTGTTCTTGTAACATATGAAATATGATTTTCGAAAGTCAAGTTGCGGTCAAGTATAACACCCAGGTCTTTTACTGTAGTGGATAAAGTAACAGGACATCCTTCTAAATTAAAGTTGTATTGTAAGGGATTTTGTGGGTAGTTTTTTGGACCAATAAGTAATACCTCTGTTTTATCTGAATTTAATAGCAGGAAATTACACGTCATCCAGCATTTTATATCTTTAAGACATTCTGTCAAGTTAGATAAGTTAGTGTTTCATCTGGCCGTGATGAAATATATAATTGAGTGTCATCAGCATAACAGTGGAAATTAATTACATGTTTTCTTATAATATTACCAAGTGGCAGCATATATATTGAGAATAGTAGAGGGCCTAACACAGATCCTTGCGGCACTCCATAGTCTACTGACGTTATCTTCGATTTTTCCCCATTTAAACAGACAAAGTGGTAACGGTCTGATAAGTACGATCTAAACCAGCTTAATGCCTGTCCCTGAACACCAGTGTAGTTTTGTAGTCGATCCAGGAGTATTTTATGATCTATAGCAGGGGTTCCCAACCTTTTTTGTGCCAGGGACCAGCAAATTCATAAAAAAAATTCCAGGGACCAGTTGTCAATTTTAAGATGTATCGTTTGGATTCGGAACATATCACTGTGTAAAACAGTAACAGCCTATAATTTCTTTACATATAATGAACTAGGTGGCAACAAAGGCTACTTATATGAATATACCAATCTTTTTAAACTTTCAGACCGGTTCACAAAATGTTTCCCTTTTCTCCCATACAATTAGGTCTACTTCAAAAGCAACTCACACAGCACTCACTCATAGCAGGTGGCAGAAATGGCAAATTGTATTTTACATTGAATTTTACATTGAATTTACTTCTATTGGCATGTACCAAGTTTTACAAGGAATACAAGGAATTTGCTTTGGTGTTTTGGTGCAAAATAGGGATGTTAACGTTTAATCGACGATAAGCAGGTTCATGCGCGTGCGTGCTGCTCAACCGCGAAACATGTAAAGAGAGCGCGCCGGTTCATTACACTATCATGACTATAAGTTTGCGTGTGCATTCGCAGCCTTTTGTTTTGTGCAAATGTAAGTTGTAATATTGTGTTTATTTTGTGTAGGCCTATCTATATCTGATTTATCTCACGACATATAGGATGCATTTGGTTAAAAATTAATGTAGTAAAGTGTATGGTGATACTCTTCAGCTTCAGCGCTCGCAGCTCAAACGACACTGCACGACTAATAATGACTGTTGGTAGCCTACTGTCATATTATATAACATTATAAAGAGAACAATGTTTTAATAAAACATTGTGAATTATTTGGGTTTAGTTGCTGTGTCGCGTTGCTCCAGGAAGAGCGCGTCCACAACATGAGTCATTCTGAATGGCACGTAGTTCAAATTCACTTGTGCATTCTCGTAATTTTGTGCAGTTATAATTTGTAATGTTATGTTTATTTTGTATATATCTGATTAATATCATATATTGATACGTTTCTTTGAGTTGAATAAAGTGCTAGCAAAGTGCTCCAGTTTACCGGTAGCCTATCTTTTTTTGCAGTCCATTCAGATACGACGCGTTGCTAAGCAATCGGAATGAACGCGCTCAAAGAAACACATTTTTATCTATTTACTGTTTATGTTTTGGATTAAATAACATAACATGACATGTCATAGCACTTAAAAAAAAAAAAAAAATTATTCAAAAAAAAAAAAAAAAAAAATTATTCAGGGAATATTTCAAGGCCCGGTACTAACGGGTCCACGGACCGGCACCGGTCCGGGGACCGGGGGTTGGGGATCACTGATCTATAGTATCAAATGCAGCGCTAAGATCGAGTAGAACTAGTATTGAGATGCAGCCTTGGTCAGAAGCTAAAAGTAAATAATTTGTAATTTTAACTAGCGCAGTTTCTGTGCTATGATACGGTCTGAATCCTGACTGAAATTTTTCATAGATATCATTTTCTTGCAAGAAAGAGCACAATTGAGCGGACACAACTTTTTCTAGTATTTTAGACATAAATGGAAGATTTGAAATGGGTCTGTAATTTGCTAGGTTATTTGGATCTAATTGTGGTTTCTTAATAAGAGGTTTTATTACTGCCAGCTTGAATATTCTTGGAACGTGACCTAAAAATAAAGATGAATTAATAATATTGAGAAGAGGCTCTTCCACTACAGGTAACACTTCTTTAAGTAGTTTGGGTATTGGATCTAATAAACATGTTGTTGGTTTAGATGCAATAATAAGTTTGTTTAGCAGGGTATATCTTTCTTGTGGGGTCCATTTGCTGTTGGTTGGATTGGTTCAGTTCTGTTCAGGACCACATTGAGTTTGTCTATAATGTTACAGTATTGCTGAGTCAGTGTCTGGACTTCAGCACTGATGGCGTTAGCGTCTCTCTTTGAGTTCAACCAGTTCTTTAAGTTCTTTGAGTGAAACAGTTATTTACCCGTCGGTTCGCAGGTGCTCAGAGCTGTCGGCCGCCTGAAAACTGGTGATCTCTTTCAGTTGCTCTGCTCTGTCAGGGTCCTTGCATCTGTCCTGTTTCCTCTCACGCTGAGCAGGGTTTGTTCTCTGTGGAATTCTGTGGCTGGCAGCGTTAGTTAATTTACCTCCTGTTTGAGGCCTGCGGGAGGCCAAGGAGAAGATGATGCTGGTCAGCTCTTGGTGGCTCAGGCCGGACGTCCGCTTTCGTTGTCGTCTAATTGTTCCTTTCTCTGCCGTAGCAGGTCGTTGCCTGCTTCAGGCTGAAGGATGTCCATGACACTGCTCTGCCGGGTCTCCAGGGGGTCCTGGTGGGAGGCAGGGCTGGAGGTCTGAGGCCTACTGGCACACTTGTGGGAAAACGAGAGAGAGAGGGCAAAGGCAAATGCAAGTTTCTACAGAGGTGGTGAGCTGTGTGGGAGAACGGCTATGTGGATCAGCGTCGACTGATGACTGGGCTTTTACATGTCATAAACAATCACTCAAAAATGCTGATGGTTCTTTTCACATGTTAACAAATAGAATAAAACCAAAAGATAGGATGAAACCAGAAAGGAAGAGGAAGAGAGGAGTGTTTTACCTATTATTCAATTAAAATTCACATTAATTTAAACTTAATTTAGCTGAATGTAAAAATTCAGACTGAAACAAAGTAAATAAATAAATGGAAATAACATCAAAACAAAGAGTAAACATGGAGTGTCCTCATAGCTCTGGTAACTAGAATGGAAATTGAATAAGCAAATTGATTTAATTAAATCCCGCATTTAATTAAATTCAACTTAACCGAATAGGAATATTCAGGCTGAAACAAAATAAAATAAATAAATTAAAATAAGATCAAACAGAGGAAACATGGAGTGTTCTCCTATCTCTGGTAACTAGAAGGGAAGTTGAACAATCAATGATTTAATTAAATTCCAAGTTTAATTTAAATTCCAAGGCTCAACAGGTGTAAAGACACAGAATACGATAGGGGTAGGCTTAAGTCAAAATAAAAGAAACACATGAAAACCAAAGTATCTGGGTTTCAATCTGAAAGTGAAACCAAGAGGAAGGGGTCGAGAGAGAGAAAGAGAGAGAGAAGAGGGTGGTTTAACCCTCTATGAGACGTACTTTGTGAAGCTCTGACACCAGGGTGAATCATTCGTCTCAAATCAGTGATTCAGAGCGTGTATCACTGCTAAGGTCACGTGATTTTAGTAAACGGGCTTTGTTACGCGTCAAAGCTGTTTTGAAATATTTTAAATTTCAACGGTTTGTGAACCATTGTGTATCTGGTCTTTATGTGATCTTGTATCACTTTTATAGATTTGTACAAATTTAATGATGCATTTGATAGAGGGAAGAGGTTATGTTAATAGTCTCTTATTGGTCTGATTGACCAAGCTTTCACAAAACGAGCCCTACAGTTTACTAAGATATCGTGCCTTGAAAGACACCTCATATTAAAAGGTGGATAGTTCATGGATTGCCATTACATGATTACACCTGTGATAAAATCTTTTCGATTGGTTTGTAAAAGGTTAAGGGTTGCCAACTCTCACGCATCTGGCGTGACAGTCACGCATTCAGCCTCAATCTCACGCTCGACAAAGAAATCTCACGCTAAATGAGACATTCTTCTGTGCTGTATTAAATTTTTTTTTTCTCATGTGCGTTAATTTCCGAATTACTAAACAAGTTCAGGTTCTTAACTACTGATTGGACCACTGCTGTCTAATGCCTTTCTCTGATTGTCGATTCGCTGGAAACATTTGTCGTCGTTACGTCAGTGACGTCCGTGACCGTAATTTACCCTTTTCACACGCGCTCACGGCACACATCTTTCTCAAGCAGAGACAAATCGCGAGTCAAAGAGGATACTGACACCGACAGACAAGACAGAGAACGTTATAGGCTACTTTTGATATGGAACAAATTCTCTGCTCTCATATTCTGTAAACATTTTTACGAGATTCAAACAATAAATACAGTTGTTGGTGCTTTTAACCCCTTAACTGTCACTCCCACTTTTTTCGCATAGACATGAAAATCACTATGCAAACTTAAATGGTTGTAATTCAAGAATGCTTTGGAATATAGACCTATGGTTGGGTATCTTGTTTTAAAGAAGACATTTGCCAGATTGTTGTAGAAGTGAAATAAATGATGAAAGTGAAATAGAAAAAAAGTTATTTAAGTTTGAGTTTATGAAAATGAACAATGTAAAAAAATAATTATTTAAATTGTATATAAAATATATATATTACAAAATATATTTTACTCTAAAACTGCAAGAAAATTAAAGCCAAAAATCTTAAGCAGTTGTGTTCCAAATTTTAGGCTAATATCTCAAAAAATAATCTTTCAGTAATATTTTATTTGAGCGCAGTACCAATTTATTTCACTAGGACAGCCAAGCTTCCTTACTGACCATATAAGGGCGCCTCCATGTTTTGAGTGATCTGAACCATGTATTTCCATAATTTTCATACAATTTATGAAGTAGACATCCTATTTAGAAGTAGTATGGGTGGTTTGACAATATTTGATTTGAATTCAACCTCTAATAATCTCATAAAGAGAGCACACATGTGCGTTATAGCTCGCAGCCGCATCACACATCGAGAATCGATAATATTTTTCTTTATATTTGAAACATATTCAGACCTTTTTTTCTAATACAATTGAATTGGTGTTATCTTTTGAACTCTTGGCATGAAAACAAACTGAGGTTTCTACCAATCTTTCATGATTTTTCATATTTATTGCCATTTCAAAATAAAGGTCATAACACGCCTAATGCATATGAAATATTCTTGTTGCAAATTGATAAATAACTGCTCCTATGTAATTAATTTTTTTTAAAACAGCCGCCACATATGAAAACTAGAGATTGTCAGCTTTCAAACGATATATATAGTTTGTCAATATTACTTTAGGATTTTACTAAGATATTATTGTTTTATTGGACGGTGACAGTTAAGGGGTTAAATGTGACAGACTGTAGCGCTTCAGCTGAAACGGCACGTGATACAGTACAACTTTTTTTTTCATCATCATCCCCCCCCCCCCCGTTAACAAATCTCACTCCAAGCAAAACTCAAAAGTTGGCAACCCTGGTTTCATTGATTGAGTTTTCGCTACACTTACACTGTTCTGACCAGCAGGGGTCGCCAGCGAGGGCGCTTCAAAACAAAGAATCATTTGTGACGCAATTGACTCCTTTGAGTCAAAGCCTCGAGCTTTGACTCTCATGACTCATGTTCAAATAACTAAGTTTCCTTCGTTCGCAAGGGCCACGGCCCAAAGTTTATAAGTTTTAGGCGGCGCTAAAACTATCACTCGAGGTAAAGGGATTTACTTGTATGTGTGTAGGATTGCCATGATAGACTTGTTTTTCAGTGAGCTGAGTCAAAAGAGCAGAATGCCCATCAATGCGTGCTTTCGAACACCCGCCCAACTCTACCTTTGATTGGCTTACAATGACATTTTACTCTACCTCAGCCAATCGTCAGCATTTATGCGCTTGTCTCGTGCTCTGCCCACTAACCAAGGAAGAACAGTAAAAAAAGTATTTGCCTCTCGCTCAGAGATCTAGTTGGTCTGATGAAAAAGAAAACAGCTTCATCAGTTATAGTAACGCGCCGCGTTTTTTGGCAGTAACGGTAACGGCGTTATTAAGATGAGAAGAGTAATCAATTAGATTACTCGTTACTGGAAAAAGTAATGCCATTAACGCCGTTATTCCCATCACTGGTTGCATGTAAGTGATTCTTTCACCAATCGAAACAGCACCATTCTTTCACAGACAATGGCAAATTTACTAGTTAGCTAGGCTAGAATTTATACCACTAATTCAACGCGATTGTTTCACATGAGCAGCTTAGCAGTTTAATATGAATACAATGACGTAACGAATAATAATCAGGCCTTAATTCGGAGATTGAGGAACATCGCTCAATCGCCTGTAAACATGCTGAAATGGGGATTTCTTCGCCCATAATCAGATTAATTTGTTCTTCAAAATCGTAAAGGTATTTTGCAAGCAAATCAGAACCAAATACATATTATGTACAAGTTTTTATTAACTAAATCATAAATATAAATAAACTAAACAACGTACACACATAAATACATAAATAGGTGAGTTATAGGACGAAACTGGAAACGGAACTATTGAGAAGTTCGATGTAACTATGAGAAGAAACATCAGCATTTCATTTTCAAAGCCCCCCTTTCCAGTATCAGCAGAAGCAGTGTTGTGGCCAGATGAGAAAAAGCAAGAGAGGGAGGTCACAGTGGACTTTCTCTAAATAAAGCCAGAGAAGATCCCACCTCTCTCAGTTTGCTTTACCAATGAGAGGAGTGGACTTTCTGGTGGGAGTTTCATCTGGGGGCAAGATTTATGAGTCTCTGTCCTAAGAGTGATTATATCTCTGCCTCAACCTTTTTCTGTTCAGTAATGCTCAGATAGATATAACAAATCCACACTGCATTCTAAAGGAAGGTGATGTACATCAACGTGTGAGTCATTAGGTGAGAATTAATTAGGTAGGAGACATGATACAGGTGAGGTTACATTGACCGTTGGTTGGTTGGTTGTACAACCACATACATACCAATCAAACATACCATAGTGTTATACATAATAGTACACAAGACAGTAAATCATTCACACAGTTTCTGGGATGCATGTTCATTCATAGATCAGTTAGTCTATGACTAATGCAGCAAAGTTTGTATTAAAGGGGTCATATAATGGTACATGCACTTTTACAAGTTGATTGTACTGAAATGTGTGTTGGCAGTGCCTGTACACAACCATCATATAAGGATAAAAATCTATCCAGTGTTTTTGTTTTAATCTCCTTGTATGTTTTCCCCTGCCTCAAATCGAGCTGTTCGACCGTGTGACGTCACACGGTCGGACGCCCCTCCCACGATTGTTGATTGACAGCAACGTTTCAACACAGACCCGCCCTTGCTCGTGAGCGAGCTGTCAATCATAGTCCGCACGGACCGGTGTCGTGCCGAAAAGTACGCTGGAGCACACAGTCTGTGAGCAGAATGGAGTCTAAGCGAAGTGGTGTTCTATTCTTGGGTGTAATAACAAACACAGCAGTCACTTTAATGTTCCTAAATCCGAACCGCTGAAGACGCAGTGGCTGAGTTTGTTTTCGAAGGGAATATTCATCACGATCAACGTCAATGCAATCATTTCACACACCAGACTGCTTTATAAACGAGGAGGGTCAGTGTAAAGCTGGTTTTGCTAAGAAGCTGCTCCTGAAAAAAGGATCGGTACGAACTCTTCGTGTTCCTGCTGCACCTCCAGAAGAACTGAAGTGAGTGTAACGTTTTATTAACCTTTATATTAATATTTATATTAATCTTTTCAAATCGCTAGCTGCACAATGAATGCGGCTAAGGTTTACACTCAGGGTACATTACGGCATGTTTTCTATGTACGACGTTCTCAATATAATTAATAATCTCACGTTTAAATGAACAACGCGTTATGGTTATTGTGTTACAAACGGTGTATGCACAGAACAGAGGGGCGGTGTGAGGAAAGCTCATTATCATTTAAAGACACATGCACTTAAACGGCGTGCTGACAACAGAGCTGTTTTTGACCAGGTAAAATAAGTGTTTTCTTACAATACTAATGAGAATTTTTTATTAAAGTATATTACAAACTTTTAATTTAGACCCTAAAGAATCATATTAGCTTGTACAAAAACGGCATTATATGACCCCTTTAAAGATTGTTTCTGTATTTCCATTGTCTCTCTCTTGCGCATGTGGCCACATTCCTTTAAAGTCGTGAAAGTCTGTTATCAGTCTTAAGGTGCTCTGTAACAGGACACCCGGTCGACATAGTCTTCATTTGTGATGTTAGTTTTGGGGGAGTTTCATAGACCTTAATATTCATTAAATATAATGAATATGAATAATTAGTGTGTGTCTGATTGGTCCAGACTCTACATTAGAGGGGGAAAAAAGCAGAGGAAAAATCATATTATGGAGCTGGAAAATGAAATAAAAGTAAAAGTAACTGATTATGTGGAGATAATAAGAGTAGTAGAGTCGTTTTATAGGGAATTATTTAAGAAAGAAGGTGTAAAACAGGAGTGTGTGGATGAAGTTTTAAATACTGTAAGTGCTAGGTTAAATGAAGACGATAAGAATATGTGTGATAGAGAAATAGGCATTGAAGAAATAAAAGAAGCAATAAAGCAAACAAAAATGAATAAAAGCCCGGGAACAGACGGTGTAACACATGAGTTTTATAAGACTTTTGTTGCTATTTTAGCACCAATATTCTGGAAGCTGTATAGGAGTATGGAAGAGAGAGGGGAAATGCCAGAATCAATGGGTTTAGGAGTAATTACCATCTTGTACAAAAATAAAGAAAGTCCACTTAAGTTGGGAAATTATAGACCATTGAGTCTGTTAAACACAGACTATAAAATCCTAACAAAAGTATTAGCCAATAGAATAAAAAAGGTAGAAGGGACAATAATATCACCAAATCAAGCATACAACATAATGGGAAGAGATATCACAGACACAATCTGGACAATAAGAGATGTAGTAGAAAGCATGGGAAAGGATGGGGAAGGGGGTTTGGTTTTATCTATGGATTTAAACAAGGCGTTTGATAGGGTAGAGCACAGCTTTATGGAGCAAGTAATGAGAAGATTTGGATTTGGGGAGAGGATTCTAAGGTGGATAAAGCTAGTATATGATAATGCAAAGAGTTGTGTGAAGATTAACAAGGTTTTAACTGACCCCTTTCCTTTAGAGAGGTCAGTTAGGCAAGGATGTCCGCTGTCGGTGTTGCTATACTCAATAACAGCAGAACCTCTGGCAACACTGGTTAAAGGAGATAAAGAGATAAGAGGAATTCAAATACCATATGGGGGAATGAGCATAATTCATCAGTATGCAGATGATACCACATTTACAGTCAAGGACATAGAGAGTTAAATAGAATAAGAAAACATATGGAAACATACGGGAAAGCGTCTGGTGCAAAAATAAATGCAGATAAATCAGAAATAATGAGTATAGGAGGTGTGGATATAGAAGGGCCAGACATTCTCTTTAAAATAGCAAAAGAGTATGTGAAGATTCTAGGTGTGAACATAGGAGTAAATGTAAAAGAAGCTAGAGATGCCACATGGACAGGAATATTGAATAAAATAAAACAAGTCAAAAACAAAACAAGCCTAACAGTGAGTGTGGAAATTGTTGGGGAGGAGTGTCATGATCCGGGTTCCTCCTTTCTGTCTCCCTCTTGTGGTCACATTACACGCTCATTCATTACACTATCACTTTTGTCTCATCAGGACAAGGAGAAGGCCACAATGATGGAGTTACTCAGAGGAATCAATGAAGTTTGTGGAGCTGTAAATGGATGTCGGTTTAAAGGAGATAAAAAGTATGAGATCACAATGAATCACATCAAAGGAAAAGAAAGGTTGATTGATGGGTTTAAAATCAGAAACTGTCAAATTTTGGCCAGAGACTTGAGTAATGACGAGCTTGTTGTTTCGTTCATGAATCTTCCGGTGTACATCACGGATGAGGACATTCACGAAAATCTAAATGGATGGGGACTCAAAGCAACAACTCCAATCAAGAGGAGGAAATGGCCAGGAATGGAAATCGCAGATGGAGCACGCTTCTGCAAAGTTAAGTTCTCTGATACTGTTCAATCACTGCCATACTCAACCAAGTTTGAAACGCTGGAGGGTGCTGAGTATTTCAGAGTGATTCCCAATAGACAAGTGAAAGTGTGTCGTCTTTGCATCCAGCCTGGACATGTATTGAGAGACTGCCCTGAATTTACTTGCTACATGTGTGATAAGCAAGGACACTATGCCAGGGAATGCAAAGAACTGGGTGAGGTGCAGTACGGTGATGTAATGGAGGTTACAGGCTTGCCCAGTGGGGCAAATGAGGACGGAAACAGACCCATGCAAGAAGACGCAATGGGAGACACTGTAGCAACATTGGGTTACTGCATTAAATTAGCTCAAATTATATATAGGGAATTCTAATAATTAATCATAAATATGATTAATATATTGCATTTTACAGTTAAATTATCGAAGTTGAAAAGAGATCGATTGGATACATGAATGATCTCCACAATGAGTTATGGTTCGTCATTAATATATCAATAGTCTCATTACAGATCGATTATATGAGACAACTTTTACAGGAATTAATTTAGTTATCAAAAAATCTGTCTGTCCAGCAGACGGGAGTAAGACTAACTTATCAATTTCCCAACAAAAATTGTCTCTTTCTTATAATTCCAAAAAGCTATTTTCTGGCCATGAAAATATCACCTTCTTGTTATTATAAAGTTTAGGTTACTGAAATAGTAACGCATTGTAAAGCTTTGTAGCGAGATCAAACAATTCATTGACTTTGTAAATATGAGCATTTTAGGCAGAACCAATCAAGAATATAATGGCTTTAATAAAATGCAACTACAGATACAGAATTCTACATTCAAACACGGGATACATGTATGTACAGTAAACAGTAAACTAACGCGACAGACGAATAACAAACAGGAGTGAGAGAGAGATTGAGTGAGAGAGAGAGGGAGATTGAGAGAGAGAGATTGAGAGAGAGAGATTGAATGAGAGAGAGAGAGAGAGAGAGATCCGTAGGATCTCTCAGGATGGCAAATTTCATCTAGACATTTGGACCTTAAGAGACAACACGGAAAAACACAATCTTAATGCTCTAGCATCTCGGTAATTCAAATATACTTGCATTCTCATGTGTCTGAGGCTGAGCTCTGCTGCGCATGTGAGCGGCTGGTCTTGTGTGTTCCGTTGGAGCGTCATGTGGTTTGCTGCGGTCTGGAGCGCGCAGTTTCAAAGAAGGCTTAAAAGTCTTTGACGTAAATTACCAAAGAGATAATTCAGACTAAGTTCATTTCTGGTGAAATGAACAAAGGGAAAAAACAAACTTAAGAGAAAGAAAATAAAAAGAAGAGAACACGGCGTAAAGCTCCCTAAGGAGCCATCCGGATACCTCTCACAGGGAAAAACTCTCAACAAAGGAACTCTCAGGAGTCCGTCTTTTTATGGAAAGACTGGGTTCACGCCTCTGTTTGCGCGAACCCCCATGACTGTCCGAGACTCTGAAGAGGACAACGTTTCCTTTGTCCTGTGGGGGGGGAATGCCCACTGGACTGAGGAGATGGTATTGAGCCGTTCGGCTCCAGAACCATGAGATGTGTAAAAGAATGCACATTACTGCATTCTGCTATCGGAATTCGGCTCCGTTAGATTGAGAGAATTACAGAGATATCAAACATGTCACAGAAATACCTAGAAATACAGAGTTACATACGATAGGCATATTATAAGCATTTAGTTCCTTCAAAGCAAGTTCGTTCCTTCAAACAAACGTCATACATGAAGTGAATATAAACTGGGAAACACATAAACATACAGGGATATATCGTATACAGTTGGCAATGGCTCATATTCCGAGTATAATACACAGACTTTTACATGTGTGTGTGTGTGTGTGTGTTAGAATGTCCTTCAGAGTTCGGGCTGTCCTTTCCCCCTCCCCTCCTTTCAGGGGGAGTCAGGATGTGTGTCCCGTGAGACGGCGAGTTTTGCATCAGGGGAATGGGTCACCATTTTGCAACAACGCTCGGCTTGTTTTCAATGTGTCATGTGCCACGACAAGAGGGGCGCTCTTTGGTCACATGTCACTACGACAGCGCACTTCTTTGTTTCATTGTTAGAGAATCATTAACTCAACTAAAAAGTCCTAGGCTATCTGTTTTGTGTCACAGTCAAAAAGAAGGGTAGACCTGTGTTTGATTCAATTAGGATTCGCTGATTAAGACATCTGGCCGGATGCCCTCAATGTCGTTACAACACCTTGGATGATTTTGAAAGCCAGCAATGGCCTCAAGGACAGAAGGATCGCACAGTTCAAGCAGAGGGTGGCACTCCCACCCAGAAAGTGGGACCAGTGCTTAATGGACAACAAAGAAAGGATCGGGCATGTGAGTAAAACAACTATTGTCAATGAGACCCCACAATCTCCAGCTTTTGCTAAGATTGACTTAAACGTGATGGAACTAAAAAAGATGATGATGTTTATGATGATGAGGAGGAGGACTGTGATGGTAAGGATGATGATGATGGTGGTGATGTGAATGATGACAATGATGATGAGTATGATGAGCATGATTTGAATGAGGAATTAACTGCTGAAAATCTGCAACTCCTTAGGGTAAAAAAACGACTACTAAATGACAAGGGAGACCTAAAGAAAAAGAAATGAGGTCCATCTTTCTTCTTTTAACTTCACACCAACTGCTGCCATGATTAAAGTTGCATCCTTAAATGCTAATGGTCTTGGCAACATGTGTAAATTTGAAAAGATCCTAAAAACTGTGAAAGCTGACATATATATTGCTTTCAAGAAACAAACTGGGACAACAATAAAATGAGAGAGGTGAGGAAAAATGGCCTCATCATGTTTTTGTGAGTCATGGCAGTTGTAGGTCTTGTGGAGTTGCTTGTCTGATTAAAACCAATGCTGTAGAAAATGTTAAGGAGGTGTATGCTGATAGTGATGGAAGAGTTTTAGTTATGGATTTTGAGTATCAAAGTTGTGTTTTCAAATTGATTAATGTTTACGCACCAAATAATAAAAAAGATATGGGGGAGCTTTTTAAGCAGTTAAGAACACTATGTACGGATAACTGCATTTGTCTGGGTGACTTTAATGTTTGGTATAGCAGAATGGATGCTGCAAATAATATGAGTTATAAAAGAGAATCAAGGAATGAATTAATACTCTTAATGAATGGAGAAAACATGGTAGATTTGTGGAGATTAGAAAACCCTGATAAAAGAGAATACTCTAGGAGACAAGTTGTGCTCAATAGTTTAAAACAAAACAGAATTGATCTTTGGTTGGTAAAGCAGCATATGGTTCAGTATATTAAAAATCTAGCCTATAAGTTTACAGCATACAGTGACCATGCCGCTCTTGAATTTCAAGTGGGTAAAACAATGCAACAAAAAGGTGGGGGGCTTTTGTGTTTGAATGCAAGCTTGTTAAATGATAAAAACTATAGGGTTAAAATCTATGATTGCGTAAAATCTGAATGGACAAAGCAATTAGATTCTGAAAATGGTAGCTTATATAAAGTAAGAAGGAGGTATATTGTTAAGTGTGGATTTAAACAAGGCTTTTGACAGGGTGGAGCACTAATTTTTAGAGAAGGCTTTGGAAACGTTTGGTTTTGATGAGAAATTTAGATAAGGTTGTTGTATATTAGTGCACATAGTGTAGTAAAGTGTAATGGGGTGTTAACGGATGAGTTTAGCATTGAGAGATCGATAAGGCAGGGTTGCCCTTTGTCTGCCCTGCTATATAGAATAACTGTTGAGCTACTGGCAACCCTAATAAAAGCAGATAAAGATTTAAAACCTATACATTTTGCAGGTGATACTACGTTTACCGTGAAGGATATAGACAGCATAAATAGGATAGTGGAGCACATAAAAATATATGGTAGGGCAGCAGGGGCAAAGATTAATGTTGAGAAGTGTTGTGATCTTATTTTCTCTCAAGTGTAGAAAAGTTAGAAGCGCAGAGCAGGAGACGTTGAGGTATTTTTCAAGCAGAAGTTCCTTATTGCGTCGCTGTAGGCATCTCAAACTCGTCTAACTAAAACAGTATACATTGTAGTTTATATACATCACAACGGGGAGGGATATACAGAGAGGAGGAGACTCGGGACAAAGCATGCAAATGACGTAGGTGTTATCTGGTTACCAAACTTTTCCCAGCCCTGATCTCATCAGCAGGGACGTGCAGAGAGTTCCTCAGGGGCAGGGGCTCAAATGTAAAAAAGGGGCATGCATATATACTATTTATGCATTTTATATATATATATATATATACACTCACCGGCCACTTTATTAGGTACACCTGTCCAACTGCTCGTTAACACTTAATTTCTAAGCAGCCAATCACATGGCGGCAACTCAGTGCATTTAGGCATGTAGACATGGTCAAGACAATCTCCTGCAGTTCAAACCGAGCATCAGTATGGGGAAGAAAGGTGATTTGAGTGACTTTGAACGTGGCATGATTGTTGGTGCCAGAAGGGCTGGTCTGAGTATTTCAGAAACTGCTAATCTACTGGGATTTTCACGCACAACAATACAATACAATACAATACAATTTTATTTGTATAGCACATTTAAAAACAACTGGCGTTGACCAAAGTGCTTAACAAGGCCAAGAGACATACAATACAAGTACAATACAAAGATACGCACATCAAGATATATTAAAGGCTATCGAAAAGAAATACGTTTTCAGAGAAGATTTAAAAATTGACAAGGTGCGGGCAGATCTGATATGAGCCGGTAAGCTATTCCATAGCCTAGGTCCGAAAGCTGCAAAAGCGCGATCACCCCTATTTTTTAGTCTGGTTCGAGGGATAGATAATAGGTTAGAATCCCCCGATCTGAGTGATCTTGACTGTGTGATTGGGTGAAGTAATTCAGATAGGTACTGTGGAGACTGGTTCTGCAATGACTTAAAAACAAATAAGAGAACTTTAAAATCAATTCTGAATTTAACCGGTAGCCAGTGAAGCGATATCAGGACTGGTGTGATGTGTTCAAATTTACGCTTCCCTTTGAGAAGGCGTGCTGCTGCATTTTGGACTAATTGTAAACGAGTAATGCATTTCTGAGAGGCACCAATATATAGAGAATTACAATAGTCCAATCTGGATGTTACGAATGCATGTATGGCAATCTCGAAATGCTTAACAGACAAGAAGGGCTTTACCTTGGCTAAAAGACGAAGGTGAAAGAAACAGGACTTAACCACAGCACTTATCTGCTTATCAAATTTAAGGTTGTTGTCGAACCAGACCCCCAAATTCCGAACACAGATAGTGCTATATGGTAACAACGTTTGTAGATCAACCTCATGAGTACTACGATCATTGGGGCCAAACAAAATAATTTCTGTTCTAGAAATTCTTCTCTTTCAGCAGGATTCTTCTCTTTCAGCAGGATAATGCGCCATGTCATAAAGCTGGAATCATCTCAGACTGGTTTCTTGAACATGACAATGAGTTCGCTGTACTCAAATGGCCTCCACAGTCACCAGATCTCAATCCAATAGAGCATCTTTGGGATGTGGTGGAACGGGAGATTCGCATCATGGATGTGCAGCCGACAAATCTGCGGCAACTGTGTGATGCCATCATGTCAATATGGACCAAACTCCCTGAGGAATGCTTCCAGCACCTTGTTGAATCTATGCCACGAAGAATTGAGGCAGTTCTGAAGGCAAAAGGGGGTCCAACCCGTTACTAGCATGGGGTACCTAATAAAGTGGCCGGTGAGTGTATATATAAGTTTGTAAACATTACTATTTTTAATGTTATAGAAAGAAGTATCTTATTGACCTTATTGAAAAATTGATCAAGGCTAAATTTTTTTTGATAAAAAAAAAACAGTAATATTGTGAAATATTCCTAAAATCTAAAATAATGGTTTTCTATTTTAATAAACGTATAACCTTTGATACTTTTTTCAGGATTCTGAGTTTAAAAGTTTCAAAAAGAACAGCATTTATCTCAAATAGAAATATTTTGTACCAATATCCACTATAGCCTCCTGTTCAAAAGTTTGGGGTCAGTAATTTTCTTTCTTTCTTTTATTCAGCGAGGATACATTTTTAACTTTTTATTAATCAAAAAAACATTGAGCACCACAACTGTTTCCAACATCGATAATAATAAATCAGCATATTAGAATGATTTCTGAAGGAACATGTGAAACTGAAGTTAGGGTTAGTAATTATGCTGACAATTCAGCTTTACATCAGAGATAACTTATAAGTGATATTTTTTAAGTAGGCCTATATTAAAATAGAAAACCATTATTTTAAATATTAATAATTGTTTTCTGTAATTTCAATCAAATAAATGCAGGCTTGAAGCGCATAAGAGGCTTCTTTAAAAAAAACATAAAAAAATTGTAATGTGTCAATTTTTGACTGGTTCTGTACTATTATCAAAAATCACCATTTCACGTGTTGTTGTTGGCCTAACGTTACACTTCACATCATAGGCCTGTAGGTGGTGCCGGGGCTTCATTCATTTGAACCAACTATGATAGTTTTCAAATGGTAAACGGTGTATCAATATAATTTACATGCTAAATACATGACTTGAATACTACTTACGATTAAAGCGACTTTGGTGCTGGTTTTGTGCAATGCTTTGTAGTCAATTAACATCCATTGTTTTAATGACGCAGAAGTCGCAGATCCAGATCGCTTCATAAATGTAAATTCGATTGTAATTTTGAAACGATTTCTGAATGACTAGAAAATTACCGCTCCACTTCACATTGTCCAATGAAATTTTGACTTTTTGTGCCAGATGACGATTGGTCGGTGTATTATATAACAAACAGCATGAATTATGTAATATTTTAAAATATGTAATATGTGGATTAAAAAAAAATACACTACCTTTTTGATTATTGGAAGAAAAAAAAAAGAAGTTTAAAAATGGTTTTGGTTCATTTTTTCCTGCCGTCGAGCCTAGATACTCGCTGAAAGAACCATATATTTTGGCTCGAGCGCATCCCCATCAGACTGTGGAATACCTACGTTGTCGTTTACACTAGTGCATTTTCGTTTTAAAACGCATAACTTTTGCTACGGTTGCGCGCTCCTGCCGTCCTCTGAAGTTTAGAGCCTCGAAAACGAAGACTGACCTCTTCAGTCGAGTCCGAAGCAAGACACGCAAGTGACGCAACCCATAGCAACGAGTCATGGCAACGGCACCTCAGACTGACAGAAACGTACAAATAAACGTGCATTTAGGCTACTTTCGTTTTGTACACCTTGTCATGTTAATTATAATCAAATGCATTTTGTTTTATTGAAAACAATATTATCATTATATGTTTGAGAGGGGCACTTTCGATTAATTTTGAAAAAGGGCAGGGGCACGAGCACCCAAAGCCCCCCCCTCTTGTCAGGGTTGCTGCAGGATACTGAACACGAGGACACGGGCACTTCAGTATAGTTGCTTTAATTACAAACTAAACTTCTATAAACAAACAAGAACACAAACTCCAGGAACTCAGATCACACAACCATACATTGACGACGACCAACAAACACTGAGGGAAAACACAGGGCTTAAATGAACTGAACCAAACGAGATAATTAACTGAAAACAGGTGAAGAGAATGGGTAATCAGACAGAGAGGGAAAACTAACAGGACTGAACCAAAATCACAAAAGACAGGGGGAAAACAAGATCACAGAACTGAACAGAAAACATCAAAACGTGACAGTACCTCCCCCCTCCCCGAAGGCACGTCCTCGCGCCGTATAACATCCAAAGGGGTGGGAGGGTGGGCATCCTGGACTCCAGGACGGTCCAGGCGGAGCAGGCTGGTCAGGGGACCAGGGCGGAGCAGGACGATGGCGTGACCAGGGCGGAGCAGGACGTGGGCGTGACCAGGGCGGAGCAGGACGAGGGCGTGGCCACGGCGGAGCTGTCGGACCCTCGGGCGTCCAGGGCGGTGGTGACCCTTCGGGCGGCCATGGCGGTGGTGACCCTTCGGGCGGCCATGGCGGTGAGGACCCCTCGGGCGGCCATGGCGGTGAGGACCCTTCGGGCGGCCATGGCGGTGAGGACCCCTCGGGCGGCCATGGCGGTGAGGACCCTTCGGGCGGCCATGGCGGTGAGGACCCTTCGGACGGCCATGGCGGTGTTTTTTCAGGCCTCCGTGGGTCTTTGGCCGGCCATGGCGAAGGCGTATAGCCCCCCCAAAACATTTTCTTGGGGAGAAGGACAGGCTCAGGAACGGGAACAGACTTGACGTCAGCGGGCTCTGGCGCAGGATCAGCGGGCTCTGGCGCAGGATCAGCGGGCTCTGGCGCAGGATCAGCGCTGGACGGGACCAGCGGTGAAGGCTCAGGGTCTGTGCTGGACGGAACCAGCGGTGAGGGCGAAGGCTCAGGATCTGTGCTGGACGGAACCAGCGGTGAAGGCTCAGGGTCTGTGCTGGACGGAACCAGCGGTGAGGGCGAAGGCTCAGGATCTGTGCTGGACGGAACCAGCGGTGAAGGCTCAGGATCTGTGCTGGACGGAACCAGCGGTGAAGGCTCAGGGTCTGTGCAGGACGGAACCAGCGGTGAAGGCTCAGGATCCGTGCTGGACGGGACCAGCGGTGAAGGCTCAGGATCTGTGCTGGACGGAACCAGCGGTGAAGGAAACTCTGGGCTGGATGGGACCAGCAGCGAAGGAAGCTTTGGGCTGGACGGGACCAGTGGCGAAGGCTCTGGACTGGACGGATGGGCCATGATCGATGTGTGTGTAGCCCACACACACAAGATCGCCGTAATTAGCACTGTATCTTCCAGAGCTGTCTGGACGGTCTCTGGCTGGACGGTCTCTGGCTGGACGGTCTCTGGCTGGACGGTCTCTGGCTGGACGGTCTCTGGCTGGACGGTCTCTGGCTCGAAGACTGGCTCTTGCTCGAAGACGATGGGCTCAGGCGCTGGCTCGAGGACTGGCTCTGGCTCGAGGACGATGGGCTCAGGCGCTGGCTCGAAGACTGGCTCTGGCTCTTGCTCGAAGACTGGCTCTGGCTCTTGCTCGAAGACTGGCTCTGGCTCTTGCTCGAAGACTGGCTCTGGCTCTTGCTCGAAGACTGGCTGGCTCTGGCTCGTGCTCGAAGACTGGCTCTGGCTCGTGCTCGAAGACTGGCTCTGGCAGGCTGGCGATGGGCTCAGGCTCTGGCGGGCTTGGAACTAGCCTATATCGCCCATATCCTCCCCTGTGACCCCCGCGGCTCCCACGGAACACAGCCTGGCGGGTTCCCACAAAGGCCTGCCTCCAGCTCTCCATCTTCTTAATTTTTTAGGTTGATCGTTCTGTCAGGGTTGCTGCAGGATACTGAACACGAGGACACGGGCACTTCAGTATAGTTGCTTTAATTACAAACTAAACTTCTATAAACAAACAAGAACACAAACTCCAGGAACTCAGATCACACAACCATACATTGACGACGACCAACAAACACTGAGGGAAAACACAGGGCTTAAATGAACTGAACCAAACGAGATAATTAACTGAAAACAGGTGAAGAGAATGGGTAATCAGACAGAGAGGGAAAACTAACAGGACTGAACCAAAATCACAAAAGACAGGGGGAAAACAAGATCACAGAACTGAACAGAAAACATCAAAACGTGACACCTCTGCACGTGCCTGCTCATCAGCATAACCGTTATCCAGGGCATTGAGGCTAATCCCATCAGCCTGAGTAGACTGCTCAAACATTACCATTATCATAGAAACAAAGGCTCAGCTGTATCTTGAACTTAATGGCCAGGAAGTGCATAAAGACAAAAGCTAATGTCAGACACCTGGAATTCTTGACTTAATCTTCTTGGCCTCAAAATGGTAAACACTGTATACACTTTTTCAGTTAAAATACTGTTGAACCTAAATTACACATTTTAATAAATTTGTAACCCTTCAGTCGCCTCTTTGAGAGTTCTAATAACTCTCACATTATATACAAATTTAAACTTTAATAAGTCCATTCTGTAGTTTATGTTTGTTAGCATAAGCCCAT
Organism: Semotilus atromaculatus; assembly: GCA_031834385.1. NCBI lineage: Eukaryota > Metazoa > Chordata > Actinopteri > Cypriniformes > Leuciscidae > Semotilus > Semotilus atromaculatus. The sequence goes on along the minus strand of JAULUF010000040.1, from coordinate 3,624,414 downwards.
CGTCCAGTCATGTAACTTGAAAAAGTTACAGGCACATAGAAGTTCTTACGGGTACACTTAAGAGTTCATTCTTGTAACTTGTGATTGTTACAGGCACATAGTTCTGTGTTGATGTTTCTGCAATTGCATGCTGACACAGAAACAAAGCATGCAATTAGGGTCCGTGAAATTCTTACGGAAGAATTATCTTCAGTCTTCTGGTGTAATTTTGCTGAAAGATCAAGACTGTCTTGTTAGACCACCATGTTTGTGCACAAGTGAGTCATGGAATGCAGCCATCTTCGGGTGTGGCCTGCAACGTTCTTTCCAGCAAACAAGGATTCTGGAGTCTACACTTTGTGCGAAGACCTGATGGTTAGTAGTAGTACGACAATCTTGATCATGTTGATGGATAACTGAAGGTTCCGTATGTGGGTCTCTGTGTTGTGTATTTTTTTCTTTTTTTTTCTTTTCTTTATCCTTTATCCTTTTGTGATAGTTGGCTCGGCGGTGGGTTTAGTTGATTTCTAGAGGTTGTGGCTTCATACGCCGGTGAGGAGGTCGGTGCGTATTTGTCTCGGGACAGCCATCAAGTGGTATCTTGCACAGAGGAAGGGAGCAGTATTTGTTCAAACACTAGAGTTGTAACCTTTTCCGAGTCTGCTATTGTTGTTCCTTCTTTCCCTATTTCTTAATTCTTTTGACACCTAAAGAATCAGTGAGGTGAGGATGGACTAATGGATGGGAAAGGCCTATGAGGGAGTCTTCGCCGCAGGGTTTTTCCCCCGAGGCATATTACATTTTGGTTCTTCCCTAGGTTCCTCACTGGTTCGTGTCCTATCCTATCCCTGTTGGTGCAGGAACAACTTTACAGTGTGACACATAAGTCCAGGTTTTCTTTCCCTGACACAATACTGCAGCTGCTGTAATCAACATCACTTGATGTGGTCCGTACCACTTAGGTTCTAATGGCTTATTTCTGAATAACTTTATCATGACCCATTGACCTGGAATGATTGCTTGTCCACCTTCTGGTGGAGTCTGTCAACACGAGTCAACTCTCTCTTTGGCACTCTGTACTGCCTTTGTAAGGTTTTCACAGTAAACGATCAGGGCATCTGAGGCAATGTGTACATCAGCATTTCTAAGATCAATCACACCTGGCATCTGCATTGGGAGTCCAGTAATAATCTCATGAGGGCTCAGTCCTACTGATCTGTTAGGTGACGCTCTCATACTATTGTGTTATTAAATTACTATTTGTGTTATTAAAACAAAAAATCTTCACAGGCGTCGAGTCGTCTCTCTCCACAGGCGTTTTGTCGTCTCATCACAGGTGTTGGGTCATCTGATGTCTCCGTGAGAGGCTGGATACAAACTGGAGCTGACGAGCTTCAGAAAATGCGCATTCTAGATCTTCTTTTGCAATTTTATCTAACTGGGGGAGATTAAGACTATCAAAAACAGATTCATAATCCTCATTAATTTCTGTTTGCTTTGCTTGCTCATCTCTTAACTTTCTCGCTAATATATTTTCTGGTTTATCACCTAATTCAAAGTGTTTTTGTTTCAGTTTAAGTAAGATATGCTCAATTCTTTTGCCCAAGATCAAATTATATTCATATTTTAAATTCAGTATTTTGTTATAATATTGTTGTAATCCGGAGATTCTATATGCCTGTTCCAATGTTGTGAGTAAATTTTCAATTCTCAAAAGCCTGTTATTGCGGTTTGGTTTCTCTTGCTAGTTTCAAAAGCAATAATAAGACCCCTTATGACTGCCTTAAGAGTATCCCATAAAATTGAATCAGAGACTTGGCCATTGAAATCATCCATTTTAGCATTAATGTAGCTTTCAAAAGCTGGGTCTTTAAGTAGGTAAGGGTTGAATCGTCAATGACAACTTTGACGTGGCAGGATTTTATTAATCTGAAGTGAGATAGGACTATGGTCTGATATCAGCATGTTATGGTACCGGGTACCAGTTATTCTGTCTATCAGTTCAGAAGTAACCAAAAAACGGTCAATCCTAGTGTAAGATTTATGAACCTGCGAGTAAAATTATTACTCCCTTTCTGTTGGGTGTTGCAACCTCCAAATATCTACCATGTTCCTTTCCTCAAGGATTGAGGATCTGTACTGAGGTTATACTAGGAGGTGTTTTTGAGGATGATCGGTCTAACTCTACTCTGTGTGCACGATCAATGATTGTCGGAAAAGTCTTTGAAAGGTTGCTTGATCAGCTCCGTCACAAACTCAGTTGAACTCAGTTGATCTTTTCCGAAATCTTCTCCATCATCCGTGACATGTCTTTTTCTTCCAGTGCGAGGCCTGCCGTTGTGTCAGCCACCGCCATGTTATCAGAAGATCAGGTTGCGACTAAGAGGGTTTAATGCCCTGGGGGTGCTTTTTTTGACGGCATCGACAAAGTGTAAATGAATTTTACACCAGTGTAATGGTACATAAACTCCCAGTATTGTGACATCAACATTGATACTCAATAACGCAAGCTCCCAGTATTGTGGCATTCAACATCGATACTCCTTAATGCAAACTCGCAGTATTTATAGGCTCAGTACTGTTAACACAAATTTCTTTTGATAGAAATTATTCAGTTGTTCACTATTCAGAGTAAAGTATTTTACTGCTTTCCAGTCTCTTTCATCACCCTTTAGAATCTTGTTTTCATTTAAGAATCCTTAACAGTCCACTTTTCCAGGGACTTTAATTTCCTCTATGAAGTTCTTGAAATTGTGTTAAATGATTTTGCTCTCCGTCTCTGACCAGGGCTTTCTGGATTTCCCTATTAAAATAAATTAAGTAAAAAATAAACATGTAAACAAAAATAAATCGAGGAAACATGGGCTTGAAAAGCAAAGGCTTCACTTACTCCTTGCTATTGGGCTTATAGGCTGAATGACTTAACTTTCTGCTGCTCTGTGTGAAAAGGTGACCCATGCCAAGGTTACATGGAGTAATGGTTAGCACTCTGAATCCAGCATTCCGAATTCAAATATCGGTGGGACGGTCTGGGACCTGCTTTTGCCATCGATCCCGCTACCTCTCGCATGATAAGCGAGCGCCCTAGCATTTGAGCTAATTACCCTCGACGATGGAGCAGAAGGTGTCCGTCGTTCTCAAATACAAAGGCGAGGAGTTATCCCTAGCACGTGTGCCGGTGCTGCAGCGCGATTTCCAATGGCCACAAAGAAGAGAGATCGTATTTCCTCGGTGCTGGCAACTTTGCCCAGGCTACAGTTTAAATAAAGTAAATAAATTTAAGTTAATAATGAACAAAATTGTAATATTGCAGATTATTACAAAGCTGAAGAGCACAGTCAATTCTGTCAAGATGTTCCATGTAGATAAAATTTTTGTATGGTTGGTGGAATAACACATTTAATGGCTGTGGTTAGGGGTGTAACGGTACATGTATTCGTATTGAACCGTTTCGGGTCGAGGCTTCCGGTTTGGTACGCATACAAACCGAACGATTCCTTGGACCATTTTTCCTGCCGACAAAATTCGCGCTGGCGCGACCACCACAACGACCACGCGCAACATCAAATGGCAAACGCAATGAAAGCCGAAAGAAACTGCGCTACTCATTATATTGTGCTTCACGGACCGTATATCAGTTCGGACCAGGGGCGGACTGGCCATCGGGAGCACCGGGACTTTTCTCGGTGGGCCGCTGGCCAATGTGGGCCGGCCCACCCGGAAATCTTGACGTGAAAAAAAAAGACTGAAATCATTACATTTCTTTAAATGGAATGAGTCGATCGCGCGGGCGCGGCCGAGAAGTGTTTTGTGTTCATATGAGTGTATTGCCCTCCTGTTAATAAGTTTGGTCTACTCCATTGCGTATCTTGAAACATGACCTCCTTTCACGTCCTGGCTGGAACACACCAAGTCGACGCCGATGAACGAGCGCTGATGAAAGCCGACTGTGTTGTCGCACTTTGAACACACCGAGAGAACTATACAGCCGACAGCTAGAATGCGCGTTCTGCGCCTGTGTGTAAAGGAGACAACACTGTCTATTTCTGCAGATATATTTATCTAGGATATTCATCATTCAAAAAGAGAAACCGACGCTGCCGGCTGCAGATACACTAACCGTAAACAAAGCAGTGCGTGCTTACCGTTTTGAATATCAGTCCTGCTAACACTTTCTTTATTCCACTCCGCTCATGTTAATATTGAAATATTCGCCAAGGAACTCTCAGGTAAGATGACGTAACATTAGAACAGCCTTCCATCTGTGCCGTTTTAACTTGCTATTATTATCGTGCACTGACTCGTTCACTAAGCTAAACAGGCAATCAGAGTTCCCTCTTTCACAGACGGCCCGACGCCGATTCAACATGGTGTTCCAGGCTTAAACAGAGAGAGAGATTGATCCTTTACATCGAATTTCTCTGAGCAGATAATAACAAACAATTGTCCATGGATGAAAAGGGGGTGAAAAGAAAAGGTGGAGCTAAAAAGTTACATGTTAATGTTAACATGTTGTGTCTTAATGTTCTTCTGTTTGTTTCCCTTTGTTTTACAAATATGACCTAATATATGTTGTGTTACTTTAAAATAAATGTTTAAATAGCATTTATTTTTGTATTGTGTTATATTTTTTATGCTATAAGTGGTGTTAAAAATTACTCTGCACATTAATGTGTCAATGTGTTATGATATGGGATGTGGTGGGCTGCTGTGGGCCAAAAAGTCCAGGGCCACTTTTTGGTCCCAGTCCGCCCCTGGTTCGGACCATCAACATCTGTGCAGCGCGAGCTCTATGAGCTTGAGCCGATCTTGATCAAGCGAACTTTTACTACACACCGCTAAGAGATCCAGTAAAGAAAGCATTTGAATTCGCCACTGAAGTAATAACATCGTTGCGAGATCTAGTGAGAAGCGTTCACGTCTCCGTTATTAACCGTAGATCTCTATTAGATCAAACAGCGCTGACGTGGAAACCAGAAAAAACATTGTGCCGTGAATGAACTAGTAATAGGCTTTAAATCCACAGATCAGCAACATTCACCATGGATTTAATGTAGTAACACTAACTGTAACCCGTTTGGCTGGAATAGTGAAATGCTTTCAAGTACTTCACACATTTTTTTTCCAGCACTTCAAAACTCAAATATGATATAAATATGATATAAATAAATATATATTTAGGGCCCGAGCACCGATGGTGAGAGGACCCTATTGTTTTTGCTCTGTTTATTCTTCTTCTTCTTCTTCTTCTTCTCTTAAATGAATCGCTTTTTAGAGGGCCTAAACATGCTCAAAAACTCATGAAACTTTGCACACGCTTCAGAAGTGGTGAAAATTTACATGTGATATGGTTTTCAAAATTGGGTGGGGCAAATTCGGTAAATTATTGCCCCCACATTTTGCCCCGGCTCTACGTTTCACGTACAGGTATGAAATTTGGTACATACATGTAATGACCCAATACCTACAAAAAAGTCTCTTGGAGCATAGCCCTAAACACAACAGGAAGTGAGCTATTTTGAACTTCCTCCTAGATTTTGTGCATTTTTCGTAATTTCCTGATGTTGTACTTCAACGAACTCCTCCTAGAGATTTAATCAGTTCCACATCATATTTTGTCAGTCTAATCTTAAGGCCTTTGCAACGTTAAATTGCGAAGATCTAGAGTTTTCGTCGAAGGATGTGACCTCGGCGGCCTGACAAAAATGTAGAAGTGCAAATCCAATTTCAGCCTCTGGGTGAAATATGCATCATCAGATCATTTCTGTGTAAATGTTGAATGCAGTTCCGGTGTTGCTAGGCAACCACAGACAGCCTGCAGTAACTCAGCCATACAATGTCCGATCTGCCCCAAACTTCACATGTTTGATAAGAGTCCTGTCCTGAACACATGACCATGCTCATATTAGATTATTGTAATAGCGCCACCTGCTGGTAGCAGGAAGTGTGGCAAATACAAATACTTTTGTGTTTGTATTTTTTGTGTTACAACCACAGACAGTCTGCAGTAACTCAGGCATACAATGTCCGATCTGCCCCAAACTTCACATGTTTGATAAGAGTCCTGTCCTGAACACATGACCATGCTCATATTTGGTTATAGCAATAGCGCCACCTGCTGGTAGCAGGAAGTGTGGCAAATACAAATACTTTGACATAGTCCTCCTGTATTTATTATCATTACATACTGCCCACCGTGCTCTGTCTTCCTAAAACCTCCGGGTGGCTGCGGCACGGGTGCGAGGGCCCGCTTCATCGCTGCTTGCAGCTTTAATTTAATGTGATGACCAAAACATTATTTATTCATCCTTCAAAAAATGACCCCCATTTATAAACCTGAAAGTTTCAAGATCAGGAAAACTCACACTTATTTAAAAATATTTTTTCTTTTAATAAATAGGAAATTTCTCTGGCATTTCTTCCTTTTTGCTGTACCGAAAACGTACCGAACCGTGACTTTAAAACCGAGGTACGTACCGAACCGTGATTTTTGTGTACCGTTACACTGTGGTTATTTTATAAATTATAAAACTGCCTCTCTTGATGCTAGTCTTTATTGAGGTGGCAGAATGATCTACCTCTGTCATCCTTTTTTTAGATTCAGCATCCTCTGTTTCTGAGTTGCTTGAGCCCTCTTCAACTGTAACAAAATGATCAGACTTCTCCTTTACCTTTGCTTATTCCCCTTTTATGGGGCAAAAATTATTCTGCTCACTTTTGCAATTTGCAAGTGTGGGAGGAGACTGGCTAGCAATCAGTTTCAGGTACAGGTGGTTAGTTCTAACATTAAGACCGCATAAAGGGTTCTTACAGCAACACGTGGTGGTTGTGGAAAGACGAATATAAGTATGGAGTGAAAAGATAATAAACAGAAGATGGCAGTAATGCAACATTTTGGATGGCAGCTGCCTTAAAACACCAAGGAAGGTGGTGGTTGTGCTGCAGTTCTGGTGTGTGTTTGTAGAAAAAGGTTCTATATAGAACCTTAAAAGGTTCTATCGGCGCTACGTATTTGGAACCCCTAAAAGGTTCTATACCTTTTTAAGGGTTCAATAAAAAGAAGTTTTCTTTTTGTTTTACTATTACAAGCAAATATGTAGAGATTGCTAGGGGAAAAAATCCCAATGGTTTCTCTAGTTTTAATCAGAAGTTCCACAGATTCCTTGACATTTGCTTGTAATAGTACTGGTACTTTGCAACCTCTTCTCCCCTGTACCTCTACTCTGGTGAGATTCTCACAGTTTCTTATCAAAAGGTGATAGGCTCTCCAGAATTTCATCCTGCATGATGTTTGTTTCTTTGCAGGTATGTTTTAATTTCCATCCTATAAACCTCACCTTCACAACGGCGATGCCTCCTGAGAGAGATCACTCCATGATCTTTGTGATGGGTGTTCAATGACTGCTTTTTTGTTGGCCTCAAGACACTTTAAGTGATCTTGGAGCTTCTTAATGTCTTCTGCTAAAGGCAGAATTTGTGGGCTGTTCTTTTTTTTCTTGTACAAAGTCAGTGCATTGGATGCAACATGTATGGTCCATTCCCAGTTCAATTAATTTACTGATTATTAAATCAAATCCAAATCCATCTTTTTTTACTGCCTCAAGTACTTTCCTGAGTTGATCAAGACCTTCAAAGCAACAATGTCTTTGTCAATAGTTCTTGTCACCAGAAGAAGTCTATAGTTCTCTCATCTTATCACCAGAAGAAGTCTATAGTTCTCTCATCTTATTTCTAATGTCTGCCCTGTGCTGAACAACTTCTCCATTTTTGAGGAACATTCTCTCACCCTGTGACAGAATCAGTGGGTTAGATTTTACCACTTAAGTTACAGTGTCATATTGTCACAGTTATGTTAAACCTTTTTTATGTGATGGCCATCCTATGTAGAACAGTTTGTAGCATTGTGGCTATCTGCTCTGATGTACTACTACAAAGTAATTTCATTGTGCGTTGGAGATGAACTTGTTGCCTCCAGTTGCCCTGCTGGTTTACCATCTTCTTTGCCGTTATTTTCATCTTGTTTCTTTGGTGGCATTTTCCCCTCGACGAAAAGTCAGCCTCTGCCGCTTTCATTTAAACAACTAAATTAATAAAACATAAATAAAACATGCTGAGAGCAGCAAACAAGGCATCAGATCTAGCTTCGAGGAACACACGTCTGACAATGATGACTCACATCTTACAGCATTTTGGCTGCACAAGCTCTGGCCCTTGGCCCGACTGTGGTTCAACTAGCCTCACTGGGTTTATGCAATCTTCCCGCCAAACACTGGCGGATCATACCATCAGTAGGGGTTGGTTAACACCCATGACAACTAATACACATTTAGTTAAACATAAGTGCTATCACATATGTATTTGAAAAGATAAACATCATCACAAATAATATCATTGTTCAAAGGTAAACAATACACTCTTCAAATAAGACCATTACAATTTCAGAGCATTCCTATCCTTCTCTGTCCTAGTAAATGGTATAACCACTAATAAGCCGGTAAATTCAGGAGCTTTACTCATCTGGCCACTCCCTACCAAACACTGGACCAGACAGGTAAGATATACCATGTAATGATGTAACCCATAAACATAATATACAAAATAAAATAAATATAAAGTTTGCAAAGTCTCTGTTCAATTCTTGCACTCAGCTACAAAACACAGTTTGAACACTAAACACAACTTAGCTATCAGCACCTAAAATTAATCTTTTAGATTAAATAGATAGTTGTCTAATATAAAAACATTATGTTTTATTAGTGTTAACCAAAATGACACATGATATTGCAACAAAGTGCACCAGTGACTGAAAAGGTCAAAATATCATAATTTTATGAGACTCTTACTGACCTTTGGACGTGTTTCGGGCTCCTTCATGGTCTTTTTGATACAATATTATGTTACATGACAGCCCGATCTCAAGAAAGTGCGTATCTATAGCACTAATCCTACCCAAGGGGTTTTAAAGTACGTATCATATGCACGTAAAAACCTTTTATTTTGCATATAAATTGCACAATAAATAGAATTCGTGCTATAGATACGTATTTTCATGAGATCGTGCATGACATGCATTATGGTACAAAATGGTCATTGATGTCTGTTATCCAGAAATGACATTAGATAAATCAGAATTTTGACCTTTATGACTATTTATTACTCTGTAAAATTTATTACTCTTTATAAAAATGTAAATAAGCATAGTATTATCACTATATTTGTAGGTATCATTGAAAAAAATCAGCACGAATTTTGCCCAAGTAGACTTTTCTATTACATACTATTATTTCTATTAGACTTTTATTCATTCATATATATACAGTTGTGTTCAAAATAATAGCAGTGTGTTTAAAAAAGTGAGTAAAGCTCAAAATCCTAATAATAATTTTTATTTCAATACACAAAAATGCATTGGGAACACTGCACATTCTATTCAAGATCAAAACATGAAGAAACATTTATGAAATTTGTTTTTACTTTATAGAAAGTGAAGAAAAGGGAATATTAGGCTGTTACAAAGTCAAACATTTACTGTATAAACTGAAAAATGCTTGAAGATTTAGCTTTCTTGTGAATCACTGAACTAATATTTAGTTGTATAACCACGGTTTCTGAGAACTGCTTCACATCTGTGTTGCATGGAGTCTACCAACTTCTGGCACCTGTGAACGGGTATTCCAGCCCAGGATGATCGCACTACAGACCACAGTTCCTCTGCATTTCTTGGTTTTGCCTCAAAAACAGCATCTTTGATGTCACCCCACAGGTTTTCTATTGGACTAAGGTCCGGGGATTGAGCTGGCCACTCCATAACGTTAATCTTGTTGGTCTGGAACCAAGATGCTGCTCGCTTACTGGTGTGTTTTGGGTCGTTGTCTTGTTGAAACACCCATTTCAAGGGCATTTCCTCTTCAGCATAAGGCAACATGACCTCTTTAAGTATTTTGATGTACTCAAACTGATCCATGATCCGTGGTATACGATAAATAGGCCCAACACCATGGTATGAGAAACATCCCCATATCATGATGCTTGTGCCACCATGCTTCACAGTCTTCACAGTGTACCGTGGCGTGAATTCAGTGTTTGGGGGTCGTCTGACAAACTGTCTGCGGCCCCTAGACCCAAAAAGAACAATCTTGCTTTCATCAGTCCACAAAATATTGCGCCATTTCTCTTTAGGCCAGTCAATGTGTTCTTTGGCAAATTGTATCCTCTTTAGCACATGTCGTTTTTTCAACAATGGGACTTTGCGGGGGCTTCTTGCTGATAGCTTGGCTTCAAATAGGCGTCTTCTAATTGTTGCTGTACTCACGGGTAACTTTAGATCTTCTTTGATCACCCTGGAGCTGATCATTGGCTGAGTCTTTGCCATTTTGGCTATTCTTCGATCCATTCGAACGGTAGTTTTCCGTAGTGTCTTCCACGTCTTTCTGGTTTTGGTTGCCATTTTAAAGCATTTGATACCATTTTAGCTGAGCAGCCTATCATTTTCTGCACTTCTTTATAAGTTTTCCCCTCTCCAATCAACTTTTTAATCAAAGTACGCTGTTCTTTTTAACAATGTTTGGAACGGCCCATTTTATTCAGATCTTCAGAGAGAAATGCACTATAACCACCATGTACAGTCCAGTACTGCCTTCGTCCTTAAATAAGGGCCACTTATTGACACTAGTTTTTCCACAGAATGATTAACCTCACTAATTGAACTCCACACTGCTATTATTTTGAACACACCCCTTTCAATTAATGATTCAATTATACAGAATTAGCAACATACATGTCATGACTGTTGGGTCTGTTGTTTTTCTATTACTCTACTACACCTACTAGTAAATTATTTGCCATGTAGAAATATAATTTCTACCAAAAACAGTGATTGATCTGGGGTGCATTTCCCGAAAGCATCGTTAGCCAACTATGGTCGCAAGTTCCGTCGTTACCAATAGAGTTCAATGGAAATTGCGACCATAGTTGGCTAACGATGCTTTCGGGAAACGCACCCCTGGTTAGTAATGTTGGACTGCTATTATTTTGAACACAACTGTATATATATTTTACATTTCTGTTATTTTTTGTATTCAGATTTTAAGCCAGAACAGTTACCCGGAATTACATTTTTGGACTTTTGAGCTCAATAGTTACTTAAAGATTATGAGTGATGATAAGATAATGAATACTCACATGAGTAATTAAGAGGGGGAAGTCAAGTCATTTAATGTAGTGTATTTAAAAATGCATATATTTTTAATATTATGAATATGCTTTGGACACCAGAATTGAAAATCAATACTAAATTCCAGAAAGTGCCAGTAGTCTAAATACGATCTATTAAACAAAATGAGCATAAAACATAAATAATTACAAACAGTGTGCAGTACAGTATGTCATGAAAAAGTTGTATAAAAATAAAGCATATATCTTTGTTATGCACAGCTATTAAAACTATTGATGAAATAAAAAAGCTTATCTTCTGTTCTTGTTCAATAAGGGGAATAGTCTTCCTGATCTCTGTGGAAAAAGAAAATACATGGAATGTTCAGATACACACAAAAATAACAACAGGACATCTATGCTCAATTTTTAAAATATATATTTTTGTATTACTAATGGCTATAGACAGAAGAAAAAAAAATTGCATGAATCTAGATTTTGTCCTATGAGAATTGATTGGAAGTGGGTGTTGCAACTAAATGGAAGAGTGTTTTATTCAAGTGACTGGAGGAGAGGGATTGAAACTCATCCAGCTATTTAGATTTTATGGTTTTGTGCTGCAAAAAAATGCATCCATACAATGTTTAAGTGAAACACAGGCACTTACAATACTTACGTTTATAATAAGTTGTTGTAGATGGGGAAAAGAGGGTTATCTCGTTCACAGCAAAGTTTACGAGCCCTCAAAACATCCCGCACACACTGATGGATATAAGCATACTGACACTGCAGAAGACAAACCCATCATATAAGGGTGCTTATAAACCATTTCACACATTTAATTTAAACTTCAGAGGCAATACAGTAACTACAGTAAGTAACTACACGTTTAGTCAATTGATGTCTGACTGAAATCGAGTGTTTTAAGGCCCCCTTCACACCAAAAACAATGACTTAAGCAATAAATATAAAGTTTTAATAATCGTTCTAATTCAATGAGAATAGGAAAGTCCACACTACAACAATAACCAGGGTATCTGCAGGGTTTTTTAAATCAAATTTAATTTTTTTTAATACCTTTTTTAAGGCCTGCACAATTACAAATTAATACCATATGAACAGGGTAGAGCAATGTTTATGGTAACATTCTAAACTGTAAAATGACTGTAAAAAAAATGCAATTTAAATTTTTTTACAACTTTAGTACAACAGTTTTATAAAATGATAATACTCACAATTCAGCCTAAACCATTTCTTAGAAAAGGAATGAGTCAAAATCATTTTATGATTATAAACTGTAAATGTGAAATATCACAAGAGTAGGAGTGCGATATTGCTATATCAGCACAGCTGTGATTAGGCCATGTGGAGGCAAGCACAGCCTTGCTTATATAGAGCTATATCTACATGTGTGAAATTGCTTTTATACAACAGTTCCACGGCACAATTGTGTAAATAAATAAAAACTCTTTAAAAACCCTCTTTTGTGTGGAACTACTTCCTTCTGCCAAGGTTTCAAATCTCAAGTTTAGTTTAACAGTTGAGCCAAAGCCTAATTCGTGTCACTTTTAGAGCTAGCAAAGTAGGAATGACGAGTGGCTTCATTAAAGCTTATTGTATTATGAAGAGTAGATTATTATAAAAAAGATTGACAAATAGAGTGTATTACCTGCATCTGATATAGCATTTATTCTTCAGGTCAATATATTCTTCTTATATTCATAAAACAAATCTGTTTGAATGTCCACTGATCTTTTTCGTAGTACTCTTTTAGTGGTTAAGGGGATTCCCATAACAGTGCTAGTCATTGCGTTTGTCAGTTGCATCTTATAAAGTGTTTTTTAAAGTAAAAATAATGTCTTTGTTCTCAACCTGGCATCAGTCACTTTAAATATAAAAGTATTTGCTACTGACTCATTCAAAAGACTCAAAAGTACTTTGCCGTCATCTAACGGTGTAAATAGTGTAGCTTTTACTTAAGTCGAAATCACACTGAACGTGACAAAGTGACGTTACAAATCCATTTGTCCTTTATATCAGAAGTTGTGCGAATGCTTGGAGTATGTCAGAATCAGAATGGGGCATCACTTTACTATCAGGAATTTGTGTCTGCGATTATAGTTGTTTATATTTACAATTTAGACATGTTGTTGTGGTAGTTGTGACATTCAAAGTCTACTTTACGTTTACCTGGCACTGGCATTCCTTTCACAAACTTGCCCATGCTTATTTCAACCATGCATCATTCATTTATATTTTTACACTGCTCCTTGCAATACTCAATTCTGAGGGTTTGGCTCAACCCTTCAAAATTGATCAACTCAGTTCCATTGTTACCATTTGTAAATGTTGCTGATATCGCGACAGACTCATACCTCAGTTTGTACCATGTATGAGCGATGCAGACGTAGATCAAACACACAGCCGTAAATGTCCACTGTGCATTCCCTGTCTAGTTGCTTTAAAACACGATCCAGCACAATGAAAGTGCCAGTTCGGCCCACACCAGCACTGAGAGAAAGAAAACATATATATTTATATATATATATATACAGTATATATATATTGTGAATATGATTTTGAGTGTGAAGTTTTTTTAGGAGGTGACACAGATACCTGCAGTGTACTGCAGTGACTCCAGGACTGGTTGTCCTGTCAATGTAATCTCTGACTGTGCGCACAAACTGAATGAGCGATTGGGTTGTCTCCGGTACTCCATGATCTGGCCAAATGGTGTAATGGAACTGACGCACCATCCTCGGGTATCTCAACTGACCCTCCTGAAAAAAAAGACCTTGCATTATTATTTCAGAACTACTGCTTGTTGCTATTTTATAGTCATTTGGTCATGCACTTTCTTTCCTCATACATGCTTAAAAAGTGTTTCTGTGCCAGTCACAGCATCTAAATTGCAAATTACTTTCCAAAGAGGTTTCCCAAACGGGTACATCTTGCAAAGAAATGTCCAAATTATATTTTCCATGAAGAAAATGAAACCTATTTGTAGGACCACAACAATAATTTGCATTTAATCACATTTCCTCATATTTTCATTGTCATAACTGTCATACAGTCATGCAAATATTTTATTATTTAAATCAGCATAAATTTAATTTAGTACAGCAAATACAATTGCAACTATGATGTATATACTTGGTATACGTTGATGTACAATATATCCAACTGTACTTTACAGCACACATAATTACTATAGTAAATATTTAAAAACAGTACAAAAAATAAACATTTGAACTTTTTTTTTCCTTTTGATCATAGAGAATAACCCAACATTTTTGTAACTTTTACAAAAGTAATGAATAATTGTATTGCTGTTGTATAATATCTCCACTTATTTAACACTTACACATGATATCTTGAAGTCCCGAATGGTCCACTCTGGGAGGACCTTCTCAGAAAGCAATTGCACCACAACGTCACCATAATACAAAGGCTCACTGTCAATCGGCCAATAGCGATCACACTTCACCTGAATCATACACATATTCACAAAAGTATGACATGAGCAGAGCACACATCACTAGACAAAATAGTACTATTTGCCTCTTCACTATATGTCAGTGCTGCATAGAGAGACAGTTCACTGACACTACAGGGGTGTTTTGATTGCAAAAACTGGAAAGCATAAAAGGAGGAGCGATGACAGTGAAGGACGTAAGAGGACCAGCTCTGGACATTTTTGTTGTTTAGTTTATGTGTATACGGCAGTCGTCTTGAGGGGCTGCCGCTTTTACTTTAGTTTTGTGTTTTGTTTATTTTACATGATTAAAGTGTTCATTAATGTTCGTTAAGTACAATGTACTTAATATAAATACCCTGCAATTGTACTTTTGCTATATTAAATTGATATAGTTAGTCTGCAAAATACTCAATGGACTTTAGTTATCCGAAAGTAGTGCTGAGATCCAACTAAAGA
The DNA here is from genome assembly GCA_031834385.1 of Semotilus atromaculatus. Lineage (NCBI taxonomy): Eukaryota > Metazoa > Chordata > Actinopteri > Cypriniformes > Leuciscidae > Semotilus > Semotilus atromaculatus. Next base: position 3,609,350 of record JAULUF010000040.1, on the reverse strand, counting down.
TATACTTAAGTATATTTGATTGTGCTAAAGTGGAACTATTGCAAGTATACTTTCGGTACACTTTAAATATCTTGCATTTAAAGACTGATATTATATAGTGATCATACTATCCTTACCAAGAGAGATATTAAACACATTTTAGGCTTAATATTAAGAAATGTGCATTGTGCAATACAGTGCTCCAAATAAAGTTTGATCAGTAAGTCTCAAGCGATATGTCAGTAAATAAGTAAATAGATTTGTAGTAGTACACTACATTTGTAGTAGTAGTATTAGTACTTGGTATGAAATAAATGTATTTCAAATACAATAGTTCCCTTTCAAGGGAACTCCCGCTGCATAGTTACGCTGTGGGAACACCCCTGTGTGATTGCGTCATGAAGCAGTCCAATGGAAGAGCGAGACGTCATAGGCGGGTGACGTCAGAGACCAGGAAGCTATAAAGCACCCCTGAAAACAGATCGCGTCAGCTTCTGATAAGCCTGAAGCAAGTCGATAAGGGCATGCCGGAAGTATTTTGTTGCCTTCAGCAAGCACTCTCTGTTTACTGTCCTTGTCTATTTACTGTTGTCTGTCAAGTTACAAGCAATATATATATATATATGTATATATATATATATATATATATAATGGCGAGCAAGCAAGATTTCAAGTGTTGTGTTGTTCCCTGCCCTCGTTATATCACGAGTGGGGACACGCATCAGCTTTGTGTTGCTTGTTTGGGAGTGGAGCATGCCCAGTCAGTTCTCGAGGGAGCTGACTGTGAGCATTGCGCGAGATTGTCAATGAGGATGCTCCGCTCCCGCTGGGCGTTCTTTGAGGAGGACGGTTCGGTTTGCGCTCCCCGAGGTGCGGGTCCCGCTGTTGCCCACCCTTTCTCATCCTTTACCTGCTGGATCCAGTGGCTCTGCTCAGGAAGAAGCCCGCCCTGCGGTTTCTTCTCCCCGGGCTGAGGCACCAATGTTGCATCTATCCAGTTCTGAGGGTAAAGCGTATTCGGCAGCAGGTCAGGCAGCGGCATGTTTACACACTATGTTGATTTTACAAGCATATCAGGCTGACCTGCTATTCAGGAATTGCGTCGCGCAACAGATTTATCTCTCCGGGCCACCAAGGAGACGGCCAAGTCAGTGGATGCCCCACTTTCACCTTCGAGTCTGTTCGGCGACGCTAATAATTGTGTTGTTGATCGATTTCAAAAAACGAAAAAACAATCTGCTGCATTCCAGAGGTTTTTTCCTCGTCGGTTTGATGTCCCCAAGACTGCTGCGCGGAAAGTTATTAAATCTGAGCAGTCTCGACCGTCTACGAGCTCCTCACAGCACAGAGTGCAACAAAGACAGAGCGTCGCCACTCGGGCTCCTCCACAATCTGGGGAACCTGGGTGGCGGTCGCAGTCTAGGCCAACTAGGGGTAGGCAAGATCTGAGGACTGTCATCTCTAGGAAAGCTTGGTCTAAAAAGAAGTCCTGATGCCAAGGTCATCAGGCTTCTGAGGGTGGTCCCCTCCAGGGAGGAACGGTTTCGAGAAATCGCTCCTCCTTGGCGCCCTCTTGGGGGCGATTTTCTGAGGGAAGTCGCAACGCTGCCACATCGGTTGTTCCCTGCCGGTTCGCCGCTTCAGGGCACCGAGGTGTCAGCGTCCCCATACGATCCTCTGAGGAGGGTCGTAGAACAGTCAGTTCGGTTGTTCCCTGCCGGTTCGCTGCTTCAGGGCGCCGAAGTGACTGTCCAAACAAATCCAGAGGCCAGTCTCGAGAGAGGTCCCCTTTCTGGCAGCGTGGAAACTACTGCCAAATATTTCTCAGTGGGTCCTGCATATAATAGAAAAAGGGTACAGAATTCAGTTCGGTTCTCGACCACCCAGATTTCAAGGGGTCTTTCCCACAGTGGTGGAACCCGAGCAGGCTCTGGTTATGGAGCATGAAGTGCTGACGCTTCTGCAGAAAGGGGCTATAGAAAGGTCAAGATGCTTACGCTCAAACAGATTGTTGCACAGATTCAGTTCGAGGACTGGTTTGTCACAATAGACTTGAAGGACGCTTATTTCCATGTATCTATCCATCCTCATCACAGGAAGTTCCTGAGGTTTGCTTTCGGGGGCGAAGCGTACTAGTATCAGGTCCTTCCCTTTGCAAACCTTGCACCTTCACAAAATGCGTGGATGCAGCTCCTCTGAGACTCCAGGGCATTCGCGTACTAAATTATATTGACAATTGGTTGATCTTAGCTCAGTCCGAGCACTTGGCAGTTCGGCATCGAGATGTCGTTCTATCTCATATAAGGTCGTTGGGGTTGCGGCTCAACGCCAAGAAAAGTGTGCTCCTCCCAGCTCAGAGGACCACTTTCTTAGGTGTAGTGTGGGATTCGACAACAATGCTAGCACGGTTATCTCCAGCACGTATTTCTGCGATTCTCACAGCCGTAAAGGGGGTAAAACTAGGCCGGTCACTCACTGTCAAACAGTTTCAGAGACTGTTGGGTCTCATGGCAGCTGCGTCCAACGTAGTCACCTATGGCCTCCTGTACATGAGACCCCTGCAGTGGTGGCTCAGGACCAAGGGGTTTTCTCAGAGGGGAAATCCGTTCCGCATGATAAAGGTCACGCGGCGATTCCTTCGTGGCCTTGGCCACGTGGAAGAAACCTTGGTTCCTCGCCCAAGGCCCAGTGTTGGGGGCTTCTTGCCGATGCGTAACGCTATCGATGGATGCTTCCCTCAGCAGTTTATTCCCGGTCATGAGTGGCCGCTCGGCGACAGGTCTCTGGCAGAACTAACATCTTTCTTGGCACATAAATCAGATAGAAATGATGGCGGTATTTCCATCTGAGAGGCCACCATGTGCTTGTCCGTACGGACAACACATCGGTGGTCTCCTACATACACCATCAGGGGGGTCTGAGGTCTCGTCTATTATGCAAACTGGCTCATCAGATCCTCCAATGGGCCCAGGGGAAATTATTGTCACTCAGGGCGATATATATTCCAGGGCATCTGAATGTAGGAGCAGATATCGGCAGTGGGATAGGGCGGCAGTGGCTCAGTGGTTCATGTAGATTGTCTACAATTCCTACAGTTCCACCTGACCAAGTGTCGAGGTGTCCATGAGCAAGACACCTAACCCCAGCTGCTCCCGACGAGCTGGATGGCGTGTGGAGAACGTAATTTTAATCCTGTTAACTGCCCGGTTGGTACAGTTCTCGATTTCCTACAAGACCGGTTTTCTGCTGGATTATCTCCTTCCACCTTAAAGGTGTACATAGAGGCTACATCTGCTTATCACACCCCTCTGGGGGCTACTTCTCTTGGGAGAAATCCTCTTATTACTCGTTTTCTCCGTTGTACTTTGAGGCTGAGACCTCCACTGCATTCTAGAGCACCGGCTTGGAATTTGGCCATTGTACTTAAAATTCCTTACACTAAAAACGTTACTTCTTCTTGCTATTTCTTCTATCAAGAGAATTGAAGATTTGCAAGCCCTGTCGGTTGCTCCTTCATGTTTGGAATTTGCACCTGCTATGGTGAAAGCATTTCTACACCCTAGACCGGGTTACATTCCTAAGGTTCCAACTAATGTTGTGGGCCCTTTTGCCCTCCACCTTTTAATACCCCAGATCAGGAAAGACTCAATCTGTTATGCTCTGTTTGGGCTTTGGATGCCTACGTTCACAGAGCTGCCCTGTGGCGTAGATCGGAGCAGTTATTTGTCTGCTTTGGTTCAACTAAGAAAGGTTGCCCTGCATCAAAACAGCCTCAACAACCCACTTGCTCATAGTCTATCTCACTTGCTTATGAAGCGGTCGGACAGCTTTTACCTTTGGCTGTCCGGGCCCATTCTACTAGGAGTATGGCTCCCTCTACGGTTTTAATTTCGGGAGTTTCCCTTCACGACATTTGTGATGCGGCCGGTTGGTTCGGTTGGCCGCTGGTCACATACATTTGTCAGATTTTATGACTTAGACCTCTCCACTCTTGGGGTTAGGTTGCTTGCTTCTTAGTGTGCGCTAGGACTTCACACAGAATGGGCACTTGTCATTATGGCGTAGTGGGTATGGGGTTCCCACAGCGTAACAACGCTGCGGGAGTTCCCTTGAAAGGGAACGTCTCTGGTTACGTATGTAACCTTAGTTCCCTGAGAGGGAACGAAACGTTGCGTTCGCCTGCCATACTTCCGGCATGCCCTGATGGACTTGCTTCAGGCTGACGCAATCTGTTTTCTGCTTTATAGCTTCCTGGTCTCTGACGTCACCCGCCTATGACGTCTCGCTCTTCCACTGGACTGATTATACACGTGCTTCATGACGCAATCACACAGGGGTGTTCTCACAGCGTAACTACGCAGCGTTTCAGTCCCTCTCAGGGAACTAAGGTTACATACGTAACCAGAGACGTTTTTTTTTCACTAGGGTTGTGTATTATGTATTATCTGTATGTCTGTTACCTCCCTGTTATAAAACTAGTTTCTGCTAAGGGGTACACTAAAAGTAAACAAACAAACAAAAACAAACTTACCATGCCTCTCTCCACACACTGGGTCACCATTACAAGGCTGTGAACATTTTGTTCCCACACCATACGCCAGAAATCATCCTTGGTACCTGGGAGAGGCCCTTGTGTGGCAATATACTCCCATCTGAAATTGTATCCCTGTTAAACAGATACAGAAATACTTTTGAGCCTGTGGACAAAAAGGACCGTTGACTGCTTTGAGGTTCAGGAACGGTACGAATATATATATATATATATATATATATATATTTAGAAATTGTTATTAAACATCAAACAAACAATAGATACAGTAGAGACAATTTCACATAGAGCGCTTGCTGAAGGTCCAGAAGCTGACATTTGCTGGGTCCAAATTCAAAGGCCGATTGCATCACTGCGTGACGAAGACTGTTCCAGTCTCAAAGGCTCCTTCAAATACGGCCTCGAAATGCATCCTTTGTTTCCCACGAAATGAAGGATACAAACAAATAGATTCTTCAAGGCCTTGTCTTCCCACAGAATTTATTGCGTGGCAGTGACTAGTGCGACAGGATTTTTTTTAGAGAAATTGACGAATTACACGTTCAAAAAGTATTGTTTCAACTTGCTCATCTAATGATACAAATGTAAAAATTTAAATAAAAAGATATGTCATCTGTCTCAATTATAGCCTAGAGATAATGTTGGAAACAGTTGTGTTACTTAATATTACAAGAATAAAGACCAGCATTTATTCAAAATGCTGTGGTCAAGTCTTTACTGTCACTTTTTATCAGTTTATCAGAAAAATAATTACTGACTCAGAGTAGTGTATATTGTTACAAAAAATTATATTTCAAATAAATGCTGTTCTTTTTTTTATTTCTGAAGGATCATGTGACACTGAAGACTGAAAATTCAGCTTTGCATCACATAAACATTATATTTTAAAGTATATTAAAATAGAAAAAATACATATTATATATATATTATATATTATATAAATAATATTTTGTCTGTATTTTTGATCAAATAAATGCAGCATTGGTGAGCATCAGAGATTTCTTTCAAAAACATTAAAATAGTCACTGCTAGGTATCAGTATAAAATCCACAACCTCCATGAACCTCCACCTTTAAAGGAATCGTATGTAAGAAATGTATTTCAATTAATCATAAAATGGCCCTGATATGTCACTAGACATTAAGAAATCATGTTCATTTCAAATACTAATATCACTGACAACAGTAGTCCGGCCAGGATATTGTCGGACAGGATATTTAAAAAGTGAAGTTGTAGCCCTCATCTGATGTTGATGTTGTCATGTTGTGTTTTGGTCTGATGCGCCACCCTCCACCGATCTACCAATCACGAAATCATTAGTGTTGCGGCATCCGGGTTGCCAGCTCTGCTCTAGTTACCACAGCTGCAGCTACAAACGTGTCGAATAAAAAAATGTCTAACGTTACAAATCCAAAAAAACCTTGTTATGATTCCGAAATACTTTGTGACAAAGTCAGAAATAAAACAAGGATTTGTATAGGTGATGCCTTTGAAAGATGGAGACGGCTGAAAATGGCGAAGTTTTGGCCACAATCTTACATACGGTTCCTTTAAATCCTAAACCACACAACTCATGATTCCACACAGTTTTTAGCCAATAAACTATCAAATGAAAAACATAGTCAACTCACAGGTATGTAGTTAGCATTGATGTAGTCTGAGCAGGGGTCGTCCTTCAAGCAAGACAGTCTTACACGCGTTGAGTCGTCTGCCAATTAATCATTAAAGTAGTTAATGAGAAGAGGGACTAAACTATCGGTAGTTCTTGTTTAATTTGAACACATAGTAAAGAACTAGGAAATATACTAGTATAATAGGCTTGCCACAGTATACACTATAGCGGTTATACTCGTATGAAGGATGATACAGTAGGTGCAAATACAGTATTTTGAATGAAACTTACTTAACAACAATAGTTCCTATATAAATATAATAATGTATTAATAGCCTTAAATGAAATGTTGTGAAGTGTGTATACATTTAATTTTAAAACATTTAATAATTTATTATTTTTTACATTTTCCTTTGAAATTTTAGCTACAATAAATAATAAATAAAATTCAAAATTTGGAATAAAGATGCTTTGCGTTATTGTGCGAAAAATGACCCCCATAGGACCACCTCGGGTCCAACCAGCGCAAATACTAATATAATCGATTTGAATGCTTGTACTACATCAGTGTGAAAATTGTGCTATCATGGCAAGTCTAATATACTTAGAATGTATTTTTATGACAATGTCATAATTCTCTACTTACAGGGAAGTATATTGTTGTATCGATTTTTGCTTCGGTTCCCAAGTAGACGTCCAGCACTCTGAGTTTGGGTCCGTCCCACCTCCTTTAGGCCCTTTTTAACATCGGGTAAAGGTTGATGCAAAACACATCCAAATTATATATACAGTCAACTCAAGAATTATTGGCTCCCTTGTTAAATATGATCAAAGGGGGCTTTGAAAATAAATCTACATTGTTTATCCTTTTGATCTTTCTTTAAAGGTTGTATCAGTGATTTCAGGCCCAAAAATAAATGTCTAATCTTTCCTAACGATCCGCTAGCTGCCCGCCCCATAAGCAGGCTGTCAAAAAAACGCGTCTCTGTATGCAAAATAGGCTCTGAGATCTGCACACAAAAACAAATGGGTACAATGGCCTTTTTTTGACGGCATGCTTATGGGGTGGGCAGCTAGCGGATTTTAGCTAGTTCACGTTTATCGGCACCCAATTATTGCAACGTCCTAACCGCTCGGAGTCTTCTTCTATAATGCCTGATGAGTTTGGAGAACACCTGAAAAGAGATCATGGTCATTCCTTCAGAGAAAATCTCTCCAGATACTTCAGATTCCCAGCTCCATGTTGGTGGTTCTTCTCTTCAGTTCACCCCACTCATTTTCTAAAGGGTTCAGGTCAGGGGACCGGGATGTTCATGCCAGAAGCTTCTTTTTGTACTTAGTGACACATTTTTGTGTTGATTTTGATGTTTGTTGTGGATCTGATGGAAGGTCAAACCACGGCCCATTATACGATTTCTAGCAGAAGTGGTCAGGTTGTGATTTTTTTATCTTTTGGTATTTGCTAAAATCCATGATATGATCTTATCAGACATGTATCTGATGTCCAGGACCTCCAGCAAAAAATAGTCCCACAACATTAAAGATCCAGTGGTATTTTTAACCGTGGGTACTTTTTTATCCTTGTTTGCACCAAGATATTTTTTTTATTTCAACTGAGCATAGAACCAGGTCCCTTTTGAAGTTCCAGTTGTGTCTGACAACTGAATTTGCTGGAGTTTGTTATTGGATGATTGAAGAGGATTTTTTTTTTTTTTTGGAACCCTCCTGAAAAACATGTGGTGATTAGGGGTGGGCGATATAGCCTAAAAATTATATCACGATATTTCAAAAATATTTGCGATAATGATATTTATGACGATATGGAAAAAAAAATGTAGACACATTTTTTTTTTTTACATTTATCTCACCTAAATGTTTGCTCACTCATTGCGTTTTTACAATTGGGTAATTTTGTTGTTAAGTGTTTACACAACACAAGGAAGCTTGATTTCAATCTTTGAATTAAATTGAAAAAAGTAGCAAAAATATATACAAAATAATAAAAAGATACAAATAAAGAGAAGTTTTTGAGTAGGTCTAACACTAGTGTTCAGAAATATTACAGAAACTGAGGTAATCTAATGTAAAATAACACTGATAGACTTTTAGTACTGACTAAATTAAATACATAGGCTATTAATTCTGATTTCTTACAATTAAAGCTATCTTTTGTTGTTTTGACGACAAAATTGACAGACACATATGGCTGCGTTCACTTTAAGAACTAGTGCACGGATCCATTACTGTTTTCATTATACTGTCTGTCACACTGTCACATGCGTTTTATGCTCATTTAAGACATAACCAACTGTGTTTACGAGTATACTAACCACGACCGGAATTTTTACACAGTTTTGCGTGTTTTTTCCCCCGTTAAAGCGATATAATCCGCGAAAAATAACTTTTGTTACTCGCGAGCTGTTTGTGAGGCGGCTTTACTGTATGTCTGCATGCAGAGAAAAACATATCCAAGAGCGCGCGAGTACTGAATAGTTTAAAATCGCTTGAATGTTTAAACTGATAAGACTTAAAAAGAAGTGAAAATGATAAACATCCGGCATGTCCTCGACGCATTCCTTGTGCAACCTATGTGTGCAACCCATTTTGAGAGCGTGCGAGAGAGAGAGAAGACGCACTAACGCTGAACATTCACGCGATTTTTGAAATTGCGTCTCGGAGAAAGTTTTAAAATTATTGATTTGATTTTATAATCTGTGTGGATTAGGCTCATTTAGGCTACTCGTACAATCTACATGCTAAAGTGAATCAATGTTTGCGGAGGAATATCCTGCATTATAAGTGGTAGACCTGCGGGAATTATTAAAATAGCCTACTATTGAAGTAGTTCCCGTTTTAGGTACTAAATCGTCATCGGAGGCTGACATGCTGCTCTCATGCTCAGACAGGTGTTGTTGTGCGGTCTAGGGAACGTAAATGCGCCATACGTCATTGCATCGCTACATCATTAATATCATGATATGACACTATTTTATCATGTAAACATTTATACCGGTGTTATCGTGGACGGTATGATATGGCACACCCCTAGTGGTGATGTGGTTGTTTGATAAAAAACTTTAGGCTTTCTGACCCCAAGACACAACTAATCTCAGCAATTCTCCAGCTGTGAACCTTGGAGAGTCTTTGGCCACTCAAACTATCCTCCTTAACGTGCATTAGGACGATGTACTGTATAGACCCATGTCCTCTTCCAGGCTGATTTGTAACATCTTTAGTTGATGGAATTTGGAACTTCTTAATTATTGCCCTGATGGTGGAAATGGGAAATGGGATTTTCAATGCTTTATCTATTTTCTTACAGCGAAGCTCAATAATCTTTTGCTGCACATCAGAACTATATTCTTCGGTTTTACTCATTGTAGCGGCAGCCAGTAACCGCTAAGGAGCTGAGTAGAGGGAGTAAAAGATGACGCGTTTCCACTGCAAATCCAGGTAATTTATTGAAACATTAAAATGACAGTAAAGTAAGCAAAAAGCAATGAAATGAAATAAAACTAAATGAAATGAAAACGGTCAATAGAAAGTGAGCGTCCCAGCTACTCACCGCCTTCCTACATGCTAACCACACGCAAACTAACAGGTAATAAGCACCTGTTTCAAGTGACGTAACAAACTGAAAGTAAAAATTTCAAAATAAAAGACATCACAAACCTGGCACCTACACTCCTTGTTATGAATGATTAAGGGAATTTGGCCTTTGTGTTGCTGGACAATAATCTTTTTTTTTTTAAACGTAAATATGAATGCGAATACTTCAGAGTTCCCCATCGTTGTCACTCCGAGTTCCGTCGGATGACGACGATTGGGGTTTCGCTTAGAAGCCTATCAACTTCGAGTATTACAAAACGAGCCAATGGCAAGGGAAATGCCATGGGGAAATTTGCATGGCGCATCTCCGCCCCACCTCGAGGGAATAAAAGGAGGACGCCGCAATATGCAGTTTATGTTTTTGCTTCGGAGCCAAGAGGTCCTCTTCACTCCGTAGTCTATTCTCTGATTATCTTTGAGAATCTTCTAGACGAGCAGCTTCCAGTCGGTGTTGGTGTGATGGCGTGTTCCAGCGAGTTTCACTTTCCTGCCTGCTGATCTGTGCAGTGTTCTGCAACAGCGTGTGTGTTTCTCCCTGGGCGCTTCAGCACTGCTGCAAGCTTTTCTCTCATAAAAAGAGCTTTCATTCACAAAAAGAGCTTGCACGCGGCACGTCTTTTTAAAGACGCTCTGCCCGTGTATTGCACGCGGCACGTCTTTTTAAAGACGCTCTGCCCGTGTATTTCTGAGTGCGATAATCTGATAGATGCAGCTGATGGGCGAGATCGCTGTTTGTTGTGTTTGGGCTGCGCTCAGACAGCGATCGCGGGTGCGTCATATTCTACGAACGTGACCATCGCAGTGTTGGTCGAGACTCAATGAGCTCTACAGAGCGAGAGTCCCCTCATCCACACCCCAATCTATTTTCTCCACATGAGGGAATACTTTGGCTGGTGGCCAGGGTGACCTGAGGCTGATGGTGTGGAACAAAACCCGACGATTTGTCCTCGGTCCACACCCCCCTCTTACACGTTGCAACCCGTGCGGTGTCCGGATGAGTTCGCTGACTGCCCGTGTCCAGTAGGACGCCGGCGGCTCCAGCAGCTCATCCGGCGCCCCGGCAGATGAAATCATGTCTATCGCCGCATCACAAGGTGAGCTGGAGTCCTCTGGAGATGACGGTTCGGCTGTGCTGCCACCTCCGGGTGCGTCAGCCTGTCGAGTCTGATCCAGAGTTGACAGCTATGCTTTCCCGGGCTGCCGTGAGTATCGGGCTTGTGTGGACATCTGCCATGTCCCGAACACTCATGGCTGATGATTGGTTTTTGGGGGTGGCGACCCCAATTCCTTTCTACCCGTGCATGAAGTGCATGAAGAGGTCATGAGCTCGTGGGAGTCTCTTTTGACTTTCGTGACCGCTCAGCGGCCTCGTCCACCTTCTCTGCCCTCGTGAGACCGCGGCCCAGGGTGCACTGGGGTTCCCCCTGTGGAGAGTTCTGTGGCGACACGTCTGTGACCCCACAGCGCCTCCACCTGGTGTGGCGGCCCTAAGCACCCCCCCAATGCCTGTAGGTTTTGTCTACTCCGGTAGTCTGCTCGCCGTCGAATGCGCCCTCCTGTGACTCCGCCCCCTCCCGCCCGGCCCCAGCAGCAGCTTCACCCTGGCCGCGCTGTGGAGGTGGTCGCAGGAAGGCGCCTCAGCCCGTACCAGCCCCGCAGCCTGCTGAATGCCAGGCCATGCGGCGCTCTCGTTACGGGCGGCTCACAGATGGATTGCAGTTCTTCCAGGATGTGGTTGCAGGGCCACTCCTTCCCCCAGTGGAGGGCCGGGGGAGAATCCCTTTTCTAAGAACTCACTTCCCATCTCTGAGCCCCAGAGAGCGCGGATGGCAGTGTGCGCCGCTTGCGAGCCTCGCCACTCTCGTCCCCCTCAGTCGCCAGACCCCTGACAGACCAGGCCCTCGTGGAACGCTGGTCCTTCCCTGGCCTCCTCTGTCAGGATGCGGATTATGACCGCCCCCCCACTCCGGGCTGCTATGCCGTCCACGTCCGGGCCGGTCATTCCGCCTCGCTGCCCCATCGTGGGTACGTCTGTGGTTCACATGCCCCGCTGGTTCAGTTTTGGAACTTTCCAGTCTGTCCCGTTGGCTCACTGGAACCATCAGGCTCGGCTATGCGATTCAGTTCACAGTTCCCTCTTGGGACCTCGCAGTGGTTCTAACTGCCATGCAGAGTGCTCCCTTTGAGCCTTTGCAGTCAGTGGAGCTTAAGTTCCTGTCTATGAAGACAGTGCTCCTGACTGCACTGGCCTCCATCAAGAGGGTAGGGGACCTGCACGCATTCTCCGTTGACGAAGCGTGCCTGGAATTCGGGCCGGCTTACTCTCATGTGATCCTGAGACCCCGGCCTGGATATGTGCCCAAGGTTCCTACCACTCCCTTCCGGGACCAGGTGGTGAACCTGCAAGCGCTGCCCCTGGAGGAGGCAGACCCAGCCTTGGCACTGCTCTGTCCAGTATGTGCTCTCCGCACCTATGTAGACAGAACGCAGTGTTCCAGGACCTCAGACCAGCTCTTTGTCTGTTATGGTGGGAAGCTGAAGGGAAAGGCTCTCTCCAAGCAAAGGTTGTCTCACTGGATAGTGGACGCCATTGCTTTGGCATACCAGCAGCAAGGTCGACCGTGCCCCCTTGGTGTGACTGCCCACTCCACCCGGATTGTGGCGTCCTCTTGGGCTCTAGCGCTCTCCACAGTGGAGCCTGTGTCCTCTCATGTACTCGCTTCAACCAGCTAGTACCGGACCCGCTCAGGTGTCTTCGCTTGCTCACCATTCCACTCCACGGACTGGATACGTGCGATATTTCCTCAGGTGAGCTTCCCCGTAAGCCCTGAGTTCCTCCAGCACTGCTGACGTCGACGCCAGTGTCTATTGCCTGCGCGTTGGCTAGGTGCCTTCCGTGTGCATGGTCCCTCCCTTGAGCGACCCCCACATGTGTATTTCCACAGTAAGCCTCTCTGAGCATGTCTTTCCCTTGGCAAGCCACCTTGTCACCCCTGGGGTTGAAATATTCCACCTGCGGCTGGACACCCCAGTGTTCTCCATATGCATCCCTCCGGGTCATATGTGTATTCTCTAAGTCCCATCCCCCCCCCCCCCCCCCCCCCCCCCCCCCTCAGATTTATTTATTGATTCATCTCAGATTTACGCAGGGCACTGAAAGACAGCTGTGAAGTTGTCGTGATTAGACTGGTAACCCAGAGTGACAACGATGGGGAACGTCTCGGTCACGTATGTAACCCTCGTTCCCCGAGTGACATACTGACAATATGTTTGTATAGCTCCACCTCCTCTAAAATGACAATCTCCTCCTTAAAAAAAATGCATTTTCTTTGTTTTTTTGGTTCAGCCTTTTTGCTGGTGTCTCCTCCTGTAAGGTTTGTGCTTTTATAGATTATTGGCCTCGTAGAAAATGCACATCAGATAAAAACAATTAGGCTAAACATTTAAAAATACAATTAACCGTGTGCTACAATTACGATCCATTCTACAAGGTGACATTTCAGCACTTGACAAACGGGCAGCGACTCTTAAGTAGCACTTAAAGCACACCTGCGTACGATCATGCTAAGTGCGTTTTTTTTTAAACGGACATGAAATGAACACGAACGTTCGTAAAGTCGCTTGTTTAAAATGCTCGTAAGAGCTAAGAATGATCGTTATCTGGAAACCCAGCCCAGCTCAGTTCAGTTCAGTTCTCATATAATGGTGTCAATGCAGGCAGATCAATATTACTGTTGAATATTAAATTAAATGTTAATTTGAATGTCCCCAACTAAGCAAGCCAAAAGCTAAGTCTGTTATTGTACCAGTGTTTTGATAGACTTTAGTATTTAGTGTTTGATTATATGCAGAGCATTACCTCAAACTCTTCAGAGAGAAGGTAACTGGAATCAGCTTGCAGTTTAGCAAGATGGGACTCAAAGTGGGCTGCTTGGACTGGGCTAGTACATAATAGAGACAATTCATAATAAATAACATTAATGCTTAAATAATAAATCATTCATATAAACAGAAATTAAGTATTTTGGTACCTCCTTATGCCTGCGCACATCTGTGAGGTAGGCAAGGCCTTCCACATGCACATTTTCATCACTGGACTTTCCTGCACAGCTCTTAAAAGACACAGACACAAATACTCATCAGCACAGTAATAAACAAGATGGGTTAAAACAAGTGTGTCTGTGTACTCACATTTTGTGAGCCCTCTTTCTGTAAATCAGTAAGGCAGTCACAGCGAGCACCATAGTGACTAGAAATGTAGCAGCCGTGATTCCTCCTGTGAGGCCATTTCGTGGCGCTGAGTAACAAACAATAATGACAAAAATGTCTGATTTCATATTTAATTAAAAAATAAAAAATAAGTTGGAGTTGGGAACCTGGTGTGAGTCTGGCCTGTCATGTTCTTTTCTCAGCAACTCTCAACTAAACTGTGCTGTCGATTCTAAACACTGAAAAGCACATATATAAAGAAACAGTGCCTTACCTGATAGAGTTAATAGTGGGAGGGAGAGGTAAGTGTCGGTGTAAAGGGGATGTGCAAATTCTCTGTTTTCTTCATCAAACAGTTGAGTGAAGGCACGAACACTTAATCTGAGACAGTAAAGTGTGAATACATTTAGAATTACATGATCTTAAACCTGCCTGAATTGAAACTTAAACAATTATAGAGAATTAGGATTCTGTCATCATTAACCCACCCTCATATTGTTCAAGACCTGTGACTTTCTTTCTTCTGTGGAACATTAAAGGAGATGTTAAACAGAATGTTCAGGCTGCTCTTAAGGTGCAGTCACATTTACTGCTGCAACTTGCTTAGCGAAATGCAGTAATTTGTATAGAAATCCATGTGTTCGGGTGTAACGCTGAGTGCTCTCAGAGATGAGTGAAGGCAGGATCCAAGTGTAGGTGAACTTTATTTAAATATTAACAATAACAACCAATATAAACCTAACAAGAAAAAAACAGGTAGCAGAACTGAGAACCAACAAAGGACAATACCAGACAATGAACACAGGAAACACAAGACCTGTGTCCGAAACTGCTCTTACTATATCAGGTGTCGGCCATTTTTTAGTGATGTCTGATTAAGCAAACAACTTCATTCCCTACATTCCCTCACTCATTTATACCCACAATGCACTCTGATTTCGAGCGTACATACGATGTACACTCGCTGAAGCACTATTTCCCAAAATCCAATGTGAAGAGGACTCCCGAGTGAGTTTGAACGAGAGATGCAGTTTGCAACTTTCTTTCTGCTTTAACATTTATTTAACGCTGGTTCTAGTTTAAAAAAAAAAAAGTATGAATCCTTACTTGATTATAACATTAAAATATAGATAGACAATAATAGATGAATTTTAAAATGACAATTTTTAATTAAATTATATTAATAGGGTAAAATTGATTTATATTATTTATTTTTATTAAAATATATTATTTAGGCATTAACAGCCTAAATTAAGTTTTGCTTATTTGTGTTTTGCTTATTTGTGCTTAGTTTTGCTTATTTGTGGCATTGTTGTTTACTCACAACACTGTAAGGAAGAGATGATAATTTAGTGGACGATCTTCATTAATCACATGTAGGTAGCGTATTCATTCAAATGTAATAATAACCTGGTCATCTGAGGGCTCTCTGCAACCAAAAACAATAAATACATAAAATTATGTACACTTGATACTTACTTACTTAGGCCCATCGCTTCTCCTGGAGCATAGGCCATTGACAAACATCGTACACTTGATAATGTGTGTTTAATCTTGTTTGCAATTTTTTTTGTAATACTATTTAATGATTATGCACTCGATGCCATACACTACATAGGGATTAGTGAATGAGTGAGCGATTTCAGACACAGCTGAGACAGGTGCGTACATAAGACAGGTTGTGTACATAAGGAAATCGCTTTAATCACAACCACGCAAAATCATGTACTAGCGACTTATGCTAGAGGCTGTGATCTTTAGCATGCCCACCTCCCATTCTGGAGACACCAGTCCAAGTGCAGCTCGGTGCGGGGCGAGTAGGACTGGAGGGGTTACACATGCACTGATAATATTTTATATAATTTTTTTTAATCATTTTTAGAATTTTACAGCACCCATCACCATTCACTTTAACTCTACGAATAAGTGCACCATGAACATTTTGGTAAACATCTTTTCTGGTGTTCCACAGAAGAAGGAAAGTATGATGGCGAGCAAATTATGACAGTTTAGGAGTGATATTCACACAAATGTAATTAGCAATTTAAATGCTAATGAAAAACTTGTTACGCTACATTATAAAAAATGTTAAAGCAAAGATGAAATTCTTTCTTTGAAGATGAACATGTAAGACAGAAACAAATAGTACATAAAACAATTCAGCAGTACCTATATGATGTTCTGTGCTTGAGCGGCCCGTCACAAAGATGCGTTCCATGCTGGATAGATTCTGGATCCCATTTGCAAGCTCCCCCCAAGCGTTTCATCCCTGCTCCGAGGTTTATCTCAAAAACACGGATCTTGCTGTCAGATCCCTCTGCACACAGGCTGTGAAAGTAGCCTGTCTGGTATGTTTTGATGGAGTGATTTTGTCTGTAGTCAAGATAAGATGGCAGAGGATGTCTCTGCTCCGGCAGGACATTATCAACACCTGTAAATGAAATTTAATTGAGACTGGATTTGGTTTCTTACATTTAGACATAACCATGGATAATTAATAAATTGCATAAATTCAATTTCACGGAAAATTTACATTAAAATGACTGGTACCATTTGACTCTGAGACGATTACTGAGAAGAAACGAATGGCCCCATTAGCATCACTGAACCAGCTACAGTTGAAATTAAACAAGATGGTGAAATGTGTGATGACCGTGGACCGCTCACTGACCCGTACAGTCACCGGTGGGACGGGGGGCCCTGAAAAATAAATATTAACCTGCTGAGATTCTATTGCATTTTGGAAAATTGGGTACATCTGAGTTATACATTAGAAGTATTATTTATATAAAGGCTTATTTTTAAATATTTTTAAAGGCTTATTTATATACATTTTTAAACAGCGATAAGTTGGATTTATATAGCACTTTCCTGCAAACTCAAGGTTACTTTACAATGAAAAAATAAAAAACAACATGACAGCAACCATAAAGAAAATGTACAGATACAGATTAGCAAACATAATATGAAAAAAGATCAAAAGGCAAAAGTCTTTTTAAAGGGTTTTAAAACATGTAAAGATGTGAGGTCACAGATGTGTTTTCCAGATTGCGGGGCCAGATATACAGAAGGCCCTGCCAACAAACAATGTTATTTTGTGCCGTGGGACCGGTAATAAGCCGGAATCAGAAGACCTTAATGTGCAAACTGGGGTGTAGGAATGAATGAGATCAGAGATATACAGAGCGGTAAGATTTGAATGTGGTAAGAAGTATCTTATTGAATGGGGTAGTGAACGGTTAGCCAGTGTAGTCTAAATTTAGTGATATGGAAAGATTTCTTGGTACATTAAATGAGGATAGAGAAAGCTTATTTTTTCTGACTCTAAGTCTGCATTTATCAATCTAGAAGACCAAAAAGGCAGACATCTTTACACAATCCTATCACAAGTGGGGAAAAGAAGGAGAACAGGAGGTAATAGGAGAGAATAGTGTTTAATGTCAAGACTCATAATAGGACTTACAGGTTTAAATAGTACACTGCATCCAATAAATTTATGTGAAGAATATGGAGTGTAGCGTCTGGACCAATTAGACACGAACTAATTATTCATTATATTTATGTATTATATATATATACTCCCCCGAAACTAACATCCCAAATGAAGCGAACACACTGGCAGAACCTGGTGTCCTGTTACAGGACTGATAAGACTTGAAAAACCATCTTCTCCATAGTTCCATTCCCTGCTTCCAATTTCATTATGTCACTCACCCATTTATCTATATATGTATGTATGTTTGTTTAGTTTAGTTATGTTTGTGATTTAGTTAATAAAACTTGTACACAATATGTATTTGGTTCTGATTCACTGGTTGCAAACAAAGTCTCTTTTACGATCTTGATCTTGTTACATGCTCAAAGCACTGTACATGCTAAGAAATAGTTATTCTTCTGTGTCCATGGAAGATACCTTTTTCTTAGAATAAATGAATAATCAAAAGAGTTTGTTGGACAAACTGATTAATTGATTGTAATATAATTTTAGCCACATCAAGTTAATCAAATTAACTGACCCAAATATTCATAATTAATCATAACAAGTTATTATTGATTATTAATATTTCATAAAGCTAATTTGTTACAGGAGTAAGTGAAACAGTTGAAAATGCTATTTTGGATTGAAGTAAATATACTAATGAAATAAATAAATTAATAGATGGAATTAGGATGATGGGAGATCACACCATATCATTAAAATATTTGTTAAATCTTTAGAAAGAAAGCAACTTAGAAATATTAGAATATCTGAACATTTTAAAATAATATAATAGAATACATTTGGATAACATTAGATAAGAACAGGATAGGACTATAAAGAAAGGATATAAAATTAACAGAACACATATTTTTTTTAATATCTCAATGGTCCGCAAAGATTTGAGAGGCCTGGGGGGTGGTAGGGGAGTCATGGTAGAAAAGTATCTGATCCTAATCTCCAGATTATGGCGGTAATGCACTAAATAGTTTGCAATACGCCAACAAAAAACATTTGAACAAATGTTTAAAAACATTTCGGTCAATTATACAATGAATTTTAGGCCTATAATTACAATTATTAACAGTCTAAATGTCCAAACATTTGACAGAATTTGCGGTGAAAGCTTGTCAGTTTTTACTTTCACTCTCTGTACAGTGAATAATTGACTGGGATTTGTCTTCTTCACCGGCATAACTCTCACGCAGAGTTTGCACATTGCTTGTTTGATATCCACTGACATGTCTTAATGGTTTAAAATGGAAAAATTTACAATATTGCAACGTGACATGTTTCTTTATCACCAATTGCAAGATGATGTACAACAAATTAAGCAAATATTAAATAAATGAGTAAATAATGTGAAAGTTAAAAGTGAAAGAAGTCACTTAATGATCAAGTAAATTACTAAAAGTTGCGCCGGAGTATAGTCATGAACACGCAGGTGACTTGGAAGACGTGGGCAATATGGATTATCCTTTCTTTATTAAAGATTAAAGATTAAATAGTTTAACTTCGGTTTTCACGCAGGTGCCGTGAGGGAAAAAACTTTGAGTTTAGGGCAATTGGTTCGTAGCTCTCTACACTGTGCACTACCCTCACGAGGGGTGACCAAAATTTCGGACATGCCAGAAATTCATCCGACCATCCATTTGCCAGTCGGAAGAGGCTTATTGCCTTTTGTTTCACCCTGTTTGTGTCTATATGGTTTCTGATTGATTTGACTATTCTATTCAGGTGTGTCTCATTAATGAACTTAGCTCATTAATTAGCTCCTTTGTTTGCCCTTGTGTATTTAAGCCCTCAGTTTCTGTTTGTTCTTTGTCTTGTGTGGCAGTATGAGTTAGTGTAATGAGCTGGCATTCCTTTGGTCACTCCCCGTGTGAAGCTCCGCCCTATAAATATCGAGTAATCCTTCTGACGGTCTCTTGCTCATTGGTGACAGGAAGTTGCGTTGTGCTTCCTGGTCTCGTTTCCCGTGTGCGGTGCTGTGCTGCGCTAACAGGTAGGGTGCCGACTTTGCTGTCTCCGTGCGAACATTGTTCCCTGTCGTCTTGCTTACTGGTATTATGTGGTTATTTGCGTTCGTAGATCTCCGGTCGGATGGACGAACTTTCATCTCGTCGTTCAATTTATTGAACCGCTGAACACAATGCATTACCAGTGCTGTGGGCACTCGTCGAGCTTTTTCCCTCAGTTATGTCTGAATGATGGGTATGTATCCAGCCCGTTCTCATCCCAAGGCGTAATATAATGACGCTTTTGCCAAAGCGTCTATATCGAACGCGCATGGTACCCTTTAGCGTCAATATGAGACGCCGATATATATGGGTCAGAAGGCGCCTCCTAGCGGTCTAACCCTAACCCTACACCATACCTAAACCTACCCATCTCTCTGCGTGTTATATTGACGCTAAAGGGTTCCATGGGCGTTGGATTTAGACGCTTTGTCAAAGTGTCAGAATATGACGCCTTGGGATGAGGATGCGTTGTATGTATCTCAGATGACGTGGGATTTATATCTGGTTTCTTATTAATTGGGGGTTAATGGTAATTTTTCTTTGTGTAGCTAACAAGGATGAGGCCAGTTTAGCCGGAGATCATCACTAGCTGCACAGGACCGATTCGCTGGCTGCTGTTTTGCCTTTGCCTTTGTGCCTGACGGCTATATTGTGTATTTTTGCCTGTTTAAGGTGCTGTTTTTTATATATGTCTGTGTTTTATCTGTCTCCGTCTGTTATATGTGCCACTTTGCCCGGGCCACTGCCTCGTTTGTGTAAAAGGCATAAGTGTATCAGCGAGTGAGGCCACTGGGTCGTTACGGCTGTATGGCCAATAGTATGTGGCATTTGTTGCTTGCCATTGTTTTTATGAAACGTGAATCGCTCGAGGGGTTGGGGCTTTACATTATAATTTTGTCGATTTAAGAAGTTTTTCTTTCTTTGGGTCTGCTTTCTTTTGGGTTTCTTTTGTTTTGATTTCAATTTAGACTAAAATTGTATTTATATTTCACTTGATTTCTCTTTTTTTGGAGTTATTGGATGTTTATATATATATATATATATTAGTTTTCTTTATACTGCCGTACTATAACCATTGTTGGTTTTGGCAGTCATTTTGTATTTTGTGATTAAGTTTATTTTTGTTTTGGTTTCTTTTTATTGAATTGAGAAATGTTTATTGATTTGTTTGTTTTTGTGATAAGAAAAATATTGCTTTTCTTCGATTTCTGTATTTTCTTTTCTGTTTTTCTGGGCTTTTCTGGGTTTCCTGGGATCTTTTACTACCTTTTGAGTCCTTTGCCTCCATCGGTAAGCCTCAGCAAGTTTGTTTCTTTTTTTTTCTTTCTTTGTTTTGTTTGTTTTTGAGTTCTCTTCCCTGAGAGATGATTGTTTTAAAATGTTAAATTATTCGAACTAATAAATATTGTGCCTTCAAAGTTGAACATTGTCTTTGGCTCTATTGTATACGTATCTGTGTGTCTTTAACTGTTAGATTTATAGAGCTTGGGTAGTAAAATCATTCTCTGGGTGAAATTCCCAGGGTGGCGTAGTCGGTGTTTAGTCTGTCCTCGCCGGAGTGCCACACTTGCATTGCTGTTGTTATTTGATGTCAGTGTGTTTCCTCTCCTGGTTATAAATTTGATTCTTGGATTAAAGATTTATTTTGAGTATCTCCTTCGTTGTGAGTTTCATTACAGCTGCCAACTGTGACAATCTTTCAGTGCAAGTTGAATACTTTCAGTTAAAACTGCTCAAACATGCTTTCAAGACGCTTTGGCTTCACTTTTCAGGGCTTGTCTGGAACGCAGGTCACGCTCGCATTATACAGTAATATGCACCAAAGTGACCAAAAGTCATTCATGAGAGTTGGTGATTTCAAGTAGAATGAGCAAGATTGTGTCACTTACTGTCGATCATAGTGATAACGCTGTTTTTTGTGGTTGAACTCTGCTTATCTCCAGACATCACTGTGATGTAAAGGGTGTAGTTTCGAAAGGGTTCCAGCCTGTCAAAATGCTGTGAAAGAGCGCCGTGTCCCAGTGTGTAAGTGTACACCGGTGTCCTGGAGCCCTGTTTGCAGCATTCCACAACATAAGAGTCATAATCGGACTCTGGAGGTATCCAGGAACAGGAGACAGAGGTGGAGCTTAAGGGGAAACAGTGGAAGCTCGGAGTTGAATGTGGAGCTGTAGAGAAAAATAAATATCTTATATCAATATTTGAGTTTGTTAGCAAATATTAATAAATTCACTCTCCAAAACCTTCACCCTCTCAGCTCCTCCACCCGAACTGCTGAGACCATAAGAAGTATCTGAAGACCTCTTCTGCAAGCACTTAACCACAAATATTGTTGGGTTTTTCACTACATGATTTAGTTCCTCTTTTGTAGGCTGCTTTGGGTAAAAGCGTCTGCTAAATGTAAATGTAGCTAAATGCTAAATGTAAAAAAATGTTGCCGGTCATGTTTGTGTACCAACCCGAATGCACTATTTATTTACCAAACTACTACACATTTCAGAACAGCTGGGATGGGATTGGTTCATCCCAGTGACTCGACACTTTTGATTCTGTTTACCAAAACCACACAAAAGATTTATTCTCGGCTTAATTCGGTTACTCTTTTTGCGTACATCAATACAGTCTTTTTTTTAAGTATCATGAGTGTGTTCTATTACTAAATTTTTTCTTAAGAATCATGACAATAAATTGAAAGAATTGACTCAAGGAATTGATTCTGAAAACCTGTAATCAAAATCAGAGCTGATTCCAAAAAAAAATCTGAAATCAAAGAGCCATATGCAAAACAAAACAGTTTTCTTTCATCATGTTAATCACATGCTTAACTTTAAAGGTTGTATCAGCGATTTCAGGCCCAAAAATAAATTATCACATTCATCTAATCTTTCCTAACGATCCGCTAGCTGCCCGCCCCATAAGCAGGCTGTCAAAAAAACGCGTCTCTGTAGGCAGTCTAGGCTCTGAGATCTGCACACAAAAACAAATGGGTACAACCATCAATCAAAACCAAAATAAACAGTGTTCCAACCAATCACTGACAGGGCGCGGGTGTTGTGAGGTTTTGCGCTCGTGCAGGGCTGGACGCGAAGTCGGAGTAAAACCCGCCCCTGTTGCTGATACAACCTAAAGTTTTTTTATTTAATTTGTTTAAATACTGTATGATATTAAACTGGATACACACTCACGGGTTCTGATAGTGTGGTAAACAGGACTGCTGTAGGTCACAGGACTGTCTGTCATCCCACTGACAGTCCGAAGGCTGATATTATAGAGCCGGCCTGGATGAAGTCCTTCCAGGATACGCTGAGTGGAATGATTACCAAAAACCTGAAGTGTGTCCTGAGGAAACCACGTCACTTCAAAATCATCATAGTCTCCTGTATATGGGACATGCCACTTTATCTCCACTGAGCTGGTAGAGCTGCTGACGGACATTGATGACGGTGGTGCAGGAACTGTTTTGATATAATAGGAGTAATTTAGCTTTCAAACCTGTTGTGCATTGCTTGTGTGATGAAAGCTAAGTGTTGCTGAGCTCCAAAAAGGTCACAAATCAGTATAAGCATGATTATGTAATAAAAGTGTCATTAAAGTTTCATTTATATGACTTGGTCACTATATTTCAAAGTCTTTAAGGCAGGATCAGATCCAAGTTTAAGTCATTATTCACTAAATAAAGGAGAGGCGCAGTGGAGAAGAGAGGAGGATTTTAAGCACAGAAGATATGGTTGCATACTGCGTAATATTTAAAAATCTAAATGAAATTTGCCCATCACTATTGCATTAGATAAGTGATAATGTGAAATGTTAATTTGGGGCTTTCTGACTTGCAGCAGCACTGACCTGTGCGCCCTACTGCAGTTGTAGTGTTGGTCAGATTTTCACTCCAGGTCTGAATCGTAGCAGGATAAAGCCGACCAGCCACTAGTCTGTGGAAGACCACCTGAGTGCTCTCTGGACCCAAATGCTGCTCAAAGCCATCTACAGAGACTGAATATCCAGTAAGTGCTCCAGGGCCACGTGTCCAGCTCAGAAGAAGACTGTCCATTTGACCCTGATTCTCAACATGCAGGTCTATGACTGAAGCAGGAGCTGGGGAAACAAACAAACAAATAAGCTTTGTCAAACATTTGAACAAAGGCCTGTTCCAGTTTTGTAAATTGTCATATTTTTTATTCCAGTTTAGTTTTAGTTAGTTTAGTTTAGTGTGGATTTAGATTTTAGCTTGTAACTGAAAAATAAGTTCCCTTTCCAGTGGAACTTGAAGCCGTGATGAAGCACTATAGGAAAGCCTGTCTAAATGTGCCAATCTGATTGGCCAATAAATGGACATCACGACAGCGTAGTGCATCACCAAGCCCATACATAGATGCCAGAAATGCTGTCATCATGCCAGGGTTGAGATTTGGGATGTGTGTGACTCCCTGTCCTCATTATATTACACATAAAAACTCTCACCCAATGTGTGTGATGTATATGCGACAGGAGCATGCTAGGTCCAGCAGCCATATCACCCTGTAGCCCAAGACTGTTTGCCCACTGAAGCTAAGCAGGGCTGAGCCTGGTTAGTACCTGGATGGGAGACCTCATGAGAAAACCAGGTTGCTGCTGGAAGAGGTGTTAGTGAGGCCAGCAGGGGGTGCTCTCCCTGTGGTCTGTGTGGGTCCTAACGCCCCAGTATAGTGATGGGGACACTATACTGTCAAAAGAGCACCGTCCTTCGGATGAGACGTTAAACCGAGGTCCTGACTCTCTGTGGTCATTAAAAATCCCTGGATGTCTTTCGAAAGAGTAGGGGTGTAACCCCGGCATCCTGGCCAAATCTGCCCATTGGCCTCTGTCCATCATGGCCTCCTAATCATCCCCATATACTGATTGGCTTCATCACTCTCGTCTCCTCTCCACCAGTAAGCTGGTGTGTGGTGGGCGTACTGGCGCAATATGGCTGCCGTCGCATCATCCAGGTGATGCTGCACATTGGTGGTGGTTGAGGAGATTCCCACCTTCTATGTAAAGCGCTTTGAGGTCCCAGATAAAGCGCTATATAAATGTAACGGATTATTTTTTTTATTTTTTTAGGTCAGCCCTCTGTCAGCATTGCGAGAGATTCAATGTTCGCAAGGTCTGATACCGCTTGGCTCTCTTCTCGAGGGATGTAGAAGGAGATTTTGGGATGGATATTTCCCTATCTCTGGCTCTTTCTGTTGACTCAGCAAATTATTTGTACCAGAAAATTATTTGACTCTGCAAATTATTTGTACCAGAAAGAGGCCTGTTTGTCAACACTGTAAATATGGTCGTTGCTAGGTATAAGGAGGCAACATGTTCATTTGTGGCGTTCAGGAAGGTAATCCCTCACCTAAACTTGGGCTAAACTTGTGATATAATGAAGGTAAAAAATGTCCCTAAAAATCAAACCCATGGGGCAA
The DNA here is from genome assembly GCA_031834385.1 of Semotilus atromaculatus. NCBI lineage: Eukaryota > Metazoa > Chordata > Actinopteri > Cypriniformes > Leuciscidae > Semotilus > Semotilus atromaculatus. Next base: position 3,584,464 of record JAULUF010000040.1, on the reverse strand, counting down.
GTATTGATTCTTAATAAAGTTTCTGACACCTATGAAGAGTGACCTATGGACATGTTGTAAAGCTGTAACTAGGAAACATTCATAATTCATTAATATTGAGAAGAGCTTCAGTATTCACCTGTACGTGCCCATAAAGATGACTGACTGCTCAGCTTCCCACTCCTGCTGAGGATCATCATCTTATACAGCATTCCTGGTAACAGGTGTGTGAAGGACCAGTTCAGAGCATCTTCTCCCAGTTTACTGTGAGACTGTAGGGTCTGGTACTGATCATACAGATCAAGATCATACCCGTCCACTCGGCCCTCTGCTGCAGCCCAGCAGAATGAAAGCTCGATGCTTGTGTTGGAACATATGTGTAGTCCGGTCACTGCTGCTGGACCTGAGGAGATTTGGAGAACATCATTAATCGGTAAAGACTTAAAATCTCTATTTTTCTGTGTTAGTTTGTATGTGTGTGTATGTTTGTATTTGTTTATTATCAATTGCTCATGCTCGGTTTTCATTTTGTTACATTTAGATTACCTTTGCTGTCATGGAACACTCAGTTAAAAGTAATCTTTAAAAACACATAATGCATTTCAATACACTTCAGTTTATATAATTGTTTCTAGGATTTAAAAATGATTGGATTTGACTTTTTTTTAATGTATTTACACAAAATGGAAAAAATTATTTTAATATCGTCCATTTATCGTTAATGAAAATAAATGTCTGCTTATCAGTATATGGGACAGATTTACTATACAGGGCAAATTAGCGTGAGAGCGCAAAACCAAAGTGTGTGTGTGGAAAGGTCTGTACGTGATCTGCTGACGACATGCAAATTAAAGAACACAGAGGCAGCCAGATCACTTCCATAATGACCAGCACAAACTACCAACAGCAGTGCAAATTACGACTGGTTTAAGACATGCTTTTTTAGGGCGGTAAACAATGGTGCAAATACAAGTAAATTGACTGGTGTAAACCATAGTAAATCACCTTGCGTGGCTCATTTAAATACTCTCCTCCCACAAATTTTGCGTCTGAAAGGGATGTATTTTCAACAGATGTATTTGCAATAAGGCCAGCCACAAAAATAACTCTACCCACGCCTTTTTAGTGCTATTTTTTAACTGTGTGTCTTTAGTAAATCCTGACATTATTATTTTTTTAACGCCAAAAGATCTGGCGCAAGCTGTTAGTAAATCTGGCCCTAAGCATTTTAATATTGGTGCTTCAAATGCTAGGGTTTGGTTTAATCTGTGGAATTAACTTGGTGCAAGTTATTACATTTTCATATTGCAAAGACATCATCTTATAATACAACAAACATTTTTTATTATGAATAAAAACAATGTGCAGTGATAAAATATGCACATTAGGACCAGGAACAGTTTTTTTTATTTTTTTATTTTTTATGTTTCGGTACTGCTTTCACAAGCAAGTGGTACATTTTCGAATCTTAGTACTATCACAACAAAAATATTTCAGCATATTTTCAATTATGTTAGTACAATACACTAAATCACAAAGCATCCTTTTTAATGCAGATAATAAGTGTTTCATCTGTTCAACCTTTTAATTTGCAGTAGCTACCTTTCATAATACTATTTAACTTTTCCTTTGCATAACTTACTAAGAGTGAAATTATTACTACCACTTGTGAAAATACTACTAAATCGAAATAAAAATAGTAAAAGTACATTTTGATTTTATGTTACTTTAAACACACAAAAAGGTGCCTTACGTGTTTGTCCCTTAGTGGTGACGTCCTTGCTTTTGGCAGTGCCACTGATTGTCTGAACGTGTGCTTTGTACCACCTTCCTGGCGTTAGATTCTTAAACAGGTAGCTGTTGTTAGCATTGGGAACAGAGGCATTGGCAATCTCTCTGTCACTGTCATCTAGTAACTGGAGACTGTATCCATCATGAATACCCACAGCTGCCGTCCAGCTCACCAACAGACTGTGTGTGCTGAGTTCATTATCTGCCCGCAGGCCGGTGACTGTGGAGGGGTCTGAAACACACACACACACACACACACACACACACACATTAGTTTCTGGCTTCAAGCACTTGACAATATCATTTAATGAATCAAACACTTCATGAAGTGTTGTCTTTCCACTCAAAGTTATTGTCCAGACATGTAAACCATCATTAATATGCGTGTTTCTCACCAGTTCTGCCAGTAGTTGTTCTGTTGTTCGTCTGAGCTCCACTGACCGACTGCACAGTAACTGAATAAAGTTGACCAGGTTCTAGGTTGTGAAATTCTGTCTGTGTGATGTGTTTAGGGACTTGTTTGGTGTCCTTGACATGTGTCTCCTGAAACAGAAACACTGAGTAGAAGTCCATGTCTCCATCACCAGAAGACCAAGAGGCTCTGAGACTGCTGTCTACGGTGCCAGCGCTCAGACGGACACTCTGAACCTGACTGGGCACTGGGTGGCACAGTGGGAAAAAAACAATGCAGCTGTTACACAAAGGTAATGCAACTGTGGTGATGATGATAATGATGCATCTTGACTCAAATCCTATCAGGTTCAACACCTAGTTGAGTGTAAATAATATGTTAAAAAAATTAAAAAAAATTATTACAAATGAATTTGTTTTTTAATTATGTGAAAAAATTACATATTAAACCACTGCTTAATGCAATGGTATAATATTTAGTATCATAATAAAACGTATTATATTTAACGCTGAATCTCACAAAAATATGTCCAGATCATTTTTTGCTCCACTTTTAAATTAAACAAAATTATTTAATCAAAATCATATTTTTTATAAAGAAAGTTTAATAAAAAATAAAATAAAGATACGAAGTAATGTTTCACATTTCAAAGGTAATTATTCTTTATAAGAATTATTTAAAAAAAACAACAACAACGAAAACATGTGCCTTCACTGTGACACGCACAGTATTACTCTATTACAGAAACAAAATACTGTATTACAATGATTTAAATGAGCATACATTTAAGGCAGTGCAACAAACACTACCATGAGTATACTTGAAACCATCACAATGCAAATTCAAAACAAAATTTCTAACCTTTTCTTTAGATTTTGGAGATAAATATTTTTTTTTTACATTTTGAGATTACGTTCAAGCAGTTGTACATGATCAATGAAAATCTTGCAGTACCTGTGCGGCCCTCGAGGATCTCGGCACGCTGGTATGACCCGCTGTGAGTAGACAACACCATCTTGTAGAGCCGGCCTGGTGTGAGCGTAGAGAACATGTGTTCCCTAACTGTGCTGTTCAGATTCACAGCTGGTGACACCTGCGTGTCATTGAAGAGAATCTGAACCTCATAATTATCGACATCTCCTGGAGCAGACGTCCAGTTCACCCTCAAAAAACTGCTTCCACACTCCGTCAGGGACAAATTACCCACAGCACCCGGGACTGAAGAACACAAGAGTGAAATAAGATTCATTTTTATTGTAGTCCTCTGATCTTTTCTCAGACGAGAAAGTGAAAAACAATGTCATTTTTACGTCATAAAATGGAAAATCAAAATGTGTCACAATAAAATCATACTGCAAGTTTGATTTTTTCCACTTCAAAGGTAACTCCCAAGTTTAAAATATGAGCTTTTGTTTTCCACCCTTCTGAAATGCCAGGATTTTAAATCACCCAATTCGTGATGTCACAGTTTTGCGCTACACACCCCTGACATGTATATGTTAATTCAGGAGGTGTGTTCTTCTGTCTGTCCAATCAATCACAAGAGTGATGCTGCTGTTGAGTAAGACCATCTAATGTTGTTATGTCATGTTTTTGAGCGATTTATTAAAAAATGTCGCCTTTCAAATTTCACATCGAATTATCTTATCACATCTTAATTCTTAAACTACTTCTGGTTTTTCTAAATATCTTGTATAGAAAGCTATTTTAATAAACATTATTTTGTCCATTCAGTTAAAATAGCGAAAAATTATTTTGTATTCACCAGTAGAGGCATTAACACTAAGATCCATCAATATATAAAAGCTTTGTGAAGATGTGGTACATTAGAGGTCAAAATAATTGGTGTGATACGTAAGGGATAATGTATAGCGCGGCGGTCGTTATAACGAATACCACCCCGACAGGCTGACTAGGAGCCCGATGCGAAGCGGAGGGATCTTAATCGGCCTGAAGGGGGGGTATTCGTTATAACGACCGCCGCGCTATACATTATCCCGCTTATTACATGGCTACCTACCAAATAAATAAATAATTTGACTCAAAATATTGATTTAAAAAGGAGTTTATTGATTTAAAAACGATTGTATTGCTTCCGCTAAAGAAAATAGTCCGTTCCGTCTCTGAACTGCGTCCATGGCAACGCTCTGTTTTTCATGGCAACGGTCTGTTATACTAAGCAGCGGTCTGTTATCAAGAAATAACAGACCGCATGCTACATTGGAATTCTACCAAAGCATGTAATAAATGCAAATAATTTGGTATATCAAAAAAACTTTAATTTGATATTGATTCAAAAGTTACGTGGTACTGACATGACAGTGATCAGAAATATTATAGATTTTTAATGAGAGGTGGCAACAACATCAATGCTTGTTTCCTTATATGGCGAAGAGATACTAAAACATACTGTCACTCACATGTTCGGCCATGTATAGAGATTGTAGAGTTGTACTGGCCACTCCAAGTGCTGATGGTCACGGTGTAGAGACGTCCTGGAACCAAATCACTGAACAGACACTCACTTAGTGTCTTATTGAGCTTCTGACTTTGAAGACGTGTGCTGTTATACTCGATCGCCACTTCATACCAGTCGTAATCCCCAGAGGCATGATTCCAGTAAACCTTCAGAAAGTCTTCTCTGGCTGAGTGGATGGCGGTGGGGTTCTGGACCGCGGATGGCTCTGAAAGAGTTAAAATACTATTTCACTATTTTCATATTTTCAAAAATAATAATAGCATAAAAAACTAAACATTACATTTTTTAATGTAAATATGAATTAATTTCTGCTAATTAAATGGGTAACACTTTATTTTAAGGTGACGTAGTTACACATTAATACATGTATTTTCTATAGTAACAATAGTAAATTATGCATAATTACAAGTAACTAACCCTAAACGAAACCCTGCTGTCCCTGGGAATATAGTAGTTAACGTACTATATTAAGTACATATAAAGTAATTAATATTACTCCATTATTTACAGTACATTACTTAGTTTAAAGTCTGTTTAGAGAGAACGGCGTCGTCTTAGCGGCCCCTAATTTAATAACAAATTATAATTTCACCGGAAGTGAATCAATCAATCAAAACTAACTTTAGCTGAAAATAACATTATTTAAGAACGGCTATAAGCCAAAACAATCTCTGTTATCTTAAATTATATGTTTATCTCTGTAAAGCTGCTTTGATACAATCCATTGTTAAAAGCGCTATATAAATGAAGATGACTTGACTTGATTACAAATAAATCTGCAACACTATTCTCTGGTTAACATTTAAAGTTGTTATTTAAAATAAAAAAATAAAAAATCTTAACTGAAACCTCCTAAACCATTAACCAGACTCAGACTTTGACATTAAATACAATGCAAAATTGTATTTACAATGTAAATATTATGATTGTTAGGAATAGGAAGGAAAGGAAACTGTCATATCCTGACTTCTCTCTGTCTGGTATTGTCCTTAAAGTATGTGATGAGGCTTCAAACTTAGGACATTATATAACTGTCAGGGTTATGCACTATTTAGTTAACTTTTGAGTTTCAGTTCAGTCCTCACTGTTTTCTGTGTGACAGCTTAATCAGTTGCTATAGTCGTTGATTGAGTTCCCAGGTGTTGTGTGTTACTTGGATGATCTCTGTGTGTATTTAAGCCCTCACAGTTTTCTCAGTTCTGTTCTATGTTGTCTATTGAACGGGGTTGTTGTTTCCCTAGAGCTTCTCCTGTGTTCATCTGTGGATTATATTAATGACTTTTTTCCTTTTGAGCCATTTGTCGTTGTGAGCTATTTTACTGCAGCTGCACGTGACAATAACTGATGACCTGTCTGAGGATTGGGACATTTACAGATTGTCATTTGATGTATGCACAAGCTAATATAGCCTACTGAAATTATTTTTCAGTTTAATTTATTATTTGCTCAGGATCTGTGAAGACTTTTTAGCTCATATTGTACCCCTATCCAAGCACACAGAACGTTGGTACAATGTACCCAACCCTCTAGACAGACAACACTCAATTATCAAATCTTTGATGATGGCTTCACTGATGGCTTGTTGTCTTGGCAATTGTTGGCTGTAGACATGCTTTCTCTGGGTAAGGATGCACAGAACGTTGGCACAATGTACCCATCCTTCTAACAACATTTTAACAACATGGCCAAAAGGTTGCTATAACTACGTTGTGTGGTGAAGGTTGTTACAGCGTTGTCACAATGTTGACATTAAACCACTGTTCAGGGCCATTGCTTAAGGTTGTGCCTATGGTGTCTTGACAACCACTGGACTACATATGTAGGCCTACTTGTCACTGCCTTGAAATGCGAAAATCATCCTTTTAAATTTCAACCGCCCATTGGGCTCATTGTGTTGTCTCATTCTTCATCGAGGAAGGATACGTGAGTATTGCGTTTAATTTAGCCTAATTTAACTCGGCTAAATTAGATAATTATATATTAAAGCACAACCTACAACTTTATTTTCTAATGTGAGTAATGAAGCCTCGCTCACACTGTTTAGTTTTTCATTTGATTTGTCTGCTATTTAGTCTCATTCGTTTCTTTGCTCCTCTGGATTTATGGATGTTTCCTGGACTGATTCCGTTTACCGACCTTTATCGCCTGGCTTTCGACTACTGTCTGCCATGTACAGAACCCGGTTTTGTTCATTAAATGTTCTGATCTTTGCTTTTTATGTTTTATTTATTATACTTAAAATACATTTTTATATTCGTTTATTTCGTTTTTGTTTATTTACCATAGCCTATGCAGTATTATTAACGTTGAAGTTGAATTAACGTAACCTTTTGTAATTTTTACTCTTCACAGTGTACACTTCAGGTGTTGATTATAATTAGGCTAATTTACTGATAGCCCCGTTAAATAATAATAAAGATAAACAATATTTAAAAAGTTCATATACTTATCTAACATCTGACTAATTAAAAATACACCTCAAAACATAGACCGTAGTCTCTCAAGATATTGCATGGCGCGCAACAACGTTGCTACAGCCCTGTCGCATCTTAAAATTCTACGTTGTTACAATGTTGCGAGCACGTAGACAGCGACGTTGCCATAGCAGAGATGCAACGTGCCACAGACGTTGTTGTGTTTGCTGGGATGTATACTGCCCATTTTTGGCGGAGTTACAGAAAGAGCAGCATCCAGAAACTCAATGTAGCATATAATGATGGAATGAGGCTGCTTATACCTGTATGTAAAGACGTGATATTGTGGACACTCTCTGATTTATTTATTTATTTATTTTTGGTATTTGTCTGTTTTATTGTTTGTGTTTTTGGACCGTGTGTCCTTAATAAAGCTTTGATATTAACCCCCAGTTTCACAGACAAGGCTTAAACTAATCCCAGACTGAAATGCATGTTTGAGCTGTTTTTAACTGAAAGAAACTTGCACTGACACAGATCTTAAAATATATATTGTCATTTTGTCTCAAGATGACTCAACTTTGTCTCAACTTTGATGATTTTCCTTACTGTCAAAATTCACATATTTTCTTAAGATTTCCTTCATTTTGCTGTGAAATGTAAATGATTTAAGAACTGACAACTCAGCCTGATCTCATGAAATGTGTCTCTATAGGACGCATTGTATTTATCGTGCAATTTATACGTGAAAATTAGTTTTACGTGCATATGATACGCACTTTATGACGTGTAAAATGCATGTAGCCTACCCCAGACCACTATCCTACCCAAAGGGTTTTAAACTGCATATCATATGCACGTAAAAACTAATATTCGCATATATATTGCACAATAAATACAATGCTTGCTATAGAGACGGATTTCATGAGACCGGGTTGGATGATATGATGAAATTTCTTACGTGTTCTCTCCTGTATAAACGTTTGGTTCTTGTAACTGCCACTGTGTGTGGTTATGGAGATGGTGTACATTCGGCCGGAAACCAGGCTTCTGAACACACACTCTGTGGTTGCTTTAGATGCAGTGTGTGTGTGTACGATCTTCTCCTGGTCCTTTAACATCACCATGTAATTGTCCACATCTCCTTCTGCTGCCTTCCATGACACATTCAGAAAGTCTGGACCACTGTTTGTGACGGTGATGTTGGACACAGCAGCGGGCACTGAAAACCACAGAGAGGTAATAAATACAGTATACATTTAGAGAAATAAACTTATAGTCAGCTTACTCATAGCTGACCCTGTTGATCAAACTTGGAAATGACACATTACTGTAACGACACACCAACATGGGGTTATTTATAGTAGGCTAATATATAAAACGACTTATACCTGTTTGTGACATGCATAGCTAGTAAGGTAAATAATGTAGACAGAGAGCATCCATGTTGTGTTAGCTTACATTTATTCATTTAGCTGTTACACAGTTTTTAATAAAAAGAACAGAAATGGAGCAATGCTTGGATCGCCGCGTCTGTATATGCCGTCCTAACATAACACACGGGAAATGCGATGACCCAAGGTGCAGGAGTTTATTTAAAAAAAATAAATAAATGAAGAAACAGGCAAGGGGCTCTATTTTAACAATGGTTAAAAGGTAATTGGTTAAAAGACGGTCACCTGCCCATTGCTGTACATTACTAATGTGCCCTTTACATTTTTTTTTTAAATACTCCATTGACTTTTTAGACCAGGTTTCAGTTGGTCAATAGCGCAGTCTATTTCAGTTTCCTCAAAATAGCAACGTGCCAACAATGCCCCTGAACACACCTGGTTTTCAGCCCAAGCATGCCCATGGGCGCACAAAGGGTGCACATAGCATTTGCTATTTAAACAACGTGGCGCAGGACATGGAAAAAGATAACTGTGTCAGGCTGAAACTAGCAAAAAACACTTGTGTCGCACATGGCGCCCAAGTAGTTTGAGATGAGTAAACGGGTAAGTATTAAAACAGTCTTTAGCAAACTTAAATAACATAGGCTTGGTGATAGGTTACTCAGAACAATCTTTTCAATAAACAGTCAACATGAACTTTAATCCATGCTTCAAACTTGAAACTTCCATAAACAGAAATGCAGCTACTGTAGGTATCTCCAGGTAAACTCAAAATCCATATGCACAGGAAACTTTCAAATCCAACTCAGAACATTCCGAAAGCGAGTGACAATTGCATGTTGAATAAACTGAAATGTTTTTACAGACTTTTTTTATGTGGTATATATTGTGTCTAGCTGCTGTAGATTGTGCAACTGTCTTCCATTGTTTGGGTCACTTCACAAGAGTTCATTAAACACTGGCTGAAAATAGAAAGAGCATTTGAGCCCAGCAGGATGTGTTTAAAATGATCTGCTCCTTTTATGCAGAGCTTCCTGAAATTCCACAAATCCCCTTTGTATTTAACTGTGAATAGTTTTGCGGAGATGGTGTTGTGAATTTAATGTGGGAAACTAGTTAGTGGGGGGAAAAAATGGTCAAAAAATATGGAAGGAAATGGAGGAAATATAAGTAAATAAAATGTAGCAAAAATGTATTTATACATAAATCCATTTTAAAATCTACAGTAGCGATGTATTTTACATAATACATATTTTGCATATTCTGAAATAACTCATATAAACAAAATATATGAAAATATATGTTTTTGTTATATGGGTTAATACATAAAAAAAGGATTACAATAATGTGGTAATAATTATTTGTAAAAATACACAACTAATTAAAAAAATGTATATGAATCTCAATATAAGGTAAAATAAAAAAATGCGCCAACTCAACAAGAGAATGTATTATAACTTATCGAGTGCATTTTAACAATGGAAAGTGTGTACCTTGTTTTTGTACACTTTTAAACGCTTGCATTATTTTGAGTAATGTTTTATTTCAACCAGGTTTAACTGGTTTTTACATACTTTCACACGGAATTGTACCTGTACGGCATTCAGCCTCAGCTAGTTTGGAGGTCTGTGACCCGCTGACAGTGGTAACCATTAACTTGTGTAAAGCGCCGGGTCTGAGGAATGGGAGCAGGGTGGAGGTTGTGTTTGCTGAAACAGAAACGTTGTGCACCATCTGTTCGACCCGTAACAGCAACAAGTGGTAGAAATCCAGATCCCCAAGTGGTTTCTCCCAGCTTGCACTCAGACTGTCTGTATTTCCCTTGTTACTTAGTTTCAGGTGATTCACCTTTAAAGGCACTGAGAACATACAATTTGATTACAATTAGATTCTTTATAGCAACATTTCCTTTAATAATATAAAAACACTGGTCTGTTTGTTAACATGTGTTAATGCATCGAAATTGAATATTTTCGTTAATTAGTTTTTCATTTACAAATATATTACTGTTCATTGTTAATTGATGTTAGTTCATAGTGCATTAACTAGCTTTTTAGATGTGTGTGACCTGTGTGCTGTACAGGGAAGAAAACCTGGAAAATGTCTTAACACAATTTTCCAAAAAAACTAGGAAATCATCAGTTTCATCAGACATAACCTAGACCTTCAGAAAGTAAACACGGTTATCACTTCTAGTATGAAATGAGTAATCTTTCTTCGAAAATGGCAAGAGAACCTTACATGTTCTTCCCTTTAGTGTAGCAGAACTACGAATGTTCTGTGTGATGGTGGTTACAGTAATGTCGTACAGGTGACCAGGCGTGAGGACATTAAAGGTGCACTCTCTCATGTCACGGCTCAAGGTGCGTGTCTGAATAACTGTAGACGTGTTGCTTTGGAAAAGCTGAATGACGTAACCATTACGGGATGATGAGCCAGCGGCATGAGTCCACAGAGCGCTTAGGGAGGTCTCATCTGAGTGACGAATGTGCAGTTCAGATACTGGTGGAAGACCTGAAAAGAAAAAGACCAACAGCTAAAAAAAAGATGTTACATAACATACAATTGAAAATAATGCTATGTTAGGAATAGCACACAACCACACAAAATTTCACTCAGGCAGTATTATTTTCAGCATTTCAAAGGGTTGAGGTTGCAGGAGGTGCATGGGGCAGTTTTTAAGAATTTAATGTTATAATTATAATTATATATATAATTATAATTTAATTAAGATTATAATGTTATAAAACCATTGTATTCTTCCATTAAATCGATTACAGTTGTTTTAGGGTTTTCCTTGTTACGTTGTCATGGACCTTTTTCAAGGACTGTGTTGATGCGTTTCAGGAATCAACATCGCAAATATAGTAACATTTTTCATATTTTAATAGTAATAATAAAAAAGATTTATAATTCTATACTTTGTGTTGTATTACCTTGGTAGTAAATTACAAAAAAAAATCAAATGAACGCTGCTGCGAGGGTGTTTCTAATACAGCGGCTGAGGGAGTGATGGAAAACTTGACATCCCTCTGTCTTGACAGCTGCAATCAATCTCTCTATATTTTTCCCTCTTTTGGAAAGTCGTGGAGACATCATGGATTTTTTCTTTTGCTATTGGAGCAAATCTGAAATTGTATTTGCTAGTTCACCAATATAAAGTTTACCCAACTATGACGACTTCCACTTCTGACAAACCAGAAAATGTGAAAAGGATCCATTGTAAAATTGGATATCAATTTGCCTAGAAAAGGTTAGTGAGACATGTTTTCACACTAAAATCATGCTTGTTTACATTAGAATTTTTTTATGCTTGGCCTCCATTAAATTGCCCATTACCCAAAACTTGACTAAAAATGCAAAAATGTGTTTATTTGACAGAACAAAAGCAATGATTATAAGCCTTTTCAAATACTAGGTACAATACTGTTATTCCCCTCAACAATCAAACATCAATAGGAAAGTACTAGTATTAACAAATCACTTTCAATAGACAATGAATATCCCCAAAAGCTCAGATGAATCTTTCGGCAGCAATATTGCTGACATGTTAAACATTACTGTAGTAATACATATGTGCTGCGTTAATCAAAAAGGTCATTAACTAAAACGATGGATATTGGATAAGTGCTTTCAATCATTTTGACAGAAAACACATATTGTTTTTCTATAATTGCCACCTTCTGACAGAGAGTAAATTTTCATTCTCATTTATTAAGCCATTTCTTTTGCATTGAGCTGAACAGACAAATTATATGTGAATATTGCAATATTGTCTTGGTGTGAACAGGATTTGAGACTTAGTACCGAAGTTCAGGTGTTTTGAGGGGCATGCATTAAAATGAATTATAATGAATAGTAAGCTATTTTAAAACAGGTTTTATGTGTCTTCTCCTGCTTGTATTTCAGATCATTTATAGTCATTGAGCGTATTGACAAATGGTTACCTATTTCCCCCTGGTAATGGACAGTATTAGCCAGGTAGCCATTCTCTACACTGACTGCCATGCTATACACTCTGCCAGGCTGCAGATGTAACCCTGACAAAAGTATTTCCTTGGCCATTTTTTCCACAGTTTGGTTAACCAGGATTTCACTTCCATTTGACAGCACCACACGGATGTGCTCCCATTCTCCGGGAGGAAGTGTCCAGGTGATCTTTAGCAAGCCACGATCCGACAGATTCTCCATCACCAGATCTGACACCTTCCCTGGAACTAATAGGGAAAAACAATGTTCAATACAAATGATCAAATCTAACATCAGTATAATTATATAATAATAATAACAATAAAATACAATCTGTATAATTAAATAATTGTATTAATTATATTAACAAGAGGTCTTTTAAAAATCCTTAGGGGCAACACGGTTTTCAACCAGAAACGGTTTTCAGATTTACCTCTGCAAAGTTGTCAAGTGGACAAGCTCAAAATGTTTTTGACCTTTTTTACAGCCGTATGTAACGTTGTTCACTTGTGATTGGATCGGCAAAAATTAATACATTCACTACACTAACTTAATAATACTGAAAAAAATATGAAATTAATTAAAGCCAGCCAGCACAATATATACCTCAATGTCCACTATGCAGTGTGCCTCCCCCAAAATTTAATGATATTTATGAATTAATAAATCACTTTATTGAAGAAGTGTGCCTTAGAGAATGTACAGCATAAAGTGAACTGATTTATCCATCAACTTATACTAACCAGTTTTTCCTGTAATCCATGTCTTATTGGAAAGTGTTCCACTCCTGGTGCTGACTGACACCTGGTAGGTCTTTCCAGGACTCAGATTGTCAAACATCACACATGTACTCTCAGGGGACAGGGCTTTCTCAATAGAGTTTGAACCAGGTAATGTCAGACTGACAAGGTAACTGTCCACATCGCCAAAGGCTTTATCCCACAGAACCCTGAGGGTGGTCTGGTTGCCATTGTTCCCCACTCGGAGGTTAGAGACAGCAGCTGGTACTGTACAGAAAGAGGTAGAGAGAGAGAGATCAGTCACATTAATCTCTAAAGATGGTAAAATCCCTTATGTTTAAAGTACAAAAAAGTTTTGTCTTCATCAAGGTTATTTTAGTTGTAGGTTTTTATTTGGTTTCAATTTCAAATAATTTAATTTCTTTTCAGTTATTTTACCAAGTCTGTTTGTAGTTTCAGTTTTTCAATTAATTATAGTTTTAATTTTTATTTTAGTCTATCGGTATGTTTTCGTCTTTATTTGTATATGTATTTCAGTTAACAGTTACTTGGCAGGGGACGATCCAGATTACACACAGATCTGATAGAGTGTATTCCTATAGGCATGCAACCTACAGCTGTTATTGAATATTTGAATATTGAATTGTGGACTTTTAAACTTTGATATGATATAGAACTAATGTATTTTTGCAATGATTTAACCCTTTAAAGGGATAGTTCACCCAAAAACAACGATACTGTCATTCTTTACACACTCTCATGTCATTTTAAACCTGTATGATTTTCTTTTGAGGAACACAAAAAAGGTTAATATGTCTCAAACATAGGAGCATTTACTCAACATTTATTGAAGAACTGAAACGATCGTTTCCTAATATTTGATATAATTTGCAATACTGTATTTCATGTTTTTTACTGTCTTTTATATATTCATCAAATTAATTGGTATTCAAATCAAATATATGTACTGTAGTACAACAACCTGACGGTATTAGACGCACGAAAGAAAAGTCATTTTTTAGAAAGAGACCAGGAACAAACAGTACCCTTACTAAGATGTGCTAGTGTAATACTCAATAAAAAACTAAACAAAAGCTTTATTTTTTTTTTATAAAGTATGTTTAAAGATTTGCTGTCAGGATCTTAATGAGTGGCAAAGAGCTTAAGCTTTGTTCAGACTGAGTCCTAGCGAGTGTGAAGGGCAAAACATGAAATTAAGTGTAGCGTCAGTCCTTGGTTCTGTTCTGTTTACCATAAGGGGGGTTATTGCTGATCTCCCTGCTCTTATCCATGCTAGGCTGTTCTTGCCCAGAACAGAACCATACCGCCAATCCAAACTGTACAGTATGTATTTGCTAATCGTATTTGACGATAGTGGTACTGACAGAAATGGGATTTTTACAAATCTGGTTCGAGCTACATTTATATGTGGTTTGAAAACATTCATATATGGTTTGAAATCCTATTCAAATGGCATTTCTGGAAATCTGTTTCAGTCTTACTGCTCTGATTGGATTTGTCATTTTTTTATCAGATAAGTTGTTATAAGGGCTATACAACACAATACAACAAGGTTGTGTTATTGCAGAGTGCCGGACGAGCAGAAAAGGACAAAATATTGGAGACATGTTTTGAAACCGGAGGAGACGAGAGCACGATAAAAAGTGGCTACACATTGTCAAGTCCCTCCATTTTGCGGTTGTTGTTGTTGTTTTGGCATGTACCTACCAACACAATGTCATTACCATAGAAAACAATGCAGATATTTTGGAAAACAAAAGAGTGGCATGGACACAAATCGAATCTGAAAAATTGCAATACACAATGTGGACAGTCAATAATTTTAGATCAGATTTCAATCGAATACACAAATATTCAGAATTGGACTGACTGTGGGAATATAGCCTTAGTCAGTCAAATAACACGGCACACAGATTCACTAAATTTAGGAATTTATAATGAATGCAACATGTCTTATGATTGAGACAGCATGACATAATGTGGCATAACACAAGTGGACAAAGGTGACCTTTCAGTGCTCAAAACAGGAAAGGGTGTTAACATATCTGCTTAAAATACAGCAGAGGAATTCATACAGACACAGGTATATGAGCACAGCATCAAATTTGTTCATTTGTTATTTAATTTATTATTTGATGATCCGATACAAAATACCTGTTTGTGCTTGTCTAGATGCTGAATTCTGTAGCTCTCCAACCTCTGTAATGATAGTGATGTTGTAGAGTCGTCCAGAAATAAGCCCTTTAATTGTATAAGATGAGGTCGTGCTTGCAACTGTTGCATTCCAGATTGAACCCATGCCATTGCTGTCTATGAGCATGATTCGATATCCCTCTGTTTTGCCTGGACCAGGCTGCCATGAAACTTCCAGGCTGTTCACATCCCCAGAAACCCAGAGATTTTCCACTGCCGAAGGTCCTACCAAAAGACATGTAAACATTTCTCAATCTGTCTGTGGTAGACATTGTTCATGCAATGTGTGTGTGTGTGTGTGTGTATATATATATATATATATATATATAGAGAGAGAGAGAGAGAGAGAGAGAGAGAGAGAAATAAGACACGTGAAACAATATTTATTTGCTACGTCTACTGTGCTGGACTAACTGGGACTGGTCATGGCACTTGCATATTTGCTGCTCTATTGTTGGTTTGATTGCTTCTATTGCTCTCCTCATTTGCAAGTCGCTTTGGATACAATTTAAATGTATACTTTAAATATTGTATTCACATAGCTCATACCAAATAAACACAAAATGAGTTTGTGGTCTCTTCAGTCAGCTTTGTAGCCTCAGACAGACATTATCATAACAGTCCTTCTAATATGGTAGTGCTCTCTGAGAACTCAGTTACGCAAAAAGGAAAGGTGTGGACTCAGTGGGTCCTGCTGTGAATTATTCTCAGTGAAAGCAGCGGAATGTCTAACAACCTATATGTGAAAACACGATAGCGCTGCTCTTTGCTTTTTTAAAGAAAACTCTTCCTGATGAGGTTTTGTTGAAAGGGTATTGTGAGAGAACAGGATAAGAAACCATTAAGATTGAAGGTCACATTCAGGCAACCTCTCCTAATGACTTTTTTCACTCTCTTTCTCCTTGAGAACCGTGGGTGTATCATAGATCATCATAGGTATGATCACATACCCATTTACCCATTTTAAGAATCATATCTCACTGTGTCTTTTGTAAATCCTGACAGTAATATTTTAACACCAAAGCGGGCTTGTGCTGGCGCAATCTGTTAGTAAATCTGGTCCTTTGCCTATTACTTAGTGTGATAGTAACACTTTTATTTGTACATCATTTTTATTCACTTACTTTGACATTTTGTTCTCAATTGCAATAACAAGTATAGCCTAAGAGTTCAAATAAATTTGAGGGCCACTGTACATTATATAAGTGTCACTGTAATCAGACTGACCTCTGAGAGCTAATGAGTCTTTGTATATATTAGAACAAAAGAACAATAAGCCGGATGGGAGGGGGAGAACAGTCTGAAAGAATTGACCTACAGTCAAACTCCTGTTTTGGAATTTAGCCCAGACACGTATACAACGGCACATTATCAGTGCAATCCAACCTTTCCTCATATTTAGAGAAGCTTTTGACACTTAGCCATTTGGATTTACCCAGCACACATAGCTCTAGATTTTCATAATCTGTGTATACACACTTTAAAGTTATTTTACATAGCATCAGTGAAATGTCCAATTTATTGTTGTTCATTGTTTTACGTGACAAAATTGGATAATTAAGCAATATCACACAATCAAGAGCATTGTTGTTCTGATTATCAGCAATGATTCGGTAATAAAAATACAATCGACCACAGATAATCATAACAGCACTGATATTCAGAGTTTGATTGTGATGAGTGAGATATTACTTTTTAGACAATGAACTAGTTCAATAAATAAGTTAACTTTGAATACCTTACATTTTAAACAGAATATTGGCAGAATATTGCCTAAATGCTTCACCAATGAAAATAGTTCAAAATTTCAGGTATTTAATGACATCTATTCCACCTTATGACGCAATGAACAGCATTGTTTCCATAAAGTAGATTTAAAGTGCAAAGGTGTATTAATACCTTCCGTTGATGCACAGTCTGTGTAACAAAATGCTTTTTTTTTTTACTGCAACAGTTTTATGGACTACTAAATTTCTCCAATGGGTCAATGCAGACGAATGTCCCGAGTCATTTTAGAGAGCCTTTCTGGCCTAGATTTAAGGGTGTGGTGTTTTAACCTGGGAGATATTTATGCAACATACCTGGATACATAAATTGCAATATAATTTTATTCTCCAAACATTACCTGCTCTAGAGCAGGGTTACTTTACTTCAGAGGAGTGCTGCAGGGATGAAGTATTTTCTAATGCCAAAAAACCCATAAACGAAACATTTAGCACTTCTAGTTCCATCTTCCTGAAGTCAATGGTTTTTTACTTAAATGTCTGAAATAAGGCCTGTGGTTAACACATTTTGTTCTACGACAAAATATATTAGTAATACACCCTTGAGATTTTTTTAAATAGCTTTTACTTGTCTTGAAAAAGGAGGTTGTTAATAAGTTGCTAAATGGGACTACAGAGGTTGTAGGGGACAGGTAAACTCATCTACTCACTAGTCTGCTTTGTGTTTATAATTGTCCTTGCAAACAATCTATTTATTTTGTTGCTGGAGTAATACTCCTGTGTTTGCATCTGTCTCATATTTACTACTACATGACATGCGTCAATCAGTCTAAAGAGGCAATGCTTTAGAAGTAGGCCTTGATCTTCTTTTGCAGAGTCTTTGTCACACTATGACATAATGTGACAAAATCCAAAACAAGCTGTTTTCTGAGCTTGGTTTCAATAAATGAAGTTCAAAACGTAGTTCGGGAGAAGCCTAAACATTCAGTCCTGTCAATCATCATTACGAGCATACTATATAAGCAGCACGTCATCTCATTGACAAATTCTTCCGGCAGCCCTCCTACTCTCCTTCTCCTCCAGTAAATTATCTCTATCCTCTTATATGCAATTCCATCATAGAGGGGGGGTTTAACTCGGAGCTCAAGCCGAGCCTCGAGTTCGAGCCTCCTCCAAGGACAGCAAGCCACATTAGTTTACTATTAACCTTTAAGGCTGAATAGGCAGGCGAACTAGTGAAACTAGGGCTGTTTTTGGACTAACAAGGAAGTGTAGAGTTCTGAAACTTACAGGATATTTTTTAGAGTACAATGACCTCCGTAATGATTTTTTTTATTTATTATTAATCATAACTAACAATTTTTTCCCCTTGCAGGAATTAAATTTTTATGCTTTTGAAACCTACATTTTTCAAACACTTTGGTCCAAGTCAAAAATGTCTCTGAATCATCTAAGAATATAACAAAAGGGGAAATTAATCTACCACACCTCATACATGTCAAAAGATCAAGGAAATGTGTCAGTTTATGACCGCTTTCATTTTTATAGCCTTACTCTTAGTTATATATTTATTTATATGTTTAATTATATTATTATTTATAACCTACCTTTAGCTTTTTACTTCTGCCAATTGCATTTAGGCTTCAAAGTTCATAAAAGATTATCATCTTAAACAAAATGTATAAGAATCTAATAAACTTTTGCCACGTTTGCCACAGACCTTATACACGTGATACATCTCATCTTACAACAAACATGGAAGCAAAATGTCTAAACATAGACAAATCAACTTTATGTGAACATAATTTTGTTAAACGAATCTCCGTTTTTCAATTTATATATTAGCATCAAACAAACAATATGAGATAACAATAATAAAAAATGTCTGCTATGTACTACAACTACTATGTACTAATATTCATTTGATAGTAGCACTTACTGTGAACACACACACATACATATATATATGTGTATTTTTTTTACATAATTTAAAAATACCTACATGCAATTACAGCTGTATTTGAATATGGATTATGATGTTTAAATGGATTATTCAGTTTTCAGATTTAATGGCTCTTCTTTTAAAGTCACCAGCGCTTTGTTTTTGTTTTATCGCATCTCTTTAGTTAATCACTCAGTATTGTCACGTAGGGAAAAAACATCACCTATCTTCTCAATAAAGAACATGATTTGAGAAATCATTCATGTCTGGAGTTACACGCGCAGGTTTAAAAATGACTGTTTGGAGGTTTGTTCAGTGAAAATCAATAATAGTGATTCTTGACTGTCAGACTGAAAAGATTGCAAAGAACCAGGATTCTTACTAGTTGGCAGGTAGACATTGTGTTGAGTCCGTTGGTTTTCACCCAAGTTTGCCTTTATATCCAGGTGATACCATGTTCCAGGATCTAAATTCTCAGTTTTGCATTCCAAATGTGAGAAATGTTCCTGGTCTTGATGACAATCTTTCGAGTCATTGTGTCTCTCCCTGACAGAAACCGTGTATTTGCATTTCACATCTTCGTTATCCAGCATGATGCGTATGGAGTCTGTGGTAGAAATGGCTTTCACAACTTTGATGCTACATTCCCATGTGTCTGCCACCATGGTACTCTGAAAACAAAAGTTGGATTTTGTATTTTTATTTTACTGGGCTGATTAAATAGCATACAGAAGTCACACATACAGAAAAGTATTTTTGTAAGAAATCAAGTTTAGTTTAGTTAGACTTACCAATATTCCACATGCTACCCAAATGGCTACATGAATGGCTTTGCTTTCCAGCATGGTTAATGTTGGATTTTAGATGTTTTTGTTTAATACACAGAAATCCAGTTGGAAAAGTCACATAATTCCTTGGTGTATAATCCAGGAGTTCTTTTAAAGTACTTTTCTGCAAAATCCAGTCTGGAGAACCTCTGTGGGAACTGCTCACTTTCACTCATTAGCCCACAACAATCAGGAATGTGTAGAGGAAAACAATTCTGTCTCCAAAGGATATCCTCAATCAAAAGTCTACAGAAGCTTTGTTTTTGGTAGTCCAGTGGAGACGCGTTGTACAGTCTGTCCGATGGCAATTTTTTTGCCTAAAATACCCAAACTTTACTAGACTAGTTCATAAAAATATGACAGAAAATGCATTTCTTCAACATACACCCTCCACTAAAAGCTTTTTAGGTCATAAATGCCAGTGAATTGGAACTTTTGCTAGAACAATAGATGTCAATGACTTTGGGCTCCATGACCACTCAATACAGCCCAGCCCCACTTCCTTCCTGTGTCCTCATTGCTCCTGCAGAAGGATGTGTTGAAGAGAAAACTCATCTAATAATAGGCTTGTAAACGTTCTTCCATCAGGAGAATTAAATAAATGAAAATTATTTTGTAATTTTGTGTTTTTAAATTATATTGTAATTATATTTACAATATAGTCAACAATATAATCAAAATATAAATGAGGGTCAAGGTAGTGTTCTAGTCAAAGACCACCTAAACCGAGACCCAAGTCAAGATCAAGACCAGAGTGTGTCGAAACCAAGACAAGACCAAGACCAAGAACATAGTCAAGAACATACCAGGGATGCGTTTCCCAAAACCATAGTTGCTAACAACTTTGTTGGTTGCAATGCAATTTCCCATTGCCAACCAACTAAGTTGCTAACAGGTTAGCAACTATGGTTTTGGGAAACACACCCCAGATCAGCTCTCTTTAAATTCATATGAAAGATCCACCCTAACCCTAAACTCATAATAAAATAAAAAGTCGTTGCAGAGGTGAATTGTATGTGTAGGAATCCTTTCCTTTGGTTTCTAACTTTCTATGAGCAAAGAAATACAAACACTAAGGAGCTGAAATTAACATCTTTATTCAAAGCTTATGTTCCTTTTTTTTCATCCACCTAAGACATTGCAATTTTTGTGCACGCAAAAATGCCAAACATTCAACATGTAAAATGCAATAATAATAATAGAAAATCTGTAAATACCCAATATATATATTGAAGTCTGTGAAATTTCAATAAAACAATAACAGGATAATAATAGAAGTATTAACAGATCAGCAAAGCAACATAAGATAATAGTTTTGTTATTTTGATTGTCTTTTTTTTATTTGCAGCTGTTTTAAAACAAGACGAACAAACTGCAATGACAAAATACTCCTAAATACAAGCTTACCAAGGATACAATTCATGAAGAGGGTAGTTGCTAAACACTATAAAATCATGGCCTCAAACATTACAGCAAATTACCTTACATCAAATGGGAAATGAGCTGAGTTTTGAAACATTAGATTTTTGAAACATTAGAGATGGCAACATTCTGTGACCTAAACATGCATGATGGGGTCCCATTAAAATGCCCCCTCTTCGAAAGACCCTCTCCACTGGTGCTGAGGAGGCTGGACTAACAGTGCCTTCATCGCCAAATTGTGGAGATGTGGGAATGTGTCTTTTTTTTTGGACAAGAAGACAAGTGCAATGTCAGGGTCAGAGTCTTGGATGGCATCAAAGTATTTGTTAATCTGTGTTGACATGCATGAATCGTGTGCTGAGTTGCGCTTCTTGTGAGCCTTGTAGCGGGAAAGAAGGCGTGGGCAATTAATTGGTGGCGATCCACATGCATTACACCCGAGTAAATTTCATCTCCTTCACTCATTATGTTCTCACCTCTGAGATCAAAGTGTGTGAAAAACAAAAACAAATACACACATTAAATAAATAGATTATATTTAAATGGACAAAGTGTCTGAATACTTTTAAGACAAATAAAAAATTTAAACAGATTTTTAGACAAGTCATCTTATGTCTTATTTAAATGGACGTACTGGTCTGAAAACGAGGTGTGTTCGGGCATATTGTTGGCGCGTTGCGAATTTGAGGAAACTGAAATAGACTTCACCATTGACCAAGAAAAACCTGGTTTAAAATCAATGGTGGTTAGGTTAGGTTACTTTTATTATACCCGTAGGTAAATTTGTTTTACAGTGCAATGACATTCAATGGCATCCAGTACAAAAAAAAACAAAAAAAACACGCACACCACATAACACTACACAACACATAAGGACAGCTAAATAAAAACTCATAACTTAGTTAAGTGCTTTCAAGAAAGTGCTCTCAAAACATTTCATATGACCTTTGTAACATCATAAAAAAACCCTAGTACAACATTTCATTTTTGTTAATCATATTAATCGCATTTGGTACGAAGCTGCTTTTATATCTTTTCGTTCTACACCTGGGGACTTTATACCTCCTTGCAGATGGCAATAACTGAAACTCAGTGTGCAGGGGGTGAGAGTCATCAGCCTATTCTCACGTAAATACGTGTCTATATCACGTAGTGTGTTTATCGTGTTATTTATACGCGAAAATTAGTTTTTACGTGCATATGATACGCAGTTTTCGCGTGCATTGGATACGCACTTTATTGCGTGTAATACACACGCACCCAACACCACTAATTCTACCCAAATGTATAATACACACGTACCCCACACCACTCCTAAACCTACCCTTAACAACCCATGTGTATCATATGCACATAAAAACTCATTTTCGCGTATAAATAACACGATAAACACACTACGTGATATAGACACGTATTTAGTGTGATCGGGTTGGAGTCATCATTTAAAATTGAGAAGGCCATCCTTTGTAACTGTTTGGTATAAAGGGATGCAACTCCTGGGCTGGGTTTCCCAAAAGCATCGTAAGCTTAAGTTGATCGTAGAACAATGGTCTCTACGATCAACTTAGGCTTACGATGCTTTTGGGAAACTCAGCCCTGGTTTTGACTCACCTATCAAATGGCCAGACCATTTTACTATCTGATCTAACTGATTTTTTGCCTTTAGAGATATATGACCATACCATACTAAGGTGGAAAAGGACAACACTGATTCAATAAAAGCATGATAAAAAAATCTTCATTATTGTTCAGTCAAGATTGAATACAGATAATTTCCCTTAGGCAATACAACCGCTGGTGCCCCTTTTTGCTCAGAGCCTCACAATTCTCTTCAAAATTCAATTTCTCATCAATAATAGTTCCAAGGTATTTGTTGTCACATTTTCAATGTATTTAGTCATGTTCTGTGATCTTGTTTTCCCCTGTCTTTTGTGATTTTGGTTTAGTCCTGTTAGTTTTTCCCGCTCTGTCTAATTAGTCATTCCCATCACCTGTGTTCAGTTCAGTCCCCGTTCATTTAAGCCCTGTGTTTTCCCTCAGTGTTTGTGGGTTGTCGTCCTCGTATGGTTGTGTTTTGCTGAGTTCCTGGTATTTTCCTGAGTTCCTGTATTTTCCTGTAACCTGAGTTTGTGAATAAACCTAGTGATGGTGAAATAAAGCTTTGTGAAGCACTGAGGCTTTCCCCTCAAGTGTATCGTAAATTGGTTCATTACTCGAAGCTTTTCAACACGGTGCACACTAACGACATCTTGTGGTCAAAAGGTGGAAAAGCTACCTTTCCCATTTTTTTTAAATTGTTTTATGTAATAAATCACCTGTGCTATGAAAACCACAAAGCAATCAAAATCATCAGTGTTAGTGTTGATTTTTACACAATGAATGAACAAAATGAGTCTATGAATTCATTTATGAAATAATTAATTCATAGGACAAATGATCTCTGCTTTGCTCAACAAATGCAGCCTTAAAACTTTAGCCGTAGTCCTAAACCTATGCATTCATAGGCAAGGCTCATATAGGCATAGGGCCTATATAATCAAAATAAAATTAAAACTATTGTGGAATAGTGAAGTGCTGGGTAGTGAAAGTGCTTGTGAACTGGGGAGTTGGGTAATTGAAGAAATTAAAGATTTTTATTAAGGTACAGGACTTGTTCAACGGTGTGGGGGCTAAGTCTATTTCTTTTTTTATGTACTACTTCCCCTGCCTTTGAGAATATTCTCTCACATGGGACTTGATACGACCTGAAGACTTCCGAACAGCCTCTTTTCACTACCGAAGCGCATGACACTCGAAACCTGCGCAAGGGGGTTGCGCTATTTTTGAATCAGAATATGAAACAATCACGTGGTTGTAAGTCGAAACGAAGCTTCGGACGTCACTGATCACATGGTTTTGGCAAAACGAATCAAGCTCCGATACAGTGGTTCATGTGAGATGTTTCGTTTTTTTTATACAAGCTTTGAAGCCTCGGTGCCGAACGTCACATCACTAAATAAACCAGCTGCATTGAAATTCTGTTCCCTCGTCTTCAGCAACCTGCACCCAGCAACCTGACAGAACGACCAACCTAAACCGTAAAAAAGAAAAGAAAACCAAAGCTGAGCCAGAGGAGACGTAAACAGAGGAAGAACAAGGAGGTGAACCCCATTCACACACCTATCCTCTTCCAAGAGGAACGCTCCCTGGAAGAATATGCTGGACTTTATATGGGCCTGTATGATGATGTGAGATGGGATGAGGAGGAATTGACACAAAGTTTCTGGGGTGGATTAAAGGACCCGCTTGCCCAGATAATTTTAGTAAAAAATCTAAATGGGTCATTTCTGGAGTTTGTGGATCACACACTGTGGGCGTGTGGATCCCAATACGTGGTAGATCTCCCACTCCAGCCCATGCCAAGTCCCATAAGTCCAGTTCCTGAGCCCATCGCCTGCCCGCCAGAGCCGGAGCCAGTGTCTGCTGTTCCAGAGCCGGAGCCCGTGTCTGCTGTTCCAGAGCCCATGTTTGTGTCTGTGTTTGTGTCTGTCCTTGTGGCCGTTTCTGTTTTAGTGCCCGCTGATCCAGCGCCAGAGCCCGCTGATCCAGCGCCAGAGACCGCTGATCCAGCGCCAGAGCCCGCTGATCCAGCGCCAGAGCCCGCTGATCCAGCGCCAGAGCCCGCTGATCCAGAGCCCGCTGATCCAGCGCCAGAGCCCGCTGATCCAGAGCCCGCTGATCCAGCGCCAGAGCCCGCTGATCCAGAGCCCGCTGATCCAGCGCCAGAGCCCGCTGATCCAGCACCAGAGCCCGCTGATCCAGAGCCCGCTGATCCAGCGCCAGAGCCCGCTGATCCAGCGCCAGAGCCCGCTGATCCAGAGCCCGTTCCCGTTGATCCTGAGCCGGTGTCTGTTCCCGTTGATCCTGAGCCGGTGTCTGTTCCCGTTCCTGAACCTGCCAAGATTCCCATTAAAATTTTGGGGGGGCGCAGTACGTTCCCTAAGAGGACCATGGAGGTCGTGCTGACAGGGTCCTCACCACCATGGCCACCCGAAGGGTCCTCACCACCATGGCCACCCGAAGGGTCCTCACCACCATGGCCACCCGAAGGGTCCTCACCGCCATGGCCACCCAAAAGGTCCTCACCACCATGGCCACCCACAAGGTCCTCACCACCATGGCCGCCCGAGGGTCCTACAGCTCCGCCCTGGACGCCCAAGGGTCCTACAGCTCCGCCCTGGACGCCCGAGGGTCCTACAGCTCCGCCCTGGACGCCCGAGGGTCCTACAGCTCCGCCCTGGACGCCCGAGGGTCCTACAGCTCTGCCCTGGACGCCCGAGGGTCCTACAGCTCCGCTCTGGACGCCCGAGGGTCCTACAGCTCCGCCCTGGACACCCGAGGGTCCTACAGCTCCGCCCTGGACACCCGAGGGTCCGACAGCTCCACCGTGGTCACACCCGCAGCCTGCTCCGCCGTGGTCGCGGCCACGCCCACAGCCTGCACCGTCGCGGCCACGCCCACAGCCTGCACCGCCGTGGCCACGCCCACAGCCTGCTCCGCCCTGGAGGCTTCCCGGACCTGCACCATGCCCTCGTCAACCTCCAGGGCGCCCACCCTCCCACCCTTTTGGATGTTATACGGCGCGAGGACACGCCTTCGGGGAGGGGGGGTTCTGTCACATTTTCAATGTATTTAGTTATGTTCTGTGATCTTGTTTTCCCCTGTCTTTTGTGATTTTGGTTTAGTCCTGTTAGTTTTTCCCGCTCTGTCTAATTAGTCATTCCCATCACCTGTGTTCAGTTCATTATTCCATCAGTCCCCGTTCATTTAAGCCCTGTGTTTTCCCTCAGTGTTTGTGGGTCGCCGTCCTCATATGGTTGTGTTTTGCTGAGTTCCTGGTATTTTCCTGAGTTCCTGTATTTTCCTGTAACCTGAGTTTGTGAATAAACCAGCTGCATTGAAATTCTGTTCCCTCGTCTTCAGCAACCTGCACCCAGCAACCTGACATTTGTATGATTGTACATACTCTATTTTTTGGCCTTTAATTGAGGTAGGTTCACTTGGATGAGTACTTTTCCTAAAATCTATGAGCATATCCTTGGTCTTTGATATATTTAACTGTAAATAAGATTCATCATACCAGTTGACAAAATCCTCAATAATTGGGCCATGTGAGGTCTCAATTCTCTTTAAGTAAACTCAAAATAACTAAGTCATCCGCATATTTTATAATAATTCTGTTCTCATACATACTTTGACACATGTTTGTATATAAAATAAATAAAAGTGGGGACAGCACACATCCTTGAGGAGACCCTGTAGAGGAACTCCTCTGTTCAGATAAGACACCATTAACTCTTACTCTCTGTGTTCTGTTAGTTAAGAAATCCAAAATCCAACCCATCAAATTATTGCTTAACGCAAACTGATGTAAGAGCCTCTTAAATGGTGCAGCATTTATTTACTTTTGCTATTTAAAGAGCGCATTAGTAATATGCGCCGATAGGTGGGTGCACAACGATTGTGTACACTGCTTATCCGGACACGCCCTAAGTGGACTTGAGCCGTCCGCTTTAGACCATGCACGTAGATCGTTAAAATAGGAATCTATATCTCCCAATAATATTGGTGAGATTTAAATGCTTCATTTTATGATCAAAGCTCTGTAGTTTTAATTGTGTAGGGCAACAGACATTAAGATTCGTAGTATTGTAAATAAGAATTATTTCACAGGATTAAATGTATACTAACCTGTCAGGGCCGGGTTTCCCGATAAGCTCTTAGCTCTTGAGAGCGTTCTCTACGTGCAAGGTTACGAATGTTCGCCGCAATTCCACGCGCTTCCCACAAATGCACTTAACATGAACGCACGAGAACGCGTTCTACGTGCTACTAAATGTCGCTGTCCATTCGCGAAGTGCTGAAATATAACCTTATATGGAATCGTATTCTGAACGTTTAACCTAATAATCGTCATTTGTTGTGGATTAGAAATCAAGACAAGTCTATAAAGCACTGACAAAATGGCTGAACAAAAAAAAAAAAAACAAGAGAAGATGCCTTTTAAAAGATAAAATGAATGTCCTTTTAGAGGAGATAGAGTGAAACAAAGATTTTATAGTTAACAGATTTAAAGGACACCATACAAATAAGGAAAAACAAAACATCTGGGAGGACATTGCAAACTAACTGCAAGCAGAGGTGTTCAAAGAGCAGTGAAGGAGGTCCGCAAGAAATGGCCAGCAAGTCATTGACAGAATTTTTTTAATTCGTCCCTATTTTGCCCAGTCTTTAAAGCATTTTTCCCACATTACTTCTTTTATGATTTTTTTTGTTCATTCATTTAATTTAGATGTGTATTTCTATTTTTTCTTCCTTTTTAATTATTTAATTTATAAATTCATTTAAACAAAACACAAGTACAATAAAGTGTACAATAAAGTACAATCAATACTATACTCAGTTTAATCTGTTAAATCTAGATTAAAAGGTGTAATCTGCCGGTTGTCCTGCAGGAGACCTCGTAACTCTGTCTTCTTACAATGCACTTGGGGATTAACGATTACTCCGGAGCACTCGTAGTTCTACGAAGATTTTCAAGTGCTACTTAAGTTACGATGCTTTTGGGAAGCAGACCCTGATATTAAGATCAGTCGTACGATCGTTTTTTACGAACTTTTTAGGCTTTTGGGAAACGCAGCCCGGTCAGTTTTTTCTTTCGTTCCTCTCTGAACTTCACTGATGTTGGATCTCCCCCACTGTTAACATCCTGATCCACCCAACTTAGGCCAAACTGTGGATCCAACAAGGTAGCAAAAAAGTGCACATTGTGGTTAAAAATGTTCTTCTCTTCTGTTCTCTTGGCCATATTTAATTTTGTAAAGATTCCAGAAAATGTTTTCAACAGAGACTGCCTTGATTTATGGCTGGCAATATATACGTGTCTCCTCCATCTTTATGACATGTGTATTCAAGTCCAGGACTGTTGGAAACACCATGCATGGTCACTGAGTTCTCTCCTTCTGTCTGGTCTGTTGCTTCAGAGAATGGTGCAAGAACTTTTAGCTGGTTCCACTCACAAGCACTAAACACGACCTCATCTTTGTAGTCGTTTCTCCACATTTCAGTCAGAGTGTTGTGGTCCAGCTGTGAGGGCTTGTACTTGTTTGAAAGTACTGTTCCAACGAGTCGTGTTTGTTGCTGGAACAGTCTTGTTAGTGTTAACCATTACTTCAAACTTGTCTCTAAATTGTGAGCTGCTATGTAACAGAGTTATAAAATGTGATGTTTTAGCTATTATGCGAGAGATGGCCCTAACCTCCTTCATGCCATCCTTTACAACTAATTACAAAGAGTGAGCAAAACAGGAAAGACGTTAACCTGAAGACCAGGGTAATTCTGTGTCTCGACTGAATTCATGTTCTCCCACAAGTTCTCATCATCTAAGAAATTTTCCTGCTCACTCTCAGTGTCATCAGATTGCTGCTGTGGCATGTGAACTTTAAAAGCATATTTCATTTAGGCAGCATTGTCTGTGATGATGTAATTATCTTCAGACGGATACTATATTCATCTGTGATCTCTTCAAAGGCAGAAGCAATTTGTTCCCCAGTATGTCTGCCTGTAAAACGTTGACAGTCCAGCAAGTAGGATTTGAGTGTATAGGAGTGTATTTGATTTGGAGCTCACATGGGCAGTCACCTCAAGTCTGCGATCAGACCAGAGATCAGTGGTTAATGACACAAACGATTGGGTCTGCAGCTCCTTTAGAACAGTTTCCTTGACCTTGCTTACCAACACTGGTATCTGTTTCTCAGAAATGTTTCTTCTAGAGATAGGTGTGTACTTACTATCTATAATCTCAGAAAGTTCAAAAGAAAGTTTTTAAAATGGCCATTAACTACAACCGACAGAAACAGATAACACCCAATTATCAAATATTTGATAATGGCTTCACTGATGGCTTGTCTTGGCGAATGTTGGCTGTAGACATGCTTTCTCTGGGTAAAGGATGCTATAGTTGGCTGTGCAATCTGTCTGTTGCCCCGCCTTGTACTTCAAGAACCTAAAATTTAGGAAGGAGTAATTGGTAAGATGTCTAGTAAAATGAACATGCACATTCAATTAAATTCAATTCAAATTTATTTGTATAGCGCTTTTCACAATAGATATTGTTTCAAAGCAGCTTTACAGAAAGTGCATTTCAGAAATGTAGATAGAAAAATACAGTTAGTTAATCATGTATTAATTTAGCATAACATATCGCCGGCGTTGAGTCGTCTCTTCACAGGCGTTTAGTCATCTCATCACAGGTGTTGGGGCATCTGAAGTCTCCGTGAGAGGCTGGATAGAAACTGGAGCTGACGAAAGCTACACTGCAAAAAATACCTTTCTTGAAACAATCAAGATTCACTTGAATCTAGTTAAAGTGAACTAAAATCAAGCAAAAAAAATCTCCCAATGGGGTAAGCAAAACTGACTTGATAAGAATTCTTGAAAATAGCATAAATATCTAGTCACTGATAAATGCAATTGAATCTTAAAACTAGACAAAAATGCTTAAGACTATGCAGTTTTTAATTATTATAAAAATTGAATAAATTTAGCAAAAAATTGCATTAAAACTAGAACATTTATTCTTAAATCTGGTCACTAAAAAAAACAGTTGGTCTTAAAACTAGACAAAAATGCTAAAAAACTGTGCAATTTATTCTTATTAGGATTAAATAATAAATAAATTTAGTGAAAATTGCATTAAAACTAGAACATTTAATCTTAAATCTAGTCACTAAAAAAAACTTGGTCTTAAAGGGGTCATGACATGGTTTTTTGTTTTGTTTTATTATGTTCCCTTTGGTGCAATTATAGTATTACTATAGTTTTTTGTACAAAAAACTTTTTGTACCTTTCCCACCCTATTTCTCAACCTCTGATTCAAACAGTCTGTTTTGGAGGTGTTTCCCCTTTAAGTGTTCAGTGTTAACGCCCACTGTTATGATTGGCTAACGTCAGTGCTGCTTATGCATAAATTATTAACGTTAATCATTTTGTATCACATGTAGGCTACACAATAGTCCACCACGTGAAACTTCGGTCTTCCGATCTTTTACCATCGTGTCAATTCTCAATTGATTTTGATTCATATGTGCGAGGGAGGGAGAGAGAGAGAGAGAGAGATAGAGCAAGACAGTTTGAAGGCGCTCGCTCGCTCGCTCGCGCTCTCTCTCTCTCTGCTCGTTCTTTCAGTAACATGTGCCCTGTCACACTCATCTGATCACTCACCGATCAAATAAGGCTTTGGCGGGCTGCAAATAAACTGCATCCAACTGCTTTCCCTGACGTCTGGGTTGTTCATCAGCGTATTCAAACATGTTGTTTGTCCACAGCAGGAACAGCACATCTGCGTGGCATCGCAGTCATCTTGTAAACAGACCCACTCGCTGCACGACAACGATGCAATGATGCGAAATGAGGTGTAGTTGTCCTGCGCTTGAGGCGGTCATATGCAAACGACTGGTACGTCACTTCGTACCGTGACGTCACTTCATACCATGGATCCACAACGAGCTGTATTTAGAGCTTGATTAAATAAATGCTTCGTTTATAATGGGGAGGACGTCTTAAGCTATGAAACTTGCAGGAAGTTTTAATAGTACATAGATCTCTTATATACCAAAAGATCAAGGCAAATTTGGTTCCTCATGTCATGACCCCTTTAATATTAATCTCTCTTTTTTTTTTTTTACAGAGAACGGTCAACAATGTCATCTCAGGGGTGCAACAATACCAAGCTGTTCTCCTGGATACGCAGAGGGAGGGAATGAGAAGAGTGTTTGAAGAGCATCCGGAGACGACCACTCAGCTTCAGGACGAGATTTTTGGGAGATTTTGATAAGTTCATAGACCCTTTCTCCACTACTGCATATGGACAGAATATAACTATTCGGGAGCTTTTCAATCCAGTCAACCCAGAAGAAGTAGTGGTGTCCCAGAAGATTTGTTTGGTAAAGCGAGGTCGTTCAAGGGTCATGGCCATAAGAAACAAAGGTTTTTACTATGTACCACTAATTAAAAGTCTAAAACAGTTATTGACCAATTCTAGAATCTTTAACATGTTAAACACTGCACCACAAAGAAGCATAGAAGTATTATTTTATGACTTTACTGATGGGGACCTCTTTACATCTCATTCTTTATATTCTCGAAGGCCTAATGCATTGCAAATAATATTGTACTCAGATGAAATTTAAATATGTAACCCCTTAGGGTCCCATGCGTCTGCAAATAAATTGTTGATGTTCTATTATAGTTTAGGAAATATTGATCCAAAATGTAGGTCAAAATTGGCTGTGATACGACTCCTTGCTATTGCTAAGGCAAATGATATTTCTCAGTGGGGAGTAGATGTTGTACTAAAAAGAATTCTACAAGACACTGCTTTACAATGATGTAAGGATTGAAACGGCAAATGGTCAAATAGACTTGTTCGGTGCGGTAATAGCCGTATGTGGAGACACACTTGCCCAGCATGAGCTTGCTGGCTTTAAAGAAGGTTTTGGATTTGCCTATAGCAAATGTAGACAATGCGAATGCACCTTTGAGGATATGCAAAGTATGTTTGAAGAAAGTATGTTAGTGTCAGCACTTTGGCAGCTAATGACAACAGATTGAAACAGTCTTGTGGGCAAATGTTAATTCTTTTGAAAATACTACCTTTTGTTTTGAATGATGTGGACAATGAGTATTTTGCATTTATTGTCAAAATAATTGAGATAGTTCAGATAGTCCTTGCTCCAATTATTTCTTTGCAAACGGTATTGCGGCTTAAGAGTATGATTGAGCAACACTTGTATCAGTTCAAACAACTTTTTCCTGATGCTTGTGTAATACCCAAGCAGCATTACATGTTGCATCTTCCAAGTCAAATCATATCGCTTGGTCCTCTAATAAGGAGTATGTGCATGCGATTTGAGGCAAAGCACAGTTATTTTAAACAGTGGGCTTCAAAGTTAATTTTTAAAAATGTTTGTAAATCACTTGCAAATCACAATCGGTTTCTTGAATGTTGTCAGAATGAAATAGCCATTGAGCATCCAAATTTTTGCAAATGAAAGAGAATCAGGGCCTGTCTTAGCTGTCAAAAATCCTGAATATGTTAAGAGAAAAGTCAAAGATTTTTGGGGAATAGAGGTCATACAATCTGTTGTCTCTGTGAAGTGGTATATTCTCAATGGGAATAAATACATGAGTGGGAAGTCTATGATTATCACAGATGTAAATGATGCTTTCCCAGTATTTGGATTGATAAAGGATATATTTTTTATTGATTCCTCTTTTGTTGCATTTGAGTACCAGAGTTATGAAACGTTAAATTTGAATCATGACTTGTTGGCATATGAAGTGGCAGTGCCCAATCTTGCCCATGCTACAGAATTAGTACATGAGCTCATTGATCACACTTCATATTTCTCTATTAGTTTTAAAGAAAGTATGTTTGTGCCAATTAAATATAGTCTTTGTGATATTATTGCCCATAGAAATGGGCGTGAGGATGTGTAATTGTATCATGAGTTGTGGTTGAGGTAGAGATATCTCTTCCATGCTGTTTGTACATGTGTTTGTAGAAGTCTGAGGCACTCTGTTTAATACATAATATTTACAACAGATGCTTTATGTGTAATTCTTAAATCAAGTAACTTGAGGTTGTTACTGATTCTAAAAACAAGGGTATTTTTGTTGAGAACCAGACCTCGAACTAAAATAACTTATTTTAATATTCATTCACTCAATTTTAAGATTCCCAGTCGAGACAAAAAAGACATGTCCACGATCAATTTAAGACTATCCCATAAATTCAAAGTTTAAAAACAAGTAAATAACTGTAAGGACTGAGCGGAATGAAGGATCATCCAAATAACTAAATGTATTTCTTCCCATAAACCCTGGGACTTCAACACACACGCACATACACAAACTGGTACGAATTTCCCCATTAAGGACATCTTAATGAGATATATGTTATATGTTGTTATGTGGGTCTGAGTGCCCAGAAGATACCTGACTGCATGGTAGTTTTAAACGAACGATAAATGCTTGTATTATGCATTTTAATGAATAATCCAGCATTGTCACTCCTAACCAAGTCTGTGAAACTTCCCCCCCCAAATCCAGCTAACACTGGCTGCAAGTGTCCTGTTACTAGTTTACGACTCAAAAGAATGTGCATAGACTCGATTCTTTGCTGAGAAGGAGAAAGGAAACCTGTTCAATCCTATATGTTCCATGTATATATATATATATAGATATAGATATATAACCATGTGATAAATGTATTAACATGCACCTAATGTTCCATCACATGATTTTTCCTTTTATGTGGTTTGTTTCATGTAAGCGCTAATACTTAATGTTTCAAACTCTGCCAAGTAGGGTTAACCAAATCTCACCTATAGCGTGTGTCAGGTTTGTGTGCAGGTAGCTGAAGACGAGGACGAATGGAGCTTCAATATAGTTGATTTATTTACAAAGTAGATTTCTTTAAACATACAGGAACCAAAATAACAAATGCCAGGACTTCAGGGAACTCAAATTACACAACCATACATAGACGACGACCAACAAACACTGAGGGAAAACATAGGGCTTAAAAGAACTGAGGCTAACAAGATAATTAACTAAACACAGGTGATGAAACTGAACACAAACGAGAAGCGGGAAAACTAACAGGACTAAACCAAAAACACAATAGACAGGGGGAAACGAGATCACAAAACTAAACAGAACACATCAAAACGTGACAGCGTGTTTGGTTTTGCTAAATTGGTACTTTGAAGATTTAACAGACTGTGTATATGATACGTTGGTAGATATGAAATATGATACAACATATTAGTATTACAAGAATAGTTCATGGTTCTTCAGCGATTGACAAACCCAATCCCCCCCCCCAGCATGCATGCAGGAGCTCCCTCTTTGCAGACAAAGAGCAATAAAAACCAAAATCCCGCCTGTGAATTCCAACCCTCTCATTGGACAAGCCCAAAGGAAGAGGCTGGATTTCGCCAAGGTGATAAATGGCGCTTCTGAGCTCCAAGGGGCTCTCTCTTTTTCGCGCTCTGAACTTGCTTGCCTATGTCTGTTTTAGTCATGTAATCCCCGATACGATTTCCCCTCGGGAAATCCTTTCTTTCTTTTGTTTGTTTAAAAGTTTTGTTTTCTTTAAGTTTCCAACCTAATTCATCTCACAGGAGAGGAGATGAATTCAGCCGAATTTGGCAATGCTACCTTAAAGACGTTAATCCTCTATTCAGCGCGCGCGCGCCGAACGCCACGTGACGCGCGCACACGGAACAAAGAACGTCCGCTCCTGCACGCGGCCTGGACAGGCCGTTTTAGGAACACGCAAGGAGAGACCAAGAAACTTTGCAAGTATCTTTCAGCTTCTAGGAAGCATTAAGATGATGTTTTTCGTGTTGTTTCAGAGAGGTTATTGTCTGGGTGAAGATTTCCAATGCGCTCTCTCTCTCTCTCTCTCCCTCTCTCTCTCTCTCTTGTCTTACTATCTCACTCTCGCCAGAATGTGATTTCTTCGGGAGATCCCTTTGGGGATCTCTTTCTTTTGTTTTGCTTCTAGTTTAGGTTATGTTTTTCAGTCTTAGATAAGTCTCCGTGTAATTCCAATCGACGATCGAAAAGAACAGCGCGGAACATGTCTTTTCAGCAAATCCATCTAACAAGAGACATTTAAACGAGCGCGCGCTCGCTTTGAAGGAGAAACGCGCGCAGGTGACCGCATGATGCGCAGGGCCGAGAGACACACCCAGGCTTCTTCACCAGCCATGCAAAGAGTTTACCTACCTGTGCAAGTATCCGTGTTTGATCACGCTTTTAAGATGTGTTGAAGTCTGGTTGTCTCTCAAAGTCCCTTGTCTATGCGAATTTGCTATTTAGTAAGATCTTCGGGTCTTTATAAAACTCCCTCGTGCATAACTGCACCTTGCTAAAAATTCTCTCTCTGTCTCTATGCATTTCTCGTTCATCGATGCCTTATTGTGTTTTGTCGTTTATTATGTTTGTAACGTTTGTGTGTTTCATTGTTTATTATGTTTGTAAATACATATATATATATTCCATGGCAACCGTAGTAAATATATAAGTAGTTATGCCTTTATTAAACCCATTATATTCATGTGATTGACGAACTGTGTTGTTTTGCTCATTTTCAAGTCCCTTAAGTGCCAAAGATCTAATTTATGCTACAAGCTTTACAAATGAAAGATACTTTAACCCTCTGGAGTCTAAGGGGTTTTTGAGGTCTGTGAGATGTTTTGACATGCCCTGACATTTGTGCTTTTTTCAGTTGCTTATAAACATATTAATGGCAAAGGTGTAATTACACTCTATTTAGCACAAATAGGGGTACCATAATATGCGAGCAACATCTATTTACATATTTGTATTTTTGAGGGAATAATGTTTATGCATGGTTATTCAAAAAACTAAAAATTAAAGTTTCTGAAAAAAGGCCACAAAACACATACTTAATATGTGTCCACAAGACTTTTGACTAATGGATGTAGTTGCCTAGTGTTTTTGCTTCAAAATTATCTGAAAATCACCCTGCCTAATCATTCACATAAAACAATACATTGATTTAAATTTTTTAAAACAGTTTTTGCTTCCAAAGGCAATATGCGCAGGGGCGTGACTTGCTGTGATTCACACCTGAGAAGACAAAGACCCTGCATAGTAATGAGCCTGCATACTAATGAGCCATTCATTCAGGTGTGTCACACAAGAAAGAATGCGAGGACAAAAATAAATAAATAAATTATATATATATATATATAAAATACAAATATAAATGAAAGTCAAAAGCACATTTTTAGTACATAGTCATACCTGGAAACAAATCCTGTTCAAATAGGCTATATGGACCATTCTACAGAATTAGTTAGAGTTAGAAAGTTAGAGTTCTCAGAGAGGAAAAAAAGGTATTTTTTCACAAATTTTTTATACATTCAAATTGTATAATTTCCAAGGTAAACATTTCTAGTATGCAGTTAATTCTCATACTGTATTTTCAGAAAGTTTTGGAATCTCCTCAAATGTGTCACTAATAAAAAACAATAATATTAAGATTTTTTTTTACATCTATCTTGTTTTTTTTTTGTTTTTTTTTAAGTAGGCCTATAGCCTGGATTTTATCATTCATATTTCAAAGTTAAGGATTCATTAGTTTGATATAGTCTACATTGGAACAAACACTATAATAACATCTTAGATTATGAGCTTATTTTTGACAAAACATTCTAACGTTATATATTTAACATATGAGCAGAAACTGGTTAACTAAAGCTTATTTGATGTCTATTTTAGAGTAAAAATCTTTATAATCTATCCCAAACTAGTCAACTAAATGTTGTCTTTCATATTTCGTCTGTAACAACAACAGTGCGAATTCCGTTCATTCATCACACAGAGAAAGACACGCGATTCATTTTAAAACAGTATTCGCGATTAGAACAAAGAATAAACTTACTATGATCCTGGATCCATGGCTCCTCGAAGTGAAATTAATCCAGCACTGAGGTAAATTATCCAGAATTATTCCTCAAAGCCTCGAAAAACGACACAGACTACCGGTACATTAATCTGAACTTGGTGTTTTATCGAGCTCGTGTGGGCGTTGGCAAGTTTCAGATCATTTGCGTTTCTATAGCGCGCGCTCTCTGTGGGCGTGGTCACATTAAAAGATAATTAGCTGAAATGAGAACGCCTGGCATCTCTCTCTTTTTATATAGATTACATAAACACAGAATATTTGTTTTAGTTTTGAATTAGATAATTTAAAAGTACACACTTAAATGATTATAAAGATATATTGATCATGCCTGTGTGACTAGTATTTGCGGAGTTTTGTTTATGTTTAGAGACGTGCTCTAGAAAAAAAGTTCACGGAGACGGAGAGGCAGAAGGCACACCCTGTTTATTTTCTTTATTTTACAAAAGCACAATATTTTATTTCGATTGTAAGTGGACCCATAAAAAAGTAGACATTTAATAGTTTATTTTTTCATATTTCTTAAGTGTGTATGACCAAAGGTGACTGAGTATTTTAAGTCTATTTTGCTGCTATGTGAAAAAAATCGCGCAAAACGCGCCGGCGCGTTTCTCGACTCCAGAGGGTTAAAGAGTATGTGTTTATAGGGCGGGAAACCCAATTCTTCTGGCCAGAGAATTGTGTTTCCTGAAATCCTATACAGTAAGGTGATATCGTGGATCCCCACAATATTATTCTGGCAATTGAGCTAATTAATTTTGCCTGTTTCGTAAGACGTGATCAGTGTAATTAACTGTAATCAACTTGTAGTTAAAATGCAAGGATACACAGTTAAATATGCAGGTAAAATTACATCCTCCCTTAGAGGGAGATTTATTAACATGTAAGACTGATCTAATCCAAACATGTATGAATAATTATTAATTATGATATGCAAATTCCCCATGGATTAGATCCGCCCATAGTCTTTACAAAATTGGTGGAGAATGCGGGCATATAATTCCTGTTATCCATATTAATGTGCGGAAATGAAGAAATCCTTCCGTGTACACGTGTCGAAATAGGAAAACCCGCCGAGGTTTAAAATTTATAAGCGAACACGCGTGAATCATAGTGCTAATTGTTGTATGTAAAAAAAAAAAAAAAAAACAGATGCCTAATTCCTGTTGTCCCTATGTGTGTGCGTAGAAAAAATCCTGCCTCACCGTTTTGTGAAACATAGCACAGAAAGATCCAAAACATAAAAACATTTTAATCATAAAATGCTATTTGATCAATGTATTTGGATCCAACCGACAGACGTATAATTCCTGTTTTCTCCTACACAGCGCAGAAAAAAAATTCCTGCAAGGCGTGTTAGAACATAGCACCAAAAATTCGCTGAGATTTAGTTTGATAAGTGTGATCGCTACAGAAAACGAAGTGTCTGCACGCTCAAATTTGAATCACACATGGAAGCAGGCTGGTTGTTATTCCGCTGACAAACACTAGAGGGCAGCCCTTAGGCCTAAGTGCTTGACAGTTCTCGAATTACGCACCGCCCCCTGACTTCATCCTGCATGAACGAAATGTCGCCCCCGTGTGGACACTAGTAACAAGGTCATCCTTTCCTAAACAATTTCTCTCGTCACAATTTCAGATTTTTCCAGTGAATTTCTGAAAGTGTTTCTCTAACTTTCAATGCATGTGCAAGTTCCAGTGTTACTAACATGATGTCACTCCTGACTGTGTACGCTTATTTTGAATTTGGTTCAAACCACATTTGAATTTAAATTCAAAAGTAAGTATTAGCAGTTTCTGATGACCACTTAGGAGGAGTGCGGCCCCCTTATGGCCTTCCCCTGCTAAGTCAGCTCATCTCGTACTTTCTACTCTTATTCTGTTTTGAAGTGGCTCTATCCCAGTTGGTATTTTGGTTATTATCACTGATACCTCACCGTAGTCGTGATCATCATCAAGTACAATGCCAACCTTTAATTTCCTACACTTATTCAAATTTGGTTTGGAACAAACAAATTTCACGATTAATTTGAATTAAGTCTCCTTTCCTGTTGGGAATGGTTTTATAGCTTTATTTCTATATTTCCTTTTTCAAATTATTTTTAATAATTCTGATTTGGTACGTTATGACAACCGTATCTGATTTGAATTGTATTTAAACCAGTTTGAATGCAGTTTAAATCAAGTTCTGTCAGACAGGTTGACCACTAAGAGGAAGTGGCCCAAACGCGCCACTACTGCCTGTCTTCTCCGGGGTCCATCCTACTTTATTACTTTTAATTATTAATTTTTATTAATAATAAAAGTAATAATAATAAATAATAAATAAAAAAAAGTTACTTTTTTTTTGTAAGAATTTTTTTTTGTGGTTAAGTTATTTTGATAACCTCATTTTCATGACTTCCTTTTTACCATTATCTAGTAAAACCTTTGCTTCTATTTTCTACATACGTAATTACTCAATTCAGGTTAACCCTCTGGAGTCGAGAAACGCGCCGGCGCGTTTTGCGCGATTTTTTTCACATAGCAGCAAAATAGACTTAAAATACTCAGTCACCTTTGGTCATACACATTTAAGAAATATGAAAAAATAAACTATTAAATGTCTACTTTTTTATGGGTCCACTTACAATCGAAATAAAATATTGTGCTTTTGTAAAATAAAGAAAATAAACAGGGTGTGCCTTCTGCCTCTCCGTCTCCGTGAACTTTTTTTCTAGAGCACGTCTCTTAACATAAACAAAACTCCGCAAATACTAGTCACACAGGCATGATCAATATATCTTTATAATCATTTAAGTGTGTACTTTTAAATTATCTAATTCAAAACTAAAACAAATATTCTGTGTTTATGTAATCTATATAAAAAGAGAGAGATGCCAGGCGTTCTCATTTCAGCTAATTATCTTTTAATGTGACCACGCCCACAGAGAGCACGCGCTATAGAAACGCAAATGATCTGAAACTTGCCAACGCCCACACGAGCTCGATAAAACACCAAGTTCAGATTAATGTACCGGTAGTCTGTGTCGTTTTTCGAGGCTGTGAGGAATAATTCTGGATAATTTACCTCAGTGCTGGATTAATTTCACTTCGAGGAGCCATGGATCCAGGATCATAGTAAGTTTATTCTTTGTTCTAATCGCGAATACTGTTTTAAAATGAATCGCGTGTCTTTCTCTGTGTGATGAATGAACGGAATTCGCACTGTTGTTGTTACAGACGAAATATGAAAGACAACATTTAGTTGACTAGTTTGGGATAGATTATAAAGATTTTTACTCTAAAATAGACATCAAATAAGCTTTAGTTAACCAGTTTCTGCTCATATGTTAAATATATAACGTTAGAATGTTTTGTCAAAAATAAGCTCATAATCTAAGATGTTATTATAGTGTTTGTTCCAATGTAGACTATATCAAACTAATGAATCCTTAACTTTGAAATATGAATGATAAAATCCAGGCTATAGGCCTACTTAAAAAAAAAAAAAAAAAGACAAGATAGATGTAAAAAAAAATCTTAATATTATTGTTTTTTATTAGTGACACATTTGAGGAGATTCCAAAACTTTCTGAAAATACAGTATGAGAATTAACTGCATACTAGAAATGTTTACCTTGGAAATTATACAATTTGAATGTATAAAAAATTTGTGAAAAAATACCTTTTTTTCCTCTCTGAGAACTCTAACTTTCTAACTCTAACTAATTCTGTAGGATGGTCCATATAGCCTATTTGAACAGGATTTGTTTCCAGGTATGACTATGTACTAAAAATGTGCTTTTGACTTTCATTCATATTTGTATTTTATATATATATATATAATTTATTTATTTATTTTTGTCCTCGCATTCTTTCTTGTGTGACACACCTGAATGAAAGGCTCATTAGTATGCAGGCTCATTAGTATGCAGGCTCATTACTATGCAGGGTCTTTGTCTTCTCAGGTGTGAATAACAGCAAGTCACGCCCCTGCGCATATTGCCTTTGGAAGCAAAAACTGTTTTAAAAAATTTAAATCAATGTATTGTTTTATGTGAATGATTAGGCAGGGTGATTTTCAGATAATTTTGAAGCAAAAACACTAGGCAACTACATCCATTAGTCAAAAGTCTTGTGGACACATATTAAGTATGTGTTTTGTGGCCTTATTTCAGAAACTTTAATTTTTAGTTTTTTGAATAACCATGCATAAACATTATTCCCTCAAAAATACAAATATGTAAATAGATGTTGCTCGCATATTATGGTACCCCTATTTGTGCTAAATAGAGTGTAATTACACCTTTGCCATTAATATGTTTATAAGCAACTGAAAAAAGCACAAATGTCAGGGCATGTCAAAACATCTCACAGACCTCAAAAACCCCTTAGACTCCAGAGGGTTAAACAAGAAAGCTTTCATTCACTGTTAAGCCACTTGTTCACACTGTTCTGTGTTTATAGGTAGAATCCACTAAAGAGCGTGTGGTGATTTGACAGTCATCTCTGCTTGGAGTCCAGCATGCTGGTTCATCTGACCTGTGTCCCCAGCGCTGACTGAGCGCGGGTCTCGGACTTTCCCGTGTTTCTCCGTTAGTGCGGCCCGCAACACATCACCAATTTGGCACTGCCGGTTGTGATTCAAAGTCGGGTTGCGTGAGAGGGCGCACATCGGTACAGATGTACGGAGGGGCCCGGGACACTGCTGTCAAGCGTTTGGGGACGACAGAGAGACCAACCACGATGCTGACTCCAACCCGAATGACCTCATTTCACCCCAGTTAAACTAGAAAAAGGTATTAAACCCATCCACTTAATATTGGCCACAGAATCTAGAGATTCCCCCGGCCATTGAAGTGTCCGGCTCCCTTTTCCTCTCCGAGCCACACACCGCAGGCTTAGGCCTCCTTTTCCCCTGTAACTCTTCCTGTGTACTATTAACGCCATTTCATCACAGACCTTTCCATCTTAAATGGTTGCATGTTATTTCAAACTCTGCTATCTTGCCATTGCTCTTTTTCTGTTGTGCTCTGTTCCTTTCAGTTCACCTAGAGACAGAACCTATCTGAGACACCAAGGAAAGCTGAATAATAGTTTGACAGCCAAGCCGTTAGCATCAACAGGTTAACCCGAAGCTACCGCCACGTCAAAAATCTTTGTTCAGGCCCATGCTGACCTACCCAAATTGTCCCACTGAATGATTTAACTGTCTGCATCAGTTAACCAAAATTTTCATACACGGCATAGCCTGTATTATAGCTCGTTAAACGTAGAACAAACTTGCCTGGTCTCTCTGTGTGTGTTGTGTTCCTCTCGCCCACAGTCGAAACCAGTATGTTCCGGCCCTACAGTCCCACAACCGCTGGGACAACCTGGAGACATGGCTGAGATTCATGACACCTCCATTCCTGACCAAGGTCGCCAGCGACTCGGAGCTCCAAAGCCAAGAGCAGCGCCGACGTGGACAAGCTGATGGCGCACAAACCAAGCCAAAGCTCCCACGACAAAGACCGGCCAGACACGTCCAAACCCTCGCTTGCCAGCTCATCGCACAAGCACGTCTCCGTGAAAGGAGCCGCCTCGCCCTGGAGCACGAAGTTGCAACGCTAAGGATGCAAGCCTAAGACGACAACGACCCCGAGCTACAGAAGGAAGTGGAAAGACTTCAAACTGCCCTGTCTGATTTTCATC
The DNA here is from genome assembly GCA_031834385.1 of Semotilus atromaculatus. Lineage (NCBI taxonomy): Eukaryota > Metazoa > Chordata > Actinopteri > Cypriniformes > Leuciscidae > Semotilus > Semotilus atromaculatus. The sequence continues at coordinate 3,541,940 of JAULUF010000040.1, read as the reverse complement.
GGCACACAGACCGAAGAGAGCATTCAGAGAAAACAACCAGAGTGGTACTCAACGAGAAACTCCGACAAAAGTGAAGCCCCCTTTGCAAAGAGCAGAGGCTGAACTAAAAGAAACTCGAAAGCCATGGCCTGCGAAAAAAAAAAAACCCGCAAGAGGCCCGCGATACCATCCACAAGCTCGTTCAGCAGAGACTGAACTAAAGAAAGAGATACTAAAGCAAAGGCCTGTGTAAAACACTTACAAGCGGCCCGAGCTGAAATCCATGAACTCATTCAGCACAAAGCCAATATCAAATGCGAAATTGACATTGTTCACGGAGAGCTGAAACACTCTCGTAGACTACAGAATGACCGGGAAGGGGAAACGCACACCACAAAGTTTCCCCTTGACCAGCTGGTCCGCACCTGTCAGCCTACAACCCAGAGCTAAAAAGGGGGGATGAAAGCCCACTGTTCAAAACATCACCAGCCAGCCCACGAGAACCCCCGTCAGCAGCGAGGGGAGAAGAGCCTTTCCAGGAGAGCCCCTGCTACTTACATCGGCAGGGCTCCCAAAAGACTTAACAAGCTGGCGAGAAACCTCCCTACGTTCACTCCGAACCCTGCAGGAGGCCACAACGTGCACGCCCACATAGCATGACTACTCAACAGCTAAGAGAAGCTTACACCAAGCAAAAGACTGTCCGAAAGACTTTGAAAAACCACAATGATTTTGAACTGCAAAACCAGAAGACACTGCACGAACACAGTGCAAGACTCTGCTAAAAAGGTCCCTGATCAGCATAGGACATAGAACTTTTAAAAGTAGATGAAAATGTGTGCTCAAAGAGTTGCAAGACTCAGCATTAGTAAACTTAGAATTTTACTGATTTAAAGGAATCTTAAATGGACGTGTAAGCCTCAACAACCAACAGACTATACACAACCCTGTTTAAACAAACAGTTTCTAGATACTTTTTGAAAAATGCACTGCTGTACATTAGTTTCCATGACAATGACTTGTTACAAGAAACACTAGCTCCAAATAGGGCATACATCACCTTAACGCCAGGGTGTAGAACCACCACGGCTTTAAACTACTGTTAACCTACGGGCGTGCTTTTGATCGTTCCGATCCAACCAGAGCACAACGTGCAATACGCATCTTTGATCGCTGGCCTGTCTAAATGCAGATAAAACGATAGCTGGAATTGATATCTCTACTCTAAGTAAAATAGCCTTAGATTTCCAACTAAAAGTAAAAGTAGCATGTTCAGCAGTAAAAGCGTAAGTCTGTTTGACAAAGAAACCTCATCTCAGCAGCTTGTAAACTGTATCGATATCTATTATGCTTTGATTAACAGGAAATCCAAATGGTAGTTTGACTAAACCTGTGTCTAACAAAGAAAGCTCAGGACAGAGTTATATCTAGGTAGACCTGGGTGTCTACAAATGTAAAGGCCTTACAAATTATTGTTAGATTGATGTAATTCACCTAAATTTTTTTGCTGCATCTACAAGCAGAGAGCTACCTAGCGATCAAAACTGTTACTCGCTGAGAAGTCAGCATTCGTGCACGAGAGGGACGTAACCATATATGCTTAGACAAGCTTTGACTTACAGCAAATCTATTTCCTTACTCTGTAAACAAATAGAATAAGCTACGTAAAATAAAGAGAAGAGTTAGCTAATGCCAAAACTCATCTGCATTTTTCTTAATGTAACACCAAGTCCTAGAAAGACTTAAAATATAGTTGCATCCTGTTAACCCGTTTAAACATGCATAATGTACATGTAAAATGTACAGACATTCTTTAGGGACTGTTGAATTGTCTGACATGCTCTGGTTCCCATGACAACGACTTGTCACAGGAAGTGCTAACTTGTGATGTCACTTTGTAAACAAACCAGCCTAGGTGCCTAAGCTAACCTAGCATCCCTCCCGCTTACGCTAAGCTAAACTAACATAGCATCCAGCTAGCTTACATTACGCTACGCTAACCTAGCCTAGCCTCCATCCAGCTTAGGCTAAGCTACATAATAACTTCTACAGTTAGCATTTAGCATAATTTTCTTGAGCCCTTAATCACCGCTTGTGTTCACACAATGCAAACTATTCTAGAATGCTTTCTTTAACACCAGTTAGGGTTTCTAATTATTCACTTTCCGTGTTTACAATTCTTTGCAGCTAAAGTTCACCTTCACTAATGAAGGCATCGTCCTTGCTAACCGTCGAAGGCTAACTTTGCAGATACCCTGTTAATTAAACTTACGTTTAACTAAATGTAAACTGTGTAGCTAGAGAATAATTCATATAGCAATAGGAATTTTCATCGACAGGTGACTAAACCGATCATTCCCGGTGTTTGATCACTTTATTCCCTTTTGCTTTAAATTTTGTTTTTCTCTTGTTAATTCTTTCATTTCTTTAACTTTCATAATAACAGCAGTCAGCTGTTCCCTTGGCTAATCAGTCATCTATATGATTTAATTTAATTTCCTCTCTTGTTCAAATGTGGTTCCATTTCCCATAGGGCCCAGAAAGGAAACAGAGACACCCTTATTTGTTATTTTGGCTTAGTTTCAACCAGTTCACTCATTTTCGTGACCCTGCAGCACAAGTAATTTCAACAACTTACTAGGGCACAACTATAATCCTAAGAATTGATAATAAGCAAAATTCAAATGAGAAAGCTGTCCGTTTCCCCCTTATCCTTCACTTCGTCAAGCCGTAGTGACCAGTTAAGTGACCAGTTAAGTCCAGAGAAATAATTAAGTCATAAGAACCATCTTACGTCATTTATTTTATCTCGGCTATGCCCTCTCCAGGAAATACTCTCAGAACCACACAAGTCTTAGCCTCCTAATGCTCACACCTAAGCTTATAAGGAAACAAGAGACACTTAGCTTTAGGCTACATATCTAGCGAACCCATTAAGCAGTAGTTCTATACTTTTAGGGCCATGCATTAGTCACTCACCACAAGTGTGCCAAAATGTCACAGAGACCCCGCATAGCCTGACCTCAACAGCCCAGAGCAGAACCCCTCTCGACCTGCCACTGGTCAGCACAAGTCTGAACACACATCAGACGAAAACAGTGCTGCCATATCCGAGACAGCCAAGAGCCTGAAGTTGCTTAAAGAGCTTCTTCACAAAAGACTTTACAAAGACAACAAGAGGGACGAACACGACATCCTATGCCTCAGCATAAAACCTGCAACAGGCACACAGAACACTGCTCGTCAACAACAGACCACAGAGCTAACACAGCTGACAACTTCCCACGACTGGGACCAAAATCCCAAAAGACCAAGAAATGCTGCTTTGTCTGTCTCCGCAAAGAACTACACAAGACCGGCCCTAACCGCCCGTCGATCACCACACCAGCCCCGACGCCAAGACTCCTCGGGCACATGATCAAACAAGGTATGGCCCGGAAACTCTTTGAAAGACTCTGGGAGACAAAATCGAACTCTTACATCTCAAACACGCGAGCTGACTGTGCAGTCATACAGCCAGAACGACATCCGGCTCAAACAGGTAGCTCACATTCACCTGACAATTGGTTCTTTTAGTCTGAAACACCCTGTGTACATCTCACAAATGGACACTTACCCCTTTCTGATTGGCAAAGATCTGCTAGAGCGCTTTGAGCCTTTACTAGACTTCAAACACCTGACAGTCTGGGCCCAAGTTCAAGAAAATCTCCAGCTTTGCTCGGAGCCGCCACTGCCGTCGGAACTCTGTTTAACATTTGTATGCCAAGTGTGAATGCAGTAAACCTAGCCACCGTGAGGCGGCATGTAGCCGAAATTCAGGCTGAGATTCCACAGATAAAAGAGCAACTCACGACACAGAGTGCATCCCTGCAGACCATCGACAAGACACTAAAGGGAATTGTGGTAACTTTCAACACTCACAGCGTTCTGCCGACCCCAACAGTGAACTCCATGAAAAAGCTGTTACTGTCTCCCAGAATGACGTTGCTCAAACTCAGCTGGTAACAGCCCTGAGGACAAACCCGCTGCGGGGAGTGAACCCCTCCATCGACAGCCTCGCCATGGGTAGAATTCCACCGCACCTGATACCCTTAGGCCTCATGCAAACCGTGGTGGTGTCCGCCATCACCACACCAACTGACTCTTTACAAATACACCTTGCCTACTCTCTGGGTAGTGACATCCCACTCTGCGTCGACCACAAGCAGAGAAAAGGGGGGGCTTTCTCTTGAACTTGCCCATCCTAGAGTCAAGCCGAAGCTCAAGAACATTGTCAATGTCAGATTTTGAAAAGTAACACTCACTTCAAGATATGCACGCTGGACGTGGATGCCTCACACGACAGCGACACAAAGCTGCCCCAGCTCCGAATCCGCACATGTGCACATTGACCAAAGACGTTCAGTATCTCTGCCCCTAACAAACCTTTCCTCACAGACAACACTGACGGAATCTGCAGGCTGCAGATCAGCGGCACACGCTGCCCTGCTAAAGCCAAGCCTCGCACTCAGGTCACCGAGACCCACGCAGAGATTGTAGGTGAAAGGGGGACTCCTTAACACTCCTGTGCGCACAGCCGCACTCACTGACGACCAAAATGACACTGACACCTGTGTCACCTTGCTCGACCAGAGCGTGTAATCCAAGCATCAAAGGTGCCATCCTTCACCTCGACGACCTGGCATCGTATCCTCTTCCAAGCGAAGAGCACCAATCAGAACTGACCTTGTTCCCATCGACGTAGCCCTCCAAGCTGTGTCTCAACTGCCCGCCTTAACTGCCTCACCTGTTGTCCAATCCTGGACTGCAGCTGATCCTGCGCTGGGTACCTCTACGGTAATCAACCACACCCTGACACTTGACTTTCAATCAGGAGGCTCAACGAGATGCGAAAATCTACAGCCAAGCTCACGGGACCCTCAGGAAGAGGGTACCACGCCGGAGGCTGCGTCGAACCTCATCAAGCTGAGCCCTCAGCCTCAGCACTAACAGCCACCCGCTACCCGATCATCATGATTCACCTGTCATCCGTCCACTGTGATGGTTGTTGTCCGATCAAGTCCACACAGGGACTTCATCAGACAAAAAGGGGGAACTGTAAGGACTGAGCGGAATGAAGGATCATCCAAATAACTAAATGTATTTCTTCCCATAAACCCTGGGACTTCAACACACACGCACATACACAAACTGGTACGAATTTCCCCATTAAGGACATCTTAATGAGATATATGTTATATGTTGTTATGTGGGTCTGAGTGCCCAGAAGATACCTGACTGCATGGTAGTTTTAAACGAACGATAAATGCTTGTATTATGCATTTTAATGAATAATCCAGCATTGTCACTCCTAACCAAGTCTGTGAAACTTCCCCCCCCCAAATCCAGCTAACACTGGCTGCAAGTGTCCTGTTACTAGTTTACGACTCAAAAGAATGTGCATAGACTCGATTCTTTGCTGAGAAGGAGAAAGGAAACCTGTTCAATCCTATATGTTCCATGTATATATATATATAGATATAGATATATAACCATGTGATAAATGTATTAACATGCACCTAATGTTCCATCACATGATTTTTCCTTTTATGTGGTTTGTTTCATGTAAGCGCTAATACTTAATGTTTCAAACTCTGCCAAGTAGGGTTAACCAAATCTCACCTATAGCGTGTTTGGTTTTGCTAAATTGGTACTTTGAAGATTTAACAGACTGTGTATATGATACGTTGGTAGATATGAAATATGAGACAACATATTAGTATTACAAGAATAGTTCATGGTTCTTCAGCGATTGACAAACCCAATCCCCCCCCCCCCCCCAGCATGCAGGAGCTCCCTCTTTGCAGACAAAGAGCAATAAAAACCAAAATCCCGCCTGTGAATTCCAACCCTCTCATTGGACAAGCCCAAAGGAAGAGGCTGGATTTCGCCAAGGTGATAAATGGCGCTTCTGAGCTCCAAGGGGCTCTCTCTTTTTCGCGCTCTGAACTTGCTTGCCTATGTCTGTTTTAGTCATGTAATCCCCGATACGATTTCCCCTCGGGAAATCCTTTCTTTCTTTTGTTTGTTTAAAAGTTTTGTTTTCTTTAAGTTTCCAACCTAATTCATCTCACAGGAGAGGAGATGAATTCAGCCGAATTTGGTAATGCTACCTTAAAGACGTTAATCCTCTATTCAGCGCGCGCGCGCCGAACGCCACGTGACGCGCGCACACGGAACAAAGAACGTCCGCTCCTGCACGCGGCCTGGACAGGCCGTTTTAGGAACACGCAAGGAGAGACCAAGAAACTTTGCAAGTATCTTTCAGCTTCTAGGAAGCATTAAGATGATGTTTTTCGTGTTGTTTCAGAGAGGTTATTGTCTGGGTGAAGATTTCCAATGCGCTCTCTCTCTCTCTCTCTCTCTCCCTCTCTCTCTCTCTCTTGTCTTACTATCTCACTCTCGCCAGAATGTGATTTCTTCGGGAGATCCCTTTGGGGATCTCTTTCTTTTGTTTTGCTTCTAGTTTAGGTTATGTTTTTCAGTCTTAGATAAGTCTCCGTGTAATTCCAATCGACGATCGAAAAGAACAGCGCGGAACATGTCTTTTCAGCAAATCCATCTAACAAGAGACATTTAGCGGCCAGTTCTCCTCTGGCGTTTATGAACTAGAGGCCAGATTTACAGTAACTGTAAGATAAAAAAATGTATATGAATGCCTGGCTGAAGAGATGCGTCTTTAGTCTAGTTTTAAACTGGGAGAGCGAGTCTGAGCAACGAGCAATATCAGGAAGGCTATTCCAGAGCTTCGGAGCTAAATGTGAAAATGCTCTCCCTCCTTTGGTGGATCTGGATATCCTAGGTATGACGAGAAGCCTCGAATTTAGTGATCTTAAAGAGTGCGATGGATTATAGGGCGATACAAGATCCGTTAAATAGACTGAAGCTAAACCATTTAGGGCTTTATAAGTCAGTACCAATACCTTGTAATTAATACGGAACTTTATAGGTAACCAATTTAGGGATGATAAAATCGGTGTTATATGATCATATTTTCTTGATCTAGTAAGAACTCTAGCGGCTGCATTTTGGACTAACTGTAGCTTATTTATTGAGGATGCAGGACAACCAGCTAATAAAGCATTACAGTAATCTAGTCTCGAGGTCATGAATGCATGAACTAATTTTTCTGCATCAGAGACTGATAGCATATTACATAGATTAGCAATGTTTCTAAGGTGGAAAAAGGCTGTTTTTGTAAAAATGATTTTCAAAAGACAGGTTGCAGTCTAATATAACACCCAGGTCTTTTACTGTAGAGGATAAAGTAACAGGGCATCCTACTATGTTAAAGTTATGTTGTGAGAGGTTTTGTGGACGGTTTTTAGAACCGATAAGTAGTACCTCTGTCTTGTCTGGATTTAATAAAAGAAAATTATGCGTCATCCAATCTTTTAAATCTTTAACACAATCTGTCAATTTGGATAATTTAGCGTATTCATCTGGCCGTGATGAAATATGTATTTGAGTGTCATCAGCATAACAATGGAAACTAATTCCATGTTCCACTAATTCCATGTGGCAGCATATATTTATTGAGAATAATATAGGGCCTAACACAGATCCCTGCGGCACTCCATAGTTTGCCGAAGTTATGATCGATTTTTCTCCATTTAAATAGACAAAATGGTAGCGGTCAGATAAGTATGACCTGAACCAGCTTAATGCTTGTCTTTGAACACCAGTATAATTTTGTAGTCGATCTAAGAGTATTGTGTGATCTATAGTATCAAAAGCAGCACTAAGATCAAGTAAAACTAGTATTGAGATACAGCCTTGGTCTGAAGCTAAAAGTAAATCATTTGTGATTCTAACAAGCGCAGTTTAAGTGCTATGATGTGGCCTGAATCCAGACTGAAACTTTTCATAGATGTCATTTTCTTGCAAGAAAGAGCCGAGTTGAGCGGACACAACTTTGTCTAGTATTTTAGACATACATGGAAGATTTGAAATGGGTCTGTAATTTGCTAGGTTATTTTGATCTAATTGTGGTTTCTTAATAAGAGGTTTTATAACTGCCAGCTTGAACGTTCTTGGAACATGACCTAAAGATAAAGATGAGTTAATAATATTGAGAAGAGGCTCTTCCAATATAGGTAACACTTCTTTCAGTAGTTTAGTTGGTATTGGATCTAATAAACATGTTATTGTTTTAGATGAAGTGATAAGTTTATTAAACTCTTTTTGTTCTATAGTTGTAAAGCATTGTAATAGTTCTTGCGGGGTGATAATTGAGGCTGAATTATAAGGCGTGAGCAAAGATTGAACATTTACAATTGTGGTTCTGATGCTTTCAATTTTCTCAGTGAAGAAGTTCATGAAATCATTACTACTAAACTGTAATGAGGTATTTTGTTCAGACGACGTCTGTTTATTTGTTAGTCTAGCCACGGTGTTAAATAAAAACCTTGGATTGTTTTGGTTGTTTTCTATTAATTTGCTGAGGTGCTCAGCCCTGGCCGCTTTTAGGGGCTTTTTATAACGTAACATACTGTCTTTCCATGCGATTCTAAAGACCTGTAAATTAGTTTGTTTCCATTTACTCTCTAAATTATGGGTTTCTCTCTTTAGAACGTCCTGGTTGCGTATGCAACCCACCGTTCCCTGAAGGAGGGAACGGAGGACGTGGTCGACGTCGACTGAACGGGATCACGTCTAGGGAGCCAATCGTCTTCGATTACTATTGAACAAGCCAATGGAATTGGCGTGCGTGACTCGCATAACACACTCCGCCCCCGCAGAGCGGGCACAAATACGGAAGTGGATGCACGCACCAGTTGCTTTTTTGCTGAGGAGCCGATCGGCCCCCGGAGTCAGCGGTGGTCCAGCAGAAGTGGCAAGGGGACTACATCCTCTGTTCCCTCCTTCAGGGAACGGTGGGTTGCATACGCAACCAGGACGTTCCCTTTCAGTCGAGAACGTCAGACGTAGTCGACATCGACTGAATGGGATCCATTTTGAACACGCCACTAGTGCTGCCACCTTCCAGTGCCTAGACAGATCCACCTGATCCCCCCGATTTAAGGAGACGAGACAGGTGCTCAGGCCAGGAAAGTCACTGCTGTTCCTGCAGGATCACTGGGAAAGCATCCCCTATACATGGAAGGAAGGGACGCTGCGGAACCACATCCTGCTCAAGGAGGTAACATGTGGAAATACACATATGAACTGGGTGGATGACCATGCAGTACAACATATGGAATGTCACTGAGGTGGCTCCAGCCTATGACAGGGGGGAGTACTCACCAGACAGTGACGGCAGAGCAAACTCTGCCACGGGAAGACACGGGCTCGCTGCAGAGAGCCGTACCGTGGAAGAATACACATATGGGATCGCCGTAGGGATCACAACATATCACAACAGCCTAACACAAGTTCCACCAGTGCATACGAGTGATAGGCCTGGCTTTGGACGTTCTGCCACGTCCGTAGCCGAAGGGTATGGAGGAACTCGACAGGGTTCAGCTAAGGAGAACTCTACTGGAGCAAGAATTGCACACGAATGGCACAGCAAGCCGACACTTTGAACCGGGCTCACGGTAACTGGCTTCATAAGAAGGGAGCCTACGAGAAGCAGCGGTTCGACTGCAGGTGTCGTCCAGCCCCCAACTCTAACACATCTGTCAGCGAAGCACTCTATGTCAACGCCTAGGCGGGAGCACACACACACTCACTTCAGGAGGAGCTCACCACCTAAGTGGACTCGTGCATCTTGGAATTCTCCCCAAGATGAAGGCAACCACTAACTTAGTGGGCCAACCTCGCTTGGAAACAGCCTTCCCTTCCTGCTGATTTCCTAACAGACAAGAGCTGGTCTGTGGTACTAAGCTTAAACTCTGTGCACGTACAACCGCAATGAAGCGGACGGACAGAGAAGCCAGGGCTGGGTCTGCCTCCTCCAGGCAGCACTTGCAGGCTCGCTACCTGGTCCCACCTTTAGGGAGAGGTAGGAACCTTGGGCACATATCCAGGCCGGGGTCTCAACTTGTGAGAGTTAGCCAGCCTGAATTCCAGGCACAACTCGTTGACTGAAAGCGAGCAAGTCCCTACCCTCTAGTAGAAACCAGGTGAGCAGGAGAACTGTTTCTTAAAACAGAATTTTTAACTCACTGCCTACAGTGGTTCAGGGGCAGACTCTGCAGTGCAGTAGCACCAGAGAAAAGGCCCAAGAGGATAAAGAGGGGTGCAAGGGGATTAATTTCCCTTGCCCCCCTCAGGAACATGACGATCAGGACGTGCTTCCCATGCTACTGCATCATAATGTGCGTAAAAAAATAGAGGCAACATCATTTTGAGGGTGGAGGGAAACAGCCCAACTCCAACCCATCTTGCAGGAAAGAGAGCACTGAATGACCGAACGCTTTCAGGATCTCCTCACGGAGAGAAGACTCACTCAACTAATAGGTTCGACTTCTAATTGGCGTAAGCACAACTTCCTTTACAGGGAATGCTACCGCAGAAGTGATGGTGACTACCACATAATCCTGTGGTAGCTACCTGAACCACCGCGTCCAATTTTAGGACCGACCTGAAATCCTCCAGAGGTCCGAACGCGGGTGCCATCATACCCCGTCCCTGAGAATGTTTTCATGGGAAGTCAGGAAGGGCTGTCGAGGGGAGAATAGGTCTGGTTGGGCCAATAAGGGGCAACTATCAAGACCGACTCCACTCCTGACCTAGCACAGTACGTGCAAGCGACATGTGCGCACCAGACAGGAGCCTTACTCAACACTAGGTGTGAAGAATATCACTGAGCTTCAGGAGCATTTCTGCTCAACACCTGAGTGTGATGAAATTCACTGAGCTCAGGAGCATCCCTGCTCAACACCTGAGTGTGATAAAAATCACTGACTTAAGAGGGCGCAAGCAACAATGAATCGCAAAGCCGCTTAAGAAGGCTCACTGGGGAACGCATTTCTGCGGGGCCCCGGGGGCAGCTGAGAGCCAGTGTGTGTCCAAGGGATGTCCGCTCGGACAGAAAAAATTCAACTGGCAAAGGAACGAATCCGGAAAGGCAAACAGATGTAACTGTGTAGGGCAGTTACATCTGTGGGACAGTCTCTGTCGGCAGTTACATCGGTGGGACAGACCCACCCGTAGGGCGGGGCGCGGTAATGGGGACTCGCGCATCGCGGACGAAGGCGAGTCTCGATTTCAACACCGCGACAGTCATATTCCCACAATGGGAACATAAACCATCCACAAAAACTTGCCTCAACATGCTGTAAGCACGTGATACAACAATTGTGACCGTCTTAGAGGAACCGGGAACGACCGCATCCAGAAACGCACGGGTGGAATGACATCTTGAAAAAGACGCAAACGCACCCGTGTTGCTCTTTCAGGAAATAGGACCCATCACCACTGCCGAAGCACACAGGGGAATGACCACGGCAACACTGAACAGAGAACTGAAACAGTGAAGCACTCACTTTTAAGCCCTCTAACCAACCGTCAACAAACATAAACAAACAGAAATTTGTTGCTGTTAAAACAGCAGTTGAGAGCTCAAAGCTTGCGATCACCGCTGCACTCGCGTTGTAGAAACCACCAGCACTGGGAGAGTCTTCCAGAAGAACACCGACACACTCGCTCGTTGTAAACAACAGCAATCTTCAGAGAAATCAAACGATTGGCTCCGAAGCGAAAGGCAACTGGTGCGTGCATCCACTTCCGTATTTGTGCCCGCTCTGCGGGGGCGGAGTGTGTGATGCGAGTCACGCACGCCAATTCCATTGGCTTGTTCAATAGTAATCTAAGAGGATTGGCTCCCTAGACGTGATCCCGTTCAGTCGACGTCGACTACGTCTGACGTTCTCGACTGAAAGGGAACATGCGTAGTATTGTGCTATGGTGCTATACTTTTCTCTCTGACCTTTTTTAATCTAATGGGTGCAACAATATCCAATGTTCTAGAGAGAATGGTGCTCATAGTGCTAGTTAGTTCGTCTAATTCATCTGTTTGTTTGGGTTCAGGCAGCAGCAGAGACAGATCAGATAAGCTATTTGGGAAATTATCTATGGTGGATGGAAGAATTGTTCTGCCTGGACGATAACATGGCGCAGCATGACATATTACAGCAGTACGTAATATGCAAGTTACCATGTAATGGTCAGTGACATCATCACTTTGTAGAATGATATCTATATCGGTTGAATCAGTTCCATATGATATAATTAAATCGAGTGTATGATTAAGACGATGAGTTGGTCCGGTGACGTTTTGCTTGACCCCAAAGGCGTTTAGTAAATCTGTAAACGCAGCCCCTAACGCATCATTTGAATTATCTATGTTTATCTATGTGTGTTAAAATCTCCAACAATTAATGCTTTATCAACGTTGACCAATAGATCTGAGAGAAAGTCTGCAAACTCTTTTAGGAAATCAGCGTAAGGCCCTGGAGGTCTATATACGGTAGCCAAGGCTAGAGATAATAGGGATTTTTTTCTTACATCTGAGAGCGTAACATTTAGCACAAATACTTCAAAACCAATTAAACTTGTCACCTGTTTTCTGAGTAACATTAAGGATATCTCTGTAGATTGTTGCAACACCGCCACCACAACCAATCAGACGGGGCTCATGCTTATAACAGTATTCTGGCGGTGTAGACTCATTTAGACTGAAATAATAATTTGGTTTAAGCCAGGTTTCAGTAAGGCAAAATACATTGGTGTTATTATCTGTGACTGTTTCATTTACAATAACTGCCTTAGGTGTGAGTGATCTAATGTTTAGAAGACCTAGCTTTAGAAATAGTTTTTGTTCACTAATAGTGAGATTTTCTGTTTTAATAACAATTAGATTTTTTCTAGATTTCGCAGTAGATTTATTATTTGATTTGATCTCAGTAAACGAGGAATAGACACAATTTCTATGCAATGTTCTACACTAGTATTAATATCAATTAAATTGATGCAGCAGAGACTGTGATTTGGATTTTTGGTTACTAGTCAAATGGTGTTTAACATCTTGGAGATGTTATCCGACAGAAGATCTGCTCTGATTCTACTTGGGTGTAAGCCATCAGCGCGGAAAAGCCTCGGTCGCTCCCAAAACAGATGCCAATTATTTACAAAGAGCAGTTTCTGCTCATTGCACCATGACATTAACCATTCATTTAGTGCGAATAATCTACTGAACACTTCATGCCCTTGTCGGTACGTGGGAAGCGGTCCAGACACAACGATCGGTGTTTCAGGCGATGTGATGCACACCATCTCGATCAGGCTCCTGTAGTCCTTCTTCAGAACCTCCGTCTGCCGCAGCCTGATGTCATTCACTCCCATGTGCAGAACGACAGCTCTGATGCGCTCATCACCGTTCAAGATCTCAGGTACCCGCAAAGCGATATCAAAAACACGAGCACCAGGAAAGCAATGACTGTGCACCTTACTTTTACCTAACGTAGCGTGGACGTGTCGGACTGTGGAATCGCCGATGATCACGGCATCGCGTTCCATTTCGCACAGAGAGAAGCGGTTCTGGGTGGAGATCTCTAAAACCGGGAGGGGCGAAAAGATTCTTGCTCTGGTCCTGGCTCGCGTCTTCCGCGGAAATACCCAGGCTTCGTGGTGTTGTGTCGGGACAAATGCTGAGTAGACGAGGTCAGGGTCAGCGGGTTACTATCATTAATCTCTGATTCGTGTGCATCGGCGCGTGATGTTTCAAGAGCTAAACGCTGGTCTCTCAGCTCAGCTTGTCTCTCTAAAAGGTAACGGATCTGTTTTTCTACAGCTTCCAGCTCAGACTGCACAGTGAGCAGCTCGAATTTGATCTCATCTGCACCAAAAGGTAGATAACATACATCTGATATAGTCGCCATTTTAACAGATGGACAGTAAGTTAGCGACGATGCTGTGTAGCGACCAGTGATGCTTTTAATATTAATACTAATTTATGACTGAAGTCTTGGATATAATCCATCTTTTTAGTGGTACGGGTGTAATGTAGATGCACGATAGACGAGAAAATGTTAGTTTGTAAGTGAGTGTAAAGAAGACTCGCTCAGCCGTGACCCACAGGTGTAACCGGACCGGTGTTGGGTCACAATCGGCTTGAGTCTGCTCAACAGTCCGAGTTGTAATTGAGGTAAATGATGGTTCAAAACAGAAAGAAAATACGAAGCTAATATGAGGCTTAGACAGCCACGAAGCAAACAAACTCACAGCAGGCAGTGAGGCAGACAGAAGCAATCGAGGTGTCTGGCTTTAACCTTTGGTCACTTCTCAAAGTACAGCTGGGCTTTTGTCTCTATGATAGTGTTAATGTTTGAGTGATCTAATCAGGCTGATTGGATCACCATCTATGCCTGACACGGTCATCCTGATGAAATCAGGTAACCAGCTGAATCATGTACAAATTTGCATGCTTTGTTTCAGAGAGACTCCACCTCTATGTAATCCCTCCCCCTTTGAAAAAGTATAAACTACTGACTAAACTACCGCAATAAAGAACTTCTGTTTGAAAAATACCTCAACGTCTCCTGGTCTGCGCTTCTGACTTTTCTACACTTGAGAGAAAATAAGTTCACTACACTGGTATCCCACATTTTCCTCCAAGTGTCTTGTGCTCTTGATCCAAATCCAACAGTACTGTCATCCACTGTCAAAACTGGCACTGGATCTGGCCTTTGAGACAGATACTGTTTAAGATCTTCAATTTCCTTAAAGCTTCTTGAGTACTCAAGAAAGGAAATGAGGCTATCCTTGCATGCACCCTCTGGGTTGAACTGCCCAGCCTGTTCTTCTTCCTCAACCTTATCGGTCAGGTACAAAGCATAGCTGACATCATTCTCTAATAACCACTTGAAAGACTTGCCCTTGTACTTGCCGAACTGAAGAATATATTCTCCAAACACCTCTTGCTTGTCAGAGACATCCCCTCCTCTATGTAACACAACAGAACAGGCATTCAGCTTGACCAGATCTTCTCTTTGAGGTGTTGACTTGTCCTGCAGTAAAAGGTTGTCAGTAGTATTAACATATACGTTGTGTCAAAATTGTGGGTTATGTGGCTGTCACTCAAGACTGACAGTGTTCTTGGATCAAGAAAACAGCGCTTCTGATTTACAACGGGTAGAGGGCTGGCGTCTGTATGTCTAGTAAGTTTGGCGCCGTGTGACGTCCTCCTGTGGCGATATCCGGGAAACTTTTAAAGAAAGGTGTCTGGCCATACACTTCCAGGTTCTAATGCCCTTTTACCTGTGGCGATAGGTGTTATATCCGTGCAGGGGCGTAGGAGCCATTATACGTGACATGTCCCCCCCCACATATCAAAATCTAAGTTTTGTCCCCCTCAATATTTCCCAATGTAAGATTTTGTTTTGCATTGCCTGCCTATCTCTGCCGATTTCGGAGTCTCCAAATGAATCCATTCTGCAACTTTTAAATAGGCTAAATAATAAAAAAAATTAAAACCGACGTATACTTCATTTGCTAATCTCGTTGTCAGTCGACCCTGATCGTGCTCCGCTCACGCATGCGCATAGGTGACACGGATAAATGTACGCAGCAATATATGAATGTTCCTGGGAGATCCGTAGTTGCGCGGGATGTGGAAGCTCGCAAAAGTTCCAGAAATTTACCAAAAGTGCCCTGGCCTTGAATGACAAGGTAAGGAAAATAAGACTAAATAAAATTAAATAACCAAGACTAGGTTGACCATGGTATTTTTCTCAGGAGATTTTCTCAGGTTACTTCAGACACCGGATTATCAGCAAACTGCCAAGAGAACTACTACATAGCTGACTACTCAAAATAAACTAGCAATCTATTCAGTCAGCATATTTGTGTTTGATCTGTGTGAATTACAGAAATAAAAGACTTGGTAGACCTACTTTTAGCTACCAAGCAACCTTTCCACAAGGAGAGATTGATTTTATTTTTCAATCTATCCTTGGGGGATAAGCTCGGTGGTTAATGGAAATTAAATCAACCATTTATTTATCAAGCACATGACTGATTAACAGTAATGTAAATGCTAAATGTCCTAATACCTGTTGATACTACAACAATGCAAAGTATCTTAACCTTGTAGTTTTTCACATATCATGTAAGACTCAATTTGTCAAAAAACATTGTGTGGGTGTGTGGTGGATAATCGTGTTGTTTTTTTGTTTTGTTTTTTACCAGGAGGTGTGGCTCATAGGCCTGGCACTGCAGTTGCAGCGCTCAACGCTGGTGGCATCTTCACGAGAGAGTGCGGACGCTGTTGTGGCCGGTTATGTTAAATGTTGTTACACCCGTGTTTAATACATCTAAATCGACAACTTGTATGTTAGACCCTATACCGACTAAGCTACTGAAGGAGATCCTTCCAGATGTCATAGATCCTCTTCTTAATATCATTAATTCGTCTTTGTCTCTAGGATACGTACCAAAAACAAAATTAGTCAATTACAGGCCGATCTCGAATCTACCTTTTCTGTCAGAGATATTAGAAAAAACAGTATCCTCACAACTGTGTTCCTTTCTCGAAAAAAAATGATTTCTGCGAGGATTTTCAGTCTGGATTTAGACCATACCATCGACAACCACGATCGGATGATAAAAGCAAATAATTTGTGATTCTAACTAGAGCTGTCTCGGTACTGACAGCTCTCGTTAGAATCACAAATGATTTGCTTTTATCATCCGATCGTGGTTGTATCTCCCTATTAGTGTCACTTGATCTTAGTGCTGCATTTGACACAATTGACCACAACATTCTTTTAAATAGACTAGAAAACTATGTTGGCATTAGTGGAATTGCGCTAGCATGGTTTAAATCCTACTTATCTGACCATTATCAGTTTGTAGCAGTAAATGAAGAAATGTCTTATTGATCACAAGTACAGTTGGCATACCACAAGGCTCAGTACTAGGACCGTTGCTGTTCACTCTGTACATAATGCCATTAAGAGATATCATTAGGAAACATGGAATTAGCTTTCACTGTTATGCCGATGATACTCAGCTCTATATGATTAATTAGAAGGAAAGATTAGTTTGAAAGAAAGAAAGATTAGTTAGAAAGAAAAAGAAAGATTAGTTAGAAAGAACGAAAGAGAAAGATTAGATTAAAATAAATAAATATAAATTAGTTAGCAAGAAAGAAAAAAGGACATTAGTTAGAAAGAAAGAAAGAAAGAAAGAAAAAGATCAGTTAGAAAGAAAGAAAAAGACATTCGTTAGAAAGAAATAAAGATAATAGATTAGAAAGACAGAAAGAAAGATTAGTTAGAAAGAAAGAAATATTTGTTAGAAAGAAAGAAATATTTGTTAGAAAGAAAGATAATAGATTAGAAAGAAAGAAAGAAAAATTAGCTAGAAAGAAAAAAAGAAAGAAAGAAAAAGAAAGAAAGAAAAAGAAAGAAAGAAAAAGAAAGATTCATTAGAAAGAAAGATAGATTAGTTAGAAAGAAAGAAAGAAAGACAGATTAGTATTTTGGGTGGTTGCTAGGGTGTTATAAGCTGTTTTGGGTGGTTGCTATGGTGCTGCTAGGGTGTTCTAAGGTATTTTGGGTGGTTGCTAGGGTGTTCTGGGTGGTTGCTAGGATGTTCTAAGGTATTTTGGGTGGTTGCTAGGGTGTTGTTACGGTGTTCTAATGTATTTTTGTGGTTGCTAGGGTGTTTTAAGGCATTTTGGGTGGTTGGTAGGGTATTTTGAGTGGTTGCTAGGGTGTTCTAAGGTATTTTGGGTGGTTGCTAGGGTGTTCTAAAGTATTTACACGTATCTAATCACTATTAGCATGTAGCTATTCACTGCTAGCATGTGTAGCATGTTGGAAGTGCTGTTTGCTAGCATGCGTCAAAAGTGGCAACCCCCATATCTCTACGATGTTCTGATGCAGAGATATAGGCCTTGCTAAACAGTTGCTAGGGTACTCTGTTTAGTTGCTAGGGAGTGGCTTGGCAGCTGCCAATGATGAATCTCCAAAGGCTGCTTGTCAGTATGAATGATATTAACCAACTCCCATGCCTCTGTGACATTCAGAGTGGAAGATATCCCTCTATGGATTTTGGTTGCTAAGGTGCTCGACAATGGTTGGGATGGGCTAGGAAGTGTTGAGGTGATTCATGATTGGCTGTTTGCTGCCAAACGAGTCAAACGAGACCACCCTTGTGTTTCTATGACAATTCAGTCTGGAGATATCCCTTTGATCTTTTTCAATGGAAGTCTATGGGACTTGTTGCTAAGGTGCTGTAAATGGTTGCTAGGGCGTGGCTTGATAGCTTCACAATGATCTTGAGAGACTGATTGGTCGTCTGAGTAAAATGAGCCCGTTCCCTTGTCTCTATGACACTCTGATCCAGAGTTATGTTCAATACAATATTCCTATGCAATTTACCATAGTAAGAGAAACACATGCGTTTCATGGGCCGACCTTCGCCATAGAAAGTCATTAGGAAACTTTGGGAGCCTCTTGCCCCCCAGGGGTGCAACTTTTACCCCATTGTGAGGTATGTTCTTACAGAGCCTGCCAGCCTCTTCAAATGTGGAATATTACACATTTCTGCAATATCCTTGTTCAGTGCAACGAGTGGTCAAAGTTCGTCGCAATGTTAAGTCTATGGGATTTTTCTCTCCTCAATAGGCCGCTCGATTTGATGCCTCAATCAGGGGTCTGTGATGTCAGCATGTATTTATTTACATAATTTATGTAATTTATTACCCATTTATTCTTAAAATCTTTAGTAACGAGTGCCTTTAGTATGGCACTCGGCCAGCATACGGTTGCTAGGGTGCTGTAACTGGTTGCTATGGTGTGGCTATGAATATTTTAGGCCATTACTTATTGGCTGCTGGATAATATAATTCCTCTGAGGCAGAGAGAGAGGGAGAGACTGCAGGGGTGTCAGGCGCTTTGTGTCTGTGTGTGTGAAAATGTCGGTTGGGATTTAAATTTCCAAACATTCCGCAATGTTAAGTCAATGGGACTTTTTTGTCCGCTTTTTGTCCGCTGTGCGAACATCATACACCCATCACTTAAAAGTCATAGCACACCTGCCGGTCGATTTGACGCCTCACTCATGGGTCTGTGACAAAATCTGCGGGAGGAGTTACACGCCAAACTTTGTGTGGAATAATAAGAATGACGGATAACACTAGTGTTGCCTTGCCTTTGGCAAGCACCACTAATAATAAGTATGACGGATAACAAATAGTGATGCCTTGCCTTTGGCAAGCACCACTAATAATACGTTTAAATAAAGGAAAATTGGCTTTTCCATGCCAACTTAAAGGGTTAGTTCACCCAAAAATGAAAATTATGTCATTAATGACTCACCCTCATGTCGTTCCAAGCCCGTAAGACCTCCGTTCATCTTCGGAACACAGTTTAAGATATTTGAGAATTAGTCCGACAGCT
Source organism: Semotilus atromaculatus (assembly GCA_031834385.1). Lineage (NCBI taxonomy): Eukaryota > Metazoa > Chordata > Actinopteri > Cypriniformes > Leuciscidae > Semotilus > Semotilus atromaculatus. Next base: position 3,522,570 of record JAULUF010000040.1, on the reverse strand, counting down.
CTCTGCCTCTCCATTGGAAATCTATGTACGGTATACTGTCCTTGTCCAGAAAGGTTAGAAAAACATCATCAAAGTAGTCCATGTGACATCAGTGGGTTAGTTAGAATTTTTTGAAGCATCGAAAATACATTGTGGTCCAAAAATAACAAAAACTACGACTTTATTCATCATTGTATTCTCTTCCGGTTTTGTTGTCATACTGTCTTCACGAGTCTGCGGTGACGCTGTTGACGTAAGACGCTGATCACGTGTTATCTGGTAACCAATTATCTGATACACCAGATAACACGAACGGAGGTCTTACGGGCTTGGAACGACATGAGGGTGAGTCATTAATGACATAATTTTCATTTTTGGGTGAACTAACCCTTTAAGTTTAAACAGGATTTCAGTAAGTTGGCTTTCTCAAGCCTACTTAATAAGTTTAAATAGAATTTCAGTAAGTTGGCTCTCACAACCCAACTTAATAAGTATGACGAATAACAATAGTGATGCCTTTCCTTTGGCAAGTGTAACCCACTTCAGAGTATGTACACCCTAGGTTCGTAGGAGCTGATAAGTACAGTAATAACCAAGCTACACCAAAGTAACGTTTGAAATGTGTAAACTTTTAGTTCAACAAAATATTTCAAACACTTCACAACATTATGTGCACACTAGCTATGGGCCCAAAATAAAATAAAATAAAATAAAATAAAATAAAATGTCCTTTTGTGAAATTGTTCCTTGGAAATCGTCCTTGGGAATTTCAGAGTTCAATCAGAGTTCGAGTCAGTTAGTCAAAGGGGAATAGTCAAAGTCAAGGGTAAATAGTCGAAAGGAATGATCTCGGCGGTGACAGTTTGGTGAACTGACACAATCATACCACAGGCTTCCGGAATGCTGTGGTGGAGGTTCACGGCTCATTGGTAAGGCTCGCCATCGATGGATCAATGGTTCACTTGGTATGATTCAAGGACTGGATCATCTGGAACTTCTGCTCGCCTCATAAAAAGACCTGACCTGTATATAGAACAGGTTCAGTCCAAAATCTATGATGTTAACTAGTTCTTGAAGTGTTGTACAACATTTTATTACTGTATGAAAATATAATAACAGTTCACATGAAGAACCAATAGCTATTTTAACTATTATAGTCAGAATATACCATTTTAACCTTATGTCGTTACAGTGAAATGTAGTTATAGGAACACATTGTACAAATTAACTTTTACTCTCTGCTGTTAATCCCTTTTTACATAGGATTTTATAGATTTTGAATCAAAATGATTGAAATACAGTTTCTTAATTGAAAACCATTTATCTGAATTACAATATTTACTTATTTAACCACTTTAATAATTTTAAAATGATATTTTATATTCTCCTGTATCTTTAGTCACATATATATCACGAGGTAAATCGTTACAAAAGCATATTTTTGTAATGCACGCCAATTAGTTCACATTTCTCCTTAAACCATGAAAAAAATGTATTTTATCATGTTATATCACTTCAAAACAACAGAAAATATTTGAATAATCACTCATTGGAGCTAGCATAACCACCTCGTGGTTTTTTCCATACACAATCATTGAACACATTAGCTTACCAAGAGAGGATTTTCAATATGAGAAGCCAGGACAGATAAAAACGATTTTCTGGATGGCTCTCCAACTTCTTAAACAAAGTATACAAGCGTTTACATAACAAACTAAATCATATTTAACTGTCATCAAACAGAAAGGTTTTCATACCTTTTTGTATCAATTTTCTTTCCAACTCGTGGAAGAACCCGAAGCAGCGCTCCATCTGATTTGAACAGTGTTATCCAACGGAAGTATTTTTAGCGCCACTTCCGGTTTACCGCAAAATAAAATGTATTTTTCAAAATAAAACCCCCATTTCTCATAACGTAACGTATGGGTAAATAATGATAATAATTAAATACAAATGACTGGTTAACCCCTTTTTAGGCGGGTTACATCCTCCTTCTCTAAATTAACATGAGTCCCTTCATGTTCTTACTAGGACAGGAGCACCTTCAAATGTTTCAACCAAAACGTTGTTAAACCCGTCTAGTATAGTTTGTGCAAATGAAATCAAAGGTTTACCAAGCTGTGGATACGTAAACTTAGCAGGTGGCTTTCTCAACTGTTCAGATCTGCGTATTTGGTCAGCAGTCTGATTGTTTGGAGCATCAGGATCTGCTAACTCAAGAGAACTAGCATCTTGTTCAACATTGTCCTTTTCAGTAGATTGTCTCTGTTCAATGTCTTTAGACTGTTCAACTTCCTCAGGAGTTTTGGTAAGAGAGTCCAGTGGGTCATGCTCCATTTCGGTAAGTCCACTCTCTTGTTCATTTTCAGGTTTCAGTTCATTTTGTGTCACTTCCGCTAAGTTTCCATTTTGGTTTGTCCTCAGTTTTTCCACAGGTTGATCCAAGTTTCCAGAAGGTAAGTCCATATGTAAGTTTTCCGATTCCTCAACAGTGGGGAGATTTTCCTGGGTAGCATTTGTGTTGGAGTTCACATTGTTTGGTTCAATAACCCTTACGGTTGTCCTGATTGTTGTGGGGTAATAGTTCTGAATATAATCATCATCACTGTCAAAATCAAGGGTATTTTCCTCTGGAGAACCGGATGTTTGCCTTGTTTTGGGTTTTGAGGCTTTCTTGGGCTTTGCCATTTTCTCATCCTCTTCAGATAGAAATCCGCAAGGGAGCAGTAAATCGCGGTGGAGTGTGCGCAAGGGTCCTTCCTGATCCTCCGGACAGACTATATACACAGGCATATCTCCAGCTTTCTTTTGTACAACATAAATCGTGGACTCCCACCGATCGGCGAGTTTATGTTTGCCGCGAAAACGGAGATTTCGCACTAGAACTCTATCGCCTGTGTCAAGTGTTGACTCCCTTACTCGCATGTCAAATCTGCGTTTGTTTTTGTCAGCGATTTTCTTTGCATTAGCGGATGCTAACTGATAACTTTCTTTCAAGTATGTCTTAAGGTTTCTTACATACTGCGAGTGCGACATGCCCGGACTGTTCTTAACTGGTAAACCGAACGCAATGTCTATGGGCAGTCTAGGTTGGCGTCCGAACATTAACTCATAAGGCGAAAACCCCGTGACGTCACTCCTTGTGCAATTGTATGCATGAGTGAGGGGTCGGACGTACTCGCGCCACCTAGTTTTCTCTTTGTCCTTGAGCGTACCCAACATACTGAGCAACGTGCGGTTATACCGCTCGACGGGGTTGCCCCGAGGATGGTAGGGACTCGTTCTTACTTTCTTAGTACCGACCAAAACGCACAACTCTTTGACGACCTGTGACTCGAAGTCACGGCCTTGGTCGCTGTGAAGACGTTCAGGAAAACCGTAATGGACAAAGAACTGTTCCCAAAGGCATTTGGCTACCGTCAGAACTTTTTGGTCTCGAGTCGGAATAGCAGTTGCGTATTTAGTATAGTGGTCAGTTATGACCAGAATGTCCTTATAATTATGACTGTCGGGTTCAATGGACAAAAAGTCCATACAGACCAGTTCCATCGGCCGACTTGCCTGTATGTTGACTAATGGTGCGGCTTTGTCGGGTTGGCTTTTCCTTTTAACGCACCTTGGACAGCTTTTAATCTTGGACCCAACATCGAAAGACATTTTTGGCCAATAAAACCGAGATCTGGTTAGCTCAAGAGTTCTTTCGGCTCCTAAATGGCCCCTTTCATCATGTAAGCTGTAGAGCACGGAATTTCTCAATGTTTTGGGTAAGACAAGCTGGTAGGTGGTTTTGTTGTCACACTGTCTTTTCCGATACAACAGACTGTCTCTTATTTCAAATCGACTCATTTCTTTGAGCATGAGTTGGAGTTCAGGACAGTTATTGCCAGCAGGGACAGGTTCTGCTGACTCACATGACTGTATGATTACACTGATTACCGGATCAGCTCGTTGCAACTCAGCTATCTCAGCATCATTGTACTTAGGGATGGTTGAAAGACCACTAAGATTTTCATCGTCTGAAAATGCTGAGGGAATAGCATCTGGATGCACGGCAAGTGACTCAATGTAACATGGAGACAATTCAGTGTCATTTTGAAAAATAGTGTGGAGTTGACATGTGGCTTGGACAACATTCACAGGTGCAAGATGGTATGAGGTAAAGTCATGTATTCTTTGACTCTCTTCTTGAGATACACTGTCACTGATTAGTTCACCATGTGGCCTCCTTGACAGGCCATCGGCGTCTTGATTTTGCTTGCCGGCGCGATATTTGATGTCGAAAGTGAACGTAGACAAGGCTGCTAACCATCGATAACTAGTAGCATCTAGTTTGGCTTTGGTTAGAACGTACCGCAAGGGATTGTTATCAGTAATGACTGTGAACACGTTACCATTTAAATAGTCATGGAATTTTTCGGTAATGGCCCACTTTAAAGCTAAAAATTCCAGCTTGTGGGCTGGATAGCGGGCTTCACACTGCGAGAGACCCCGACTAGCATACGCAATGACGCGGGTCTGGCCGTCCTGTTCTTGGTATAACGCTGCGCCCAGGCCTGTTGTGCTCGCGTCAGTATGAACAACATAAGGCAATCTTGGATTTGCGTACCCTAAGACAGGCGCGGATGTTAGCTTTTCAATGATCTGATCAAAAGCGTCTTGGCAGGATTGGGTCCACCTTTCCCCGAAAAGTTCTTTGGGATTATGGTACTGGGCGGCTACATTGGAAATCTTTGCACCTTTACGCACGGGAGGGTAGCCAGCTGTGAGGTTGTTCAAAGGCTTCACTAATTTAGAATACCCTTCCACGAACCTCCTATAGTACCCGGAGAACCCAAGAAATGACCTAAGGTCTTTTAAGGTCTGAGGTCTTGGCCAGGTCTTAAGTGCTTCTGTCTTTTGAGGATCAGTCTCAACTCCGTTGCGTGATACTATATGGCCTAAGTAACGAACCGAAGTTTGAAAGAAATGGCACTTCTCGGGAGATAACTTTAAACCGTTCTCTCGCAAGCGGGACAGGACGTTCATGAGACGGGTTTCATGCTCCTCTAGCGTTTTGGAAAAGACAATAATATCGTCTAAGAACACAAGCACCTCACGCAAATTGATGTCCCCCATGCACTTTTCCATTAACCCTCTGGAGTCGAGAAACGCGCCGGCGCGTTTTGCGCGATTTTTTTCACATAGCAGCAAAATAGACTTAAAATACTCAGTCACCTTTGGTCATACACACTTAAGAAATATGAAAAAATAAACTATTAAATGTCTACTTTTTTATGGGTCCACTTACAATCGAAATAAAATATTGTGCTTTTGTAAAATAAAGAAAATAAACAGGGTGTGCCTTCTGCCTCTCCGTCTCCGTGAACTTTTTTTCTAGAGCACGTCTCAAAACATAAACAAAACTCCGCAAATACTAGTCACACAGGCATGATCAACATATCTTTATAATCATTTAAGTGTGTACTTTTAAATTATCTAATTCAAAACTAAAACAAATATTCTGTGTTTATGTAATCTATATAAAAAGAGAGAGATGCCAGGCGTTCTCATTTCAGCTAATTATCTTTTAATGTGACCACGCCCACAGAGAGCGCGCGCTATAGAAACGCAAATGATCTGAAACTTGCCAACGCCCACACGAGCTCGATAAAACACCAAGTTCAGATTAATGTACCGGTAGTCTGTGTCGTTTTTCGAGGCTTTGAGGAATAATTCTGGATAATTTACCTCAGTGCTGGATTAATTTCACTTCGAGGAGCCATGGATCCAGGATCATAGTAAGTTTATTCTTTGTTCTAATCGCGAATACTGTTTTAAAATGAATCGCGTGTCTTTCTCTGTGTGATGAATGAACGGAATTCGCACTGTTGTTGTTACAGACGAAATATGAAAGACAACATTTAGTTGACTAGTTTGGGATAGATTATAAAGATTTTTACTCTAAAATAGACATCAAATAAGCTTTAGTTAACCAGTTTCTGCTCATATGTTAAATATATAACGTTAGAATGTTTTGTCAAAAATAAGCTCATAATCTAAGATGTTATTATAGTGTTTGTTCCAATGTAGACTATATCAAACTAATGAATCCTTAACTTTGAAATATGAATGATAAAATCCAGGCTATAGGCCTACTTAAAAAAAATAATAAAAAAAAGACAAGATAGATGTAAAAAAAAAATCTTAATATTATTGTTTTTTATTAGTGACACATTTGAGGAGATTCCAAAACTTTCTGAAAATACAGTATGAGAATTAACTGCATACTAGAAATGTTTACCTTGGAAATTATACAATTTGAATGTATAAAAAATTTGTGAAAAAATACCTTTTTTTCCTCTCTGAGAACTCTAACTTTCTAACTCTAACTAATTCTGTAGGATGGTCCATATAGCCTATTTGAACAGGATTTGTTTCCAGGTATGACTATGTACTAAAAATGTGCTTTTGACTTTCATTTATATTTGTATTTTATATATATATATATATAATTTATTTATTTATTTTTGTCCTGGCATTCTTTCTTGTGTGACACACCTGAATGAATGGCTCATTAGTATGCAGGCTCATTAGTATGCAGGCTCATTACTATGCAGGGTCTTTGTCTTCTCAGGTGTGAATCACAGCAAGTCACGCCCCTGCGCATATTGCCTTTGGAAGCAAAAACTGTTTTAAAAAATTTAAATCAATGTATTGTTTTATGTGAATGATTAGGCAGGGTGATTTTCAGATAATTTTGAAGAAAAAACACTAGGCAACTACATCCATTAGTCAAAAGTCTTGTGGACACATATTAAGTATGTGTTTTGTGGCCTTTTTTCAGAAACTTTAATTTTTAGTTTTTTGAATAACCATGCATAAACATTATTCCCTCAAAAATACAAATATGTAAATAGATGTTGCTCGCATATTATGGTACCCCTATTTGTGCTAAATAGAGTGTAATTACACCTTTGCCATTAATATGTTTATAAGCAACTGAAAAAAGCACAAATGTCAGGGCATGTCAAAACATCTCACAGACCTCAAAAACCCCTTAGACTCCAGAGGGTTAAACGCTGGAAAGTGCTGGGCGCATTTGTGATCCCCTGTGGCATACGATTCCACTCCCAAAACCCAAGAGGGCACACGAACGCTGTCTTGTCCTTGTCACTCTCCATCATCTCAATCTGATAATAGCCGCTTTTCAGGTCCATTACTGAAAACCACTGAGATCCGTTCAGGGCTGAGAAGGATTCCTCCAGATTCGGGAGTGCATACGCATCTTTGATCGTTTGCATGTTTAATCGCCGGTAGTCAACACATAATCTGACATCACCGTTCTTCTTTTTGACTACGACTATAGGAGATGCAAAAGGAGACTGTGATTCGCGAATGATCCCTGCTTCAAGAAGGGACTGCAGGTGACGCCTCACTGCGTCAAAATCCTGAGGATGTCCCCCATGTCGTGGGCGTTGTTTGAAAGGTGTCTCATCCTTGAGTTTGATTGAATGTTTCACTTTTGTCGCATGTCCGTAGTCAAGATCGTGATGAGAGAAAATGTCTGAGAATGTGTTTAACTTATTTGTTATACGAACTTTCCACTCCTCGGGAAGTGATTCTCCAAAGTCAAAGGTTAGGTTTGGACTTGACGGCTTGTTTGTTTGGCTAGTGAGCTGCTGGTGGCTACTGCAACTAGCGGTGTTCTGAGTTTGAACAATCTCCTTAACAGCACTAAGTTCTCCAATGATACACCTAACAGGAAGACAAATGTTTCGATCAGTTTCATTCCTTACCACTACAGGTATTTTGTATGGGGTGTCTCTTGGGACATTAATGAGACAGCATTCAACAAAAATTCCCCCAGGTAAGGATGACACGGTAGGTTGCTCAAGTAAAACACATCTTTCATTGCTTACTTTGTCAATATTTGCATATCCCTCTAGCACTATCTTTTCACCAGCATAGATTACACTTGGCTCGTTATTTCTCAAGTTGACGAGACCTAGTCTGCCATCTAAACTATGCTTGTGTCTAACTTGTAAAGTTCTCAGGACTTGGTAGTAGCCACAGTAAGCACTCTTTCGAGATGTATTATCATCACAAAACTGTTCGTACAGTGGATCGAGAGTGTTAGTTCCAATTAACAACGGGGTGAGACTGTTGGACCTAACATCTGGCACTACGAGGGCAAGTGTCTCTAATTCAGGCTGACTAACAATGAACTTTTTGGGAAACTGGAGTGTAACTTTAACATACCCCAGGTAGGGCACTGACTGACCGTTCGCCCCTTCAATCTCTAGTAAGTCAGCTACTGGGTGAATGGTCTGATCTGAAAGGTAACGGTTGTAAAACGACAGCGACATTGTTGTCACCTGAGACCCGGTATCAAGTAGTGAATTGCACTCAAGCCCATTGACTTTTACGTCAGCGGTGCTCCGGCTACCAACTAGCCCTTTAGGTAAGGTTCTGGTTTTTGTCACTTTGTGCTCTTCTAACTTGACTTTCCATTTGGTTTTTGGTTCAATTTTGGGACTTTCCGGTTGATTTGTTTCCATTTGTCCCTCAATAGAAACACTGTTCAGTTTAAATGTTTATTGGAAATTGGATTGTCTTTTCCCCAAGCTTGTTGTTTCTCTTTCAGCAGAGTTCTTTTTGCAGACACTAAAGTGGGGTTGGGAGGATCATCACAGTTTGAGGCAATATGCCCATCCTCGCCACATCTGAAACAGTACCATGGTTTTGGCTTTGATCTAACTGTTGCGGATGTGGCTTCTGAAGTAAGTTTTGATGTTGATGTCTTTTTGTTAACAGGTTTCTCTTGTCGTTTCTCCTTTTCCTTTTTCTTTTCAGATTTGTTTGTAGGTGATGTCTGTTGTTTAGGACTCGACAGGGCAGCAATTTGAGCTTGCAGTTCGACAATTTGTTTTTGAAGTTGTTTCATAGCTGGTGGTTCGGCAAAGAAGGACTGCGGTGAATCATATGTGTCTCCAATACATGCCTCATGCACTTGCGCTGCAACTTGAGCTTTTGGTTTTTGAAATCCCAAATGTTGCTTCATCCTGTTCGCTTTCGCAGTTTGTTTGTCCTCCTCAGTGCGTAAAAGGAGTAAAAGCTCTGGAAAAGTGGGCGGATTCTTTTTGCGTTGCTCAAGTTGAAGATTATTAATCAGCACATTGTTCCAGCAGCCCCTACAGAACTGCTTCAAGAGCTGCTTGTCTGAATCTTAAGGCAGAATGGTTTTCATTTTTACGATTCTATTCAAAAGGGTCTGCAATCTCTGAAGATAGTTGGAAGGTTTCTCGCCCGAGTTCTGATTAACATTTAAAAACTGGGCGAAAAGTTCATCCCCATCTTCCACTGTAGCATAAGCTGAGTCAAGTAGATCGAGGAAAGCTTTTGGATTTGCTTGGTAACCAAGCGACTTGACAACCGAAGCAGCAGGGGGAAGCAAACTATCAACAATGCGCCTTACCAGCTGTGCACTGGAAACAGTAGGATCAGCCAAGTGACATTCAATACTGTTCCTCCAGGTCTCATAATCGACTTCAAAGTTTGAACAAGGAACTTTGCCGGAAAAAGGTCTAACTTTTACTGATGCGTGTATTTGCGAAGAGAGGTCAGAACTTTTGACATTGTTCTCGACCACTACATACTGCACCTCAGGCGGAGTAAGTTGTTCAGCAGTTTGCAAGAAGGAAGATACTGGTAATTGAATGGGCATAGCATTTGCCATAGGCCTGAAAGGAGGGCTAAGAGGGTCAAGAGAACGTTGCTCATCATTGTCTGATTCCATTTGAGCGGCATCAGGGAAGACGGAATCTGTGGCTGTTTCAGCAGGTGCCACAACTGTACCCTGAGGTCTGCCAGTCTCACCTCGCTCTTTCAGTAATCCAGTAATTCGTGCTAACTCGTCATGTAGCAGGTTTTCAAAAGATTTTCCACTTAGTTTTGCAATATTTTGGAGGTCAGACAGAAATGTTTTGGTAAGATCAGTACCCTTTTCACTTGAGTATAAACTGGATAAAGCTTCAACGTGGAAGACAACATTGTCATCTGTATCACTGGTTTTATCAAAAGGTAAATCCCTCTCAAGTGTCTCCACTGCAGCACCAGATGCATATTCAACAAAGGCTTTACCATATAACTCAGATGTTTTGTCTAGAACCTTGACAATTCTGTTAACAGACCCAAATTGCTTTAAATCTTCATAAATCTCTTCGTCTAACTCAGTATTTGTCAAGCCTGATACAATGACTGCATTGGGAACCTTAATACCTTCGTTCTTAATCACATCCATTTTCGAAAAAAAAACAACAAAAAAAACCTTTTTTTTTCTTTACCGTAAAAATACTTGGTTATTACGTACTCAAAGCTCCTGGCTGGCTCGCCAAGTTTTACCGTGTAACCCACTTCAGAGTATGTACACCCTAGGTTCGTAGGAGCTGATAAGTACAGTAATAACCAAGCAACACCAAAGTAACGTTTGAAATGTGTAAACTTTTAGTTCAACAAAATATTTCAAACACTTCACAACATTATGAGCACACTAGCTATGGGCCCAAAATAAAATAAAATAAAAATAAAATAAAATGTCCTTTTGTGAAATTGTTCCCTGGAAATCGTCCTTGGGAATTTCAGAGTTCAATCCAGAGTTCGAGTCAGTTAGTCAAAGGGGAATAGTCAAAGTCAAGGGTAAATAGTCGAAAGGAATGATCTCGGTGGTGACAGTTTGGTGAACTGACACAATCATACCACAGGCTTCCGGAATGCTGTGGTGGAGGTTCACGGCTCATTGGGAAGGCTCGCCATCGATGGATCAATGGTTCACTTGGTATGATTCAAGGACTGGATCATCTGGAACTTCTGCTCGCCTCATAAAAAGACCTGACCTGTATATAGAACAGGTTCAGTCCAAAATCTATGATGTTAACTAGTTCTTGAAGTGTTGTACAACATTTTATTACTGTATGAAAATATAATAACAGTTCACATGAAGAACCAATAGCTATTTTAACTATTATAGTCAGAATATACCATTTTAACCTTATGTCGTTACAGTGAAATGTAGTTATAGGAACATATTGTACAAATTAACTTTTACTCTCTGCTGTTAATCCCTTTTTACATAGGATTTTATAGATTTTGAATCAAAATGATTGAAATACAGTTTCTTAATTGAAAACCATTTATCTGAATTACAATATTTACTTATTTAACCACTTTAATAATTTTAAAATGATATTTTATATTCTCCTGTATCTTTAGTCACATATATATCACGAGGTAAATCGTTACAAAAGCATATTTTTGTAATGCACGCCAATTAGTTCACATTTCTCCTTAAACCATGAAAAAAATGTATTTTATCATGTTATATCACTTCAAAACAACAGAAAATATTTGAATAATCACTCATTGGAGCTAGCATAACCACCTCGTGGTTTTTTCCATACACAATCATTGAACACATTAGCTTACCAAGAGAGGATTTTCAATATGAGAAGCCAGGACAGATAAAACCGATTTTCTGGATGGCTCTCCAACTTCTTAAACAAAGTATACAAGCGTTTACATAACAAACTAAATCATATTTAACTGTCATCAAACAGACAGGTTTTCATACCTTTTTGTATCAATTTTCTTTCCAACTCGTGGAAGAACCCGAAGCAGCGCTCCATCTGATTTGAACAGTGTTATCCAACAGAAGTATTTTTAGCGCGCCACTTCCGGTTTACCGCAAAATAAAATGTATTTTTCAAAATAAAACCCCCATTTCTCATAACGTAACGTATGGGTAAATAATGATAATAATTAAATACAAATTACTGGTTAACCCCTTTTTAGGCGGGTTACACAAGCACCACTAATAAGTTTAAGTACAATATCAGTAAGTTGGCTTTTCCAAGCCAACTTAATCAAATCATCTGAGATATAAAGTTAAGGGAGTCTACATTTGGAGCATAAACATTGAGGATAGTTATATGATGATTGAGAATGGAGCCCGTGATCATGATAAATCTCCTTCCAGGATCCGATTCCTTATGTTCTAAAATAAAAGGTAGATTTTTATTAAAAAGAATGGCTACCCCTCTTCTGTTCTGCGAGTAAGAGTAAACTTGGCCCACCCAGTCTCTCCTCAGCTTTGAGTGTTCAATGTCGGATAATTTTGTTTCCTGAAGCAGTACTACGTCGGGTTTTTGTTTTTTCAAATGAGTTAAGATTTTTTTCCTCTTAATTACATGTCCAATCCCTTTAACGTTCCAAGTGATAAGTTTAAGTGAACCAGCCATAAATAGTGCGAATTAATCACGTAGATAAAACTAAAATGTTTGGCACCGTAAGATGGCAGAGAGTTGGCCTACAACAGACAAATAAGACATAGAAAAAAAACTTGCAACATGCACCCACCCCGACTCTATCCCCAAACGACAGAGTAAAATCCCCCAAAATGAAGTCAACAAGCATAATAATCAAATACAAACCAAACTCAATTCAAAGACCACCATAACAGTTCGGATGCCAAAGACAACGGCCAAACCAAGAGAAGTGTAAAAGTATAAGAACCCAAAGAGAGATGAGAGTCACGTAGGAATAAAATGAAAGCTGTAATATAAACTGGGAGCTATGTTTTAAATTAAATCAAACCGTACTGGTTGTTACCTCTTCAATGAGGTTAGCTCTGTTAAATATTGTCAGGAGAAAGTCAAAAGTAATGGAACAAGGACTCACTATATCTATCCTTGCATTCCTTCCAAACAAAAGATGATGGAATATCTCAAGTAAGAGTTTCCAAGAAGTTGGCGGCCACTTCGGAGGTATCGAAAAGACGAATCTGCCCGTTGTGAAGACAGCAGAGCCGCGCCGGGTAAGCGAAGCCGCGATACATATTACGACAGGCCATCAGCTTGCGCAGACGACTCGCGACGTTTGCGCAGGACCTCCGCTGACAGGTCGGAGTAAAACCTTAATCTTGATCCACTGTAGAGGATGTCACACTTCTGCAGGGCTGCCCTGAGAACCGCTTCTTTCTGAGAGTATCAGAGAAATCGTTCTAGGATGCTTCTTGGTGGCTTGCATCTGAGCTGGGGACCAGAGCACGATGGGCACGTTCAATCTCCAGGGAGGGAAAGTCAGCAGGTAGGCTGAATACTGGAATATTCATTTGGAGAAAGTCCACGAGTAAAGTGCAACCCTTCGCTTTCTCCGGGAGATTGACAATTTTTTAATTCTTCCGACGTCCGCGGTTCTCTAGGTCGTCTCGGCTTCATCCATTCGCATTTCCAGATCTGTTGCCCGGTTGGATAGATTTGAGAGAGAGAGTTCGACCGTTGCGATGGATGTTTTTATGTCACCCAAAATACTGTCTATTGTGTCCAAACGAGATTCAACAGATTCATCCATGTTATTGACACGCAAGGCTACTGATTGGATTTCCGTCAGAATCTGATCAATTGTTGCCGTGCCGATAGCTCCCACAGGGCTAGTTTTGCCATGGTGATCCTCAGTAGACGAGAACACGGTCGTTTTTTTATTTTTATTTATTTATGTATTTATTTTATTTAAAAGGGACAATGCACATTAATTAACATGAGTACAAGGTCCAGCATGTAAATGTGCCAGATTTAGCCATACAGGTTCATTTTCATCTGCAGTCCCTAGCAGGTTGAAGATTAAACCAATAAATACACTACAACAATACAATAAATATATAACAATAATAAATAAAAATAAAAACATGATGAATACAAACACATTATTCTGTATTATGGCAACATATTTAATTTGTCAATAACCAATGTTTTATGGATTTGGAAAATGATTTGATAGATGTGATCTTCCTTAATTCTGTGGGTATGGTATTCCATGTATGAGCTGCTCGAAAAGAGAAAGCTGACTGTCCAAAGCTACTTTTTTTTACATGGTATTTTACAATCCCCTCTTGTAGATGCTCTGGTGGATGAGTTTAAATTTTGTTGGACGAATTTATTGAGCGGAGGGGGAGCCATACCATGAAAAATTTTATACACAAGTAAAATATCTGCAAACTTAATCATGTTTTCCCAATTTAACAGGTCATATTTAATTAAAAGTTTACAATGGTGATATACATTTTTACCTTTTTTCCAACGGTTTCAAAGCCCGTTTATAAAGTATTTCAACTGATTGTAATGTGGTCCGACCTGTCTTTGTCCAACTGGTAAGACAGTAATTCATGTGTGATATGATCATGGCATTAACAACTTCGAGGCCTCTGTAGTCAAATTATTCCTAATGTGTCTGAAATTTGCCAAATTAAATTTAATTCTATTTGTGACCTTTTTCACCTGTGTTTTAAATGAAAAATATGAACATATTATTATTCCCAGATATTTAAGCTCTTGAACTACTGGAAGTCTTTTCCCTGCTACTATGACATGTGGGTCTAGATCTCTATTTGCGGATTTCGAAAAAAACATACACACTGTTTTATCAGTATTAAGGTGCAGACACGAGTTTGCTAGCCAATTTGAGATATTAACCATTGTAGCTGATAGCTCTTCTGCAGCTTGTCTCTTGTTTGTAGCATGTAGATATATGACAGTGTTATCAGCATACATCTGGCAGGTGACATTAGGTAGACAGACCTCAGGTAGATTGTTAATGTATAAACTGAATAACACCCAAACCCAATGTAGAGATTTTAAGGATGAACCAAACACAAATTAATCAAATTGATCTCTCATGGGATTCATTCAAATGTGATTCAGCATTCCGGATCTGAACACCACATTCCAAAGTCACAAGACGGCTCCAAATTGTCTAGAAAACCCCCCAGAGAAGACTTTTATGGCCTTGCAGGCACCCAGAGATAAGCCTAAAACAGGAAAAACGCTGTCAATGTTTCATCCTTAAGCAAGACAAAGCTGCTCAGAAATGGTGAAACGAGGCCTGACCACCAAGGGGCTTGACCACCTTTGACCTCCCTCCTGCAGCACCACTGCTGAGCAGGACAGAGATGTAAAACAGACCACGCTTTCATGGAACAGAGAGACTTACAGAGACTTACACAGACTTTACATATCAAACCCATTAAAACTCACACAGAACAATACTCAGTGGACCTATAATCAAAATATATAACATAACATGATTATGTATTGTGTTACAACCCCTGTATGTGTCTATTCTGCTTAGATCACATCTAAGTCATGTAATTGTTATAAATATTAGGTGTGTGAATGAAAGTGTGTCATGCTTCCTGTCAGCAGGATCGTATACGATAACATGCCCTTAATTCAAAAGATGGCTTGATTGAAATCTGTGTAAAATGTTTTGTATGATTATAATAATCTATGTTTAAACTGTGGTCTCTTGTTCTCTGCTAAGTGCTGGAACCCCAGCAGATCCCAGATAACGATAAGTAGGAACTCAATCCACCCCCTAAAATGATGCCATTGTCTCATTGGTCAGAATTCTCCAAAAGAGGTTGGGCCAACTTTTCAGTTAAAGACCCGAACCGAGGAGTTACAGTCAGTTCGTTCGCGTAGTTCAGAAACTTCCATCCAGGGAGTTCGGTTTTGAGTTCGGTTCGGTGTTGAATTAAGTTTGCGCCTCTCTCTAGCAACAGCAAGAGAGTGTTCCTGTTCATGCTTCTCTCTGAAAACAACAAAGAGCGTGTTCGCACGCTTCTAAGTTACATCGACCAGACCAAATTAGACCAGCAGACAAATAACCCATCAAGATCGGGGTTAAAACAGCTCATTCAAGCCATCTAACTCGTCTCACTTTCCTTTCTTTTCCTTTGTTTTCTTTTCCGTTAAAAGTCTCGGTTCTAAGTTAAGTTTTGCTGCAAAGTTTCGTTTTAACGTTTCAACTGCAAAGCCTGCTTCAACTTCAAAGACTTCATTCATCCGCGCCAACACGCCACGTGATTGGCCGCCCCAAGACGTCTCCAGGCACAGCCGAAAAGGGAATTCCCTAAGCAACGCAAAGACAAGCAAGTACTCCAGACTCTAACTGAACTGGTGCTTTAATGTAAATTGAAGAACCTGTCTAAGAAACGAAGGTTTAAATTAATGCTTGGTGGTTCGTTCGGGTAATGTCTTATAAGTGCATATAGAAACTTGGGATTTCACTATCTCACTCTAAAAACTCATTCTTTACTCTCTTTCTTTCTGCAACTTGTATGAATGCGTGTGCGTGTGTTTGTGTTAGATATTAGTTTTATATTTTAGGGTAATCAATAAAGTCTTGTTTATATTTGAAAAGATATTTGCCTTGTGTTGTGCTTGCACATTTAATGTCTTGTACTGTCGATCTAAAGTTACCTTGCTAATACATAGTGTTTCACTATAGATAGGATATTTATATCTGTGCCAAGGTTATAATTACGGCCCGTTCAAATGAACTCTAAACGAGTCATTTGCTCGGTTCCATAGTGATTCGGTCAAGATTCATTGCAAATCGATGAATCATTTCCTTTTGAGCTAAATTGGCCTTCCGGCCCCCCTTAAATACATTTTATGTATATTATTATTGATGTACATTCGTTACACCAAAATGGAACCTTGGGGTACACCCAAATTAATGTCAGTTATTTGGGAGATGTTATTATCCACACGAACACATTGTTTTCTGTCTGTAATATATGATTTTATCCATTTAATGGCATCTAATGAAAAATTTAACTTTGATAACTTACTAATTAAAACCTCATGATTAACCGAATTAAAAGCTTTTTTTAAATCAAGAAAAACAGCTCCAACCACCCCACCCTTCTCCAGTTATCCTTTATATTTTCCAATAGAAAGACATTAGCCGTTTCCGTAGAATTATATTTTCTAAATCCAAATTGCATCGGATGTACTGAGAAGGAACCTGCATTTAAATGCATTGTAATCTGTTCAGACATAAATTTTTCTGCAACTTTTGATACATTTTGATAAACTCAATTTTCTTCTGCAAAGAATGCTTATCGGTCGATAGTTGCTGATGGCACTATGATCACCGGATTTAAATACCGGTGTTATTATTGCAGTTTTCCAAGAACTGAGAAACACCCCTTCATTAATTGACCAATTAACAATTTTTGTAATAGATGGAATGAGTGCCTCCTTATAGGTTTTTATAAATGCTGTGTCCATCCCATATATATCTTTTGCCCTTGAACCATTAAGAGAAGAGATGATTGAATTTACTTTGAAGTTTGTCACTTCTCTAAAAGTCATAATAGGGGCAGATGTATTTAAAGGAGTGAGAGAGTAATTTAGTCTGCCAAAATTCTGGGATAGAGCATTTATGGAATTAATAAAATAACAAATAAATGCTGCAGCCACTTTACTTGGATCATGGGTTACATTTCCATCTATATTCAATTGTATTGGTTTAATGATGGTACAAGATTTCCCTGTTATTTTTTTTTAATTATGCCAGATTTCTTTGGTATTTCCCTTAGCTTCACAAATAGTGTCAATAAAAATGTTTACTTTTGCCTGCCTAAGTTTATAGGAATAAACCTTATTCCTCAATGTGATATATAAATGTCATGAGCCAGTTTGTTCTTGATAACCATCTTAAGGGTGTAATCCCTCTGTTTCATTAGTGACCTTATAGTCTCATTTATCCAAGGTAGATGGTTTCTTTAACCAGGTTTCTTTTTAATTTTTCTCATAAAACTATGTATAATTGTTTCCAGTTTAACCATGAGAGAATTAAAATTTTCATCAACACTTTCATGAGCCAGGTGTTCATTCCAATTGATTTCTTTAATTGCATGTTCAAGATTAGGTAACTGAATTTAAGGGATTCCACACTGATTTAACTTTGTATAAGTTGATCAATTTAATACCTTTTTTGAGAGCTTTCTTACAATCAGGATCATATTATGGTCGGATAGCCCTGTGACCAAATTGTAAGATCTTCTTATTCTTTCTGGTTTATTTGTAAAAGCCAAATCAATAAGTGTCTCTGATGAACTAGTTCCCTTATCGAAGGGAACTCAACACTGCGTCGTTGAAAACGACTCTTTGGGGACGCTCCCTTAGCGTGCGCCTCTGAAGTATGAATGAAACTAATCCAATCCTGATTGGTGTTGCGTCATGACGTAACATGTGGCGGCACATAAAAGTGACGCCGGCACACACACACATTAGCTTTTGCTCTTCAGCAAGCGCTCTCTGTTGTTGTCAGTCTTATTTGGTGTTGTCTGTCTGATCTCAGTATATTGAAATGGCGAGCGAACAATATTCCAAGTGTGTGCACCCCTGCCCTATAGATTCATCACGGGTGGGGACACGCATCAGTTGTGTGTATATTGTTTGGGAGTCCAGCACGCACAGGCAGCTCTCGAGGGGGCTGCCTGTGATCACTGTGAAATCACTCCCTTTAAAGAGTGCTGTGCTCCCGCTTGGCTGTCTTCAATGATGACGGCCAGGCTTGCGATCCCCGCTGTTCGGGTCCCGCGTCTGTTGAGGCAGCGCGGCGGCTTAGATCGCGGGGATCACAGAAGGATCTCGCGGATGAGAACGAGACTGCCGAGGCACTTTCTCGTTCATCATCCGCAGATTCTATAACGCTCGTTCACGGCGCAGAAGCCCGCGATGCGGCTTCTTCTGCCCGTGACGAGTGCCCGATGCTCGAGCTATCTGCTTCTGAGGAAGTGGATGTGCTCAGCATCGGGAACGAGGAACATGAGTCACACTCGCCGGCTCATGTTCTCGCTTATGAGGAGCTGATAGAGGTTATTACATGTGCTGTGGCCAGACTCAATATTAGCTGGCCACAAGATAAGCAGGATGATACTCGTCACACACATTAGACGAGAGATTCCTGCAGCACATTTCACAACCTCAGCGCCAGGGCTTACCGTTTTTCCCAGATCTTCATTAAGAGATAGATCCTGGGAAAAACACCACTCTTCACATATCTCATCTCATTTATTATATGATATTTCAAATGTGGTGGGTGTGGGAGAGGCGGGATATGGCAAGATGGCGCAGTTGGAGGAAATTTTAGCGAGCTATCTTTCTCCTGTAGTGGCATCTTTGCTTAAAGCCCCGCCGCTTATATGGCGGCTGGTCTGGCTGGTGCGTGCCTGCACTCTATGGCGATTTTGCAGGCGTGCCAGGCCGATCTCCTTAAGGATCTAAAATATATATATATTAGGGCTGTCAGTTAAACGCGTTATTAACGGCGTTAACGCAAACCCATTTTAACGGCGTTAATTTTTTTATCGCGCGATTAACAGTCTTTTTGGCCTAGCAAACTTTGTAGTTTTTTTTCACATGCTTTTGCACCAGGACGCGGCATGCGCGGCGCTATGAAACCCATTCATTTCAATGGCTTGTGCCGCGCGAGGACGTTTTGAAAGCGCAAGCGGATCTAGCTAGACCGGAAACAAAACAACAGGCACGCACTTGTTTGGGCTTGCGAGCCGGATGCGCGAGTGCGAATCTCTCTGCTCGCGCGCGGAATATAATGTGCCGAGCACGAATCTCTCTGCTCGAGTCGCGCCTCGCGCGCTCTCAGATACACGCTGCTCTTGTAAGAATTTTCTCTGGGCTCACTCAGAGAATATGCCTGCACTTAAAACGTGTTCAGTCTGTGCAATCGCGAATCTCTCCTCTTCCCCAGCTAACAATTTTAGGTTATAAGAACGTTTTCATAACGTTCCCATTAAGTTATAAAAACGTTATTTCTGAATGTTATAGGAACGTTCAAAACGTCCAGTTTTGAGTGGATGACGAGCGCGAGACGCCGAAATGGATGCCAATAAGATTCTGAATTGAAAGTTTACTTTTAAATAGTTGCCAAATGGTTCCATTGACAAGACCAAAGTGATCTGTGTGTTTTGTCGTTGTGAACTGAGCTATCATCATCGCAGCACGTCCAGTCTGAAATACCACTTGATGATGGCCAAGCACACACACACACACACACACACACACACACAGCTGATGCGAATTCTCCGCCCCCTCGTCAATATCAGGACCTCGTCAGTATTTCTTTCACCCTTTTATTGATGGACAGTGTTACATTGTGTGAGAGATTATTTGCTCCAAGTGAGAATGTTTTAGTGTGAAATTGAACAGTATATATGCCAATATTGTTTTCAATAAAAAACATTTGCACAAAGCAAGCCGATCCACTTTTCCATGTTGATAAGAGCATTAAAATGAGAAAAAATAATGGGACAAAAAGAAATCAAGAGACATTTAGAATAGATAAAAATGTGCGATTAAATGCGATTAATCGCGAGTTAACTATGACATTAATGCGATTAATCGCGATTAAATATTTTAATCGTTTGACAGCACTAATATATATATATATATATATATATATATATATATATATATATATATAGAAGGGACGGCACTTGCCATAGGCCGCTCTATGTCAGCTATGGTAACTATGGAGAGACATTTGTGTCAAAATTTATCTAGTATAGAAAAGAACGAATTTTTTCTGTTGGATGCTCCGCTATCGCCTTCTGGCCTGTTCGGCGACGCTGTGCACTTCAGTCGTCGACAGGTTTCAGGAGGCGGGGAAAAAACTGTCAGCAGCGTTCCTACAGTATTTCCCTCGCCGCTCTAAATCTAGATCTAGGAGGGCTGGTCCAAGTGGCCAGCCTCAGCCGTCAACCAGCTCCTACCATTCACAAAAACAGAAAGAGAGCGTTGCCGCTAGAGCCCCTCCTGCGGGAGCCTGGCAACAGAGGAAACGCTCTCAACCAAAGTCCTCCAGCCAGAAGGGCGACCTGAGGGCCGTCCTTCAGGCGAAGAGGGCTTCGGGGAAGAGGTCCTAATTATAGTTTAGGACCTCTGAAGCCCCCTGCCCCCCCAATTGAGGTTGTTCTAGAGCAGGAACCCTCAGGAAAAAGATGTTGTCCCGCCGTCCTTGACGCTTCGGGCCATATTGATTTCCAGCGAATGCACACCGTGACGTTCGCCCCAAAAGCTTGCAGCAGGGCACTGACTATGGTCACAAAATCTTTCTCGACTTTTTTCTGCCGGTCCTCCGCTTCAGGAGGTCGAGAATAGTGCTCGAAAAACACCCGAGGCCAGTCTCGAGGGGCTGGTTCCCTTAGTAGATTTTGTAGAGGAATGGCAACGCCTTCCGGATATATCTATATGGGTCCTTAATATTATAAAATATGGGTACAGACTGCAGTTCGGTCACCGACCTCCCAAGTTTGCTGGGGTGGTACCGACTGCAGTGGTTCCAGAACAGGCTCGGGTTATGGAACAAGAGGTACATACTCTACTGGATAAAGGGGCTATAGAAGTGTTCCCCTACCAGACAGGGAGTCAGGGTTTTACAGCCGGTACTTTATAGTTCCAAAGAAGGATGGTGGGCTGAGGCCGATTTTAGATCTGAGGCATTTGAATCGTTCTTTGAGGAGATTCAGGTTCAAAATGGTTACTGTTCCTCTCATCGTGAATCAAATCAGATCTGAGGACTGGTTTGTCACGATAGATCGAAAAGACGCTTATTTTCATGCCTCCATCCTTCCATGTCTCAGGAGGTTCCTGAGGTTTGCTTTTGGGGGCAAAGCATACCAATATCGGGTTCTTCCGTTTGGCCTAGCACTCTCTCCCCGCTCGTTCACTAAGTGTATGGATGCAGCTCTGGCTCCACTGAGGCTTCAGGGCATCCGTATACTGAATTACATCGACGACTGGCTCATATTGGCCCAGTCTCGAGAAATTGCAGTTCGGCATCGAGATGTCGTCCTTAGCCACATTCAGAACCTGGGGTTGAGACTCAACACTAAGAAAAGTGTTTTAGAACCAGCTCAAAAAACTACTTTTTTGGGCATGGTATGGAATTCGGTTACAATGCGGGCACGTATGTCTCCCGCACGTATCGAATCCATCTTGGCCATGGTGCCTGGGATAAAGCTAGGCCAGGCCATCACTGTAAAAGCAATTTCTAAGACTGCTGGGCCTCATGGCAGCGGCATCCAACATAATTCATTTGGGCCTTCTTCACATGAGGCCCCTTCAGTGGTGGCTTAAAGCCAAGGGGTTTTTTCCCCAAGGGGAATCCGTTTCATATAATAAAGGTTACGCGCAGATGCCTTCATTCCCTATTAATATGGAAGAAATCTTGGTTCTTGTCCCAAGGGCCAGTGTTAGGGGCGTCATGTCGCCGGAAAACCGTTTCGACAGACGCTTCCCTCACTGGCTGGGGCGTGGTCATGGACGGCCGCTTTTCCAGGGGTCTGTGGCAGGACCATCATCATTCTTGGCATATAAATTGCCTAGAGATTTTGGCTGTGTTCAGGGCTCTGAGGAGCTTCCTCCCAGACATCAAGGGCTACCATGTCTTGATACGTTCGGACAATACATCAGTGGTAGCTTATCTGAACCGACAAAGGGGGACTCAGATCGCGCCCTCTATCCAGATTGGCGCATCAAATTATTTTATGGTCCCAAGGGAAATTATTGTCTATAAGAGCAATATATGTCCCGGGGGTTCAGAATCAGGGAGCAGACATCCTGTCGAGGCAGGGGCTGAGGCCCGGGGAATGGAGACTCCATCCAGAGGTGGTGGAGTTGATATGGCAGAGGTTTGGATCAATGGAAGTGGATCTGTTTGCGTCTCGAGGGACGTCCCACTGTCCACCTTGTTTCTCCCTCTCTCATCCAGCTCCGCCTGGCCGAGGCTTCGCCTGTACGTTTTTCCCCCAATCGCTCTGCTCCCGGGAGTCCTGGAGAGGGTCCGTCAGGAGGGCATCAGTCTTCTTCTGATAAGCCCCATTTTGGCCGGCCCGAGTATGGTTTTTGGACTTAATATTACTCCTGATAGCTCCGCCATGGCAGATTCCTCTGAGGAGGGATCTGTTGTCTCAGGCGGAGGGCACTATATTCCATCCTCGGCCAGAGCTGTGGAAATTGTGGGTCTGGCCTCTGAGGGGGCCCAGTACCTAGATGCTGGTCTATCATCTGGGGTGGTCCAAACCATACTTATCTCTAGAGCTCCGTCTACTAGGAGATTATATGGCCTCAAGTGGAATGTTTTTCCACTTGGTGTAGAGAACATGAGTTAGGTCCAGTTAACTACCCAGTGGCTTCAGTTCTGGAGTTTATTCAAGATCGTTTCTCTGCGAATCTCTCCCCGTCCACATGTAAGGTGTACTTGGCTACCATTGCGGCGTTCCATACACCACCTAATGTTGGGCCTTTGGGGAAGCACCAACTGGTCATATTATTTCTCCATGGTACATGGAGGATGAGACCGACATTCAAGTCCAGGGTTCCTTCCTGGGACCTGGCGGTGGTTCTCGAAGGGCTATCCCTTACTCCCTTCGGATCCCTCCAGTCGGCTTCGCCTAGGACCTTACGTTTCAAGATGGCCTTTCTCTTAGCTATTTCTTTAAACAGACTGGGATATCTCCAAGCCCTGGCATTTATGCCAGCTTGCTTGGGGTTTGCCCCTGGTGGAGTTTAGGCTATCCTGCATCTGAGACCCAGCTATGTGCCTTAAGTGCATTCTAACATGGCTAGGTCCATGGTCCTGCAGATCTTTCATCCTCCACCTCATGTGTCGGCAGAAAAGAAGAGGTTCCTTGCTCTGCTAGTCAGAGTTCCGAGTTTTTACCTTGAGAGGTCCTCCTCTTGGAGGAGGTCGGACCTACTGTAGTGTGTTTTGGGTCACCTAATTAGGGGCTCCCGGCTAAACAAACCATAAGTTGGCCTATAAGGTGCGCATTTTGCCTTCACCTTTGGCCATAAGGGCACAGTCTTCTAGAGGCACTGTGTCCTCTGGGGCCCTCTTCTCGGGAGTGACCCTCCAGGAGATCTGTGAGGCAGCCGGTTGGGCTACCCCGCACACTTTTAACAAGTTTTACGCCGGTTTCACACCGCACGCGTCAGCAGAGCGTCAGCAGCGCGTATTTTTTTCGGCTCCCATGTTAACAGATTAGAGCATTCACACCGCACGCAGAGGCGGCGCGGCAGCGCGTAGCAGGAGCAGAGCAGGAGCAGCAGTGCCGCGATCGTTTCGGCGTCCTGTCTATTTTTGCCGCGCCGCTTACGCGGAATTAAAGTGACAATGCATTGATCATGGCCAAAATACACAGCAGTTTTACCCAAAAGCGCATTGATGATATCTATTGTGTTTTAAACAGTCAATCAAATGACCTTTATCAATTTAAAAAGAAAACAAATGTCCAAAAACAAACTTGTTGCCCAAACTACAAAAACAAGTTTAAATTATTTATACTGCCAGTTTAGTTTAACTTAGATTAATTTAATGTATTTATACACATAACTAATACATATATATTGTCATAAGGATGTCATGCTGACAATCATAAATAAAAGCACGTGGTGTCACATGGTCGAGTGCACCTGAAAATATAATAATGGACGACACTCGTCTCATTGTGGAGGTTGAGAAACGTTTAGTTATTTATGATCCACGAAATATGCTTTATAAAGACTCACAGGCAAAGGAAAAAGCATGGGATGAAGTTGCAGTGGCTATTGGTGCCGATGGTAAGTAATTTAATAGTGTTTTTGACAACCTTTCCCTGGCCCAAACAACTTAACTCAATATAGAAAGGTAAATACAATAGACATGTTATTATAGCACACATTCAGTAGACATCTATGGTGTGCATGATTTTGTTGAATTTTCGATAAACTGTGCTGTTTGTTATTACACGCATTTATGAATTATCTTTAAGATATTCATGATGGGTACTGTTTGTAAATTAGATGTGTATCAGACATTTCAACAATCTAAATGAAAAGTATTTCTCCAAGAAACAACAAATTGATTAAATGTAAGGATTTATTTACAATTTGCACACAGTAAGCACACATAAATAAGAGAAGCAGATGTGCAAGTAACTGCAGTTTTCAAGTTGAGCAGGAAGTTAGGCTATTAACTTTATCAATATCTAGAATTTTTACAATGTCATTTTTTGTCTTAAACCCTAGACCATGTTGTCTTGCCAGGACACTCTACCCTCAATTGAGCAGAAAAATGTGCAAAGCTTTTCACGCACATCGTAAGCTTCTCTGCATCCCCTATTTCCACCCATGTTTCGAACAGGTGGTAGGACTTCCCCTCTTTCTTCTGCCTCTTCCACCCACCTCTGATTTTCAGATGGGTTTGTCAGGTAGTTGTGAAGGATGCAGGCTGCAGTGACTATAGAGTCTGCATTCTCTGGCTTCACATTAATCCTTGTATGGAGTACCCTCCACCTGGATGACAGAATGCCAAAAGCACATTCTACCACCATCCTTGCCCGTGACAGTCTGTAATTGAACATTTGTCTCCATCGTGGGATTCTGTTCCCTGGAAAAGGTCTCATCAAATATGTTTTTAGTGGGAATGCAGCATCACCCACCATGGTGTATGGCATTGGGCCCTGTACACCAGATCCTGGTAAAGGGAAGTCTGCAGGGACAGACAAACCTTTGGCCTCCATGGCTCTTCCAAGAGCAGAACTACTAAACACTCCACCATCGCTTGTTCTACCGAAGTCTCCGACCTGGACAAACGTAAACCTGTAATCTGCATCTGCTAGTGCTAGAAGAACTATAGAAAAAGTCCTCTTGTAATTAAAAAACAAGCTACCAGAATGTGCAGGTGACACAATGGTAACATGTTTCCCATCAATAGCACCCAGGCAGTTTGGGAAGTTCCATTTTTCCCAAAATGTGGATGCTATGGCTCTCCACATGTCCTCTGTTGGTCTAGGGAACTGTGATGCCATCATCTGCTGCTCAATTGCTCGACAGGTCATGTGGACAGTCTCAGCAACGGTGCTTATGCCTAAACGGTACTGGAAGGCCAGGCTGGTGAAGCTCTCTCCAGTTCCCAGAAATCTGTGGAAAACAAACAAATATAACATTGTTTTTTGTTTCTGTATATAATATATATATATATATATATATATGGATAAATTTACATATGTAATACATATTTTTAATGTATTTTACAGTAAGTGAATGCAAGCGAAGATGGAAGTTGTTGAGAGATGCTTTTGTCAGAAACAAGAAACAAAAAAAAATTGTGCCCAGTGGTTCTGCAGGTGGCACAGTCAGGGAATGGAAGTACGACAGAATAATGTCATTTCTGTTGCCGTACATGCAGCCTAGAAGGTTAGTATGGCATTGTTGTTGACCTTATGTTTTACCTTGCTATTTAGTGTCTTATTTTCTTTTATAGACAATCAGTACTAATTAGTCTTTGACTGAGCATGAGTATATTATTAATTGTTTGTAATGTACAACAATACTTATGTGTTGGGGCCATATATTTATATCATATATTAATTCATTTAATTGCAGTTCCAGACACACTTTGCAGAGTGAACTGGAACCTCTGGACATGACTGTTGCTGAGGAGGAAGTGGAGCCAGAGTTTTCTGAACTCACTACACCTTTCAGTCCCCTTCCTGCCATACAGATGCCTGCAACACCCTTACTGGCAGACGAAAGATCGGCTACCCCCACACCACTGCCTAGCACCTCCACACCACAAATAACAGCTCACAGAGCTGACACCCCTAGGGTTCTAAGTCAAACACTGGACTGACAGTCAACAATACAGACAGAAGCGGAGAAGAACAGTTTCCCCAAATACAGCAGAGCAACAGTTATTGGACATAATAACACAACCCACTACTCCCGTACCACCAAATGTCCCCACACAGGAGGATGAAATGTATTATTTTGCCCTCAGTTTAATTCCAAAACTGAATCGGTTGCTTCCCAGAAACCGTTCCAGGGCACAAATACAGATAATGACCTACCTGTCTGACCTGGAGTTAGAAGATGAGGTTCAGAGGCAACAAGCGAGCAGCACACACAGTGTTCCCTAGCAGAGGAAGCCAGCACCCACAATCATCTGGATTTCAGCCCAGTCACCCCACACCCACCTACCATGAGGAACAAACCCATCACCCCCACCACGTCACACCTCCGCCAATGTCCACCATGCTTGAACAACATTCCACCATTTACCATCTACTGTTAACATTCCACATGTATTTTTTATTTACTTAAATCCAAGCATATGTTGTAAATAGTTTAGCAGTTTCAATGTAATAGTGTTTTGAAGGATAATTTTTTTTTAAGCATGTATGTTCATAATAATTTTATGCATGACTTTGTTGAGATATTGGTTCAATATACTTAATAAACCTTTTTTAGTTGATGCACTTAAGTCAAAGTTATTTATTTGAAGCATGGAACTAGTGCAATACATATTTTAACTTATATTTAACTTATTGAAGCAAAATACATTTATTCATTAATATTTAAAAATACATGCAATGGGCTAATATTTACCTCAGTGTAACTGCAAGTCGCTGCTTGGGTTCAATGGACTGCCTGTAGTTTGTTGTTTGCCTTGTTAGTTGGCCTCCAATCAGGGAAAGAATGTGATCCATTTGCTCTGCACTCATCCTGAAGTAGTTTAGGTGCCGGTCACGGTCAAGACGGAGTTCGGCAACAAGATGGTAATATGCACCATATTCTCTCCTTCGTCGGTTCATGGAGTGAACCCAAAGTCTGCGTCTTTTCCGTAGTCTTCGTAATAGCAAATACAGCGCAATGGCCTTCCTTCTATCAACAACTCGCACTACACAGTAAACAAAGTCAACAAAAACAAAGATGAACCACAAGTTATATAATATTAATTAATAAAATAAGCTTCTTGACAAGTCTTTTCTCTTAAATGTATTTGAAAACGAAATAAAGCAATGCCAACTTACCCATTATAGAGTACTCTGTATACACGCCGCGGTTCAGCCACACGCGACAAACGCTGCCAGTGTGGAAGCAAAACACGCGTGTCCTGCTTCCGCTCACCGTACGCACTGATCCTGCGCTGCTCACGCTCTGCTACGCGTGCAGTGTGAAACCGGCGTTAGTCTGCACCTCCTTAGTACGTCTGGCACACGTGTGCTCTCGTCCTAGCTGAGTGCCTGAGATCAGTTTCACTCCAGGGCAGGCCTATTTCGGTGCGTGGCCTAGTGGGCATTCGTTCCCCAAAGAGTCGCTTTCAACGACGCAGTGTTGAGTTCCCTACGATAAAGGAACGTCTCGGGTTACGACTGTAACCCTTGTTCCCTGAGGAGGGAACGAGACACTGCGTCGTCCTGCCACGCCCCTCGAGGCCTTAGAGCGTCTTGCTTCATCGCGAGGCTAATGTGTGTGTGTGCCGGCGTCACTTTTATGTGCCGTCACATGTTACGTCATGACGCAACACCAATCAGGATTGGATTAGTTTCATTCATACTTCAGAGGCGCACGCTAAGGGAGCGTCCCCAAAGAGTCGTTTTCAACGACGCAGTGTCTCGTTCCCTCCTCAGGGAACAAGGGTTACAGACGTAACCCGAGACGTTATCCACATAGGCCCTTCTATTACCTGTTGTAATTCGAATTTATATTAAAATCTCCTAATAAAATAACCTCTTTTTTAGTATCACATTCCTTTAAGAAGGCATTCAATTTATCATAAAAAAATTTTTTTGTGGATGGTGGTCTGTATATTCCAATCAAAATGAAAGACATTTGAATTGAGAGAG
Source organism: Semotilus atromaculatus (assembly GCA_031834385.1). Classification (NCBI taxonomy): domain Eukaryota; kingdom Metazoa; phylum Chordata; class Actinopteri; order Cypriniformes; family Leuciscidae; genus Semotilus; species Semotilus atromaculatus. The sequence continues at coordinate 3,494,078 of JAULUF010000040.1, read as the reverse complement.
TTAATTTAAGAACAATGCATTCCAAGTCATCAACATATGACAAGTGAATTTGTGCACAATTTATACTATCCTTGAGATAAAACAACACTCCGCCACCCCGACCAACATTTCTGTCTTGTCTAAACATATTGTAGCCATGAACTTTTAATACGTCAGCCGGTGAGTTTTCGTGTAACCATGTCTCTGTCAAGCAAAGGAAGTCCAAATTTGACTCATATAGGAGATGTTGCAATTGATCCTCTTTAGGAATTGCACTTCGGATATTTAAAATAATAACCCGCTTGGTTTAGCCTGAGAATCCCACAGCATGCAAGCCTGGTTTACAGTTTGGAAAAGTTTAATACCATGGTGTTTCACAATTGCAGGATTTATCTTTCATTTTACATTGTTTGATGATGCACACTTTGTTCGTTTTTGCACATGATTTTTCATGCAAGACATCACAGCGCTCGGTTGGATCACTGCTGGTAATGAAGTAAAGTCAGCTGGAAACTCACCCAATGTGGCTGGATCGGTAGCATGCAATTAGCTATTTAAGATGTTAAATTCATACCCGGGCGTATTTTCCAACCCAGGATATTGCTCGATTTTCTCCATAAGTATCCCTCGATGGTGATTTGGACCCATGTCTCTCTCAGCAGGCCCGGGATTAAGATGAACATCTCCCGCAAGCAAAAGGGTACAACAGATATTCAGAAAGTTTTCTCAAGAGTTACGGAGCCTTGTGTGAGATAGTCTTTGAAGTAGTATTTTGGATTGGCACTTTTCCATTGTTAAGAACATTGCGATATAAAGCAAATTGTCCACTGGGCAACCATACATGAGTAGGCCTATATCCACAGAACAAAGAGGAATCAAAATGTTTGTAACAGCTGCTCTCATTTCCTGTGTGTCGATCGAGTGCAAAGCACGGCCGTACTGAATTGGCAAAAAGAGCAACAATATAGATGATGATCAACATAGTAATCTTGCCATAAAATACGTTGCCTTTGGATACAACACTGTCCCGGTAACGCTTTTTCAAAAATTAACTTTGAGAGATTTTGAGACTGGATGGCAGCGAAGCAGCACCTGCGAGACTGCGCGGCACCATCTTGTTTCTCCGGGTCACGTAACCACCCCCCTTTGCACCTTTCTATGTTTACTGGAGAGTTCTCGCTGCATCCACTGTGAGTCCAAATGATCGCTGGACAAAAGAGGAAACAGGAACATGATTACTCGACCAGGTGATTTTCTCACTGCGTCCACTGTGAGACCAAATGCTCTCTGGACAAAAGTGCTCTACCGGAAAAGTTCTTGCTGCGGCCGTGTCTTTGACCAAATGCTCGCTGGACAAAAAGAAGAAAAAGAAACATGATTACTTGACTGGGAGATTTCCTTACTGCATCTGCTGTGAGACCAAATGCCTGCTGGACGAAAGAGAAAACATAAGTGCTCTACCGGAAAGGTTCTCGCTGCGTCCACAGTGAGACCAAATGCTCGCTGAACAAAAAGAGAAAATGGGAAAGAGGAACATGATTACTCGACCGGGAGATTTTCTTACTGCGTCCGCTGTGAGACCAAAATGCTCGCTGGACGAAAGAGAAAACATAAGTGCTCTACCGGAAAGGTTCTCGCTGCGTCCGCAGTGAGACCAAATGCTCGCTGGACAAAAAGAGAAAACAGGAAAGAGGAACATAATTACTCGACTGGGAGATTTTCTCACTGTGTCCGCTGTGAGACCAAATGATCACTGGACGGAAGAGAAAACATAAGTGCTCTACTGGGAAAGTTCTTGCTGCGTCCGCTGTGAGACCAAATGCCCTCTGGACAGAAAAGAAAAACAGAAAAAAGGAAAATGAGTACTCGACCGGGAGATTTTCTCACTGCATCCGCTGTGAGACCAAATGCTCGCTGGACGGAAAGAGAGAGACCCCCGGTGGACGTCCCAGGGGTTTTAATCAATGAGTGGGCTTTTGGTGGGCTTTTTTAATGTGGAACCGGTTGGTCCTGATATAGCTTTGGAAAGCATCTGAGGGACCATCTCCCAAGAGCTTGGATCTGCTGTTGGGAGAGGCCTTTTTGAGCTGCTGAAGTTGCTGCCCCGATACGGAAAGAGTGACTTGAGAATTTTTTTGCTGGAATTCCTGACTGTTGGAGAACAGATTTGAGGTGTTTCTGGAACCAAAAGCGTGTCACTGGTTTATTGGATTCATCTATGAACAGGGGTTCCAGAGGAGATTTAGCCTGAGAACTTCTCCATTGCAGATATGCCAGAATGGACTGGAATGGTTGGATTGGCAATGAGGGGTTAAAGGCCATGTTGCAGGTTTTTGATTTTTTTTTTTATTAATATATAACCATGTATGAAAATATCATATGAAAAGTTAATGCAGGATTTAAAATTGTTTTGCGAGACATAAGGGCACAAATTTAGTAGAAAACGTAACAGTTTCCTTGACCGTGTTGAAAACCCGCTTTTTTTCAGCATCGCGTCATATTACGTCACGGCAGGTAGTCGTTCGCCGGGCCCTGCGTTTACTCAATGAAGAGTATGCTGGGATTCAGTAGGAGCAGTCGGGATTCAGTGTGTTTTCTGTGGTTGTTGTATTTCAATTAATTATCGTTATGGTAATTATTGTGAATTATGGCCTGTCAGGACATCGAGACCACAGATTTCCGATTAAAAAAAGGACGGTGCGTTTTGTGCAGGTGAAGAGATAGACTTCACTTCTGCATCTGCTTCGAAACACGCGGTAGTGTGTAGCGTTCACTTTAGACCGGATGATAATCCCGGCGATATGATGGAGTTCAACATGGGATGCCGAAGCAAGAACCAAGTGAGACTCCTTCGGTGCACACCACTCTCCTTCATCGGGTCCGCCGGTCCGTCAACATGTGGTTCGGCCAGCGGTGGGAAACATGACGCTCACGGATCCGTCAGAGATCACTTATTGTACATATGTTTTACAAAATGTGCCTTGTCTTAATTTAATTCATGAACATATCCTACATAAACTTGTAATGTAATGCATTTATGTGTTTGTTATTAGTCTGCAGGCCGAAACTTATGATGTACTAGGCTATATCATAATAATAAGATGTTATTATTATTATAACGTTAAATATAATATATTATGTTCTATAATTCATTTTCTGTAAAATCAATCATCAATCTGTAAAAAAACACTTTAATGTTTGTGTTGGCTGTTTACATTACGTTTTGATACAGTAAGACAGTTGTGATTGTGATTATTTTTGTATTCATTTATTAAAAACCTTTAAATATAAAGTCCCTCTTCCTCTGGAAACTGTCTCCTAATGACTTACATACACTACACATGCAGTTAAAGGTCTACTAGCTTTGTTATTGCCCGATACATGATAATAATCTGGACAATATTTTGATCTGAGCACAGTGTTATACATAGGCTATCGTCGGCTAACGTGGATATATCTATAAGCTAGCACTGGTCTCTCACCAACGCTCTTCTGACCGTTCTGTTTAACCCTGGCCTGTCCTGCTCTCTTGTGCGCAGCAGGTGTGTAGACCAAAGGGATGCTGGGAAGTGTAGTGAAGAGGCGGAGACAAGACAGACAAGACACTCATCTTCTCACCGGCCGGATGACCCAACCTCCAACCAGATGAACTGGATAAATATCGTGAAAGGTCTGATCACATCTGACTCCTGACATTATGCTGCCTAACTCATAATCATACACTGTTCGTTCGTTGGCCAAAGGAGGACTGGCCCCCTGACTGAGCCTGGGTTCTCCCAAGGTTTTTTTCTCCATTCTGTCACCTGATGGAGTTTTGGTTCCTTGCCACTGTTGCCTTTTTCGCCTCTCTTCGCCTTTGTCGCCATTGGCTTTTGGCTTGCTTAGTTGGGGACATTTAACATTTAATTTTGAATTTAACAATACTATTACAACATTGTTTTCCTGTTATCTCTGTAAAGCTGCTTTGAAACAATTTGTATTGTAAAAAGCGCTATATAAATAAAGGTAACTTGACTTGACTTGACTGTGACATTACACCCGCCCTGCAGAGGAACCAAGGCGGAGCGGGCAGTGCTGACGCGACCAGGGCAGAGCAGATGGAGGGAGGAGCCAATGTGGAGAAGACGGAGAAAGGAGCCAAGGCGGAGCAGGCAGTGCTGGCGATACATGATAATTATCTGTACAATATTTTGATCTGAGCACAGTGTTATACATAGGCTATCGTCGACTAACGTGGATATATCTATAAGCTAGCACTGGTCTCTCACCAACGCTCTTCTGACCGTTCTGTTTAACCCTGGCCTGTCCTGCTCTCTTGGCCGCATAGCAGGCTCATAATTATATGGCAGGCTCATAATTATATGGCTGAGGTCCGTCATAATAGTAAATATGTTCCCGTCCCGAAAGTAAATATTTAGGCTACAATTTCCACAGCGTCCGAACTGTCATTGCGATCCATTGCTTTCCTATTGTTTACTTTAAAACCGCGCTCCCTGCCGTTACGTCACTTCCGGCTTGGCGGTTTTCAAATGCGGAACTAAAATTTTCACACAAAAATTACTCTAGAAGCCTAAATAGTGTTTTATAAGTATATGTTTATATTTAAATCTAGTTTAAATCATTATTTTCTATACATTGCCTCACTGTGTACTCTAACCTGCAACATGGCCTTTAAAAATGTAAATGAAATGACCTTTTTTGGTTTGGTCGGTCTTACTTTGCTTAATCAAATATGAGATTGTTTCACCATCTAGTACTGACAAGTCTGAGATGGTGGGATGGATTTTGGGGTCATGGAAGTGATAGCGAGTTCAGAGCATCTCAGAAAACCAAAAAAGGCTAGGATAAACATAGCGTTGAGTGTGCGGGCAGTATTGAGGGGCTGGTAGCCTGTGCGGAGGGCGTGAATACATTGATATATGTCCTGGAGTTGCGGTGGCCACGGAGACGCGAACCAACGACCTTGATAAAATCCCCCCGAAACCGATTGAGGGGACGGCGTCTGTGAACAGTTGGATATCGGTGGGGGACGAAACGAGATTGTTATAGAAAAAGGATAGTCCATTCCACTGGTTTAGAAACGTTAACCATAGCCTAAGTTCGTTGCGACATGTTTGAGTTATGGAAATGAGGTCCTCTAGCGAGCGGATGGAGGATGCGAGTGAGAGGAGATGCGATATGAAGGGACAGCCCTGTAGAATGATGCGCATTGCGAAGTTTAAATGACAGAGCAGAGATAGGAGTTCACATTTTGAACAATTTGATTTTTTAAGTAGTGTAGATGAGACGAGAATTATTCGGTCGATTTTCTCTTTGGGCAGGGATGTTTGGAATTTGACTGAATCCAAATTAATTCCTAGGAACTCGATGGATGTTGCAGGGCCCATGGTTTTTTCTTGTGCGATGGGAATTCCGAGCTCAGAAAAAACTTTTTGGACTGTTAGGATGTGCGCGGCTGGGATGGCATTGGGAGGCGAGATTATTAAAAAATCATCTAGCAGGTGAATGAGGTGAGGAATGGCGTAGTTGTTCAACAAAATCCAACAAACGGCTTCTGATAGTATGTAGAATATTTTAGGGCTGCTTTTGCATCCGAAAGTTAAATAAAATTTCCTGAGCCAGCGAACTCCGAATAGGTGCCATGAATCTGGATTGATAGGCATTACTTTGAAAGCAGATGTAATGTCAATTTTGGCAAGCCAAGCACCCCGACCTGCAATTGCAATACGATTATCTACAGACAAAGGACAGTCTGAACTGAAGGAACTAAATACATAAGTACAAATCAAATATAACAAGGTGAAGACAGGTGACACAGATGATGATAATAACTAAACACAGGTGACAAGGATGATGACAATCAGGTGTGTAGACAAAAGGGATGCTGGGAAGTGTAGTGAAGAGGCGGAGACAAGACAGACTGTGACATTACACCCCCCCTCCGGAAAGCGCGACCTCGTGCTGCAGAGGAACCAAGGCGGAACGGGCAGTGCTGACGCGACAAGGGCGGAGCAGATGGAGGGAGGAGCCAATGTGGAGAAGACGGAGAAAGGAGCCAAGGCGGAGCAGGCAGAGCAGGCAGTGCTGGTGACCAGGGCGGAGCAGATGGAGGGAGGAGCCAAGGTGGAGAAGACGGAGGGAGGAACCAAGGCGGAGCAGGCAGTGCTGGCGACAGGTGCGGAGCAGATGGAGGGAGGATCCATGGTGGAGCAGACAGAGGAAGGAGCCAAGACGGAGGCGGGGCCGACTGACAGGGGCGGAGCAGGTGGGAGAGGAGACGAGGGTGAAGCCCAGAGCCGACGAGACAGGGTGATGCTGAGGGACTGGAGGGATATGCAGGGATATGCGACCGCAGGCTCAGGCGACTGAAGTGTAGACAGGGACACAGAAAGACATGTTGTAGGCAGAGGAAGTGAGGGAGTGAGGACCAAAGGGGAACTGAGGGGAGTGAGGAGTCCAACAGAACCAGGGGGACGAAAGGACGAGGCGTAGCCAGAGGAGAGAAGTCCAAAGGTGAAGGAAGGCCGACGAGGGACCAAAGTGAATCTGGGGGGATGAGGGAGCCTGGCGGAACTGGGGGACTGAGGGGCCGTGGTGGAGCTGAGGGAGGTAAGAGCCAAGGGGGAGCAGATGGGACGAAGGGCTGAGGTAGAGTCCTGGTTGAGGAGGTAGGAGGCGGAGGCCGGGGATCCACCAACCAGGCTGGATCAGCAGGGCTGGTAAGCAGAGGTGGAAGGGCTGAAAGGTGGCAGATGAGAGGAGGTGGGAGAGGGAGGCTGGGTGGGAACATGGTCTCTGGCTGGGCAGACGGGACGTGGACGGTCTCTGGCTGGGCCAGTGGTGAAGGCTCTATGCTGGACGGGAACAGCGGTGAAGGCTCTTTGCTGGACGGGTCTTTGCTGGACGGGTCTTTGCTGGACGGGACCAGCGGTGAAGGCTCTGGAGGACTGATGTGAGGTTTGGCTGGTTGGGTTACGGATCGGGCCGCGACACTCACCAGACATTGACTGACGGTCTCCCTCCAGTCCAATTCGGTGGTGTCTGGGAGGTCAATTTTCTTGTAGCCACTCCAATGGGGCAGATACGAAACAGATTAAATGGAGGATTGTCAAACTGGCCGATCATGAAGCCTGACTCGACTTCATTTTTGATCAGATTATCTACAACAGGATCTATGAGGGCGGATTAAAGATTATTACATATGATGTTTTCGAAGAGCGGGCATTCTAAAATGGTTTAAAACCGTTTTTTAGACCTGACAGCAGATAATGAGTAAATTCAGCGTCCGGGTGATGAGCTAGTTCGAAGTGCATGCGCAAAATATTTACGGGAGTCTGCAAATAATTTTTTGATTTTTTATTCACAGATTTATACACTGGACATACAATGAAGGCATGAGCGCCGCCACAGAAGCTACAGATGTGCATGAACCGGTTAAAATTATTACAGGGCTGTCTGCTTTATTCAAAAGAAGAGAATTTCCTTTCGAAGTCCTGGTTTGCACTGGTGGTTGCTGCACGAGGCACGTAGCTGGTTGATTTAGCAGTGCTTGTTCTCGTAGAGGGAAGAAGGGTTAACCTGCGGGCACGATGCAGTAGCAGTTGCACGATGCACTGACCTGCAGACCACGCAATAAATGTTTTTGCAGCCTAAAAACACCCTGCTGTGGAGATCTGGGTCGAGTGCGCCCCAGTATGTGCACTGGTTCCACTGTGCGACTCGCATGGCACTTTTGGCTGAAAAAAGTTTATGGTACGTGTAGAAGTGCCCTCCCCAATAGGACAGCGTGAGCTCGGCTATGATTGCTAGATATTCATTCAGGCGCCGCCTGTGGGGGAAAGCTGAACAGATAATTTCAGTGAAATGGGAAAAGGCAATTGAAAATTCGGAAAATTAAAGAACGCGGGATGAGTGTGTGTTTGTGTTTTTCAGCTGGTTCGGCTGCGGGGAGCAGAGAGAGAAGAGAAGAAAGGTCTACATCTGCACCTGAGAGGATCTGAGCGCGGATGCATTGAGACACTGGTGGTGGTTCCATGGCGACGGCGTTGGACGGAACAGGCATCTGTGTTGCTGTGAAGAGAGAATGTTGTGGTTTAGTTTGAATGAGAGAGCTGGGAAGGGTATAAGCCGGGGCTGCGAATGTCGGCGGCTGCCTCTCGCTTGGATTACCTGCTGTGGCTTGGAAAGGAAAGTTAGTTGCAGGATAGGAAGGAAAGGAAGTATGTTAGTATAAAGTGTGGGCTTGTGCTGTAAGCGGAGGCGGGCTCACGCTTGTTTGAGCTACTGGAGCTGCAGGCCACTGGATGTGGGCAGGGTTGTAACCTGTTGGGTAAGACTGATGAAATGGTTGGGCCTGTGTTGCTAGCAGCGATTGCCTCGCGCTAGTGTCTGCGACTGGAGCTGGAGGCCACTGAAAACGAAAAGGGTTATGAACAGCGGGAGTATAGAACTGAGAGGCTGTGGGGAGGCCACTGGGCCCAGCTGCATACGGTGCTGCGGCCACAGAAGCCATGGTGAAGGGCTGGGCCTTGTCGAGAGGTGGGCGTGGACCTGCCATTGCAAAATCTGGGGCGCAGCCCTGGCTCGCTGAAGGCCTGTTGCTGCGGCTCGATGGGCTAAGCGAGCCGGATCTTGTGCGGGAAGACGACGGTGGTGTCTGGGGAGGCGATTTTTGGGCCCTGCGGGCTTTGCTCTGTCTGTGAGCCGACTTGGGTGTTGGTGCGGAGAGGTTGGCTGACTGTAAGGTAACGTATAGATCATACAGCTCCGCTTTGTTCATTTTTCACAAAGCCTGTACGTCCGAATTACCCAGCGTTTGCCTAAATCCTGCTACATTCCACTTCCCGATAGGTGAGATCGTTGGGACAGCCGAGCGGTAGGAGGAGGCCGGGAGTCTTGCCGGGGTTAGCAAAGACTGGCCTAGACGTCTTAGCGAGCGCAGGGCTGTTCGGCCAGGCGTAAACAGACTTCTAGATCTCAAAATGCGTTTTAAATGTCGCTGAGTGATTATATATCTGTGTCGAAATGCAAGAACAGAAACAATGTCTTTGTATTGAAGTCCTAGTTTAAAATAGATTTATGATGAATTCATGCGCATCCACATCCATGCTCTTGTTTTCTTCATAGATGGCAGTGACGGTTGTACGCAACCTGGAAATTGTAACGCGTGAGCACGAGATAGTCTTTATGTTTTAATTTTTGCAAAGGTCCCTTCAGGGGCTCCGTAATTATTTACTGTTGCTTATGGTCATAAGTGGGCCTAGTGGTATAAATTGTAGTGTATTGTTTATTTGTGTGTTATATGTTTACTCATTAGGATACCCGTTTACACTTTGTACAGCAATTGGCCAACAGCTGTTGTTTTTAAATTTGATCTATAAATAAATATATATCTAATAAAAATGTTTTCACATTTCACCTAAACCTCTAACGAGAAGCCTTCGGAACGAGTTCATAAGCTCTTACATGGCCGTTTTAACCACGTCATAGTACATGCTTTGCTCAAGCGTCAATACAGAACACACTTCTTGCGCTTTACCTACAAGTTTGTATTGTAACAATAAAGGCCAAATATTTCTAGACCACTGTAATGTGGGTGCGATGCTCTCAAACACAGTGAAATACATGTCAACTTCACTCTCTATAAATGTAGGAACTAACGAAATGTGTCTACTAATATCAAATTCAGGACTTTCCGGCAACGCATGCAACACTGTATGCAAGAGGAGGCATTTACTGGGCTCGGCACTAGAGTATTTCCCCATAACACAGGAGAAGGTGCACATCCAAGCCTGCTCGGACTTTAGTTCAAGCTCCAGCCCTTTCAGTCGGATGTCTTGCTTCGTCTCAAGCTCAACAGCTCGGACATGTAACAGCTGCCTTATTGTTGTCAGCATAATTCCACTTCCAGTTCTTTCAACCGGATTGCCAACAAGTGATCTTTCAGTGCAGAAGGATTAACAGGAACCATGCAAGCCCCATTGTCGGATTTGAACTTTGCCTCCACAGCATACAAATCCTCAGATAGTGCTGGAGTAACAACACCAGTTACCACATTCTCACCAGGCAAGATATTTTGTTTTACAAGCTCTGTGTGCAGTGTCTCTTTAATCTCCCTTTAAAGCATATTTCGGGGTACGACTACATCAAAGAAATCCACGATTAACAACAAATCGTCTTTACGACATTTCTTCTTTTACGAATTTTGATGCCAACTGTAGCCTCCCTGGGGGCCGCCATTGTAGCAGACCATCACCTGCTGTTAGCATTCCATTGATTCCCATTCATTTTGGCATCACTTTGACAGCGAATAACTTTACATCTGAGGCGTTTAAAGACTCCATTTGTCCATTATTTAATTCTAAAGAAACACAACAATGTATAAAAGGCTTCATTACCTTGTATCTTACCTTGTACTCGATTGCTCGATTGCTTCTGGCTGCCTGCTGTGAGTTTGTTTGCGTCTTGGCATCGTATTTCTTTCTGTTTTTCCGTATTTCTTTCTTTTATCCTGCTTTGAACCATCATTTACCTCATAATTACAACTCGGACTGTTGAGCAGACCGTCTCAAGCGTGACCCAACACTGGGCCGTTACACCTGTGGGTCACGGCTGAGCGAGTCTTCTTTACACTCACTTACAAACGAACATTTTCTCGTCTATCGTGCGTCTACATTACACCCGTACCACTAAAAAGACGGATTATACCCAAGACTTCAGTCATAAATTAGTATTAATATTAATAGCATCACTGGTTGCATCGTTGCTAACTTACTGTCCATCTGTTAAAATGGCGAATATATCAGATGTATATCTACCTTTTGGTGCAGATGAGAACAGATTTGAGATGCTCGCGGTGCAGTCTGAATTAGAAGCTGTTGAGAAACAGATCCGTGACCTTTTAGAGAGACAAGCTGAGCTGAGAGACCGGCGTTTAGCTCTTGAAACATCACGCACCGATGCACACGGATCGGTGATTAACGTTAGTAACCCGCTGACCCTCGCCGCGTCTACTCCGTGCGTTTCTCAGCATTGGTCCCGAGCGTCCAGGTCCCGATCAGCCATGGTTTCATTCACTCCGGCTCCGACACAACACCACGAAGCCTGGGTGGTTCCGCGGAAGCCGCGAGCCAGGACCAGAATCTTTTCGCCCCTTCCGGTTTTCGAGATCTCCACTCAGAACCGCTTCTCCTCTCTTCGCGAAACGGAACGCGATGCTGTGATCATCGGCGATTCCACCGTCCGACACGTCCACGCTACGTTAGGTAAAAGTAAGGTGCACAGTCATTGCTTTCCTGGTGCTCGTGTTCTTGATATCGCTGCGCGGGTACCTGAGATCTTGAACGGTGACGAGCGCGTCGGAGCTGTTGTGTTGCACGGGGGAGCTAACGACACTAGGCTGCGACAGACAGAGGTTCTGAAGAAAGACTTCAGGAGCCTGATCGAAACGGTTCGCAGCACATCGCCTGAAACAACGATCATTGTGTCTGGACCGCTTCCCACGTACTGACGAGGGCATGAAAAGTTCAGTAGATTATTCGTGCTAAATGAATGGTTAATGTCATGGTGCAATGAGCAGAAACTGCTCTTTGTAAATAATTGGAATCTGTTCTGGGAGCGACCGAGGCTCTTCCGCGCTGATGGCTTACACCCAAGTAGAATCGGGGCAGATCTTCTGTCGGATAACATCTCTAAGATGTTAAACACCGTTTGACTAGTAACCAAAAATCCAAATCACAGTCTCTGCTGCACCAATTTAATTTATATTAATACTAGTGTAGAACATTGCATAGAAACTGTGTCTATTCCTCGTTTACTGAGATCAAATAATAAATCTACTGCGGGATCTAGAAAAAATCTAATTGTTATTAAAACAAAAAAACACGCTATTAGTGAACAAAAACAATTTCTAAAGCTAGGTCTTCTTAACATTAGATCGCTCACACCTAAGGCGGTTATTGTAAATGAAATGGTCACAGATAATAATTTCGATGTACTGTGCCTTACTGAAACCTGGCTTAAACCAAATGATTATTTCGGTCTAAATTAGTCTACTCCGCCAGGATACTGTTATAAGCATGAGCCCCGTCTAATCGGTCGTGGCGGCGGTGTTGCAACAATCTACAGGGATATCTTTAATGTTACTCAGAAAACTCGTCATAGGTTTAATTCCTTTGAAGTACTTGTGCTAAATGTTACGCTCTTAGATGTAAGAAAAAAATCCCTATTATCTCTAGCCTTGGCTACCGTATATAGACCTCCAGGGCCTTACACTGTTTTCCTAAAAGAGTTTGCAGATTTTCTCTCAGATCTATTGGTCAACGTCGATAAAGCATTAATTGTTGGAGATTTTAACATACACATCGATAATTCAAATGATGCGTTAGGGGCTGCGTTTACAGATTTATTAAACTCCTTCGGGGTCAAGCAAAACGTCACCAGACCAACTCATCGTCTTAATCATACACTCGATTTAATTATATCATATGGAACCGATCCAACCGATATAGATATCATTCCACAAAGTGATGATGTCACTGACCATTACATGGTAACTTGCATATTACGTACGTCTGTAATATGTCATGCTGCGCCATGTTATCGACCAGGCAGAACAATCCTTCCATCCACCATAGATAATTTCTCAAATAGCTTATCTGATCTGTCTCAGCTGCGGCCTGAACCCAAACGAACAGATGAACTAGACGAACTAACTAGCACTATGAGCACCATTCTCTCTAGAACATTGGATATTGTTGCACCCATTAGATTAAAAAAGGTCCGAGAGAAAAGTATAGCACCATGGTACAATAATACTACGCATGCTCTAAAGAGAGAAACCCGTAATTTAGAGCGTAAATGGAAACAAACTAATTTAGTGGTCTTTAGAATCGCGTGGAAAGACAGTATTTCACGTTATAAAAAGGCCCTAAAAGCGGCCAGGGCTGAGCACCTCCGCAAACTAATAGAAAACAACCAAAACAATCCAAGGTTTTTATTTAACACCGTGGCTAGACTAACAAATAAACAGACGTCGTCTGAACAAAATACCTCGTTACAGTTTAGTAGTAATGATTTCATGAACTTCTTCAACGAGAAAATTGAAAGCATCAGAACCACAATTGTAAATGTTCAATCCTTGCTCCCGCCTTATGATTCGGCCACAATTGTCGCTCCGCAAGAGCAATTACAATGCTTTACAACTATAGAACAAAAAGAGTTAAACAAACTTATCACTTCATCTAAAACAACAACATGTTTATTAGATCCTATACCAACTAAACTACTGAAAGAAGTGTTACCTATAGTGGAAGAGCCTCTTCTCAATATTATTAACTCATCTTTATCTTTAGGTCATGTTCCAAGAACGTTCAAGCTGGCAGTTATAAAATCTCTTATTAAGAAACCACAATTAGATCCAAATAACCTAGTAAATTACAGACCCATTTCAAATCTTCCATTTATGTCTAAAATATTAGAAAAATTGTGTCCGCTCAACTCGGCTCTTTCTTACAAGAAAACGACATCTATGAAAAGTTTCAGTCTGGATTCAGACCGCATCATAGCACTGAAACTGCGCTGGTAAGAATAACAAATGATTTACTTTTAGCTTCGGACCAAGGCTGTATCTCAATACTAGTTTTACTTGATCTTAGTGCAGCGTTCGATACTATAGATCACACAATACTCCTAGATCGACTACAAAATTATACTGGTATTCAAGGACAAGCATTAAGCTGGTTCAGGTCATACTTATCCGACCGCTACCATTTTGTCTATTTAAATGGAGAAAAATCGATCATAACTTCGGCAAACTATGGAGTGCCACAGGGATCTGTGTTAGGCCCTCTATTATTCTCAATATATATGCTGCCACTTGGTAATATTATAAGGAAACATGGAATTAGTTTCCATTGTTACGCCGATGACACTCAAATATATATTTCATCACGGCCAGATGAATACACTAAATTATCCAAATTGACAGACTGTGTTAAAGATATAAAAGATTGGATGACGCGTAATTTTCTTTTATTAAATCCAGACAAGACAGAAGTAATACTTATCGGTTCTAAAAACCGTCCACAAAACCTCTCACAACACTACTTTAACATAGTAGGATGCCCTGTTACTTTATCCTCTACTGTAAAAGACCTGGGTGTTATATTAGACTGCAACCTGTCTTTTGAAAAGCATATTTCATATGTTACAAAAACAGCCTTTTTCCACCTTAGAAACATTGCTAAACTACGTAATATGCTATCAGTCTCTGATGCAGAAAAGTTAGTTCATGCATTTATGACCTCGAGACTAGATTATTGTAATGCTTTATTAGCTGGTTGTCCTGCATCCTCAATAAACAAGCTACAGTTACTCCAAAATGCAGCCGCTAGAGTTCTTACTAGATCAAGAAAATATGATCATATAACACCGATTTTATCATCACTTCATTGGTTACCTATAAAGTTCCGTATTAATTACAAGGTATTGCTACTGACCTATAAAGCCCTAAATGGTTTAGCTCCAGTCTATTTAACGGACCTTCTATCGCCCTATAATCCATCGCGCTCTTTAAGATCACTAAATTCGAGGCTTCTGGTCATTCCTAGGATATCCAGATCCACCAAAGGAGGGAGAGCATTTTCACATTTAGCTCCGAAGCTCTGGAATAGCCTTCCTGATATTGTTCGTTGCTCAGACTCGCTCTCCCAGTTTAAAACTAGACTAAAGACGCATCTCTTCAGCCAGGCATTCATATAAAATTTTAAAACTTACAGTTACTGTAAATCCGGCCTCTAGTTCATAAAAGCCAGAGGAGAACTGGCCCCCGACTGAGCCTGGGTTCTCCCAAGGTTTTTTTTTTCTCCATTGGGTCACTTGATGGAGTTTTTCGGTTCCTTGCCACTGTTGCCTTTGGCTTGCTCAGTTGGGGATATTCAAATTAATTAACCAATCATTAATAACATTGATCAGCCCTTCCAAACTTGGATGTCTTTCTTTATTTTATTGTTTTCCACTAATAAACAAACATTGTTATGTTGTTTTGATTGATACTGTGAAGCTGCTTTGATACAATCTGTATTGTGAAAAGCGCTATATAAATATACTTGACTTGACTTGACTTGACTTGTACGTATTATGGCCCCGTACAAGCAGTTTTTGTAAAAATAGGCTAACGATTGCGTCTGTCACGGTTGGTAAATCCTATGTCTTCTTCCTGTCTCGTGTTTCTGTTGTTGTATGTGGGTGCGCTGATTAGATGGGCGTGGCCGCTCATCAGCGCTCATCAGTCTTCCACTCATTATCCCATCACCAGCTGAAGCTTATCTGATCTTGTGTATTTATACTCATCACCCTCTCATCTTCCTTGTCAGATCGTTGTATGTGCTTTCCCCGGTGTGTGTGTGTGTGTGTGTGTGTGTGTGTGTGTGTGTGTGTGTGTGTGTGTGTGTGTGTGTGTGTGTGTGTGTGTGTGTGTGTGTGTGTGTGTGTGTGTGTGTGTGTGTGTGTGTGTGTGCGTGTGCGCGTGCGTGCGTGCGTGTGTGTGTGTGTGTTCGTGTGTGTGTGTGTGTTCGTATGTGTGTGTGTGTGTTCGTGTGTGTGTGTGTGTGTGTGTGTGTGTTCGTGTGTGTGTGTGTGTTCGTGTGTGTGTGTGTGTGTTCCAGTCGCGTTCGAGTCTTGTACCCATCCTGTTCCGGTTCTTGTTTCTGTGGATTCTCTGGATATCATTTCATCATTGGACTTTCATCACCGCACTACTGCTTCAGCACTCTATTTCATCTGACCATTGGAGTCCCTGCACCACTTACCTGTTTGTTTGTGTTTGGACTTCCTCTCTGTGACTACTTTAAAATAAAGAGTTTAACTGCACTTGCTTCCGTCAATCTATCATGACAGCGTCATAACCACTCAACTCTCTGTCGCACAGTAGAGAAATGACCGCATATACAGGCAGAGAAGCTTGCAGGCAATCGGGGGGACGTGGAGGCATAAAGTCAGATAAAGTCAAGGGAGAAGCCCATAGAGAATCATAGAGTTGATCCTGCTCCTAGCTCATGGGGAGGTCCTACTCACGCTCTCCGTCTATGTGAGATTCGGAAGGGAATTATTCAGATTTCTCTCGGCACAGCTACTAGAAGACAGACAGGTTGCTCATGTGACATCTACGTCGTCAAGCTCAGTTTGAGCCTGCGCAGTACGCTCAGCCATCAGGAAGTAATTGGCTTCACTTTTCTCCGTTGAAATCTATGGGGTCGCTGTGTCAATTTCTTTTACTGTCTATGTCTGTTCCAGAGGAAATTGAACTGTACCATTATTATCTGATTTGGAGGGGGATCCTTTATTTTATTTCATTCAGTTATCTTTTGTTATTTTATTTCATTCAGTTATCATTTGTTTTGTTTGTAGTTTGTTATATTGTGCTCTAAGTAGTTTATTGTGTTGTAAGAAAGTGTATATTGTGTTGTAAATATTATTGATTGTGGTTTATTTGGGAAAGTACTTATTTTATATTACCTCTGTTATTGGTTTGGTAGAGGCTAACTACTGTATATATATATATATATATATATATATATATATATATATATATATATATATATATATAATCAGGGTTTTAAACTGAATTTAGATTTGTTCCATTTTAGTAACAGTTGCAATCAAAATGTCCTGAGGCTCACATTCAACATACTTATAGTAAAGCACCAACACTCTCACTAACAATTTGTTGAAAAAGAAAAAAGAATATGTAAATGTTTCCAGCTTTATATATTTGTGAAATATGCCAGTTACTCTTAACACAGGCTGAGAAAGTGTGCATATCAGTAGAACTTGGTAATAACGGATTGCATCTATTCCTTAGATAAAGCAGAAGCTGAAGGAACAGGGGATAGAAATGGACACAACAGTGGCGTGGAACGTTCAACCAGATGGAAATGTTTTTCACAAGATTGAAAACCAACCATGAGTTATACTTCTGTGATGTGATTTATCAAGTTTTCAGAAGTTCGATTTTTCTCTTCTTTAATTAATTTAGTCAAATTATATTACTTCATACCTGTGTTATATTACTTCATACCAGTGGTGGTGATGGCGCAGTGGATAAGACACATGCCTGTGGTGTGAGAGACCCAGGTTCGAATCCACTGTGTCCCTGAGCAAAACACTGAACCCCTAGTTGCTCCAGAGGCGTGTGACCTCTGACATATATAGCAATTGTAAGTCGCTTTGGATAAAAGCGTCAGCTAAATGAATAAATGTAAATGTGTGCACCGAGTTTGGAGGGGGGACCAATGACATTCCAGGCTCACTTTGAATCACAGAAGTATCTACAGTACAATGTTTCAGTACATAAAAATTTAATTCTGTGCTGGTTGTGAAATGTAAATTCGATAGTACATGTAAATGCCTATATATTTTATATACAGTAGTCAACATTTGAAGTGGATCAAAAAAGTGAATCAAGACAAGAACATGTTTTGTTCAAAATTCATGTATAACTTTGATGAAAGGTTTTGATCCACTTCCAATGTTGACTACTGTATACTATTTATATATATTTTAACTTTCAGCAATATCTTAAACTTTCAGCAATATCATAATACCAATTCAGAGATGAATTACTGTAACCATTTTTTTTCTTTATATTGTTCCAATAAAAAGAGTAGTAATGTATTTATAACATAAACAAAATTCTAATACGTTCTTTTCAAGTTAGAATAAAACAAAGTGTGACACCCCAAAAAGTAACATAGGCCCAGATCCGGGCACAACATGGAACATGTGGATTCTATATGTACCAGATGTGGGCCGGATCTGTGTGACACTATGGCTGCATTTACACTGCTGGTCTTGATGCCCAAATCCGATTTTCTGACTATATCCGATTTTTTTGACAACCCACTTACATCCTCTTTTAAAAGGGACCCGTATCCGATTTTTGCATATGGGTGGGAGACATGACATGCAATTCTACCCGTCCATGATGTCATAACCTAATAAAAATGGGTATTTGTTAAAAATATATATCTTCATGTTGTTCCTCTGACAATATATTATTCCAGCATACCATAGCTGTAGTTGGTTTATAAAGACCTCTACTTCAAATTTTTTTCTAAACATCAAAATTGTCATGTGGTGTGACTGTCCGGGATATGTGTGACCTTACTAATATGACAATATATATCAGGAAAGTATAAATAATTGATAGATTTACAGTTTAAGTAAAATAATTAGGCTATTTCAACAGACACAGAAAGTGTTGATGTCTGTGTATGATTTTAAAGCAAGTTCTGGCCAAATACATTTTGTCCGTAAAATGGGCGTCATATGGTGTGACGCTGCAAGTTATATTTTGAACGGGCAATAATTTGGACGTCATTATGATGAAGAGGTCCACACTCAACCAGGAAGTTGCAGTGTCATCTCTGGAGTGGTTTGCAAGGTCAAGAGGTGAGTTCTGGCTTTTAAATTTTTAATTAAAAAGCTCTGTATCTGATATGCTCACTAGTGGTCAATGTTTTGTGTCTTATGGTGTGACATTATTTACATAAAAATGAAACACTTTTATACAAATTTGACTTATTAATTCTTAAAAATCATTCCTGCCATGTGTTAATTTACATGCTAAGTATAAGCTAGCTGTTTTTAGTTAACCAAGAGATTAGCTTAACTCTACAAAACGTCATATGGTGTGACACTGTATCATATGGTGTGACTGTTTTTCTAAGTCACACCATATGATATATTTGTCACGCAATATTACATACACCTTTTTTAATTATAAATAAATAACTATTCAAAACATATTAAATGAATTTAATAGTGAACATTAAATTACCTATACAATTAATGTATTTCTTTTAAATTTTATACTTAATTTAACCATGTTTCACCATATTTGCAATGCTTTGCCTATTAAAAGATGCAATGTTTTCTCTGTCAGGCAGAAATGTCAAGTAAAGAGAGGACACAAAAATACAGGGAAAGACTCAATGCTGACCATGAAAGGAGAGAGGAGGTCCTGAGGGAAAGGAGGAAAAAGTAAAGAGATCATGCCAGTTCACACAGAATAGACACCTACTATAGGGATGAAAGTCTAGGCCACAACATAGTGTAACTTCAACACATGATACTATTATCAAGATGGTGAAACTGAAAGGAACGAAAATATCCTAATTACATATTTTTCATTACCAGGTATAAAGAGAAGAAACAAAAGGGAAAACTCAAGGCATTCAGTGTACAGTCTCTTCCTCCTTCAAGACAAGAAACAATGAGAGAGATGTGGAGAGATGCACAAAAGAAATACAGATTGTAAATTGTAAATTGATTTTGTTTTTTACTGTTTAACAATCATAATTGTTGTTACAACACACTCTCCTTTAATTTTAAATTGTTCATGTTGAATGTTCTTGAAGTGAGATGGTGTTTGATTTACTCAAATGAGTTTCTTATAATTTTAAAAGTTTTAAAACAATGTTAATATGTTTTTTGAATTTGATTAATATTAACTGAATTGAATTAATTGAATGTTGAATGCAAATAAAATAGTTTTTTGCATTGACAAATTGTGGAGTGGTGCAGTTCATCATATAGTGTGACACTATATCATTTGGTGTGACATTCAGAATTGTGCCAGTAAAAATACTTTCTTAACTATAAATCATAAAAAGTCAACGGAACACAAGAGAAATAGTATCAGCAAGAGTCACAAGCATTTTCATAGATTTATAACCGGGTTTAACATAATTAATCTAAAATATCTGGAAAGGCTGAGGAGAGATGACTTACTTTGCATGATGATTTAGAAAAACAATACAAAATCTAATGAATCTGCACAAAAGAAATGTTAAATCTTAAGATAGTAATGATAACGATTTAAGTTGAAGTTATTTACTTAGGGAGCGTATATCCCATTTTCATTTTTAATAGAATAACTTTTGTCACACCATATGACAATTTTAGGCACGAATGCAACAAATTGGTGAATAAATCCAATTTCAAATCCAAAATCTAAAAGACCACATATATTTTGGGAAATGCAAGAGTCAGTAAAACACAACTCAATTTTTTTTATGCCTAATATTTGAAGTAAAAAATAAAAACTTTTTTCAGGCTTATATGTCTCCCACCCATTTACACTATACACTGCTGAAACTACCAAATGTAGGCGTTCTGACCCGGAAAAGGAAGTAAAACAGCACGAAATGCAATGGATGCAGGTAAAATTATCCAGTGTTTTGCTTTCCACAATATTTTGAGAAATCAGCAAAAAAGACAGCAAAACATTGGTCTCGTACGGCCGAGAAAAAAGAGGAGAGCCCTTGTTGCAGCCTGAGCGAATTTAGCGATGATCGCTGCAACATCGGTTCAAAGGGAGGTTTGGATGCTGCAAAGGACTCAAGACTGGTGGGATCGCGTTGTTGGAACCTGGGGTCAAGAACTGTGGGTCAGCAACTTTCGTATGCGACAAGAAACTTTTGAAATGTTGTATGTGCGGTTGTCGTGCATGCTGTGCGAAATGAGATGATGCGCGAGTACATCAAGCTGCCAGAAGGTGAAGAGCTCCAAACCGTACTTCTAGGATTTAAAAATCGCTGGGGTTTCCCTCAGTGTGCCGGGGCTATAGACGGGAGTCATATCCCAGTCATCGCTCCACCTGAGAACCATACAGATTATTTTAATCGCAAGGGATGGCATTCTGTGATCTTGCAAGCAGTTGTGGACCACAAATACTGGTAAGGACGTACATAATTTATATTGATTTGTCTCCCTGGTTGTTGCAATGCCTTTTCCCATGTTATTGTGTTATTACGTGTTGTCTTTTATTTGTTTCTGTCACTTTATTTACTCAGATATCATGTTTTTCTCTTTATGAATGTACAATTAATACCTCCACCCCAATAGTATCACAAACATCAGATGGCCAGGAAGTGTTCACAACACCAGGGTTCTTCGTAATTCTTTTATCTACGAGAAGGCAGAAAGAGGAGTCCTCTTTCCAAACGTGTTATTTTTTCTTGTAAACTCAAATTCAGCCTTCAATGTGCGCAAAGCATACATAAAGGTATGTACTGTACATAAACTATATACTGAACTATCCCAGCTTTATCTAATTTACATATTTATTAATCATGCTAAAAGTTATTGTCATGAAGTATGGATCAATGATATTGACGTGCAATTATATAACTTAAAACATTTCCCTTGATAATGTCATTATCACAGTAGTTCTCTTCAGTGAGAGTTGTAATTTGTTATTTTCATGACCAAAGACCACTGAGGAGATCCAGGGCACACAAGTGCCCATCATGCTGTTGGGGGATCCAGCCTACCTACTTCGGTCCTGGCTAATCAAGGGGTACCCGGAAACTGGGATTCTGACCAGCGTCATTTTAACAAGAGACTAAGCGGGGCTAGAATGACGGTGGAGTGTGCGTTCGGAAGATTAAAAGGTCAGTGGAGGTGCCTGTCAAAACGTCTAGATGTGGACATGTCACTGGTCCAGTTATCTCCACATGCTGCACTCTGCATAACATCTGTGAAAAACACAATGAGGCATACAGTGAAGATCCTAGTGCAGCTGGACCTCCTGATGTACCAACAGGTGCTTTTGAACCGTTGGGCATTGCAGACATCCAGCCACTAAGAATCAGGGAGGCACTGACCCAATAATTTGCTCAATAATAAATGTAAACAATGTAATAAAAGATAAGACAACATTCCTAATGCTGAACTTGTATTTATTTTTACTGTTATTCAAACAATTAACATTTTACAGTCTGTGTGTATATATATATCAAACATTTTATACACATTACAATAAGAAAAAAAAATTCTTCCCCAAAAAAAAAAAAAAACTATAGTTTAGTCTGACCTTGACATTCTCCTTAATACTAAGCCTGAAACCAGCAGAAACCATGTCATCGTGACTAGTCAAAAACTAGAAAAAAAACCTACAAGATGACTTAAATTGACTCAAAGAGCTATTTTCACATTTTCTGGAGAAAAGGGCATCAGGAGTATATTCAGACCAGACTCATCCACTCCATTCCTGCTTTGAGGTCCTCCCTTCGGGGCGTAGGCTACGTATACCGTATGCCAAAAAGAACATTTATAAAAGATCATTTGTTCCATTAGCGGTTACTCTTTTAAATTCAATTCTCAATTGAGGTAGCTTTTATAGTTGTGTGAATGTGCACATATTGTATTAATTTAACTTATCATGTATGTATTAACTATGTATGTATTATGTGTTTTTATTATGTGGTGTGTAATGTGGTTGTAGAGCCAGTGTCAAAGATGAATTTCTGTCCAGTAATTCTGAACAGACAATAAAGTTAATCAAATCAAATTACTAATCATCCTCTGAAGGCTGGGGTGATGAAAATTGTAACTCGGGTATGTTTGAATTTGGATTGGGGGAACTGACTGGCTTAGAGCAGATGTGGCCCTGTTGAGAGGGTGGAGGTTGAAGGGTGGTGAAGGTTTTTGGAGGTGGGGTATCAGGAGGTAGGAGGGGTGTACGATTATCTGAAAAGAATGGAGGGTGGGAATAGTGAAAGGGACCAGCAGAGACATAATCCTGATAAAAGGGGGGATAGGGGTGGCCATCATTTTGGGGAAAACTTGGTGTGATCCTGAGTAAAGGGAACAGGGTGGGAAAAATCTTGACTGAACCTAGGTGGGTAAACTTGATCTGGTTAATAGCTTGACCCTGTGGCATGGCCTGAGTGAGGTGGTGGCTGGTACGATGGTCTTCCTGCAATAAACTGTGTAAACAGTGTCATCATCTTTAATTCGTGGGCGTGCTGGGCTGCTTGCAATTTAAGCTGTAGCTCAGTATCATCTGCCTGAGACAGGGCTTCTTTGATGGTCTTTGAAAAAACATCCATTGTGGACTCAAGTTTATTTTTTCACTTTCTACGTGTGGTAGGTGCACCTGTAACTTTATCAATTACTGCACTATGAGTGTTGACCAAAAACATTATAGCTGTCTTGCTGTAATATTTATTTTTGTACAAAAAAAATATGTACTTCACACCATGAATGAATGAAATTATCTATTTGTAAAAAACAAACAAATATTTAAATTACGGTTATACAAATGACTATAAAGAGCTATATAAATATACTTGACTTCACTTGACTTGACTATTAAACCTGGTGTACTAAGGTCCGGTTGATTTGAGCAAGGTGTTGGTGTTGAGGCCCTTGTAGGTACTTCTGTGTTGCTCACATTGGATGAGGCTCTCTTATTGAATGATGTGGTATCATTGGATGAACCACTGGTCTCACTCGGGGCGGTCTGTGGCGTGTCAGGGGGCTCACCTGTTTGACAAATGTTGACTTGTAAATTTACAAAAAGTGGCAGATATGAACTAAAGATATTAGATATTACTCTAAAGAAGTATGACTAACTGTGATCACATGTTGAAGTCTAGAGTCTATGATAACAAAAAAAAAATGTAATATAAACAACTGAAGTAATAGCCTATTGCATATTATATCATATTGAAGAATTCATCAAATTAGAAAGTCATGATGGTAGCTGGTCACATTCCTTGTATGTAATTCTGTAATTGCTAACATATTTTTCTAATCTGTCGATTGCTGAAACAACTTTAAAATGCTAGACTATCTAAAAAAAACTTTAGTTTGACCTTACCTGTAACGTTAATGTTCTCATATATATCTTGAGATATACTCAAGATTGGAGACTTGAGATGGACACTGTCCACTGATGAAGCGACATCGTCTTCTCTGAAGCTACAGTATCTAGTAATTCGGGTGGTCAGCAGCTTGGCCTGTCACCCAAAATACCTTCCATTTGGTCGCACGGCTATTTCCACTCTTATTGTTGTGGTCTTTTATCACTTAGTATTTGTTTTCTAAGCTTTTTATCTTACGATGACACTGTAGCCACGAGCTCTTAAAACCTCCCCATATCTTGTAAAATGTCTTCAAACACGGATTTATTTCTGTAACAACCCTGCATTTTTGCCTGCACTGTCTCTTCGCCCCAAACACTCAAAAGACATGAAACCTCCGCATTGCTCACTGCCTTCGTCCTCCATCACACCTATAATAAGTCATGTTATCTCAGTTGGTGGTATCCACCTGAGTTGACGTCACTTTTTTAATGACGTACGACTCGCATTTACTGGGGAATATCCGATTTGTCAGCTTACATGGCACACGCAAATGCATGTATCCGATTCATATATCCGATTTATTACCACATATGAGTGAGGCCTGAGAAAATCGGAATCCATTTGTTTTTTTTCCTGCTTACACATTCACCGGTCATATCCAATCTGTGCCACATGAGAGGAAAAAAATCGGATTTGGGTCACTTGAACCATGCAGTGTAAATGGGGCCTAAGTTGCTGTCTGGGATATAAGTGAGTTCATGATTGTGAAAATGAAGTGCAGGGCATACTTGATGTTTAAAAAGAAAAGAAGCACAATAAGCATAAAAAATACACACCCAAAATTACCGCACAGAAAGCTGCCTCTCACAGACAATGTGATCCTGAATTCAGCTCGAACGTGCCGAATGATTGGGATCACGCTTAAGGAGCCTGCCATCTTCGAGTGTTAACAGAACGAGCCAATGCATATTAGCGTGCGAGATTAGCATCTCGCTCTGCCCGCAGCGCGGGTATAAATACGGAAGCGGATGCAAGCACCATTTGTCTTTCGCTTCGGAGCCGATCGGTTCGATGTCTCTGAAGAGTGTTGTTGGAAATTAACGAGCAAGTGTGTCGGTGCTTCTTCAGAAAGTCTCCTTTGGTGCTGGTGATTTAACAGCACGAGTGCAGCAGTGGTTGCAAGCTTTCTGAGCTCTCAACTGCTGTTTTAACAGCATTTAATTAGTGATACTGTTGGTTGGTTAGAGGGCATTCAGATTGTGAGTGCTTCACTGTACAGGCTGCACCATCTCCTGTTAGTGTCGCCGCGGCCATTCCCCTGTGTGCTCCGGCACTGGTGAGAGTTATTTTCTGAAAGAGCAACACGGGTGTGTCTGCGTCTTTTTCAAGATGTCATTCAACTCGTGCGTTTCTGGATGCGGTCATTCACTGTCACCAGCTGACAGTCACAATCGTTGCATCCCGTGTTTAGGCATTCAGCATTCTGAAGCAGCTTTTGTGGATAGTTCATGTTCTCACTGTGGGAACATGACTATCTCGGCGTTGAGATTGAGACTGTAGCGACAACGAGAATGGACCCAAACACAACTGAATCTTCCATGTGATTCATTCAAGCATAATCCCACACAGAGTCTTCACATTCCAGACTCAAATCACCAAACCCAGAGCCATAAATCACCCACAGGCTTCAGAGAGTCTGCAACCAGAGAAATACTTTAATTGTCAACGTTTGGTAATTTTGCAAGACAGACCTGTTCAGAAATGGTACTGCTCAGGGCCCTAGCAGGGTTCATCTGCGACTAACAGACCCCTTCTTTCTTAAGGACCAAGATCTGATGGGTTCAGAGATGTCACGGGATAGGACCCACCAAGTTAACGCCACGAGGTCATTAGATCACATGACAGAGATGTAAAACAGACTTCCCCCTTCTTGAAGACCGTTGAATGACCTCAGTGTTGAGATCCATTAAAAACCCACAGAGACAGAGACTTTTTTATATATAAAATGCATACATCATCCCAAAACAATTCTTGATGGACTTGATATAATCAAATATCGTTCAACCCTATTTCTATGTTGTTTCTACAATATATGTGTGTGTCTAATATGCTTAGATGCCATATAAGTCATGTAATTGTTGTAACTATTACCTGTGTGAATGAAAATGTATTGTGTCTCATATCAATGCGACCACATATCCTTAATTCAGACGATGGCTTGATTGAAATCTGTGTAAAAATGTTTATGTTCTTAAAATGGAAATTATGTCTAAACTGAATCCTCTGTTCGAGCTGATGAGTAAGCAGAGCACAGATAACACATGATTCACGATGAGAAAAGGGGGGGGGGGTAGAAAATACCCCCTTCTCAAATAACCATATAGTATCTTATTGTCCGAATTCCAAATTCCTCCAGGAGGCGGGACAAAACACTTGAGTTTAAAATCTTAGACCCGAACACAGAAGTCGGGCGGGCTCTCTCTCGGAAAAGGTCTCGGCAGAACAACAAGTCGGGTGGAGACAGTAGACGATGGTTATAGTAACCATGTAGACGCATAGAGACAAAGAACCCAAATTAAGATCAGAAGAACGGGTTCAACAGCTTCATTCAAGCCATCATCTACTCGTCACGCTTTTCTTTCTTTTCTTAGTTTCTTTTCTTTTCCGTTAAAAGTCTCGGTTCTAAGTTAAGTTTTGCTGCAAAGTTTTCTTTTTAACGTTTCAACTGCAAAGCCTGCTTCAACTTCAAATACTTCATTCATCCGCGCCAACACACCACGTGATTGGCCGCCCCAAGACGTCTCCAGGCACAGCCAGCCAAGCAACGGACCGGGAAACCCCTTTTACACCGAAAAGGGCATCCCCAAAGCCACGCACGGACAAGCAAATACCTCCAGACTCTTAGCTGAACTGGTGCCTTGATATAAAATCGAATAACCCGACTAAGAAACGATAGAAGGGTTAAATTAATGATTGATGGTTCGTTCAGGTCATGTCTTATAAGTGCATATAGAAACTTGGGATTTCACTATCTCACTCTTAAAACTCATTCTTTCCTCACTCTCTTTCTTTCTGCAACTTGTATGAATGCGTGTGCGTGTGTTTGTGTTAGATATTAGTTTTATGTTTTAGGATAATCAATAAAGTATTGTTTGTATTTGAAAAGAGAAGCATTACTTGTGTTATGTGCTTACGAATTTATTGTCTTGAACTTCGATCTAAGTTATCTATGCTTTTACCCTTGATTTATTTCTTAATTTAGCTGTTAGCTGGGAATTAGTCTTTCTTGGCCAGGAAGATATTATATTTCCTAGAATTAATAATTGTTTATGCTTTCCGTTTATGCTTTTTTTTTCTGATAAAATGATCATACTATTGATTCTGCTACAGTAAATTCTGAAAATAATTAAATTATTAATTATTGATCATAATCCGTTATGAATAATAATTAGTTATATTTATACGGGCTGTAGCGGGCGCTTGGGGAAAAAGGAGAGCAAACACGTAAGTGGTTAAACCCAGAGGGTGTGCTTTTATTTGTTGTGCAATAGTGAGGGCTGAAGGAGTATCAGTGCTCTTGTGCTCCAGTGGTGAGAGTGCTGGAGAAAGTGGATTGAAGACAGCAAACTTCAGCCAGACAGCAGAGAGTTGGACTGTATGGCAGAGAGTTTGTCAAGGCTTCCAGGTTCCTTCTCATTAGTCACTTTCTGTAAGAAACAAAGGGATAAGCAGACGTTAGTGAGTGTCTGGGAGATCACACAACCCACTTGGCCTTTCTTCACTGGTGTTTATATAGCCCCAATGATGAATTGGTCGATGGCCGTCAGGTGTGTGTGTTGATTGATGGTCAGCTGCTGTGTATGTGTTGCCAGCGGCGACTGATGTCGGGATGAAGAGAGATAGCTGTCAGGTGTGTGTGTTGATTGCTGGCCAGCTGCTCTGTGTGTGTTGCCAGGGGCGACTGATGTCGGAACGACGGTAGTCCGCCACATTCCCCCCCCCTTTTGTGTGGAGCCGGACTTCCTGTAAGTAAGGGCACAAGTTAGTGGAGGGGGGGTGGGAATGACCCTTGACAGACCTGACCAACCCGAGAACATCCTGGACAGACCATCAGCATTCCCGTGAGATATTCCGGCCCGGTGTTTTACCTTAAAGTGGAAGTCCTGGAGTGCTAGGAACCATCTGGTAACCCTTGCGTTGGTATCCTTTGCTTTGGACATCCATTGGAGCGGTGCATGGTCGGTCACTAGGGTAAAAGAGCGCCCTAGGAGGTAGTAGCGTAGCTCCAGCACAGCCCACTTTATAGCCAGTGCTTCTTTTTCGACGGCAGCATACCGGGTCTCTGGAGGGGTGAGCTTTCGACTGATGTATGTCACAGGGTGTTCTTCTCCATTGATAGTCTGGGATAAGACCGCTCCTAGCCCAGTATCAGAGGCATCGGTTTGGAGAGTGAAGGGATGAGAGAAGTCTGGGGTGTGTAGCACTGGAGAGGAAGACAAAGCGGCTTTTAGGTTTTGGAATGCCTCCTCTGCTGCGGGACTCCACTGCACCTTGTCGGGTTGGCCTTTCTTTGTTAGGTCTGTGAGCGGAGAGGCCAAAGAGGAAAAACCCGGTATGAAACAGCGATAGTACCCTGCCAACCCCAGAAATGCACGTACCTGTTTCTTGGACATGGGCCGGGAGCATTCATGGATTGCCTTTACCTTGTCTTCCTGTGGTAGGATGAGGCCCCGGCCAATTCGGTACCCTAGGTAACGTGCTTCAGAGAGGCCCAAGTGACATTTTCGGGGGTTGGCGGTGAGTCCAGCTTGACGCAGTGCCGATAGCACCTCCCTCAACCGAGTGAGATGGTCCTCCCAGCTCTCCGAGTGGATGACCACATCATCCAAATAGGCGGCAGCGTATTGCTGGTGGGGCCTTAGAACCACATCCATCAATCTCTGGAACGTAGCGGGAGCCCCGTGCAGGCCGAAAGGAAGGATCCGATATTGCCAGTGCCCTGAGGAGGTGTTAAAAGCAGTCTTCTGCTTGGAATCTGAGCTTAGGGGTACCTGCCAATATCCCTTTGTGAGATCCAGGGTGGAGATGTATCGGGCCCTCCCTAGTCGCTCAATCAATTCGTCCACTCGGGGCATGGGGTAGCTGTCGAACAAGGAGACGTCATTCAGCTTCCTGTAATCATTACAGAAGCGGAAGGTGCCATCAGGTTTCGGAACTAACACAATCGGGCTAGACCAGGGGCTGTTTGAAGGTTCTATGACCCCCAGCTGGAGCATCTTCTGGACCTCGTCCTCAATGGCTTGTCGACGGGCAGCCGGAACCCTATAGGGCCGCTGTCGGACAATGACACCAGGTGGGGTCCGAATCTCATGGGAGACAACGGTGGTGTGACCTGGAAGATTCGAGAAGACATCTTTGAAGCTGTGAACCAGGGACTCAAGCTCCTTTCGTTGATTGGCCGAAAGCTGGTTCCCAAGCTCCACGACGCGTTCGTCCTTCTCTGCTAACAGGGCCATGGCGGTGGGGGCTGTGACCCACTTTTTTAAGAGGTTAACATGATAGATCTGCTCTGACCTTCGTCTCCCATGTTGGCGGAGACGGTAGTTCACAGGGCCGACCTGCTCTATGACCGTGTAGGGACCTTTCCAGGAGGCAAGGAACTTGCAGGTAGTGTCAGGAATCAAGACAAGGACCTTGTCCCCAGGTTGAAACTCACGGGGTTGCGCAGGCCGGTCATACAGGCGTTGTTGGACACGCTGGGACTCGAGCAGATGTTCCTTTACCAGAGGCATCACCTTGTCAATTCTCTCCCTCATGTTACGGACATGCTCAATGACGGAGCGATGGGGGGAGGGCTGTTGCTCCCAGGCTTCTTTGGCGACATCGAGTAGTCCCCTGGGCTGGCGTCCAAAGAGTAATTCAAAGGGGGTGAAACCAGTGGAAGCCTGGGGGACTTCCCTTATTCCAAAAAGCACATAAGGCAGCATCCGGTCCCAGTCGCGCCCATCCTCAGAAACCACCCTCTTCAGCATCTGCTTTAATGTCTTATTAAATCGCTCCACTAAACCATCAGTCTGGGGGTGGTAGACTGAGGTTCGAAGATGTTTCACTTTTAGTAATCTGCAGAGGTCGGCCATTATTCGGGAGACAAAGGGAGTCCCTTGGTCAGTCAGGATCTCTGTAGGAATCCCCACCCGGCTACACAACAGGAAGAGTTCTTGGGCGATGACTGCTGACGTTGCTCGTCTGAGGGGGATGGCCTCGGGATAGCGGGTGGCATAGTCAACAATTACTAGAATATGCTCATGACCCCGAGCTGACTTGGGCAGTGGTCCCACGAGGTCCATCCCAATACGTGTGAACGGTACATCAATAACAGGAAGCGGCACCAGGGGGGCCGGGGCTGGCTTCTGAGGGGCAGTTCTTTGGCAGACAGGACAGGCTTGGCAGTACCGTCGCACATCCGCATTGATTCCTGGCCAATGGAAGCGGTCCCTGAGTCTTTGAAGAGTGTTGTCCGCTGCGAGGTGGCCAGCCATTGGGTGTGTGTGAGCCAAAGAAATCACCATATCAGTTTTCCCCCTTGGCAGGACTAGGAGCTCTTTCTCTTCTCCCCTCCTGGTGGCCACGCAATATAACAGGCCGTTCTTTACCACAAAGTGCGGAGAGGGGTGGGGAGGTGGCATATGGTCCTTTCCTTCTAGAACTCTGATCTGTTTCCAGCAGTGTTGGAGTCTATCATCCTCGCGCTGCTCCCTGGCCAGGGAGCCCCCCGTTGCAACCTGCTGAAATAGATCAGAAAAGACATCCAGGTGGTTATTAGTTGACTCACCCGCTCTCTCACTTTCCGAGGCTAGGTAAGCCGGGTGACCGCGTGGCTTCCTGGGTCCCGGGGGTCCTTTCCGGCGAACAGGCTTCTCTGGTCGTCTTAGTAACTGGTCAAGCCCTGGCCAGTCTCTCCCCAACAGCAGAGGAACAGGAAGATCCCTGATGACACCCACCTCAATCGACCAGGTACCTGGGGCAGCTGAAACAGAGACAGTGCAGGCAGGGACATACTTAGTGTCCCCGTGGACACAGGTGATGGGAAGAAGTGCTCGGCCTGGCCTTTCTGGTCCGAGGAGCTGAGGCTGGATCAAGCTCACGCTGCTTCCTGTGTCAAGAACGGCCCAAACACGGCGTCCGTTGATTTGAACTTCTCGCTTGGGGGCACCGTCTGGGACATTGTGGTGAACAATGCAGCCCGCCATCCAGGCTTTTCCCACTGGTGGACCTGGGTCCGTGGGCATCGGTTCATCAGGCATACTCCCCCGGGGAGTCGTTAGGCTCACCGGCTTGGGGCTGCCACCCACAACACGACGCTCGCCAGCGCCCTTTCGGATAAACGGAACCAGTCTCTCGCCGGAGTCTCTGGCGAGGGCCGCCTCTGACAGCTCTGCGGCCTCCACTAAATCATTCAGGGTCCGTGGGTTGGTGAGACCGACGGTGCGGCGATGAGGGCGAGGCAAAGCACGTAACAGCCGGTCCACAGTGACGCGCTCTACTACTTCCTCAGCAGAGGCTTGGCCCGGCAAAAGCCAAAGTTTGACCAGTCGGGCAAGCTGGGCGGCCTGGACACGTACGGGGACCCTGGGTTCGAAGTTCCACTCATGCACTTTCTGGGCTGCGCACACCGGAGACAGTCCTAGCCGGGCAAGGATCTCCTTCTTCAGTGAGTCATAGTCTGCAGCATCCTCAAGCGGGAGGGAATAATACACACGCTGAGGTTCACCAGTCAACAATGGGGCCAGCAAACGTGCCCACTCACGCTGGTTCCATTCTTCTCGATCCGCAACAACCTCAAAAGTGTGAAGAAAGGCTTCCACATCATCCTGGTCAGTCATTTTCGGGAGAATTTGCAGCGCTGAAACTCTTGGCTCCAGTGGTGTAAGCCGGGCAGTCTCTGTTCGTAGGCGCAAAAGCTCCCCAGCCACCTGGTTTTGGCCAGCAACCAACTGTTCTGACAGCTGTTGCTGCCGCACGGAGACCTCAGCAAGGTGGCGGATGACATCTTCCGCGCTGGGGAGGGAAGCTGCCTCTGGGGGGGCTTCGTGTCGTTGATCTCCTGCCCGCATTCTCCACCAGTGTAGCGGGCGCTTGGGGAAAAAGGAGAGCAAACACGTAAGTGGTTAAACCCAGAGGGTGTGCTTTTATTTGTTGTGCAATAGTGAGGGCTGAAGGAGTATCAGTGCTCTTGTGCTCCAGTGGTGAGAGTGCTGGAGAAAGTGGATTGAAGACAGCAAACTTCAGCCAGACAGCAGAGAGTTGGACTGTATGGCAGAGAGTTTGTCAAGGCTTCCAGGTTCCTTCTCATTAGTCACTTTCTGTAAGAAACAAAGGGATAAGCAGACGTTAGTGAGTGTCTGGGAGATCACACAACCCACTTGGCCTTTCTTCACTGGTGTTTATATAGCCCCAATGATGAATTGGTCGATGGCCGTCAGGTGTGTGTGTTGATTGATGGTCAGCTGCTGTGTATGTGTTGCCAGCGGCGACTGATGTCGGGATGAAGAGAGATAGCTGTCAGGTGTGTGTGTTGATTGCTGGCCAGCTGCTCTGTGTGTGTTGCCAGGGGCGACTGATGTCGGAACGACGGTAGTCCGCCACAGGGCGTATAAACACTACAGTTTATTGGTGGAGAAAAATGCGGGAAGTTTAACCTAAATTGTAAGCATATACCAAGTAATTTATCTTTTCATTTTGTGCGGATGAGAGATCCGAACCTCGAGAGTCTGTGTCTGACGTATGGAGAGCGCGCAGCTTTGAATGAATGCTGCTGCTTGAGTGAATGCACCCAGAAAGCTGTTACTTTAGTCTAGTCTGCCTCCCTATTTGTTTTTCTTTTTACCTGCAGTAAATTAAGATATAAAACATCACACCACGATAAGGTAAGAATTGAGTGTGTTCCTCATCTAGTCATAAAAGCTTTAAGTTATATTTATTTATCTGATTGTCAGTGTGTGTTCCACTGCGATCCCCGTGATAAATATGCTTATCTGTTTAATGTCTGTTCAATGAATTCTCGTGTAACACTGCGCATGTCCGAATGTAATTTGAATAGTAACTTAGTTATTTAAAGTCGTGATAACTGAACCAACAGTTAAGATTCTCCTCACAGAGCGATGAGCGTGTTCCTCATCTAGTCATAAAAGGCTTATATTTATTTATCTGATTGTCAGTGCGTGTTCCACTGCGATCCCCGTGATAAACATACGCTTATCTGTTTATGTCTGTTCAATGAATCCTCGTGTAACACTGCGCATGTCCGAGTGTAATTTGAATAGTAACTTAGTTATTTAAAGTCGTGATAACTGAACCAACAGTTAAAAACCCTGTTGTTGTTGTTTTTTTTGTGGCCAGATAAACTTGCACAGAGACGATCCGCCGAGATCGCCATTGTTCCATCTATTATAATGCAAAGCTGTCGCTTGCTTAAAGTTAATATCACTCTCAACGAACTGAGTGAAGCCCCACGTCGTAAAACCAGCTAAAGCTACGAGTGGTGTATCTTATTTGTACAGTGTTGAAATGCGCCGACATTTCCCGTAATATGATCGACTGTACGTGCATATTCTTCGAACAGTGTTGAAATGCGCTCAGATTTCATGTAACATGCGTACCTGCTTACAAACTGTTTGCATTGCATTTCACGTGTTTGCCCACTAGCGTTTGTTTGGTCGCTATAGTTACGATAGTGACACGGAAGTCTTAACCAACGCTTCCGGGTGAACTCTGACCCGTGCATGAACAATAAATCGCCAGTGTAAACAAACCCTTCGGTGGCTAGGCTAACCTAAGCAGTTGTTTACATTGAGGCCTATGCTAAAGCCTTACGCATTATTTACGGTTATCATTAGTATTAACATCAGCGGTTAAATACAGTGTCTGTTTGAAGAAAGTTAAAGTGATTTAACCATTTAAATACCTCGACTTTTACACCTGTTGGTCTTTTCTTCTTTCTTCTTTTACCTTTCTCACATTTTACTTTACCTAACGTTATATTTTACTTGAAGTAGAAATATTGGTTTACAATTATTAATTACTTTACCTACATTTTACTTGAAAAGGAAAATATTGGTTTATGATTATTAATTGTCAAATTCGAATTTGATTTGAAAGAAAAAGAAAATATTAAAATAAAATTGAAATTCAATTTTTCTAAACAGGTAATTTCTAACGATTTCTAGATTTATTCTTAATAATTCTAATGTCATAATTTCTAAATTTCTCTTTGAGATCTAATCACTTCAGGTGAATAAGTCTTGAACTTTGAAAGTCAAAACCCACAATTTTTCCTATTACAAAAGATTGTTAGATTCATACTTGCTCATTATTGTTATTGCGTTGTATCATCCGTTTCTCCTTTCTTCCTGTTGTGGTTGTAAACTTAACCACTCTATTTGATTAATTCATTTACCTCTTTATTTAATTTCCCCTTTCTTATTTTGTCCATTATTATTATTTATTTATTTCCCTTTTCTAGACATTACCATCTCAGTACGAGTTTCAAATCAATTAGAGACTCTTTTACAAAAATTTTATTTTTGCGTGTTTAGTTGTTCATCAACTATAAATTCTATCGTAGTCAACATAAAGGCTTCAGAGCCATTTGTGGGATCCAATCTCCTTGCTTCCTTTCCTTCTTATCACGTCTTTCCTGTTCTGTCCTGCTTTATTCCATCTTATTCTTCACATTTGTAGGGAAGAAACCTGGAAGAACCATCAATCAATTCTAAAAGAAAGAGAAAGATAATCTTTCCCAGCAAAGAAATTATTAGGTATTTGATTTTTAATCAAACCCTCTTTTGTTCTCCATACTCTCCCTGCATTTGTAAACGCAATTTAAATTTTGACATCTTATCCAAGATCAATTAATGCCGAGTTCAGACTGCACGATTTTCAAAGTAGTCGGGTCACTGTTCTTTTCACACTGCATGACTATCTTGTCCAGCATTCAGTCATTGCTGTGTTCACACTGAACGATGGATCGGCGACAGGAGGTTTCACACTGCATGACTTTACAAGAGGAAGAATCGCCGACAACTGTTTGGCACGCAAACTACGTTTCACAACCAAACACATGCGAGAAGTGATAAGAAAATAACGCAAGATCACGCGTGTGTGAGACCGGAGTTCTCGCGCGAGACTCAAATTGTTATTAAAACTTATAGCCTGCAAGAAGCTTGCGATCCCAATCTGTGAGCTGATTTGCAGCGAAAAGGAGAAAAAAATAAGATTATGCAGGAAGAAATGGTTGGGGAGAGAGATCAACTTGCTGAACTCTGAGCAAGGATTGTGTGTTCTACAAAGAGAGTTGAGGGTAAAGAAATAATTTTGCAATGTGCTCCTGGTCAAGCAATATGTAGGCTACTTTGTTTCTGTTTGATTTAATTGTAAATATATCTATTAAAATACAGATATTCTGGTCTATAACTCCTCCCCGAACTCCCCGCTGCTGTATCTTGCTCTCTCATTGGCTGTCGGTCATCGCCGATGTAGTTTTCAGTCAGAACACTTTCACACAGCAGGATTTTGAATTGCCGACAGGTCCAGATATTTGGCATACCAAATATCTCACGGGCGTCGGCGACTCGTCTGTGATTCTCTCAGATCGCGTCTTTGCTCATTCACACTGCGTGATTGTCACTCGCGTGAACGAGCACCGATTTACCTGTGATTTCGGGCATTTGTCGGCGATTTCTCAAAACCTGTCGCCGAGCCAAAATCGGGGCTAAAATCGTGCAGTCTGAACTCTGCATAACAGAGACAAGTGTTGAGCAAACGTTGCCTTCAAAGCATCCCTGCTGTAAGCGGTCCAACTGAAGGTGTGTGGTGTCAATCCTGTCAAACTCAGAAAAGAGGTATCAGCATTATTATTGTATTATTTTTCCTTGCAAACATAAACAATAATTTTTGTTTACATTTCTGGAAAAAAAATTTCATTGATAGGAAGCATTTATGAGAAAATTATATTTCTCCCAGTTAAGAATTTTCTTTCTTGTTTTTTTGTTTTATTGAAATTGGTTGTTAACCTTTCTCTCTTTTTCCCTTACTCAGTTGAGTGACGAAGTCCTCATATCACGAGTTGAAACCAGCTTTTCATTGATAGAAAATATTTATAAAAAATATTTCTCCCATAAAAAAAAAAAAAAAAGTTTCTTTCCATTGAGATTTGTTTTAACCTTTTTCTCTCTCTTTCCTTTACTCAGTTGAGTGAAGAAATCTTTACATCTCTAGCCTACCTGGCTACACGTAGACCAACACTTAGTCATTACGACACTTCACTATTGGTGTACAATTATTGAAACGACACTTAGCTGTTCAACCACATATAGGCTTATACCCCACACAGATCTGTGTCAGTCTCTTCACCCCAGCGTGTCAACATGTCGTGGACGACAAACCCCACTGCCCAAAGGGAAGATGTGGACGCCTGGCTCAGAGGCATTACAGACTGCCTCACACCAAAGACAATTGAACTGTTATTATTTTTAATAATAATCATAATTCTGAGAAGATTCCTGACACATGATTCAAGCCAGAACGAAAACCATGTGGAACTAACCAAGATCACCTGTTCCCTAAGTAATGCCTTCACAGCCCAGCTGAAACTAAGCGACAAGCACATCACCCACCTTCAGGAGGAGCTGACATGTGCCCAGAGCCGCATAGACAAGCTGGAAGTGAAAGTCCAGGACGACTTCAAGCATCAGATCACTGAGTTCCTGGGAGAGCTGATGCACACTCAACACTGCACAGACCAGCTCAAAGCGAAAGCTCAAGACAAACTCAAAGTGCCTAACGAAGCGGAGCAAGAAACAAAGAAACAAGTTGACAAGCTCCAAGAAGACCTTGCAGTCACTGAACGTGACAAACAAGAATTAAAGACTGTTCAGAAGCACCTGTTAAACCAACTCCAGTCTGCTGAACATCAGCTAGAGAAAGCCAAAGCTGACATTAAAGATAAGAACTCTAAAATCAATGCTCTGGAAGACCACCTGGAAAGGTGCAGCGCTGAAATTGACCATCTGACCCAACAGCGAGATGACGTCAACGACAAGCTTTATGCGGTCAGAGATGAACTCCAGCATGTTTTCACACAGAAACCAGTGTGTTAATCGCCTTGGAAACCAAACAAGGTCGACAAGAGACTCCCCAAGCCTACTACCACAGTTTTCGACAAGCCTATTTAGGTGCACATAACAAACCTGAACTTGAAGAGGATGTGAACTTCAAAACCCTCTTCCTGAGAAACCTGCACCCCGGATTGAGTCATCATCTTGGTATCATGGCCTGCCTAGGCACAATGACCAGTCAACAGCTACGTGACCTGACACACAAGGCCTACATCAAACAAAAGATGACCTCAAAGAAAGGTTTGAAAACATCCACAGTTTCAAACTCCATCTGCCAAGAAACAAGCCTTGCACTGGAAGACACCCAGACAACACCACAGTCCTTCATAAGGAGCACAGAGAACGTGACTCCCATGCCAATGACACCTACCACACCAACCGCATGGAAAAGTCATGGGACCAGCCACGCTTCTCAAGAAACCCACAAGAAGGAAACAACTGGAATCAACAGCCAAACACAGCACTGAGCGTGCCCAAGAACAAGACCGTTTACCCTCAGAAGACATGGAGCAACTAATGAGGCAACTGCAAGTATTCATCGAAAACAAGCTGAACACAGAGGACCAATGATCATCTGGTACACCTTCCTAGGGAAGATGACGACCACCTGTTCTACAACAACACAGAACAAAGTGGTTTCTCACAGTCAACCACTGACAAACACCCAGAGGTACCAGGAAGCAAAACAGACTGAAACAGATCTGACCATACATACATACATGCATACATGCACTACACAACACCCCTAACATACTCACTAACATACAGAAGTTAACCACCTCTACCGTGCAAAACATTCAACAAATATGTTTTCCCCCACAGGTAGAAACTACCTTCAGAAACTAGCTTAACAACTTAGCTACACTTACCATAGGAAATATGGTAACTACCCATCCAACAAGTACACCTGAGAACACCTCTCATTACATCATGATACCTGACACCTTAGCTGCGCAACCGTAGTTATAAGTCATATCAGGAACACTCAACTGCTTTGTTTTGTTTTACTTCTTCCTTCCTTTCCTTCTTTTATTAGGTAAAATGCCTGTCCACCCCATAAGGGTCAAGGTCACAATAATAGGATTGACACACCACGCCTAATATTTGTAAGTCACCTTAAAACGAATGTGAGCCAGAGAACTCCCTGCATCATTCGGATCACAAATTGAAAGGTAAATTGGTCTAAACCTAGAACAAGTTAGAAGAGACTAAAACAAACTAGAGTAACGGTCCTAAAATTGAACTAAACTTTATTCAACAATATTGACTATATTGAGAGAGTGAACCTGTTTAGGCCTAGATAATCTAATGCCCTGCACCAGTAAAGTGACCAGTCATGGAGGTGTTGTCTTGTTGTTTGCTGTGTGTGTTTGCTTCCTCTACCCGTTTCTTCAGCGTTCACCGATGTCTTCTTCTCAACACATCGTCGAACGAAGGGGGGATATGTAGCGACAACGAGAATGGACCCAAACACAACTGAATCTTCCATGTGATTCATTCAAGCATAATCCCACACAGAGTCTTCACATTCCAGACTCAAATCACCAAACCCAGAGCCATAAATCACCCACAGGCTTCAGAGAGTCTGCAACCAGAGAAATACTTTAATTGTCAACGTTTGGTAATTTTGCAAGACAGATCTGTTCAGAAATGGTACTGCTCAGGGCCCTAGCAGGGGTCACCTGCGACTAACAGACCCCTTCTTTCTTAAGGACCAAGATCTGATGGGTTCAGAGATGTCACGGGATAGGACCCACCAAGAGACAGAGACTTTTCATAAAAAATGCATACATCATCCCAAAACAATTCTTGATGGACTTGATATAATCAAATATCGTTCAACCATATTTCTATGTTGTTTCTACAATATATGTGTGTGTCTAATATGCTTAGATGCCATATAAGTCATGTAATTGTTGTAACTATTACCTGTGTGAATGAAAATGTATTACCTTCTCAAAATACCCCCTTCTCAAATAACCATATAGTATCTTATTGTCCGAATTCCAAATTCCTCCAGGAGGCGGGACAAAACACTTGAGTTTAAAATCTTAGACCCGAACACAGAAGTCGGGCGAGGCTCTCTCTCGGAAAAGGTCTCTGCAGAACAACAAGTCGGGTGGAGACAGCAGACGATGGTTATAGTAACCATGTAGACGCATAGAGACAAAGAACCCAAATTAAGATCAGAAGAACGGGTTCAACAGCTTCATTCAAGCCATCATCTACTCGTCACGCTTTTCTTTCTTTTCTTAGTTTCTTTTCCGTTAAAAGTCTCGGTTCTAAGTTAAGTTTTGCTGCAAAGTTTCGTTTTAACGTTTCAACTGCAAAGCCTGCTTCAACTTCAAATACTTAATTCATCCGCGCCAACACACCACATGATTGGCCGCCCCAAGACGTCTCCAGGCACAGCCAGCCAAGCAACGGACCGGGAAACCCCTTTTACACCGAAAAGGGCATCCCCAAAGCCACGCACGGACAAGCAAATACCTCCAGACTCTTAGCTGAACTGGTGCCTTGATATAAAATCAAATAACCCGCCTAAGAAATGATAGAAGGGATAAATTAATGATTGATGGTTCGTTCAGGTCATGTCTTATAAGTGCATATAGAGACTTGGGATTTCACACTCTTATCTCACTCTTAAAACTCATTCTTTCCTCACTCTCTTTCTTTCTGCAACTTGTATGAATGTGTGTGCATGTGTTTGTGTTAGATATTAGTTTTATGTTTTAGGATAATCAATAAAGTATTGTTTGTATTTGAAAAGAGAAGCATTACTTGTGTTATGTGCTTACGAATTTATTCTCTTGAACTTCGATCTAAGTTACCTATGCTTTTACCCTTGATTTATTTCTTAATTTAGCTGTTAGCTGGGAATTAGTCTTTCTTGGCCAGGAAGATATTATATTTCCTAGAATTAATCATTTTTTATGCTTTCCATTCATTGGATGAACTGATAAAATGACCATACTATTGAATCTGCTACAGTAAATTCTGAAAATAATTAAATTATTAATTATTGATCATAATCCGTTATGAATAATAATTAGTTATATTTATACGGGCGTATAAACGCTACAAGACTCACATACATCCGTGATGGAGTCTCCATTCCCATGCCCTGCTCTAGTGTGGCCAAACCCAGAAGAGAGCTACTGCGCTGTGTGGGATGGGTGATCTGAGGATTACAGTGAAGGCTTCCCCACCCGGTAACCAGTCCCTGTGGGCCCCTCATTCCTCCGCAACGCCGCAGCCTGTGGAGCTTCCGGCCGAGTGTGCTGGTCCTTCTGTAGTGGACCGATCAGCCGTTTTGTTCGGGGCTCCTCTTGATTATAGGATGTTGATTGCGGCATTGAATGGGGAGCTGGACTCTGGAGATGACAACTCGGCTGAGTTACCTCCTTCTGGGGGAGTAGCGTTGCCCGAGCCAGATACAGAAATGTCAGCTATGCTGGCTTGGGCCGGTGAGGTGGTCGGGCTCACCATTTCTGGCTCAACCTGGCTGATATGAGGGAGACCAACAAGTCTCGGTTCCTGGGCTGGACTCCCCCATTTCCCAGTTTGTCCTCTTCCTCTTCCTTCATTGGCCTCTTCCTCAAGCATATAATGTTCATTACTCTCATGCACATTAACTTGGGGTTTAATTACTGTAATAATTATGAGGGGGTTCTTGGAAAATGTTCTACCCTATAAGGGGTCCCTGACACCTTAGAGTTCAGAGATAATAATATAAAAATATGCACACATTCAGACAGATGTCCTGGTAATAATAATATAATAATATGTACATATGCAGACAGATGTCCTGGTGATGTATACATGCTCTTACTGAGCCCGGATTCTTTCCATACAATGTTCAGATATTTGAATGAAGATTATCCTATTGCAAACAAAGGTAAAATGGAAATCAGTATCAATGTCTCCTAACTAAAATATTTTGCATCAGAGGGGCTTTGCGTAAATTTAATATGTAAAAATGTGTGTGGGCAATAAAAATCATTATGTAGAGAGTGGAAATACTGAATATAGTTGAAAGACGTGCATAGAGGTTTAAAGTAGTTGAAATGCTATTTCCGTACATACTTTAGATCAATCACCAATGGATAGGCTCTTTCTTTTTTTTTTTTTTCAGGTGAGTGTGTATTTTTTTATTTGTTATTTTATGTGTGTGCATATACACACACATAATTATCTGTGTACATTATACAAAATTTAAGAGAAAGGATATTTATCTCTTAAAACATTCATCAAAGTTACTCACTCCAGTTCCAACATCCCAAAGATGATGAATGTAAACAAATGATTATCATATTTTGAGGACCTTGTTATATACCCTGAGCAATAAGGTTGTTAAATGGATAATTAACCTGATACTAGAATCATTAGCTCCTCTAAAACCTGGTTCACATGTGTATTTCTGCACACAGATTCTGTCCGTAAACTGGGAGCACATTACGTGATTATGTTTTCATCCAGGAACAGGAGACTTAGGATGAAGCACAGGCTTATTGCAGAAAGAACCACATTGACCTGGCCACTGTTCAGAGCAGTGTTGTAGTCGAGACCAGCTCACTTGAGTCCGAGTCGAGACAGAGACCAGAGAGAGTCGAGTCGAGAACTGTCACAGTGTCTGGTTGTTCCCTGGGTTAACACTAGAGGTCCTCAGTTTTCATGGTGTCTATGCATTCTCACTACAATTCCCATGATCCTGTCTGTCACTGATTGTTCATTGCCTCTCAGCTGTTTCTCGTCACCCTGTTAGCACTTGTGTATATATACTGTTACGTTCCACCTAGTCTAGGATAGGGAAAGCAACATTAAAGAACTAAAATTAACAAAGCAAATGTTCGGCTCCAAAAGGTTACATACCAATAACAACAGAAATGTGATACAAGAGGATTTATTTGGTGTAACACAAATATAGGAAGTTTTAAGACTTCAGGAGTGAGAAAAGCCAAAGAAAATACATAAACAAAATACCTCTAACTATAGAGACTCAATCTACACTTACCTTAAGGAAAGAAAAAGGAAATAAACAACAAAATAGTTCCCTGACTCCCTCTCTACTTTAAACAGGAGAAAAGCGTTTCAAAACCAAAAAAAAAAGGCACTCACTCCCGGGAACTTCCAAGTTTGTCTATTTACAATATATACAAAAGAGACATCAAAATAAATAGTGTAACAGTTGGGTTCAGCAACAACAAGCGTATACATCAAGTTAACACTATTCAGAACTTTTCACAACAATGAAAAGTAGGGTGGGTAAGTTTTACAATTGGTCACAACCAAACAGCAGCAGTAATATACCAACACAACAAAGAAGTCAAGTACAACCAGCAGGAAAACCAAGCCTTTCTTCAGTGGGGATGAGTGTGGCTTTATATTCTTCTTCTCCTTTGAAGATGAATCTCATCAAGCAGCCATCAGCAGAGGTGATTGTCCTCACCTGACTTTACCTGCACAGAAGACATGCAGAGAAACAACCACTACTGCCAAGCCCGGATTATCCAATGGGCATTATGGGCACGGGCCCAGGGGCCCATGCGCACTTGGGGCCCAAGCGAGGGGAAGAAAATGGTTGTTATTATTTTTTTACATTTCCGATAACGGAGCGTATTTGTGCACTAAGTTCCGATCTTTCCAGCAAAAAGACGATCGCTACTAAATAGCTACAGTGGCGTAGGTTGTAGAGCGTGAGGTGCTTGATAGGAGCTTTTGACGTGTTCGACCTGAGTTCGAATCCGCCTTTTGCCGAACTCGCTCTTTTCCCAAAGCATATGAGATTTAAAATGTATAGCCTAAGCCTAACATAAAGGTCTCTAGAGTTATATTTTGCCAACGAACTAAAATCGAAACCGTGATATTGCTTTGTGCCTTTATAAAACCGCACAAGACTTTAAGTAGCCAATAGGCATTCTGTTTGTGCTGCGTGATTTAAAGAGAAATGCGTTCTTTGCTTACACAATCAGCTTGGTGATCTGGTGTTTTCTCCAAAATAAAAGCTCAAGTGTTTATTTCTTGCAAGTGAAGAAATTAGGACAAAAGTATTGTAATTGTCCTATACTATAGTGTAATGTAAATATACTTTTGAAATATTCATTTTCATTTATACAGTACATTTATAGGCTATATGGATTTTTCGTCATAGGAATAATTATATAAATCATTATTATTATAATTGTTTGGCATCCTAAAACACCAGTGATAATATAGACAGACTCTATACCATAACTAAAAAGATGTTTGAGCCCTCTTTAATTTCTAGGTACAAGTCAATGCTTTTTCTTTGTTCAGTGTGCACAGTTCATGGGTTAAAGCCGGTGGAAGCTCTCAAAGTGCACCAGATTGATGCATTTACCCTTAAAATGTACAAAACTTTCTTGCGGGGGAGCATGCCCCCGAACCCCCCTAGAGGGACAGAGGTCCACCCAACATTTTACAAAATCCTATGGAAAAGAACCATCATTTATTAACTTTACTCCAGCATAGTACAACAAAGTTCCTTTTAAGTCAGTAAAACTATTAATGCCAAATTAAAATGTCCTATATATTAAAAACTAGCCTATATATTTGGCCTGCAAAAGGGGGGTCCTTCAAGACATTGTGCCCAGGGGCCTCTGAATTCTTAATCCGGCCCTGACTACTGCCACCTAGTGGCCTGAAAAAGTATTTTAAAAAAAATATAGAATAAAATTACACTGTAGAACGTAACACCCCCACCCTTAATTTACAAACCAGAGGTTGGTATACAATACAAAACAGTACTCCCTTATACTTTTCCATCATAAACACGAGACAGAGCGTCTGCAACAACATTCTCAACACCCTTTTTATAATGAATGTCTAAATTGAACTCCTGTACAATGAGCGACCACCTCATCAAGCGCTGGTTTGAGTTAGACATCCGTGACAAAAAAACTAAGGGATTGTGGTCCGTGTATACCACAATAGGATTACAGCTTCCACCAACATATACTTCAAAATGCTGAAGTGCCAACAACAGAGAGAGTGCTTCTTTCTCGATGGTACTATACTTTCTTTGACTCTTTGTGAACTTTTTAGAAAAGTAACCTACAGGGTGCTCAACACCAGAGTCATCCTCCTGCAGTAATACAGCCCCAGCTCCACAGGCACTGGCATCCACTTGTAGCTTGAAAGGAAGTGAAAAGTTAGGAGCAGCCAGCACTGGTGCATTACAAAGGAGTATTTTTGCAGAATCCAAGGCCTGTTCACATTCAGGACTCCACACAAATTTTCTGGATGTACTAAGTAGGTCTGTTAGTGGGGATACAACCGTAGAAAAATTACTACAGAACCCACGGTAATAACCCGTCATCCCCAGGAACCGCCTGAGCTCTCTCTTGTTGGTTGGGGTGGGAAAATCAACAATGGCATACACTTTGGCCTCAACCGGCCTCACTTGGCCTTGTCCAATCATTTTACCAAGATAGGTGACCACAGCTTTAGCAAATTCACACTTTGCTAAATTTAAGGTCAATGATGATTCAGCCAACCTTTTGAACACTAGTTCCAAACTATTTAAGTGATCCTCCCAAGACATAGAGTAAATCACCAAGTCGTCCAGGTATACCTCACAATTGGTCACTCCTGACAAAACCCTCTGCATGAGGCGTTGGAAAGTTGCAGGTGCATTTCTCATCCCAAATGCCATAATAGAATATTGCAGGAAGTTGTCAGGGGTGACAAATGCAGAGATCTCAGAGGCCCGTGAGGTCAAAGGCACCTGCCAATACCCTTTTAGGAGATCGAGCTTGGTAATGTAACGAGCAGAGCCCACTCGATCTACACAGTCCTCCATACGTGGCAGGGGGAAGGAGTCTGGTTTTGTTACTTCATTAATCTTACGGTAATC
This sequence comes from Semotilus atromaculatus, assembly GCA_031834385.1. Classification (NCBI taxonomy): domain Eukaryota; kingdom Metazoa; phylum Chordata; class Actinopteri; order Cypriniformes; family Leuciscidae; genus Semotilus; species Semotilus atromaculatus. The sequence continues at coordinate 3,449,394 of JAULUF010000040.1, read as the reverse complement.
AGTACAAAATCTTACCGTCGAGTCAGGTTTTGGAACTAAGATGCAGGGTGAGCTCCATGGACTTTGACTGGGAAAGGCCAAACCATGTTGTAACAAATATTCTACTTCTTTTTTCATTAATTCACGCTTCATTGGGTTGAGCCGATATGGATGTTGCTTAATTGGCCTACACTCGCCTACATCAATATCATGTTTCAACACTGTTGTCTGGGTCGGAACATCAGAAAATAAAGTAAGATACCTGTGGATCAGATTTACAACATCCTCACACTGTGCCTTAGGAAGATACAAGAGATAGGACTTTAAATCACTCAAAATAGAGGAATTATTCAGGCGAATTCCCAGGGCATGAGCATCACTTTTGGCCAATCCATCATCCACTGGATCATACACAATTTGCTTGACACTAGTGGACAAAACAGGTTTTGTTATTGTCTCCGGAGATACAGCCCTTTCCACATAGGCTTTCAACATATTAATATGACACAACCGGGTTTTTCTCTTACGATCTGGGGTACTAATCACATAGTCTGTGTCACCAAGTTTTTTCTCAACAACATATGGGCCAGAAAATTTTGCCTGCAAAGTTGAGCGTGGAACAGGAAGGAGGACAAGCACCTTTTCACCTGGCCGAAAATTACGCACCACACTTTGCTTATCATAATGAGCTTTCATTTTAGACTGGGTTTTACCAAGATGTGCCTTCGCAACTTCACATGCCCTGTGCAGACGTTCCCGAAAAGTACTGACATAGTCTAACACTGACATTGGTGAAGCGGCCTTAGACAGCAACTGCTCACTCAACAACTTCATTGGTCCCCGAACTGTATGGCCAAAGACCAGTTCTGCAGGGCTGAAACCCAGTGACTCTTGAACGGTCTCTCTGATTGCAAACATGAGCAATGGCAAACCCTCTACCCAGTCTTTCCCTGTATCAAGACAGTATGCACGAAGCATGGATTTTAAGGTTTGGTGAAACCGTTCAAGTGCCCCCTGGGACTCAGGGTGATAGGCACTTGACAATTGATGTGTCACTCCCAGTTCTCGTAATACCTGTCTGAACACCTGAGAAGTAAAATTAGTGCCTCGGTCAGATTGGATTATTTTGGGCAATCCAAATGTAGAGCAAAATTTTACAAGCTCATTAACAACTGTCTTAGCTTTAAGAGTACGTATAGGGACAGCCTCAGGATATCGTGTTGCAGCACACATCAATGTTAATAGGTACTGATGACCTGACTTTGATTTGGGCAATGGACCCACACAATCAATAAGGAGTCTCTCAAAAGGCTCTCCAACAACAGGAATTGGTTGCAAAGGTGCAGGTGAGATAACCTGATTTGGTTTACCCGAGAGCTGACAAACATGACAGGAGCGAATAAAGCTTGATACAGCAGACTTCAATCCGGGCCAAAAGAAGTACCTTGAAATCCGCCGGAAAGTCTTTGTGATGCCCAGATGTCCAGACAAAGCATTCTCATGAGCCAACTTAAGAACTTGTCTTCGATAACCTTGTGGAAGAACAATTTGGTAGCATGCACTCCACTCATCCTCATCAGAATATCGTCGCTTCCACCTACGCATTAGCACATCCCTGTCCCAGAAATATCCTACTCTAGTTTTAGGACTTCTCTCACCAGCATGGGCAGCACTGATGCAGTTAGACAAAGTGGGATCAGACTTTTGTGCTATAGCCAACTGTTCTCTACCAATTGTTAGAGGAATTTTGTCTACCTCAGTCAGGTCATCAAGGTCAGATTTAAAAAGTTCAGGGTCAATAGACAATTTGACTTCCACCGGCTCACTCTGGGGAATCAAGAAAGAGTCTGAGAGCTCCACAACATCATCATATTTACTTGCTTGAGCACGAGTCACAGCACAAATAGGAAAGACAGAGGGAAACTGTTCTGATATGTCACTTGGACCACAAGCAGTAGGCACATCCGTTACCACTGGACAGGGAAAAACCTTGCCACCAGCTAGATCATTTCCTAGAATAAGACTTATCCCTTTCACTGGTAACTGAGAACATACACCTAACTTTACTGGCCCCCCAACAAGATCAGACTTTAAATGGACTTGGTGCAACGGGACTTTGACACAGCCCAACTCAATACCTTGTATTAAAACACTTGTACCAGTATATGACTCAGATGAGAAGGACAGAGCACTCTCCAGAATCAAAGACTGTGCACATCCAGTGTCCCTCAACATCTGGATAGGTTTAAAGTCAGCATCAGCAGAAAGAGACACAGAGCCGGACAAGATGAAAGGTTCATATACCTTGGGCTCAGGTGGGGAGTCAGAAATAGACACGTTCTGAATAAAGGCTACACTTTTAGTCTTGGCAGCAGGATTCTTCTGTCTCCAGGCCTTGCACTCAGAAATTAAATGACCTGGGTCAAGACAATAAAAGCATACACGCCCATCTCCCTTTGATTTAGCAACAGGCTTACGCCCACTAGCAACCGGCATGTCATTCTTGTTCACATAAGAAAAAGTTTTAGACATGTCTCTCTCCCTACTCTCGTCCTTCAAAGACAGACTCCTAGTCGGACGTGGTGAAGAAAACACATGTTTGTGTGTCAACACGAATTCATCACAAATAACTGCCGCATCCTGCAGAGAAGTTTCCCTTTTTTCATTCAAGTGTACAACAATTTTCTCTGGGATGCAACTCTTGAAATCTTCCAACAAAAGTAATTCCTGCAGCTGTTCAAAACTACTAACTTTGCTAGATAGACACCATTTTTCAAAGTGAGCCTTCTTTTCTCTAGCAAATTCTACAAAGGTCTGATTGACTGTTTTTGACAAATTTCGAAACTTCTGGCGATAGGCCTCAGGCACAAGTTCATAGGTTCGAAGTACTGCAGACTTAACAATGTCATAGTCTAAAGACTGCTCGATGGGCAAAGCTGCGGAAACCTCCTGGGCCTTTCCTACTAAACTGCATTGCAGTAACAAAGCCCACATCTCCTTTGGCCATTTCAAATTAGCAGCCACTCGTTCAAATGCGGTAAAATAGGAGTCAACTTCACTCTCACGAAATTTTGGCACTAACGCAATGTGTTTACTCACATCAAAGCATAATTGTGAATCTGATATTGAATGAGCAGAACTTTGCACAGGAGAAGTGCCAGAGGGAGCTCTAGATCGTGGCGATGGAACGGGCTTAATCTGCATTTGCTGAGCCTGTAAATCTAGCTGCCGTAATCTAATATCACGATCAGCTTGTATTTCAATAGTCCGAAGCCGGATTCTTTGAGCCTCACACTCTTGTTTCTTTATTGACAGATCTAACTCCTTTAGTTTAAGCGCCATCTTAGGATCATCATAAGATTCAACACTTTTAGAGCCAGGAAGAAGCTCTTGATCTACAGTTTCCCCAGCAACATCTGGTACTTCTTCAATCACCTCCTTATACTCTTCTGGCAAAATACCAGCATTTACTAGCTTCTCAAAGAGGTCATCTTTGATAACCTGCTTAGTAGCTTCTCTTGGTACTTCAATTCTAAAGAAATCGGCTATCAACAACAGATCTTTCTTTCGACAACGGTTATATTCTTCTGTTGTAGGCCTAAGTGTAAATGATACAAGATCAAAATCCATACTGGCCCTAGCACAGAATCTCGTCTTTCACCAAGGTCAAAAACAGTCAAGGAACAAATCAAAATGACAGTAATAATAACAAAGGCTTACCTCCTCTTTTTTTCAGTCACAAAGGGAAATAATGAGGAAAAGAGGAGTTGTTTAACGGGCGGACGAGCCCCCAATTTAATGTTACGTTCCACCTAGTCTAGGATAGGGAAAGCAACATTAAAGAACTAAAATTAACAAAGCAAATGTTCGGCTCCAAAAGGTTACATACCAATAACAACAGAAATGTGATACAAGAGGATTTATTTGGTGTAACACAAATATAGGAAGTTTTAAGACTTCAGGAGTGAGAAAAGCCAAAGAAAATACATAAACAAAATACCTCTAACTATAGAGACTCAATCTACACTTACCTTAAGGAAAGAAAAAGGAAATAAACAACAAAATAGTTCCCTGACTCCCTCTCTACTTTAAACAGGAGAAAAGCGTTTCAAAACCAAAAAAAAAAGGCACTCACTCCCGGGAACTTCCAAGTTTGTCTATTTACAATATATACAAAAGAGACATCAAAATAAATAGTGTAACAGTTGGGTTCAGCAACAACAAGCGTATACATCAAGTTAACACTATTCAGAACTTTTCACAACAATGAAAAGTAGGGTGGGTAAGTTTTACAATTGGTCACAACCAAACAGCAGCAGTAATATACCAACACAACAAAGAAGTCAAGTACAACCAGCAGGAAAACCAAGCCTTTCTTCAGTGGGGATGAGTGTGGCTTTATATTCTTCTTCTCCTTTGAAGATGAATCTCATCAAGCAGCCATCAGCAGAGGTGATTGTCCTCACCTGACTTTACCTGCACAGAAGACATGCAGAGAAACAACCACTACTGCCACCTAGTGGCCTGAAAAAGTATTTAAAAAAAATATAGAATAAAATTACACTGTAGAACGTAACAATACCCTGTCTGTTTCAGTGTTTGTTACGGAGTCCTTGTATATTGTCCCCACACTTCCGCTGTGCTTTCGAGCCTGTTTTCTAGTGTTGGTATTTCATGTTTTTGGATTGCCTTTTTGGATTTTGACCCTTGCCTGGACTGGTTGTGAGTACGGATTACCCTAATAAAGACACTGCTATTGGATCTTCCTGTTGCCCGTGTGTGTATCGTGACAGAAAGACTCCGTCATGCAGAGATCCCAGCGGTATGGGGTCTCCAGCAACTGAGAAGGGGAAGAAACAGCAGAGGGGGAATTCTCAACCTAAAGAGATTCCTCCTCGTATGACCATCTTCCAATGTTTCGCTTATTGGGCCCGATTGACTGAGGATGTCACAGTGTCTGGGTTGTGTTTCCCTGGGTTATTACTAGTCCTTGTTTCCCACGGTGTCATTCAAACTAACTACATTTCCCAGCATTCTGTTCTGCCATTTATTTGATCATTGCACACAGCTGTTTCCCGTCACCTTGTTAGTTCTGTGTGTGTATATATACCCTGTCTGTTTTAGTGTTTGTCACAGAGTCCTTGTTTTATGTCCCAGCCTTCTGTTCCTGTTGTTGCCTGTTTCTTGTTCATGTCTTGTGTCTTCGGATTGATTTACTGGATTTTGACCTTTGCCTGGACTGTTGTGAGTACGGATTACCCATTAAATAATATTGCACTTGGACCTTCGTTTCTTCTGTGTGTGTCGTGACAGAAGGACTCCGTCACAATAGGATCCAGCAGTTTGGGTTCCTGTATCCGTCCTCCCACTACGAAGAGGGAGAAGAGACAGCAGGCAAGAGGACCGTCATCTGGTGAGTCAGAGCCTCGGATGACGTTGTTCGATTGCTTCACGCTGTGGGACCAGGGGACTGAGGAGATCATGGCAGTCGGCTCCATTGAACCCTTTTCCATCGGCACAGCAGACGCCTGGTCAGCCAACACCTTTGTCCATGGACGTTCTTTTGAGGGAACCCGTCTGGCCAGGTTTTCCGGAACCCGTGGAGGTTGCAGGGGAGGAGGTAGTCGAGATGGACCCTGACACCATCCTCCACTTTGCCCCCTCTTCGACTCTGAGCCGTTGATCCCATCCAGCCCAGAGCCAGCACCTCGCCATCAAGGATGGCGGAGGAGGAGGACTTCCTGCCTCTCCAACGTCCCAGCGGTCAGCCTGCTGTCGTCCCGGTGGTCGTCCCCATGCAGCCCGCTGTCGTCCCAGAGACCATCTCAGAACTGCCCATTATTAGCCCTGCCACGGCCAAGAGGGTGGTCTTCCTTTTTTATGCATTGGCTGTTCTACATGCATGGAGGAAGTATATGAGTTCTGACGATCCAGAGACGATCCAGAGACTGGATCAGAGACGATCCAGAGACTGTCTGTCGATCCAGAGACTGTTCACGTCACGTCTGCCGATCCGGAGACTGTTCACGTCACGTCTGACATGGCCAGGAGGGCCGTCTTCCTTTTTTATGCATTGGCTGTTCTACATGCATGGAGGAAGTATATGAGTTCTGCCGATCCAGAGACTGTTCACGTCACGTCTGCCGATCCAGAGACTGTTCACGTAACTTCTGCGATCCAGAGACTGTTCACGTAACTTCTGCGATCCAGAGACTGTTCCTGAGCCGGAGCCAGTGTCTGTTCCTGAGCCGGAGCCAGTGTCTGTTCCTGAGCCGGAGCCAGTGTCTGTTCCTGAGCCGGAGCCAGTGTCTGTTCCTGAGCCGGAGCGATCAGTGTCTGTGCCTGTTCCTGTTCCTGAGTCGGGGTCGGTTCCGGTTCCTGAGCCAGGGTCTTCCTGTTCCGCCTTGGTCTACACCGCCATGGCCGCCCGAAGGGTCGTCACCACCGTGATCACCCGAGGAGTCTTCTCCACCATGGCCACCTGAACTATCTGGTCCGCCCTGGCCGTCTGAAGTTTTGTCTCCGCCCTGGCCGCCCGGGGGACTGTCGTCCCAGTCCTGGCCACTCTATGGACTGTCTACCCCGCCCTGGCCACCCGATGGACTGTCTGCTTCGCCCTGGCTGCCGGCTAAGCCATCATCCCCCGTTTCTGTTCCCCTTCATGGACATGGCCCCCCATCCCTCCCCCTGATCTTCCACCTTTCCACCTTCCCCCTGGACTCTTGTTTTGTAGCTTTGTCGTGGAGCGTCTGGTAGCCACTCCGTAGAGGGGGGTTTATGTCTCAGTGTCTGGGTTGTGTTTCCCTGGGTTATCACTAGAGGTCCTCGTTTCCCACTGTGTCATTCACGTTAACTACATTTCCCAGCAGAGGAAGCTGATAGGAGGAAAGCTTCCACACCCCCTTCAGAAGCTCCCAGAGAGTTATTCGAGGGAACCCGGCTGGCAAAATTTTCTGGGACCCGCCGAGGTCATAGGAGAGGAGGTACTAGAGGGGAGTCCAGGTTTCACTCTCCACCTCGATCCTTCATGGAACCTAAGGTGGTGAGGTCCAGCACAGACTTCCATCCGCCGCCGATCCCATCCAGTCCAGAGCCTGCCTTTCGCCATCAGAGGTGGCAGAGGAGGAGGAGAGGGAGAGCTCCCTGACGTTCCCGAACAACCCACTGTTGTCAAGTATATTTATATAGCGCTTTTCACAATACAGATTGTATCAAAGCAGCTTCACAGTATCAATCAAAACAACATAACAATGTTCAACCTCCACGTTTGGTAGGGCTGATCAATGGTATTAATGATTGGTTAATTAATTTGAATATCCCCAACTGAGCAAGCCAAAGGCAACAGAAGACCATTCCGGTATAGTCCGCTGTCATCCCGGTGGTCGTTCCAGTAAAGCCAGCTGTCATCCTGGAGGTCGTCCCCGAACAGCCCGCTGTCTCCCTGGAGGTCGTCCCCGAACAGCCCACTGTCTCCCTGGAGGTCGTCCCCGAACAGCATGCTGTCTCCCTGGAGGTCGTCCCCGAACAGCATGCTGTCTCCCTGGATGTCGTCCCCGAACAGCCCGCTGTCTCCCTGGAGGTCGTCCCCGAACAGCCCACTGTCTCCCTGGAGGTCGTCCCTGAACAGCACGCTGTCTCCCTGGAGGTCGTCCCCGAACAGCCCGCTGTCTCCTTGGAGGTCGTCCCCGAACAGCCTGCTGTCTCCTTGGAGGTCGTCCCCGAACAGCCCGCTGTCTCCCTGGAGGTCATCCCCGAACAGCCCGCTGTCTTTCCGGAGGTCGTTCCCGAACAGCCAGCTGTCTCCCTGGAGGTCGTCCCCGAACAGCCCGCTGTCTCCTTGGGGGTCGTCCCCGAACAGCCAGCTGTCTCCCTGGAGGTCGTCCCCGAACAGCCCGCTGTCTCCTTGGAGGTCGCCCCCGAACAGCCCGCTGTCTCCTTGGAGGTCGCCCCCGAACAGCCCGCTGTCTCCTTGGAGGTCGTCCCTGAACAGCCCACTGTCTCCCTGGAGGTCGTCCCCGAACAGCCCGCTGTCTTTCCGGAGGTCGTTCCCGAACAGCCAGCTGTCTTCCTGGAGGTTGTCCCAGAACTCCCCATCATCAGTCCTGCCATGGCCAGGAAGGCCGTGTTCCTTTTTTATGTAGTGGCAGTTCTGCAGGCATGCAGACTGATCTCATGAAATGGCTTTTCATATAAATGTATTGTATGTATGACCTACCCCAACCCCATCCCTAAACCTACCCGTCACTGGGGTTAATAGCATATATGAGTCTTCCCCTACCATCCTAGGAAAAAAATATCAATCCACAGATGTAGATATTAACGGCGTACACATACACGCGGAATCACTCTGACATTTAACGGCGTAGACATACACGCAAAAGATGACGGTTTGTTTCGGCGTGGACATACACTCGGATAGCTGAAAATGCGTATAGATAACATGCTACTTGATTTGAAAGTGGTGTAACGACATTGAGGGCATTCGGCCAGATGTTCTTAATCAGCGAATCCTAATTTAATCAAACACAGCTCTACCCTTCTTTTTGACTGTGACACAAAGCAGATATCATGGGACTTTTTAGTTAAGTTAATGATTCTCTAACAATGAAACAAAGAAGTGCGCTGTCGTATTGACATGTGACCAAAGAGCGCCCCTCTTGTCGTGGCACATGACGCATTGAAAACAAGCCGAGCGTTGTTGCACAATGGTCACCCATTCCCCTGATGCAAACCTCGCCGCCTCACGGGACACACATCCTGACTCCCCCTGAAAGGAGGGGAGGGGGAAAGGACAGCCCGAACTCTGAAGGACAATCACATACACACACATTAACGCACACACAACACGAACTTTGAAAATTAAACTTAGAATATAAGCATGTCATGTTTTCATAATACTCCTGTGTGCTTCCCGGTATATTCACTTCATGTATGACGTTTGTTTGAAGGAACAACTTGCTTTGAAGGAACTAAATGCTTATAATATGCATATCGTACGTAACTCTGTATTTCTATGTATTTCTGTGACATGTTTGATATCGCTGTAATTCTCTCAATCTAACGGAGCCGAATTCCGATAGCAGAATACAGTAAGGTGCGTTCTTTTACACATTTCATGGTTCTGGAGCCGAACGGCTCAATACAATCTCCTCAGTCCAGTGGGCATTCCCCCCACAGGACGAAGAAAACTTTGTCCGCTTCAGATTCTCGGACGGTCATGGGGGTTCGCGCAAACAGAGGCGTGAACCCAGTCTTTCCATAAAAGAAGTTCCTACAGAGAGCTTTTTCCCTGTGAGAGGTTTCCGGTTCCATGGCTCCTTAGGGAGCTTTACGCCGTGTTCTCTTCTTTTTATTTTCTTTCGCTTAAGTTTGTTTTTCCTTTGTTCATTTCCCCAGAAATGAACTTAGTCTGAATTATTTATTTGGTAATTTACGTCAAAGACTTTTAAGCCTTCTTTGAAACTGCGCGCAGACCAGCCGCTCACATGCGCAGCAGAGCTCAGACACATGAGAACCATGCAAGTATATTTGAATTACCGAGATGCTAGAGCATTAAGATTGTGTTTTTCAGTGTTGTCTCTTAAAGGTTCAAATGTCTAGATGAAATTTACCATCCTGAGAGATCCTACGGATCTCCCTCTAGATCTCTCTCTCTCTCTCTCCCTCTCGATCTCTCTCTCTCTCTCTCTCTCTCTCCCTCTCGATCTCTCTCTCTCTCTCTCTCTCTCTCTCTCTCTCTCTCTCTCGATCTCTCTCTCTCTCTCTCTCTCTCTCTCTCTCTCTCTCTCACTCAATCTCACTCTCACTCCCGTTTGTTATTCGTCTGTCGCGTTAGTTTACTGTTTACTGTACATACATGTATCCCGTGTTTAAATGTAGAATTCTGTATCTGTAGTTTCATTTTATTAAAACCATTATATTCTTGATTGCTTCTGAAATGCTCATTTTTACAAAGTCAATGAAATGTTTGATCTAGCTACAAAGCTTTACAATGTGTTACTATTTCAGTAACCTAAATTTTATAATAACAAGAAGGTGATTTTTCATGGCCAGAAAATAGCTTTTTGGAATTATAAGAAAGAGACAATTTTTGTTGAGAAATTGATAAGTTAATCTTACGGCCGTTTGCTGGACAGACAGATTGTTTGATAACTAAATTAATTCCTTTAAAAGTTATCTCATATAATCGATCTGTAATGAGACTATTGATATATTCATGACGAACCATAACTCATTGTGGAGATCATTCATGTGTACAATCGGTCTATTTGCAACTTCGATAATTTAATTTAACTGTAATATGCTATTTATTAATCATATTCATGATTAATTATTAGTAGAGATGCACCGATTACAATTTTCTAGGCCGATTCCGATTTCCGATTTTCATTGAGTTTGACCTGCCGATACCGATTTTAGCCGATTCCGATTTCATTTTTTTTAACCACTTTACAGCACACATAAATATTTATTTTCTATCTTTTCTTTAATAGAACATTTTACAATTTGCATAGAACAATGTTTTTAACAGATAATTGCTATAAAATAGAACTATATAAATTACCCCTGGTGTGGGAAATTCACACACATCTAAAGTGCAGTGTTATGGAAGAACCATTTCCTTTTCACATCCAATATTAAATTTTTTTTTAGATAGGCCTATATATTTAGCAAACTAAACGTCTGTATGAAAACTGCAGTAATGCAATAAAATAATATATAAATATTGTTTTTTATAAACAAGCCTTGCAGTATAAAGATATTTCTCAAAACACACACACAGGCCTATTGCAATCACTTGTACAAACTGAATAATGGGTTTAAAGTTTAAATGGGTTCATGTTCTATAAATATTTTTGAGTCTAACGTTCTCTTTTCTGACATAGCCTACTCCAGTTCTTGATAAAACACGTAAATTCAGTGCATTTTGTGCACTTTTTGTGTGAAATCATATTTAGGCTATTTTGTCCATCAAAAGTGTGCTTTCACTTTAATTAAGCGTGAGCTGCCGGAAATAGACTCGGCGCGGCGGCGGAAACGTTTCACGGCTGCTCACGCAACGCTTCTGCTTGATGCTCACGCGCTGCTCCCGCTCCCGGTGTGAATGCATTCATTGATTAACATGCACGCCGACAATAAAAAATACGCGCTTGCGGTCTGAACGGCCCTAATTCACGAGGTTTCCTACATGTGCGTTCCGTGTGCAAGTGTGTTGCTGATGTTGCGAGATGTTAATCATGCGGCGCCCGAGTGCATTTGACCGGCATAAAATCGGCATCTGTCAGGCCGATCGCCGGTCATGGCCGATCACGTGAAAATCGGCCGGTTCCGGTCACGCGCCGGTCAATCGGTGCATCTCTAATTATTAGAATTCCCTATATATAATTTGAGCTAATTTAATGTAATACCCAATGTTGTTACAGTGGTGTGTATGTTTACGCAAAGTCATGATGTCATGTTGAGGCATGGAGAAAGCAGATGAGTTCTGCTGATCCTGAGACTGTTCACGTCACGCCTGCCGATTCGGAGACTGTTCACGTCACCCGTTGACCCAGAGACTGTTCATGTCACGTCTGCCGATTCAGAGACGGTTCAAGTCACGTCTGCAGATCCAGAGACTGTTCACGTCACATCTATTGGGGATATTCAAATTAATTAACCAATCATTAATACCATTGATCAGCCCTTCCAAACTTGGATGTCTTTTTTTTATTATTGTTTTCCACTAATAAACAAACATTGTTATGTTGTTTTTGATTGATACTGTGAAGCTGCTTTGATACAATCTGTATTGTGAAAAGCGCTATATAAATATATTTGACTTGACTTGACTTGACTTGACGTCTGCCAATTCGAAGACGGTTAACCCTCTGGGGTCTGAGGTGTTTTTGGGGCCCTTGAGATGTTTTGACATGCCCTGACATTTGTGCTTATTTCAGCTACTTACAACATACCATTTGCCAACATGTAATTTTGCTGTATTCAGCACAAACTCTGTTACAATAATATGTGAGCAAAATGGTTGTACATGTTTGCATTTTATAGAAAAAAAATATAGTGCGTTAGTAAGTTTTGGGGAAAAATATTATGCGTTAGTAAGTTTTGGGGGGAAAAAAGTTACCGCAATGAGGCCATATAACACATACAGAATAGTTTTGAGTTACCATTCTTGTAGGCAAGAATTTTTACTACAAAATGATGTGAAAATCATTCTGACCACTCTTTCACAAACAACAATATAACAATTACATTTTTGTAAGTTAGTTTTTGTGTCAGCACTGCTGTATGCGTGGGAGTGTCGATGGACATGAATATTAATGAGATTCACACCAGGGGAGACAAAAGACACTCCCCCAAAGGCTAATGCCCCATCAAGATGCTGTGAGGCAGCCTGAACTGAGAATGACATGAGATGCAAAGGTTTTGTTTTTCAATCTGTTTTATTGTAATTCCTCTATGTGAAGGAACTACATGTTGTGCCTCACAAAACCACAGTGCTACATATATAAACATAGTACCGGTCAAAAATTTTGAACACATTACTATTTTTTTTTAATATTAAGCAGCACAACTGTTTCCAACATTGATTTTAAAAAAGCATCATATCAGAATAATTTCTGAAGGATCATGTGACACTGAAGACTGAAGTAATGATGAATCACATAAATTAATAACATTTTAAAATATACAGTTAGGCTATTTTAAATTGTAATACTAATTCACAATATTACTGTTTTTTGTGTATTTTTTTTATCAAATATACGCAGACTTTATGAGCATCAGAAAAACAATAAAAAAGTTTGCAAACTTTTGACAAATACCTATATAAAATTCTACATATACCTATATAACATAACCTACACAAAGTATAGGTCAACTGATACTTTAGAAAAATACTTTACCACCACATGTTGTTTCAGCTTTTAGCTTTTATTGATTTCTCATCCGCATTCAACTCAATCAAGCCACATTTGTTAGCCGAAAAACTAGTCAAATTATTTAACCTTGATCTTAACCTAGTAGGATGGATTGTAAATTTCTTATCAAACAGAACCCAGTGTGTGAGAGTCAATGGTTTGCTTTCTTCTAAGTTGTGTTCTTCTATTGGTTCGCCTCAGGGGTGTGTTCTTTCCCCTTTGTTTTTTATTTTGTATAGTATACTAATGATTGTAGGAGTACATTTGACAACAGGTATATGTTAAAGTTTGCAGATGATACTGTGATTGTGAGTCTCCTTGCAAATGAGGAGACATCTCATGGTCCAGTGGTGGAGGATTTTGTCTCTTGGTGTGCAGAGTGTAACCTAAACTTAAATATAACGAAAACCAAAGACATGATTATAGACTTTGGAAAATCGGTCATCCCTGTCTCTCCTACTGTCATAAACGGGAGGGATATTGAGTTTGTGGATGAATATCGATATCTGGGTACAATCATTGATAACAAATAAAATTTTAATGCCAATACGGATGCCATTTGTAAAAAGGTGCAGCAGCGTATGTTTTTCTTGAGGAAAATGAACACTTTTAAAGTATGCTCAGTGTTAATGACACTGTTTTATAGGAGTTTTATCGAATCCGTAATTTCTTATTGCGACATTGTATGGTTTGATTGTATTAGCCTGTCAAATAGAAACAGAATGACTAAGCTGATTAAGACTGCTTCTAAAGTGATTGGAGTCCAACAGATATTGCCTCAGGACAGTTTTAAAAAACGTGTTGTTAAAAAAGCTTTTTCAATAATCAATTGTCCATCACACCCATTACACATCGAGTTTGTTATTCTTCCATCTGGTCGCAGATATAGAGTAATGGGGGGGAGAACTAGGAGGTTCAAGAACTCATTCATACCAACTGCTATTTTAATGTTGAATAGTCTGTAACTGTGTGTTCTTTTTTGTTTTGTGAAAGTCTATGTGAGTGTTTTTTGTGGCGTGTAGCACCTGTGCAAAAACTAATTTCCTAAGGGATAAATAAACTAAACTGAACTGAACTGAACATGTGTAAATTATAAAAGTATATGGCTTAAGTTTTATGTAAAGAAGACCGTGTACATATGGAGAGATGAGATTTCCATTACACGAGAGTAGATGTTAAAACTTCATGCTGATTTGCAACCACAATCTCTAACGCCACAATCTCACCACAACCCGACCATACGCGTTTGACTAAGGCTGTCGAAGCCCCACTGCTGTCGTTAAAGCAGGTTCAGTGGCAACGGTTCCGTATGTCGGGCGGTTTGTAAAAAGGAAAATGATGGAAGGGAGAGGGACACCGATGATTTTTGTAGCCTGATGGTTAGTGGAAGGTGGTCAGCAGAGCACACACATCTGAACACAGTCCCACATTGTTATGCCACTCTTGAAAACAGTTCCTGTTCAACTGAAGACATAAGTGAACATTGCATGCCTGGCATTTCCATGGTGTTAAATTCCTTTTACCACGCACTGCTTTGCAATGCATACATTCTCGGCGACCAACTGTGGCAACATCCTGGAACCAGTACATGGTCACTATTGGTCCGTTTCGGTGCCGTTTTCTGTGACACCACAGAGCTCTGTGAAGTTGCTCCATAAACTCTTTATGGGACAAGTTGGCATGTAGCTCTTTGTGCACAATGAAAGAGTTAATGGAAGCATTGTCCAAGAAGTGTAGAAAGATCTTTCTGTACCACTTCATGGTTTTGTGCTGTGTTGTGTAGTACTATAACAGCTGATCAGACAGGTCAACGGATGTGTTTGTTTTATTCAGTCACAGGTGCAGGAAATGTCTTTGTCCTCCATGTATCTTGTGTTTTTAACCCTCCTCTGTGCAGTGTCTCCTGTATAAGCAGGATGGATGGTAGAACAGACAGATACCTCTTGTGTGTCCATCCACTTCACAAATACAAGAGGTCCATTCAGAATCCACCTGATGGATCCCCCGGCAGATTTTTTAGAGAGTGAAAATTTTTTTGGTGCAAGTCCCACATGCACCAAACTTCATTGCAAACAAGTCTTTTAGGAGCTTTGGACTTGTATAAAAATTGTCCATGTACACATGGTAGCCAGAACCCAAAAATGTGTGGTCCAAAAGAGATGTTACAGCACCATATGACAGTCCATGGCCTGTGGGAAAGTTGTTCTTTCCTGTGTACACAGAAAAGCCCACAGTGTATCCATTCGATGAGTCTGCAAGAACAAACAACTTGAAACCCCACCTGGTTGGCTTGGCTTTAATGTACTGTGTCATACCTGTGTGTGCTTTGCATGCCACCATTCTTTCATCCACAGCTAAGTTTCTTTTAGGATGATAGATGGCTTTACAAGCATGATGGAGAGTGTCCATGAGAGGTTTGACCCTGAAAAGACAGTCATGTTCAGCTGTGCCCCTCTTTCTGTCATTCTCCTTATCTGCATCTGGGTGACTTGTGCACATTCCATGAAATGGTGCGGTATCTGTCCCTAGACATAACTGTAGCTGGAAAGGGTACGCTTTTTCGCCAGTGGTTCCTGATGGAGCTGACCTTCACCATGGCCATGTAAAACAGCAGCTCAATATAGCGGTACATCTCACAGATGCTGACATCTGTCCATTTATATTTGCAGCCCTTTGCAGTTGCCTTGGCAGCCTGAGCATTGGTGATGTGGCACAAAGTTGACACAGTGCTTTCTGAAAAAAATAGTTTGAATAGACTCATGGGCGAATGCGAGTCTACAGAGCTCAGTTGCGGTCCAGCTTCCCGTGCGGGCAGGAATCGCAGTGTCTGTGGAACCATATCAACATCAGTCTCTGTTTTCCATGACAGAGTGGACTGCCTGTTGCTTGCCTGCTTGTTTGCCTTGGCTCTATTTGGGACAGGTGCTTGCAGTAGCGGTTTTAGCCACGGGCGAACCGGGCAGTCGCCCGGGGCGGCATTTTTCTATGTCACATGGGGGGCGGCACGATCGAGCAGTTAAAAAAAAATCCTCTGCGCCGCGAACCGGTTTTCTATTTTCTATTGGCGCCCCTGCTTGCTGAGAAGGTGCCGTGCACAGAAGAAGCTATGTCAAGTGGATTTCCTGATTGGAGGTAGCTCACCAAGGGGCCGTTCACATATATTGCGTCCTTTGCGCGCTCGAGTGGAGTTTGTTATTTCAAATGTAGGCGTAGGCGCACGCGCACGGGAAGCGCGCTCATAATTGAAGCAACGCGCTAATTTTTTCCAGGGGCAGATAGATGAATTTTTAAAAAACTTTTCAGTATGGGGGTGCACCCAAACACGTGGGTGTTTTTCTCTTCTCTGTAAATAAATCTTGTAGCAGAGCTACAGCAAGCATTTTTCTGTGCTGGAAATCCATTAGCTACTAAAACTTATTTGCCGTTGTCGAGAGCGCAGCGCAGTGCATGGTTGCATAGCAACGACAGACGCCATGGGAAAATCGGACCGAATTTTACTATTAATAATAAAAGATAAGCTAATGTGCATTGTAAATGTCTTGTTTTGACTCATTCTTTTTATCAAAATGATTTAAAGGCTGAAATATGAGAGGTTTATCTTTTTATAAAACCTTTTTTTGTCAAAACTTTTTGAACGTGTACATGTTAGTAGATAGCATAAAAGACTCAAAATCTAAAAAAGACTTTAAATCTGTCCATCATCTTTAATGTTATTAACTTGGTGATTTGATTTCATTGTGTATTAGTAGGTCTACTTTTTGAACAAGATTCTGTGTTTAACCGTGATCATTTTGGTCACTATATTCATGAAATGAAATTTTCATACCATTTCATCTCTAGTTATGATCAACTAAAATCAACTATAATAGGCCTATGTGTTTTTACAGTAGCCTATGCAAAGTACAATTTACTATAAAAAATAATGTCTGATTTTGTTATTTTCTCTGACATTTAAGGGTGACATAGGCCTACAAAAGCTATTTTGGTCTAAAACTGTTTGGAAAGTTGTCAATATGAGAGTTATGAGACATTATTTAAGAGATTTAAGTATTGTGTTACTACATAAGTAGCTCTCGGCCACTTTCACTTTTAAAAACTCTATTTTGTGACAAAGTAGGCCTATATAGTTTAACAAGTCATAACTAAAAGTGTGCCATGCATAGAATTCGAGGCAGTAACCGATGAGCTAATGGTTCCTCCCTGAAAGTTAGATTAATATAGCAATAGTTAAATAACTGGATTCTCTTAACTGTGTTTTTCAAATGAACGATATGTGATGGTGGGGGGCGCTCGAAGGGGATCTCGCCCTGGGTGTAATTCAATGTAGAACCGCCACTGGGTGCTTGGAAATGTTCATTGTCACATCTGTTAAAAAATAAATTTAAAAAACGTGAGCATGCTGATAACACAATCAAAGAAACTATATTATTATCATTATCAATCACTAATGGCCATGGACAAAAAAGACAACAGTTTTTGTAATTTCACACAAGAATAGGCACTTGTAAATTATGACAATGTAAACACAATTACATTTCATCTGTAAACATTATGTCTATGCACTTACTCAGTATGATTCTCGATCGCACTGAGAACTGAACGACACCTGCGTGCTCCTCTACGAGGTGCTGGAGAAGAAGAGCGTGATGCAGACACATTCCTAAAAATAAAAAACATAAAAAAAGTTATAAATGTTATAACATAACTGTTAGCATACATTATCCAAAGTAAACTGATGGGCAATTAATGGGTATGCACGCACAATGTATATCTGTTGATGGGCCATGGGACAGAGAAATATATATTTATGGGCCATACACCGCGAGTATCTGTTGATGGGCCATAACGTATAGACCGCGCGCATTTAGTGCATTTCAAACATTTACACCTGTGTTCACAATCATCTGAGCATAAGGGAGTATTTTATCAAGATAAGCAGTGTCATAGGCTAACCAAAACTGAACATTTATATATAAAAATATAATGTCTAGTATTTAGACAGTATTACATATTTTACTGGAGGCTGAAATATATTTGCACTAAATCACTGTATATTTACACCTAAGCAGATATTCCTAAATAAGCTACATTACGCATAAGCTAATCAAAACTGAGTGAAATATATTTAATATACAAATGTTTAGAGAGTATCACATTGAAAGTTTACACTTTAGCATACACGAATGTTAGGGATATTGTAAGGCAATCTTTCCTGTAAGATGTCAAAAGCTAACCAAACCTAAGCAAAATATAGTCTGAAAATTCACATGAGTTCTATATCAGAAAAAAAAGTATATAACATGTGGGCATGTGCGATATCACCTATTTACATGTGAATAGCGCCCGGGGCGTGGCGGTCTCAACTCATTAAAAATAACGAGGGGAGAGTGAAAAAACGGTATTCTCCGGAAAGTACTGCGTAAGTAAAACAAATTTACAGCTTACCTTTCAGTTATTATAGTGTACCTGTAAAGTACGTACGTGTAGGTATAATGGAACAATATGTAAAGTTTGGGGAATAAAGGGCAACCAGCAAAATTAACAAATGGTTTATACCGTAAGTATTTTAGAACTAAGGGGTACTTATTCTACTATTATGATAAGCAACAATCTTACGTTTGGGAGCAATTTAACCAGGGGCGACGTTTGCGTAAGGCAGAGTATGGCAGTCGCCATACCCTAGCAGTCAGAGTTCAGATAAAACATTCTCCTTAAAGATTTTAAGAGGGCTTTAACCCCCAGCTTTTAATTTCCACCCAGCCCTCCTAAGAATTTGCTATTTTAACTGTAGGCTACACTAATTCGTGATCGTCTCAGTCACCTTTAAAAATCAAATGAAACCGGCACCTCAGTATTATCTCCGCAGCGTCAGCGTCAGAACAAAAGCAGATGACAAGAATCAACGTGTGTGCATTTATTAATAGATCGTTATGATATGCATCTGTTTAGTTCTTTGTTTGTCATAAATGCAGTTTACATAATATGATGCTGGAGCAATTCAACACAGTCTCCCACTGTAAAATCTGTGCTTATTTATTCATTTATGAAATCCCTTTTATCCAAACGGCATGATACTTTGTGACATTTCCTACTCTTGCTATACTTCATACTTCAGTGCAATAAAATTGCTAAAATTTTGTGCTATAATATTAATTTGATAATAAATCCAAAGGCAAAAAGCGCGATAAGTGACCATTCACGATGAGCGCTGCTCCTATTATCTTAATGCCGACTTCTCTGATCGGATCCCACTTAAACAGCGTGTTTTTATTATTATTTTAACAATGTCGAAAACACAATGGCAGATTTTAAATGAACACATAAATGTATACATGTATACATTATTGCAAAAGTATTATTATTAAAAAAAGTGTGGAGTGAGTGTGGGCAGCCGCAGTTCCCCATCGTTGTCACTCCGAGTTGTCACTTCCTCTGCAATCAGTGGAGCTTAAGTTCCTGTCAATGAAGACAGCGCTCCTGATTGCACTGGCCTCTGTTAAGAGGGTAGGGGACCTGCAGGCATTTTCAGTAGACTAAGCGTGCCTGGAATTTGGGCCGGCTGACTCTCACGTGATCCTGAGACCCCGGCCTGAATATGTGCCCAAGGTTCCTACCACTCCCTTCCGGGATCAGGTAGTGAACCTGCAAGTGCTGCGGAGGAGGCAGACCCAGCCTTGGCACTGCTCTGTCCAGTACGCGCTCTCCGCGCTTACGTAGGGAAGCTGAAGGGAAAGGCTCTCTCAAAGCAAAGGTTGTCTCACTGGATAGTGGACGCCATTGCTTTGGCTTACCAGCAGCAAGGTCGACCCTGCCCCCTTGGTGTGAAGGCACACTCCACTCGGAGTGTTGCCTCCTCTTGGGCTCTAACGCATGGCGCCTCGCTGGCAGACATCTGCAGAGCTGCAGGCTGGGCGACACCCAACACATTCGCAAGATTCTATAATCTCCAAGTGGAGCCAGTATCCTCTGTGTACTCGCTTCAACTAGAGATATGCTTCCCAGTGTACCTTGGTATTCCTGTGCTAAATAGGAGTCCTTCATCCGTGCTAGTCTTCACGACAGGGATCTCAGATTTACGCAGGGCACTGGAAGACAGCTGTGAAGGTGGCGGGATTAGACTGGTAACCCCAATCGTCGTCATCCGACGGAACTCGGAGTGACAACGATGGGGAATGTCTCGATTACGTATGTAACCCTCGTTCCCCGAGTAGGGAACGGAGACGTTCCGTCTTATGGCCTCTTCCACTGTACCGCTGAAAATGCCTGAGTTCAGTCTCGGCTCCTCAGCAGGAAAACATGACTGCGTTATGCCAGCATACTTCCTTATATACCCACAACTGAATTTTGCAATATTAAATTTGACTCGATTGCAGACCTTTTTTTATCTGCAGCAGAGCTGCTAGAAACTCGAGGCAATTGATATGCCAATGCAGCTGAGGCCCCATCCACAGACCCAAAGCTGCATGTCTGGACACTTGTTCTAGGGGAACATTTCCCCTTAGAAACGAAGGGTCCGACCACGGGCTGAATTTGGTGACAGTGCGGGGTGATGGGTACCCGGGGTAAACGCGCAACCCGAGCGGCGTCACTGCGGCTGCCATATGCACCAGAAGCCTCTGAAAAAGTTTTAGTGGGCCGCTGTCCTGCGTTTGAATGAATTCAAGCAGTAACACCGACTGAGGCACGCTGTCCGGTTGACTGAGTTCAGCTCCATAACGAGATAAGAGATCCTTTGCGCAGGGGAGAGTTTGCTCTTGTCCCAGTTGACCTGAAGCCCCAACAGGCTGAAGTGATGGAGCACCATGTCCCTGTCTTCGCACAACTGCTCTCGTCGATATAGTTGAGGATGCAAACACCGCGTTCCCTGTGTTTGGAGGGAACAATGGCTGCCTCCGCGACTTTCATAAAGACACAAGCTGACAGGGCCAGCCCAAAGGGTAGGACTTTGTACTGATATGCCCGACCCTCGAAAGCAAAGCATAGAAAGATCCTGTGTTGAGTAAGAATCGAGACGTGAAAGTACACGTCCTTCAGGTCGATCGCTGCAAACAAATCTTGGGGACGGATGCATTTGAAAATGCGTTTCTGCATGAGCATTTTGAATGGGAGCTTGTGTAGGGCCCGATTCAAAACTCGCAGATCCAAGATTGGCCGTGACCCATCGCCTTTCTTGGGTACAATGAAGTAGGTGCTGTAGAACCCTGACTTCATATCGGCTGGAGGGACCGGCTTGATCGCATCCTTCGCCAGTAGGACTTGGATCTCTGCCCGTGGTACCCAGAGATGTTACTGCTCTTTGATTGAAGGAGTGGGTACTGCTGGCTGTGGGGCCAGTGGCGGAACAAAAAGAAAGGAAAACAAAGGATTCTCCACCCGGCCCTCCTCCGGGGGAGGGAGATGTGCGGACATCAACTCCCGAAAAGCAGTTTCCTCCATCTCTGGGTTGCCCGAAAAACAGTTTCCTCCATCTCTGGGTTGCCCGTGTCAGGGTAGCTTGCTCTTCCTTTACCCGGCAGATTTAGCAAGAGCCTGGATGGGCTGGGCGGTCCTCTTGCTGCCGACCCACTGCTGCCTGGGTGGAGGCTGCTGCTGAGGCTGAGCAGGGGCAGAGGCGGCAGCAGGAAGGCGCCCTCGGAGACGAGCAGACGAAGGAGCTGCCTCCACCCAGGCAGCAGTGGGTCGGCAGCAAGAGGACCGCCCAGCCCATCCGGCTGGGTGGAGGCTGCAGCTGGCCGTCGGGGCAGTATGTGTTTGATGGCCTCCGTCTGCTTCTGGGTCGACGAGAACTGTTGGGCAAAATTCTGTTGGGCAAAAAAAGGCGTCGCCGAAGAGGCCGACCTGGGAGATAGGGGAGTTAAGGAACCGATTTTTGTCGGCCTCCTGCATTTTGGCCAGGTTCAGCCAAAGATGGCATCCTGGACCACCATGTTGGGCATCGCTCGACCCAGGGAGCGTGCAGTGACTTTCGTCGCTCTTAAGGCAAGGTCCGTCGCTGTGCACAGCTCCTGCATAAAACCTGGGTCGAGAACACCCTTGTGCATTTCCATGAGCGCCTTGGGCTGGTAGACCAGCAGGAGTGCCATAGCATGCAGGGCAGCTTCTCGACAAGCTCTGTAAGCCTTGCCTGTGAGAGCAGATGAAAACTTGCAGGCTTGGTGAGGGGAGACACGGATTACCCTGCCAAGTGTTAGCGGTCTTAGGACACAGTTGCATTGCAACCGACCGCTCCACTGGTGGGATGTCCGCATACCCTTTAGCTGCTCCTTCGTCGAGGATGGTGAGGGGGGAAGAGGCAACAGGGCAGTATCGGGCATTTAGAGGTGCCGTCAAAGAACTAGTCACCTCATCATGCACTTCCGGGAAGAAATGCACTGAGGCGGGGCGCTGAGAACCAGCATGGGCCGCCCCAAGAAACCAATCATCCAGCCTCGAGGTTTCAGGACACGGTGGAGGGTTCCACTCGAGCCCGACGTTCGTGGCGGCCCGGGAATGTAATCAAGTCTCGATCGCAACACTGTGATGGTCATGTTCCCACAGTGAGAACATGACGCATCTATGCTGGCCAAAGTATTAGCTCGTAGGCTCAACTGTTACCACGTGTCATTAAACCAGACCAGACGGGATTCATAAAATCACGCTTTAGCACAGATAAAATATGTTATTTTTTTTATTTATTTTTTTACCTTTATTTTACCAGGGAATAAAATCACATTGAGATTCCAATCTCTTTTACAAGTGAGCCCTGGCCAAGAAGGCAGCACATTGAGGATAAACTTACGCAGACAACAAGTAACAAACAAACAGGGATGCACAAGATTATAAAAATAAAAACAGAAAATCACATTTTAAAACAATCGCAAACATGTTGACAAATTTGGCCCAGGTAGGACTTGAACTCAGTATGTGAAATAAAAACCTGCAATTTTAGTTGATTTTGCAACTCATTCCATGAAGTTGGAGCACTGTAACTAAAAGCAGTTTTGCCAAACTCTGTTTTAGTTTGTGGAACATCATACAGTATGTATCTACTTGATCTTAGATTGTATTTTGATCTACTAGGTGCTAAGAGTGTAGTTAAATATGAAGGAGTGTGACCAGTTATTGATTTATAAACAAAGGTCAACCAATGTTTGAGCCTTCTTGTGTTAAGTGAGGGCCAACCAACCATTTCATATAATACACAATGATGAACAGAGTACTTTGCATGCATTATAAATCTCAGTGCTGAATGATACACAGAATCCAATGATTTCAACAGGGTCCTTGTGGAGTGTCTGTAAAACACATCTCCATAATCTAAAACTGGCAAAAAGGTAGATTCAACCAGCCTTTTCTTGACTTTCTTTGTAAAGCAAGAGCTGTTTCTAAAATAAAAACCCAGCTTTAATTTCAATTTAGTGATTAACTGTTTAATATGCAAATCAAAAGACATGTTTTCCTCCAATACAAATCCCAAATATTTGTATGAGGAAACTAATTCTATTTCCCTGCCCTGTAATGTGTGGAGCTGAGGCAAGGAATGTCCAGGCTTACGGGTTCTAAAAAACATGTATTTAGTTTTTTTTATCATTTAGAACTAAATGTTGATACGTTTGACTCAGTTCAAACATGTAAGCTTCCTGACCTCATAATATCCCTTGACGCAGAAAAAGCTTTTGACAGACTCGAATATGAATTTCTCTTCAGCACCCTCAAAAAATTAAATTTGGGCCCAAAATGTATTGAACTCATAAAATTGCTTTATGACAGTTCCCGAGCTACAGTGACTACGAATGGGCTGATTTCTAAACCCTTTTGCATTGAAAGAGGTACAAGACAGGGCTGTCCTCTTTCACCCCTGCTCTTTGCCCTCGTAATTGAGGCTCTTGCTTAAGTCTGTCAGACCATGTAAAAAAAAAAAAATCGGAATAAAGGTAGGAGACGAAGAACACCGAATTTCTCTTTATGCAGACGATGTCCTGCCATATTCCTCTGAACCTGAAAAGTCGATTCCTTCAATATTAAAATGTCTTTCAGATTATAGTAGCTTATCTGGATATAAAATGTATTTATCTAAATCTATGGCACTCCCTTTCAATATCTCTACCTCAGTTGACCTTTCATCTCTTTCAACTTTCAAAATAACAACAAAAGGTTTTAAATATCTTGCCAAATTTATTACACCAATATTGGACGATTTATTTAATAAAAACTATGCTCCTCTTGACAATGTGGTTAAAAAATACTTTAGTACTTGGCGTGCACTCCCAATTTCCTTCCTGGGCAGACTAAATGTGATCAGAATGAATATTCTCCTTAAGTTTTTATATTTATTTCAATATATTCCCTGTTATTTATCTAACCCCTTTTTCAAAGATATTAATAAACTCTTTTCTAAATTTATTTGGAACAACAAAATCCCTCGTATTCATTTCAACAAATTGATGAAATCAAAAGATGAGGGAGGTGTTGCTTTACCAAACTTAATTGTATTATTGGTCAGCTCAGGTGAAGCACATGGTCAGCTGGTATAATGAAAGGACTGACTCCATGTGGCTTAACATGGAAACAATGACTTGTGCTCCCCTTCCAATAAAATGTCTGCCTTTCAACAAACTTTATTATTTCAAATACTCTTTTAGCCTGGAGAGATGTCAGAACATTATCTTAAAATTCCAACCAATCTTTCCTTGCTATCTCCTATTGCTTTTAACCCTGATTTTCCTGTTTCTCTTCATAATATAGGTCTTTCAGCCTGGTTCAAATTGGGGATCTCAAAAATATCCTGCCTTTTTTTAGGTAATACATTAAAATCTTTTCAACAATTATCGTATCAATATAACATGCAACGGAAGATATTTGAAAAAATTCGATTGTGGTGTCACTTTATAAAACTATTGTCTGATAATGGCAAACTGAGATTTGAATTTTCTGGCATTGAACAGATTGTTACAAACAATTTTACCAAATGGTTAATATCTGCTATATACGATGCTTTGTCTGACACATGTACTCCCTTTTTAGAGAATTAGAAGAGAGTTTGGAAAAAAGATTTAGGTCATGGAATTGATAATGGTAATTAGTCTGCCGTATATAACAATTTGTATTTAATTGTACTTCATTGGGGGTTCATGAACTTAATTATAAATTCATTATTAGAATGTATCTCACACCATTACGTCTGAAGAAGATTTACAGAAACTCTTCTGGTCTCTGTTTTAATTGTAAAAATCGCAAGGGAACATTTCTTCTTCTTCTTTTGGTACTGTGATAAAATCATCTCTTTCTGGACCAAAATACATCATTTCCTACAAGAGCTCCTTAAATTGCCATTTTGTTTCTCTTTGGAATTGTATCTGTTATCTATCGGACTGGAGACAATGTTAGACTCTGTTAGGCCTGCCCAACTGGTCCAATGACAGTTTCCGACAAGCAGGTGAAGGTCTCTGTGTGTTACTGTCTTTTCTGTGTGCAAAGTAATTTGATTCTAATTAAGCTTTTATCTCCATTTTATCACGACCTCGAATTTAGGTTAGAATGCCAATTGGTTATTGGTCATTTATATAATAGTTTAACAGCACATTTGATTATTCTTTTCAACTCTTTACTTATATTTTACCCATTCATATTAGGAAGCTATATCGCTTTGAGGTCCTCACTCCTTCTTATTAACGTGGGTCTCACGATCACAAACTCGATCACTAAACAGAGGTAATTGGCTATATTGGCCAGCAGCCATATCACCCTGTAGCCCAAGACTGGTTGCCCACTGAAGCTAAGCAGGGCTGAGCCTGGTTAGTACCTGGATGGGAGACCTCATGAGAAAACCAGGTTGCTGTTGGAAGAGGTGTTAGTGAGGCCACCAGGGGGTGCTCACCCTGTGGTCTGTGTGGGTCCTAACGCCCCAGTATAGTGATTGGGACACTATACCGTCAAAGAGCACCGTCCTTCGGATGAGACGTTAAACCGAGGCCCTGACTCTCTGTGGTCATTAAAAATCCCTGGATGTCTTTCGAAAGAGTAGGGGTGTAACCCCGGCATCCTGGCCAAATTTGCCCCTAGTGGCCTCTGTCTATCATGGCCTCCTAATCACCCCTATATATATACATATATACTAATTGGCTTCATCACTCTGTCTCCTCTCCACCAGTAAGCTGGTGTGTGGTGAGCGTACTGGCGCACTATGGCTGCCGTCGCATCATCCAGGTGGATGCTGCACATTGGTGGTGGTTGAGGAGATTCCCCCCATCTATGTAAAGCGCTTTGAGTGTCTAGAAAAGCGCTATATAAATGTAATGAATTATTATTATTATTATTATTATATACCTGAGATGGTCACATTCACGCTTACACAATCAAAGATACTTTTGTATAGCCCCCGTGGTTTGCATACACTTGAATTTAAAGTAACGTTTACTTCAGACAGAGGTATGGCCTACTACAGATATAAGTGGACCAACATTACTTCTCTTATAAATAGCTTTGGATTGGCCATGCCGTGGTTTCCCACGTACACTTATCTAAAGTAACATTGAATTGAAACAGAGGTAAGACACACCCAAATTTCGGTTGGTCAAGCAGCATTTTACTGTCCTAAACGGAAATTCCTTCTTGTCTTTACAAAACCAAGTACACTTGAATTAGTGCCAAATATTAGTCGTCACTAATCTGACGCAGATTTTGCGGTAACATACGAATTTGCTTAATCTACTTGGGAAAACAATTTCAGAGTAAGTCAGAATAAAATCAAATGTTTACAATTTTATTATGTCAGGTAAATGTATCATGCAAATTTCATAATCAGTTCAAAGATAATCAATAAGATAACATAAAATGCACAGAGATAAAGAGTAAAAGATGTAAACCCGACATTTAGAAAAATACATAATGCTGAAGTCTTTGAGGACCTTCAACATAATGGGCTGATCAGAGTAACAGAAGCCTGTAGCGCCGAGCCTCTTGTGCTCTTTCTTTAAATACACAGAAAACTTATTTCACATGAAAACATTTGGTAACAATGGGAATTGCATTCAGAGTTTACACCTTTTGAGGACAGGATGTCATTTGCCTGGAAGACACACCCTCCTCTGTAAGAAAGATATTTCTAAACTCTTAAAAACTGTATTACCGTGGAGAATGAGACCTTTGTACTAGTCACACGGAGACGTTTCAAATGATACCAGTCATGTAGACTGTTGTATGATAATTGTTCACATTAAACAATGTATATTTTTGGATGCATTTTGGTGATCTCTGCATGAGAGAGAGAAGGAATGGGGGAAGAGGGAAAGAGATGTAGATTAGGATGATACTCTGGTGAGACTTGCATCTCGAATGGTGATGGCAATTTCACAAGAAAGAGTTCAAATGTTAATTTCCTTTGTTTTCTCAGAGAGTTGCCCTCTCTTCCAGTTCTTCCAGGATTTCCAGTCTTACAGCTTAAACACATTTTTAATTTTGGTTTATCTGGCAAAGAAATGTATATTGTTACTGTGGTCTTCCCCTCAGGTGCCTTCTTTTAAAATGTGGATGTCATGTCTCAAATATCTGTATTACTACAACTCACTTATGATACACATCTGAAGTCTAATGACTTTGGGCAGATATGGACACCTCTTTGGCACTAAGTCAATAACCTCTCCTGACTCTCCTGTCGTCTGCGTTTTTTGCGGGTTTGCGTTTTTGAGATTTGCGCAGATTATCAAACGGATAATCGTTTGCACCTTCTAACCTATTTCAGGGAGTGCGTTCTCGAGACACCAGGCACTGTTTTGTGCGGATAGGCGGCCGGAGCGCGGTAAGAGTTTTTCTGTTAGAACGGTGTCGTGTCAGCGGCCCCTAAGTTAAAAACTAAAAATCTTCGCAATGGAAAGGAATCAATCAAAACTAACTTTAGCTGGACAATAACTTTATTCTAATGCGGTTGTAAAGCCTAAACAATCTGTTACGGTAATTTCTATTATCACTGTAAAGCTGCTTTGAAACAGTCTATACTGTTAAAAGCGCTTTATAAATGAAGGTGACTTGACTTTACTCCATACTCTACTGTGTATATCTACTGTTCTACCTGACATGATATTATTTTTTTATGAATTTCTTTTTCTCCCTTTTTTCCCTCATTTGAGCCTTCTGGACATTGGAGTAAACGATGAATAAATAAATAAAAGCAATTAGGTACCAGAGGCTGTTCTGTATTGTGAATAAGTTGCGGCTAACTTTTTATACCTTATAAAATTTTTGAGTTAATCAGCCAGGACACAAATAAATAATAGGTATTTTGTGATTATTGACACATGCCAATAACCTTATTTGGTTTGGTGATTAAAAAAACCGATTTGCTTCCCCTTGATGAAATTAAATAGTATTTTTTTGTGTGTACAAGTAAAACTCTTGAACGACAGAAAAATAACTAAATTAAAGGGGTCATGACATGAGAAACCAAATTTGCCTTGATCTTTTGGTATATAAGAGATCTATGTACTATTAAAACTTCCTGCAAGTTTCATAGCTTAAGACGTCCTCGCCAGTATACGAAGCATTTATTTAATCAAGCTCTAAATACAGCTCGTACTAGATCCTTTGAACTTAGTGACGTCACGATACGAAGTGACGTACCAGTCGTTTGCATATGACCGCCTCCAGCGTAAGACTACTACGCCTCATTTCGCGTCATCGCATGGGTTGTCGTGCAGCGAGTGGGTCTGTTTACAAGATGACTGTGATGCCACGCAGATGTGCTGTTCCTGGCTGTGGACAAATAACATGTTTGAATACGCTGCCGAACGATCCAGACGTCAGGGAAAGCAGTTGGATGCAGTTTATTTGCAGCATATGCAGCCCGCCAAAGCTTTATTTGATCGGTGAGTGATGTAGATGAGTGTGACAGAGCGCATGTTACTGAAAGAACGAGCAGAGAGAAAGAGAGAGAGAGAGACCCGGCCGCGCGCACCTTCAAACTGTCTTGCGCTCTCTCTCTCCCTCCCTCCCGCATATGAATCAAAATCAATTGACACGATGGTAAAAGATTTGAAGACCGAAGTTTCACGTGGTGGAGCATTGTGTAGCCTACATGTGATACAAAATGATTAACGTTAATAATTCATGCATAAGCAGCACTGACGTTAGCCAATCATAACAGTGGGCGTTAACACTGAAGTCTTAAAGGGGAAACACGTCCAAAACAGACTGTTTGAATCAGAGGATGAGAAATAGGGTGGGAAAAGGTCATAAATCACTACATTTTTAAAGTTTATTTTTGTATAAAAAACTGTAGTAATACTATAATTGCACCTAAGGGAACATAATAAAACAAAACAAAAAAACATGTCATGACCCCTTTAAGAAATGAATGGTACAAATGGTAACACTTTATCTTAAGGTCTTGTTACACGTTACATGTACTTACAATAATAATAACAGTAAATTATGCATAGTTACAAATAACTAACCCTATCCTTAAGCCTATAAGTTCATGTAGTTAATATTACTCAATATTTAATTTGTGCAATTACACAATAACATCACCTTAAAATAATGTAATCAAAATAGACAATAACTAAATTTCTCTCAAAAATAAAAAATAATTTTTAAGTAAATTGAACGCATCTTTCATTTCACCTTTCTTACTGCACATCAACAAAATGAAAATTTGATGGGCCATATTTCAGATATTTATTGTGCCTATATTACACACTGCATCGTTATAATACATTTTTAGTATGTTTTTTTAGGTTGTTTTCCAAATGCTTAAAACAATTAAAATATACAGTATAATTATTGCAATTGAACCAGAGATTTCACGCTCTAGAAAAGTGCATGTCACCATCCAGAGGAAAAACAAGGAAGATTCTTTCAGGAAGTTGGTTCTTTAGTCGCATTACTGTCCGCATTACTGTCCGTTTCAGCATTTACAGGACTGGATCCTGCAGGAGAGCTCAAGTTCTCTGGCTTCTCCTCAATGTCTTTAATGTGCGGTTCCTCCTGAGGGAGATCTTCACCAGAGGGTCTCGTAGCCTCCTCTACTGGAGAAGTGTCTTGTGGAGGTGTCTTAGATAAGGGACTTGATTCGTCAGGACACAAAGAAGCAATGCTCTCCTCCTTCACGCCAGGAAACGTCCGGTCTGGATACAAGAGCTTCAACTGTTCCTCAAAGTAGCTCTCCAGATTAGCACCCACACTGGCCATTTCAGTGTCTTCCTACAAACAGCGTCAATACACAACATTAGATGTCACGTGTGTGTTCTTCAATTAGAGGCACTTTTGATTCATTTTTATCTTAAAAACATTAACTATGTTAATCTTGGCTATGATCAAATAAGTGATAAATGCTTTAACATTCAAGCGGGTTTTGGTTAACAACACTGATAACACTCATAATCACTTATCTATTAACAATGACTTTCATTACTTATATATAAAAAATATATATGTAAGGAATAATTGACGACAGGCCGTTGAATTATTAGAAAAATAATGCACACCCCAGGTGGTAATGCGGTCACGACGCGAAGCGGAGTGGCCGTTACACCTCGGTGTGCATTATTTTTCTAATAATTCAACGGCCTGAAGTCAATTATTCCGCTTATACTACAGTTACCACACCTCGAAACATTGTTCAAATAATGTATTTCAAGACGTTTGTAAAGTTTTTGTCATTAAAACGCTCTTGAATGTAGGACTAATTTCCTGCGCATCTAATCCCATGCCTCCGTTGCTAATTCCAAAACGTCATTTTAGAGTTAGTAACGGAGGTTTGGGCCACTAATAGCAGAGAAGCAGACTAATGCTGGACACAAAAAGAGTGCTGGACACACTCAACGACTGGCTGAAACACTCTCTGAGTGTTTCCATCGACTGCAGCAGCTTTTAAACCCAGACTGTGATCACAGACTGAACGCGCTGAACACGCGTTTGGGCATGATGATCAATCATAATAAATTACATTCATAACCGGCCTTATAAGTGTGTCCCCGGCTTTATGCAGTTATTAATGCAGTTATTAGAGAGAGAGAGAGAGCGAGAGAGAAGCATATGTGCGTCAATATTATTATTTATGAATTAATTCAATTTGTTTTAATTAGTTCGTTCATGTTTTTTTTCTTCTAATATTGACAGTAGACTAGCCTAATAAATGAAACACAACGTCCTTTTAACAACTATAGGCCTATCAATAATTTTTTATTTGTTATAGCCTATTATCTGCAATAATTACGAAAACCCGTGCTAGAGGGTTAAATGATAAGTGCTCCTGCAATGTTTTGCATTTTGTGACTTTCAGTTGAATAAAAGACTATTTTTCCAGTCATATTATGCCATTGTAGAATTCTTAAATATGGTGTTTCTTAAAAATGTCTTCTTGTCTAGTTTTCATGAACCCGATATCGTGCCTCTTCTCGTGTCACGAGCTAAGAATATCGTCACACCCCAAGTTTTCACCAAGCAATCCAGTTTCAAGAGGACATATCTAGAAGATAATATGTTAACTTGAAAGTCATCATACCTTGTGGAAAGTTGCACAGTTTTTGAAAATCAACCTGACGTCCGCAACAAAGTCCTCAGTGCTCTTATAACTGCCATCACCCAGTTTGCTTCTGATCACAGACAGGTCCATTGGCATCTTTATTATCTCACTGTATTCTGGCATCGACTGCAAATGTGAAGAGTGAACCAGGGTCAGAACAGAAAACAGTCCTTATCACTAAAGCGGAAGCTTTGATTCAAACCCTAGTGAGCCTGTCTGTGCCATTTCAACCCAAAATCTGAAGAAAACCCTAAGAAACTATTCCATTTAATGGAAATTAATTATATATTTTGGTATTGTGATTATTTGTCATTTATGATTTAAATGATTTTGTCATTTAATGAAATCAGCATAATTTGAAGGCAGTGGAAAAACACTACCACAATGTATAACAATTTTAACACTTAAATGAAATTCATTCAATTGTACATTAATACGAATTAATAATTATTTTCTGTATTACAATAGGCTACTGAGATTTCTGACAGTAAAATGTGCTTTATTTTCATGAAAATGGTCACAATGCAAAAAAAAATCCCAAAAAACACTAGTTTTCATAAAAAGGCTTAATTTGTATTGAGTAAAATATTTTCTTCTTTGAATTTGTGGTGATCCAGGCATGCATTTAAACTTTTTCCTTTTTTTTTTTTTTCAGTTTCCTCAATGAAAATCTATCCAATCTAGTTCATGCATGTAGAATGCTATGTGCGATGGATAATCTTACCGATGGAGTTACAGGCTCCTGAAAATCTGTGCTGAGCTCATTGCAATAAAGACGAAGCAGCAGTCGCTCACATTTCTGCATGGACACAAATAAATGCAGCCATTATAAAAGTTAAAGTAAAATAATTAAAAAAAATTTTTTTTTAAAGAAATGAGAACTGAATTGAAAGTAATCCATACTCTTCTATCCACAGGAGTGAAAGCCTCAGAATCCGGATCCTGCTTCACACTGTTCGATTCTCCGCTAGCATTGACGTTATACTCCATTTCAGGTGAGGCAAGGTCACGGCAGAATGTACAATACCACTCGCCACTAAAGATACACATATACATATTTCAATCATGACAACTCTCTGAATTGTTTTAGCATGTTAAAGGTTGTATCAGTGATTTCAGGACCAAAAAAGGCTGAAACATAAATTATCACATTCACCTAATCTTTCCTAACGATTTGCTAGCTGTCGGTGATTGGTTGAACCACTGTTTGTTTTGGTTTTGAGTGGTGGTTGTCCTCATTTGTTTGTGTGCAGATCTCAGAGCCTAGGCTGCATACAGAGACGCGGTTTTTGGACGGCATGCTTCTGGGGGCGGGCAGCTAGCGGATCGTTAGGAAAGATTAGGTGAATGTGATCATTTATGTTTCAGCCTTTTTTTGGGCCTGAAATCACTGATACAACCTTTAAAGGATAAGACAATGTTAATGTATTGCTGCTACTTCAGAACAAGCATGGACTTATTACTGGCGACAGATACACAGACACGCTGTGAGCATTTAAGATATACGTTGCATAAATAGGCGTTCATAAATCCCATAGCAGATTCTGACAGGTGGAGCTGGGGGCGGAGGAGGGTTTCAGAGGAATTTTGATTACAATACAATATCTTGACCAAAAATGTATACACCTCTTCATGGAAATAAATGTTGTGATGTTGTTTCCATCAAGAGGGGCATCAATGTTTGGTCAAGATCTTGTGTAAATCTTGACACTGACATCCTGGAATATGGCCATGATGTGTCTTCCTTTATTTAGAAAAGGAAGACACATAATTTTTTTAGTTTTTAAAGAAATGAAAAGCTACACTCTCCATCAATTATTAGAGTTATAAGAACTGTTGCCAAACATAAAACATGATAAAACAATAATCATTGCAATAATGATCCATTCATAGACACTTAAAGGATTAGTTCACTTTTAAAAAAAACTTTTGTTGATAATTTACTCACCCCCATGTCATCCAAGATGTCCATGTCTTTCTTTCTTCAGTCAAAAAGAAATTAAGGTTTTTGATGAAAACATTCCAGGATTTTCTCCATATAATGGACTTCAATGGAACCCAAACGGTTCAAGGTCCAAATGAGTTTCAGTGCAGCTACAAATGGCTTTAAATGATACCAGATGAATAAGGGTCTTATCTAGCGAAACGATCGGTCATAAAAAAAAGTTTGTTTTATAAGCACAAATGCTCGCCTTGATCTGTTCTGTGATGCGCGTTCGTAATATGCTTGACATTTGTAAACACTGACTCGGTACTTCCGCCTACGTCAAGCCTTCAGATCAAGGCGAGCATTTGTCATTCCATAGAAAAATCCTGGAATGTTTTCATCAAAAACCTTCATTTCTTTTCGACTGAAGAAAGAAAGACATGGACATCTTGGATGACATGGGGGTGAGTAAATTATCAGCAAAAGTTTCTTTAAAAGTGAACTAATCCTTTAAGCATTTGCCTTTTTAATTTCATTTAAATCCAAACAGCAACTTTTTTCTTTGGCTGGGCAGCGTATGTGGTAATGCCTTTTTTGAGACAATACAACAAATAAATGATTGACAATCCTAGGTCTCATTTGATTATTTTTGATGGACACAAACCAAAAACATTCACATGCTTATGACATAAAAAGACTCAATTACAAAAATACAGTTTTGTCTTTAAAATCTGATTAGATACACAACTAGCCAATAAGTACATCTGATTAATTATACTGTATAGTAATATACATCTGCCCGGTTTCACAGACAAGGCTTAAGCCTATAGTCCCAGACTAAAATGCATGTTTGAGCTGTTTTAACTGAAAGCAACTTGCACTGGCATATCTAAAAATATGTCAGTGCCATTGTTTTTAGTGAAGTGTCGTTCATGAACAAATCTTTATAAAGACTCGGGACTACTGAGCTGTCTCAGAGAGTGATTCGTTCATTTTGTGTTGACCACGCATGCGCGCAACATCCCATAGGTTCTGTACATGAAACAGAAATTATTAGTTCATCTCTCGAGTCGGGTTCGGCCGGTTCAGAGTCTTTCGTTCTTCCTGTCAGTACCGGAAAGAGAAATTATTAGTTCATCTAGAGTCTTTTCAGGTTTGAGTCATTCGTTCTTCAAGTCACAAACCCATAGGCTGAATGCAAAAACAGAAATGATTAGTTCATCTTTCGAGTCTTGAGTCCTTCGTTCTTTTGTCACGTGACCGCTGGTATCTCGCTACAAATACAACATTACATTTGTATTATTGACTGCATCTGAATGTATATTGTTTTATATTTAGGAATAAACATAAAATTCTCAAAATATGTGCAATAAACATTATTGAGACTCGAGAGATCATGAACTAATCATTTCTGTTTCCGGACCGGTACTGCAGTCCATTCAAATGGGCTGTGTCACACGACCTAGATCAGACACTGACGAGTCGACTGAACTAACGTAGCATCTCGAAGTTCGAACCCAAAGACACGAAAGGCGGGGAACAGACGTGATAAATTTGTAGTTGCAAAAGAAAGAACGTCTTGCAGTAGCGTGGGAAGGGGGGGTACTTCAGTCCCCCTCGTCATAGTATCAGCACCCCCTGGTGGAGGGCTGTGGACTAACATAATATTGTACTTAAAAACGTGAAATAATTTTTTTTTTTTTTTAATAGACATAACATGTGTTTGATATGGGATTAAAATGATGGGCAGTGTATAAGATATAAACTAATGATTAATTATTTTAATATTCCTTTGTTCCGATCAGAGCATGAGCGGAGAGTGAATTTCTGAATATTCTGCTCCGCTCGCTCATGCCACTCAGGGTCACTCGCTCAACCCAGAATGCCCTGCTGGTTCGAAAATAAGTGGAATAAGGGCTGCCTCCGACTAAAGTTGTTTTCTAGTCGACTAGTTGTTCATTTAAGCCATCAGTGGACAAATCACCCTTATATATTAATTTAATTACTTTTAATTACTTAATATAGGCTAGGCCTATATACAGGATAATGAGCGTGAAGGCTACGTAATATAGCGCACTTAAGCGCACGCATAAAGCTTGCCACAAAGAACTGGCAAAAGTAATGATTATGAATGTGTCAAAAATAGCAAGGAGACATTTAATTGTTTATTAATAAACTGGTGACGACGCGGACTCGCCATGAACGCCAGAGAGAAATGCACATTTTATATGGATACATAATCAGAGAGTAGCCTATTTATTTTCGTTTTGAATAGTTTAGTTTAAAAGTCAACATTTCAAGCTTTTTAAAATAGATAGCCTATATTTCTCAAATCTGTGAGGCACAAACTGAGTTTCGGCACCCTCCAGTTCACGTGCAATGCAAGTGATCGTGCCGGCGCCTTATTAGATCGTCTGCTATATATTTAATTCTGCTAAACAAAACTCAATAAAATGGTCAAAATCATGTCTTACCCATCCATGTCTCCAGACATATTGCGCATCTCATGATGTATCATATCTTTCTCATGCTGCATGCTCACTTTCATAATCAACATTGATTAAATAAAAAAATAACATTAGCCTATATTTAAACATAAATATGAAACTAAATGTTTTCTTTAATGGCTACAACACGTATACAGTACAGAGAAATGTCATGTCTTGTCATCAGCCACAACATAATGATGTCACATATTTTCCAACCCAGCCCCTCCGCATGAAACCGCCTCCAGCGCGCCTGACGTCTCGGATCAGGAGGTGAGCTGAACTAGCAGACTGCATTAGCCTGAACTAATCAATTCATTAAACATTTCAGTTTATAATTTGGCTTTGGCTGCATTACCCTATAGTTTATTTGAATTTTTTTCAAATGTAATCAACATTTCGTAAGTACTAGATGTTTTGGGCTATTTAAAATTACATTTTAATTATATTCTGCTTAAATGAATGAAATGAACGAAATTACTCGAAAAAAGATTAGTTCATTTTGCTGAACGAGATTCAAGGATCAAGTCAGTAAAATGATCTGAACTAATTGTTTTGTCTGAAGATACAAGTTTTTTTCTAAGGCCTAATCCTGGCTTAATCTAAGCCCTGTCTGTGAAACCAGGCCATTAGATATGAAATCTCTACAGATCAATAATCAGTTTAATTTAATAATTTCTTCTATTAAGGTGGGGTTGTTTTAGCTGCTTTCGATATTTGCTTTACCTTGGAGAAGCAGTCAGAGTGGGGATATGGCAGCTAAGATGGAAGACTTTGGGACATTTGTCACAGCAGAGCAGTTCTCCTCCATTCTGGCACACTGCGCACCAGTCCTCATTGGGGTCTTCATCTGCTTCTGGGGTCTTCTCTGTTTGCGGTTCACCCTGCAGTGGCGTTTGAGACTGAACCCCTGTGCTGTCTGGAAGACTGGCTTTAGCACTAGTGTTTACCTACAGTAGCACAGAAAGAAAATAATAATAATAATAATAATAATAATAATATATATATATATATATATATATATATATATATATATATATATATATATATATATATATATATATATATATATATATATATACACACACACACACACACACATTTATAAGTCTGACATTCAGATCTATTTCTTCTCTGATAAGTCAAAGCTTACAAAATGAACTTCATCATCATCCTCTGGTTCATCTTTGATGACGATGACCGGTCCTGGAGACAACCTGCGTCTTCTTTTGGTGGAGGGGTTTGATGGGCCACTTTGTGGGGCTTCTGCACGTTTCCAGGAGACAGAACTTAAAAAAAAAAAAAAAAGAAAACAGGAAACCAACAAAATGAAGCACATTTCGTGAAGGAAATAGCAAGGTAGTAAAGGTATTAAAAGAATGGACCTTTTTACAAACTGAGATAACTTATTTCTGATATTACTACTATACTACTAGCAATGTTTTTTATATATATATATATTTACCTGGTCTTTGGTTCTGATGAGGTGATGGACATCTGAGAAAACTGCCTTCCTTGTGCTAAAACTCAGGAAAAAACAAAGCAATTGACAACACAGAACAAACAGTATAATGAACTAGACAGCAATCCTTTATTTCTCAGATTAACAAGACAAGACGGTTCCCAATGCTAGGCATTTGTTTTTCTGCGGATTAAGCATACCGGTTCGCTCTGTTGGCGTGGAGGGGTGACTGGGTGGATAACTGGGCCTTTGAGCCGACAGCAGCGCGCTGGGTTCATATCTCCTGTTCAGGTATGATGTTGCCTGCATGTTTTGCTTAAAAAGCCCAAACAGAATTTTGCATGTTATATATAATTGGCCAGCGGAAATATTACCATATATGGTGGAATAAGATGGGCGCACTCACCTGATGGAGCGTGTGTGGAGAAGGATGTGACGCTCCACTGGAAAGGACAGCACTGTGCGGATAGCGGCTTCTAGGCAGCACCTCCATCGGTTTAGGAGGGAAGGTGGGATTGTTGATGAGACCCCTCAGAGTCTTAGAGACACAAAAAATTGCAACTTCACAGTTACACAACTGTTTTTCCATTCATAAATGAACATTATATTAACATACGCTAGCGTTCAAATGTTCGGAATAATTACGATTTTTTTCATGTTTTGAAAGAAGTCTCTTCTGCTCACCAAGGCTTCATTCATGTGATCAAAAATACAGTAGAAACAGTAATATTGTGAAATATTGCTACAATTTAAAATAACTATTTTCTATTTGAATATATAGTAAAGTGTAATTTATTCCTGTGATGCAAAGCTGAATTTTCAGCATCATTACTCCAGTCTTCAGTGTCACATGATCCTTCAGAAATCATTCAAATGCTGATTAATGCTCAATTATTATTAATGTATCGTACTATTATTAAAAATGTTGATTTTATTTATTTTTTGCAGCTTAAAGGAGCATTGCATAAGTTCTTAAATTTCTAACCGTTACTGACACCAGTGGCCGTTAGGGAAACTGCTGAATTTTCGCACCAATTCGGACCCGACTCCTCCACAACAATTGAGCCTACAGGCTGATAGAGGCAACCGTGGTGGACATTCAAGGTGTCATTCTTTCTATTACGTCATGGTTGGCTCATAAATGTACAAATGAAAACTCTATCTTAAAGATTTTTTTAAGTAAAAACCTACACAATGCTCCTTTAATCATTTTTGTGGAAACTGTAATAGTATAGCTTTTTAATGCCATGTCAGCATCTCAGGCAATCTTCAAGGCAAATATGGAGTGACAAAAATACAAGAGTTGCATAAATACAATAAAAATGAAAACCAAACAAAACAGCAGTTAATATTATACAAGATGTTTACATTAACATATGATACGTAATAAATTTTTTTTCACAAATCTGTGATGAATAGAAAGTTCAATAAACAGCATTTATTTAAAATAGAAATCCTTTGTTATTTTTTTTTTTCATATCAAACACTTTTAATCAATTGAATGCATCCTTGCTGAATAAAAGTATTAAGTTCTTTTTTAAAATCTTACTTACCCCAAACCTTTGAAAGGTAATGAAGAAAATAAGAAAGGGCTTCTTGAGCAGCACATCAGCATATTAGAAAGATCATGTGACACTGAAGACTACAGTAATGATGCTAAGAATTCACAGGTTTTGATCACAGGAATAAAATTACATTTTAAAATATATTTAAATAGAAAGCAGGGGCCGTATTCACAAAGAATTTTAAGGCTAAAAGTACTGGTGAATTTAGGAGCAACTCCTAAAAATAATGGGCGTGTCACTCCTAACTTTAGGACTCCTCATTTTTTTCACTAAGAGTAATTCACAAATCATTTTAGCCCTAAAAGTAGCACCTAAGTCTGGGACAGCTTAAAAGAAGTCGAGAGGACTCCTAACTCACTAAGACCTATTCACTAAAGGATCTTAAACCGCCTCTCGCAGTCGTCCGGGGTCCGCGACACAAGCGGGAATGCTGCATTGATCTGCAAACAAATCCTCTCCCATCTCACGCTTAGTTTTGCTTGATATCCCAGTGCCAAATTTCCCTTTTATTATGTTTTTTTTTCTAGCACCAACTGGGCCAGCAGCAGTAACTGATCCTGCGTCCAGTCGGGCTTTCTTTTCCGTTTTGGCGAGTTCATAATCCACTGTCATTTACGGGGGGACGGGTGGGACATGTCCCCACCACTTTTGAAACATCTCGCGACACAGATGTACCAATAGCCTACAAATAAAAAATCTCCAGTTAGAGCATTCGTTTCGTTCGTTTGTTGAATAAGAGGCGATCTAGCGCTGAAATGTGTTGTTTTTTAATCAAGTGATGATGTGCTCGTTGCCGCTGCAGACAGATATTGAGTGGCGCGGATACGGTGTTCTCTTGAGGCTCGCGCGGCGCACGATGAATGATTCAGCTATTACATTACTTCAATAGGAGCAACATTTCCTTGCTTTAAGTAGTCTATTGAGGCTAATAGGATGTCAATTAACCAAGCAAGTGTTAATGCAAGTGTCGTTTTTCATTAGTAGGCAAGTGGCGGTTTTCATTAGGGTATTAGGCTACCTTGATTTAATTTTGTTTAATTCACGACTTTTCTCTCTCTCTCTACCTTTTTAGAATTACACTTCACTGGGGCACAAACATGTCATTATTATATATGCATTTCTTTGACATTACTATTATTATTTTGTGTAGGACACATTTAGATGTCGTAATTCCATGATTTGTTGCGTCTGTGTGTTGTTCCGCATGATGGCCCTGTAATCTAACAACCAATCACCGTGATCATTGCGAGGAAGCTCGTGCATGAGAATTGACGTCATCCACAGCAACGAAGACTCGCTCTTAGTTTAGGAGTTGTCATTTTTCCTTACTAAGAGTAGGTCTGAAAGGCGTTGTGAATAACTTTTAAGAGAAAACTCCTAGCTAAAATATTTTAGTGCGATTTAGGAGTACTCCTAGTGGGAAGATACAATTCTTTGTGAATACGGCCCCAGTTCTTTTAAACAGCAATAATATTTTAGTATATAATAGTGTTTTTGATCAAACGAAAGCAGTCTTGGTGAGCATTAGAGGCAAAAATATTGAATCATTCCAAAGTTTTGACATATGTGTCCTATGATTTATAGTAACTTCCTTGTAATATTAAGTCACACGTCACCTGTGGAGCTAAGCTAGAGGGCTGAAGCATAGGTGGAGGGCTTCTCGCGCCATATCTGCGCCCGGGCTGAGACATGCCGGGTAACGTCTGAGATGGCGAGCCACCCTGTAGGGGTCTATGTGGAGGCGGACCTGGTAAGCGCATTCCATGGTACCATGACCATTGATTGGGTGGTTGGTGGCGGTTGGTTTGCTGGGAGAGTTTCTCTACTTGCATCTGCAGTTGGGCCAGTGTGCTCTGCCGCTGCTGCTGATGCTGCTGCTGTTGCTGTTGCTGCTGCTGCTGCTGGGACGGTGAGCTCCGGAACCCTGCCTGAAGACTATCGGGTCTGGGGCCTGGGTTCATTTGTTGGAAAAGGAAATGCTGTGGACCGCTGGGATGACGGACTGGAGTTTTCTCTACGACTAAAGAACCTGGGGAAAGATGCAGGAACATTTCCATTTGAGAAGCTGTGGATTTGCAAGAATTTCACTCTTTCACACACGCAAACCACTCAAAGTACACTCCAATGACAATGAGCGCAGATGGACACATTCAGTACGTGCACTACTAAGTGGACCTTTGTTTTTGAGTGCTCAAATCACTTGCACGTGCGCTGTTTTCAGTGCAGAACAGTGGACGCATTAACCGAATATTTCCCGTCACTGACTGAATACGTGTGGCTTGCACTGGCCCGACAGTGGAAATGCGGCTATTGCCTCCATCCCTGAGGACACACCAGGGCCAAGTTCAGCAGTGGATGACCAAAATGAGGAGGAGCAGCACCAGACAAGAGAAAAAGAGACAGAGAGGATGCGCTGATCGAGCTAATACGATCATAGGAGCAGAATTAGGACATGAAGTTTCAGAGAGATTCAGAGGAGAGGAGATCGTAGGAAGAGAATGGGCAGACTGATCGCTCATTATTTTGACAGATTACACCAGGGGTGCCCAATCCTGCTCCTGCCGATCAACTGTCCTGCACAGTTCATCTCCAACCCTAATCAAACACACCTGAAGGTCTTCAATTAAGGTCTTCAGGATCACTTGAAAATTAAAGGCTGGTGTGTTTGATCAGGGTTGGAGATGAACTGTGCAGGACAGTCGATCGGCAGGAGCGGGATTGGGCACCCCGGGATTACACTATGGTCCTGTTTACACCTGGTATTAAGATGTGTTTTGGTCGATCGGATCACAAGTAGACGATGCTAAATTCAGATCACAAGTGGACGATGCTAAATTCAGGTGT
Source organism: Semotilus atromaculatus (assembly GCA_031834385.1). Classification (NCBI taxonomy): domain Eukaryota; kingdom Metazoa; phylum Chordata; class Actinopteri; order Cypriniformes; family Leuciscidae; genus Semotilus; species Semotilus atromaculatus. Next base: position 3,407,715 of record JAULUF010000040.1, on the reverse strand, counting down.
AAACGGACTTAAAAAAATAAAAGTTTTCAATTAGCATTATTTTGTTGCGCTTTTGGTAAGATAAATAGACATCCACTCCAACTTGCGAGTTTGTCATCATAGGTTTATATTTTTTAAATACATCAAGGTGCCCTCAAAGGTGCCTTAAAGGAATACTCCACTTTTTTTGGAAATAGGCTCATTTTCCAACTCTTCTAGAGTCAAACAGTTGAGTTTTACCGTTTTCGAATCCATTCAGCCGATCTCCGGGTATGGCGGTAGCACTTTTAGCATAGCTTAGCATAGATCATTGAATCTGATTAGACCGTTAGCATCATGAGCAGACTCATAAAGGCCACTGGGGGGCAGAATATATGCCTTGCACAATTGAGGCTTATTGGCTCATTGATGTTGACGAGATTAACCCCTGAGGTATCGAAATTTGGCACCAAACGTTTTGGCACAAAGACATTTTTTGATACTTTATGGTATAGTCTCAATTCGGTCAGTGCCTACAAAGTATCAAAATCATTCATTACCAAGCCCTACTTCTGACATGTTTACCTGTGGATTTACATTGTGCATAAGCTACAAAACATGCGAAATGGGCCAACGTGCAAAACACTATGAAACGTGGCATCGGAGAAGCACTAATTAAACGTCACTGTTTTTTTTCAAAGATTTCAGCCCTCAAAAACTGTTTTGGCTGAAACAAAAAATTCCGGCTGAATAATTTAGGTTGCCGAAATTTCGGTGCATCGCTATGTAAAATTATGTTCTTGGAAGCCAAATCTGAATATTGTGATATGGGATTTTCAGTGTATAATAACTTTTCAGTGTCAGGGAACTACACTAACCTTTTCCACTGGTGGCACTTGCGCTTCTAACTTTTTCAGTTTCTGGCGCAAAACATGATTTGGTCGCACAAATTATTTATAGTAAGCCGCTCTGGATAATAATGAACAATAATGAAACTGTATTGCATACAGATGTGCTTTTTATTTTACTTGCCATCTTTTAAACCACATGCCTTCTTGTTTTCTTTAAAATTGGTTGGTTCACAAAATTCACGGTTCGATTCGATACAGTGATGTCACGGTTCCGTACGTTTTCGATACAGCAAAAATAAAGAAATGCCAGAGAAATGTCCTATTTATTAAAAGAAAAAATATTTTTAAATAAGTGTGAGTTTTCCTACATCTTAAAACTTTTAGTTTTATAAATGGGGGTCATCTTTGAAGTATGAACAAATAATGTTTTGGTCATCATCACATTAAAAATAACATTTAAATACGATAATATTTGATCCGTTAATAACAGACACATGTGAATGCCTCTCACTAGATCTCGCAGTGATGTTATTACTTCAGTGGCGAATTCAAATGCTTTCTTTACTGGATCTCTTAGCGCTGTGCTGTGTGCTTGATGAAGATCGGCTCGCGCTGCACTGACATTGATGGTCCAAACTGATAAACGGTCTGTGAAGCCCAAAATAATAGCGCAGTTTCGTTCCGCTTTCATTACGTTTGCCATTCGATGTTGTGCAACGGTATGGTGGTTGCGCCAGCGCGGATTTTGGTCGGCAAGAAAAATGGTCCAACGAATCGTTTGTATGCGTACCGAACCGAAAGCCTCGTACCGAGCGGATCAATACGAATACGTGTATCGTTACACACCCCTAAAATTGGTTGAAGAAACAATACAATACAGTGAGGAACTGGTACTAAGGGGACAGTTTTTATATGTAGTGGCACGTCAATGTGGGCACGCTTTTTACATTTATGTCGCTGCGAGTGGGGAGAGAGTTGACGGCTCGTTGGTCGTGTTTATGTGTAGGCGCCCTCATTTTGCTATGGGCGCGTGAACTACACTCATTACACATCCCGCCTGATCTCCATCCCGAAGTGCGTACTTCGTAGTGGGCACGTGATCTACATTCACAGCTTGAGCTGGGGAAGCAGTTATTCTGGGAACAGTGTTTGTGTGAGGGCGCGCGCACTTCATAGCCTAAAACATAAGGTAACGTTAGGTACAAAAATAATCAGTGATACATTTGCGACCCATTAAAAATTATGGTCGCAATGGCATTTCAAAAGGTCGCATATGCGACCATTTTGGTCGCAGTGTAGTTCCCTGAGTGTATAAGCTGTGTTCATCGCAAGGCTACAATATCACAAAACTTCAGAAGACTTGTATAGCAAATGGTAATTTCAGCACTTTATTTCAGCACTTTATTTCTTCAGCACTTTATTTTATTTCTTTCTCTCATTAAGTTTTGTTTTGTTGTGAATGGTTATTGAATACCTATTGTACTGACATGGATTTGCTTTTCTTTTAGCCTTACGAATATTAATTTCAAACATTCTGTAAACGTCTTACCAAGATCCACATTTGAGGCCCAAAAAGCAGATCGACACTGGAACCGAACCAAGCTCTGGGGAACATACGAGATGTTGCACTTTGCTCGCATGAGGTACTGGATTTGACATGTTATCTAAGAGGGGAAAAGTAAAGTGAGAGACCATCAGCCAAACAGCAGGATGATAAGACATGTCATGATAATCACACCACGTAATTTGAGCTAATCGTGATTATTTGAGATAACTGAGATTATCACAAAATTTAGATTAATAATTAATAAATAAAAAACAGAAGAGATGCCATTTTTTTTACACATTTCACTTTATACCCATCTTGACAAGAGAAAGACACTTACCAACCGCTTACAGTACAGGAGGGCCGTTCCACTGTTACTGGCTGTGGCCCACTTTGTGAAGTTAATCACATGTTCGAGATGTGTGGAGAGTGACGTCACATCCTGTTGCTGCTTTTTCAGGAGGGTTTCATGGTCCTTCGTGATGGCCTAAATAAACATGTATTTCGCGTTTTATTAGCTTATGTAACACCACACTAGTATGTTATATTCAAAGTTGCGAATTTAACTTGTGAGCAAAATTGGAATATCGTATAAAAATGTTTGTGAATAAAGCAGTTTCCATCCCATCATGTTTTAAAGAGAACGTAATTGTCACTTCCTGGGAAATTGGCACAAAATATCTATAATAAAGATGGAAGTTGCTGCAATCGGGGAAGAAACTGTGGCTCTGTTTTCCTACATCATAGAAATGACTTCGCAATAAATGCTTTCATGTTGTCTAGCGCCTCAATTAAATAAATTGTCGGTGCATTTTTATAACTTATCCACATCCTGGCATTTCCATTTAGTGTTTTTTTAAAACGATATCCCATAATGCGCATCAAAATAGGTGAATGCTTCTCAAGCGATGCTTCTCAACTGGTTTTGCTCCAGCACATAAACTTGACATTTGGACATCAAATGGCAACCCCAAAAAAATTCCCAAAATTGTATATCATATTTATAGAATGTGTTTTGCTGAAAGGGAAGCTAATGTAGTCTATTTTTATTTGACCAGCTTCATCCAAGTGATTTAAAGGGATAGTTCACCCAAAAAATTTTATTCTGTCGTCTACAAATGAAGATATTTTTTTATGAAATCTGAGAGCTTTCCGTCCCTTCATTGACAGTTACACAACTACCACTTTGATGCTTCAAAAAGCTCATAAAAAGATCATAAAACGAATCCATAGGAATCAAGACTGGTTTAGTCAAAATCTTCTGAAGAGATTTAATTGAGGCTTTCATTCACATATAAACATTTATCACCTCACACATCAGTTGAGATAAACAGTAGCTCAAGCATTGATAATGATGAAATATTGGACACTAGTACCTCAAGTTGATTGACTAATAACTTCCCCTTCCTGTTGATCTCCATTATGAGATTGCAGATGGACTTTTTAATCTCATTAGCCACAGTCTTGCGATTTTCATCCACTTGCTGAAGACTGACAAAAACAAGAAAGAAAAAAAGACCATTAAAATAAATAAAAATGAACAGTTTTCATATACTATATATCTTAGGTGTACAGGGTTCCCAGTTTTTGACACATTTATTTTTCATGACTTCTACCTCATGTAATTTCCGGATATTTAAAAGTCATCAAACAATGTTTAATTTCAAAGTTTAAATCAAACAGCAAAAACATTTCTAGTGAAATATATCTAGCTGAGCACAACTAGAAGAACTGTATATAAATAAAAATGTAATGACACATTCACATGGTTATGGTTTCCTGATGTTATAAAGTGGTGAATATATATATATAAATAAATACAAATATATATTTTGTCATATATTGTGATTGCGATTTGAACTGCGTTATGACATTTAAATTCATATGAAAATGCCTCATATTGCCATTGCTGAGAAATCCAGACACTAAGAACAAAGACTCCACTGCTAATGATATTACTTTTCACACTTTACTGTTCACACTTTACAAGAACCAACAAACACTACAAGTTACATTACAAATAATTTCTGTCTGAAAACATAAGTTCTACGCATGTAAATTGCTCCTCTTCACTCTGAAATATGCAGCACAACTATATACTTCTTTAACTAAATGGCAGCCTTTGATTTGATAATCACAATTTGATAAGATATCACGGTTTCAGTTTTATTTTGATCAATTGTGCAGCCCCATTTATTTATTTTGACGCTACAATCTTTTTTTTTTTATTAGCTTTATATAAACTCACAAACCCACTGCGGTTCCCTCACAAACAAACCCCCGTTGGGAAACTGCACTACAGTAATGTCCATGATCTTTTCAAACTGTATTAACTGCAATGACATTTTCAGGGATTCCATTGTGGAAATCACAATTTTAAAGTTACTATAAATCTAGGTTTCCCATGAGAGTAGATCATTTTTTATTTATTTATATATATATATATATATATATATATATATATATATATATATATATATATATATATACATATAAAAGATCACAAATATAACATAAAACATACCCATTGTTTATGGTATTAGAAACGTCCTCTATAGCTTTCTTCTTTTCTTGAAGTTGGCAGGTCATATTTTCCAGATGTTCCTTGTGGTTCTTATATGCATCTTCTAGAAATTGGTAACTGTATTGGAAAATCCTCTGTTAGCTGCTGTGTTCATTCATTACAGAGACTGATGATATCAGTGATATTTGCATTTATGTTAAAGCAATAAACATCTATAAGGCAAAACACTGAATAGGGACAGACATTAAAATGCACGGTACTTCAGAAGTACAGCCTAAAGACTTACAGATGACCCAAAAATTATTCTGAAAAAAAAAAAATTTAAATGAAAAATTCTGTCATCATTTACTCAACCCTCAAGGTGTTTCAAACGTATATTCATTTCTTTCTTCTCGAGAACACAAAGGAACATATACTGAAGAATGGTGGTAACCAAACAATTTCGGTGACCACTGACTTCCAGTGACAAAAAAAAAAAAAACACTCAAAATATCTTCTTTTATGTTCAATAGAAGAAAGGAAGTCACACAGTTTTGGAACAAATAAATGTATTTTTGGTGACCTATCCCTTTAAACAGGGGTCTTCAACCCTAGGGACCCACAGGGGCAGTGTGCTTCACACCATGTTGAAATTGCTGTAATTACGAGCTTTCAATTTGTAAAAAGCATTCACGTCATCGTAGAGCTCATAATTACAGCTTGTAAGAAGTTTTCTAGGTGCTCCTACTTGTACCACATGACCGCTGTACCACCTGTTACGCCCTCAGACGTATATGGTATTAAACTGTGGTTTGTGGACATGTTTTCTGCTCCAGGTTCCGGTTTCTAATCACCTCTGAAAGCGGATTGGCTCCTCTGTTGGCATCACATCTTTTAAAGGATTAGTTCCTTTCAGAATGAAAATTTCCTGATAATTTACTCACCCCCACGTCATCCAAGATATTCATGTCTTTCTTTCTTCAGTCGAAAAGAAATTAAGGTTTTTGAGAAAAACATTCCAGGACATTCCAGGATTGAACGGGAACCAGCGGATTGAAGGTCCAAATGTCAGTTTCAGTGCAGCTTCAAAGGCTCTACATGATTCCAGCCGAGGAATAAGGGTCTTATCTAGACAAACCATCTGTCATTTTCTAAAAAAATAAAACATTTATATACTTTTTAACCACAACTTGATTACGTAAAACATGAAGTCGTGGACCTGCAAGACGAACATCGTCTTGCAGGTCCACGACTTCATGTTTCACGTAATCAAGTTGAAAAGGTCAGACAGTAACCTGGCGTAGGCGGAAAATGTACTTCCAACTTCACAATCGTCCGACATTGTTGTTGTACCTTTAATTTATTTATTTTGTAAATGGCGTTTGACTTAGCCTTTGCACGTTCGCTTTGTAAACACTAGGTCTGTACTTCCGCCTACGTCACGCGTGACCTTTCAACATGATTACGTAATGTGTGGCGCATCACAGCTAGCGCAAGATTGTGGTTAAAAAGTATATAGATGTTAATTTTCTTTAGAAAATGACCGATGGTTTGTCTAGATAAGACCCTTATTCCTCGGCTGGGATCATGTAGAGCCTTTGAAGCTCCATTGAAATTAACAGTTATCTTATTATAGATTATATCTATATTGAAGGTCCAAATTACAAATTCCACAATATGGAAAAAAATCCTAGAGTGTTTTCCTCAAAAACCTTAATTTCTTTTTGACTGAAGAAAAAAAGACATGAATATATTGGATGATGTGGGGTTGAGTAAATTATCAGGAAATTTAAATTCTGAAGTGAACTAATCTGTTTGTGTCAGTGTCCTTCCAAAATGTTGTTGCAAAGTAAAGTTGATTAGAAGAGGAGTAGCCTGGTACTCATGCTTAACGTTTTTCCCTTCATTGCCAGGGTGGTTCCCCTAGGAACGTTTTCCTGGTTGCATTAGCCCCTCCAGTAGTAAATCTGAAGTGATGTAAGCCACGCTTGTTGTTGTGACTTATCTTGAGAGCTGGTAACGCCAGAGCCTGAGCAAACAGTGGTCGCATTCTCCGTGTTCATCAGTTTACGATCTGTCTAACAGTCTTGTCTTATACGTTATTAGATAGAACCGTTAAACATAATTACACAGTATATGAAAAGGTATTAGCGTATGCCGTGTGGTTGATGTGTTAGCTCAGTGCTAGCAGAGCAGAAATACATATGTTTGTGCCCTCAAAGTTGCGTTGGATTTTCTCTTTAGCATAAAGGTGAAGAGGCCCATCTATCACTGTTTTCCATGTTCGTAGAGTTAGTTTCTGGAGTAAATATATAGACTGTAATCTGTGTGTTTACACAGGGCAGGTGCTGGTGTTTCGAGTGCGTTCGGCCAATCAGCGTACAATAACTTCAAGGATAGTTCCTATAGTGCTGATTTAGACCCGACTCTGTAGTAGGAGCTAAATTTGTTCCTCCAAAAGGAGTTATAGAACTAAAATTATTCCTAGTTCCTGCGGTGCGAACACGCCAAAATCCAGGAACTACCGCCAATAGCTCTAGGATCTATGAAAAGGTTCCTCCGGTGCGAAAGCCCCTAAACACACTTTAAGTAGCTACTGAAGATCTTCAGGATTGCTTGAAAATAATCAGGTTGGAAACAACTTTTCAGGACAGTGGATCCTCAGGAGCAGGGTTGAAGACACTATGCATGTTAATATGAGACTAGAGTGATAAACATTCCATGAATGATTTCTTATACAGCTATAAAGTCACAACACATGACATGAATGTGGGTCGTACTTATGGTCCTTGTGTTTGAGTAGCTGACAGTCTCTGCAGGTGAGGCGGTCGCAGGTTTCACAGAACAGCTTCAACGGCTCTTGTCTGTGGATGTCGCAGAAGACGGGCTTCTGTGTGGAAGCGCCCATCGCCTCTGTGAACGAACGGGAAGATAAATTCATTCAGAAATGAACTCCTTTAAGTTTGTAAAGTTTAGTTCCTGTAAAAGACCATGAACGGTAAAGTGTCACCAAAAAGTATTTGGACACTCAAGTCACACACTGTATATATGTATATGTGCAAATACTGATGAGCCAAAACATTATAACCAGTGACAGGTGAACAGAGGGTTGCTACCAGTATGCAGGTCATTAAAATTTACCAACAGTGTGTTTTTTACTAACTGTGGTTGCCAGAACATTTTAGGATTTACACATTTAGTTTACAGGAAATAAAAAAGTTTATTTCATTAACTGTTATATTAATGTTAATCTAGCCTGCCAACCACCTAAAATGCTGAAATCGGTTTTGTATCTTTATAATACACTGACAAACACAATTAATGAAGAGAATTCCACATGGAGAAGCACATCAAAAGTTGCTTTTCCACAAGCTGAGGTAAATGCTAATATACGAGTTCACAACACTGTATGTGCGTATATTTTTGCGGTCAAATCGCTTAATCGCATCTGTGTACATATATATACGTCTTGCACTCAAATATAAAACATAATTATGGTTACACACAACACTAAGAAGCAGCATAGTTATTCAAATGAAAAACCATCAAATGTGAAGTATCACAAGAAATCCTCGGAATGTCAATTTATGGTTTTTCACTGTGAATTATTTGTTTTTCGCATCCAAAACTCTAAACTTAACAGTATTATTACATTAAATGCTCTGTTAGATGTATAACAGTTTAAAGGATTAGGCCCTAGTTCACTTCAGAATTAAAATGTCCTGGTCATTTACTCACCCCCACGTCATCCAAGATATTCTTCCTTTCTTCAGTCAAAAAGAAATGAAGGTTTTTGAGGAAAGCATTCCAGGATTTTTTTCATATTGTGGACTTTAATGGTTATTAATGGATTGAAGGTCCAAATTGCTCTGTTTCAGTGCAGCTTCAAAGGCTCTACATGATCCCAGCCGAGGAATAAGGGGTCTTATCTAGACAAACCATCGGCCATTTTCGAAAAAAAAAAAAATTTATATACTTTTTAACCACAAATGCTCATCTTGCGCTAGCTGTGATGCACCACACATTACGTAATCATGTTGAAAGGTCACGTAGGCGGAAGTACAGACCTAGTGTACGTGCGAACGTGCAAAGGCTAAGTCAAACGTCATTTAAAAAATAAATAAATTTAAAAAAAAAGGTAAAACAATGATGTCGGACGATTTTGAAGATGAGATGGAGTTTTTTGCCCTACCTTGCATTTTTTTAATGAAACGTGTGACCTAAGCGTGATTACTTAATTTATGACGCATTGCAGTGTTAGTGCAAGACAAGCATTTGTGATTAAAAAGTATATTTTTTTGTTAGAAAATGACCGATGGTTTGTCTAGATAAGACCCCTATTCCTCGGCTGGGATTGTGTAGAGCCTTTGAAGCTGCACTGAAACTGACATTTGGACCTTCAATCTGTTGATAACCGTTAAAGTCCACAATATGGAGAAAAATCCTGGAATGTTTTCCTCGAAAACCTTCATTTCTTTTCGACTGAAAAAAGAAAGACATGGACATCTTGGATGACGTGGGAGTAAATTATCAGGAAATTTTCATTCTAAAGTGAACTAATTCTTTAAGAACATAATAAGGCACCTTAAACTAACCAATAGGGCTGCAATGATTCGTCGACGTTGTCGACAAAAATCGATAATAGAAATAGTTTGTCGCCAGACATGTTTTTTCCGACCGAGGCATCTCTCTTCATTACAATCTCTGCCGAGAGTCGCACATGCGCATTAGCTTCTCTGCTGAGCGATAACATACAGAAATGGCGGCGTCCAACGCAGCAGCTGCGCGTACCAAAACATCTAAAGTTTGGGAGCATTTTAGCCTGGATATGGCGAATAAAAAGATTACCTGCATGGTTTGCAAAGCAGTCCTTGCGTATCACGGCAGCACCTCGGTGATGCACGAACATTTAAAGAGAAAGCACGTCGGACAGTTGAATGAAACGGAGTTTGACTCGCCTCGGTAAGATTTAAATAACATGGACGCCAATAAGTTTTGTTTTGGATGTACATTGTACATTTTATAAGCGTATTTTCGGTAAAAAAAAAAAAAAAAAGTGCCTGTCCTTTATAAAAATGATAGAGTTTCTTTATTTATGTATTTATGTCTATACTGACCGAGCACCTATAATTGGTTTTAGACAGGGCATTTTTATTTACTTTTAGTATGAATCGGCCTATCAGCAGCAAAGTTCAATAAAATATGCATTTTTCATTGAAGTACCCCCTTCTTTCTTGTGTTTACTATCATTTTCCACAGAATTAAAGCAATCTCATGCTAAATTTTAGAAAAATTTAGAAAATTATTCGATTAGTCGACTAATCGTTTCAATAGTCGGTGACTAGTCGACTATTAAAATAGTCGTTAGTTGCAGCCCTACTAACCAATTAACAGTTTTTTACCGTAGCATTTCTACAGACTTTGACAATTAAAATGATGTTTGTGTACATACAGTGGACTTAAAATGTCTAAATGAACCCTTGTTGAGGTCTCACAGGCTGATATCATTACAAATGTCTAGGGTCAAACCTGAGGACATTTCCGTTATTTGCCGGACCGTGTGATCTCTGGTGAACTTCACACGCTGATGAGCATCGATGCAGGTGACGCACAGAAACTCCACACACTCCACGCAGAAACCGCTGGCCTCAGTGTTGTCGTCGCAACTCACGCAGAGCTGAGAGCAAAAGAGCCAACGTCAACTAATGCATTTCTTTTCATCATCAAGGCTAAACATTGATTTCTTCACAACACAACCAGCCTTGAATGCTTTAAAAACCATCATGCCGCATCAGTAATTGATTTTAAGGAGCATTATGGCACTGTGGTGTTAGAAACGTTGACAGGCGTAAACACACACCTGACAGCTCTTTTCCATCGTGCTGCTCGGCACTTCCACAGAATCCTTGACGAAGAAGTTATCCAAGACCTCAACATCCATACACTCCTGCTGACAGACTGGACAGCGGATCATGTTCACTGATGAAACACGAGAGAGAAGAGCAGGAAAACATATTCACCAGCATGTCACAAGATACAAAAGAGGAGATTAATAAACTATTAAAATAAAATCCATTTATTAGAGCCATTGTTATCAATATTGGTATCAGTGGCCTTAATTCATAGTAGGCTACTTGGTAAAAATATGCCATTAAACAAATATTTAAAACATCAATCAATTAAAACCGTCTTGTGCGGTTTCCTCATTAATTAGGAAATTTAGTGACCACATATCTATGATTGTTACTGTAGGTGTAATCACGTTTAATTATAGAAACCTGTGTGATTATTTGGATCGATTAAAGAAATAACTATTTAAAAACCATGGCAAGTTCTTAAAATCGTAATCTTTGTAAAAAAAATAAAATAAAAAAACTCATAAAAAATGCAAAAATTATTTTTCATAAAAAGCATTCTCATAAAAATGCATTGCACATCACCTCTTTCAGAAAACGTTTTTTTTTTTTTTTAACAATTCAGTCTCTCTAAACCCCTCCTTTCCACGAGACTACTCTGATCTGATTGGACAGATGGCCCAGTCTGTTGTGATTGGTCTACTCTGCTCTGATTGGACAGATGGCCCAGTCTGTTGTGATTGGTCTACTCTGCTCTGATTGGTCAGATGGCCCAGTCTGTTGTGATTGGCCTACTCTGCTCTGATTGGACAGATGGCCCCGTCTGTTGTGATTGGTCTACTCTGCTCTGATTGGACAGATGGCCCAGTCTGTTGTGATTGGTCTACTCTGCTCTGATTGGTCAGATGGCCCAGTCTGTTGTGATTGGTCTACTCTGCTCTGATTGGTCAGAAGGCCCAGTCTGTTGTGATTGATCTACTCTGCTCTGATTGGACAGATGGCCCAGTCTGTTGTGATTGGTCTACTCTGCTCTGATTGGTCAGATGGCCCAGTCTGTTGTGATTGGTCTACTCTGCTCTGATTGGTCAGATGGCCCAGTCTGTTGTGATTGGTCTACTCTGCTCTGATTGAACAGATGGCCCAGTCTGTTGTGATTGATCTACTCTGCTCTGATTGGTCAGATGGCCCAGTCTGTTGTGATTGGTCTACTCTGCTCTGATTGGTCAGATGGCCCAGTCTGTTGTGATTGGTCTACTCTGCTCTGATTGAACAGATGGCCCAGTCTGTTGTGATTGGTCTACTCTGCTCTGATTGGTCAGATGGCCCAGTCTGTTGTGATTGGTCTACTCTGCTCTGATTGGTCAGAAGGCCCAGTCTGTTGTGATTGATCTACTCTGCTCTGATTGGACAGATGGCCCAGTCTGTTGTGATTGGTCTACTCTGCTCTGATTGGTCAGATGGCCCAGTCTGTTGTGATTGGTCTACTCTGCTCTGATTGGTCAGATGGCCCAGTCTGTTGTGATTGGTCTACTCTGCTCTGATTGAACAGATGGCCCAGTCTGTTGTGATTGATCTACTCTGCTCTGATTGGTCAGATGGCCCAGTCTGTTGTGATTGGTCTACTCTGCTCTGATTGGTCAGATGGCCCAGTCTGTTGTGATTGGTCTACTCTGCTCTGATTGAACAGATGGCCCAGTCTGTTGTGATTGGTCTACTCTGCTCTGATTGGTCAGATGGCCCAGTCTGTTGTGATTGGTCTACTCTGCTCTGATTGGTCAGATGGCCCAGTCTGTTGTGATTGATCTACTCTGCTCTGATTGGACAGATGGCCCAGTCTGTTGTGATTGGTCTACTCTGCTCTGATTGGTCAGATGGCCCAGTTTGTTGTGATTGATCTACTCTGCTCTGATTGGTCAGATGGCCCAGTCTGTTGTGATTGATCTACTCTGCTCTGATTGGACAGATGGCCCCGTCTGTTGTGATTGGTCTACTCTGCTCTGATTGGACAGATGGCCCCATCTGTTGTGATTGGTCTACTCTGCTCTGATTGGACAGATGGCCCCATCTGTTGATTGGTCTACTCTGCTTTGATTGGTCAGATGGCCCAGTCTTTTGTGATTGATCTACTCTGCTCTGATTGGACAGATGGCCCCGTCTGTTGTGATTGGTCTACTCTGCTCTGATTGGACAGATGGCCCCGTCTGTTGTGATTGATCTACTCTGCTCTGATTTGTCAGAAGGCCCAGTCTGTTGTGATTGGTCTACTCTGCTCTGATTGGTCAGAAGGCCCAGTCTGTTGTGATTGGTCTACTCTGCTCTGATTGGACAGATGGCCCCATCTGTTGTGATTGGTCTACTCTCCTCTGATTGGACAGATGGCCCACTAAAACTACATTTGATTGTGTTGAATGTTTATAATGTTTGATTCACCCTGTACCTTTTTACTTTAGTGTGTTATCTTTGGCAACAGAACTTACAGCCAACAATAACATATTTGTGTTCCATCACAAATGTGCAAAACTAACAACAGTGTGGCTTGTGGGCAGTGTATATTCATATATTACATAGGCCTATACTGTATAATTTTTTTAAAGTGTAAATATAAAATTCCAAATCATTTATTATTTAAATTTTTTGTTTTGACAATTTAGTTGAATAAGAACTGATGACAAAGCAGAATCCTAGTAAAAGAGATTACAATCTGTACTAAAAATCTTAAAACCTTTGATCGTATGTTTGTTCAGTTGTATTTATTTGTGCGATTGTAAATTTGTTTATTTGTCTTTAATAATGTTTGAAATGTATATTAGTTAGGCTAGTTGTTTTTGCTATGGTATTTTTAAACCATAGGCAAAAGTTCCTTGTGTAAGTGTTCTTTAGCCTGTTGATTTTTGTTCAAGACTTAGAATAAATGTGAATGATATCTAAGTTTTATTTGACCTTATTGAAATTAGGAATCGATAAGCTGACTTGGAATTGTTAAAGATACCCAATCAATCACAAGTATTCAATTTAAAATGATTAATAACATGCCATTCAGGGCCTTCTTATACCCATGGGTCTCATTTCACCTTTTAACTTCAAAATAAAAACGCCATTTTAACGCCACAAATCTACAAATATATGAAACACAAATCCACTCACAAATCCCTCATTACAAAAAAAGACACACAAAAAATATCAACATAATGCAAATGACACACACTATTTTCCAGAGACACAAAATGAGATCACTTAGATCTTCCAAATGTTGACATTCTAATGAAATGACAAAATTTTAAGAAAAATATTAAGTGGGGGTGGGTCATTTACTCTATATATTTTAGCCATTTTTCACATCACCTTTATGCATTTGACAGACAACCTTATTGGAAGAGCTTTTCAAAGCAAATATTTGATCAGTCATGCATTCCCTGGCAATCGAACCCATGGTGTTTAGTGCCATGCTTCTACCATTTTGTAAACATCGAATTTTCTTTGTTCTAGCCTGAACTTTTACAGCAGCTTCGGTTCTTTGTATCAGCTCTTCTGTTTCAACCATCTTAAGAGGAATTTTGTAAACGAGTAAAAGTGAAAGCAAACTCTTACACTGGTTGGCGTTGCCGGCTGTGCTGGCAGGTGTGTTGTGAGCTGGTAAACATCTCTTACAGAAAGAGTGCAGGCAGGGCAGCAGCTTCGGTTCTCTGCTGCTGAAGCTGAGCTTACACACGGGACACACGTCCATCAGAGCCATCATCATCATCATCCTCACACTGCCCTGGTCTTCATCATCACGCTTACTCTCCGCCTCGTTCTCCACGACGATCACCACATCATCAGATTCAATCTTCTCACTTCCATCCATCCTCTTATTTCAGGAAGACCATCTCAGATTCGCATCAGTAACTGCTGCTGTGCTGCAGTCCGCGCTGTGATCTTCATACACATCTGAATAAATCTACACAACGCTGAAGATATGCAAAACATAAAGAATCCCGTTCACTTATTAGCACGTTATCAATAATGAATTAAGTTTAGAAATGTAACACAGTTCTGTGTTGTTACCAGACGCATATGATAATGACGACCAGAGGCCACAGTTATGACGTCTCATGGCCTCCATTGTGACGTGTCACACGGCAGCCGGGAGAGGACAAATGTCTCAGGGAAAAACAAATCGCATGGTAAAGGTATGATGAGAACGAGCCGTCTTATGTTCGTAAACGCAGATATACTTAGAACATTTTAATTCTTAATTGGATAAATAAAAATAAGCAATGAAATACTTTGAAAAGCTAGGGAATTCTAACAAGTGTATGTGTGATTTGTAAACAATTGACTTTTTCTTGTATTTTATTATTTTTTAAATTGCATTATTTAAATATTTTAGTTATTCTATTGTAATATAAATGTGTTCTGCCTTGAATGATAGTTAGCACGAAATAAATCTAAATAATTATTTCTCCCTGCAGTGTTAAACAGCAGAGTAACGTTACATGCCACTGTCATGTACTTCATGTTACTTTTCTCTGCGATGAAAAGGATTCACCAATAATAGTTTATTTAATTACTGGCTAAGGATTTAGCAAAATGGAAAACTAAAAAATTAACAATTTTATAATGTTATCACCTATGGAAAAACGATATAATGGGTCAATCTTTTGCGATTATGTTATGAAATGCACTTGGTGATTTTGGGGGGCAAGACATATCTTTTGTGAGACCCTTTTCTAATATGAATATTGCTGTAATTTTTTATCAAGGATGTTAACACCATCTCATAAGAGTTTTTCTTGACATACCAACGAAAATGAGGTAGTCAACAAGTTACTACATTTACAATAACAAGCAAAATTGTGCATTTTTCAAAAATCAAATTGGGCATATAAAACCACATAAGTAATTTTGAGCTAAATAATGCTTTATCCAGTTCATTTTTTAAATGGGGAGAGTGGGTCACAACTAATACTTTCTCACTTTGTGTAAATCTTGTCAGGGTTCAGAGTATTTATTTTTTTTAACATTAATTACACACATCTGGTACAAACATGTGGCCTTGATACAGTGTATACTTTTTTTCTGTATTTATCCTGAAGGAACGGGAGTGAAATGTGACATCATGCCACAGTGGGGCACATTTTACGTGTCCATATGGCAGCTTAAAAAGTGATCTAATAAAAAAAATCTATTAATCAACTAAAACATTTTGTCACAAAAAAAATAAAATAATTCACTTTTTCATATATAATCTTGTTTTTTGATTAAAAAAATGTTTTTTTGGAGTTTGACAACTGCTGTATAGCAAATATGCTTAGAATATCAGAATTCTAATAGCGAAGCACATTGTATCTTAGGCCCTGTCCCATTTCTCCCCCCTTAAAACTTCCACTTGGTTTTGAGTGCCCTCAAAAGTAAAGTCCCCTCAACGAGGGAAGTGGAGTTGAAGATCTTTCCCTATGAAATGGGACACCACTATATGGAAATTAGCGCAGCAAACCTCACTACGTCACGCGCAGCGTCGACGTGTCTACTACTACTACTATTTTCATTCAGAAAATGCCGGTTCCAGCTGTTGTGTTGCCTGTTGTGTGGGCTGTGTTTGTTTACCTACGGTTGATGAATCAACAGAGAAGACATGGGGAATATAGAAGACGCATTCGCCGTCTTCTTTGCCTTGAGGATTTATTTCAGGTATGTCCGATTAGTTTAAATATTTGACATTATATGTTTACGTTACCTCAGCTGTTGATGATTTAACGCTAGACCAAATAGAATTAACTTACCTGTTGTTTGTGTCGATAATAACACGACCTACACATTCAGGTCGTAGGCTATAGTTAAATCCAGGGGTGCGGGAAGTGGTTTTAGGTTGGGGGTGCTGATACAATAAAATGTATCATAGATACACTTTTGAGTGGCTGCCGACGATTTTTTTCTATGAACACAATATTACGTAACACTCTGCGCGTATGTTCATATTTGTGTGTATTTGATCGTTTAGAAGCGCACACAAAACCCAAAGTATAGTTTGCTATAGTTAACCAAAGTATAGTTAGTTGCAATCCGTTTCCGAGCGCGCGCGCGCCTCCATGGGAACCGGGGCAACGTCTCTTGCGCGGATCATTGTGCTTTTAGTAGCTGTTTTTACCACCAACAACGTCCCGCAATTTAGAAACAGCAGTGCTGATTCTGACGTTAAGTTTGGGTTTAGAGAGAAATGACAGCGCGCTGTGAAGGGAAAGATGATGCGCTAGCTAGAAGAGCGCGGCTAGTTTTTAATAACTTTACCTCACATAATTATCTTCTTTTATATAATCCTTAGAAGCCAAAATCAGAAATAAAATTAGATTAACTACCCATATCAGATGTATATTTGATTGGCAGACTCTTTTGAAGCACTCGGCAGATATCATATGAACATCGTCAGATAGCTTCGTGAAATATTTTCTAACATTAGTGTTCAAAACCCAACAGTCCATTGGATGTGCATCAAACTAACATATTCCAACATATTTTGAAATTTTAACATGCTTATTTGCGAAAATATACTTACAATTCAGTTGCTCCTTTCCAGCTGTGCCCGCCATCTTGGTTGAAAAATTTGGCTGGCTCGCTGAGTTCGCAAGGTATCCTGGGTAATTTCATCTTCCACTTCGTTTTAAGCCTGCATCGGACCGCACTATGTTTTGAGGGTTGATTTTAAGGGGAGAATAGCACTCCCCCTTGCTCTTTAGAGTATTGGGACACCCTACCCCTACACGAGAACGCGCAAAAACAAGGGTTAGGGCAGAAATCTAGGGCAAGGGGAGGTATTGGGACGCAGCCTTAGTGTTACAATGTGCCATATCCGCGCAACTGATTTAAACCTGGCTAGTGTCCTCTGTTTGTTAGCTAAGCATTACAGAAATATCGGTTAACCCTTTACAATTAAGTCTCATTGTTAACATTAACATTAGCATTAGTCATTTGTGTCACTTTAATGCCATTAAAAAAAACTAAAAAAAAAACTTTAATGCCATTCACCACTCCTCTCCCAGACTTCTTCCCGACAGTCAGAGCGGAAAGTACGTCACGAAAGACCACGAGTGTTAGAGTCCCATTTGGGACAGGGCCAAAGTGTCCATTGAATGTGCACTTCCGGATCTCTGTGATAGTAGCTGATCATCTGGGTACTTATCACCTCCTTTTTTTTCTCAAATTACTACTCTGTTGATGTACTGTTTTTTGCATAATGTATAGTAGGGAAGTATTCGATTTAGGGAGTAACGCATGTATGATACAACTAGCCCAGGATTAGGTTGTTCCCCGCTAACCCCTATTATATATCAGAAAATATCCAAAGCATTTACCGCTATAATCTCACTCTTGCTCTGATTAATAGAAAAACCTGAGGCATCTCAGAATAGATTTAACAGTTGAAGCCAGAATGTGTTTCAATGTTGTGTTTTAATAAAGTGTTTTGCATCTGCTATAGGCAGAACTGGGACCAATAAGCTTGGGACCAATAGGGGCTTTCGCACCGGAGGAACCTTTTCATAGATCCTAGAGCTATTGGCGGTAGTTCCTGGATTTTGGCGTGTTCGCACCGCAGGAACGATTTTAGTTCTATAACTCCTTTTGGAGGAACAAATTTAGCTCCTACTACAGAGTCGTGTCTAAATCAGCACTATAGGAACTATCCTTGAAGTTATTGTACGCTGATCAGCTGAACGCTAACTCTACGAACATGGAAAACGGTGATAGATTGGCCTCTACGCTGAGGATAAAATCCAACGCAACTTTGAGGGGACCAAGCCAAACATGATAAACTTATCTATTTCTGCTCAGCTATAGCAACACTGGACATCAACCACACGGCATACGCTAATAACTTTTCATTACTGTCCACTTTCTATGTATAACAGTTCTATCTTATAACGTATTAGACAAGACTGTTAGACAGATCGTAAACTGATGAACACGGAGAATGCGACCACTGTTTGCTCAGGCTCTGGCGTTACCAGCGCCGTCAAGATAAAAGTCACAACAACAAGCGCAGCACCTAGAACTAAGTTCCTAGAACTACCCGGTGCAAAAGCCTCTAATGCCCCTAGTTGAGCCAGAAGTGGTATCTTTAATTGTCAACTCCAGGAGAAACGTTAAGAAAAAATAATAAGGAATAAGGAATCTAGATGCATGGATTGCTTAATATATATAGTGCTTATAATAATGGACTGTCAGGGTCCACAAGACTGCTAAAACACTTGCCTATTTTATTGGCAACTAATGCCACACATCAGACTCTCCTGATCTGGTTAATGTAGCTCTGCAATCGGTGGGTTCAATAACGGGTCAAAGCCATAGGGTTGGTTCAGGTGCGTCTCCAAGTTTGGACAGTGCAATTACCCTTATCTAAATCTTGCAGGGATACTTATTCTGATTTCTGGTCAGGTATTTGGACCAGCTTTTCAGAGAGAATTTGGAGAGCAGGCCAGTTGCTTCAGTAGTCAGTTAGAGAAATGATTTCATTTATAGAAATCATTTTGTTTCTTTTAAGGCTTCTAGTTAATCGTCCTGCGGGGTGTATTTCCTTGCCAGTTTCGAATGCATGACCTGCAACCCAAAAGATCACATAGAGCCCTGCTCATTCTCCCGGATATTCTTGCAAAATCTTTGTTGCCATTCAATGACAAATCAATTCGTTTTAAATGCACTTTTGCAGATCTAAAGTAATCTTAGGCTGCTCTTACTTTCTGGCAATGTGAGGGCATTCGTGCACTTTTATCCTTTAGCCGAGAGCACAAGATTATTAGCAGCAGACAATCTGCAAAATATCTTTTAAACATATTGCAAAGCTGAGATTTATGATCAACAACACCAAGTGTCAGCTTATCCTAGTTCAAAGCATTCAGTTTTTGAGGATTCAGGTAAATTCCTGCAGAATGACACCTTCACCTACAAACATCTGTGACTGTCTCGGACCTATCAGCTCCTCCTCCTTTTTCCTGTTCATTACGTCTCCCCTAATAGTTGAGAGGAGCGCAGGTGTGGCGGGTTGCAGGTGATTGCTCCTGGACGCGTGTGGTTGCTTCCACTATCCTGGGTGTTAAAAGCTCTCCAGACCTGGTTCAAGGAGGCCGCCACTCCTCCTTCTCTCCCACACCGTTTTGCTGATTTTGTTTCTTTTTGCATGACACTTCACATACCCTGATTGCATTTGTTTTCGTTTTGGAGTTATACAGTTATGCTGACTTTAATTATTTTTTTGTTACTCATTCCTTGTCTTTAATAAATATATATTATTTGAAATCAAATAATCTGCATGGTCTTCCCTCTCTGTTGCATGGGCCGGCGCAGGCTGTATGTAACACATCAGAGGTCAGTTTTACAAGCTGAACCCAGGCGGCCAAGCACCTCATGTTGTTACAGCTATGCTGTTCGCAGCAATGTCAGTGAACACGTTATGCTCGGTACACATCGTACAATTTTGGAATGACCCAGACAAAAGGTGAACAATCTGGGTGATTTCTGTGGTCGTGGCTCATAAAAAACAGTGGTCCTACGTCATACAGTGAGAGAGGTTCAAAGACGGCAGTTGTCACGGCCTTGCGACCAAAGATAGCCTGGGATAATTTTCTGAAAGTGTCAGAAATGTAGCATGATCATCTCACAGTGTGTTTGCTGCTACGTCCTACGTCTACTGATAGCCAATAAAAATGCAACATGAAATGGCGTATTAATCAATGTTGCATGGCTCATTGGCAAGCTTAATTTGCAAAGTTGGCACGCCAAGTTAACCTCTTTTCCCTAGCCATGACCTTGTCAATATTCTCCTCTTTCTCTTCCTCCTCTTTTTTTAGGCAGACAAAACACATTTGCCAGAGTACGATTCATCTTGGTGGGGGGTCAAACAGGCATGGGGAAGAAATTTTCAGTCCCAGCATATCAATTACCTGGAACCGAAAGGTGTTGTCAACAGTAAATCACTTTTTAAATCAGGAACACAAAAGTGTTGACTGCACATATTCCTGTCACTTTCAACATCAATCACCAAGGTGGGACTTGCTTCTTCAGGCTGGGTACAAACTATGCCTTTGGGCAGATGTCCACCTGCTTTCTCTAAGAGTGATAAACACGTTGTCAGGAGAGTGGCAACTTCATCCGGAGTCAGTTCAGTTGATTTGGAGCACATATGTGACAGTGGACATGAATCTATTTGTGAACAGTCAGTCAGGGAAAGTAAGAAATGGGTCTAGCTGAGCAAGGAAACAGGTTCACTAAGGAAGGATGTGATGAGTCACAACTGGTGTAACAAGTCAAGTCACCTTCATTTATATAGCGCTTTTAACAATATGGACTGTTTCAAAGCAGCTTTACAGTGATAACAGGAAATTACAGTGACAGAGATTGTTTTGGCTTTACAACAGCTCTAGAATAAAGTTATTGTCCAGCTAAAGTTAGTTTTGATCGATTTACTTTTGTTGCAAAGATTATTAGTTATTAACTTAGGTGCCGCTTACACGACACCGTTCTAACAGAAAACCCTTAATGCACTCCGGCCTGCTCATTCGCTGAATTATTTATATCTTCCGAGAAGCCATGTGAACCGGAACTATTTTGACAACGTTTTATTTTTACAGAGGTAATGGGAAGGAGAAGGGGGCCTTCACAGGGGAGAGACTAGATGACACTTCAGGACTGCGTTGCCGACTTGTCCAGGCGCAGGTCCTTCATCAGATCTGTATACGGCCTGGATCCGGTGGACTGCTGTAAACTTTTAAGTGTGTTATATATAAAATAGTTCAGATTGAATTATGTTGGTAATAGGCATTTACCTAACGCTAAAAGAAGTTTCGTGCCTCTAACAAACTGTTTTCGACCTTCTTTTTGATCTGAATGGTATGTGGATAACACTTGAGTTGACTTAATGCTTCATCAAGCACCTTCATACTTGAAAAAACATTTTTCTTACAAACTTACAAGAATGACGGAATATTTACGTACATATTTACAGTGGGTCTATTCGCACGGGATTAGTATTACCTAAGGTTATTACCCAATACTTTTTTACAGAAGATAGAAGTCGGCATATTACTGACATAAGCCCTATTCGCACGGGATTAGTACTATCTGGGGACCACGTGTGATTTAGAAATTACTTGCCATTACTTGTCTTGCCGTTACTATAGGTCTAACGTTAGCTGTATGATCATAAACAGAAGAATGTTCCTTACCGGATGCTGCTGTACATGTCATTCATCTCCATCTAATCATTCTTGTCGTTTTTGCTCTTCTGATGATTTTCAGCTTTCTCTTTCTGCAAATTGTGTAGTTGGTGTATAGCAATATGACCCAGCACCCAAAATACTATCAAACCACTCCAACGCAGCCTCCATTGTTCATGACAGATGGATAAAAAGGCGCACATGAAACAAAAACCTTGAAAAAACTACACTCACCGGCCACTTTATTAGGTACACCTGTCCAACTGCTCCTTAACACTTAATTTCTAAGCAGCCAATCACATGGCGGCAACTCAGTGCATTTAGGCATGTAGACATGGTCAAGACAATCTCCTGCAGTTCAAACCGAGCATCAGTATGGGGAAGAAAGGTGATTTGAGTGACTTTGAACGTGGCATGATTGTTGGTGCCAGAAGGGCTGGTCTGAGTATTTCAGAAACTGCTAATCTACTGGGATTTTCACGCACAACCATCTCTAGGGTTTACAGAGAATGGTCCGAAAAAGAAAAAACATCCAGTGGGCGGCAGTTCTGTGGGCGGAAATGCCTTGTTGATGCCAGAGGTCAGAGGAGAATGGCCAGACTGGTTCGAGCTGATAGAAGGGCAACAGTGACTCAAATAACCACCCGTTACAACCAAGGTGGGCAGAAGAGCATCTCTGAATGCACAGTACGTCGAACTTTGAGGCAGATGGGCTACAGCAGCAGAAGACCACACCGGGTGCCACTCCTTTCAGCTAAGAACAGGAAACTGAGGCTACAATTTGCACAAGCTCATCGAAATTGGACAATAGAAGATTGGAAAAACGTTGCCTGGTCTGATGAGTCTCGATTTCTGCTGCGACATTCGGATGGTAGGGTCAGAATTTGGCGTCTACAACATGAAAGCATGGATCCATCCTGCCTTGTATCAACGGTTCAGGCTGGTGGTGGTGGTGTCATGGTGTGGGGAATATTTTCTTGGCACTCTTTGGGCCCCTTGGTACCAATTGAGCATCGTTGCAACGCCACAGCCTACCTGAGTATTGTTGCTGACCATGTCCATCCCTTTATGACCACAATGTACCCAACTTCTGATGGCTACTTTCAGCAGGATAATGCGCCATGTCATAAAGCTGGAATCATCTCAGACTGGTTTCTTGAACATGACAATGAGTTCGCTGTACTCAAATGGCCTCCACAGTCACCAGATCTCAATCCAATAGAGCATCTTTGGGATGTGGTGGAACGGGAGATTCGCATCATGGATGTGCAGCCGACAAATCTGCGGCAACTGTGTGATGCCATCATGTCAATATGGACCAAACTCCCTGAGGAATGCTTCCAGCACCTTGTTGAATCTATGCCACGAAGAATTGAGGCAGTTCTGAAGGCAAAAGGGGGTCCAACCCGTTACTAGCATGGGGTACCTAATAAAGTGGCCGGTGAGTGTATATACGCCGCCAAATCAGAGATGCCGATTCTCACGGGACTAATATTACCACAGGAGCTCGGTGTTCTGCGAAATACGGTAGCTCATTTGCTGGGGAATTTTTACTTTACAAATTACAGACATGGGCGATTAAGATCACAGAGAACCTCCCCATTATTACAAATGACTAGAGGTCACCAGGTAATACTTATCCCGTGCGAATAAGGCTATAATGATTACTGAGATGGCACATTCTGATGGGACTAAAATCACTGAAAGCTCTGGTAATAATTACTTTACCCCACCTCCATGTTAAACTAAGCCCGTCCAAATAGGGCTTCCACACCAAACACCTCCACAACCAGACTGGGCAACCAAACACACTTGTGAAGAAAAGTCATCAACCAATACCATTGAAGAGCTTTGTACTAAGATTTGTCTAAGGAAAGTTCAATAACCTCATGTATGCTTTTTTTCAATAAATTGTTTATGCATGTCATGAATGATTGGTGGGGTACTGATTCTGTACCGGTTCAGAATGGCCATTTAGTGATAAATATATGGGTGATGCACATTGCAGACCCTCATGAAAGATTTATCCATCTTCATCTAAGTCCTCTGGCGGTCAGAAGCCGAGGAAACAGAATATTTTGGTTACGCATATAACCGTGGTTCCCTTGACTGGCTTAGGACCACCAGATTCTCAGGTCAATGAAAAGACTTCTAAGAAAGTTGATTGTTTATTTGCAGGCATTTATTGAGATACGTCATTAAGGTCACAAGGCGACAGCTTCTATTTAGGGTTCTTAACAAGCAGAAGGACATGAACGTATTCCACTCATTTATGCCCTCTAGTGGTCTTCCACCAGTCATAGAAACACAGCTACAACGCTTAACCAACGTTTCATCATGCAACTGTAAAACTAAACAAATAATTTGCAGACCTCCTCAAAATTAAGTAAACAAGTTTTTACTAATAACATATGCTAGGAGACAATAGGTGGGTCAATCTAGACACTTTTATTTAAAGGCACAGAAGGCTCACAGCTGCACCTCAGTGTTTACAGGTGATGTGATTGTGGAAACTATTAGTAGCTCCAAAAACTGTCCAAATGTTCAGATATTAAAAAAAAAAAAAAAAAAACATAGTAAAAGCAACAATTAAAAACAAATTAAAAACAAAAAAGTTACCACAGCCTTTATTCATTTTACATTCATACAATATTGAATACCTGTACACTTTTCTGACTGCATTTGATAGCTTGAAAAAGTAAAGTACACAGTATTGGATATTTTTCTCTATAAAGAATTTAGCAAGCAAACAACATTTTCCCTCCCCCCAGCCCCCCCATTTTCAAATTAAGTAAATAAGCAAGTTGAAGAGAAAAGACAAAATCTACAAGGAGTTTAAATGTTCTAGATGGACTTTAATGTTGCATTTTTAAGAAAGATACAGAAGATATGAAAGACAGGAGGATGAGACCGTATAAGAATGACAAGAAGTACAAAGGTCTTTGGACATGTAGATGTTTGATGAAATTGTAAATAAGTTATTAAATAATAAAGAATTTCTTTTCTTTTTTTTCTTAGACGTAAAATATAACAAGGATTTTAAAGATTCTACATGCACAACACCTTGCCAAAAGAAAAAAATAGAAGAGCCAACATCAGATTGTTAGGGAAATGTATCAGTGCATGTTTCATAAGATTGGGCGTTATAGTTTGCTACCTATTTGTAATAACTTGCTTAAGTGAATCATCAGAACAGGTCAGTCTGGCATCATTTCACCCCTTAAGTCTGCCAGCAAAAGGGTGGAGTTATAAATCAACCGTTTCAATAAGGAATAAACTGTTAAAGCAATGACTTGACAGAGCTGTAGAGCGGTCGCAGATAAGTGTAGCTGTGGGAAGTGGCAGTTCTTACACAGAGGAGGGCGAGAGAGGCCGTTATCAGTCCCAGGTATGGTAGAAGTGTGTAAGTGTGTTTAGGCGGATGTACAACAGCCTCCGGCGGGTATGGCAGTCTGCGGCTCGTCATCAACGATCTGTACGCCTCTCCGGGCTGTGCTTGTGTGACTCGCGCCGTTCCCCCTTGACCTCTCCTCCACCTGAGCCGTCTCCATCATACCTACAGATCCCGGCAAAAACGTCACAAATATAAGACAGATAAGTAATAATCTATAAAATAGACAAATAAATATATTGCAAGGGGATGACTCAATGTCTTCATGTTTTGAAGAGTGACTTAAGTTTGAAGACGTTGAAGTTTGCGTGAAAAGTAACACGGAAGCACAGATGACCGCCACTAATCGCGTTGTGAAAGTGATTGTTTCTAGTCAAAAAAAGTTCGTATTTTTCTTACACATACCAATCGTTTTGCTTCAGAAGACATTGATTCATCCACTGAGGTTGTATGGGCTGCCGCCATAATGTACATACTAAGTCTTGTATCTGGGAAAGCATAAAAGTGGAGTTAATTTTTGGGTGGATTATCCCTTTTTCTGATAAATAAATCGCAATTGCAATATATATATAAAAAAAGTTAGCAGGACTGTATTTGAGAAATTTGACCCAATTTATTTTTTTCAATAAATAAATAAATAAATATATATATATATATACAGTGAAGAAAATAAGTATTTGAACACCCTGCTATTTTGCAAGTTCTCCCACTTAGAAATCATGGAGGGGTCTGAAATTGTCATCGTAGGTGCATGTCCACTGTGAGAGACAATCTAAAAAAAAAAAAATCCAGAAATCACAATGTATGCTTTTTTAACTATTTATTTGTAAGATACAGCTGCAAATAAGTATTTGAACACCTGAGAAAATCAATGTTAATATTTGGTACAGTAGCCTTTATTTGCAATTACAGAGGTCAAACGTTTCCTGTAGTTTTTCACCAGGTTTGCACACACTGCAGGAGGGATTTTGGCCCACTCCTCCACACAGATCTTCTCTAGATCAGTCAGGATTCTGGGCTGTCGCTTTTCACCAAGCTGCTTGGCAATTTCCCCGTAGCCCTTTCCAGCCTTGTGGAAGTGTACAATTTTGTCTCTAGTGTCTTTGGACAGCTCTTTGGTCTTGGCCATGTTAGCAGTTGGATTCTTACAGATTGTATGGGGTGGACAGGGGTCTTTATGCAGCTAACGACCTCAAACAGGAGCATCTAATTTAGGATAATAAATGGAGTGAAGGTGGACATTTTAAAGGCAGACTTAACAGGTCTTTGAGGGTCAGAATTCTAGCTGATAGACAGGTGTTCAAATACTTATTTGCAGCTGTATCTTACAAATAAATAGTTAAAAAATCATACATTGTGATTTCTGGATTTTTTTTTTAGATTATGTCTCTCACAGTGGACATACACCTACGATGACAATTTCAGACCCCTCCATGATTTCTAAGTGGGAGAACTTGCAAAATAGCAGGGTGTTCAAATACTTATTTTCTTCACTGTATGTATGCATGTATGTGTGTGTATGTATGTATGAATGACTAGGATAAAAATAATTATAATAATAATCATTGTTGGCAACAGTCGGTTTAGAAGCGTTTTTCATTAAGATTTTTGGTGCATGTTGCGTTCTAAAATACACGTTATAAGCAACCCAAACTCAAGAGTATGAAGTTCGTATGAAGCAGCATTTATTTTGAACAAAGCCGTTCTGAGACAATAGCTGGATTTCCATTACAGATTTGAGCAAAATGTATATATTATGAATATTTTATGAATGCCGATAAACTATTGCGAAATGACGGCGGCTAAAACTTAATTTATTCCTCTCGCAATAAGTCATTCTAAAAATCATGGCAACGGATGTTGGTAGGTTTACGTATATCGCAGTCAACGCACTAGCCATTATTTGTAATCGAACATGATCTAGGCTTGTTATCTAAGCATTCATGGCAAGGAAAGCCACTTATACTTGAGGCATTTCAAGGTCTTAAATTGTGGCATTTCCTTGCCGTTTAGAATCCAGTATTCAGGAAAATGATTGACTTTTACGTACGCCAGATGGCCTGTAAATGTGAAAAATTTCCATTTGCAGTTTTGCGAAATTTTCCTTTTTCGAATTGTCTGAAAACCCACCTCTTGCGAGCGTAAAAACTTTTTTTGCGGTATATGGGAGTTTTTGCAAAATTGATATGTTTCCATTGGGCGTATTTTCGATTCTCAATTTGCACAATTTGAAGGGTAATGAAAACGCTGGATCATGAGCTGCTTGAGTGTAAAAGAACACAGTGCCAAGCTTCACAATAATTCCTAAATCTATAGTCTAATCAAGAACAGAAGAGAACTAAGTAATGTGTCGTCTAATGAAGAGTTGAGCGCCAGAGTTCACGATGCATCAAATTTACACAGGACACGCACTGACAGAAGATGATATCTTTTAATTTGACAGACGATCACCTGGTTGCACATCATGCATCTTAAGTGTGTAAAACATTAACACCGTAAACCAAAAAACATGGTCCACTTTCTAGGTATGAATCTAGCTGCATTTAAAAGCCATGACCATAATCACACAAGTTTTCACACACGTTTTAATTTGAAACTTTTAAAAAAATTCAAGGAATTGTTACATTTTCATTTGATTAGATTTTAAAGGGTTAACTAAACTGTTAGTTTTATAAATTTGTAAAAAGTATTTTTGTATTTGACACTACAATGTTAAAATAAGCCACTACAAACGTATTTAAATAGTCTGATAACACTGCTGATAACTTATATAATTAAATAGTATATTATATAGTCATGAAACGAAAAGAAAAAAATACTGTGATATACAGCGAAATCGCCAAAATCGTAATAAATACTGGTCATTCTGCCAAGCTCTATGTTTGGTGAACATTACAAAGTCTAAACTGACTGCACTTAATTTGTGTTTCATTTTTAGTTAAAGGGGTCCTATTATGCTTTTTTTACATTTTCCACTTTAGTGTTTAATGTTGTCGTTTTAGCATGTAGGTTTATGGACTCCAAAGGGAGTTACTCTTTATTAGTAAGAACTGTTCCCTGAAACGCCTCGATTGTAGTCTTCCAGGAACGAACACGTGTTGAAACTCACGGTTATGGAAGGGGAGTGACATTTCCAAAACACACTTGAAGTGTTTGACCAATCACCACACACTGATCCAGCAGACCAATCAGAGCGCATTGTGCTTTTCAGAAGGAGGGGCTTAATAGAGATCAGAACTAAACAGAGCGTTACTGACAGCCTGGGAAGAGAGGTGCTGCAACAATGTCAAAAATGTGAAAAATAATGTCCCCCCCCCCCCCACCCCTAAAGCATGAAAACCTATCCTAGTAGACCCAAAAAACTAAAGACTTCGAAAAGGGTAATCTTAAAAATAAATTAATTCTAAGTTTGAAAACAAACGTCCTTTCAAATTTCTGCAAGTATCTTCCTAACAATATGATTCAGCATATAATTGCATCAATTGTACAAACACAAAAACACTGAGTGATCAAACATTTAGGTGAGATGATAATTCTACTAAAATTAAACTCAAACACCCCCACCCCCTCCTTCTGAAATAAAATTCAGGCCCTGTTATGGGGAACAGACAGACTGACAGAATACACAGCATCTAAAAGTAACATACGTTTACACAGGTCCAGAAACAGCTCCTCAATGCCTTTGTTTAATTTGGCTGATGTGTGATAGTGTTTTGCACCCACTGACTCTGCATATCTGGAAAAGGACAAAACAAAATTAACAAAATAATAATTTCTCAGAAAGCACTTAAAGGCGCTGGATGTAGGACTGCATGATTAATCATGATAATTCATAAATCGTTGTGATATTGGCCTGCTGTTTATTTGTCCTAAAAACTTAAATGTAGAAGAAAAAAAAAAGTTATCTTGCACTAGCAATACACCTCCACTATCTTGCTTAGGGGTTTCCAGATGCCAAAAGCTTAAATCCCCCAAACCAAGCTTTTATCTTGAAAGGATAAATTTTCCACCGAGTGTTTTACTTAATCTTGTAAATTTGGTAACCATGCGCACGCAAAAGCTCTTTTCTGGGATTCAAAAAAGTGCTGATGATCTGACAACACTGACAAATATGTATGTTGGAGTTTACTGTAGTCCATTGTAAAATTCTGCTGGAATTAAAGTGTCATACAGCCAGTATTGTGTTCCTCGAATGCGTGCTGTTTGCTGCTACTAAATCTGCAAGCGAACCTTCTCTGTGACAAACTGTAATAAATCCAAACATGATTCTTGATCATATTGTTCGTGATTGCGGTTGCTTAATAAACAATTATACAACTCCTCTACAATAAAAAGTGTAAATGTAACATTATTGGAATTAATTAGGGGTAGGAGAAGAAAAAAAAACACTGCATCGCAATTCTATCTTCAACGATTCTGGAATCGATTCTGAGAAATGCAGAATTGGTTCTGAGCTTGATATTCTGATAGATGCGTGATGACCCTGCATGTGCTTTAGAAACACCCGTATTCTGCTTGCTTCCAATTCCTCACACACACACACCACTCAAACCTTCCGTAAAGCAATCTTTCATAAAGTGAACGCAGCTTATTAGATCTCCCGCTGTCTATGATGTCATCAGTAAATCAAACAACAGTAAACCTGAGAAAGAGAAAAATCACTCACTGCTCTTGAATGGAAAACATTTAGATACTTTAAATACTGAAAGCACTCTTTGTTTATTGCTTGTAATATGTTTTTTTTCTTTCTTATTTATTAATAGCTTTAGTGTTTTGAAGGTATATATATATATATATATATATATATATATATATATATATATATATATATATATATATATATATATATATATATATACACACACTACCGGTCAAAAGTTTTAGATCAGTAAGATTTTTTATGTTTTTAAAAGAAGTCTCTTCTGCTCACCAAGGCTGCAATTATTTGATAAAAAAACAAAAAAAAACAAAACAGTAATATTGTGAAATATTATTACAATTTAAAACAGCGGTTTTCTATGTGAATATATAGTGAAGTGTAATTTATTCCTGTGATCAAAGCTGAATTTTCATCATCATTACTCCAGTCTTCAGTGTCACATGATCCTACAGAAATTATTATAATATGATGCTCAAGAAACATTTATGATTATTATCCATGTTGAAAACAGTTTTTTACATTTTTATTTCAGGATTCTTTGATGAATAGAAAGTTCAAAAGAACAGCATTGATCTGAAATGGAAAGCTTTTGTAACATTAATCACTACCATTCAAAAGTTTGGGGTCAGTAAGAATTTATTTTTTATTTTTGGGGGAAAGAAATTAGAAAATACTTCTATTCATCAAGGATGAGTTTAATTGATCAAAAGTTACAGTAAAGACATTTATAATGTTGGAAAAGATTATATTTTAAATAAATGCTGTTCTTTTGAACTTTCTATTCATCATAGAATTTTGGGGGAAAAAATGGTACACGACTGTTTTCAACATTGATAATAATAATTTATGTTTTTTTAGCATAAAATCAGCATATTAGAATGATTTCTTAAGGATCATGTGACACTGAAAACTGGAGTAATGATGTTGAAAATTCAGCTTTCAAATTACATTTTAAAAATATATTAAAATAGAAAACAGTCATTTTAAATTGTCATAATATTTCACAATATTACTGTTTGTCTTTTTTTTTTTTCATCAAATAAAGCAGCCTTGGTGAGCAGAAGAGACTTCATTTAAAAACATAAAAAATCTTACTGATCTAAAACTTTTGACCGGTAGTGTATATACTTCTCTGGAATTTCTCAAATGAGATTAATTGATTGGTAATTGCGATTATAATATTTTTGCAAAATAATCGCGTATAAGCATTATCGTGCAGCCCTGGCTGTAAGCATTTTATTTTGTGATATGAGTAAAATGTCCCTAATATTGACAGATATCAGTGCAATTTGCTTCTCAAATAAATGTATCTTGTTTTAAGGATGTTTAGCCAAGATCTTTTTACTGGAAAAAAGGACAAAAACATTGCTCTTATCCTGAACCTTCATTCGCAATCAATTTAAGAAAAGATATTACCACATTCCTAAGGAAACCTTTGTTCCATTTAATAAAAACTATTTTGAAAAGTAACAGAAGAGCACCATTTACTACTCCATTCCCTTCACATACAGTACATCTTGTGTGGACTGATCTTCTCATGTGACCTTCTTAATCATGTGACCAGTCTTTTAGTGCATGTGAACGTCATACATCCTCACTCAAATAGTGTAATATACTATGTTAATCTAAGAGATATTATTATAGACTATGACTATATAAAACTGTATGTTTACTTCTGTAACATATACAACATCAAAATATATTAATATATCTTTAGGCATTTATGAGGCTTTAATTGATGGCAGTGTTTCGGGCCACTTTGAAGCATACAGCAAAGCCAAATCCAATAACTTATTAACCAACATTGCTCATAGCTGAAATTTAGAGCCGAATTGAAGTTTAGATTGAAATAAAAATAAAGCTATAGAACATTTTTCAAAGTTGGTAGAGAGACTGACTTCTGTCCCTCGCATCCAAGGTTTCCTTCACATAAATCTAATATCCACAAGGCATACTAAAAACATCCTGATTCAATAAAACGCACATTATCTGCAGTAAAAACACATTACAGACATGAGAGGTGTCTTACCCCTCTGCTTCCTCCACTGAAACATGTCGCTCTTTGTCCAAGTCAATTTTATTGCCTAAAAAAAGAAAGATACAATTCAAGTAAAAAAATCAATACATTACAGTATATATTCACAGCAAATAACACAAATATTACATCAAAATTGTAGAATGCATATAGTCGTGATTATGGAAAGTTTCAGACATAACCATCCATTGCATCTTTTTAAATATTCAGTCTGACAAGATAATGCTTTTCTGCTATCAATAATAACACATTTACCATCATCGTTCCCACTCTTTAAGACCAAAGAATTCCCATGACTTCTCCAGTTTAAGGATTTTGAGTAAATCATTTGAGTTTGTGCTCACAGAGAGCGATAAAAATAGCTGATATGTTTTAGAGCTGAGCACAACTGGAAAAATGAGATATTCCCATGATCTTAAGATTTTATCCATTTCTAGTTTCCCAGGCAATCACCGTTTTAAAATTCTCTCATATCTTCCATGACTAGGGAACCCTGTAACATCTTTAAACCCATTTGCCAGATTTCCCACCAAAATCACCCCAATGTTACTCACCTACTATACATAAACAGATCTCATTCCCCAACATTTTCCTCAATTCTTTTACCCAATTCTTCACCTATCAAGAAAACAAGAGTTAGGTTACAGCAAGACCAAATCATTAAAAACCCCATTTACCATAATAATCTACAAACTAGAACCCAATAATATAAGTTCTTCTGTCTTGAAGAATAGTAAAAAACTTGAATTGATTTAATACATTAATCGTTGGCTTTCATAGTCATTATTATATTGTAGGGGTGTGACAGGAGTGCTACGAGATTTTGCAATAGTAAAACGTGATGATATTTCTCATCGAGGTGAAAGCGGTCTCGCTAGTTGAGTTTGTTTGTAGCAAAACATTTTACAGTGCTTGCATTCTGTCTCATACTCAGAAAGTAGACCTGGAGTTACATTCGTTACAAGATATTTAATCAATTAAATAAAGACATGCGCTGCGAGTGATTTGTTGTTCATTCGATTTCAAAATAATAGTTTTAACCCTCGCTCTGACCCTGTTTTAGGACTCATAGTAAAGACTCATAACTCCAAAACTATAGCAAGGAGAGTCAAAAAGGTAGGTATCGTTTGATAGAAAACTTTTCATTTCGAGAGAGAAAAAAATTCAATTATATTTGGGCATTCTCATCCTGAGAAACTGCAGAGAAAAGAAAAAACATATACAATTTATACAAATTTGACATGCAGTAACTTAGGAAGGAAATGTGGTAGGAATTAAATGATTTTTTGGTGAAGTCCCTCTACATGTGAGCTGCATCTGGATCAAATTTTGTGTTGATGGCATTAACTAATCAAAAGTTACAGAATTCAGAACCAAAATAGCCTTTGTTTAGCCATCGACACCCCTCTTTGGGGCATTTTTTAAATTGTTATTCCTCCATGAGGAATATATTGTGATCGACGCAATGGATTATTTTGATTTGGACTCATTTTAATTGTGAGAATCTATTATAAATAATGATGTGCCATTTTCCACGATCGGAAAACCTGACAAATGCCGCATCTGTATATTATTTACATATGGGTCTTAATAGGGCTTCACAAACAAAAACTAATTTTAGTCAGTCAAAGCCCAAAACAATTATACTTGTTGTATTCTACTCCGTGAGACCTTTCAAATGACTTGTGACACATGACTATCTGAGCTGTATGATGTTTTTACAGTTTACAGTATTACAGACAATTATGTCTAACATTTATTTTTATCAGCAAATAACTCAGACCTACTTAGGAGTTAATCAAAGACTCTACGCTTTCAAATGACACCTATTTTGTGTTGATCAAGGCAGTAGTTTTGAAAAATATGTTTGTTTAGTTTGAGTTTAAGGGGTTGATTGGACAATATTAAACAAGGATTTGATCATGCGTAATTTTGATCAAGTGTAACAACAATCACCAGCCCTCTCTAGGCATTTGTTATAACTAGGGCTGTCAAATGATTAATCGCATCCAAAATAAAAGTTTGTGTTTACATAATAAATGTGTGTGTACTGTGTATAATTATTTCATATATATATAAATACATACACATGCTTGTATATATTTAAGAAATATTTGCATGTATATACTCTATATAGATTTATACATAATTTATATTATATATAAATATAAATATTTTATATATTAATAACACATTTTTCTTAAATATATAAATGCACGTGTGTGTACTTATATATACAAAATAATTTTACACAGTACAAACACATTTATTATGTAAACACAAACTTTTATTTTGGATGCGATTAATCGTGATTAATCATTTGACAGCCCTAGTTATAATACATACATATGATGTATTTTAAGTGTTATTCAATAAAATGACTTGCTTTTTTTAAAACTTCATTTGAACCAATTATTATTGCCTTATTATATATGTATTTTAAATCATTTTAAAGGCTATTGTTCACTTAGGTCTATTTTTATTACCACAAAAAATATTATACGATTACTCAATCAAAATACGGTAATCAACAGTTTATTCGATTGACAAAATAATCGTGACAGCCCTAAATTAGTGAAAACATTCACCTTCTGAAACGAGTCCTCATCCGTGACGTCGTACACCAATATGGCGCCGTTGGAATCTCTGTAGTAGATTGGTCCAAGGGCATGAAAACGCTCCTGACCAGCCGTATCCTGAGACAAACGTAAACATTCAAGAACAGAAACCGACTGGTTGTCCACTTAGAAGAACCAATTAGCTACTGTGAAGAGTTTCATGACTGAATTACGCATTGAAACTACTTTTTGCAATGCTCATGCGGGCATCTTGTGTTCGATATGCAACTGACTGGAAAATTCTTGTCAGAAACTTGGAAGTAAAGTGCAAACCCGACTCTGACAGAAAAGAAACAAGATGAGCGTTATTGTGTTTGGCTCATGAATTCAAGAAACAATTCTTTCAAAGTCAAACTCCATTTACATTTTTAACACGTTTCTTGTGTTATTGCGAAGAAAGTCATCTTTCATCAGAACGCAAAATATATTTCAACAAACATGCTTCACTTCTGAAACATCTTTCCTTCTGCATGTCACCAACTATTGAGTACGAGCTGTTCATTCTTTCAGACTATGGATCACTACCTTCTTTCCAAACCAAGACTTTGCTTAATCTTTTTATTCAAGATCAACTGCTACACAAATGCTACCTACAACCACAGTCAGTGAGGATTGTGTGCGACTCACCCATATAGCCAGATTGACTCTCTTTCCTGTGATGTTGAGCTTCTTTGTAAGAAACGATGCCTGCAAACAAAGGCATAAATGCATAGATTTGAATAAATTTAGAAGATTCAAGTCCATTAACATCTCAACATTCCAGCAGCCATATCTCCCTGTAGCCCAGGACTGGTTTCCTACTGAAGCCAAGCAGGGCTGAGTCTGGTCAGTACCTGGATGGGAGACTCCTGGGGAAAAAAACGGTGTTAGAGAGGCCAGCAGGGGGCGCTCACCCAGTGGTCTGTGTGGGTCCTAACGCCCCAGGATAGTGATGGGGACACTATACTGTAAGAGCACAGTCCTGCGGATGAGATGTTATACCAAGGTCCTGACTCTCTGTGGTCATTAAAAATCCCATGGCTCTTCTCGTAAAGAGTAGGGGTGTAACCCCACCCCACTGTCCTGGTGAAATTCCCTTCATTGGCCTTTATTAATCATGGCCTCCTAATAACAATCCCCATGCTTTGAATCTCTCCTCTCCATGGTTTGTGGTAAGCACACTGGTGTTGTTGTACTGTGGCTGCTGTCGCATCATCCAAGTAGACGCACACTGTTGGTGGTTTGAGGGGAGACCCACTGACATGATTGTAAAGCGCTTTGTGTGTACAGTACAGTAGTACATAGGAAAGACCTGTATAAATGCCTCATTTTATTTCATTTCAAATTTATGAATTTTAACTTGACGTGCCACTAACTTCTACAGTAATTGGAAGACTTTTAAACATAGTAGTTCAAACACCTAATGTTCAAGAATGCTAGCCTGGCATGCCAGACCTACATCACGACGTTAGGTCTGGGAACTCTCCGTTGACTGGGCTCAATACGAGAGGCGGGATTAACGGTTGTCTTTCAAATTCCCTCTGCACGCAATAGGACAGCGCTACAACTAGGGCTGCACAATTAATCGAATTTGTAATCGCGATTACAATTACGGATGCCACAATTATGTAATTGTTTAAAGTAGTGATCCACCGATATTGATTTTTTTTTAACCGATACCGATTATTTGCATGTTTATGTGCCCGATAACCAATATGCAGAACCGATATTTATTTACTGTTAAACTTCTGTTTTTAACACAATTATTACAACACAAATGAACTGAACAAACCATTTTATTTATAACAATTACTCCCTCCTTGCATACAAAAAAAAAAAAACTTTATATTTATACACAAATAAATAGAGGGGTCTGGGTCCAAAAAATAAAGCAAAAAATGTATTCTAACATATTGGGGGGAAAATTAAATTAGTCTTTCATGTTAAATTAAATCTTCAAATTACAATAAAAACATTTATATTATTACATTATATAATTTATATCTAAATTATACATATAATTTATAAGCATCAGCAGCAACAATGTTAACAATAGGCAAAATAAATGTTAAAAGTCTAATGTTTTCATATGGAGAAAGCAACTGACAGGGGAGTCATATCACCTTTGCAGAAACGCAATTCATTTTAAACAGTTTTAGAAGGTTTATGTGCCGTTTAATAGGTTTAAAGAGTGAGGAATAATTCACTGGGTAATATTAATTCACTGAATAATATTAGCTGGAATATAACATTGTCAGGAAAGTAACAAACAAAACAGCATACATCATTGCATTTTCCAACTAGTATGTTATTAATTAATAATATTTTTGTCGGTCTAGATCATGAAATGCTTTCTGACAAAGTGCTGTTTATCTAGCCTATGCATTTACACAGAACTATAGCTTATAGGCTACTCAACCTGCGATCGCAAGTGCAGATAAATAATTAATTTCCACAAAGCGGTATATTTAGATGTGTATTAGCGAAATAATTGCTTTGTAGTAAATGATAATATAATCTAGGGTGTTTAAACAAGATAATCTTGTCAAAAGTTTCATTCAGTGGCCGGCTTGAGCATTCCTGATCATCAACCCAGTGAGCGCTCAGCAACATGAACGAACTTTTTTTTCCGAGACTAATGGTGAGCAAATACAACAGATAGATAATTAAATTCAGCGCTTTTATTTTCAACATGCACTCATTCATGTCTGTTTCATTTAATTCATGTAAAGTTACGTCTTTATTGGGGCAGGACATGATGGATTACGCGTGACTCCATAAGTTCGTCTAAATTTTTTAGAACCAAGCTGCATAAATAAACTACCAGTATATCAGGCATTTATGTCTCAAATCTTATTTCTGCATGTCTGTTATGTTAAATAAAGTCGAATAATTAAAGCAAAGCAAGTAAAACATATATTTTACTTGTGCACAGAGTTGTTGTTGACTGATCTCCTCAGACGCGGGCTGCAATGGCGGAATTCTCAAAACGGCCACAAGATGGCGCCGTTTATCGGCGAATCCGATATTACAAAACCGATACCCGATTATGGGAAAATGCTTAAATATCGGGGAAAATATCGGTAAACTGATATATCGGTAGATCTATAGTCTAGTTTAAAGGTACAATTACAAAAAAAAGTTCACTTACATTATTCTGTGTGCTTAAGATGTGTTTTTTTACAGGGAGTCAGGGCTAGTAAGAAATCATTTTTAGGTCTAAGGGAGTTCGCTGAAGAAGAAAAAAAAAAAGCTTGGTCAAAGAGGAATAATTATAATCCATACGATCATTATAATAGATTATTGACAACATGTAGCCTAACAGATTTCACAGTGTTACATAAAGGCCACAGCAGCCTTTCCTGTATGCTTTATAGTTCGTTACACAGTAACATGGATGAACTATTACAAATCCATCCTCATTCTAAACTCAGCCACACTGATACAAATCTTTCATGGCCTTTCATTAGGCTATATTTAATGTTGAGTTTTAGGATTTTCATAACCAATCAGTTTTACCATTGGGAAAAAAAACAAGATAAAAATACCCCTTTTTTTCCACAGAAAAAAAGAAAGTCATACAGGTTTGGTACAAAATGAGAGTGGTTAAATGAACATGTTTTTGAGTGAACTATCGCTGTAAATAGGCTATACATAGACAGGCTATATAGTCACATAAGGCATAAGATATACACACCCTTTGATAACTGATAACACACGTGAAAAATCAAATATATAACCAATACATCATTTACATCCTTCCCTTTATGTTATTTGCTTTGGTGATTTTATTATTTATTTATTTTATATCCTAAAATGGTACAAATATTAATATTACGTAATAATAAATTTATAATAATTATTTAGACTCTTGACTGATGTATGGACTGGTTTTGACTACTTCATACATTTTAAACTACATTCAAATGTTAGGGGTCAGTACGATTTATTATTTGTTTGTATTGGCAAAATATACAGTAGTCAACATTTGAAGTGGATCAAAACCTTTCATCAAAGTTATACATGAATTTTGAAAAATACCTGGTTTTGTCTTAGGACAACTTTGATTAACTTTTAACTCCTTGCATTTATTCAGCAAGGACAATTAAATTGGTCAAAAGTGGCAGCATTTTTTTTTTTAATTGTAAAAGGCCTACATACAATTCTATTGCAAATAAATCGTGTTTTTAGGATTTTCTATTCATCAAAAAAAAAAATCCTTGTTTCCACAAAAATATTAAAACGGTTTCAACATTGATAATAATAAGTTGAGTATCAAATCAGATCATAGATAAATTACAGTTAAAGATATTTATTTAGCAGTTATTTTAAATTGCAATAATTAATATTTCACTACTGTTTTTGAAAATACACATGTTCTGATCTTTTCTAATCTTTCTGTCATCATTCTGTCACTTTTCATTTCCATCGTATCCAAATAAGTGTACACAAAAATCACAAATGAACTGAAAATGCATTGGTTCTTATGAGGGGGAAAAAAGAACAGGAAGAGCAGAAGTTTCCTCTAATTGAATACAGGTAGGCTAACGTTAGTTGATGAAAAACTTTGACATAAATTAGTAACCACATAAAGATTTAGGGTTAAATGTCCAAAGACTTTTAAAAAGAACAATAATTTAAAGTGGTAACGTTAGCATGAAAAACAGTATAAACCATGATTATAGTCAACTAAGTTAAGTTAGTCAAACGGCGTCTGGATTAAAAATAAAAGCTTATCGCGTGGCACACTACCTGTAGGCCACTGCTTGACAAATCATGTTAAATATATAATTATTATTATTATACACAGTATATGATTATATACATCATTTGTATTAGAATTGCATAATCGTGCTATATAATCTATCACAATCTAGGCCCATAATCAACTAACGTTACTACAGTGAAAACAAAAAAGACGAGCAAAACAACTTAACAAGCTAACAAACCGTTTATTACAACAAGTAAACACACAATATATTCGATATATTACAGATGAAACCCCAATAAGCGAGTGAAGGCTGGCTCACACACATATAACGTCGAGTAACGTTAGTTCAGCAGACTCGCTCACCTGAAGGGTGGTGATGTGTTTGTCGTTGAATTTGTTCTCGCAGTATCGCAGCACCAGCGATGTTTTGCCGACGCAACCCTCCCCCAGAAGCACCACCTTGAACGAGTACGTCTTCCCTCCAGCCGCCGCCATGCCCAAACTCTCTCTCTCTCTCCCGGACGCAAAAACAAAGCCTGATTCGAGCCCCACTAGCCGATCACAGCAGCCATATAGATCCACAGATGACAGTAACGCACACAAAGAGACACCGATCTGCGCTTCGCATAAAGTATTCGCACTGATTCCACTGTTAAACACTGATTCACTCCTGTTGAAGATCTGCCATCAGTCTAATGGCGCTCTGTGACGTGCCGAGAGGTAGTCAGGTGATCCACGGGGCCGCGGCTCGGTTTCCTATGAGACTCACACGGCTGTTCCTGCAGGGGGCGCGCGGTGGCTCAGTCTGAGAGACAGAATCATTCATTGAGCAGCTTCAGACGTTTTGTTTTATTTCTTACTGGTGCAGACATTAGTTTGTTAAAATGTGTAATCATTTTAAATAGGTTGTTTAAAAAAATGTTATGATCATAAATTCACACGCTTCAACTATCCCCTTAAAACGCTTTTGTCTAAGGCAAACGATCATCGAAAATGCCTGTGATGTGATTCGTCAATCCTGGTTCAGCGCAGAGAAAAGTAACACTAATCACGCGAAAGCAACCTGAATAATAACGATGATGAACTTAAAGGGATAGTTCCCAAACCTGACAATTCTGTCATTAATGACCCTCATGTCGTAAAACAGCATTTTCTGAAGAGACACGATTGCTTTATATGATGAACAGATTTAATTTAGGCTTTTATTCACATGTAAACATTCATCAACTCACACATCAGTTGTGGTAAACGGGAGCTCAAGCATGTTTGACATAATTTTCTAATCCTTTAAATAAACAAAATAAAGGCCTGGTTTCACCTACAGGGCTTAGATTAAGCCAAGATT
The DNA here is from genome assembly GCA_031834385.1 of Semotilus atromaculatus. Lineage (NCBI taxonomy): Eukaryota > Metazoa > Chordata > Actinopteri > Cypriniformes > Leuciscidae > Semotilus > Semotilus atromaculatus. Next base: position 3,367,080 of record JAULUF010000040.1, on the reverse strand, counting down.
ATGCCTAAATTTAATTAGGGCATTTAAATAGCTTTTATAAATGTGCCTTAGAAGAATTGAAAAACATTACTGATGTGCATCTTGAGACAAAACAATGGCACTGACATATTTTAAGATCTGTGTCAGTCAGTGCAAGTTGCTTTCAGTTAAAAAACATATCAAACCTGTATTTTAGTCTGGGACTAAACCTTGAACTGGAGGAAAGAGAAGAGATATAAAATTATGATATAAACATCTGACCAATCAGAGACAACATCTGGGCCATTAATCCCCTCCCATTTTGTGTAGGTTTTCTTTCCATTCCATTCTACCAACTGATTATTTTTATATAGTCAGAACCATAGACTGTAAAAAAGATTAGAACTGGCAGTAGTTGCTAGACAGTCATATGACTTTTAAAAGCCACCAGTGACATATTACGTGTAAAAAAAAAAAAAGTAAAATAATAAAAAGGAGAAATACATATGTGGTATAATTGGCTTGCATATTCTTATAAATCGATCTACTGTCAAAAGTAAACTATCATGTAGGCTATTGGTTTTGTTTTATTGTTTAGTATGAAAGGTATCAAAATATTCATTAAAATGAGAGATCTTTAGGAACGGGAATGTACCTCTCTGTGGTCACAAAAAAATCCCAGGATGTCTTTCGAAAGAGTAGGGGGTATAACCCCGGTGTCCTGGCCAGATTTGCCCCAGTGGCCTCTGTCTATCATGGCCTCCTAATCATCCCCATATATATATACTAATTGGCTTCATCACCGTCTCCTCTCCTCCAGTAAAAACTGGTGTGTGGTGAGCGTTCTGGCTAAACCTAATTATTATTATTATCACTGAGGAAACTATTTAAACAGATTAGTTTTTAGGCTAACCTTCTAAAATATAACTTTTTACATGTTTGTGTTTTGTCATTAGCCTACTTTTAATTTTTTAAATTTTTTTAAATCTAATTCAAATTAATTTATCTTTACAGATAAGCTGCTTCTTGTGGTCTTTGTATTAGGTCTGCTTGTTATGGTCTTAGAAATTATAGATCCGATATGGCTTCAACTCCAGGAGAGCATGCTACCCTCCAACTAATCGCATAAAATACATCAGATCTATTTTGGGCGATGCATTTTGGCAGGGATGCTTTTTTGCTGCATGGTGAATGTCAGACATCAGATTGCCATGGCAACAGCAGAGAGCTACAGTACACGTTTGCCACAAACGACACAGAAGACTGACTTGGCAGATCTGAATTGTTTAAGAAAAACATCCAACATGATCTCCTCAAGATCGAGCTCAAGAAATGGAGGATTTGTGGGGTGTTTATGAGGTGTTGAAGATGACGATGAGTTGTGCCCGAGGATGAGCATCATAGTTGTAGAAGGAACATACTAGAAAATACATGTTCATTAAGGAGTCACTAAGCAAAAACATGGCATTGGTTTTTATGAATGCTAGCCTGAGTTCTGAATGAAGAAGACCATCATGTGACTTCAATGGTCTATAAAAGAAGCTTTCGCACAAAGAACCAAGTGATGCTGACTGAGAATCAAAGACTACATTTCACGCAAGACTGCTTTAATATCTACCTCGCTTTTAAGTCTCTCTCTCTCTCTCTCTCTCTCTCTCTCTCAAGATAGTTCTGTGCCTTGGGATTAAACATCTGATCTGGTTTAGATAAGTCTTTTTGACTTGACTTGACTGAGCAAACAACATTCGAGTTGCCTTTACAAAACCTTGTCCGACAGTTGCCTGGTCTTAATGGCTGCAATGATCAATCCAATTATTATTATGATATAAGATAGCACACGTACATCTGCAAGATGTCTGTTAAAGATCACTTCATCTGGAAAGCATCTGTTTACTAACATCTGACATCTTTAAGATGTCAGTCTTACATACATTCTAAATCATAAACATTTTAAAATACATTTTCTAAATGTCTATTTGACATCTGACAGGAAATGTCCTATAGACGTATTGCAGATGAGCAAACGTTCTAAAAAATTTGTCTTTCAGATGTAAACACGCACATCAAATAGACGTCTCCGGTTTTGTAGGCCTATGTGCTAGTACGTGTGATATCAGTTTCGAGATGTGCAAAATCTGCAGATGTATTTATTCATTAGTAGAAGATGTATGTTGGCGAATAAAGCTTGTTATTTTTTCATGTTATGATTTTCTCCTTCTCGTTTTCTCTTCTGAGAAATAGCAATTCACAAATTAATCAATAGTTCCTTTCAAGATTCTTTAGAACCGAATCGCAGTGTGATTTTTAATCATTGGACTACAATAACCTAGTTTGTGAGGTGAGTAGGTACTTGAATCCTAAGCAATGTAGCATTAAACATAACAAACAGAAGTAATGGTAAAGACAGCATAAATTAATTAATCACAGAAAAATATTGTTCAGCGAGCTATAGAAATGTATGCTATTCTGGTTTTACTACTGTTGTATTTGACTAAAATAAACATCAGGTCTAAAAGATTACTATTTAAATGACTATTTTTGATTTGGTATATTTGGTATGGACCAGACGCAACATAGCCTGAATCGGTTCTATAAAATGAATCGATCAACCGAATCGACTCACTAAATGAATCCTCTCAGCGCAAGAGAGACACATCAGGGTGTGTGATCACAGAAGAAGCGGAATTATTGTATTAAACAGCCATCGTTTCAGTGTCTTAACCATAGAGACACTGCAGTCTCGACTGACTTTCATAAAGGCATAATGTATTTTTAATAAAACGAGAAGAATCATGTTCGTCAACGCGGCATTAGTCGTTATTTCTTTATTGATGGGATTTCACATCACAGGTGAGGCTAAAGACAATATCGATATCGATGTTTGTTTTAATTCTTGCTGTAATAATTTCCTCATTTGCAACTGTAAGAGTGAATTCGGCGTTAATTTGGCAAATGCATATATGGTGTGTGTTTAATAATATGGGCAATTGGATCATTTGAAGGCTTTTATAGAAGGAGTAAATAAAACCAATTTCATGTCATGGAAATAGTGAAATATGCGAACCATTATTAGACAGGGAAATGTCTAGTCAATATGCTAAAATGAATAAGAATAGCTATCACCTATGCACAGTCATTTCTGAAGCTCAGATCAGTTGCAGATAACGCAGATTTCATTACTTTTTATTTTTTCTTCTTTTTTTACTGTAGCCGTTGTCTTGCGCCTGTGTCATGCTCATACAATATTTATTTAGATTTTGTATAATATATATGGCTTAAAAAATATCTTACTTCACTTTTTAGCACTTAAACAAAATCATTCTTGATCATTTGCAATAATTTATTAAGGCTGACTTGAGTATTGGGAGTTTTCTTTCTTTTATCATACTGTTCTAGTTATAACCATCAACGAGATAGATAGATAGATAGATAGATAGATAGATAGATAGAGTTTTCTTTCTTTTATCATACTGTTCTAGTTATAACCATCAACGAGATAGATAGATAGATAGATAGATAGATAGATAGAGTTTTCTTTCTTTTATCATACTGTTCTAGTTATAACCATCAACGAGATAGATAGATAGATGGATAGATAGATAGATAGATAGATAGATAGATAGATAGATAGATAGATAGATAGATAGATAGATAGATAGATAGATTGATAGAGAGTTTGGAGTGAATTATCCCAAAAGGAAAAATAACTAAATAAAATGGATTTATTGTCATCTCCGGGTTCATCAACACTCTTAAATATATTTATAATAAATATAAAAAAAAAAATTCATGGAACCACAGATGCCAATAAAGAATTTTTTAAGAGTGAATGCCATTTATTTTAATTGGATTCTCAGGTTAAATTTTTTTTTAAGTGGTCCAAGTTTCATTTGTGTTGGACATAAACATAATTTCCTTTTTGCATGATCAATAGATATTTTACATTCTCGCCAGTCAGTCAGATTTAATTACAATGTTGAGTACAAAGTTTTTCACTTGAGTTTTCTTCACGTGCATATTTACAAAACAAGACAACTAAGGTTATATTTAATATGGGAAAATATATATTATAAAATGTACTGTTGTGGCCCTGGATTGAATTGGTTTAAAACAGTATTCCAGTCATTAAATAGTAACAGCTATGACGTAAAACTCTTGTTTCAGGGGGCATCTCTGAGGACGATGAAGTTTATCAGAGACCGCATCGACGCATGGCTAATGGAATGACTGGCCCCGTGCATCAGCACACGGGTGTCCTCAGCCAGGGAAAGGCTTTGGGATTTCATGGGGAATTGCTTCAGACCAAATCCCGTGGTCGGTTGGCCAAGCTGATGCCTGCAGTGTTTCTAGAATCCCATTTCCAAAGAGCTCCACAGAGGCAGTCAGACATCAACTTCCTGCAAAACATCGACCGTGTGGAGTACAAGCCTGTGTCTGCCCACCACACAGTCACAATGGTGAGCGCCTACACACATTGAGAACTTTTAAAATGTAGAGCTAAAAATGTATAAGAAGCCAGGAGTGTAGAATTAAAGGGATAGTTCACCCAAAAATATAAATTCTGTCATCATTTACTCACCCTCATGTCATTCCAAACCCGTAAGACTTTCGTTCATCTTCTGAACACAAATGAAGATCTTTTTGAGGAAATCTGACTCAATACGAGAATGAACCTCATTGGGCCTCACACGTCAAGCAAACTTCCGTTTACCACAACTGATGTGTGAGGTGTACGTTTATATGTGAATAAAAGCCTCAATTCAATCTGTTCATCATATGCAGCGATCAAGTCTCTTTAGAAATTTTTTGACTTTTACGATCTTTTAATTAACTTTTTGAAGCGTCAAAGTGGTAGTTGCATAGCTGTCAATGGAGGGACAGAAATCTCTCAGATTTCCTCAAAAAGATCTTAATTTGTGTTCTGAAGACGAACGAAAGTCTTAAGGGTTTGGAACATGAGGGTAAGTAATAATGACAGAATTTTCATTTTTGGATGAACTAACCCTTTAATTTGAAAGGGGTGAGATGAGATAATTGAAATTTTTGCAGCATATTTTTAAAGAAGTACACACATACTGTACATGCACATGCCTTTTATATAGTGTGTTTGGTGGTCTCTCATTCAGCTTTCTCTGTTTGAGTGAGAGTCAGTTTATTTTACCCTCTTAAAGGTGGGGTATGTGATTCTCTTTTTTGTCAATTTTTTCAAAATCACTTGAAATCCTATTCATAACCCACTTACAGCCACTGAGTTAGAAGCACTGAATTGAAAATTAAGCAATTTAATCATCTGTGCAACGGGCAGGACTCGAAAAACTCCAGCCAATCATTTCCAAGACCACCTAGAATCATTAGACAGTAAGTCCGTCAATCAAACGGTCGTACCATACCCCCTTCCCCCCCATCCCCTCGCGCGAATCAGGGCCAGCGTTGGAGGAAAGAAGGTAGGACCATTTGAGTTGTGTATTTTCAAAATCTGCTGGCCGTTTTGCAAATCCCATACCCCAACTTTAAGGTTTAATTTGAAGTAAAAAAAAAACAAAAAACATTTGGTATCAATATTTTTCTGTACTGATCCTTGATACAATGTTAGAATTGCAAGTGTTCATCCTTAATTCCAAACATAAACCTGCGTCTTAATCACTGAAACGAGCATGTTACTGACTGGATCAAAACAAGTTGCTAGATGTGGCCTGGCAAGGTGGCAGCAATGTTGCTAAGGTGTTCTGGGTGTTAGGTGGTTATTGTGGGTTTTATGTACAATGAGCACAGTGAATTCTGCTCTGCTTGAGTACCATAGTACAATACATTTGGAGAAATGAACTAGCTAGTCACGACTTTTTCTCGAAACTGTAGTTACTTTGTAACATCAATTGTTTGAACGACGTTGGTTCAAAAATATAGAATCGTCTTTAATGACGTCACCACGAAGGAGTAACTTCTGGTCCGTCCCACCGGCTCCCCCTTGGTCGGACGTCGCTCCACTTACGCAACGGACATACAGGACATCCACTACGTCCCTTTCCCCCTATGGCTGCAGTGGGCTCCTTTCTCCCTTCAGCATCGCCTCTGTCCTCGGTCTCATCACCTCAGTCCTCGGGTGATCTGGTTCCACCTACGACGATCGTCGTCGCGACATCGCCTGGGTCGCCAGCACCAGCGATGTCGCTCAGCACCATCGACTCTCCGTCTGCGCCATCGGATCCTGGGCCCTCGTCTCCGTTGGTCGTCCCCTAGATGTCGGCAGCCACACCTTCTATATCTAGGCTCCTCCCGCATTCGTCTTCGCCGTGGGCTGTCGGCTCTGGGGAGCTCTGGGTCTGCGCCATTGGACTTCCACCCTTAACATCTAGGTCTCGTCGTCCCACCATCACCAGCCCTTCACCACACCCTGCCTCCATCCCTTCACTTCAGCCTCCCTGCATCGTTTCACCATCTCCTCGTCCTCCTCCAAAGCCCCCTCCGGCCCTCCCTCTGTTCTGCCACGGTGCGAGGTCATGCCTTGCCAGAGGGGGGCGACATGTAACAATTATCATAATGGACTTTAGTTTGGTTTCATTCTAGTCATGTGTTCCTTTGTTCAGTTTTCCCACTCCTCATTTGTGTTCATTGGTTTCAGCTGTGTCCTATAAGTTTATCCCTTCACATTCATCCTCTGTTCGGTCTATGTTGCATTTAGTGTGTGTGTTGCCCTTCCTGTCTGTAGGGATGGGCAAATGAAGCCTCATGAAGCACTGATGCTTTCCCCTGATTGTTTCGGGAAAAGATTCGAAGCATCAAGAGTGTCGAAAACATCTTGTGGCAGGTCAAATTTATAGCAGCCATAAACCCGAGTGCGCAGCGCGGTTGTTTTATCTATTAAGCACAAATAAAAGCCTGACGAATCTAAATGTACAGTGTTTTGCTTTATTTACAAATGTTTGATTCAATCACGGATACTTGCATCATACTCTCGTGTCCCCTTGGGTGCTGGAGCACATTCACACATGCACAAAAACAACACTTTCATTCTCTCAACAAACTACGGGTACGTTTACTCGACAACGATATGCTTAAAACAGAGAAGTTTTTCCTTTGAGTTTTCCCCATACAGACGCATCATTGTCAAAACGATCCCCATTCACAAGGATCCGCGAAAACGACTAAAAACGCTATCTATGAAATCTAAAGTTTGCGCTTTCAGGCACACAAAACGCCTTTGTCGTGTAAATGAATGGCATAAAAAGTTTTACGCATTTAGTTGAAAACGGTGTCATGTAAATAGCCCCTAAAGATTAGCATATACATGGGATGAAAGATATAGATTGTGCTTATTTTGCCCAAGAGCAATCCAAGTCCACATCATATGACATACAAACAAGAAACTATGCGTCTAACTGTTGGTCGAGAGCTGTAGTTCCAGTCACACAATTTTGCAATGTTGTTTGCAAATGTTCGTTGAAATTGTGTTTTCAGGAAACATCAAATTCGACTATTTTGCTTATGTTGGGGGTAACGTTTTACAAGTAATGTGTATTACATAATCATAATACTTTTATCAAGTAACTAGTAAAGTAACGCATTTCTTTTTAAATTCACAACGAAATATCTGAGTTACTTTTTCGCAAAGTAACGCAACGCAAGTTACTTTGTTTTTCCATCTATTGTCTGACACCTCTCCTGTCCCCATGATGAGAGAAATGCAGAGGCGTTGTGTATCCTGGGTAAACATGATGGGTATTGGAGATCTGGACTAAATGTGAACATGCATGTACTCATCTCACTTGAACAGATTCAGTATCAATCCTCAAAATGAATAAATACAGTCAATTCTGTACAGCAAACTCTGTACAGCAAACTCTGCATAATTAAATAATTTTGTTAAATTACACAAATATACGTTATTTATTTAATCTCACTTTATTAACCAATGTCTTCGTTGCTGACCTTTATTGATCTAATTCAACCATAAAAATAAGCAAAAATTACTTGAGATAAACATTACATTTCTGTTTAATTTATTTTATTATTATTGCTGAAATAAGAGTGTTGAACTTTCTTCTTCTGTGTCAGCTGGACAGCTGAAAGGTTTGTACAGGCTTGAATTTGCATTTACTTCAGCCTGAGGCATATTCATTTCACTTTTGGTATGAAAGGGCCTTTCATTTTTTTTGTTATAAAAAACAAACAAGCATTCCCAGCCCAGGTGAGTAAAAGTAATGCAAGAGTAATCTAATAGCTAAAAGTAGAGCTTAAAAAAAAACAAAAAAACAACAAGCCCAGCCCAGTTTAGAAAAAGTAACACAAAAACCAATGTAACACATTACTTTCCATAAAAAGTAACTAAGTAATGCAATTAGTTACTTTTTTAGAGAGTTACACAATATTGTAATGTAGTGATGTAAGTATGGGAGTTCCTTCGCTTATTTTACTGTCCACCATATGTAAACCGTAAGTCGGATCACTTAAAGTTGCAATGAAACACAAGCGTATCATATCTTTTCTTCTGTATTGTATCACATCCGAGTGTAATGGATTATCGAAAAAAAGAAACTTGAACTTGGTTTTATGCATCGGCTATTGATTGAATTTTGAGATGTGGGCATTGGAGTTAAAAATGGAGGCCGATGAATGTGAGCTTGCAGGGCTAAGTTAAAGTGGACTTAAATGATTGGAGAAAAATCTGTTGTTTTCACTGCAAGATCCAGTTATTAAGATATTTTGACATTTGACATTTTGATATTTTAAAAATTAAGAGGTAAATAAAAAAATAAAACATATTCAAAGGTGAATTGTTCACAATAGGATCTACAATATGCATTTAGAAGATATATTTTAATTTCATGTTGACTTTAAAGAAACAGCACACCTCTCCATGAATCCATTTTCATGATTTTAGGTGTTTTATTTTAAATGGTAGTTTATGTATATGAGTAACATTAATAGATATACTTGCCTTAGAAGCATAAAGATGAATAGGTTTGACAATGAGTTTGGCGCTGAACATTTGGCAACTGTCTATACGTACCAGATTAAATGATGTGTTTATGCGAGTATTACAGTGAGGAGGATGTGTTTTATGGTGGAGTGAGATGAACTCTTTCACCCTCAGAGCCAATTACACTAATGCACCTGATGCGAGACCTCTGGAAGCTTCCCCACTCCCACGAGGTGTCCAAAAAAATCAATCTCAGCTCGCATATATCACCACTTCAGCGCACAGCACTGCCTGTGAGAGTCACACATTTATATATTTATTTGCTTTAATGCCGGTGAAGCTTAATATGGGATGTGCTCAGTACACAAAAGGTCATTGCAATTTGCCTGTGAAAATTAATGCAGGTTTGAGAACTACTTCAGTGTGGGTGGTAATTAAAGTCAACATGAAATCAACATCGACCCTGCTTATGTCATGATTGCCCTGTTTTCTGTGCTCGTTATGTGGACTTTTAGTTTCTCCACATTAGTCCCTCATGGTTTGTACCTGTGTCCTAGCCTTTGTACACAGTATAACTCTTGGCTGTGTCCGAAATCGCCCCCTATACACTCATATAGTGCACTATTTGAGAAGACAGCCATTTTTAGTGACTTATTCACTCCCATAATGGACATCTTCACGAACTTTTTATTCACTCCCTCAGTGGACTACATTAGTGGAGTTATGTAGGGAATAGTAAATGAGGGGGTTTCGGATACAGCTGTTGTATTTCCTATTAGGAGGTTTGATTCCAGGGGTTTCAGGTTTGACTCCAACTCCCACCATAGGAATTAATGGAATCGACTCCACGACTACAATTGCTTTAAATCAAAACAGGGTCAAGAATAAAAATACAGGATTGTAGTTGTTATTAAACACTAAATGTATTCTTTTTTCCCAACATGAGGAATTACAGTCGGTTGCAAGCGCAACAAAAGCGCTTCTATTTGACAAAAGCAAATAGAAGCCATTGGTAATTCTGATTCACCCATAGGAGCTGCGCCTGTAACTTCTGTTTTTGTGACGTTTGAGTTGGGGGAGGCTCGACACGAAAAGGGAGCTTTCAAGGTTGTTTGAAAATATGCTTTATTTTTGTAATTCCACTAGTGTTGCAAAAACTACATACATCACCTTTAACAAAACAAAGATGGTAATCCGCACAGGTGAGTAAAAAACTTGGCAACTTTACAAAATTAACAAAGACAATTAACAACAACTTAAGGTAGAAACACAGAGCAATATATACAAGAGAAAATGAGCAACTAAATAAGACACAGGTGAAGAACATAATCAGTAACCATAGAAACAATCAGTAACTAAGGCCTGGGACACACTAGACAATTGTGACCCTGGATCACAAAACCAGTCTTAAGTCGCACGGGTATATTTGTGGCAATAGCCAGTAAAACACTGTATGGGTCAAAATGATCGATTTTTCTTTTATGCCAAAAATCATTAGGATATGAAGTAAAGATCATGATCCATGAAGATATTTAGCACATTTCCTACCTTAAATATACTTTAAAAAAAAATTTGTAAGTGGATGCAGCACAATCGCCAACAGAAATGGAAACCTTTAAAGACGATTTTCTCAATATTTAGATTTATTTTAACCTTCAGATTCCCGATTTCAAATAGTTTTATCTCAGCCAAATATTGTCCTATTCTAACAAACCATACATCAATGGAAATCTTATTTATTCAGCTTTCATGTAATGTATAAATCTCAATTTAAAAAAATGGACAAGACTGCTTTTGTGGTCCAGGGTCACAATTTTTAAATTTTTAACTGATTTTAAAACTGAAAGAACACAGACATAATGACAGTTTCAACCGATTTTTTTAATTATAATCCTCTGAACGCACACACTAGATGATTCAGGGGAGACCACACACTTGTTGATTGTAGGAATGATTTCACAGTGAGACGAGATCCCATGGAGACTCGCGAGATCCATCGTGATTTAAGAAGAAAAACAAATGGAGGACAATCAACGTCGTCAGCTGGCTCTCCTGGAGCGCGTTCTCTTTTACAGTAGAAAAAAAAGTAGAAATAAAAAGAATTTGGGTGATCTTCTTTCTCAATACTCTTTCGTGGCATGTTTGTGGCTGCCAAAATTCAGTTATAGAAACATGCAACATATGGTAGGTGTTTTTTCATGCAACATACGGTAGGTGAGACATTTTAAATGAATTTAAAGGACATTTCAATAAATAAATTCATGTCACACAATGCAGGTTTTCTCCTGTACCTTCACACTGCAGCTTTTTTATGCTAAACATTATATTCACATAATCAGACATATTTTGATTGTGTCGTTCACATGTAGAATGGCAGGTATATTTTAATTATATATTTATATTGTTATTATTGTTACAATCATTGTATGTAAAATTATTATGTTTTTATATATTTAATCTTCCAAATATTATACTGTATATCCATTGGATCAAGTTATAATGTTAGTTTTTTTATACCTAAAACAGTGATGATTTAGTAATATATCATTTATTTAATTTTCAATGACCAATTTACACACACACTCTCACCCTAATAACCAATCTGCTTGTTTACACTGAATGCAAATTTTATTTGTTATGTTATGAATGTTATGAATAAAAAGCATCTATTGAGGTACTGCCTACCTCACAGTAACTGACACCGTGAAGTCACTTATCCAGTAGGCGTCATTGACGTATAAATGTGGTCATGTGTTGATGTTCATCTGTCTGAGATCTGAAAGCTGCAGAAGTTGTCACCACTCGGTTTCAATAAAAGCTCTTTTTAACTGAGGGGGAAGTTTTGACTTTCATTTCATTGTTTTCACTGTACAATATTTTCTCAAAAGATCAAGGAAAATGTGATTCCTTATGATATGAGGCCTTTACAGTGTTGCAAACGTTTAATCTTTCCTTGCATCACACAGGGTTGTCCTTGTTCTGCTGCCGCTCTCAGTTCCCATTGTGGTTTGGGAGAGAGTCAATGAAAGATTTGTTTTAAAAGTTATTTTCTGATCTTTGATGTCAGGAAGATCTGAGGCTGTAGCTTCGGTTCCCACCAGCAGAGGGCACAATCCCCAATCACTCCTGGCCCATATTTCCTATAGACCTGTGTAGATACGCAATTTGGTTACACAATTACAGTTTTTTTGGATTGCTTAAGCACGATTTTCAAAACAGGGCCTGTGTTTTCAAAACACTACACACAATTAGCACAACACTACAGATCCTTTGCATAATTGAACACTCTTGTAAAAACTATACACTTCTGTTTAAAAAACACACTTTGTTACCATATGAAACACATACACTCTGCTGTGATAAACCTTAAACACTTTTAGCACTTCTACTTCCCTATGATTAGAGTAGGCTACCATCAACAAAGTACAAATATAATGTAAATTCACCAAACACTACACAAGACCAATGTTGCAGACTGAAGAAACTCATTTATTTCTCAACATGCCCAAAATGTTGACATGGAGATTCATAATACTGTAACAAAATGTCACTTTACGTATTGTACTGTAAGTTTACTGTAGTAAAAAAAAAACTAGACATTGTCTCTTCGCCTAGCTGGATCTGGCCAGAGAATTTCATCAACATCGCAGGCAATGTTGTCATTAGCAGGACACCTTGGAAAGAAACGTCTTGAATGACGAATCCATCCTTGCATTGCTGCTCCCTCCACCTGGTCACAGGCCTCCTCAATGGCTTGGATGAGGGGTACCTCAGCCTGGAGACGGAGATCATACTTACACCGCCATGCCGAGAAAAACTTGTCTATAGGGTTGAGGAATTGAGAGTATGGTGGAAGATATAGGACGGGGAAATGTGGATGTTGCTGAAACCAGTTCTGAACCAGAGCAGAGCGGTGGAAAGACACATTGTCCCAGATAACAATGTATTGCATATGATCGATTTGATTTGCTGCTGTTATGTTGTGCAATTGGTCCGAGAATGTAAGTATGAGTGCTTTGTTGTAAGGGCCCATATGGGCATGGTGGTGGAGGACCCCATTCTGTGTAATGGCTGCACAGAGTGTTATATTACCCCCACGTTGCCCTGGGACATTGACTATAGCCCTGTGGCCAATGATGTTTCTTCCCCTCCTTCGTGTTCTCGTCAGGTTGAACCCAGCCTCATCTACGTACATGAACTCATGCTGGATCTCCTCTCCATCCATTCGTAAAACTCTCTGAAGAACAGTGTCAGGCAGAATTGTGTAGCTCAGTGTAGATCTACTATACATATTACAGTGCAGTAAAAGATTATGAGACAGTATGCAAGATCACACTGCTAAAGTGAATACATACCTGTGCATAATCATGCCGCAGTCGTTTCACCCTTTCGGAATTGCGCTCGAAAGGCACTCGATAAATTTGCTTCATTTGAATATGTTTTTTTTTTTTAGGATGCGTTCCAGTGTTGATGTTGAGACCTGATGGATATCGTTGAAACTGGCGTGGTTATTGACAATGCTAGCTTGGAGCTGATTGAGTGTTATAGCATTGTTGACCAAAACCATGTTTACTATCTCCCTCTCTGGCTGTTCTGTGAACATAGGAGGCCTTCCCCCTTGTCGTTCCTGACCCTCAATCCTATGTAGAAAAAAAAAAACTGTATACAATAGTGCAGTAATTTCACAGGAAAAGGTAACAGAGGTTCTCATAGTGCATAGAATACAGTACTGTAAGCAGTTACTGAAACCATGCAGATGTTTTTGATATGATGATATTTTTACAATACCTATGTTCTTATCAAACTTGCCACTGTGTATCGGCTTAGATTTGGCTGTACTTGCAGTCCAGCCTCCCTCAGCGTCAGGCCGTGGGTGACACCGTGGTCAACCAGTGTTGCACGGATCTCATTTGTCAGATTCGGTCCTCTTTGAGCATCTTCTTGTCTTCCTCTTCCTCTACCTCCAGCATGGCCTCCATCTCTTCCTCTTCCTCTGTTGATTCCTCTTCTTCCTCTTCCTCTGTTGATTCCTCTTCCTCCCCTTCCTCGTTCTCCTCCTCGTCTTACTCTTTCTCTGACTCTTTCCATTGTGCTTGAAGACCGATAAACTCACCTGCTGCTTTTTATAGTGCTTATACACCTGATTGGTGTGTCTACAATTAAGCAAACAAGTGTTTGCACAACTGATGACTGTGTTGAACCAATTGGTTGGACGGTGCGGTAATTTGACAGTCAGTGCTTTGGTATTGCAAGGAAGTGACTTCATGATAGATTTGTGTGTGTAATGTATGTTAAGTGTGTTTAGTGTTTTGCAAATCACTGTGTGTAGAGTTTTGCAACAAGTGTGAGGTTGACAATGTGCTTATAGTTGTGCAAATATGGGCTGATGTTTTGCTTCTTGAGTGTAAGGTTTTGCTTATAGTGTACTACTTTTAATTTTAGTGTGTAAGCAGTCCAAAAAAACTGTAATTTGAAATTTTGTTAGTTTAGCCGCAATTCTAAGCATATATATATATATATTTATATATATATATATATATATATATATATATATATATATATATATATATATATATATTTATATTTGAAAGAAAATCTAGTTTATAATGTTGATACAAAGCTCTATCAACAAATAAAATAAAAACATAATTATTTTTTGAAAATATGACCATTATCTAAAATCTTCATGTTGTTAACTGTATAATGGATATAGGATACATTCATTGTGTATATTTTTCCATGGACTCTAAAACCGTTCTGTTGATTCTAAGTATCTTATAAAGGATACTGTTCATACACCATTCTTCATGTTTTAGGAGGAAAATGATGACATAGAACTGTACGTGTCGTCTGTTGGAGTATCAGAACCAATGGCCCATGAGGAAATGATCCAGTTGCTTAACATCAACACCCTTCACCACAGCTCTGGGCCGCTTGCAACCACTGAGGCGTCCACTGAGGTTTGTGGCCTAACTGCTCTTGTATGAAGTTACAGTCAGCTGTACATAACTACAAAACAGACAGTTCAGTCATTACAACTCTTGTTATAGTTATATTATGTTAATAGATATGGCAATGTTAAATGAATGATTTTGTCTTGTTGGTCTTGTTGGATTAAATCTTCAAATGCTGCTACAGAGCAAGTATGGACTGTGAGCATATATGTTATACAGAGGTGTGTGTGTGTGTGTGTGTGGGGGGGGGGGGTTTGTTTATGTGATTTATGAGGACACAAATTTGTATAATGACATGTGTATTACACTGGTATTACAACTTATGGGTGGTTTATGAGGACATTTCAAAAGTCATAATCAAATGGCTTAAAAAACATAAAAAATAATGTTTTATTAAAAAAATAAAAAATGCAGCATGTCTCCTGTGATGGGTAGGTTTAGGGATAGTGGCAGTGTAAGGGGATAGAATATATAGTTTGTACAGTATAAAAACCATTACGCCTATGGAGAGTCCTCATAATGCTGTCGCACCAACATGTGTGTGTGTGTGTGTGTGTGTGTGTGTGTGTGTGTGTGTGATTATTTTTAGTTCACCATTTTTACTCCTTTATTTACTTCTTTTTTTACTTCTTTATCATGCACTGACGTACTAAGTGATGTTTGAAATCCGAGACTTGTGTTGAGCAGCAGTGATCACAAATATGTATTAATTTATTTTTGTCATATGGGATCTTTTCAAATATATATAAAAAAATATTTATTGACAAAAATATATTTACATAAATATGTTTTTGGCCATTTTTTTTATATTTTTGAAAACATATTTAAAAATAAATAAATATATATTTTAAAAGCATTTAAAAATACATTTCGTCCTATGTATTTCAATCTAAGAAAATAAATTCACATGTCACATTTGAAGAAAAATGTCTCGGGGTACAACTGTAACAATGGTGCCCTGAGAAGGCGAATGAGACACTGCATCTAAGACTCTATGGGGAACCGGTGTTGACAGCGTGACCGGTGTGTAAAGCACATGTCTAAACACGACAATAACATTGGCTAGTGACAGCTTATGACATCACTAACGGTGTGACCAGAGTTTAAAAGGGTACCTTTAGTACACATCAACAACTTCTTTGTCTGAAGGAGATGTGGGCAGACATACCTGAAGCATGGCAACAAGACGCAGTGTCTTGCTCCCTTTCTCAGGGAATCGTGGTTACATTCGTAACCTGAGGCGTTCCCTATTGAACTGAAACTCGCACTACCTCCTAGGATGCTATGGGGAAGAAATGCCCCCTCCAATCTGCTGAAAGAATGAAGAGTGAATGTGAGAGCTGACATAAAGTCACAGTTCCCTGCTCCAGAGTGACTCTCTTCCCTTGGGCCAAAAACCCTGGCTATACATACTCCATGGGTGGAGCACAGGTCCTTCAGGGGACACTATAACCCTGACAAATTGAGGTCTCAGGAAAACCACTCTCAAAACGAGAGGAGACCTAGCAACACTCTAAAACAATATCATCAAAGAGGCTAGCAGAGAGCCAATCACCTGATATAGTGTCCGAGGGGAGCTCTATGAACAGAAGCCTCAGCAGGATAACTCTCTAAAGTGATAGGGAGCCTGCTACGTTCTACACTAAGGACTGCTTACCAAGGAGGCTCAAAAAAAGAGCCTGACAGTTGTCAGACAAGCCTGACAAAAGAGCCTGACAACTGACAAATACTGCTATCCAAGCTGAGCTCTGGGCAGTGGAGGCCTCAGCAGGATGACTCTCTAGAACAAGAGGAAGCCTAGCAACGCCCACCCAGACGACAGTTAACAAGGAGGCTTAAAAAAGAGCTTACAACCTAATCCACTGACTAAACAGAGCTCTGAGAGCGGAGGCTTCAGCATGACGACCCTCTAAAGCGAGATGGAGCTTAACTACGCTCTACGCAAAAGCCCACCTCACCAAGGAGGCTCACAGGGAGCCGTACGACTTTATCATGTTATTTTATGCGGAGCTGTAGGGAGTGGAGATCTCAGCATGACGACTCTCCAAATAAAGAGGAAACCTAACAACACTTCCCTAATGGAGGTTCCGCAAGAAGGCTCACAGAAAGCCATTTAACCTGGCGTGACCACCCAGATGAAGCTCTAAGAATGGAGGCCTTAGCAGGACAACTCTCTAAAACGAGAGGAGGCCTAACTACATTGTAAGCTAACGACTGCTTACCAAGGAGGCTCAACAAGAGCTCTACAAGTGGATATTGCTATCCAAGTGGAGCTCTGGGGAGCGGAGGTCTCAACAGGACGACTCTCTCTTTACTCCACCAAAGACAGTTCAACCAAGGAGGCTCACAGAGAGCCAAACCTCTCAATGTCACTGTCTATAGCAGAATGATACTGAAGTCAGAACAAACTCATTACAGGAAGCAGTGGACCTTGCCCATAACTGGGAAGGTTCTACTCCATGCTCATGCTAAATGACCAATGGGAGCCAACAGCTACAACCATTGAAACACCTGTAATATGATTTGGTCTCTAGACCCAGCACTCTCAGCCGTTCAACAGGAAAGGTTCACCCAAGGTGAACAGACCACTTCCTGTTGGGGTCCAGAGACCAGAAGAGCTCCGAGACTTCCTTGGTCGTCAGATCACAAGAAAGTATAAGGGGGCAAGGCAAAGTGCAAGCGGCACCCTTATAAATGCTCAACTGAGACTCCAGCATTAAACCAAGCTCTCAACAACTAAGGATTCCACTTACACTCGACCACAAAGACATTGCCATCAAGGGGGGCCTGCTGAGTGCTAGCTGCGATCACTCAGAAACAAATGTCTTTGTTGGATCTCAAAACTCCAGACACTCCCGATGGTGCCTTACGACATAAAAGGGTCAGTCGAACTGGGGCAAAAAGAAAACTTCCTGTTGGGTTCTCGAGGTCGAAAGAGCTCCTCCCAGGGACTGGAGGACCTGACTCAGGGGGAGGGTTCTGGACTGCAGTCAAACCCAAGCAAAAATGGGCTCTCTAGACTCCAACACTCCCAAAGGTGCCAACAAATAGGAAGGGCTTCCAGAGATACCCAGCAGAAGGGGGAGATCTAATAATAACACCTGCCTGAAATCTCTCCACATCTAATTCCTCCGAATGTGGAGGAGCTACGGAAGCATAAAATATGAGCAACGACAGTGAAGGACGAGAGAGGACCAGCCCTGGACTTTACAGTGTGTTTTAATTTATGTGTGTGCAGCAGTTGTCTATGATGGACTGCCGCTTTTACTTTTGTTTTGTGTTTATTTCCATATTAACACTAGAACTACCAAGGCGGTCATTTTGACCGTTTTTAAATTTTACAGTGTAATAACTTTGTTAAAATAAAATCAATGTGGCTGTAGGACTCTGACTTTTCCTAAATATGTGTATATTTTATTCTGACACTGTTATTTTATTAAAATCACAAAACACAAAACAGTTCTGACTATTTCTACCTAGAATGGCCATGGCGGTCATTTTGACCGCACGCATTATAGATATCATAAGTCCGCTACATTTCCCGCCATCAACGCGCACATATTGTTCAAGAAGTGCACAAATGAGCAAGTTTCTCAGATGGACTTCATCACGCGACTGGCAAGCGAACTTCGCTCCGACCACATGAAATCAAAAGCCCCACGACTGGTGGTGCGATAGCCAGGACACGGGCTGGAGCAGCAGCTGATGGAGAGAACGATCAGTGCCAAGTAAGGAGGAACTGCGAAAAAAATATAACCCAAGGAGACATGTGCCCAATGTCACAAAGTATAGTGTGTGGGAACTGCACACGAAATGCGGTGTTTGTGTGGACTGCGTACGCGTTAGTGAATGATGCGGGGTTTTTTTGTGCCGTTCAAATTACCCCTTTATTATTACCTATCGTAACATTGTATATCCATTTATTTTTAGATTTTGTATTGATTATTGAACTTATTTACAAACAGGGCTGTACTAAACGGTATGAAGCTTTGACGTTTCCTAACTTTTTTGCATGTCTATTCACGTGGTGAGTGTGGTGAAAAATATATTTTTGACGCAAAATTTTCCTTACATTTCCTTAGACCTGTCGGGGCAATCTTTCTTTTGTGCTTGTTTTAAGTGCGATGACGTTATAACATGACGACAGGAATTAAAAGCATCATTGGAAAACTTAAAGAGAAAGGTTCAAATGTAGATATGACATGACGAAAATTATGTTCAGTACGGCCATATGACCGTCAAAGTATGAACGGTCAGAATGACCGCTGTGGTCGTTCTAGTAGTTATGGAATTCCGGTAGTTCTAGTGTTAAAGTTTTTGAAACGGTTGCCGGATCCCACCTCCCTTAACATACCTTGCTACAGTGCATGTTAAAAAAATCATGGTAATACCATGGCACCATAACCAAAATATATGGTAATATAATAATTTTATTATTACACCTTCTGACAAAATTCTAATGTTTTTGAAATATGTTTTTGAATTAAATTGTGATTAAAGTCCACTGAGGTGACTTGCAGAGGGTGTTACATGTCAGTTTGTTTCTGGACTTCCTTCTGTGTTCATTGTGTTCAGTTTCCCGCCACTCCTGTGTCCATCACCACCATCCTCGTTAGTTCATGTAGTTCAGCTGTGTCTTGTTAATTATCTCATTAGTTCTCTTTGATTTCCACCAGTATATATACCCTGTGTTCTCCCTCTGTCATTATCGGTTCTCGGCAACGTTTGGCTGTGTTTCTCCTGTGTTATTCCTTGTTCCAGTGTATTTGATAATTAAAGTCTTCCTTTCCTACTCGTGGACATTTCTGAACACCACCATCCTTTACAGTGAGAACCCATGTGTAGATTTATTCAAATAAACAAAATACAAAATAGACAGACTTGAACTTTAACACATCAGCGACAGTTATAGGGAACAAAGCTAGACAAAAGGAACAATGAAACAGGAGACTAATGATTGACAAGAAACACCTGAGCATGATCAAGACAATGAACCAATGACAAAACAGAACTGATGAACACATGACAAGAGCAACCAACCAGAACAAGACAAATACGACTAGGGAAGAACATGACATGATCACATTAGGAGCAAGGGAATGTGAAACACATGACTAACAGGAAACAGGACTATAAAAATAGGTGTGTTTGACTGCAGTGTATGGCATCGAAGTTCCGAAAGCATGCTTAGCCGTCTGCTCTCTAATCAATCTCTCGGTACTTCGATGTCATACGGTCTATGCAGCACTGCTTCAAGTCGAACATACTTAATAAGTATACTTAACAAGAACAAAACCTAAACGAATGTGACATAAATGCTGTAAGAAGCATGGCAAAACACTAAGTATTTTTTAATACACATTGGCCATGAATAATGGAAGATAAAAACTGTAATTGAAAATAAATGCAATACTTTAAAGAAAAGTATATGTAATTGTATTATTTGAAATATAACAATATTGTTATTCTTCAACCCATAAAAGCGTTAAGGCGCTTTTTCTACTTGATTTGACCATTAAAAATGTCTTTCCTCTTCATAACCCAGAAGTCCCCATCTTTTTTTTATCATCTAAACATAATTCGATTTTTGAAGTTAAGTTACATTAAACTAAAATTATATTATATTGACAATGATTTCCAAAAATTATATATATATACATATATATATATATATATATATATATATATATATATATATATATATATACAATAACCTAAGTACCTAAGTAAGTGCAAGGTTGCATTTATAGTTTCAAATAAAATTTTTACTACACATTATGTAGACCTTTAATATACAAGTTCACTTCACCTCTGAAAAAACATTTTTTAATGCATCATAAAGCTCATCATGATGTTTTGTAATACATTATTGTCTCAATATAATATAATATCAATTATTTATTATTTATATTATTGTACTGATTTTTCAGTATGACAAGTGCATTTTTAAGTATAGTTGTTTCATGTAAACTCTCCTCTAATATGAGATCATTATTAATGATTATAAAGCAACAAGAAAGATAATGTTTATAATATTGTTTATGTTGAATATAGCATGTCAGCTCTCAGGACCCTGCTGTCAACAACCCGAGGACAGGTGCATGTGTGTTGCAGGACATTTCATCCAGTGTGTGTGTGTGTGTGTGGGGGCAGGTTTAGGGGTGGAGTCAGCCTCTGTCTAGATCAATGTCAATGTCTTCCTTAAGATCGCACTTGTTGATCCTAATATCACTTTCACTCAACCACAGCATAAATACATGTTAGGGCTCTCAAAACTCATGTCTGATGTAGCATGCATTGACATTGTTGGTTCGGGACACTTTTGATATTGTTTTGTGTCTGTTTTTGAACAGAAGAATGTTTTCAAAAACCACCATGAGAAGAACAGCATCTGGGGTAAAGACGGATTCTACGTGCTGGTTATCTGTCTCACAATATTCATCATCATCTTCAGCTGTTTAATGGTACGTATCTCTCACAGTCTCCTACCATTCAGTTGATTTGAATAGGATATGATGCTCTGTGGGAAGATGAATGAAATGCTCTTTATTATCTCAGGAAACCTTATGTTTTATTGATTTTGTTTAAAACGTTGTCTCAGAAGTTTCTCCAAACATTCTTTCATAGACATAGAAAGAGTTTCAAATGTTGTCATACAGCAAGATAATACTTGATGATATGACAACTCGATGAGAAATGTTCAAGTTCGTATTGAGACTAAAAGTAGATACATGTGAGATTGCTGGGATCTTTCTCAGGAGAAACATCTGAGAAGCAGGAAACCTACCTAAAAGTCTCCGTTTGCTCTCCATTCCGTCTCAGTGCTGACTTGGAGAAACAAATAAGATATTACATAGTTCTTATTTGTGATTTTTTTTCTTCTGTCCTACGGGTTTGAATATTGAATTATGAATTTGAATATTGAATTTACATTTTTAATTGAGTTTGTTCATTTGGAACAGTTCAAATACTTCCTGTTTCATGCTTGTCTCAGCAAACACCCTCGTGAAGTAAACACCAACGGTTATTAACGTTAAAACTGAGATCATTCAAGTCTGCACACACTGAAGGCACTTCTTGGGTTTTGATATATAGTGAGTAATAGTGAAAAAGACCTGAACAGAAGCAGAGACACAGGATATGATACAGAAAAGAGTCATTGCAAAACGGATGCATTGTGGCAGAGGAAGTCGCATGGTTTCCTCTGGTGGTTCAGAAAGGATCAGCACTGCCATCTTGGTCACACCTGACTCCGCCCTCTGATTGGTCGACGTTTGCTCTTAACGTTTTAAGTCTGTCTTAACTCTGGCGATGACATCATAGCACGTCCTCAGAGCACCCGCAGTCTCTTGCGCTGACGGACTGAAGAGCTTAAGGAATAATTACCCTGTTAAGCTGTGAGCCGATCTCAATGACAGGGTCTGCTGAAGCATTATTAGCATTGTGATTCTGTAAATACTAGGACAGGAGGAGTTTCAAACTCTTTATGATGATCCTTTCGCGGGTGGCACCCCTTTCAAATTTATATTTATATTTATATTGTGAAAGATCAAAATATTATATATACGGTAAAACATTATCTGGAAAATATTCCACCCACCGTTAGCTTACTGTTAGTTGTGAACAGAAACATAACATCTTTGTGAAACGAAACATAAAACCATGGCTATGTTCAGATAATAAAAACTGTTTAATTTCATGATTTCCAACTAGTCTGTAGAAAGCAGTATGAAAAAGGTAATAATATAAAATTTGGTAAATCGTGACCAGGTTTATTATCGTAACTAAAATCAAAACTATTAAAAAAACATTTCTGTTAACTGAAATAAAGCCGAAACAAAATTAAAATAAAACATTAGTTGAAAAACTTAAACTGAAATTATAAATGTTAACTTGGCATTTAAACTGAAATAAGTTTTAAGTTGAAGCACTAAAATTATTGACTGGAAATAGATAAAACTAAAACTGAAATAAAAAAATAAATTGAACCTAAATAGTACAAATATAAAAAATAAAATAACAATTGAAGAGTTCAGATGCAAAAGCCTCTAAGTGCCATCTGAAATTTTCTTCTAGAATGATCATTTTTATCAAGCTTGTATATTTAAGTTCAGTAATTTCACCTAAAATTACCTATTAATTGTCATTTAAGTGAAATTATTGAACTTAAATAAACAAGCTTGATAAAAATGATCATTCTAGAAGAAAATTTCAGATGGCACTTAGAGGCTTTTGCATCTGAACTCTTCAATTTGACCAATGCACATAATGTAAATAATAAAAAATGCATACATGTAAATAATGTAATTGCTAAAAGTAACATGAAAAATAAGATGTAGCTCATTCGAAATATGAATTAAACTATAATACAACTAAAATTAAAAATTAAAACAACACTAATTGTAACATATTATATATTATTTATCTGCATTGAACTTTATTTATAATTTATTTTTAAAATCTATGTAATTTTTTATTGTATTATTTAACTTTTTTAACACATTTTCCCTCACGTTTACATGTACAACATGCATTGTTGTGTTGGAGAAGGCATGCGCTACCATGTTTTTGATTACTGAGTAACACCTTATAGTGTTCATTAATAATTCATTCATAAATATTATCATATTAAATATTATTGATTCTGATTGGTCAAGTTAGACATTTCTAACAATTTAAATGTACATTAACATAGAATCTGCATTAAACAACAGTATTTATTCAAATGAAACTTTTTTAAACTTGATTAAACTTTATGACAGAAGTTGACGTATGTGTGAATCGTGAACGATGTGAGAGTGTGCATTGTGAAAGCTGTTTTTTGCCCCTGGAGGGCAGCCGGATCCATTTGCAAGTTTCATTAGACAAAATCAAAAACCACATTAGTGTCCGGGAAAACAAACAGTAATAAAAGTGTTGTTTGTACAAAGGTAAAGGTTCATTTGATCGAAGTCAGCACTGAAACCATACCACACAGTTTTATGATGAAGAGATAGAGACCTCTGGTGGAAAACATGGGAATTACTGTATACAAATGTGAACACGTTTATTTTTTTAGTAAGAAAAAACATATTCACTCATATTTGCATAATTACTGTACTAGAGGCATTGCTAAAATAGATCTTTTCCAACTAGATACATACTTTTAAAACCATGAGAAAGAATGAAATGATGACCCTCAAAGCAATGCTGTTATTGATTTAATCATGGACGCATGTGTTTTAATGTGATGCAGAGTTTAATGAAGATTATAATAGCTCATTTAAATTCTCAACAAGATTTGAAACTGACTGAAAGTATTCAGTTTAAGAGACACTTTAAATTATGATGTAGAAGAAAAAAATACTCCACTTACAAATTACAATTTCTTTTTTTTACAAAACCCATTCATTAATTCATTAATTCATTCTGATAATAGGATTATTCAATTTAAATGTAGTACATTTAAGCTTAAATAAGAAAATTGTGTTAAGTGTGTAGTGCTATAGTGTTTATTAAAAGTTAGTTTGCTCATCATGCTTCTTTCTCTTTGCATTTCACTACTGGAACCCCTGGCAATATGTGAATGTATCGAGTGAAGTTTTATATATATAAAAAATAAATCTTGCACTGTATCTTGCTGAGAGGGAAAATTGTTTAGATTGAATGTAGAAAATAAAAACTGGTCTGAAATGAAGATACATTACAAACTGATTTGTTCCTTCATTGCAAATGTCTAGAATTGCTTTTTACATCAAAAACTGGTGGGAAATGGTTGGATGTACAGTTTTGTGGAAACTGGGACGACCCTACCAATACATAAATAAATCTTTATGTTAAGTTTCGGTAATGCTTTAGATTACAGCCCGGAAAGTACGGTGTAATTAAGATGAATTTACAGCGTAACGTTCGGTATTTATAGTGTACCTATAAAGTACTTGCATGTGAGTATAAGGGAACAATATGTAAAGTTTGGGGAATAAAGGAGTAAGAATCAGGAGAATTAAAGTATTATAGAACTAAGGGGTACTAATTCTACTATTATGAAACAACAATCACATTTGGGACCAATTTAGCAAGAACAGACACTGTGTACCTTTTTGTAATAATTGTGTACCAATACTGTATAGGCTTTTTAAAAATTACAGGGTACATATCTATGCATATCTGGTAACTACATGGAACAAGAGGGTAACAAGCACCACTACATGAAACAAGAGTATCTTTCACCAATATTTAAGCAAAAATTGCAATTGTTTTAGTTTTCAGTGCACTTTTGTTAAAAAGATTACTGTATAAATGCATAGATATGTACCCTGTAATTTTTAAAAAGCCTATACAGTATGTATTGGTACATCATTATTACAAAAAGTTACGCAGTGTATGTTCTTGCTAAATTGGTCCCAAATGTGACCGTTGTATCATAATAGTAGAATAAGTACCCCTTCGTTCTATAATACTTACAGTATAAATATATATATTTTTTATTCTCCTGGTTGTTACCCCTTTATTCCCCAAACTTTACATATTGTTCCCTTATACTTACATGTAAGTACTTTTTAGGTACACTATAACTACAGAAAATTACACTGTAAAATCACTTTAGTTATGCGGTACTTTCCGGGCTGTAATCTAAAGCGTTACCGTTGTTTCATTTGAGAAATAAGTGTTTGAAAACCTGACTCGTAAAAACATCTCATGTACTTCTGGAAAAGTTGCACATTTATGCAATTCAGCAAGTTTGTCCTGCATCTTTACCTGTGAACATTGTGCATTTGGGTAATACTTTATTTTGATGGTCCCTTTTAAACATTCTGTTGACTATAAGTAACTTTGCAACTACATGTCTACTTATTTTAACCCTACCAGTCTACTAATACTCTACTAACACTAGTTAGTAGACATGTAGGTGCAAAGTTATATAGTCAACAGAATGTTAAAGGGACCTTAAAAATAAAGTGAAACCTGCATTTGTACTGCAGTAAAAGGGATTTGATCTTAACTCTACTCCCATGTTCTATATTATTCTATGAATGAGTGTGTAGAGTTACAATAGTAAACAGTCGTTATTCAGTTGAAATCAATTCAGAGTTGATTCAGTTCTGTTCAATTACTGTAAAGTTCATCAATTCTGGAATGAGATCAGTTCATCTATAAAGCAGCTCTGGAGAAAACAGTGATGTCATCGTCCAGCTCAGTTCAGTTCTCATCCAATGGTGTCAGTGCAGTCAGATCAATAATATGGAATATTAAGTGTCCCCAACTACGCAAGCCAGAGGCGACCGTGGCAAGGAACCCAAACTCAGATATGAAAAAAAAAAAAACTCTGGCCAGACCAATGATAATCATGGTGTGATTATGATTCCAGGCTGCATCACAAACCAGATTGTGGATTGATTTCATTCAGAATATTTCATACAGTCTGGGGATACATCACGCCATGGAGGGAGGAAGAGTTGAACCTGGTCATAGGGTCTGTGCAGAGGACTTGTCTGGTTCTCGTTGTTTTTAGTGAGGATCTGTGCTGATGGCTGTCTAGTCAATAAGGTCTTTACACGAGGTCTGTCTTTAGAACTCGCCTAGTTTTCGAGTGACTAACATTCAGGGCTTTTGTGGCCGTCAAGGTGCAGGTTTCCCGTCTGATCTGGATATGCACCGGATATGGTGTACTACGGGTACCCTCGGGATAAGAATGAGACAGATTAATATTAGCAATAGGCCTAATATTACGACATAACATACATCTGATGTCATGGGAAGTGTTCATGGTTCCGGTTGACCTAATTTACGTAGCCTAACAATCCTTTAACGGACGTGAACTATAGAAATGTGATAGTGTGTTATGTGTATGCCAGGTTAAAGAGATGGGTTTTTAATCTAGATTTTAACTGACAAGAGTGTGTCTGTCTCCCAAACAAGGCTAGGAAGACTGTTCTAGAGTTTGGGCACTAAATAGGAAAAGGATCTACCGCCCACAGTCGATTTTGGCCAGAATTTTGAGATTGCAGTGGACGTGAAGGATTATATGCGATAGTACATGTTGTATTGATTGATTTTTTGCTGAAAAATCGTTATTACAGTAATTAACGGGAATGACAAAAATCATTTACTTTCTTTAGTGTTTTTTTTGTGACATTCAACCTATAACTATCTGCAAGTAACTTTTATAAAGTAATATTTTCTCTCCTTAGGTGCTTTACCGAATAAAAGAGAAGGAATTATTGGATCAGCAGCTTAAAGACCCATCCCCATCCACCCGGGACGTCCAGCTGGCACCCATCGCTGTTCATGGTGCTCAGCCTCCTTTGACCCTCAAGAACAGCATGGTCCAGGCCAACCAGACGTCCAAACCCAGTGCCACCCATTTTACCAGCAGTACAAGCACCCCGTCCTGTAACATCAACATCGATCAAACTCTTTCCAGCGTGACGACGTCAGAGCCGCAGTGCCCACCCAGCCACTCTGTGGCTGAACTCAAACCCAGTGTGTCCTCCACACATTCACCCTTTAGGATGAAGCCTGTTGGAGGCCTGCAGGAGCGGTAAGACTTATTGTGTGCATGAAAGTGCATTAATAAAAACAAAAGTTATATTGTTCACCCTCATGTTGTTTCAAACCCACATGCTGTTATTTTTCTGTAAACACAAAAAGGAGAATTTTAGAAGAATTTGAGGGAAAAAATAAATAATTATTTTGAGTTCTATTTTTCTAGTGTTTTACTAAATATACAAGTTCAATGGCAGCAATATCTAATTACAAATGGCATACAAATAAAGCATTTAGTCTTTTAGACAGTAAATTAATAGTGCAATGGGTATTATTCATGTGATGTTCCCCAGGGGACCATGGTCTTGACATCTGGACTTTTTCCAAGACTACGTTCACACTGGAGGCAAAAGTGGCCCAAATCCGATTGTTCTTTTGTGCATGCGAGTCAGTTCAGGACTGTAATTAGTTCACACTCAAATCTGATAGTGGCCACATTTAAAAGATAATGTGAACAGCCAAAAAAACAAAACAAAAAAATAGAATTGAGCATTAGGGTTTGGAGTGTGATCTTCACACTTAGTCCTTAAGAGTATTCTTAGAGTACTTAGAGTATTGAAATGAGTATTCTAATGAGTATTCCAAAGATACCCGGATGGACTACTTTTTCCGGTTAGGATCCAAAGTGCAGACCTGTGCTCACTCTAAAGGCTAATATTACCCTCAACCCTTTTGATTTGATTTGATTTGATTTGATTGACTTTATTAATCCCACACTGGGGAAATTCCTGTGTTACAGCAGCTCCAGTAAAATATATAAAAGTAAAATAAAATACAAATATAAGAATAAAAAACTATATTTACATAATAACCAACCTTATGTAAACAGACAATCTATAAACACAAATATACAAATAAATATGCTAATAAATAACGGTAACATATTGCACAGTTGGAGGTGACACAAAGTAATAAATAGATAAGAAATATACATAATGCAAAATGTTGTCCAGTACTACTCAGCTACTTATCCGCAGCTAACAGTGCTAGTTCAACACCAGCTAACAGTCCTACATTGTGATGTTGCATTAAAAAGTCTAACTGCTACTGGGATGAAGGACCTACGGAAGCGCTCCTTCTTGCACTGAGGGTGCAGCAGTCTGCCACTGAAGGAGCTGCTCAGGGAACTCACAGTCTCATGCAGGGGGTGAGTGGTGTTGCCCATAATAGAAGCCAGCCTGGCTAACATCCTCCTCTCCCCCACCTCCTCTATGGTGTCCAGAGGGCAAACCAGAACAGAGCTAGCCTTCATCACTAGCTTATTGAGTCTTTTCCTATCCCTTTCTGTGCTCCCAGCTCCCCAGCAGGCTACTGCATAAAACATTGCAGACGCCACCACAGAGTCATAGAAAGTTTTCGCGTTGGCCGTTGGACGAGGATTCGACTAGAACTACAAACACAAATAAAAAAGTGATAAAACAACAAACATGGCAGATGTGTTCAATTAAATTTAATGTGAAGGATTTTAACTATGACAGGATGATTGGCAGGGCAGTTTAAATGGTGATAGGATGCACATAACTAAGCGACAGAGCTGTCCGTTAAAGACGCAGTTATGACGCAATTTATTCACTCTTCTGCTACACACTCAAATGTATGTACATTTTCTTCACAAAAACAGTACATACTTTTAGGGCATAATATAAGTAGGCAAATTGGGACGCAGCATGAGGCTATAAATCTGCAATGACATACATGACATAAAAGTTTGTGTGTGTTATTGTCTCCCCACACTGACCACACAACATCAATTTGGTCACAGCGCCACCTATTGATCAAAAGTAATAAGGATATTACAATTACAATAGGTGACATTCAAGTATTTATGGGTATTTACTCATCTATATTCAATCATATTCAACATTTAAATAAAACACGTGAAATTAAAACTGTCCTTGTGAAAACCCAGTCTCTTGAAATATTAAGAATTTTTAATATTAATTATGAGTACACTTTTGAATGTTGTGAGATGATGCCTTAGTTAATCGTTATCCATGTTATATACATGTTTTAGTGCGTTGTTACAGAGTACACAACATGACTTAAACATGACTCAAACCTAACTTAGTTCAGATTAATTCCTGTAGATGTAAGGTGTAACATGTTTAAGTTGTGTACATGTCTGATTAATTTCAAATGTAAATGAGTGAGTGAATTAACCTGCTACTGTAAAGCACTTCATTTTACCGCTGTTGTATAATGACCCAACATTATGCCTTGTTTCTATGAAACTATCATATTCTTTCTAGATTTTTCTTTCTTTATCGTAAAAAAACAACAAAAATAAAACAACCAAACAAACAACGAAATGTTAGTGCATTATGCAATGTCTGAGGTGTTATTTTTCTTGTCGTATTTTTGCCAACAGTATGTTTGAATTAAAACCGTTTAAATCTTGTCTTTATTTGCGTTGACAAAATAAAACCTTTGTTACAATTTTTTTTTTTTTATGTATGTCGTCGACGCGATACTCACAGTACAGAGAGGACCACTTGTACTGTGATATTTGTAAAGGGTTAAACTGTATAATTAAACTGTATAATTAGAAAGCAACTGGAATCAACATCTAAGATAAGTGAACACTATTTCACTCCATATATCTCTGCATATTGCATGGTCTGCTATTAATTCCTAAATGAGCAATCATAACAAGTTTTAAACTGTCATGTTTAACAGTCTTGCAGTAGTTAAAATCAATGTATCTATCATGGCTCTTTGGAGCAGCAGTCTATGTCTCCTGTCTATGTTTATCCATATGTGCGGATATATGGTATATAGTATAAGACCAAATAATTAATTTTTGCAAATATTACTGTTATTGTTATGTCTCTCGCAGACGAGGATCTAATGTCTCTCTAGTGCTGGATATGAGTGCTTTGGGATCGGTGGAGCCTATAAGTTGTGGAGTCGTGACTCCACGAGAGCGTGTGACTCAGGAATACCTGCAATCTGCCGGTCGAGTCCTCTCACGGCAACAACTTCGTGACGTCACATTGAACACCCAGAGACTGCATGCGGAATTTGTCGTAAGTGACACACCAGTGCACCACTAATAAAGCATTAATAGGGTTCAACTTGACTTTTATCTGTCATGGGAATTACACACAGTTGAGGTTCAGTTGAGGTGTGTTTCCTTGATGTTGTCACGGGGTTGCTCCTCAAAAGAAGACGACAAGGAAAATGGCGTACAAATAAGGTTATTTACTTTAATAAAACAGAAGTATAAATCCAAGAAGGTATAATGTAACAGTGTGTCCTATACACAAACAACACCAGAAAACAACTGAGGCGATGGTAGCGGGAGAAACCAAGGCAGTGATGATGGTGGGAGGAGCCAGGAGCAGGAGTAGCCAGGTGGTGATCCAGAGCACAGCCAGGATGAAAGCCCACAGCGGAGTCGACGGAGGGAGGAGCCATGGTGGAGACTTGGCTGACAACTCCTGGGGGATGACTAATGGAGATGAAGCCGATGGTAGTGGAGCAGTCGCAGACTGGACCTGGCGACACCGGCCAGAGTGCCTGAGGACTAAGGCAGAGCCAGTGGGACAGAGGACCAAGGCGGAGCCTGAGCGATGGAGCTGAAGGGGTGGAGAGACATAGTGGACGGCTCGTAAGTCCATGCTGCAGGCAGGGTGACATCTGACCAATCGGAGCCAGAGGGATGAGGGAGCCCGGTGGAGCCGTAAGGACGATGGTATCTGGTGAAGCAGAGGGAGGGATGTGCCAAAGTGAAGCCAACAGGTTGGCGAACTGAAAAGAGTGACGGGATCAGCGGCTAGAGGCGGATCCAGGGTATACACTCGCCTGAGCGAAGGAAACCAGTGGAGGTGGGGCTGACAGACTGGCTGAATCATGAAGTGGAGGCGGGAGAGGGAGGCTGAGTGGGATCGGTGACAATGACACAGAATTATCTGGGTCAGTTTGTCATCATGGTGTACTCGTCCCAACTAACCTGATGGCACAGTTCCAGTAAACCATCCATAAAATCCTGCAGTAGCCATCCTCCTTGAAATAAGGATTGGAGTTGCGCCTCTGGGTGGATGGTGTCTGCTGAATAATCCATCTCATCTCATTTATTTTTATTTTTTTGCAGTCTGGTGTTCTGTCACGTAGTAATTTTCAAAGGATGACGATGAGGAATATTGAGTTCAAATAATAGTGATAACGTATAGCTTACTAGTGATAAACTAATAAAACAAAACAAAATCAATAATGCAAGAAGGTGTAACGTAACAGTGTGTTAACACAAACAACACCAGACAAACAACTGAAAGAACTGAGGGGCTTAAATAGACAAGATAACAAACTTAATACAAACAGATGGGTGGTAACCAAGGTGACAAACTAGTGGTGGGAAACAGAGAACAAAGGAAAACTAACTAGATAACTAAAGCAGGCAAAATAGGAATTGAACAATATAAATGAAGCCAAAACTGAGCATAACTGTGACAGATGTAGGATTTAATGGATGCTTTGTTATATCTGAATGAAATATGCTGAAATCTATTGTAAGGCTGTATACTTTGAAAGTACTTATTTGTGTTGACCATTTCCACTGTACTCAGCTGAGTGTGTAACTTTTTTATCCACAGGAAATTCCCATGAACTTTGTGGATCAGAAAGAACTGGATATCCCAAATCATGGATCAAAAAATAGATACAAGACCATTTTGCCAAGTTAGTATCTGAATTTCTACATTTTGTTATTTTTTGAGTTGAGTCATGCCATGGTATTGGTATCAACTACTGAAATTTTGGTATAGTGGCAACACTAAGTGCTACATTTACATGCAATAAAATAAATCGGTCAATAATTGGATTGGTGGCTCAATCTGACTGAAAAGCCTTCTTGCAAACTCATTGATCGATGCAACCTAGTTCGATCAGAATGACATTTCGATCCAATTGAAATTGGTTGTGTAGTTATGCATCTATCTTAAAGGCCCACTGAAGTGCCTTGGAATGCACAGCTTTGTATGATGCATTGACATAATTTCCACTGAAACAGGAGGACATTTTGAATGGCTCCTCCCCCTTTTCAAATAGCCAATAGCGTTTAGTTTACCTCACAGACTGCAAGTTGTACTTGACGGCACCATGGAAGCGAATCCAAGCGCTGATGATTCGTTGGATTCAGTAGTAGAGGTGTGAATAAATTCCAGTCATGCTCCCTCGAGAACATTTAGACATTTTCACAACCTTGAAAAGGTTCCTGGAGATCTACCTACCTGCAGAGTTCAGATCCAACCCTGATCCAACACACGTCTGTAATTATCAAGTGCTCCTGCAGATCTTAATTAGCTGGTTCAGTTGTGTTTGATCAGGGTTCGAGCTGAATTGTGTAGGAAGGTACAACTCTAGGAACAGGACTGGGCACCCCTGAACTAACAAATCATTCACAAAACTTTATCTTTCAACAAAACTACAAAACAAAATACTCCGAAAAAAATTTAAACCTTTTGACGGGATCTGAGACACCATTAAAATAACTTGTTTCCGACTCTGGGATCCTTCTGTACAGAGATGCAAATCAGCTGTTTAAAATATACAATATTCACTTAAAATTCAATAACATTATTGATCTGACTTTACTGACGCTGCTGGATGAGAACTGAAATGAGCTGGACCATGACATCATTTTTTGCAGAACTGCTTTATAGATGAAATTAACTAATGTAATAATTGATGATCTTTACAACAGAACTAAATCAACACTGAACTGACTTTAGCTGAACAACATCTGAAATGCGTAATTTTCTTGTTATCACTCTAAAGCTGCTTTGAAACAATCTGTATTGTATAAAGCGGTATATAAATAAAGGTTGACTTTGCTTGACCTTACTTTCCACCACTGCTTTGAAGTTTCGCTATCTATTTTGCAAATGGGAAGACAACAGCCCTTTTTTTCTCTAGTCAGATAGCACTGATTTAAAATTTGTGTTCGCCTTTCTACTGCATAGGCAGCCAAGTTTTATTGAAAGTCCATTTACCCCTTTAATTATATTATATGTTTGCTTTATAAATGTCATAATCTTGTGCACTAGTGGGCCACTGTAGTATACTGGTGAATCAATTATAATGCAACTGAAATTTTCACAAAATTCACTTTTCATTCCAGATCCACATTCCAGAGTTATTCTGAAGACTAAGAACTCGAAAGACCCGCTCAGCAGTTACATTAACGCCAACTACATACGAGTAAGTTTTCAGTGACACATTCACAATTTTTTCAATAGCCTATGCCAAAGAGCCTCTTAATGTTATTCTTGAGGTAACTTCACTTAAATCTACTTCCATCAGAAATTTTAAAGTGAAACATTATAAACAAGAAAGTTTAATTTGATGCCAAAGTATCGAAGAGTTTTGTTGCTCTAACTTTGCTCTTATGGTGCTTCATACTTAGTTCACCTCCATTATGTCATTATTTCTGTTTAAGTTCAGCACTTTTTTTATCCAGGGCTATCTTGGAGAGGAGAGGGCCTTTATTGCCACTCAGGGTCCAATGATCAACACGGTGAATGACTTCTGGCAAATGGCCTGGCAAGAGGACAGCACTGTCATTGTCATGATTACTAAATTAAAAGAGAAAAATGAAGTAAGTTCAATTCAAAGCATCTATAATGCTCTTAGTGTGACTAAATAGACTGTGCATGTGCAAAGAGTTTGTTTTACTGTTTCAGAAATGTGTTCTGTACTGGCCTGAGAAGAGGGGAATCTATGGGAAAGTGGAGGTCTTCGTTAATAATGTTAAGGAATGTGACCACTATATAATCCGCTCCCTTATACTAAAGGTATTTGGATTATAAGTAAAAGTAATAATCCAAAAGAAATACTATTGTCATATACTCTAATGGATCACATATTTTTATTCCCTCAGCATGGAGGCCAGAGTCGTAAAGTGCAGCACTACTGGTATACCTCATGGCCGGACCATAAGACCCCAGAGAGCGCTGGACCCCTGCTGCAGTTAGTTAATGATGTTGAGCAGGACAGGAGGGGCTTTACATCCTGTGGGCCGATTATTGTACACTGCAGGTACAGGAGCTTATCAGCAAAACATTAAAAAGTGTCTACCGGTTAATGCACTACTGATGCACGGTATATAAAATATCATTCATGTGCAGTGTTGTGGGTAACGCGTTATAAAGTAACGCGTTAGAGTACTCTAATTACCTTTTTCGTGATATGTGTAACTTAACGCGTTAGTTTTATGCGTTAAGTAATCAGTAACTTCGTTATTTTTTTTTAAAAGTAATCCGTTATTTTAAGGAAAGGAAAATTCCGACTGCAGCCTGTTTTTTGTCCGACAGTAGTATGTCTAGGTCTACTGTGCCACCTGCGGATGTATCAGCGGAGCCGAAGCGCTGTAATCATAAAGTCAATGGCTGTGATACGTCTGTGCCCTGCTGCACTGTGTGTGTGTGTGTGTGTGTGTGTGTGTGTGTGTGTGTGTGTGGGGTTTTTTTTTTCGAACTCCCGGCAATATGGCAGAGAGGACAGCGTTTGCAGTATGGAAGTACGCACATTATTTTCAATTTGTCAACGAAGAGGAAAAGAACATAACGGTAAAATGCACACTCTGCGTTGGTGAAAAGCTTCTGTTAATAAATAAATAAAACGCTATGTGGAATAGCCTATTTTGATGACTGTCTTTCCTGTTATTGTTATCCCGCAATGTTAATTTAGTCAGATGACTGACGTTATTCATTGCCAGGAGTCACGACTTCTAGGTGCATTTAAGGGGGCCGTGTCTGTCAATTAAGCTGCAGCATGTGTGAGGCGCTGCAAACGGCTTTTAATTTTTGGTAACGCATGAGTACTCTAACGCGTTACTTTTATGAATAGATAACGCTGTAACGTAACTGATTACTATTAATTGATGGTAACGTTGTAACCTAATTAACTACTTTCCAAAGTAACTATACCCAACACTGTTCATGTGTTATTGTGAAAAACTAATATTATACTGCTATGATAAAACTTCTATAATCCAGTGCTTCGAAAAAAAGTGCTTGAAAACCATTTAACTTACCTTTGAATTTTTGCAGTGCTGGAATTGGTCGGACAGGGTGTTTCATGGCTACAACAATTGGTTGTCGTCAGTTGGAGCTGGAGGGAGTTGTGGATGTTCTGGGAATTGTGTGCCAACTTAGGACAGACAGGTACAACTGTTTCACTGTTTTGCAATTAAAATTTGCCACTGTTTCACTGTTTAGCTATTGAAATGTTAATGTATTCGGTCTTGGCGTACTAGATCTCCAATGCTGCTGAATACTGCTGCTGATTATTGCTGCTGAAGAGCAAGCATGGACTTGCTACTGCTAATAGATACACAGACACACTGCTGTGAGCATGTGAGATATGCTGCTGCTGCATAAATAGACATACATAAAACCCGTGGCAGATCTAGGCAGGTGGAGCTGGAGGAGGTGAAGGGTTAGAGAGAAAGCCTATAGGTATTTTTGGTTAAACATTAAACTGTATCTTGCTTTTAACACGTAAACCATCACAGGATGGAAAGACTAAGAATATTACTTAACACATCCAATATTACTATAAATGCAGTATAATAGCAAGAATTTCCAGTATTTTCACTGTGAATAGAGGGAAAACTGTGTCTTGGTCTTTTCAGATTATGCCAATTACATTACTAAGGAATATTTTAATATAAACATTAACATATTCCAACTGTTTGGGGAAAAACACAGGATCCAGTCACAAATGCAAATTAACAGTTTATTGTAAATAAACAGGAAAAATAAGCAAGGCAGGGTGGTCCAACGCATTCTCATCCTATGGCGTCATATAGGTGACGCCATATGACATTTCGTCTAAATACGACGCACATGGCACCCTTTAGCGTCAATATAACACGCACTGTTATGGGTAGGTTTAGGTCTGGGGTAGGGTTAGGGTTATGACACCTTGGGGTCTGCGTCTCATATTGACGCTAAAGGATGCCATGTGCGTCGGATTTAGACGAAATGTCAAAAGCGTCACCTGTATGACGCCTTAGGAATAGAACGGGCTGGGTGGTCAGATGTAGTCATGCAGAGATAGCAGCAGGCTTTGGCAGCGAGGAGACTAAAATGATGTCAGTTAATATCCTTAAACACCAAGGCAATCCACACTCGAACAGGAAGCAAACACATAGGAAAAGAAGACTTGAGAGAATACTTACGGAACAGAATGGCAAAATATGAGTACAAGAACGATCTGACAGAGAACACAGCAAACACAAGACTAGATATGGGTGACATTAATGAGCTACAGTAGTCTGATTAGCTCGTCAGCAGTTAGTAGCTAGCCAGAACAAAATGACGCATGTTGCGAGTCATAGCTTGCCACCTGAACCCTTGCTTTATGAGAAAAATGGTACGACTCACCCCCGGATGAAAAGCCACCTTAGAACAATGACACCATCAAATGACATCAAACCATAAACTCTTAGGCACAAACAAATGATCCAGGGGCACCAGGGCGGAGGCATTACCCGATGTAAGGCAGCGCAGACCTTCGACTCAATCTCCCAGGTTACCATTGAAACCACAAATCTCTGTGGCAGGATGGGCTCGGGAGAATGCAGGCTTTCAGATTGGTCAAAAACACGGGACAACATGTCGGGTTTGGTGTTTTTGGAACCCGGACGGTAGGAAATAGAAAAATCAAAATGACTGGAAAAAAGAACTCACCTGGCCTGCCTAGAGTTGCCTAGAACTGATGTACTCGAGGTTCTTATGATCGGTCCAGACGATGAAAGGTACCCCCGAACCTTCCAACCAATGACTCCACTCCTCCAAGGCGAGAATGACTGCCAGCAACTCTCTTATCACCAATGTCGTAATTGCGGGTGAAAAAATACGGATGCACCTGCCATTTACAGAAGCGCGCTGGGAGAGAACCGTGCCAACCCCCAGCTCTGATGCATCGACCTCCACCACAAACTGACGAGAGGAATCATGGGGCAACAAGAATAAAGCTGGAACAAGGCAGCTCTTGAGTTTGGAGAATGGGGTCTCAGCTGCGCTTGACCACCTGCAAGTCGTGGTGGATGTCAAGGTGATCAGATGGGCAGTTGGCTGGCTGTTATTGCGAATAAAATGCTGGTAAAAATTTGGCAAAGTCCAGAAACCTCTGCAGGGCCTGTGGTAATTAAAAGCAGTCTTCCACTAACCCCCTCCCTGATGTAGAGAAAATGGTAGACGTTACGAAGGTCCAACTTTGTGAAAAAGGAAGTCAAGTCAAGTCAAGTCACCTTTATTTATATAGCGCTTTTTACAATACAAATTGTTTCAAAGCAGCTTTACAGAGATAACAGGAAAACAATGTTGTAATAGTATTGTTAAATTCAAAATTAAATGTTAAATGTCCCCAACTAAGCAAGCCAAAAGCCAATGGCGACAAAGGCGAAGAGAGGCGAAAAAGGCAACAGTGGCAAGGAACCAAAACTCCATCAGATGACAGAATGGAGAAAAAAACCTTGGGAGAACCCAGGCTCAGTCAGGGGGCCAGTCCTCCGTTGGCCAACGAACGAACAGTGTATGATTATGAGTTAGGCAGCATAATGTCAGGAGTCAGATGTGATCAGAACTTTCACGATATTTATCCAGTTCATCTGGTTGGGTTGGGTCATCCGGCCGGTGAGGAGATGAGTGTGTTGAGGTGTCCATGGGCCTTCACAGTGTTGATGGGGCTGGCTCATCAGGGATGCGTTGTCGTCGTGTCCATGTGATGGTCCTTCCTCAGATCTGGATATGGCCTGGATCCGGCGGTTCGCGGTAAACCTCGGGATAAGCAGAGAGACTAATATTAGCGTAGACGCCATCCTTCTTATGATGTACAAAGTACATCAGGAGTTATGGGAAGTGTTCCCGGTTCCGGCTGATCTAAACTATGCAGCCTAACATTGAATTATAGAAATCTATAATGTGTTATGTGTATGCTAAGCCAAAGAGATGTGTTTTTAGTCTAGATTTAAACTGACAGACTGTATCTGCTTCCCGGACTGTGTTAGGAAGATTGTTCCAAAGTTTTGGTGCTAAATAGGAAAAGGATCTACCGCCAGCAGTCGATTTTGATATTCTAGGTATTATCAACTGGCCAGAATTTTGAGATCGCAATAGACGTGAAGGACTATAATGCGTTAAGAGCTCGCTCAAGTACTGGGGAGCTAAACCATTTAGTGCTTTGTAAGTAATCAGCAATATTTTAAAATGTATACGATGTTTAATAGGCAGCCAATGCAGTGTTGACAGAACCGGGCTAATATGGTCATACTTCCTGGTTCTGGTAAGAACTCTAGCTGTAGTTTGTTTATTAAGCGTGCAGGGCAACCACCCAGTAGAGCATTACAAGCCCCTACAATTTCTCGAAGGCCAAAGACATCAACAGCAAATGATCGGTATTATTTACCGTGATGCTGTTCAGTCCTGGATAATCAATACAAGGATGCAGGGAACCGTCGAAGAGAAGCAGCTTGAGATTTACTGAACACTTCCTTCAGGTCAAGTACTCACCGGCAGTGTTGGGAACATTACTTTAAAAAAGTAATTAGTTATAGTTAATCACTACTTGTTCTAAAAAGTTAGTAGAGTTAGTAACTGAATTACTCTATAATAAAAGTAACTCATTACCAGGGAAAGTAACTATTTGCGTTACTGTTAAAAAAAAAGTTGCTACATGTCAAAGAATTTGGATTTTTTTTAGCAGTTTTCACAAGTGAGTTGAAATGAGTAGAACAGACTGGTGTTTGTACATAACTTTCGGCATTTATTGCACGTTGACAGACAGCAAGATGTTTATCTAGCCAATAATAATCGCTTACCTCGTTATTAACACACCTCCTCACTAGCTGTGTGAGTGTGTGTGTGTGCGTGTTTGCATGCGGATTCAAAATGTGCAAGCGTCCAACTAGACGCGATAGAAGCGAATTTGACGCTCGATTCGCATTTGGTGTGAACCGTGCGTGACACTGACCGGCTACACGCGAGAAGTAGCATAGTGTCCCGCAGCTCCACAGTAAAAACATAGTCCATGAGTCTTACATTGCTCCTTCTCCTCCCGGGAAAGACGAGCTCTGGGTTCAGGATTGAACGAGGGGCCGGCTGTACCGATGGCAGTGGCAGCAGAATGTCGACGCTGCAGCCGCGTGTCCACCAGAATAAGCAGCTGGAGGTGGCAGTCGGGGTTGTTGCTTCACAAGATGTCTTCATGTTCCGAAGCACTCATTGGATCCATCGTGGTCAGATCGTTATGTCAGGGAAAAAAACACAGGATCCAATCGCGAATGCAAATTAACAGTTTATTGTAAATAAACAGGAAAAATAAGTAAGGTAGGGTGGTCAGATGTAGTCATGCAGAGATAGCAGCAGGCCTTGGCAGCGAGGAGACTAAAATTATGTCAGTCAATATCCTGAAACAGCAAGGCAGCCAGTAATCCACACTCGAACAGGAAGCAAACACATAGGAATAGAAGACTCGAGAGAATACTGACGGAACAGAATGGCAAGACATGAGCACAAGAACGATCTGACAAAGAACAGCAAACAAGGCGACAATAACGATGCAGGTGAAAGTTGCTTTATTGGCATGACTGTACATAATACAATATTGCCTTGGAAAGCTTGAAATACATAGAATAATGATAAATACATCAAAATAATTAAATATTATAACATAACTTAAATTTAAATGTACAAATTAAATTAATTGTACAAATTAACAGTTTAAAAAATAGAATATGTGTGAACATTTGATACCACAGTGTTTTGACATATACAAACACACACATTACTGAGGGTCACTGTGGTGGACAGTAGGGAAACATACTGAGGTCAGACACAATACACACATTACACACTCATTCACCTGCTGTCTCTCAGGCTGTGACACATACACACGTATCTGGCAGCCAGTGCTGCTGTTTGTCCCTCTTCTAATATGACCTTTATCTGTTCTATTTCAGTCATGACTGTAAAGTTCTTTATTAAGTTAGTGAATTTGTTTAAGTAGAGATCTCTTTGTGTCTCTGACACTCTGGAGATATTCTTTCAATTCATAATTTGATTTCAGAGTTCAATAGAATTGTAATTTACTTTGTGTTTTAGTTTCCTTATCCCAATGTTCCAAATATGTATTTTTAGACTATTTGATAATTTGGTTTATTCTGATGTTTGTGTGAGAAGCAGTGCTGGTCTGAGACTGGTTATTGTTAGTAGAGTTAGTAGAGACTCAGAACCAGCTGACTGAGGGGACTTTTTTCGGGGTTCAGTTCTTGGGTTTGTAATGCTTTAAAATGTAGCGATTCTGTGGGACTTGTTTTAGATGCATCCAGAATTTGAGAGATCTTTTTTGCATATTAGCAATCAATGGGAATCGGCCTAATTCTGCCCTACATGCATTATTGGGTGTTTTCCTTTGTAATTTTAGAATAATTTTGCAGAATTCTGTGTAGGGCCTCTGTTGGATGTCTGTCCCATCTAGTGTAGCTCTGATCACTGAGTGGACACCAAACCTCACTTCCATACAGCGCAATGGGCTGAATTACACTATCAAAGATTTTACACCAGATTGGAATCAGTAATGCAATGTTTTGGAATTTATTCTTAATGATGTATAGAGCTCTTTGAGCTTTATCTTTGAGAGCATTCACTGCCATACTGAAACTCCCTGCATCTGCATCGCGTGTTCTAGGGCGGTGCTGCCTAGACTGAACTTATATCTGTGTTCCTGACATCTGGGCTTTTTCTGAAAGACCATAATGTTGGTCTTTGTGAGGTTGACTGCCTGGGCCCAGTTCTGGCAGTAGTTCTCCAGCAGGTCCTGGAGTTGCTGTAGTCCCTGTGCAGTGGGTGACAGCAACACCAGGTCGTCTCCATACAGCAAGAGCTTGATGCTTTTGTCTTGTAGAGTCCAGGGCCTGTAGACTGTTCAAATTGCACCACTACTTCATTAATGTGAATGTTGAACATCGTTGGACTTAAGCCCAATTTATACTTCTGCGTCGAACTTACGCCTAGCTACGAGAAGCGCGCGTACCCTATGCCGTACCCTGATTTGCACCTCTCCAAAAATGTAACAACGCGTCAATTCTACACGGACGCAAGCGCTGTGATTGGTCTGCTAGAACCCCTCCCTCGGGTTTCACATGCTCCCTCTGCATGTGTAATTGCGCATTAATGCGGACAATGATGCAGGAGTATAAATGAAAACCAACGCGTAGTCTATTGCGTAGAGACACCGGCGTAGGTCCAACGCAGAAGTATAAATCAGCCTTTAGGCTACAGCCCTGCCTCACTCATCTTTTCTGGGTGAAGAAATCTGTTTGTTGCCAATTCATATTGCACATTTGTTGTTCGAATACATTGATTTTATAATGTATATAAACTCTCTTTGGAAAAACAAATGCCATAAAAACAACCTTTTCTTTCAGTTGCAAAAACAATAATATGCATTTATCAGTATAACACTGTACCTGACAAAAGAAGATAAAATTGAGACTCGCCCGTAATCGTGTGGTGTTTTTTTTTTTCGCAGGGGTGGTATGATACAGACTGAGGAACAATATGAATTTGTGCATCATGCCTTGAGTCTCTATGAAAGCCGCCTTCCTGCAGAGCCTGGACAATGAATTTGAACACCTAGAGGAGCTTCAGTTTTCATAGCAAGATATCTGTTATTGCCATGAAAAAAGGCATCAGATTGTGTTTGCGAAGAAGGATTTTTGTGCATGTCAAGGCAAGGTTGCAGACATCTGATGTTGTCTGGAAGCCGGTGTTGTCGGCAAATGTATTAGTTGTCATAACTTTTCGATAGCCTCTGTCATGCTTTTCAAGGCTGTCAAATGGTTTTGCCACTAGGGTTAAAGTGTATCAGTGTCATTGTACAGATATAGGGCCTAGTTCCACTAAATAATGCTTTTTTAAACACAATATACACAGCATAAAGACTATATCAGTTTTCCTTAATTTCTTCCTGGTTATAGGTTTCAAAACACCGTGGGCATTTTAAAATGACTTAATTATCTTTATGCTGCAGAATAAATGAGGTATTAATATTCTGTATATAATAGTATGATCATGTTTCATCAGAATACATATTATTTTTTTCATTTTTGTACCTATTTGTTAACAGTTTATGAGCATATTATTATGCTGATGCAGAACACAATTTTGAAATATTCTGACTATTTCCTGTGTTCCTGCTGCTGAATCTACAGTTGCGAGTTCAAAGTCTGAATTGAATTTTATGAGAGAGAAAGACTAGATGCCCTAAACATTTATATTGCGTTGTCATCGCTGTAATGCACATAACAACAAACCAACAGCAAAACAGCAAATGGCTCTTATGAGCGGGTTCTTTTAAATAACAAACAAATATGGAATTAATTTACAGACAATTGGTTTACAGACAATCTATCAATCGGTCTAGAGACTCACTAAATCTGTCACCGATCCTTACGGAACCAAAATTATTACGTGGATTAAAATGTAATATAAAAAAATCATAAATTTTAGGCAAAAGAATCATAATAAAATTAA
Organism: Semotilus atromaculatus; assembly: GCA_031834385.1. Taxonomy (NCBI): domain Eukaryota; kingdom Metazoa; phylum Chordata; class Actinopteri; order Cypriniformes; family Leuciscidae; genus Semotilus; species Semotilus atromaculatus. The sequence continues at coordinate 3,324,187 of JAULUF010000040.1, read as the reverse complement.
CTAAATGAATACATATATAAAGAAATAACAACAACAAAAGAAAAAAACATTTGATTATATAATATAGCTAAAATTTAGGAGATTGTATTTGTATCTAGTGGTAATAATATTCTAGTGTCTTATTAAGTATTAATGTTTTAATATTTTCCCCCAAATGCATACATTTGTTGTGTATTTTAGGGTTCGTGTTTCCCGGGACCACATGGGTTTTGCTGCTAATCCTGCAAATGTTTATGGCTTTAGAAATTAAATATGTTGTATGAGAGTGAATATTTCTAAGACATTTATTTTCTATTGTATTTATTATTATAAAAATTATTGTTATTATTACCTGATACTTTTATAAACTATGGTTATTGTCATTGTGCACTGTTACGCAATATATTTTCCACTATGTGGGCTTAATGTTAGGCAGTCAGTGACTTTTTCCTATTTATCCTTAATGATGATGAATGTGACTACTCTCAATAATAAACAATCCATCATAACCACAATTACAGTATTATAATCTGCACATATGGATGCCTCAGACAGTGAGGGTAGCAGTATAAGCAACCCAAACTGATGATCTGAGCTGTTTTTATATGAAACTTTGGTTGTGGTAGAATTAATTAGTCTCGTATAATGGGATGTATATTATAAATGCATAACTTGGTCCCGATAATCCTTTAGAAGTTATTTGTTAGTGCTATACTACTATAGTTTCCACTTATAGTGTGTGTTTGGTCCAATAACAATGTTAAACCCTCACCTAAAGCCATAATATCTCATGTTTACATTTTGGCACTGCAAGTTATGTTTTATTATTCTGTTATTAAAACCTGTCATGTGAAGAAGTGTTTTCTTGTAAATAAATAAGTGAAACTGCCAAGTCAGAAAGCATACAGAAATTATGATTCTGACTTTATGGTCATTACTGCCAATAAATCAACCCTGTTATCATGTCTGGATCAGGGTTTTTATTTAATTTTTTCCAAGACTCTGCTTTCAATGTTCATTTCATTCCATTGTGTTTAGTTCCTTTTCCTTAGCTGCATAGGCTTTTGATGCTTTTGTGAAGAAAAAGTTGATACCTTTGAGTGTGTAGCAGAAGAGAAGGCAATTATAAGGCTTGAAGCTTACGAATTTGAACCAATAATCGGAAAACAAAAAGCAGTTGAAGGATGAATTGCATTCATTTGTTTATCTGACTCCAATATAATGAATCTGACTCCATTAAAGTTGTTGTTATTCTTAAACCTCTTATTCTTTAAAGGTAAAAGTCTTTTTCAGAACTGATAGGAAAGTAGGATTTAACCTGAATGTTTAGATTGGAAAGTTAGTCACTTTAGCTTTCAACATTATCAGTGGTAAAATGAAAGATTCATAAAGCCTTTAAAGCAGGCATGCAAGAGGGGCAAGGTAAAAGCCTTTCTCCAAGATCGACAGTTACCTTTCCTTCTTATAGTAAAGCATTGTTAAACATGAGTGAGGACTGTTAAGGACAGTGACTGTTAGGAAATGAGTGATGAATCCCTTGCATCAGAAACTGTACAGCAACACTGTAAAGAGGAAGAAGGCCATAGCCCCATGTTTACATTACAAAGCACTGGATTGCCAATGACCACACTAATGAACGAATTGGATAATCACAACCACCAGGTGTGGAAGCACACATGTGCTAATTTGAAAACGCAGCACTCAGTTGTGCTATAAAAGGCAGCAGGTGAGTACACCTGTCTTCAACAAAAATGGAAGGAGTTAGAAGAAGAAGAAGAAGAGTGAGAATGAGAGGGGGAGCTCAAAGAGGAGATGAAGGCGGTAGAGGAAGAGGAGAAGAAGTAGGTAGAGGAAGAGGAGAAGGAGATAGAGGAAGAGGCCTTGGTAGAAGAAGAGGAGAAGGAGGAGGTAGAGGAAGAGAAGGAGATAGAGGAAGAGGCCTTGGAAGAGGAGAAGGAGGTAGAGGAAGAGAAGGAGATAGAGGAAGAGGTAGAGAAGGACTTGAAGGGTTGATAGAACCTGAACAAAGAAGACGAGGACCAAATTTGACTCGAGAAATCCGTGCAACACTTATTTACCATGTTATCAACCATGGACTGACACTGATGGAAGCTGGACAAAGAGTTCAACCAAATCTCAGCAGAAATACTGTTGCGTCAGTAATTCGGACATTTCATAGAGAAAACAGGTAAGCTAACCACACAGTACATTGAAACTGAAGCTTGCTGTACTTGTCATCAATAATGTTTACTGTGACATTTGACAGTAGGCTGCATATGTATTTATATATATATATATTTATTTATTTATTTACATAGGATTGAGGGTAGAGGACACCAAGGTGGAAGGGGCCTTATGTTCACTCGTGCACAAGAGGCTGCCATTGTGAGCATGGTTTTGGCCAATAATTGTATCAGGCTGTGAGAAATCCAAGCCAATATCATCAATGATGACAATATTTTCAATAACATCCAACGAGTCTCTCTGTCAACATTAGGTCGAATCCTAAAGAAAAATCAAATATACATGAAGCAACTGTATCGGGTACAATTTGACAGAAATTCAGAGAGAGTGAAACATCTGTGCAATGAGTATGTGGAGGTATGTATTGTTCATCTTACTATGGTGTGGTATTTCAGCCCGTTCTCATCCCAAGGCGTAATATAATGACGCTTTTGCCAAAGCGTCTATATCGAACGCGCATGGTACCCTTTAGCGTCAATATGAGACGCCGATATATATGGGTCAGAAGGCGCCTCCTAGCGGTCTAACCCTAACCCTACACCATACCTAAACCTACCCATCTCTCTGCGTGTTATATTGACGCTAAAGGGTTCCATGGGCGTTGGATTTAGACGCTTTGTCAAAGTGTCAGAATATGACGCCCTAGGATGAGAATGCGTTGGGTATTTTGCACTGCTAATAATGTTCTGTCACAAAAAAAACAACAACTGTGCAATAGATATTGAATAGCATCTTATTGTCTTTAATGTGTTTCAGAGAGTCTTGCAAATGGATGCAGCAGAAATTCAACATGAACTTATATATGTGGATGAGGCTGGATTTAACCTTGCGAAAACAAGAGGGAGAAATGTAATTGGACACAGGGCAATCACCAATGTGCCAGGGCAGCGAGGGGGTAGCATCACCATTTGCGCTGCTATCACACAAAATGGGGTCCTCCACCACCATGCAAATCTGGGACCCTATAATGCAAATCTAATTCTTGCATTTCTTGACCGATTGCATGAGATTGTCACAGCATTACACCAAGTGGACCAGATGCGGTACATTGTCGTTTGGGACAATGTCTCATTCCATCGGGCTGCTCTGGTCCAGAATTGGTTCCATGATCACCCTGATTTTGAAGTCTTATACCTTCCCCCATACTCCCCCTTCCTGAATCCTATAGAAGAGTTATTTTCAGCATGGCGGGGGGAGGTATACGACCTGCGGCCCTATGACCGTTTGCCCCTCATTCAGGCCATGGAGCAGGCCTGTGATCATATCGAAGCAGCTTCTGTGCAGGGGTGGATTTGTCACACGGCGATCCTTCCAACGGTGCCTTGCCAATGAAGACATAGCCTGTGATGTGGATGAAATCTTATGGCCTGATCCAGCCAGACGGAGAGATGAATTAGTTACAGTATTCTTGTTGGTTTTACAGTTGTTTTCTGTAATTTCTGTTTACTTTACTTTTCTTCAGAGTCAAAGTGTATGTACTGTAATTCATGCAGTAATTTTTATTTGTCTACAGAGTTTATGTTTCATTGATTTCATTGTTGGTTGATTACTGTAACTGATTATGGTAAGACATACTGTAAATAAATACTTGAAATATGAGTCTGCAGAATTCAGTGTTGTGCAGTGCTTGGTAAGTTTATAGTAGGCCTATTTGTGTACATTCTCCCTATATCTCAAACTAATCATGAAGAATGTTGTGGGTTTGTCACGATTTTTTTTTTTCATCTAAATTATCCCTTACATAACAATATCTGGCCAAAAATCTAGCACATGCTATTTCCTAAAAATAGTTTTTTTTACAAATGTGTTTATTTATCACAGCAGTGTGAAACTGGCTGCAATAGTGTCTGATCATGTATGTTTTGACAGAAGTGTGTCATTCTGCAAACAATCTAGGAATTATGCAAATTGAGTGTGGTGTTTGGATAATTGTGCTTATATTTTGAAAAAAAGAACCCGGTTTTCAAAATTGCGTGTAAACAATTGAAAAAAAACTGTAATTCACATTATGTAATCCCCTTGGTTTATTTCCCTTGTTATGTAATATGCAATTACCCTGCCTCATTGGCTGACGTATTTAGCAAATATATGTAATGCTTTATTTATTTTATTTATTTCCTGGAAAGGCCTTATATGGGCAATGATATAACTGCTACATATGTATTTTATTTATAATACAATGAATACAACCTTTGTATGATGTTTTATAGTATTTACCCAGTAGTACTGTGAGTGTTGGAGAGTTATATATATATGTGCAAATGCAGAAGCTGCTGTACAGAGTTAAATTTGAGGTCAAAGAGATAAGGATGAAACCGCTCTACATATCACTCTACAGATGACTTATTGATGCTCAAAGTAGAGACAAAAAACATGTATTAGAGCAACTTTATAACCATTATGTGATGCATGTGGCCATAGATGAAAATGCTGACAAGAGGAGAAGAGCTTGCCAAATGTGGAGGAGAACACAAAAAAGTTATTTTTTTAAAGAAGGGCATTCCCAGTCTGGTTGACCTCATTTGGGGAGGTCACTAATGTATCTTTAAATATCCAAGATGATGACACTGAGATCAGATGCTGCTTCGTGACCACCTGAAGACCTTCTCTGGTACAAACGGAAAAAAAAACTTTTTTCTGCACAAACGGAGCACAAAAGATTGCATCTATTTTGGGTGAATTTAGAGCATGAGGGGAGCTGGTAACGTCATCGCCTATAATTCAATGTACACAAGTCATTGCATGTTTTATATTTGGGAGATATTCCAGATGAGGTTAGAAAAGATGACAAATATTTATTTAAGATTTTACTTAAGTTAACCAGTAATAACCCAGAAATGGTATGAAAACCCACCTACAAAAGAAGACTGGTTCCAAATAGTAAAAGAGGTTAGAAAGTGTAAGTAAATGGAGTAAATGCAGGTAGTTATAAAGCATTTAGAAGTGGTGAGTTAACTATTTGTGTGAGCTCATCTAAAGTGAGGACTAGTTATGCATTATAAAGCATTTATAAAGGAGATTTAAAGGCTCATTTATCTTCTAAACAGAAAAATGAAACAAACACAACACAGTGATACAGAACATAGAAATATATAACTTCTTTATAACTTAACTATATACCTTAAAATCTCCTTTGTAAATGCTTTACTAGGCCTTTACAAATCTTTTGTTCCAAATCAATGGTTCAGAGCGTGTATCAAACTGCCAGTCACGTGATTTCAGTAAATGAGTCTTCATTGCATCATAATTGTTTCGAAACGTTTCGAAATACTTCAAAATTTCAATGGTTTACAGCTGGGGGCGATGATCTCTGTTAACCCATGAATCACAAGGAGTCACTGAACAAGTGTCTGTGGGTTTTACCTTATCTCTGATCAGTTTTATACATTAGTAGACGTTTTAATTAAGCATTAGTGTAATTAAAATTAATAATGGTAGTTAATAGTCTTATTTGCCTGTTTACCTGAGCCATTCAACACAAAACAAACCCTTACAATTGATAAAAGAACTTATATACACTTGATTATCTTATTAGATGAGCCCGGTATTAGCCCGGTTCTGTCAACACTGCATTGGCTCCCTATTAAACATCGTATACATTTTAAAATATTGCTGATTACTTACAAAGCACTAAATGGTTTAGCTCCGCAGTACTTGAGCGAGCTCTTAACGCATTACAGTCCTTCACGTTTATTGCAATCTCAAATTTCCGGGCAGTTAATAATACCTAGAATATCAAAATCGACTGCTGGCGGTAGATAATTTTCCTATTTAGCACCAAAACTTTGGAATAGTCTTCCTACCATTGTCCGGGAAGCAGACACACTCTGTCAGTTCAAAGCTAGACTAAAAACACATCTCTTTGCCCTAGCATACACATAATACATTATAGACTTCTATAATTCAATGTTAGGCTGCATAGATTAGGTCAGCTGGAACTGGGAACACTTCCTTTAAATCCTGATGTACTCGTTACATCATAAGAAGAATGGCATCTACGCTAATATTAGTCTCACTGTTTATCCCGAGGTTTACCGCAGTCCGCCGGATCCAGGCCGTAACCAGATTTGATGAAGGACCAGCGCCTGAATGCGACGACAACACAGTCCTGAAGTGTCAACTAGTCCCTCCCCTGTGAAAGCTTCCTTCCCTTTACCTCTTGTCGGGATAATTCCGGATCACGTGGCTATGCCGAATCGATAAAATTCTGTATTATAATTTTTAAGGCCAGACAAGTAGTTTGTTGAGGGTTGTTTTTTTAAGGGAAGGACTACATGCCTGCGCACATATATTCAAATGCGCATACCTATAGACCTTATGTAGCCCCGCCCCTTTTCAGTGCTGCGCTCGTTGTCTTTTGACTTCCGGTCTGTATTTTCACAACGATCTTGCATAGATGAATGAATCTATGATGCTACAAAGTAGGCAATGGTGAAAGGAAATTTGGTGGGACCTCTTCCTTCATCTGGCTCACATCCCGGGATCATCACTGCACTGAAGATCTCTGTGAACCTTGCTTTTATGGAGTTCTCCAGAGCTCTCACCAGCGGCCCACAGTATCTGACTCTTCCTCTTATTTCCTGCAGATGACTGAGCAGAGTGAGAACACAGGGCACAACAACACTGTCAGTGACAGTTTTCTCTCCCTGAGTCAGGTTGGTTGCCTCTAAGAATGGATCGAGAACTTCAATCAGTTCTTTAAGCTGAGTATATTCTCGCTGTGATAGGATTAGACCTTTGTGCCCCTCTGAGTCCAACACATATGCTAGCATTTGTCTGTCAAAATTCACATATGCCTTTACTTGCTTCAAAGTGGAATTCCATCGCGTAGCATTTGCTGTTGGAATTGTTGCATCACCGAAGTATGCTTCAAAGCAGTCTTTAAACGAGGTGCCACTGTGAAGGAGGTTGGCTGCACGGGACAGCTTGGCTAGGGTGCCTGACAGCCCACTGGCTTCTTTCAAACCATCTTTTATGACCAACTGCAGTGAATGTGTGAAGCACGACAGTCTCTGCATCTTACAGTTCTCATCCAAAGTGGCATTGACTTCTGCCTCTTGATCTTCTGGTGTCAGGTCTTGCCAGATTTCATCCTCTGGCTCCATGAATGTCCTGGGATCATGAACTTCTGCAGCCTCATCTTCCTCTGGCAGAAATCTGGCCTGGAATGCCTTCCTCATGTTGGACGCATTATCAGTGATGACAAAGTTGATCTTATTCTTAATCAGATACTCTTCAGCACAGCATTCAAACATCTTTGCAATCTTTTCGAAATCAAAAGTAAGAAGATATGACTGAAGGCTGAGTACATGGTTTACCTCAGTCACTGTGTGTGCTGTCACTCCAAGGAATGACCGCATCTTGCGATCACTCCAAATGTCTGTAGTAACAGCAACACTCGATGCTTCTGCCAGCTGGCTCTTTATCCATTCCTTCTGAACTTTTACCATTCCTGGAATGGTAACAGAGGAGATAGTGGATCTTGCTATAGGCCTATACTGAGGGTCCAGGACATGAAGGAAGTGCCTGAAGTCCTCATTGTCAACTATGGAGAGAGGCAAGCAACAGCTAATGAAAAGATCTTTTACAAGGGCATCACTTATAGCCTTTTGACGTGGATGTTTGGTGTCGTAGATCCCTTGTTGTCCAGCATGGAAAAATGATGTAATAGCACTCTGACCTGAAGCAGCTGGTGTCAAATGTGATGCAACGGAGGCACAGTATTGTTGGTACCTAGCGGGAGAAATTATATACACTTAAGCCAAATCAAGCAACATTTTTCAGGCACTCTTTCTTGCAGCTAGAAATGTGTATGATATCACTAGAAGAATTGCCTTTGACCTTAGTTCAAATCATTGTCAACTGTGGCACGACTATATTTATTTAATTGTTTAAATAAATTTTTGGATGATCAGTCAACTGGAATGGATAAAGAAAACAAAAAAGAAAGCCTAATTGGACAGAGGAGGAGAAATGCATTCTTCTTGACGAATATGGTAAAAGAAAAACAATTTTGAAATTTTGAAAAGCAAACTAAATCCCAATGTAACAGCGGCAAAAAACAGAAAATGCAGTGCTATAAGCAGTTGTAACACCGCAGGTAAAGAGTGGTTGCCATGTGTGACATAGTCAAGGTCACCGTCTAGTTTGTTAGCTAAAATAAACATAATTGTGTTATTGTATGCGTCGGAAGCAAAAAAAATGTAGATGTCATCCTCCAGATTTTTTTTTTTACTGGATTAGATTAGGGGTGTTCCCGAAACCTTATCTAAAATCTCTATGCAATAATGAGTGAAGTGTATATTATTGTGTGTTAAATTATTTAAGCCTTGTACAATATGATAGGCTACTCGAATGAATGGAATAAGCACAACACGGTCACAAATAAAACAGCGCGTTAATTGCCGTCTCTGCGCGTCTCCGTCTCAGCAACCAAACCAGCTCTAATAGCCAATAATCAACTAAGATTCATATACATTCCTTAATTACTACTTTATATGTCTATTTAAACGTTTTAAACTTCGTATGATCTGTATTCTATCTGTTAGAAGCTCCAGTTCCCATAGGAACCTGAGACTCGCGCTCAGGACAGCACATGCGCATTGGCTCGTCTAGCCTGAAAAGTAAGGGTTTGGTGGGACTCTGAATGACATGGAATGGATTTGAGCAGCAGCGTGGAAATCAACGCTGTAGCTAAAATGCGGGATGGAGTTCAATTTATTAGGGCATTCCTCAAGTGAAATAGATTTGACTGACGGCGCTCTGAAAATTGAACAGACCTATGCGCTGAATTAGAGACGGTAACGTTAGAAGTGAGTGGGTCCAATATCATTGGTCTTAAAAATTGGGTGGGTCTTGTCCCACCCTATACAATGGTTCTGACGCCCATGATTGTATGATAAGCGGGATTAAGCGCTGAGCATGTCCGACTTTGACTTGCCATAGCACGAAAGCAGTTATCTCACAGTTAGATCACAGTTATCTGCCAGTTATCTGGCAGTTATCTCACATCACTGTACATTCGCTCCTTAGTGGTCAGCTCAGCTGCTGCAAAGCGTGCCAAAATCGAAATTGCTGATTAGATGTAGAGGAACTTATCTAACGTTAGTGTTAAATGAGTGTTACGTTATCTCTCTCCTCCCTAATACTTTTTTAAAGCTATAATGTTAGCCTACTTACTTTTCTGGGTGCATCCGTGACAGATGGGTGCATCTGTTAAAGTTTGAAGTTGTCCCAGTCTTTTCCTCAATTGTGCGATTACACACACAACATTTAGCGCTGCTCTTTCCAGCATTAGATTTAAAATCCTTGTAGGCGAACTTCACGATCCGGGGCATATCTTTCTGCATTTTCGAAATGCCCGCAAATAATGCGAGAATGCAGCGTAAAGTGAGTGACGTCACGTCAGTGAGTGTGTTGTCAAGCAAGGAGAGCGAGCGGTATCAGTGTCTGTGAGGGAAAAAATAGATCACGGCCGGTCTTGGACCCCGAAACAGGATAAGTGTAACATCTTATATAAAATTTTTATAACCTATTTAGTCAAAAACAACGTCATTCATTTGATGAATGCTCAAGTCCGATTTTATATATTCTCGAGTCCGAGTCCAAGTACTAGTCATCAGTCCGCGAGTCCAAGTCGAGTCACGAGTCCAGAGAATGGAGTCTTGAGTCGGACTCGAGTCCAGAGAATAAGGACTCGAGTCGGACTCGAGTCCGAGTCCAGGACTCGAGTACTCCATCACTGCCTAGGGCAAATAAAAACCTCACTGTATAATATAGTATAAGACCTCATCTAAAAGTAGTATGTTTTTATCATGAAGAGACTATCAGAGAAATCACTAAGTGTTACTTAAAGGGCACCTATTATGCCCCTTTTTACAAGATGTAATATTGGTTTCGGGTGTCCCCAGAATGTATTTGTGAAGTTTCAGCACACAATACTCCACAGTAACTTTATTATCAGCCATTTGAAAATTTAATTTTTGGGGCCTGTTTTAAAAAGAGCTGTTTTGGTGTATACCACCTTAAATGTAAAAGAGCTGCATATCCCCGCCCTGCCTTTGGATGAGGGCGTAACTTGCATACCTATGGCAATAAACAATCAGTAGAAGCAGAATGAGTGAGAGACCCACTGGTTTTGTATCGCATTCAGCCGTAACGTTACATGTTTGAACCGGAATCAGACCCAGATTATGATGAGACTCCGGCAGAAGAAACACAAATGAGAATGGACCAGCATGTCTCGGAATGGTTATTTGATACATTTATGTACTAGTTTTAATGGCGTCCCCTTTGCAATTATGGATGTGCAACACATACACAAGACACACACAAACTGTGATAACGTTGGCGCAATTTTTTGAAACTGCAAACACAAAAACTGTGATAACGTTTGCTACGTACAAACAAAATTACATTTATGCGAGGGACCTGTTGCGTCCACTGATCTATATAGAATGACTGGATAGCTCATGACGTCATAAACAGTGAAGCCACCGCGCCGCCATCTTGGTATTCCCTAGTGGGCTCACGCGTTCTATTGAATCAATAGGAAATTTTTTTATTTGACTGAGAAAACATTGCCTAACGAGACACCGTTTTTAAATTTAAAGTCTTCCTGTACATTCTTACAACATAAACACCCTAAGCATTTAAATGGGTATTTGTTTAAAGTCGGAAAATTTTCTTGCTTATTAAAAATTGCTTTGATACTGGGGAGAGGAGCTTGGAGAGTGTCTGTCCAGGCTAACAGCAGGTGGCAGTAGCTAATGAAGAAGTGTTTTATTTTGTGATTTGCCCTTTGAATGAAGAAGAAGCCATCTCCACGTTAAAATATAATATTTATTTTTTAAGTGGCCAGTGTTCGTTGTTCACTTACGGGACTTCCGTGTAGCAGTGGTATAACTTAGCTGGTTAAAACCCCAAAACGTTAACTAAAACGGCAATTTCTTTGCAAAAGGAATAAAAAGCTGTACGAGAACACTAGTCAGCCTTCACAGGTAAGAAACGTTGATAGTGATACTATTAATTAAATAGTGAATGCTAAAGACCTATATTTTCGTGAATTGGTGAATATTCAGGTGAATCGTTTCGTGGCCACGAATACCTCAGCACGTTTTACTATATTGTGGCCACGTTGTAATTCGTTCAAACAAAATGAGGGAGGGAATAAGTTTAACGTGTCCACGATTTATTAAAAATGATTTTATCAACGAGCAGAGAGACAGCCCCGCCGGCCGCGCGCGCGCGCTCTCTCACCGTCTTCAAACAACACGCACTGTATTGCTCTCTCTGTCTCGCGACACGATAGTAAAAGGTCGGAAGACTGATTGTGTTTAAGTAGTTTGGTCAAATAAAGTGTTTGATTAGTTAGCAAGTACATGTTCAGGAAATGCATAATACAAATTGTATGGGTTAATGTAAGTAACGGTAAACGGACTCTGCACGAAGCTCTTTTGAAGCGGTCAAATGGTGTCGCTATTGGAAACTTAATTGTGTTGATTATTGCTGCTCGGAGGTTTCTTATAGGTTACTGTTGACGGTTTTACCATTTTTTTGTTGTTGTTGAAGCATTGATCTTGCCTTGGAGAAAACAACACTGGAAAAGCGACAATTGTGCATGTAAATTACTACTTATAGGGCTTGAATTACTACCTGTGGACAGTTTTTCTACATCCTTTTGTGAACGTCATTTTACACTTGTATGTTGCACAGTGGATCATCTTCGGAGCCACCAATCTCTGTATAACGCCATTGGAGCCCTCTGCTGGTAGGGAATCGTAAGATGGCCGCTCGAACACTTCCGGTGGCTTCACTGACTGCTGGCAGTTTAGAACGTCATGAGCTATCCAGTCATTCTATATAGATCAGTGGTTGCGTCATGTTTATGTCACGGGGTGACGAATCGGCATGCGGAACCTTTTCTTCGAGGGCGGGGTTTCCTCGTCGGAGCATTTCCGGTGGAACACCGGGCCGGTTCCGGTTTTACCTGTGATGGCTGATCGCGGGGCAATGAGGGATTAAACAAGCGTCAGCTGCGAGAGATGAGTGAGGCGTTCAGCGATTGGAACCCAGGTCGCAATACTGGATATAAAAAGGCATTGGTGAAGTGTTGAGGTGTGCATGTTGACATAGAAATTAAATTGTCAAAATCAGAAGGTAAGAGTCTAGTGTGGAAAAAGGTAATGGAAATATACCCAATGGGATCAGGAAAGTAAAGGAAGACATCTATACATGATTCAAAATAAAGTAGGTATTATAAGAGAGATGTCAAATAGAAGGAAAGAGCAAGTTGTGTTAACAAGACTTAGAATTGGACATAGTAGGTTAAATGGAACTCTTTGTATTTTAGGAAAACATCCCACAGGTCAATGTGATGAATGTCAAGAGGAGAAAACAGTCAGTTACATTTTTATGTCATGCAGGAAATTTACTCAAGAAAGGCAAGAGCTGAAACATAATTTACAAGAAATTGGTATAGGACAATATAATGTTAAAAATATATTAGAATATGGGAAGAGTGAACAAGGAAATAAATATTTATTTTCTAAAGAGGACTGGACTGGAAAGACGAATATGAGTATGAAGGGACAAGATGATAAACAGCAGATGGCAGTAATTCAACTTTTTGATGCCAACTGCCGTAAAACACCAAGGAAGAAGTTAAGGTGTGCAGTCCGACTTAGAATGTGTTACAACCATGTCAAGAAAGGGAAAGACGACAGATTAAGAGCTTTGATTGGATAAGGGATGCAGTCGATGAGATAGGGATAGGAGACATGATGGTAAGTCCAACTGTGCCATTATCTAATGTTCCACCTTGGCTAATAGGGGAGTTAGAGGTAGATTTGCACCTTTTAGAGTGGAAAAAAGAGAATGGTATTGATAGGAGTCAGGTTAGTAGATACATAGAGGAGAATTATTCTATGTTTAATAAGATATATACAGATGCATCAAAAACAGAAGAAAATAGAGTAGGAGTTGCTTTGATTATACCAGAAGTGAATGTTATGTTAAATAAGAGAGTTAATGATAAAATGTCAGTGTACAGGAGAAATGCTGGCCATTCTCTTAGCCCTTGAGTGGGTTGAAAATAGTAGGTCAAGGGAAGTGTTAATAGGGTCAGATTCAAGTAGCGCGTTAATCAGTATTAAGAACATGAAATCAGAAGCAAGACAGGATATTTTGTTGGAAATAGCTCAAGCTGTTTATAGAATTAATAGAGTAGGAGTAGTAGTAAAATTCATCTTGATTCCAGCACATATAGGAGTAGAAGGAAATTAATTGGCAGACAAATATGCCAAAAATGCAACAAAAAAACCAGAGATAGATATGGTAATAAAGTATAGTAAGGCGGAAGTTAAAAGCATAATCAAAGCAGAAATGAGAAAGAAGTGGCAAGAGGATTGGAATATAGAAACAAAAGCGAGAATGTACCATAGTATCCAGAAGAGGGTAGGAGATATGAGAGAAAATAATAGGAATAAAAAGGAAGAGGACATCATTTCGAGAATTAGATTTGGGCATACTGGATTAAATAGTACGCTTAAAATAATAGGGAAACATGAAACTGGGATGTGTGAGGTCTGTAATATTAATGAAACAGTAGAACATGTAATTATTAATTGTCATAGGTATAAGGAGAAAAGGATGAGGCTGAAAGACTGGTTTAGAAAAGAAAAAATTAATTTGAAATGAAGGAAATATTACAAATGAATTCAGGGCATGTAGGGTATAGAGAGATATTTGTGTTTTTGAGTAAAACAGGGCTTAGTAGAAGGATATGAGTTTAGTAGGCTTAGAAAGTTGTATTTGACATTAATAAGGTATGAATATTAATAAAGTTATTAGATATTTATGAAGTTATTTATTGGTTTTGTTATGGATGTATTTATGTATTTATTTGAAGGGTAGTGAGAAAAGGCTATTGTGATCCACACTCTAAATCAGAAGGTGGCGGTAATGCACACTTAAAAGTTGTTTGCCAACCGCCATTAAAAGAAAGAAGTTAAGGTGTGCGGTGTTGACACGGTGAAACGGAGAAGGAAAGGAAGTGGCTGAGACAGAGTGGGAACAGGACAGATGACTACAGTCTTCACGGATTTGATGAAAGGGAACATTCATGGACTGAGGAATTAGTGTGCAACGATCACTCCTGAGGCAGCTATAGTACCACGATTATGCTTATGACGATCTTCTGATACTACCCGTGTGTCTTAGCCTGAAAGTTAAACCCAATGCTGTGATCTCTCGAGGCTCCTGCACTCTGCTGATGTTTCTCTCTTCCACTGTTCTTAAGTCATAGTCTCATGAGAATGGAGGAATACTGGAATAAAGGCCTTAATTCATTGTATGTGTGAGGATTGCAGTGTATATGGTGATGTATACACACTTGAAGTCTTAAGAGTTTGTTTTGAATACACGAGTGTGGGAAGAACAGTTCTGTCTTTAAAGGTCCCGTTCTATGCCCCTTTTCACAAGATGTAAAATGAGTCTCTGATGTCCCCAGAGTGTGTCTGTGAAGTTTCAGCTCAAAATACCCAACAGATCATTTTTTACAGCATGTTTAAATTGTCTTTTTTGAGGACTCAGAAAAACGCGCTGTTTTAGTGTGTGCCCTTTAAATGCAAATAAGCTCCTGCTGCACGACACAGGGGGCGGAGCTTCAAGAGCTCGCACTCAGACTCTTAGGACAATTTCATCTCATGGAATAATGATGACATCAGCAACTCTCAGTAACGGTGTTCATTTCGAGTCGGACAATAATGCCTACAGAGTCAGAGGGCTGTATAGAGATGGAACAGGTATAGTTTAGTAGTTTAATTACGGTTATTATAACGTATTTGTCATCTGCTTGTATGTATCCATTATTTATTAATAGCCTACAAGTCTGCTGTGTCAGACCAGGTCCAAATGATGATCAAACATATACTGATGAGTTTAATAAAGTTTATTGTACATCACACAAAAGATGAAGCGTCAGTTTTACTTCAGAAAATCACCGTAAGACCTGAGTAAACACAGTAAGTTATAAGAAGTGCGCGAGTTGAGGGAGTTGAGGGAGCATTCCCGTGGGCGGAGGTTCGTCAGAGAGCTGTTCTACTGACGTCATTAAAAACGGAAGTAGAGCGATGTAGTCCAAACGAGCCGTTCACTGTAGGCGACTTCTGTTAAATAAAATATCTCGCTTGGCATTGAACTTTGAGCTTTATAATTTTACAGATATTATTTATACTCTAACAACAACATTACACACTAACTTAAGTTTGAAACATGGGATCACGAAGAACGGGACCTTTAACCATGACTTCGACCAGTTGACTTGTTACTCCTGTGAGACGCTGGCTGTATTAACTTCTAGATGTGGAATGTGTACTAAGCAGAAAAGAGCCATCAACCTCTCCAATGTGCTGATGTGATTTGAAAAAGGTACCCCTATTGTGTGCTACACTTAGTCTGTCTGTGAAGAGAGCCTCCCAATTCTCCGCCACTGTGGTCTGTCTTGAGAATTTGCTGTGCAATTCTAACTTGATTGCTCTTTGCTGTCTGTTCCCGAAGATTCGCCGTGGAGTTCTCACCTGAGTGGTGCACCGTCCGTCTGGAGGACGCACTGTGAATTCCTTACCATTGCCTATGCCAAAGAGAGCTTCTCACTACTTTGCCACCGTAGTCTGACTTGAGTATTCGAAGTGAAACTTCAACCTGAATACCATTCGCTGTCTGTCCTGAAGATTCGCTGGGAAGTTCCTTACCTGAGTGCTACCTACCGTCTGTCTCGAAGATCCGTTGGGGAGTCCTTCAACCGGGTGCTGGTCACCGTCTGTCCCGAAGATTCGCTGGAAAGTTCCTTCATCTGAGTGCTACCTACCGTCCGTCCCAAAGACTCTCTGAGAAGTTCCTTACCTGAGTGCTACTTACCACCTGCCCTGAAGATCCGCTGTGGAGTCCCACCCCCGAGTGCTGGTCACCGTCTGTCCCGCAGGCTCACCGGGAAGTACCCTACCTGAGGTTATTCACCGTCTGTCTTGAGGAGCCGCTGGGAAGTTCTTACTGGAGTGCTGTTCATTGCCTTTCCTGAAGATCTGCTGTGGAGTTCCTCACCTGATTGCTGTTCATCGTTGTGAAGTCCTCACCTGAGTGCGGCGTACCGCTTGTCTGGAGGACTGCTGTGGGATCCCTTACCACTGCCCGTGTTAAAGAGTGGCCCTGACTTCTCCGCTATTGCAGCCTGTCTCGAGGATCCGTTGTGGAGTTCTTACCTGAGTGCTGGACACCGTCTGTCCTGCAGGTTCACTGGGAAGTTCCTTACCTGAATGCTGTTCACTGTCCGTCCTGAAGATCTGCTGTGGAGTTCCTCACTTGATTGTTGTTCACTGTTGTGAAGTTCTCACCTGAGTGTCATTCACTGTTTGTCCTGAAGATCTGCTGTGGAGTTCCTCACCTGAGTGCTGCGCGCCGCCTGTCCTGAAGATCTGTTGTGGAGTCCTTTCCCTAGTGCTGGTCACCGTCTGTCCTGCAGATTCACTGGGAAGTTCCTTACTTGCGTGCTGTTCACTGTCTGTCCTGAGATCTGCTGTGGAGTTCCCCTGCTTGATTATTGTTCACTGCTGTGAAGATCTTACTCGAGCGCTACCCACCGTCTGTCCTGAAGATCCATTGTGGAGTTCCTCACCTGAGTGCTGGTCACTGTCTGTCCTGCGGGTTCACTGAGAAGTTCCTTACCTGAGTGCTGGTCACGGCCTGTCCGGAAGATTCGCTCAGGGGGACATTACCATTGTCGACGCCGGGAACGCTCTTCCTTCTGCAGTTACGATATCCTTGGAACCTTGAAATACAAAGAAGAGAGACATGAAATTGATGCCCTGTTCTGGGAGACTATTTTAATCTAATAAAGCAACATAACTTTGATTCTTATTACGTTGTCCTGTCTGTGGTGTGTCTCTGGTCAGACTCCTCGGGGTGGTGTACTAGGAAAGAAGCGGTATTTAAGGTCTGGTTGCCGCCCCGGCCTGTGACATTTACATTACTTTTCGTACAGGTGCTTATGAGCAGAGTCGGCGCCAGAGCAGATATACTGGAGGGGCATTGGGTCATCGGCGGGGGGGCACTGCCGTTTGAGAAATATTGACGCAGTGGCGATATAGTCCAACACAGCAGAAATGATATAAAAAAACGAAACCCCTTTTTTAATTATTTGCGAATTTCCCCACCACTTTTGAAACATCTCGCGGCACAGATGTAACTAATACAAATAAATAAAATATCTGTTAAATAAGAGGCGATCTAGTGCTGAAATGTGTTGGTATTTGAAATCAAGTGATCAAAGTGCTCGTTGATTCTGCGATGTGGTGCGTGTTCTCTTGTGGGCTCGCACAGTCTTCACACGGAGACTCTATTCGTTCCGGTGAAATCACAAAGTAAAATGCACACAAACGTGTCCCTGCTTGATATACATCCACTGATAAACACAATCGGTTTTAATGAAAAAAAAAAAAAAACTAACCTAGTGCGGATTAGATCCCTGAACCTCTGACACGCTTGCCAAAAGTTCTACCACTGAAATACATACAAATTGTAGTCGGATCGGATCTATTAAACACAATTAAACCCAATGTACTATTTGAATCGATTGCTGGACATCAGTATGTTATTGTACATAGGTAGGCTACATCTGATTTATGATTTAGCATTGTATTAGCAACTGTGGTAGGAGGGGCATCAATGACCGCTAGGGGGGGCACAGCCCTCGAATGCCCCACCACAGCGCCGGCCCTGCTTATGTGAGAGGATGGCTACAGAACAAGAAAATATATGCAGTTTTTAATACAATATCTTTAAAAAAATATTTATAAACGTGTGGTTACACACTATACAAACAAGGTTTAAATTATATACACAGACATCCTACGACGTCAACTTTAGACGCATTTGTTGTTGAATTGGCTGACATTGACTGAAATGACTATTTGCTCAAAAATCTTAAAATACACTTAATTCTTCTGGAGGTGACGTTGGATCGCGAACAGTAGGCAACTACCCACACTTCAGGATTAACTTTGAAGCAAGACCTGCTTTGAATTGACCCTCGTTCACAAAACAGTCAGTCAGAAAATGATTTGCGCAAACAAACGTATTTTGGAAGTTTAAGTGGCGCCTTTCCTTCGTAAATAAAATACATCCACTGCGTTTTCAGTGGCTCTGATGTCGGAAGTAAGCGAAAACTATTATGTACATTATTACATCCCACAACAGAACATACCGGCTGTCGTTAAAACAATGGAGGATGGTGTACAGATCAACGAGGGTGGGGTCTATGCCACAACCACACTGTCAATCAAACTACGTCGGTGGGGCTTGCTCAATTCTACGTCACAAAGCACAGAATCTTAGAACAGCTCGTTCTGAGACAGTGCTTATGATTTATTGAGATTGTAAAAAAAACACTGGGTGGATTTTTATCATTCTAGGGTGGTTTTGCTCACACACTGCCAACACATATTTTTGTTCAAACACCATGTAAAAGTGAATTTTGCATAATAGGTGCCCTTTAATAATTTAATAGAACAGTTGCCTTTTTTATAAAGGGTTTTAATTGCTGCAGAAAAAAAAAAATCAAATTTCTTAACCGTGTCAAAGATGAACTGATGCTCTATCGAGTCGAATGCTTTATAAAAATCTAAGAATAATGTAAACCCATTATCCTTGATTAATTCTGAATAGTCCAGGACATCCAACACTGTCGATTTTTCATGAATCCCGACTGTGATTCATCAATTACAGAATCCAAAACTTTTTTTCAATCTTCTAGCTAGAATTAGGGCCAACAATTTATAATCATTGTTTAATAAACAGATAGGGCGCCAGTTATCAATATATAGCTTGTCTTTTTTTGGCTTGGGAAGCAACGTTTTTAAACCTTGTGTTAGAGTTGGTGGAAGATACTGTCTCTCAATGCTTTCAGCAAATACTTCAGACGTCAACCCATCAGTATCTGGTGATTTGGAATTTTTCAGATGAATAATTGCTTCCGACAATTCAGATATTGTAATAAGTTTATCACAAGAGTCCTTTTCAGTTTTATCAATGGTTTTAATTTGCAACGAATTCAAGAAGGCATCAGCAGTCACCTGAGAGTAACTAGAGGTATACAAATTCTTATAAAATTCACTACAGTACTGAGAAATTACTGTATGATCATCTGTTGTAACTTAGTCTACTTATTAATGGTGTTACTAACAAAATTCCGCCTTTCTAAATTGAAAAAGTAATGTGAGTTTTGTTCCCCTTCCTCAAGCCACTTTCTTTTAGAACGAATAAAGGCACCCTCTACTTTTTTCTTGTACATGTCATCTAATTTACTTGTTAAAGGAGAACTCCAGCGCAAAATGAACCTTTGGTCTAATTACACATTGTTACCTAGTCAACCGTTATCTGAGATAAACTTGGATCGGCGTTCGTAGATCGACTGGTAGAGACTGTTTTTCAAAGATGGCTTCTGCCTGTATTCGCGAAGCTGACTGTATGTATAAAATATCTTCTTATTAAACTGTCTGGACACTGACAAAGTTCTCAATGCTTCGGTTTGAAGGTAGGGACCCTTATTATGCTACCGTGTTAGTGTGGGGCTATTTTGAGCCTTGTTAGTGGTATTAACAAGCGATTTTTATTTGTCATTACTCTATGCCCTATTTACTAGCGTTATACTAGCGTTATAGGCTAAACTGGTTTTAGAGATAAAACTATTTACATTCGATAATCATGAAAACAAATCTCAGATAACGGTTGACTTGGTAACAATGTGTAATTAGACCAAAGGTTCATTTTGCGCTGGAGTTCTCCTTTAAGTCGTCCATTTTTAATTTTTCGTCCTCTAGAAGAGAATCTGGATGTTTCTGAGACAAATTGGTTATTCTCGTTATTATTTCAGTTTCTTCAGATCTTTTACTTTTGGCAATTAATGACCCATATTTAGGGGCCAAGCACCGAAGGTGCGGAGGCACCTTTTGTATCTGTTCCGGTTCTTTTTCTTCTTCTTCCGACTGGGCGTCTATGGCAGCCCATAGAACCGTTTGCAGGGAAAGTTGTTTTGGTTTGACATTCTGATAGAGGTCAGTCCCAACATCAAATACACCAATTTTGGTGTCTCTAACTCATTCCCTCTAGCGCCACCACCTGTCCAAAATGTCAAAAATAGTATGCTAATAACTTTTGAACCGTAAGGCCTTTCAACTAAATTATTTTTTCTTCTGATTCCTGAGCTCCTGACGATTCGATTGCACCCTATGACGTAATTTTCCGTCATACAAATATGTCCGCCATTTTGAATTGTTCAAAAAAGCTACTTTTGCGAACTCGTCCTAGACGGTTTGTCCGATTCTCACCAAAATCATACCTGATCATACGTGTGAGACTAAGACTAAGCATGTCTTACAAGCAGCGTACATCGTGCTATCACCGTCACATTCTACTCTCATAAACTTAATTATACTACAGGGCTGTTGAATGCTTGATTCTGATTGGTTGAGAACGTTCTAAGGTGTGCAATTATTTTCAGGGAAACGTACGGCTAAAGTAGTTCCAGCAGGTCTTGACCGCATTACAGTTCCATATCACTTCGCGTAGTCAGCTGTAATAATGGAAAATAGGATACAATTCATAACAAGAAAAACATGTAGCCACATGCGCTTGATCTGCCATTTTCGATGTCTAACTTCACAATCATTGGGAAAATGCAGTTTAATTTTAATAAATAAAGTATAGTCGGGGAGAGCGGGGGCGGGGGCGAAAGTACAATTTTTCAGAAAAACATCATTTTAAAAGATGATGGTTCAGACAGAGATATATTTTTACTGTGGTCAGTCACTCACAAGTGTGGTCTATCAATACCATGTGGTATTTTGTAAAAATGTTGAACAACTTCATTATAATTTCACTTTGAACATAAGACTGCTCATGTTACTTTCGACCCTGTCAGTTGGGACGAAAGTAACACACAGGTGGGTCAAAAGTAACAACAATATACAAACTAGATTTTTTTTGCTAGATCTTGTTTTTTATTTTTTATTAGCCTAAATATACCTGAGTATGACCTTGTTAACATGTAACTGCAAACATATTTTGGCCTTTATCTTTGCAAAAGATAAAATAGTCAAATAGTTAATTTACATTTTCATTTTAGATTTCGGTTTAATCAAATGTTTCAAAAGTATTTGTTTCAATACTTTTTTAATGTCAATCCATTTTATAAAATGTTTTTTTTTAACATGAAAATTATGAAAATTAAATAAAATAAGCATAACATAAATTCTCAACATAATGTAACAATATGTTTTCACTGTAGTGGGACAAAAATAACAAGTGTTACTTTCGTCCCGACAGGAACTCCTGACATTTAAACCTGATTTACTTTTATACTGAAAAACTCTGACAAGGCAAACTTCATAATGTGTTACAGCACTAAATAACCTGTAGATTGATCATTACTGTGTGACCCATGAAACGAAAAACATAACTTGTAATTTAAAAAAAGTACCGCTTCAGTAATTTACTTTTCATACTCGAAAACTGCTTTCCGGACCTAACCGCGGGAAACAATGACGAAATCACGTGATATTTGGTAGCTCCGTCAAGGGTTGTGTACTGAACCTGCTGTCAAGTTTGAAATGCTAGTATAGTCAGGGCTCTGAGAAAATCGCTTTGTTACTTTCGTCCCGCGTTACTTTCGTCCCCGCTCTCCCTCCTATCTATAATCAATAGAAAATTAAACTGAATAGGCCTATATAAAAAATTGATAGGCTAGTCCTGCTGCACGGGTTTTCGTAATTATTACAGATAATAGGCTATAACAAATAAATAATTATTGATAGGCCTATAGTTGTTAAAAGGACGTTGTGTTTCATTTATTAGGCTAGTCTACTGTCAATATTAGAAGAAAAAAAACATGAACGAACTAATTAAAACAAATTGAATTAATAAATAATAATATTGACGCACATAGTAATATTGTGTATTACTATTAATTACTGTATTACTATTACTATTAGTAATAGTAAATGTTCTGTCCTCACTAGACGTGTCAATTCTCTATCCAGCTAGACAGACAGTGAACAGGCGAGATTTTGATTCATGGCTTTTAATCTTCCGATATATGAATCTTTTCTCGTTAAACTTTAACATTGTAAAACTGTAAACAAACATAGAAAATACAGCAATTAGGATTGTACATATTCAAAATGCATAGCTGACTGAACAGTATTTACTGCCTAAATAAAGCACTTAATTGAAACATTAAATCGACATATTAAGCATGAAACGTTACACTGTCATGTGCATTTGCTAATTATATTCCTAATTTTAGGTAATAGCTTGTAATCACGGAACCCAAATTAGTCTAATTAGCATAACAAAAGATCGCTAGCATACGGCGCTAACTAATGCTCACGTGGAATTGCACAATCACTTTACGTCACGTTCTAGCACATTTGCATCTCTAGATTAATGAACATGATAAACTTACTAAACATCATATTTATATGACAAATAATAGCAACTTACAGCCTTATGCGAGCCACAACTTCACCGTACGAGCAGCTCTTCAGCCATGACACTTTACAATGGACTCAACTCTAAGCAAATCAAACGGAAGTTACCAAACACAATCCTCGCCACAAGAGGGCGCTTAAAGGATGACATATAACCAAATCAACCTGACTTTACAATTAAACTGAACCATTACACTCCCCGCCTGGTATAATGCCTTTATACCACTATTTAATACTAATCAGTCTTTGTATCACTACTTTGGGGAAGCAGTAGAATAAGTTGAGTCACTGGGCGCAAGTAGACACGAGAAATCCCTTGCTTCACAACTTTGACTTCCACTTTTCTGATCCTCTTGTCTTCGCTTGGGATGCTTTTAGTAATGAGTCCTATGGGCCATTCATTACGTTTAACTTGGTCATCTTTCAACAAGACTACATCCCCCACTTGAATGTCATCTTTGTCATGAGCCCATTTCCTCCTTGGCTGAAGCACTGACAGATATTCTTGTCTCCAGCGCTTCCAAAAGGTGTTTGCAAGACCTTGAACGTGTTGCCATTGCTTTCTATACATGTCTTTTATGTCAAATGTCCCTTCAGGAGCGGGAGCAGCTCCTGCCTTTGGAGTTAGAAGCATAGACGGTGTCAGAATAGTTGGTGAATCTGCATCAGTACTTATGGGAATCAATGGACGAGCATTAATGATTGCCATGACTTCCGCCATTAGTGTAGTGAGGACCTCATGGGTAAGGCGAGTAGGACCTGACTGCAATAACATGGCGTCTAGAATACGGCGAGCGATGCCAATCATTCTTTCCCATGAGCCACCCATATGTGATGAGTGTGGTGTGTTGAATGTCCATGTGCAGCCTTCGTTGCGGAGGTAGTCTTGGATCTCAGGCTGATCAGTACTGATGTTTAGCTCCTTACAGGCTCCAATAAAGTTGGTGCCGCGGTCTGATCTGAGAACCTTGGAAGGTCCTCTGACTGCGAAAAACCTTCTCAGTGCATTAATAAAGCATGAGGTGGACATTGATTCAATTACTTCTAAGTGAACTGCACGAGTCCCTAAGCAACTAAATAAAACTGCCCATCGTTTGCTTTCTGCGGCCCCACCCCTGGTTTTGCGAGTGACTACACTCCAGGGCCCAAAAACATCTAAGCCGACCCTAGTGAACGGGGGCTCCATGGTGAGTCGATCTTCTGGGAGGTTGGCCATTTTTTGTTCGATGGGTTTTCCTCTAAGCCTACGACAAGTGACACACTGGTAGATTACACTTGAGACTAGTTTCCTGCCTCCAATTATCCAAACACCAGCGGATCGCAACGCTCCCTCAGTGAGGTGACGACCTTGGTGAGCGACGTCTTGGTGATATTGCCTCACAAGCAGAGTTGACACATGATGTTTTTTAGGGAGTATCAGAGGGTGCCTTTCGTCATATGGAAGGTTGGCTAGAGACGTCCGACCCCCCACCCTTAAAAGCCCATCTGAGTCTATGAAGGGGTCTAGAGTCCACAAGGGGCTTGTTTTGGGAATTCGTTCCCCTTTATGCAGTTTCTTAATGTCCTCTTTGAATGCATATTGTTGGACGCATGAGATGACTGTAAGCTTAGCTTGAGTTTGAGGATTTGTTGTGTTTTGATCTGAAGCTTTGGACTTGTTTCTAGCTAGAGTAACGAGTGTTGCCATACCTCGTATGAGATGTTTCCACGTTGAGAATCGTTCGAACCGGTGTGGTCTGAGGGGTTCGATGCTGGCTTTAGTTGCATAGACTTTCACTTCTGGTCGAATCTCTGAATCATGCTCTGGTTCCATTAGCTCGAACTCGTTTGTATCTGCTGTAGATGAACACTGGGGCAGTTCCTTCGACAAGAATGGGGGTCCAGTGAACCAGTATGTTTGTGGCAGTAAAAGTGTTGCTATTGGGCGAGTAGCAATGTCTGCTGAGTTGTTTTCTGATGAGACATGATGCCACTGTGTTGGTACTGAAGATTTTCTGATTCTAGAAACTCTGTTCGATACATAGACATAAAATCTTCTTGACGTGTTGTGGATGTAACCTAGTACAATCTTACTATCTGTGTAGTACGTTACAGCATGAAGCTCCAGGTCGATTTCTTGGCATATAAGCTCTGCCATTTCTGTAGCAAGGACAGCGGCGCATAGTTCCAGCCGTGGAATTGTGTGAGCTGGTTTTGGTGCTACTTTGGCCTTGCCCATGACAAATCCGGTGAGGTGTTGTCCCTGCTCATTGACAACTCGCAAGTAAGCGACAGCTGCTATTGCTGTGGATGAGGCGTCACTGAAAACACAAAGCTCTCTGTGTTGAGTTGAGGAAAGAGACAATGGTACGTACGGTCTGGGAATGTGTAGGTGCTCTAACTCTAGAAGAGAGTCTCTCCATACAGACCATAGTCTTTCTTTGGCTGGCGATAGGGGGTCGTCCCAGTCGCATGGTTCGGAGGTTAGTTCTCTTATGAGTGCTTTTCCCTGTACAGTTATAGGCGCAACAAAACCCAAGGGGTCGTACAAACTATTAACAGTGGATAGCACGCCTCTTTTGGTGAATGGTTTTTGTTCTTTAGAGACTTGAAATGTGAAAGTATCCGATTCGAGACTCCAGCTGATGCCTAAACTTCTTTGCACAGGTAATGGGTCAGTGTCTAAGTCAAGGCTTTTGATGTCTTTTGCTAAGTCATTGACTGGGAACGCCTCCATGACCTTGCTGCTGTTTGAGGCAATTTTGTGTAAACGCAGATTCGACTCCGCTAACATTTTCTGTGTTTTTTGCAGGAGAGCGATTGCTTCCAATTCAGTTGGGAATG
Source organism: Semotilus atromaculatus (assembly GCA_031834385.1). Classification (NCBI taxonomy): domain Eukaryota; kingdom Metazoa; phylum Chordata; class Actinopteri; order Cypriniformes; family Leuciscidae; genus Semotilus; species Semotilus atromaculatus. The sequence goes on along the minus strand of JAULUF010000040.1, from coordinate 3,298,601 downwards.
AGGTTAGACCGTCGTCTACGTAAAAGTTCCTGGTGACAAAATGCTCTGCGTCCTTGCCATATTCCTTCAAACCTGCTTCAGCTGCCTTGCGGAGCCCATAGATAGCAACAGAGGGAGACGGCCGGTTTCCAAAAACATGAACTTTCATGCGATACTCGATAATCTCTTTTGTGACGTCGTTGTCTTTAAACCAGAGAAATCGTAGGAAATTGCGATGGTCTTCTCTTACTGTGAAACAGTAGAACATTTGTTCCACATCTGCCGTTATTGCGATGGGCTCTCTGCGGAATCTGATTAGAACCCCAAGCAAAGCGTTGTTGAGATCTGGGCCGCTTAAGAGGACATCGTTGAGCGCTACACCCTCATGTTTGGCGCTTGAGTCAAAAACTACACGGATTTGCTTGGGTTTCTGCGGGTGGTATACCCCAAACATGGGGAGATACCAACACTCCTCATTCAGCTGTAAAGGGGGGGCGACTTCTGCTTGCTTGTTGTCAATGACTTTTTGCATGAACTGTACAAAGTGCTCTCTCATCTCAGGTTTTCTGTCGAGGCTTCGTTTTAGTGTGTTGAGTCTTTTTAAAGCCTGGTGTCGGTTATTCGGTAGATGTTGTCTGGGTGTAACGAAGGGAAGGGGTGCAACCCAGCTGTTTGTCTCATCCTGATACATTTCGTTCTGCATTATTGTGAGGAATTGCGCATCCTGTTGTGAAGGTGCTAACCTTTCATCATCCTCTTTCCTGATGAAGACAGTGTCCCCGAGATTGTCTGTTTGTCTTGCCTGGTAAGTATCTGTACAGCTCTGAATGTCTTTTGGTTGACTTACAGATTTATCTTTTATTTGCAGGACATTGGTACATGGCCTGAGGTACGATGGACGGCCGTTGAGCAACGTGTTCGTTTTGTACGTTGCGACAGACTTTGGTTTGTGTGCGCCATTCAAACAGACATCTCCCACAATAACCCAGCCGAGGTCAAGGCGCTGGGCGAATGGTGCATAATGGGGACCATTGCACTGCTGTCTCACTTTGTGCAAACTCAGGATGTCTCTACCCAAGAGCAACAGGATTTGTGCATTTGAGTCTATGGGATGTATCTTGTGTGCGAGCGCCTTTAAGTGTGGGTGGTATCGGGCGACTTCAGGCGAGGGGATCTCTGAGCGATCCTCTGGGATCATGTCACATTCTAGCATCGCAGGCAGTGGCACCTTTGTGTGACCATCCATAGACTCGACAATAAAGTCTTTAGCCTTTCTCCCTCTCACTTCCATGATACCTGAACATGTCTTTAAAGTATACACCTCCGTGCCTCCTTTAACACTAAAGAGGTCGAAAAAGTCAGAGCGTGCCAGAGACTGATTACTTTGTACGTCCATAACAGCATACAGGTTTATTGCCTTGTTCCTCTGACCTAATGGATACACCTTGGCTAGGCATATTTTAGCACAAGACCTTGAGCCGCGCTGATTGCCACATACCTCTGTGCACATTGCTGTAGCTGAGACTGCTGGTGTGCTGAGCTCAGGCTCCCCGCCATGCTGTTTCACCTCTGTCGTCGGTGTGATGCTGTTAGGAGGAGGTGGGCCTGGATGTAGCACTGTATTGTGTCTTTCACTCCCACATTCTTTGCAGGTGGCTTTGATCTGACAGCTTCTGGCTTGGTGTTTGGTTAATGCACAACACTTGAAGCATATGTTGTTATCCTTCAGATATGTTTTTCTCTCTTCTAGGGACTTACTACGGAAACTGCGACATTTTCTGAGGGGATGCGGCTTCTTATGCAAAGGACATTGTTTGTCAGGATCCTCACTAACATCTGTTGTTTCATTACTCTGTGCTATTTCTGTCTTTTTCACTGAAATCATAGGGCGAGTACTATTTTTGACAGGTCTGTCAAACTTGGACTGAGCTGCTGACAGAAATGAGAAGCTAGGATCATTTCTTATGCGTGCTTGCTCCCGTACAAAGTTAGAAAAGGTAGAAAATGGTGGAAATGTGGCATTGTAATCTACCTTGTATTTGGATGCATGTGAGATCCATCTTTCTTGTAGGGAGTAAGGGAGCTTTTCCACTATGGGATTAACACCACGAGCTGTATCCAGAAAGGCTAACCCAGGTGAATAACCCTCTGCTTTAGCTAGTTGTAGTTCAAGTAAGAGGTCTCCTAGCTCTCTTAGTCTACTTGAATCTCTAGCTGTAATCCTAGGGAAGTTTTCAACCTTTTGAAAGAGTGCATGTTCAATTACCTCAGGTGCTCCATAGGTTTCTTCCAAGCGCTGCCAGATCAGTTTTAGGGCTTCAGAGGCATCATTGATTTGAGCTGCACTGATTCTTTTAGCTTGTTGGTTCGACTTTGGTCCAAGCCATTTTACAAGTAGATCTAATTCTTCTTTAGGGGACAGAGACAAGTCTTTAGTAATATTCAGAAATGAGGATTTCCAGCTTCGATAGCTTTGTGGATCATCATCAAAGGTTTGCAAAGTGGCTGACACCAGTTCACGTCTCATTAGATATTTAGCCATATCATTTACCATTGATGTCTGTTGAGGATTTGGGGTCATTGAGCTGAATGACTGGTGACGGTGGGTCAGAACTGGATGTAATATGTTAGGATGCGGTGTTGATGTGTATATGGACGGCCGTTGTTGTCTATGCTCCAGGGTTTCTTGCTTGGTTACAGGAGTATTGTAGGTGATTGGTGATGGTTCTGCGCCTGTGTTATCATGTTGGTAGAAGGGGTTTGTGATTGAGATTTGAGGCTGTGATGGCACTTGGTTGTTTTGCAAGAATACTTGACTGTCAATGAAATTTTGAACCTTTTCCTTGGAATCCACGGGGTTGTCGCACAGATGTTCTTGGGTGTAAGGCTGTTGTTCTTCAAACTGTGCCGCTGCTTCTAGTATCTCTGCTTCTGCAGCTGCAGCTGCCGCTTCTTTCTGCTACTTCCTGCTCTGCTACTGTTCGGACGCTCCTGCTCACTGCTCCGCGCTTTGCTCTATCGCTTTCATATTTTTTGCTCTATCACTTTTATATTTTTATATTTTATCTCCTTTTTATCACCTAATTTTAACTTCAGCAAATCGGCACAGTGCTCAAACGCTTGGATTACAACAAAAAAGCTGAATTATTTTATCCGACCAGCCTCCCACTGAAAGCTTACATTCCGGGGAAGAGAAAACACAACAGACTACATTCAATAGGATAAGAGAAAATGCCTCTTCTGGAATCTACTTGCTGCACTAACTGCCACAGACTTTTACAAAGGATTGTAGTTCTTGAAACAAAGTTATTTGTGGGACCACCAAGCCAGACGGAACACACAACAGAGCTTCATCATGGACCTCAGCATACAGCCGGTGAGTCCCCTGAATCTAGTACTCCTCGACAGGCCATACTGAGTGTAGAGAAACAAACCGATCGACTTACACATCGGTGGCACAAACAGGGAGCGAGACCCAAAGGCACTCGAGACATCAGATTGTCACGAGTATCACATATTGCCGCAATAGCATCCTCTACCCCAGATACGGCTATGACAAGGATTGCAAACACTGATCTCCTACCACCGCCTATACATCTTGAGAACAGATTTGAAGTATTAATGAATGTAAATGAGGAATTCCCAAATGTGATGAATGTGATCGAACACAGACTGAATCAGCCAGTAGCTAACACTGATGCTAACGGGCGCCCAAGGCCGAGCAGACAGCGGCTCTCAGCTCAGAGCGCAGCCGAGCCCAGGACTCTGATAGTGGGAGACTCTATAATCAGAAACATTAGCAGCAGGGATACAACAACATGCTGCCTTCCACAAGCAACAACTTCTGATGTAAACAGGGAACTTGAGAACATTCTGATGAAACATAAAACTGCAAATCGACTCATCATTCATGTGGGGAAAAATGATATTCATAAAGAGCAGTCAGAACTCCTTAAGAAGGATTTCAATGAACTTTTTGAAACACTTAAAAGACTGAAAGTTCAAACATTCATCAGCGGACCACTCCCAGCAAGAGGAACAAACAGGTTTTCACGGTTGCTTGGGCTAAATACATGGCTCCAAAAAACCTGCAATATAAAAGGAGTAAACTTCATTGACAACTTTAATCTTTTCTGGAGTCAGAGGCCACTGTTTCAACAGGATGGCCACCACCCAAACAAACTTGGTTCAAGAGTGCTAAAGGACAATATCCACTTCTCCCTCACTCATCCTTCAGCAGTGTGTGCCAATCCACTCAACCTGAATGGCACACACACACCTGGACACAGTATGAATGACCACAGGACTTCACTTCAGCACCTGGATGGACATGCGGTTGACACGTCACACAAGGACAATGATAACACCACTCAGCCACAACAACTTCTGCTCACGGACACAATCTTAGCTGAGCCCTCCCCACAGAGCTCACCACAGACAGATTGTGACATACTAGAACCGCTCCAAGATTCAGCACCCAAGGACAACTTTCTGGAAAACCAGGACCGCACATTACAGCCTCTGATAACACCAGAGAAACAGCCCCTCTCCCCAGACACGCTTTCCCTCTCTCCAGCATCTCCACAACATCTTCTGTGCTTCTCAGAGAAAATGGAAAAACTAGTGTTTGCTGGAACCAAACTATCTGCAAGCCCGCAGATATCAACCAAAAAACGTCAGGCCCCAAAACCACCAAAGCCTGCGGGCCCAGCTCGCCCTCCTCCTCCTGTGAGAGCTTTTCGGCCTCTGCCACAACGCCAGGGCCCACACCCTCCTCCATCGGCTCGAGGTGAACCAAAAACAACTGATACCAGCTCTCAGTGATATGTGTCGGGTCCCCGCTATGATAACAGTAACTTTCTCAAATGTTTACAGAACAAGCGGGAACCCAGTGTGCCTGTATCTTTCTCCATTGCTGTTCGATTACATGATAGAAAGTCTAAGGCCTTCAAAAGCCGTACAGCAAACCCATCTAATCTGGTGCCTATTACACGCCAAACTAAGACTGCTGTGGGGACAGAAAGTAAGACTGTTAAGTTAGCACTTTTAAACATCCGCTCACTTAAAAACAAATCACTTCTAGTCAACGACTTAATAACCACATACAACCTGGATTTTATGTTTCTAAATGAAACTTGGCTAGAAGACAGCTGCAGTGCAACAATCCTCAATGAAACATCCCCTCCTAACTTTACTTTCATGAGTGTCTGCAGAGCGGGTAGGAAAGGAGGGGGTATAGCTGCTCTCTTTAAAGATGTCTATCAATGTAAGCAAATATCATTTGGTAATTACCCGTCTTTCGAATATCTGGGTATTGTGTTAAAAGGTGCTCCACGCATTTTACTAATCATTGTTTACAGGCCTCCAAAATACTCTTCAGCCTTTGCTGAGGACTTTACAGAACTGCTATCAACAATTTCCTCAGAGTTTGACTGTTTTGCTATTGCTGGAGATTTTAACATTCACATAGATAATGCAGAAACCAATATGGCAAAAGAAATCAAAACTGTTTTAAAAACTTTTGATCTGTTTCAGCATGTACATGGACCGACACACAATCGTGGACACACTCTAGATTTACTTATCAGCAAGGGTCTAAACATTTCATCAATTGTTATTAAGGATGTAGCACTGTCTGATCATTTCTGTATTTTCTTTGATATATTGATCTCTCCTGCAATTGAAGCTAGGTCTGTGTCTGTCAAGAAGAGATGCTTAAATGAGAACACTAGTGTGCTATTTATGAAGGCTATATCTTTAACACCAAGCATATCTGCTGACTCTGTTGATTTTCTCCTTGATTCTTTTAACTCAAAAGTTAAAGGTGTAATTGATGATATTGCTCCTGTGAAAGTCAGGAAGAGTGGTAGACAAAAAGCACCTTGGAGAAACTCAACAGCAGTGCAAAATATGAAAAGAAAATGCAGAAAAACAGAGCGCATGTGGCGGAAGACAAAACTTGTAGTCCATTATAACATCTACAAAGACAGCATTCATGCTTTCAATTTGGAACTAGGCAAAGCTAGACAGACTTTCTTCTCAAATATTATAAACAGCAACTTAAACAACACACGCACTCTTTTTGCTACTGTAGAGAGACTGACAAACCATCCAAGCCAGATTCCCAGTAAAATGCTCTCAGACAGCAAGTGCAGGGAGTTTGCTTGCTTCTTCTCTGAGAAAATTAATAATATCAGAAAGGTGATCAGCACATCCTTGAATTGCACTGGGGTCAGACAGATCAGACCACAACCTGAGAAAGTAGTTACTATGTCTGATTTTAAAGAAATTGATTGCAAAATTTTTGAAGAAACCGTACAGCACCTTAAAACATCAACCTGCGCCCTTGACGTACTTCCCACATCTTTCTTCAAAAGTGTGTTAAACAGCTTAAAAGCAGATCTTCTAGAAGTGGTTAATGCCTCACTTCTCTCTGGGACTTTTCCAGACTCCCTGAAAACTGCAGTTGTCAAACGCCTCCTAAAAAAGAGTAATCTGGATAAGACTATATTAAGCAACTATAGACCGATCTCAAATCTTCCTTTCATAGGCAAGGTCATTGAAAAAGTTGTCTTCAATCAGCTGAACAAATTCTTAAGCTCGAATGGATACTTTGACAATTTTCAATCTGGTTTCCGATCGCATCACAGCACAGAGACAGCGCTCATAAAGATAATAAACGATATTCGCTTAAATACTGATAAAGGCAAATTATCAGTGCTGGTACTACTCGACCTCAGTGCTGCATTTGACACTGTCGATCACAACATACTTCTTGACAGGCTGGAAAACTGGGTGGGGCTTTCTGGGATAGTCCTAAAATGGTTCAGGTCATACCTAGAAGGGAGAGGTTACTATGTGAGTATAGGAGACCATAAGTCTGAGTGGACGTCCATGACATGCGGAGTCCCTCAAGGCTCAATTCTTGCGCCACTCCTATTCAACCTGTACATGCTCCCAATGAGCCAAATAATGAGAAAGAACCAAATCTCTTACCACAGCTATGCAGATGACACACAGCTCTACTTAGCCCTATCGCCTAACGACTACAGCCCCATTGACTCCCTGTGCCAATGCATTGATGAAGTAAACAATTGGATGTGCCAAAATTTCCTCCAGTTAAACAAAGACAAAACTGAAGTCATTGCGTTTGGAAACAAAGATGAAGTTCTCAAGGTGAATGCATACCTTCACTCTAGGGGTCTAACAACTAAAAATCAAGTCAGGAATCTTGGTGTGTCTCTAGAATCAGACCTTAGTTTCAGTAGTCATGTCAAAGCAATAACTAAATCAGCATATTACCATCTGAAAAATATTGCAAGAATTAGATGCTTTGTTTCCAGTCAAGACTTAGAGAAACTAGTGCATGCTTTCATCACCAGCAGGGTGGATTACTGTAATGGACTCCTCACTGGCCTTCCCAAAAAGACCATAAGACAGTTGCAGCTCATACAGAACGCTGCTGCCAGGATTCTGAGCAGAACAAGAAAATATGAACACATCACACCAGTCCTCAGGTCTTTACACTGGCTCCCAGTTACATTTAGGATTGATTTTAAAGTATTATTACTGGTATATAAATCATTCAATGGCCTAGGACCTCAATATATTGCAGATATGCTCACTGAATATAAACCCAACAGATCACTCAGATCATTAGGATCACGTCAGCTAGAAATACCAAGGGTTCACTCTAAACAAGGAGAGTCCGCTTTTAGCTACTATGCCAGCCGCAGCTGGAACCAGCTTCCAGAACAGATCAGATGTGCTCCTACAGTAGTCACATTCAAATCCAGACTGAAAACACATCTGTTTAGCTGTGCATTTACTGAATGAGCACTGTACCACTGTATGTGTCCGACTGTTTGAACTGTATTTTATTTAATTTTTTATTCTAAACTGTTTTAATTATTCTTATTTCTGTTGATTATTTTAATTTCTTTATTCTAAACTGTTTTAATTATTCATATTTCTTTTGATTATTTTAAATTTCTTCTATGTAAAGCACTTTGAATTACCACTGTGTATGAAATGTGCTATATAAATAAACTTGCCTTGCCTTGCCTTGCCTTCTTTATCTTTAAAATATGTAGCTGAGCCTGCATTTCAGCTTGTTGTTTCATTACTTCAGCTTCCTCTTCTGCATAGATCACCTGCGCTTGTACAGCCTCAGCTTTGGCTCGCGCTTTGAGAGCTGCTACGCTTGCAGATGACCTGCTAGACCGCGTTGAAGAAGCAGAGCACCGGGATCTCGTTTCCAGTACATCCTCTTGAACTTTCAGCATGTGGCTCCCTGGCTGTTGTTGGCGATGCGGGTCCGATGGCTGCCACATGATGACTTGATGACTGAAGTTAGCGTTAAAGGCGTTGTCTGATGATAAAAGGCTTTTTACTGTTCTGTCCTCACTAGACGTGTCAATTCTCTATCCAGCTAGACAGACAGTGAACAGGCGAGATTTTGATTCATGGCTTTTAATCTTCCGATATATGAATCTTTTCTCGTTAAACTTTAACATTGTAAAACTGTAAACAAACATAGAAAATACAGCAATTAGGATTGTACATATTCAAAATGCATAGCTGACTGAACAGTATTTACTGCCTAAATAAAGCACTTAATTGAAACATTAAATCGACATATTAAGCATGAAACGTTACACTGTCATGTGCATTTGCTAATTATATTCCTAATTTTAGGTAATAGCTTGTAATCACGGAACCCAAATTAGTCTAATTAGCATAACAAAAGATCGCTAGCATACGGCGCTAACTAATGCTCACGTGGAATTGCACAATCACTTTACGTCACGTTCTAGCACATTTGCATCTCTAGATTAATGAACATGATAAACTTACTAAACATCATATTTATATGACAAATAATAGCAACTTACAGCCTTATGCGAGCCACAACTTCACCGTACGAGCAGCTCTTCAGCCATGACACTTTACAATGGACTCAACTCTAAGCAAATCAAACGGAAGTTACCAAACACAATCCTCGCCACAAGAGGGCGCTTAAAGGATGACATATAACCAAATCAACCTGACTTTACAATTAAACTGAACCATTACAGTAAATAGTAATTACTATTACTATTATAATAATATTGATTTTACCCAGATAGCACAAGCCTATTTGATGTGATTTTTACATCTGGAAGATGTATTTTTAAAAGTGTTTGCTCATCTGCAATACGTCTATAGGACGTCTCCGTCAGATGTCAAATAGACGTTTAGAAGATGTCTTTAAGATGTAATGATTTAGAATGCACGTTAAACTGACATCTTCTAAACGTCTATTTGACATCTGACGGAGACGTCCTATAGACGTATTGCAGATGAGCAAACACTCTTAAAAATACGTCTTCCAGATGTAAAAATCACATCAAATAGGCTTGTGCTATCTGGGTAGTAACCAAATGTCACGAACAGGCAAGGACGAAGCAGAGAGCGAATCCAAATGCAAGCACTTTAATTAAACAAACAGGTAATCCACTGGACAGAACAACTAACTCGGGACAGGAACACGGAACAGCTACAGGAAACAACGACCGACAAAACACAACTGAACCACAGAGGTATAAATACACAAACAGACAAGCTAAACAAGATAACAAGGAGGCGTGGTAACCAGAGACACCTGGGGAGACTAATCAACATAACAGGAGACAGCTGAACATGAAAGGACAGGGGAACACATGACAGACAAGAACAAAACACAAGACAAAACCCACACCGTGACATAGCCCCCCCCCTATGGGCGGCTCCCGACGCCCCTAAAAACAAAAATACACAAGTTCAGGAGGGTGGTGACGCGGAGGTGGTCTTGGGGGAGGGAAGGAGGGCCAAGTCTGTGCAGGGGAATGGGTCCAGGGCTCTGCGCAGGCGGCCAGGGCGGAGCAGGATGCGCAGGCGGCCAGGGCGGAGCAGGATGCGCAGGCGGCCAGGGCGGAGAAGACCCCTCGGGTGGCCACGGCGGTGAAGACCCCTCGGGCGGCCACGGCGGAGAAGACCCCTCGGGCGGCCACGGCGGAGAAGACCCCTCGGGCGGCCACGGCGGTGAAGACCCCTCGGGCGGCCACGGCGGTGAAGACCCCTCGGGCGGCCACGGCGGTGAAGACCCCTCGGGCGGCCACGGCGGTGAAGGTCCCTCGGGCGGCCACGGCGGTGAAGACCCCTCGGGCGGCCACGGCGGTGAAGACCCCTCGGGCGGCCACGGCGGTGAAGACCCCTCGGGCGGCCACGGCGGTGAAGGTCCCTCGGGCGGCTCAGGAACTTGCTCGGGAACAGACACACACACTGACACTGGCTCGGGAGAAGGAACAGACACACACACTGACACTGGCTCGAGAACAGACACACACACTGACACTGGCTCGGGAGAAGGAACAGACACACACACTGACACTGGCTCGAGAACAGGCCCACACACTGACACGGGAACAGGCACACACACTGGCTCGGGAACAGGCGCACACACACTGGCTCGGGAACAGGCACACACACTGGCTCGGGAACAGGCACACACACTGGCTCGGGAACAGGCACACACACTGGCTCGGGAACAGGCACACACACTGGTTCGGAGGCGGCCATCTTGTCCGTAGACACTGGCTCAGAGGAATTGACGTGAACAGTCTCTGGATCGGCCATCTTGTCCGTAGACACTGGTTCGGAGGCGGCCATCTTGTCCGTAGACACTGGCTCGGAGGTTGTGACGTGAGCAGTCTCTGGATCGGGCATCTTGTCCGTAGACACTGGCTCAGAGGAATTGACGCGAACAGTCTCTGGATCGGCCATCTTGTCCGTAGACACTGGCTCGGAGGCGGCCATCTTGTCCGTAGACACTGGCTCGGAGGTTGTGACGTGAGCAGTCTCTGGCTCGGCAGAAGTGACGTGGAGCGTCTCTGGCTGGGCAGAAGTGACGTGGAGCGTCTCTGGCTGGGCAGAAGTGACGTGGAGCGTCTCTGGCTGGGCAGAAGTGACGTGGAGCGTCTCTGGCTGGGCAGAAGTGACGTGGAGCGTCTCTGGCTGGGCAGAAGTGACGTGGAGCGTCTCTGGCGGTGCAGACGTGACGTGGACAGTCTCTGGCTGAGCAGACGTGACGTGGACAGTCTCTGGCTGTGCAGACGTGACGTGGACAGTCTCTGGCTGTGCAGACGTGACGTGGACAGTCTCTGGCTGTGCAGACGTGACGTGGACAGTCTCTGGCTGGACGTGGCTGACGTGAAGCTCTGGCTGGACGTGGCTGACGTGAAGCTCTGGCTGGACGGTCTCTGGCCGGACGGTCTCTGGCCGGACGGTCTCTGGCCGGACGGTCTCTGGCCGGACGGTCTCTGGCCGGACAGGCTCTGTGCTGGGCGGGACCAGCGGTGAAGGCTCTGTGCTGGACGGGACCAGCGGTGAGGGCTCTGTGCTGGACGGGACCAGCGCTGAGGGCTCTGTGCTGGACGGGACCAGCGGTGAAGGCTCTGTGCTGGACGGGACCAGCGGTGAAGGCTCTGTGCTGGACGGGACCAGCGGTGAAGGCTCTGTGCTGGACGGGACCAGCGGTGAAGGCTCTGTGCTGGACGGGACCAGCGGTGAAGGCTCTGTGCTGGACGGGACCAGCGGTGAAGGCTCTGTGCTGGACGGGACCAGCGGTGAAGAAGTCTCTGGGCGGACGGTCTCAGGCTGGGCAGGGCTGACGTGGAGCTCAGGCTCGGCTGACAGAGAATCGGTCAATAAAAGAGCCTGGACCACATATTCCCCAAGACTACAGCCAGGGTGATGGAGTGGCATAAGGGAGTAGAGTGGTTCGGATAGCCCTCCCCTGAAGAAGATCATCAGGCACGTCTCATCAAAAGATGAGACATGTGCCAGTTCGATAAAGTCAATAATGTACTCTCCTATGGACCGGTCTCCCTGGCGGAGACACATAATCTGTGCTGCTGGATTCATTTGGTTGGTCGGTCGTTCTGTCACGAACAGGCAAGGACGAAGCAGAGAGCGAATCCAAATGCAAGCACTTTAATTAAACAAACAGGTAATCCACTGGACAGAACAACTAACTCGGGACAGGAACACGGAACAGCTACAGGAAACAACGACCGACAAAACACAACTGAACCACAGAGGTATAAATACACAAACAGACAAGCTAAACAAGATAACAAGGAGGCGTGGTAACCAGAGACACCTGGGGAGACTAATCAACATAACAGGAGACAGCTGAACATGAAAGGACAGGGGAACACATGACAGACAAGAACAAAACACAAGACAAAACCCACACCGTGACACCAAAAATCCAAATCACAGTCTCTGCTGCACCAATTTAATTTATATGAATACTAGTGTAGAACATTGCATAGAAACTGTGTCTATTCCTCGTTTACTGAGATCAAATAATAAATCTACTGCGGGATCTAGAAAAAATCTAATTTGTTATTAAAACAAAAAAACACGCTATTAGTGAACAAAAACAATTTCTAAAGCTAGGTCTTCTTAACATTAGATCGCTCACACCTAAGGCGGTTATTGTAAATGAAATGGTCACAGATAATAATTTCGATGTACTGTGCCTTACTGAAACCTGGCTTAAACCAAATGATTATTTCGGTCTAAATGAGTCTACTCCGCCAGGATACTGTTATAAGCATGAGCCCCATCTAATCGGTCGTGGCGGCGGTGTTGCAACAATCTACAGGGATATCCTTAATGTTACTCAGAAAACTCGTCATAGGTTTAATTCGTTTGAAGTACTTGTGCTAAATGTTACGCTCTTAGATGTAAGAAAAAAATCCCTATTATCTCTAGCCTTGGCTACCGTATATAGACCTCCAGGGCCTTACACTGTTTTCCTAAAAGAGTTTGCAGATTTTCTCTCAGATCTATTGGTCAACGTCGATAAAGCATTAATTGTTGGAGATTTTAACATACACATCGATAATTCAAATGATGCGTTAGGGGCTGCGTTTACAGATTTATTAAACTCCTTCGGGGTCAAGCAAAACGTCACCAGACCAACTCATCGTCTTAATCATACACTCGATTTAATTATATCATATGGAAACGATCCAACCGATATAGATATCATTCCACAAAGTGATGATGTCACTGACCATTACATGGTAACTTGCATATTACGTACGTCTGTAATATGTCATGCTGCGCCATGTTATCAACCAGGCAGAACAATCCTTCCATCCACCATAGATAATTTCTCAAATAGCTTATCTGATCTGTCTCAGCTGCGGCCTGAACCCAAACGAACAGATGAACTAGACGAACTAACTAGCACTATGAGCACCATTCTCTCTAGAACATTGGATATTGTTGCACCCATTAGATTAAAAAAGGTCCGAGAGAAAAGTATAGCACCATGGTACAGTAATACTACGCATGCTCTAAAGAGAGAAACCCGTAATTTAGAGCGTAAATGGAAACAAACTAATTTAGTGGTCTTTAGAATCGCGTGGAAAGACAGTATGTCACGTTATAAAAAGGCCCTAAAAGCGGCCAGGGCTGAGCACCTCCGCAAACTAATAGAAAACAACCAAAACAATCCAAGGTTTTTATTTAACACCGTGGCTAGACTAACAAATAAACAGACGTCGTCTGAACAAAATACCTCGTTACAGTTTAGTAGTAATGATTTCATGAACTTCTTCAACGAGAAAATTTAAAGCATCAGAACCACAATTGTAAATGTTCAATCCTTGCTCCCGCCTTATGATTCGGCCACAATTGTCGCTCCGCAAGAGCAATTAAAATGCTTTACAACTATAGAACAAAAAGAGTTAAACAAACTTATCACTTCATCTAAAACAACAACATGTTTATTAGATCCTATACCAACTAAACTACTGAAAGAAGTGTTACCTATAGTGGAAGAGCCTCTTCTCAATATTATTAACTCATCTTTATCTTTAGGTCATGTTCCAAGAACGTTCAAGCTGGCAGTTATAAAACCTCTTATTAAGAAACCACAATTAGATCCAAATAACCTAGTAAATTACAGACCCATTTCAAATCTTCCATTTATGTCTAAAATATTAGAAAAATTGTGTCCGCTCAACTCAGTCTGGATTCAGACCGCATCATAGCACTGAAACTGCGCTGGTTAGAATAACAAATGATTTACTTTTAGCTTCGGACCAAGGCTGTATCTCAATACTAGTTTTACTTGATCTTAGTGCAGCGTTCGATACTATAGATCACACAATACTCCTAGATCGACTACAAAATTATACTGGTATTCAAGGACAAGCATTAAGCTGGTTCAGGTCATACTTATCCGACCGCTACCATTTTGTCTATTTAAATGGAGAAAAATCGATCATAACTTCGGCAAACTATGGAGTGCCGCAGGGATCTGTGTTAGGCCCTCTATTATTCTCAATATATATGCTGCCACTTGGTAATATTATAAGGAAACATGGAATTAGTTTCCATTGTTACGCCGATGACACTCAAATATATATTTCATCACGGCCAGATGAATACGCTAAATTATCCAAATTGACAGACTGTGTTAAAGATATAAAAGATTGGATGACGCGTAATTTTCTTTTATTAAATCCAGACAAGACAGAAGTAATACTTATCGGTTCTAAAAACCGTCCACAAAACCTCTCACAACACTACTTTAACATAGTAGGATGCCCTGTTACTTTATCCTCTACTGTAAAAGACCTGGGTGTTATATTAGACTGCAACCTGTCTTTTGAAAAGCATATTTCATATGTTACAAAAACAGCCTTTTTCCACCTTAGAAACATTGCTAATTCTACGTAATATGCTATCAGTCTCTGATGCAGAAAAGTTAGTTCATGCATTCATGACCTCGAGACTAGATTATTGTAATGCTTTATTAGCTGGTTGTCCTGCATCCTCAATAAACAAGCTACAGTTAGTCCAAAATGCAGCCGCTAGAGTTCTTACTAGATCAAGAAAATATGATCATATAACACCGATTTTATCATCACTTCATTGGTTACCTATAAAGTTCCGTATTAATTACAAGGTATTGCTACTGACCTATAAAGCCCTAAATGGTTTAGCTCCAGTCTATTTAACGGATCTTGTATCGCCCTACAATCCGTCGCGCTCTTTAAGATCACTAAATTCAAGGCTTCTGGTCATACCTAGGATATCCAGATCCACCAAAGGAGGGAGAGCATTTTCACATTTAGCTCCGAAGCTCTGGAATAGCCTTCCTGATATTGTTCGTTGCTCAGACTCGCTCTCCCAGTTTAAAACTAGACTAAAGACGCATCTCTTCAGCCAGGCATTCATATAAAATTTTAAAACTTACAGTTACTGTAAATCCGGCCTCTAGTTCATAAAAGCCAGAGGAGAACTGGCCCCCGACTGAGCCTGGGTTCTCCCAAGGTTTTTTTTTCTCTCCATTGGGTTACTTGATGGAGTTTCAGGACACCACTGGGTCACTTGATGGAGTTTTTCGGTTCCTTGCCACTGTTGCCTTTGGCTTGCTCAGTTGGGGATATTCAAATTAATTAACCAATCATTAATAACATTGATCAGCCCTTCCAAACTTGGATGTCTTTTTTATTTTATTGTTTTCCACTAATAAACAAACATTGTTATGTTGTTTTGATTGATACTGTGAAGCTGCTTTGATACAATCTGTATTGTGAAAAGCGCTATATAAATATACTTGACTTGACTTGACTTGACATATGCTTCTCTCTCGCTCTCTCTCTCTCTCTAATAACTGCATGAATAACTGCATAAAGCCGGGGACACACTTATACTGTAAGGCCGGTTATGAATGTAATTTATTATGATTGATCATGCCCAAACGCGTGTTCAGTGCGTTCAGTGCGTTCAGTCTGTGATCACAGTCTGGGTGTAAAATCTGCTGCAGTCGATGGAACAGTCAGAGAGTGTTTCAGCCAGTCGTTGAGTGCGTCCCCAGCATTAGTCTGCTTCTCTGCTATCAGAGGCTCAAACCTCCGTTACTCTAAAATGACGTTCCCTTTCGAGAGGTCTCTCCTATTGCGTAAGTAGCTTACGCTATGGGAAAACTCCTTTCTCGAGTCGTTTTGGAATTAGCAACGGAGGCATGGGATTAGATGCGCAGGAAATTAGTCCCACATACAAGAGCGTTTTAATGACAAAAACTTTACAAACGTCTTGAAATACATTATTTGAACAATGTTTCGAGGTGTGGTAACTGTAGTATAAGCGGAATAATTGACTTCAGGCCGTTGAATTATTAGAAAAATAATTATTAGACGCTTCGCGTCGTGACCGCATTACCACCTCGGGTGTGCATTATTTTTCTAATAATTCAACGGCCTGTCGTCAATTATTCCTTACTTAATATTTCAGACTTTCCGACCAGGTCTGTGAACTTAATAGACATGTCATTACTTCTGACTTTGCGCTCTAAATAATTTTTTGCCACATCGACTTCTCCGTGGCTGTTAGCTCCCTCCATCACTGCTCTTTGAATTCCGGCGGTAAGCCGTGACAAAAAGCACTGATGGCTTCTGGGACGGCTGGGTCGTGTAGTTATTTTTTAATTGCGTTACATTGTAGGCGTATTAAAAGGAAACTACAAAATGGTGCATTTACTTTTTTCTTTTTTTGTCGTCTTTGCTATTGGTTGATTCCCGCTCCCGTCTGCTCCCGTTAACCATTTATCCTGTACCGTCCAAATCCCGTGATTAATAGCAAAGATGACTCCCATCCTGTAGGAATTCCCGAAAAAATGTCAGCCTCTAATTCAAACCAAACTTGGTACATGTCATCACAAGCATGACTTGAGGCTCCCTGCTGCGTTTCGGCACAGCGCCACATACTGGTCCGGAGATACGAAAAAAGGCTATTTTTGCTCATAACTTCTGAACGGTTTGTCCAAAAATCATAAATCATTCAGCTGTCGGCCATTTTGAATTACGTGCTAAAATGCTGTATTTTTTGAACGCATGAACGAATTGTTACCAAACTCGGTATGGGTCATCAGTACGATGCCCTGAAGGAGCCTGAGAAGTTTCGAAACAGCGCCACCTAGTGGTATTTTTTTTTCAAATGCTTATAACTCTGGCTTTGGTTGACTTATTTTCACGGGAGTCATCTCGTTGAGTTCCTGAATCCTTGTCGAGTCCACAGATACCAAACACGATAGGTTTTGACTTACGGTTTGTGTAGCGTTGTGATTTAGCGCTTAAAAAAACATTTGCTGATATCTTCGAAACCGCTAGTCCGATCAAGACGAAACCACCGTCAGAAGTTTGAAAACATAGGTCGATAGCTACACGCCAATGCCCAAATGCCAAAATATTGATCGTAAGGGGTTGTAAAATTCAATCAAAGTCACGTGTCAGTCAATTTTTACATGTTTTTTCACGTAAATGTCTATAACTCTGAAGCGAATTGACATATTTTCACCAAAATTGACACACAGATGTATGGGCTCACTCTGAGGACACATAAAAAAAATTTGTGGGATTTCGCCTCTTGGTGGCGCTATAATAGAACAAAACATGAAATTCCCATTGACTTTAATACAGTTTTGTGATGTAAAATGCTATACTTAATGAATGCATTGCTGTAACATTACGAAACTCAGAATGTCCCATCGGCACCATGCCCTGAAGGTACTCAAAAGATTTCTAGACAGCGCCACCTTTTGGTCAAAAGTTTTAATAAAATTTCCAAAAATGCTAATAACTTTTGAATCCATCTGACTATTTTAATGATACTGGTCTTAATAGATTTCTTGGGTCATGCCGAGAACATAGATACCAAGTTTGCCATATTTGGACGAACTTCCTGTCCGCCATCTTGAATTTCATTCAACACCTACTTTTTCTAACTCCTCCTAGGCCGTTTGTCCGATTTTCACCAAAATTGAATCGTATCATCTCCAGACCGTGCTGACAAAAAGTTATGGATTTCGTGTCGATAGACGAAACCGTTTTCATATACTGCAGAAGCAAAGTTGAGGCATGATGCCAAAATGACTATTCAGGCTTTATATCTGCAATGCCTCGGCATATTGACACCAAACTTTGTATGTGTAATTGTCACTTCACTCTGACCACATCACATCGATTTCATAACTGCGCCACCTATTGGTCAAAAATGATAATCCATTAGATCAGGGGTTCCCAAACTTTTCAGCCCACGACCCCCAAAATAAAGGTGCGAGTGACTTGCGACGCCTACTATCCTCGGAGGTGGTTAAAGTATACAAACATTGCGTGAAACTGCACACAACAGTCAAAACAACCATTATATTATTTTATATTAAATATTAACATCACCTAATGAGATTTGGGCACAACCCAGCAAACACATTTACGTTGTGGCAACGTCTGTGGCACGTTGCATTTCTGCTATGGCAACGTCGCTGTCTACGTGTTTTTGCAACATTGTAACAACGTAGAATTGTAAGATGTGACAACATTGTTGCACGACATTCAGCAACTGAGAGACGACGTTCTGACAATTACATTTTTTAATATGATAGATAGATATCCCCCATTTAGCATGTTATGTTTTGTGGTTCATTTTTAATTAGTCATATGTTAGATAATTATATACTTTTTAAATATTGTTGATCCTTATTATTTATGGGCCTAACAGTACACTGTAAAAAAGTATCGTGATTTTAACGGTAAAAGACTGTAAAAATGCTACAGTGAAAAACTGTTAAATGGTTAACAGAAAGTTTCCGTACTATATACGGTAAATAACTGTGATAGATCTAATGGTACATTTTACTGTAAAATACCGGTAAATTTACAGTTTTTGAAAGAGAAAAAGAACAACTCATTGTATAATATACAATGAAAAACCGTAAATTGACATTCCCACAATTCATAGTTTCTTCATAGTTTTTTTAGTTTTTTCTAATCAGTTATGTACATTATAGTAGGGAGGTTAAGCCCAAAAAATAGGCGTTTGACTTCAAGTCATGATGCAAAGGTCCCCTTTGGTATGGAAGTACCTTAGGGTCATACAAATAAATTTATCCTAAGACACAAGTGAGATCACATTTTGTATCAGAAATAAACATGATTTTTCAAAAATGGCCGCCAATACGCCGAAAATACTCTAGAGCCCATATCTTTGCTTCTGTTATTGCTATAATGACAAATGTGGTGTCAAAGTGTACATTTTTGGGGTCAAGGAATCCAATAAAATTGGTTTCAAGTTTAAAAAAATAATAATTTACCTCAGATCATGACAATTGGGGGTTAAATATGCAAATTTCACATAAAAATTGTGTCATCAGAGTGACTTTTCTTATCTTTTCTTTCAAAAACTTAAATTTTATTGTGCAGCTACTTCTATACATTAAATTTGTCCTAAGTAGAATGAGATTTCGACCAGTCAGGAGTAGCCTATAGCAAATCAGTTCCTGCAACAACACATTCCATCTGCACCAGGAGCTGTGACAGCTGTTGAAGGACAGAGGTGACAGGTTGGCACTGAGGTTCGTATGACTTTCTCATTAAATAGAATTTTTTTTTTTTAATGTTAGATAACTAATAACTAGCTAGCTAGTTGACTAGTTAGCTTCATTATAACTAGGTCACTAGTAACTAGTTAGCTTCATCATACCCAGCTAGTGACTAGTTAGCGTTATTGTTATTGAAGCAAGCACATAGCCTACATGTTGCTAGCTAGTTAGCTTCATTATTTGATAGATTTTAAATGCTTGTTAATGACTATATTATCTATCTTATGATGTTAAAGATGTATATGATGTTATCTTATGATGTTATTATCTATCTTATGATGTCTTCATTTCTTTTTCAGATTAGCCATAATGGAATGCCATGACTGGAGTTTATGCTTCCTATGTCAGTCCGCCCTAAAGATTGAAAAAACAGTAGATCCCTCTTCATCATTCAAACTGAGAAACAATCCTGAACGATTGCAATCATGTTACAAAGAAGCTTTAGATAACATCCAGGAGCTGAAGGCATTAGGGGGTCTGCCTGATTTTATAGTGGACATTAGTGGTGGTAGTCAGGATGTAGTTCAGCTGATGATTCAAAATCCTATGGTGTGGCACAAAAGCTGCAGAAATGCGATTGATAAACAAAAAGTTGAGAGAGCAAGAAAAAGAAAAAAGCATGAAGAGTCTGTGAGCCCAGTAAAAACACGGCGCATGAGTGATAAGTCCACCGCACTCGCTGTACCCAGACCCTCAACATCATCATATGAACCATTCGATAAACCATGTCTCTTCTGTGGTGAAGTGGGCAGAAAAAAGAAACTGAGGAGGGCTGCCACCCTTGGCTTGGATAGAAAAGTGAAAGAATGTGCTCAGGTGGTGGGTGACAGGCATCTATTGGCTGAACTAGCTGCTGGTGACATGGTTGCTATTAATGCTGTTTATCATCGTGCATGCCTGACTAGGCACTATAGAAAAGCAGAAACTGTTGGATGTGACTCAACTGAAAGTAATGCAACTCAGGTCATCAGAGCACATGTCCTCAATGAGTTGCTCGAATACATCGAGGACTATCGTTGCTCAGGGGAATCACTGGCAATGTCTGACTTGACAGCCCTCTATGACGAGCACATTGCTGATCTTGGATTTCCAAACATCAAATGCAACACCACACGCCTTCGGGAGGATATTGAACGCCTGATCCCTGACATCAGATCAGTACAAATAAATCGTGTCTGGTCCCTTGTATTTGATGATGACCTGAGCAAAGCTGTTGCTGACATGAAAAACAACACTTCTACCGATGTCTCCATCATCTTCAAAGCAGCCAAAATCCTCCGGCAAGAGTATCTCCCCATGAAGCATGCTTTTACAGGTTCCTTCTCAACTTCCTGTGAAGCTGATTCTATCCCTCCCATTTTGAGATCGTTCTTACACATGCTTCTTGATGGATCAGGTATTGATCAGCCACCTCCTGGACCTAAGAAATTCCAGGTTGCAACATCCATTGGGCAGCAAATAATTTTCAACTCTGTAAGATGCAGATCAAAGAAACATGGCAGTGTTCCTCGTCACATAAGAGAGAGAGAAACACCAGCTTCGCTATATCTGGCAATGAAACTACACCAGCAAAGTGGTAGTAGATATCTGGTGGAGGCCATGCATAAAAGAGGAATGTGTGTGTCATATGACCGCTTGAAATCATTTAGCATAGATATAGCGAATTCAGTGATCAGTCACTGGGAGCAGATTGGTGTCGTGGTCCCACCTCAGGCAGTCAAGGGTGTCTTCACCATTGGCGGTTTTGATAACATTGACCACAACCCATCATCGACAATAGCAACATCAGCCCTCCATGGAACATGCATCAGCATTCAACAGCACTTCTCTTCAGACAGCCAACAGACTGAGAATCTGACTGACATCCTAGATCCAGCTCAAATGGGGAAGAAGCACGTGAAATCCTTGCCACCTCACTACACAACCATGGATCTGGATTTTTCACTGCCAACTGATGAGGTCTTGTATGTTCCTGCCATGAATACCAACAGTCATCCTCATCCAGCCTCCCGTCCTCTCATCAATGTAATTGAAGAAGGCTACCAGTGGTTAGAGAGAGTCAGAAACATTCTCGTGAAAGAGAACCTTGAAGCTGGAGAATGGATCTCATGGGCTGCATATTATGCCAGCATCACAGAGGCTATTTCAACTCCCCCATCCAAATCATACATGTTGCCACTGTTCACAGAGCCCCCTACCAGCCCCACTATGGCTTGGCATGCAATGAAAGTCCTCAGACAAACAATCAGCTACCTTAATCCAGGTCAGACACCAGTCATGGTAGCTGATCAACCACTCTTCACACTGGCCAAGAAACTTCAGTGGAAGTTTCCTCAGACCGAGCTTGGTGAGGATTCCTTCCTGGTAACACTGGGGCCAATGCATACTGAAAAGATGCTGTGGAGCGTGTCTGGTGACTGGCTGGATGGCAGTGGGTGGACCACAGTTCTTATCAATAGTGGCATCTCGACTAGTGGCAAAGCTCAGGCTTTCATTAGTGTTCACCACATATGCAGAACCCGATACATCCATCAGGTGTCTGTAGCTGCTCTCTATGTGCTCATGAAGAAGGCTTATGATAAGTACATGGAGAAGGCAACAAATGACAATGATGAGCCGAGCGATCTAATCCCTCAGCCTTTTGATGAATGGCTCAAGACGCTTTGTGCCTCACAACCCCAAGCAGATTTCTGGTTCAAGTCCATGGAGCTGGATCTTCTCATTCTTCAGGTAAGATATGTTCAAATCATGTGTCTCATTCAGTTCTTTATCAAATTCATATTCTTAAATCAAGATTAAAGCTCCTTCACCTTGTATTTCATATAAATATTATTATTTTTTTTTTTCAGTTTGTCAAGTCCTGTCGCTCAGCAGACTTCTCCCTCTACATGGAGACACTTGACTCTCTGATGCCATGGGTATTTACACTGGATCATACGCACTATGCCCGGAACCTACCCATCCATCTCCGTGATATGGCTACATTAGAAGAACGACATCCTGCTCTGTTTGTGGAGTTCCAGAGTGGTAACTTCATGGGGCAGAAGTCGAGACGAGCGTTCTCCAAGATCCCCCATGACCAGATGCATGAGCAACTAATTGATTGGCTCAAGAATCATGGTGGTGTCATTGAGAACCTGGATGACCCAGACACAGTCCGCCGAGAGCAGGTTGTTCGCCCTGAGCTGGCACGCCTAGTCCGAGAATTCGAGGGATCAAATGAATCAGATGAACAGAGGCACCATGAACAATACCCCAAATTTCAAAATGATTATAAGGTACATTTCTGTTGTACTGAAAATTGAGAGATAACTATGCATTTCAGTGGTATAAATGATTTGTATTTTTTTTTTAAATCATTTTATTTTCAGACTCATGTACTGGCACTGGTGGATGCCTTTGAGGATCTGGGAAATCCCTTCATGGAGGATAGTGGGGATCTGCTGGACTTAGATGAATCAATCGTCATGCCCCCAGATGTGGTAGAAAGTGTAAGGGAAGTGAAGAACATTGGAATGAAAAGATACACAGTATTTGTTGACAAGCGAGTGAGGTCACAGGAAGAGGCATTCATAGCTCCAATACCACTCACCAGGCTGAAACTGTTCAAGGCTCCAATTTCCCAACGATGCAACAAATCAGAGGTGGCTGTGGTCAAGGACCAACAAGCAAAAATTAGCCAACTTTTGCTGGCTGTTCATTCTGGTCGCAAAATTGATGAGGGAGTGTTCTCACATGAAAGTTCTCCCCATCCACCTTCACTCACTCGGAAGGGAAAAATGCATCACGGAAACAAGAGTGAGATTCTAGATTGCATTGTCCCCAGAGATTTAGACAACCACAGACCTGTGACAACTGCAGCTGTGCTGGATGGTGCTGTCCTTGTTCAGATGCTTCATCCTGGAAGTGCTGTGACCATTGGACAATACACTGTGTGCAGAATTATTAGGCAAGTTGTATTTTTGAGGATTAATTTTATTATTGAACAACTACAGTGCTCTCAGTTAATCCAAAATGTTAATAAACCTCAATCTTGAATATTTAAGGAAGCAAAAGTGAGGTTTTGGCTTTCTTAGGAGATTATCTATGTGTGCACAATTATTGGGCAACTCTTAGTGTGCAGAATTATTATGCAGCAAAATGAAAAATGAAAATTTTCCCATCTCACTTGTTTATTTGAATCTGTTAAAGTGAGAATGATAAACAAATAACTCAATTTACAAATAAACATCTCTGACATAAAAAAAAATCAGTGACCAATATAGCCACCCTTCTTTTCAATAACAGTTATTAGCCTTCCATTCATGGAGTCTGTCAGTTTCTTGATCTGTTGATGATCAACTTTTTGTGCAGCTGCCTCCACAGCCTCCCATACACTGTTCAGAGAGGTGTACTGTTTTCCTCCACCATAAATCTCCCGTTTCAGAAGGGCCCACAAGTTCTCAATAGGGTTTAAATCAGGTGACGAAGGGGGCCATGTCATAATTCTTTCATCTTTAAGGCCTTTACTGGCTAGCCACGCAGTGGAGTACTTTGATGCATGCGATGGAGCATTGTCCTGCATAAAAATCATGGTCTTCTTGAAAGATGCAGACTTTTTCCTGTACCACTGCTTGAAGAAAGTATCTTCTAAAAACTGGCAGTAGGTTTGGGAGTTCATTTTAAGTCCATCTTCAACCCGAAAAGGTCCAACTAGCTCATCTTTAATAATACCAGCCCATACCATTACCCCACCTCCACCTTGCTGTCGTCTGAGTCGAAGTGGAGCTCTGTGCCCATTACTGATCCAGCCACGGGCCCATCCATCTGGTCCGTCAAGAGTCACTCTCATCTCATCAGTCCATAAAACCTTTGAAAAATCTGTCTTCAGATATTTCCTGGCCCAGTCTTGACGTTTCAACTTATGTTTCTTGTTCAGTGGTGGTCGGATTTCAGCCTTCCTTACCTTGGCCATGTCTCTGAGCACTGAACACCTTGTACTTCTGGGCACTCCAGGTAGGTTGCAGTTCTGGAATATGACAGCACTGGAGGATAATGGGTTCCTGGTAGCCTCACGTTTGATTCTTCTCAAATCTTTGGCAGTTAATTTGCGTTTTTTTTTCTCAACACGTTTCTTGCGACTCTGTTGAGCATTTGCTACAAAACGTTTGATGGTTCTGTGATCACGCCCCAATATCTTAGCAATTTCAAGAGTGCTGCATCCCTCTGAAAGACTTTTTACAATTTTTGACTTTTCAGAGTCAGTTAAATCTCTTTTTTGGCCCATTTTGCCTGAGGAAAAGAAGCTGCCTAATAATTATGCACACCTTGATATAGGGTGTTGATCTCCTTAGGCCACACCCTCCCTCATTACACAAATACATATCACCTGAAATGCTTAAATCCAATAAGGATTCAAGTTTATACAGCTTGGAGTTGGAAAAAATAATTAAAATGAGGATATGGTCAAAATACTCACTTGCCTAATAATTCTGCACACAGTGTATTTCACAGATGTGTTTGCACCATATATCCTTTCCTGGTTTGAAAGAAATGACCGCGTTGACATTGTCTGGGATGTGTACTCGAAGACAAGTTTGAAGTCCGGAACTCGGGATCAAAGAGGCACTGGTGCAAGAAGGAGGGTTACTCTCTCAACCAAAGTTCCTGGCAACTGGGCTTCCTTCCTACGAGTGGACCTGAACAAGCAGGAATTGTTCATGGAGATGGCCAAAAGCTTGAAGCTCATGACACTTCCACAGGTATTCAAAAAAATCTAATTCAAAATTACTTTATTTGTCCCCAAGGGGAAATTGAATTAGTCTGTTAGCTCTTCTGTAAATTATTGAAGAATTAGACATGATGGCTGTGGGAGTGAAGGATATTTTAAATCTCTCCATTCCAGGGCAAGGAGCTCTTCACCACTTTGCTTGAGGACTGTGTAAGTTCATCAGCTGACATTGACACTGATGCACTGGCCCCTTGCACACATGAGGAAGCCGATACACGGATTTTCCTGCATGTGGCTGCAGCTACTGTTGCTGGACATCGTCGAGTGATTGTCCGCAGCTGTGATAGTGATGTTGTTGTACTGGCCATTGCCACCTTTGTCAACCTTGGACAGAAGATCGCCAAACTCTGGATTGCTTTTGGTGTACGGCGCCACTTCAGGTATAGATCATTTCACCAAGATGTATTTATTCTATTAGCTCTTATTTCAGTAGACCAATCAATAACTATTTTTCCCTTTTCCAGGTACATTCCAGCACATGCCATTGCTCACAGTCTTGGACCATCCAAGGCAATGGCACTGCCAGCATTTCATGCCCTAACGGGGTGCGACACTACCTCTGCATTCTTTGGCAAAGGCAAGAAGACAGCCTGGTCCGTGTGGCAGTCCCTGCCTGAGCTCACCTTACCACTTCAGCTGCTCTCTGGCCCAACCCCCACCGCTGAGATGATCAGAACCCACACACCCACCCTCCAGAGATTTGTCCTGATGCTCTATGGTGTATCTGAGGACAACATCACAACTGTGGATGCTGCGCGACTCTCCCTCTTCTTCCACAAAGGAAAAGACTTTGACCACATGCCACCAAGCAGTGATGCACTTCATCAGCACCTCCTTCGAGTAGCTTATCAGGTAAGACAACTTTGCATGGGGGCATAATATAAACATGGCTAAGAATAATGAAGGGCCTTTGTATCACTAATTATGTTTCTCTTTAGAGTGGACATGTATGGGGCAATACACTTGTCAAAGACCATGCAACAGTTTCGCCGTCTCTATGGGGATGGCAGCAGGATTCCCCAGACTCTCCACCAACTCCTGTCTACACTACAACTGCCATTATTTCAAAGGACTTGCCAGAACTTGTCATTTGTAAGTGTAAGACTGACTGTAAGGCACCTTGCAAATGCTGCATGCAGAGGCTGCCTTGCATGTCTCTCTGTGGATGTCGTGGCTCATGTTCCCACAGTGGTGGGAAATAGAAAAGCATCTTAGTGATGTATTTACACTAAACTATTAGTCTTCATCACTAGAATATTGTAGGTATGGCATTGCCTACTTATAAACTGTGAACATAGTTATGAACTTGTTGTCTCACTAATCAGTTCCTTTGCACCCATAATACACATATTCAACACTTGAAGTTATTTTAAGTTATTTATTAAATTATTTATTTAAGTTATTTATTAAATTATTATTAAGTTGTGAATGGACTGTGTGTTTGGCATGCATTTTCTTAATAAAAATTGCATACTTCACCTCCAATTGTCATGGTAAGGACAACATTATTGTTTTTTTTGTCTTGGAACCTATTTCATTGGACTCCTTGACCCCCAAAATGTACACTTTGACACCACATTTGTCATTATAGCTATAACAGAAGCAAAGATATGGGCCTCTCAAGTATGGTTGGCGGCCATTTTTAAAAAATGTGTGTATATAAGATACAAAATGTGATCTCACTTGTGTCTTAGGATGAATTTATTTCTATGGCCCTAAGGTACTTCCATACCAAAGGGGACCTTTGCATCATGACTTGAAGTCAAAAGTCGCTTAACCTCCCTACTATTAGGGTTTTATGTTACATTTAATGTTGTTAAATTAATGTTTATTGCATTTTTTTAATTTCATGTGTGTTACCATGATGGTGTTTAATGTTTGTGTGAATGACACTGTGCAGCTTCAATATATAAGTATTAACTTTATTGTGGAAAAGCTGCTTGTGATGAGCTTTGATTTATCATGTGACTCTCATCGCTGCTGTGATTGTTGGTTGTCAGTGTATTACAATGGTACAAAACAGATATTAATACTTCAATTCAACTTTATGGCCATGTCAATATTGCTGAAATCCATTGTTAAATATACCAGTTTAAAAAGTAAAACTTACATGCTGCTCTGTAAAGGTGATTACAGTTTTAATGTATTTTTTACAGAATTGTTCTGGCAACCAAAGTTGCCAGCATTATTCCGTAAAAAATACGGGATTTTTTTTACAGTGTAACGTTAAATTAATAATAATCAACACCTCTAAGTGTACACTTTGAAGAGTAAAAATTACATAGAAGGTTAGCTAATTCAACTTTATTAAGCATATGGTAATCAAATTGCACTTCCAAAAGTCATACTGAGAAAAAAAAAAATATTATACAGGGAGTGACTAACGTTAACTAGCATGAGCAGACATGAGAAAATCTAGCAAAGAAACGAATGAGACGACAAATCAAAGTAAATAATGAACTTTTGTTAAAGCGGTAACCAAAAAAAAAATTTCTCTCTGTGCGTTTGCAAAAAAAGTAAAAAACATTAACGTGCAACAAGTACGCGCTTAAGTCGCTGCCTGTTCAAGGAGTGCTGAAATCAATTACTCATCATTAAAGTCATTTTGGCTTCATTATGGCTTAGAGTTAAGTTAAATATTTGTCATACCTGAACAAAAGATGTTCAAATAAATGTCACATTAGACATGGAAGTTGCAGGTTGTGTTTGTATATGTCACGGTGTGGTTCAGGCAGAGGAACGAGGAGTCCGGAATATCGGTAAAGATAACTTTTAATATATATATATAACACAGGCAGAAAGTCAGGAACACGGGCGCCACACGGGCTAACAACAAACATTGACCGACCAAGACTGAAAGAACCAAGGGAACTAAATACACGGAGGAATCAGACATAACAAGGTGAAAACAGGTGACACTGATGATGATAACGAGGGACAGGCTGGTAAGTGAGGGAGTGAGTTCAGGTGTGGAGACAAGGAGGATTCTGGGGAGTGTAGTGAAGACGAAGACAGACAGGTGCAGACGAAGACTGTGACAGAACGCCCCCCTCAACAAGGCGCGACCTCGCGCCGTAGAACATCAAAGGGGTGGGGGGGCGGGCGCCCTGAAGGCTGGCCAGGGCGTGACCAAACTAGGAGGGGAAGCCTCCAGGGCGGAGCAGGACGTGCAGGCGGCCAGGGCGGAGCAGGACGTGCCGGCGGCCAGGGCGGAGCAGGACGTGCCGGCGGCCAGGGCGGAGCAGGACGTGCAGGCGGCCAGGGCGGAGCAGGACGTGCAGGCGGCCAGGGCGGAGCAGGACAGGCGGCCGGGGCGGAGAGACCCCCTCGGGCGGCCACGGCGGAGAGGACCCTTCGGGCGGCCACGGCGGTGAGGACCCTTCGGGCGGCCACGGCGGTGAGGACCCTTCGGGTGGCCATGGCGGAGAGACCCCCTCGGGTGGCCATGGCGGAGAGACCCCCTCGGGTGGCCATGGCGGTGAAGACCCTTCGGGTGGCCATGGCGGAGAGACCCCCTCGGGTGGCCATGGCGGAGAGACCCCCTCGGGTGGCCATGGCGATGACCTATGGCCCCCCCCCAAAAAATTCTTGGGGAGTGTGACTGGATGAGGGACAGGCTCTGGGACCGGCTGGGCAGACGGGACGTGAACAGTCTCTGGCTGGGCAGACGGGACGTGAACAGTCTCTGGCTGGGCAGACGGGACGTGAACAGTCTCTGGCTGGGCTAGCGGTGAAGGCCCGGCTAAGCTGGACGGAACCAGCGGTGAAGGCTCTGGAGGGCTGGACGGGACCAGCGAAGAAGGCTCTGAAGGGCTGGACGGGACCAGCGGGGAAGGCTCTGGCTCGGCAGGCGTGACGCGAAGCACTGCAGGCATGCAGGGAAGCTCAGGCTCGGCAGGGCTGCAGGGAAGCTCAGGCTCGGCAGGGCTGCAGGGAAGCTCAGGCTCGGCAGGGCTGCAGGGAAGCTCAGGCTCGGCAGGGCTGCAGGGAAGCTCAGGCTCGGCAGGGCTGCAGGGAAGCTCAGGCTCGGCAGGGCTGCAGGGAAGCTCAGGCTCGGCAGGGCTGCAGGGAAGCTCAGGCTCGGCAGGGCTGCAAGGAACGTGAAGCTCAGGCTCGGCAGGGCTGCAAGGAACGTGAAGCTCAGGCTCGGCAGGGCTGCAAGGAACGTGAAGCTCTGGCTGGACGTGGCTGACGTGAAGCTCTGGCTGGACGTGGCTGACGTGAAGCTCTGGCTGGACGTGGCTGACGTGAAGCTCTGGCTGGACGTGGCTGACGTGAAGCTCTGGCTGGACGTGGCTGACGTGAAGCCCTGGCTGGACGTGGCTGACGTGAAGCTCTGGCTGGACGTGGCTGACGTGAAGCTCTGGCAGGACGTGGCTGACGTGAAGCTCTGGCTGGACGTGGCTGACGTGAAGCTCTGGCTGGACGTGGCTGACGTGAAGCTCTGGCAGGACGTGGCTGACGTGAAGCCCTGGCTGGACGTGGCTGACGTGAAGCTCTGGCTGGACGGTCTCTGGCTGGACGGTCTCTGGCTGGACGGTCTCTGGCTGGACGGTCTCTGGCTGGACGGTCTCTGGCTGGACGGTCTCTGGCTGGACGGTCTCTGGCTGGACGGTCTCCGGCTGGACGGTCTCCGGCTGGACGGTCTCCGGCTGGACGGTCTCCGGCTGGACGGTCTCCGGCTGGACGGTCTCCGGCTGGACGGTCTCCGGCTGGACGGTCTCCGGCTGGACGGTCTCTGGCTGGACGGTTTCTGGCGGAGAAGGCTCTGTGCTGGACGGATCTGTGCTGGGCGGGACCAGCGGTGGAGGCTTTGTGCTGGACGGGACCAGCGGTGAAGGCTTTGTGCTGGACGGGACCAGCGGTGAAGGCTTTGTGCTGGACGGGACCAGCGGTGATGGCTCTGTGCTGGACGGGACCAGCGGTGAAGGCTCTGTGCTGGACGGGACCAGCGGTGAGGGCTCTGTGCTGGACGGATCTGTGCTGGGCGGGACCAGCGGTGAAGGCTTTGTGCTGGACGGGACCAGCGGTGAAGGCTTTGTGCTGGACGGGACCAGCGGTGATGGCTCTGTGCTGGACGGGACCAGCGGTGAAGGCTCTGTGCTGGACGGGACCAGCGGTGAGGGCTCTGTGCTGGGCGGGACCAGCGGTGAAGGCTTTGTGCTGGACGGGACCAGCGGTGAAGGCTTTGTGCTGGACGGGACCAGCGGTGATGGCTCTGTGCTGGACGGGACCAGCGATGAGGAAGGCTCGGGTGGTGGAGTGGGGCTGGTGCCGTCATCGATGGTGAAGGGAGATCCGCAGGACACCAGCACCCACTCCACATAAGCTGCGAAGCTCCCCTGGGGAGCCTCCTCAGACAACAGCTCTCTGGTGGCGGTGTTGAGCCCAGCATAGAGGAAGCTGCAGAGGCTGTCGTCCGGGAAGGTCGTGGCGGGAACGAGGCGGAGGAAATCCGCCAGATGATCCTCCAAGGGACGATCTTCTTGCTCTAAGCAGAGCAATTGGACTGCAACGAAGGAATCCATACCTTGGGGTCGGTCAATCTGTCACGGTGTGGTTCAGGCAGAGGAACGAGGAGTCCGGAATATCGGTAAAGATAACTTTTAATATATATATATAACACAGGCAGAAAGTCAGGAACACGGGCGCCACACGGGCTAACAACAAACATTGACCGACCAAGACTGAAAGAACCAAGGGAACTAAATACACGGAGGAATCAGACATAACAAGGTGAAAACAGGTGACACTGATGATGATAACGAGGGACAGGCTGGTAAGTGAGGGAGTGAGTTCAGGTGTGGAGACAAGGAGGATTCTGGGGAGTGTAGTGAAGACGAAGACAGACAGGTGCAGACGAAGACTGTGACAGTATAATTCCGTATCTTATTTAGCTGAGGTAACATAAACGCAATTCTCACGTATCCTTGCTTGACGATGAATGAGACAACACAATGAGCCCAGCGGTTGGTTGAAATTTAAAAGGCAGATTTTCAGAACAGATAACACCATGTCCATAACCGAAACTTACAGGCTAAAGTCAAGGTAAACAGCTGTTTATATTGTGAATGAAAAACATATATCCCCTGTATTTTATTCTATTGTTACTGAGAAACAGCTGATTGAATTATGCAAATATATAAATCACTGATTCCCATCTAGGAAACACAATCTATGCAAAACACAATCTATGATCAATACAATATACTGTCTGTTGTATAAGGGCATACCTGACACATATAACATCCCATCAGATGTTAGTGTTTCTTTTTTCTTTTTTTTACAGACAGACATACAGACCAAAATACTAATGTGAAGTAACGAACAATCTAGTAACTCCATAATTCCAGAAGTGAAATAAAAGTGTGTAAATGTATAGGAGTGTGGGTGTGGGTGTGTGTATGTGTATGTGTGTGTATGCATAAGCAAAGTAACCATTTATTATTGATTACCATCTTCACCATCATCACCACCACCACTCCTCACCACCATCATACTGACAACATTGTATTACTGTAGTAAATTTAAAATTTTCTTATTTCTATCTCTATGTAACAATTACCATTGTCAGCATGATGTTAGTGTTTCTATGACATTGTGTTATGATTGACTAAATCTTCCTGTTGGACAAGAACATATGTTAGTGTTTTGAAAAATGATTTGATTTTTAGACATGTTTGTAGTGTTTTGGTAGACATAGTGTATTGTTGCTAGTGTATTATTGTATTTTGAAAATTAGTGTTGGAGTTTAGTTTACAATGTGTGATTTTGATCATGAAATTAACTGTTATGCCAATTGTGTGTTGTAGGTGTGTTGGTGCGTTAAGAGTTTAGGAAATTTGTTAAAAGTATTGAAAAAATTGTCATAGCGATTGAAAAAAACTGTAAAGCCTAAAAAATTACCTATGTGTCAGAAAGACTGTTAACTTGGTGCTGTAGTAGGTAGTATAGTGACCGTTAATTGTCGTTAATCTGTCGTCATCACCTCAGGACCAACGGTCAAAGAAAAATAAATAAGGATGGTGGCTTTTTTTATTTGCATGTTTTTTATTTGTTATTTAACAACTATTTTTGTATTTTTTAAATAAATTTTTTTACAATTATGGATACAATATGCTATTTCTAATCGATATATATTATTTTTTTTTATTTCTGGAAATCATCTCGCGACCTCCCCTCGCTGTCTCCCTAGTTTGGGAACCACTGCATTAGATCACATTTTTAGTTAATGTATTTGATTTTTCAGCCATTTTGCCGAAATTCATCTTTAAATGTCTCCTTGCTGCAGTTGGTCGTCTTATCGTCTGCTTTTGCGCTTGGCCCCGGTAATGGCTGCTTGCAGCTATATTTTCTCATATATTTGCCAATTTTAAATTAAAAAAGTTCCCAATTTGTACTGAAGGCATTTTCCATCTTGGCTTTAGACCAATGACTAGAAATTAACTCTTTAACTTTCTTTTGAACCTCCTTATGCAGAAGGGAATTATTAAGTTTCCAATATGAAGAATTTACATTGTGTTTTATGAAACAGCTTCACTTTTATATAAATAGCTCTGTGATCTGTTAATGGAGTAGGTAAAATATCTACATCAATCCCATCTTTGTCAAGACTTTCAGAAACTAACCAATAGTCTATTCTG
The DNA here is from genome assembly GCA_031834385.1 of Semotilus atromaculatus. Classification (NCBI taxonomy): domain Eukaryota; kingdom Metazoa; phylum Chordata; class Actinopteri; order Cypriniformes; family Leuciscidae; genus Semotilus; species Semotilus atromaculatus. The sequence goes on along the minus strand of JAULUF010000040.1, from coordinate 3,265,726 downwards.
GACCGATTGGAACCTGATTTGTTACTCCATGTAAAAACTATATTATTAGGGCATTTAGATCTCCAAACATCTATTAGATTAAATGTATCCATGAAGTTTTTGAGATTAGTATTTGTAAATTTTGGACGTCCTGATTGCCATTTATCAAGAGTATAATCCTGCACAATGTTAAAATCCCCTCCAATTATTATATAAGCATTTGGATATTTGTCTAACCAACTTTTAAATGTATTCTCTATGATCCCTAAAAGATTGTCATTTTCTGGCTTCCTATTGTACCCATAGATATTAGCTGTAATAATATACACATCATTACAATTAAGTAGCAAACAAACAAAGTGACCTTCTGAATCACATAATGACTGCACAACTTCACCGTTAAATCTATTCTTAAGTGTTATAACCCCTGCTGAATGTTCAGAACCATGGGAAAACCATATTGAAGACCCCCATTGACTATTCCAAAATTTAACATCATCATTAACCGAATGAGCTTCTTGTATATAACAGAAATCAGCTCTGTATTGTCTAGCAAATAAAAATAATGCTTTTCTTTTAATATTATTACGCAACCCCCTAGCGTTAAAAGATATAAGACATAAATCCAACAGGTTTAACAGAACAAGTTAAACATACAAAATATAATAAATGAAATCTTTAGAAGAATATAAGGAAATGAAAATCAAGATCAGCACCCATTAAAACAATTAAACTAGGATATTTGACCATTAGCCTTCCATTAGGAAATTTCTTCACTTTCGAATTGAAAGCATAACAGATAACCTACAACACAGGAATGTTTTTTGTTTTTTGCGAAGTATGCCGATTTGCCCTCCTCTCTTGCCTTTTTAATCATTGGCCACAGTTTCTGCCTTGATTCCCTATCCTCCTTCGTTAAGTCTTCAGTGAAGTGCAAACCATGATTCTAAAGGAATGGGTTGTTTTTTGCAGCTTTCCACACTGCTTCCCTGTATCTCCTCACAACGAAGCGAATGATGACAGCTCGTGGCCTCGGTTCGTTCGGACGCTTGGAACCCACGCGGTGAGCGATATCTATCGCCGCTGGCAGCTGATCCCTATCTTGTGGTAACACTTCTTGACAGATGCGAATCACTTCCTCGCAAATATTTTCCTTGGCTGCTTCTGGGATGCCGTGTAATTTTATGTTCCATCTTCTGCCTTAACGCTCCAGATCGGTCACACGATTCATGCAAGTCAGGGTAGATTGTTCACTCTTCTCCACACGTCTTTCAATAAAACACATCTTTTCTTTTAAATCCTTGATTTCTGTGCGTGTAGCTTTGACCATCTCTTCTAGAGCATCGCTTCTGGTGCTAATGAGATTAGCCAGTTTAGCAACGATCTCGTCAGACTTCAAGTTGTCCGTACAGGTTTGGGAGAACGTAGGTTTTTTTGCTAATGGAGGTTGGGTGTTATGGGAAGTGAAGGAAATTCTTCTTTGTTGTTCAGGTCGTGAATTATTCCATCTTCGTAATCGTGATCGGTGATAACCTCCATGCCATCAATGTTTGCTGCTTTGCTAACAGCATTTGGACGTTTTTGTGCAGATTTGTGCATTTTACCTTAACAATATAACGCAAAAAAGAAGAAAAAAAACCTGTCCAAATGATGCACAGTTTTGCTCAACTCGAAAGATCTTTCCAACTTCGAGTCTATCCTTCTTAACTAAAGTTGGTGCCGAGAGCTCGAAAATTCAGTCCATTCACACCGCCATCTTGGTCGGCCCCCCTGGTGGGGCAAATCCAGGGGATTGTGTGAGGAGAGTGATGCGTGCAGTAGCAACAAACATAGTGTGGAGCCAATTTGATTATTTCTTGAATAATACAAGAAATAATCAACTCACTCTGTACTGACGAACACAATCTGGATCTCAAAGAGGGCCTATTCGGCCTATTTCTCCCCTAAACCTTGTTAAACAAGAAATGTAGCCTATCTGGCCACAACTATAAACAGAACATACGCTCTATGATTGGTCAATGAACTGTGTGTGTTTTTGACACTTCAGATGGATCACGATCAGTTGTCATCAATCGTCACATATCACAACGTAATCGCCTCAATATCTCACCAATTATATATAATTAAATGAATATTTTTCACCATTTTTGGTGTTTTATCCAGTTATCACTTATTTATTTCCAACGGACGGATCGGGTGCAATTATAGACTGTAAAAAGGGTGCAATACACACACTGCTAACCGCACTTTTTGAAACTGTATCTCTCGCGAGACCACTCTGATTAATTTTTTATCGACATATCCATTTCGTTATTACGAGAAAAATGCCGCTTTACCTTTCATATAAAACCCTGATTGCCTGAAGATCTTATGTCACAGGAGTTGCATCTTTTCTCACAATATGTTATGAAAAGGACTGACTTAAAATGAAATGCATTTCATTTTTGCTTTTTCTAATTGATATCATTTATCAGGACTATAAAAACAAATAAATAACAACAATAAAATCTGTAGAGTAGCATTACCGGTCTGTAAACTTTTTCAAACGTCATCAAGCTTAGTTTGAGTCGGTTTGAGTCTGCGCATCAGGAACGGAGTCATTTTGGATTTGGTTTACTGTTGCTGTGGAGTTAAGGTTAAGTTATGTAGGCTACTATCAGACAAATTCACGGTGCGTGAATTTCATGTAGGCTAGAAGTTATCATATGCCCTATAAGCTTGCAGTGAGAATGCAAAAAAAAAAAAAAAAGAGCAAATTTTTATCCCAGCTAAGTGCCCTTCAAAGACATAATTTCGGATTTGTTCAAACGGTTCCATTTACACTTGGCCACATGAATGCGTCTCAGCTAAACGTATATGAATCCGATCTTCTAATTCCCGCGAAAAATGCAAATATTAATTTCCGCTTAAGTTGAACTCAAATGGCAGCCACGGTCATGTTGCTCTATTTGTGTTTGCGAATGCAGTCAAAACAAAAACAAAAAAACTTGCTGTTACGTACTTGTACGTAGTTTAGTGTTGCAATATGGACATGTGGGTGTGTTGTTGTGGTGTGTGTGTTTCAGGTGTCCATTGGATCAATCTACTGCCAATCTTAATGAAGGGCGATGACGTTTCGGTTCACCTCTGCCAATTACATCTCACTGCTGCAGTTAAATACCGTGATTACTCCAATGTCGGACAGCTGTGTGCTCACTTTGTCTGTTGCGCTTGTTTGACTTGTTGTCACTGATTTCTGTGTGTCTAACATTCGAGTTCTGTTTATTGTTGCATATAGTGTTTTGAAATTATACTGTTCAGCCTGATCATCTTACACGGAGTGTGTAAAAGCGGGAAGAGAGAGCAGGTTAGTAGGTCGCGCGACATACACTTTGCACTTAGGATATTTATGATTATGTTAGACACACTAGTTTAGGAGAGTGCCCAATTTGTAAGTTTTGTTATTTAGTTAGTATAGTTTAATCAGAGCGTCTTGACGCCGAAGACTTTTCTTTTCTACATTTTTTGTTTGGTAGTTAGATTAGTTGAATTAACTTTAGTTAGTTTGTTTTGTTTTATTGATTTCTTTGATTTGGCATCTCTCGTGCTCGCCTTCCCACCTTGGGGTTTTTGGTTGTGTTTAAATGTTTATTTAGTTTGTTGTTGTCATTCATTGTTTGTACATATTGTAAATATTATTTTCTTCAATCATTTATTATGGTCTTGAGGATTAATAAATCCCTTTGAGCGGAATTTGAAGAGTACGGTTTTCTTTTCTTGCTCTGTCCTGCGCTTTGAGGTACACACACACCATTTTTAAAAAGTGTTATTCCCTTATTCTCTAGACAACATTAAAAGGGACGTAACACTTGCTACAATGCTTAAGCAACAAAAGGCAGCACTTATTATGTGCAGCATTTTCGCTGTCGGCAGTACTACACTTTAAAAACCAGTGAGATACCTGGATGAAAGCTCAGAGCTCAGAGTCAACACTGGTGGGAAAATATAGTACAGGCTTTTTTACGGAACAAGACTGGCAAACCAGTTTTCGAATGGGGCGCCGGACCTTCGATTACCTTTGTGTATGCCTGCAATGTTATTTAATGAGGAGGCACACTCATCTTCGTCAGGCTATACCGGTCGATAAGTGCGTCGCCGTGGCCCTGTGGTATCTCGCTACAGGCAGTGGGTATAACACCATCTCTCACCTCTTTGGGCTGAGCCGGTCTACAGTATGCATCTGCGTGAGGGAAGTATGCAGTGCGCTGGTGTCCTGCATGCAGAAATGCATTCAATTGCCCACAGGCCAGAGGCTCCTGGACATCAGGGATGGGTTTGAGAGAAGATGGGGTTTCCCTCAATGTGCAGGTGCCATCAACGGGTCGCACATCCCGATAACGGCTCCACAAAACAACGCAAAGGACTATTTTAATCGCAAAGGACATTGTTCCATAATCCTGCAAGCTGTTGTAGATTATCAGTCACAGTAAGTAACCATAAACATTTTTATTTATTTATTAATACTTTTTTTTTTTGCTAATGTACAAAGTCCTTACATGGACATAAACCCCTTTTTATAAGATTTTTTTATATTATGTATAGTATTTTTTTTATATACAGTCAATGTCTAATGAACTATCTCCATTAGGTTTACCAATATCAATGTTGGTTGGGCAGGCAGTGTTCATGACGCCAGAGTTCTCCGCAATTCAGAGATCTTTGACCTAGCAGAGAGAGGTGCTCTTTTTCCAGAGGTAAAAACATGATCATTCATTGTTGTCCCAAGAATAACAGAAAAGCTAGCAAAAGAGGTTGTCTATAAAAATGTTGGAATAAAATAAAATAAATAAATAAAACTGTGTGAATTTGTAAAAGCAGCCTTTAGTATCATTATTAGTAAAAAAAATAATAGCCTATGTGCTTATTACACCAAGATATAGCCTATTTGTGTTATCACCATACATCTTCATTTTATGGACAAATTATTTGCAAATGAGAAAAACATACGCAATTAATATATATAAAATGCAAGCAATGCCACAATAATAATTTATCACAATTGATTTGTCTTTATACAGCTTCCAAGCAACATTGGAGGCATTAAGGTGCCGATCACAGTCCTGGGGGATGCAGCCTACCCACTCATGTCTTGGCTGATGAAACCTTACAGTGACCATGGCCAGTTGACGGTGGAACAGCAACATTTTAACTACCGCCTAAGCAGAGCAAGAATGACGGTAGAGTGTGCTTTCGGGAGGCTGAAGGGCCGGTGGAGGTGCCTCCTCAAGCAGTCTGAGCTTCAACTGAAAAGAATGCCAGTGGTCGTCACAGCATGCTGCATTCTACATAATCTATGCGAGTGGAATGGAGAAAATTTTGACAACGAGTGGCTACAGGGAGTTAGTGAGCCTGGCACTCAAGAAGAAACCCAGGAGATGGTACCTGTTCTGCTGCAGCAAGAAACACAACCCCAGAAAATTCGCATTGCTTTGACCAGTTTTTTCTCTGAGCAGGGACAACAGGAGTAGCAATCACCTTTCCATTTGAAACATGTTCTAGCTGAAATTAAGATACAGCTTATCTATTTCTAAACATTTGTTTTTCTGTTTTCTACCAAGTTATGTGTTTGTCAGTGTTAAAAACCAAACTGAAGATGGTGGACATTTGAGACTTTTATTTATTTTCTAACAACAACAAAAAAAGGCATATGTGCCTGGCTGTATCAAGTTAAAGGGCACCTATTATGGCATTTAAAATGTTCCTAATATTGTTCTGGGAGTCCCCAACAACAGTTTTACGTGCATGCAATGACAAAAAACACTTTTGTTGTCTTATAATATGCATTTATTTTTACCTGATTTGCTCACCGACTCTCAAATGATTCGTTTAACGACTCATTTTTCAAACCCCTCCTTTGCGTGACGCTAATCTGCGGTGATTGGTCAGATCCCAGTCAGTTATTTTTTGCGTTAGCCCAAAGCTTAAACATATTGATAAAGCACTGCAGTACTACAGGTATTGGTCTATTCTTTATGACAACTCCAATAACAGCGACAAACATTTCACATATTTAAAAAAAAAAAGAAATGACATTGGAGACCTAGAAGCTGCGCTGAGCGTAACTTACACAACACACACACATAGCAGCTACTTATTGAGCATGCTACAAAACCCATAAAAGCAACAATTATTAATAATACTTACAGGTTGCGATTCGGAGGAGGAAGCTGATCCAAATAAACTTGGTACTGAACCTTCCTTCAGTATCAACCGGCTCGCGAATCCATATTTGACAGCATTTATGTTTTTGAAGAAATCATCTTCAAAATGACGCGAACACAGCAATAACTTCGGACTATACATCTGTGGTATAGTTGCATATATGAACTGTAGCCACTGATTCTTCAAATGCTCGTCTCTGGGCAGATGAAAAAATGACGCTTTTGCGTCACACTTCAGAACACAGCGCGTCGCCATGATGTTTTCAAATTTCCCTGGCTTCTACGAGTACGAGCGCAATGAGTGGGCGTATCTTATTCAAATAACTTGTACAAGTGACGTCATAAAGTTATAGAAAATGCATCGTTCGTCGAACGATTCATAGCAGCGACTCAGAGTCGACTCTTACTTTTGAGAGACAATAAGTTTGTATACGGTGAACTTTCATGTTTAAAACTTTGCAGGATGTTTTAGTTCACTTAGATCTATGTTACACACTACATGAAGGGCAATTTTCAAAAATCCATAATCGGTACCCTTTAAGTAAATAGCAGCATAAACCAGACCTTGATCATTTACATATGCAATATTTGAAAATAAAGTGCTACACACAAAGGCAAACTTATTTGTTCTGTTTAACAATAGCTAAAAGCTCTAATGTGAAAGGTTAAACTCCACTGAAGAGGTCACAATTGAGTACAAAGGTAAACTGAAATGTATATGAAATGTATAACATACATTTAACAGGCAAAAACAACTTGAATTTGTTTTTTATATTACCAAAAGTGTGTTAACTTGGTGAAAAATGTTTAACTTAGTTTTTCAAAACAAGAAATTGTGCCAATGGAAGAATTACAGTGGAGTGAATGTATGGGTTTCCTGGTCTTCATCTAGTGGATAGCGTCTGCCTGATAAGGGAGTATGTGTCAGGTACGTTGGTTGTGGACTGTGAGCCATGGGCCCAGGTGAGTTAGTGTGGGTATGATGCAAGTATGGATTTTGTGCAGGAAATGGCATGCTATACTGGGGGCCTTGGGGTGGCATGGGGTGTGTATTTGTTATGGCTTGGATCATCATACCAAACATTCTTGCCTCATGTTCATTCTGGGCTGCTTGCATTTGCATAGTAAGCTGCATCTCTCTAGAAAGATTATCAGACAGGGCCTTTGCAAAGCATTCAACTGTGGCTTCTAGTTTTGTCTTCCTTTTCCGTGATCCTAAAAAAAACAAAAAAACAAGTTGATGTATTGTTAGTTTAAAATAGTAGATTACATCAAATGCCTAACTAAAATATATAAGGAAAAAAAGTTTGCTTTGAAAAGTACGGAACCTGCATTATTTACTTAGTGTGCCCAAAAAAATTGAAAATTGTACATATTTTTATACACAAATATTACATATATTTATCGCAGAATTTACATAATTTTTCCCAAAAGCACTTACCTACAGCACCCCGATCTCCCTTGGCACGCTCAAAAACATGCTCCTGACAATCCTCTTCTGACGTGGGTTTGGGAGTAGGTTCAGGAATGGGTTCGGAAGAGGGTCTATCGATTGAATCAGTCTCATCTACGCCTGTTAAAAAATTGAAAAGGTTAATATGGTAAAGTGACACTATTTTTGATTACTACTACTACTTTGATTACTACCATTACTATTATCACTTGTATGGGTTAAAGTTAACTGTTTTTCTGTCAGACTATATTATTATTCCCTACATAGGCTACTACTAAGTCATCTAAATATTAAACATACCTATGTACAACACTACATAAAAGAAGAAGAAAATGACTTGGCCAATTTAAAAACCTTTTTAATTAGTTGTCATGATAATTCACTATATAAAAACTTTTGGCCTATAAAAAGTAACTACAGAACTATATAGACATATTTTAACAAATAAATAGTTAAAAAATCATACATTGTGATTTCTGGATTTTTTTTTTAGATTATGTCTCTCACAGTGGACATGCACCTACGATGACAATTTCAGACCCCTCCATGATTTCTAAGTGGGAGAACTTGCAAAATAGCAGGGTGTTCAAATACTTATTTTCTTCACTGTAAATATACAATATACAATTAACTGTTATAATGAATAATGTTATGTAACTAATTCAGGGATAGGCAACTCCGGTCCTGGAGGGCCACTGGCCGTTCCTCAATACCAAGTACGCAAACTTCGGACTTGCGTCCTTGGTAGTTCAGACTTGCCAAGTTCGACTCCAGAGGACGAGAGGACGCAAGTCCGGTAACTCTGCAAATGGAACAGCGGCGTTCTTGTCACGTCACTCAGCACGCTCTGGCTACTCCGGTTATCTCTTTATGTATATTTTAGGCAACAATCAAACGAAATATATTTTATAAAACACCACTCTGCCTCTTCTCATAAAAAAACTAAAAAAACAATCTTAAACATATTAGCCTAAATGGCCAGACATTTGTGGTTCAGGCAACGCGTACATTATCTTCACTGCATATTTATAACAACATGAAATATTAAAACACAACCCTGCTTCTTTTTTTATTTCATTTTAAAAATATGGAACATTCTTGATTTTTATTGACATTTGTCAAACAGAGACAGTGTGTCATTTTATTTTACAAATAGTGAAGAGAACGTTAAAATAAATATAAAAAATATATCTATTTTAAAGTATATAAAATAAAATTACACAACCCTGTCTCTTTTTGTTAAATGTCAGTTTTACTGATCAATAATATCCAGTATAAAGGTATAAGAAGCTAACTTACAATGAGATGTTAAAGTTAAATAGCCTAGTATATAAAGTTATGAAACTTCACTTTGGCCTCAGCCAAAACGATTTGCCATGGAACAAAGATAGATTAATGAGTGAGACCAAAGATCAACACAAGACGAATATACGTCATGTTTATCCACTAGACTAAAGACACCAGAGCCAGCGGCACACGTCAGAAGCACTAGCCGAGGAAAGGCTGTTCCAGTCGGGGTTAATGAGCGTTGAACACCCGGTGATCACCTGGATCTTACAACTAGGATCTTTCAAATAGGCGCTATCTTTATAAACAAACCACAGATTTGAGCTTTAAACAACTACATTCTCGCCTGAAACACTCTTAAAATTACATTTCATGACACAATAACAGTAGTATTTTGATATTACGCAGGTTTTCTCCTCTGGTATTGACGCTTGCTGGTTGGTGCGAGATGCATTCTGGGATACATGGCTGTCTCAAGTTCGCACAAGTCACCTCTCCATGCATCCTTGGTAAAAGGGGCTGATCAAGAACACATCCGGGGATTGGAACTGGACTTGGCTAGATGTGAACTTTGAATTGGGACAGTACTTGGGCAGCGACTGATGACGTTTCACAAGAACACAAGAACACAAGTACAGACAAGAACGCATATTGAGAAATGGCCACTGTCCTGCAGAGTCTAGCTCCAACCCTGATTAAACACACCTGAACAAGGCAATCAATGTTTTCAGGATTACTAGATAGATACAGGCAGGTGTGTTTTTATCAGAGCTGAAGTTAAACTCTGCAGGACAGTGGCCCTCCAGGACCGAAGTTGCCTATCCCTGCCTTATACGATCTTTAAGAGTAAAATTTTCTCTAGAAGGTCGTACAAGGAATAAAGAATTAAATAATCATTAGCCTAAGTCTGATGCGTTTTATCACCTCCCTACCATAAGGCATCAGACTTTGGCTAATAATTATTTAATTTACATTTATGGAATGCATAGAAAAAACATTTAAAGCAAAATGTATTAAGAATAACACAAATTTTATTTAACTGTAAAATGAACAATTCATGAACAATAAAAAAACGAATTAAAAACTGAACTAGTAAAAACAACAACAAAAAAGTCAAAGTGATTCAAAACCCTTCTTCCATAATCTCCTCCAACGGTTCTATGCTCTGCACTACACTATTGCTGTGTGATAGCTTCAGCTTTATTGGCAGGTCCTCGACAGCGATGTCGAGGTGTAGAGCTGCAGCAGCACTGTACTCCTCGTAGGTGTACAGTACAGTGGCTCCTCGTCTCACTCAGAGACCCCGATGATGGTGACCTCCACCGGCTCAGCTACAGTCTTCTGAAATGTAATAACATGAACGGAAGTCTCAGCAAAAGTATTATATATCAATAGACATCAGAGCTGTCACTTTACGTTCGAAAATCGCAAAGAGGGCGCTTGAGACGCACAAGTCAGAAATATTTGAAGTTTCTACTCTATGTGAAGTTTCGTGCACAATGACAAACAGGGGTGCAACATTCTCGGAAAACAAAAAGCAAATTGGACTGCCATCACATCAATGAAATACATAACTGAAAAACATTTGTGCACTCCTGTCATTGTGCACAAAACTTCATGCCAATAAATCATCAGAAATATTGCTGACTTGTGCACAAGCGCCCTCTTAACACTCGTCCTAATGCCTGTTAGTTGTCCGTGGATTTGCCTATATTTTGCGTTGAAAATGAAAACATCTTTAGACATGGAAAATCGATTTTACAATCGATTTATTGAACACTTATGTCTGAAAAATCACAAAAGTGACAACCCTAATAGACGACTCATTCCATGAACACTATTAACGTTAGTTAACCGCTTCTAAAGCATTTATTTACAAAAACGTTATAAAAGTGAAAGTTGTGGAACTGTTCTATTTTATTAACTAACATTGTGTAACACAGATTGACAAGTACTGTAACAAATATGTTGCTCATTGTTAGGTAACTTAATTAACGCATTAATATTAACTAATAGTGCCTGATTCTAAAGTGTTACCAATGAATATATTAAAAAGTTAAAAGAATATATATCCACTTGGACACACTCAGGAGTGTAGGAAGATGCAGAAAGATCAATTAGAGAATAATTATGCATAGTGTTGTGTACCTCCACAGCTGAATAGCTGGATGTGTTAAATTTGGCCGCAGGTCTGAGAGTCTCCCTGAGAAAGGAGATCTCCACGTGATCCCCCAGGCTGAGCTCCACCAGGGCCTCGTCACGCCACAGGGACACCTCCAGCACCTTCTGGCCACACTGGAGAGACAGGTCTCTGATGGGCACCTCCTCATCACCCACTCGGGTCATCCTGGGGACCTGCAACTGCAATGGTAAGATTGTTGTTAATGCAATGCAAGTGAATAATATTACTAGGGCTTAGACATAATTTATATAACATTGGCTGTGAATCTGATTAAAATGCGTCTTTAAACAAAACATTACCTTAAAGGGGTGGTTCAGAATTTTGGACATCGGGCCTCATTTCCAAGTGAGCCTTAGTGTTATTGTTTTCAAAATGTTTCATCCAGTCGTCCCAGTTGCATAGTTCGCTAGGCTAGCGCGAGTCAACGGTATCTGCTAGCCTGCCATTACAAGCAGTTTTACCCCACTCCACAGTACACCAAAAGCAAATTTATTATAACGCCAGCCTATAGATGTAAATGTTGAGAGAATAATGTTAGAAGTCAAACTACTCTTACATCTCAATGATCGCATTACATTTACAGGAACTAGTTTCTCAGCAGCGGCAGAATTTTACTTTGCTCCGGTTAGTAATACTGCGCCGAAAAGTAAATACAGCAGGTAAATACACTTGCGTGATTGTCATGTGGACCGGCTCTCTCGGTTGCCTAGGTAACTTAATATCACTCCGCCACTGCTGTAGACTGTTCTAATAAATACAGGGAACAAAGTATAACTATTGCAATGCGATGAAAGGGTAGTTTGCTTTCTAACATTATTCTCTCAACAGACATTTAAACATCATTAGTCTGGCGTTATAATTTATTTGCTTTTGGTGTACTGTGGAGTGGGTAAAACTGTTTTTAAAGGCAGGCTAGCAGATACCGTTGACTCGCGCTAGCCTAGCACCGGCGAACTATGCAACTGGAACAACTGGATGAAACATTTTGAAAACTGTCTCCACTGATAAATAACACTAAGGCTCACTTGGAAATGAGGCCCGATGTCCAAAATTCTGAACCACCCCTTTAATTCAACCTGTGTGTATTAAAGCCTCAGTCACTTTTCACTTATTTATGAAGAGAAAATGGGTAACGCTTTACAATACGGGTGCACTAATATGCATTAATTCATGCTTAACTAATGCACAGATAATCGTGTGTTAATGTATGAACTCATGAAGAACTAAACCATTAAATAATGATTACTGCATCAGCAACTAATAAAGATTCTGTATGGTTAATATATTAAGTAATATATGAATTGTTATTAATTAAATGTCAATGTATTAATTTCTTAACATATTTTATTAACTAATAGTGTAAATTAAGAATTGAATAAAATGTTAAATTAATTTGCTCACTTTTTCAATTTTCCCCCCTCAGGGAGATGAATCCTCCTCTTGTGAACAGGTCCTGCTCTTCCCCAGATATCATGGCCGTTGGTGGATTGAGGAGGTATCTGGCCAATCTTTCGCATATATATCTTTCAAACACTGGGCTATTACCTTGCACGGGAGCAATAAATGCCCTCACGCCATCACTGAGGGCACTTATTGTGGTGGTTTTGAAGGACGCTATTTTAATGATGTTTTTGGACACCTCATAGGTTGACACACGTGATCCGGATGGGCGCAGGCCTGCTGTATGGGGAACTTGCCGCTGACATTCTGGAGGGTAAGAGAAAATACACATTGATTGAAAGAGTAAAGGTGATGATACACAGGCAACCTTTTGTTGTTGTTGTTGTGGGCACTTTCCCATTGAGAATGGGCAACACATTTCTCTCTGGATATCTCAATGGAAAAGTGCCCACAACAACAACAAAAGGTTGCCCCATGTATCATCATCTTTAGACAGAAGACCAATGGCAATTCATCATGCAAATAATACAACTTAAAATTTGACCTCGAAAACTAAATTTTCCTGTCAGAAATACTCCTCTCAGAACAAAACCTGTCATAACATAGTTTGTTGTATTGTCATGTCTTCATTACGTTTTAAAAATCATTCATGTAATTTGAATTAGGTTAAAAATTAGTTCAGAAACAACATTTTCCTGTCAGAAATACTCCTCTCAGAACAAATCATGTCATGATATAGTTTATTGTATTGTCATGTCTTCATTACGTTTTAAAAATAATAAATGTAATTTGAATCAAGTTAAAAATTAGTTCAGAAACTACATTTTCCTGTCAGAAATACTCCTCTCTGAACAAATCCTGTCAAAATATAGTTTACTGTATTGTCATGTCTTTATTACGTTTTAAAAATCATTCATGTAATTTGAATTAAGTGAAAAAATGACTTGAGAAACTACATTTTCCTGTCAGAAATATTTCTGAACAAATCCTGACAGATTAGTTAGTTAATCCTATATTGTTAGCCTGTCTTGTCACCATCATAGGCCCTATCACTTTCAGTTTATTGGAATAATTACGTTTTTAGTTAAGTTACAACTTTAAAGCAACATTTGTAGAAAAGTACAAAGTGACTTACCTCAGAAAATAGGTGTAGTTCTTGCAAAATGATCAAGGACAGGGGGGCAGGGTTCTTTTATGCTTGGCAGCAGTCCAATCAGAAATATCACCAAGGCACATGATGACCTTTGGCCAATGGTCTTCTTCTTTCTTGTGTGCATGCAGACCTTATGTAGCCCGCCCTTTTTCAGCGCTGCTTGGGTCTGTTTTTCTACAGTACATTGGACGCCTGGTGGAATGATTTTTAAAATAAATTTTATATTTTTATTGAAATGAAATTATTTTAATGATTTTGATGTTGATGTTAATTATTGTTATATTATACTACAGGGCTGTTGAATGCTTGATTCTGATTGGTTGAGAACGTTCTAAGGTGTGCAATTATTTTCAGGGAAACGCACGGCTAAAGTAGTTCCAGCAGGTCTTGACCGCATAACAGTTCCATATCACTTCGCGTAGTCAGCTGTAATAACGGAAAATAGGATACAATTCATAACAAGAAAAACATGTATCCACATGCGCTTGATCTGCCATTTTCGATGTCTAACTTCACAATCATTGGAAACCTGCAGTTTAATTTTAATAAATAAAGTATAGTCCTATCTATAATCAATAGAAAATTAAACTGAATAGGATATAAATAAATTGATAGTCCTGCTGCACGGGTTTTCGTAATTATTGCAGATAATAGGCTATAACAAATAAATAATTATTGATAAGCCTATAGTTGTTAAAAGGACTTTGTGTTTCATTTATTAGGCTAGTCTACTGTCAATATTAGAAGAAAAAAACCATGAACGAACTAATTAAAACGAATTGAATTAATAAATAAATAATAATATTGACGCACATATGCTCCTCTCTCCCTCTCTCGATCGCTCTCTCTCTCTCTAATAACTGCATTAATAACTGCATAAAGCCGGGGACACACAAATACTGTAAGGCTGGTTATGGATGTAATTTATTATGATTGATCATTCATGCCCAAACGCGTGTTCAGCGCGTTCAGTCTGTGTTCACAGTCTGGTTTTAACATATGCTGCAGTCGATGGTAACAGTCAGAGAGTGTTTCAGCCAGTCGTTGAGTGTGTCCAGCATTAGTCTGCTTCTCTACTATTAAACCTCCGTTACTAACTCTAAAAATGACGTTTTGGAATTAGCAACGGAGGCATGGGATTAGATGCGCAGGAAATTAGTCCCACATACAAGAGCGTTTTAATGACAACAACTTTACAAACGTCTTGAAATACATTATTTGAACAATGTTTCGAGGTGTGGTAACTGTAGTATAAGCGGAATAATTGACTTCAGGCCGTTGAATTATTAGAAAAAAAATGCACACCGAGGTGCCATTATTTTCTAATAATTCAACGGCCTGTCGTCAATTATTCCTTACTTATTTGTAATGAATTGTATTTATTATAATGTTTTTTTAAATGTAATTAAAAAAAATGTATAACTTTTTTTTTTTACTTATATTTAATTAACTTTTTTTATTATGCATTTAAATGAACGTATTTTAATGAACTTTTTTTTTCTAATGTATTTAAATAAACTTGTTTTTATGCACTAGTATGAGTATTTATTATAATGGATGTATTGAAATTAATCATTTTTTTCCAATTAAAACTAACCTCAGTTGACTTCATTATAATTTACTCATTTTATTATTGTTGATATTCTTTAGTGATGTATTAATTAATTAAATGTTTATACAATGGGGACAATTTATATAATTTCAAACTTACAAAATAAGATGACTGTTATCAGTTTTGCAGCACTTGATTGATTATAACCAATCACACTGCTGGAACTGCGCGTGGGGAAATCATTCTCTCTCGTCGACGACAAACTCTCGTTGTCAGGTGTCTTATGTCTTTTCAAATTCGGAAAAAATCTTCAAAATAGTGGTGAATTAATTAATTGGATTAAAAGTAAACTTATTTTAGCTTGATTACGACTGAGTATTATGACTTAACTTATTACTTTCATAAATGTTGTTCAAACTTAGAGGCCTAATGCAGGCGACTAGACTAGCCACTAACGTTATTGATTTTCTCAGAGGTAACGCTAATTTCTGAGTTAATTTATGTTTTAAATGTTTATCTTAAACGTACAGAATTAATTTACGTCCGTTTTGTTAATTTTATTTATTGTTATATAGGGATGGGGATGTAGGGGTGTGACATTAATGGCCGAGCTATAGACCAATTTCGAGCCTACGTCACAGTTACGTCACAGCGTTAGCTGGTGGCAAAACGAACGGAAAACTGGAGGCGGCCAACACAAACCAGCACAGATTCGGCTACATAATAGGAGCTTAAATTATTATTATTATTGTTATTAAATGTCATCTTGTTGTGTTGTTGGGTGCAAGAATCGATAAAAAAAATAATATGCTGTATCTGGAATTTTTATTTCTAGAAAATATTCACATCATTAAAATTACACCGTCACGTCTTCTTGGCGCTGGCTAGGCAGAACTGCGGATCGTATACCACACAAGCCTTGTACATGACCATTCAGCACATAGTTATAGGCATCTAAAGATTTATATGCCCTCTTTTTCCACTCGGTTTCTCTATCAGGTGTAGTAGAAGTCAGGCCACTCAACCGGCGGTAGAGTTAACGTTAATCCTGTCAGATCGTCCATCCATTGAGTGAGGGTGTACGGGTCGGCCAATCTGGGTCCGTCCGTTAAAATTAACTTTTGCAAATAACAACTGCGGTCCTGGACAGTGAGTAACCTTCCACATTAAGGTAAAATCGGATTTTCTCCAGTCATTGTTAAAAAACGAACTAACAAAACTTGCAAACTAATGTTAGTGAAGCGGCCAGAGGGATCGTTCTGCCACCACCTAAGCTCCGCCCACAAAAGAACGTCACTATGTTTACCAACTGAAAATTGGTCTATGGATATAAAGGCCAGGCTAGGTCGATATTGTGTACATATTGAACATTTTTGAAGGCTTTACATCTTAAATACAAACGTAAACGAAGCTTAATTCCATGTAAATGTACACTGTAAAACCCAATAAGGTCATAGTGCTCAAAACTTTTGTAGAAACCGATTACATAAGAACTTTTGAGGTAACTAACTTAATTTTTTTAAGTAGTATTTTTTTTAAAAGTTACAATCTAATCAAACTTAAACATGAAAATTTTACTTTTAATTTTTTTAAGTGCACCGTGCTTAAAAATATTGTTTAACACTCACATATTTTTAGTTTCTCCATACTTAATTATTTTGATCCACTGGTACTTAATTAAATAGAAATCTACTTACTCAAATATACTTGTGTATAACCCACTAGCTAATACAATTTACAAGTTAAAACTGCAAACAAAAAAAACTTCAGCTGTACATTTTCTTTTTTCCTTTATGCAGGCTTAAAATTGTTTTATACACACATGTTAGACCATCAACAGCAGTCATTTTTAAAACTCTGTTCTAGCTCAGAGGTGTCTAACCATGTGCCATGATGCGCTAAGTGACTCAAGTCACATACTAGTTTCACCACCTACCCAATAACTGTAAGTGTGTTAACCAGTGAAATTACCTGGTGAAGTATTTAGTTGGAATGAAAACCTACATAAACACAGCACAATTACACACCTCTGCTCTAGCTACAAATATAACATATTGATAAACTCAGTGTATGGTTGTGCATTTGTCTGTGTGTGTGTGTGTTTGTGTGTGTGTGTGTGTGTGTGTGTGTGTGTCTGTGTGTGTGTGTGTGTGTCTGTCTGTGTCGGTCTGTGTGACTGTCTGTGTGTCTGTCTGTCTGTGTGTGTGTCAGTGTGTGTGTGTGTGTGTGTCTGTGTCTGTGTGTGTCTGTCTGTCTGTGTGTGTCTGTCTGTGTGTGTGTGTCTGTCTGTGTCTGTCTGTGTGTGTGTGTGTCTGTGTCTGTCTGTGTGTGTGTCTGTCTGTCTGTGTGTGTGTGTGTGTGTGTGTGTGTGTGTGTGTGTGTGTGTGTGTGTCTGTCTGTGTCTGTCTGTGTGTGTGTGTCTGTGTGTGTCTGTCTGTCTGTGTGTGTCTGTCTGTGTCTGTCTGTGTGTCTGTGTCTGTCTGTCTGTGTGTGTGTCTGTCTGTGTGTGTGTGTGTGTGTGTGTGTGTGTGTGTGTGTCTGTGTCTGTCTGTCTGTGTGTGTCTGTGTCTGTGTGTGTCTGTCTGTCTGTGTGTGTCTGTCTGTGTCTGTCTGTGTGTGTGTGTCTGTCTGTGTGTGTGTCTGTGTGTGTGTGTGTGTGTGTGTGTGTGTGTGTCTGTGTGTGTCTGTCTGTCTGTGTCTGTCTGTCTGTGTCTGTCTGTCTGTGTCTGTCTGTGTGTGTGTCTGTCTGTGCTCGTGTTTATATTACATTGTGGGGACCAAATGTCCCCACAAGTATAGTAAAACCTGAAATCACCTACATTGTGGGGACCAGTCAGCGGTTCCCATGAGGAGAACAGCGTATAAATCACACTAAGTAATGTTTTTTGAAAATGTAAAAATGCAGAATGTCTCCTGTGATGGGTAGGTTTAGGGACAGGGGCAGTGTAAGGGGACAGAATATACAGTTTGTACTGTATAAAAACCATTACGCCTATGGAGAGTCCCCACAAAGATAGCGAACCAGACATGTGTGTGTGTGTGTGTGTGTGTCTGTGTGTGTATCTCTACATATCAAACAGGAACAAGATAATCAGGAACTGAGCATCTTAAAGTGCTTAAAGGAGAACTCCTTTAAGCACTTTGAGCTAATTTTTTAGCTAATTTTGCTAATTGAGCTAATTTTTTGTAAATTTGGAGTGCTGTCAGTACAGACAACAATGACAAAAATCGGTGTTGCCTACACCGTGTTATCTTCTTTTTTAAAATTTGCACCCTGTTGACTTCAATGGGGCAAGTTTTAAACCTGCTTTTAGCCTCTTAACATCCTTGATGTGTCACATACCTGTATTTTCTTCCTGTTTTCGGTCGAAGTCCACAGTAGTCGATTATCGAGTTCACGCGCGCGACCAGGCTGTCTGAGATCCCATTCTCCCAACTTGATAATCGACTACTTTGGACTTCGACCGAAAACAGGAAGAAAATACAGGTATGTGAGCTGGCTGAATTAACATAATTTTTATTAATATCTTTCACATCTACTGCAGTCAGATTGACCGTGTTCACTCTTAATAACACCACTCACAAGGCTGTGCACTTGTAATGACACATCAAGGATGTTAAGAGGCTAAAAGCAGGTTTAAAACTTGCCCCGTTGAAGTCAACAGGGTGCAAATTTTAAAAAGAGGATGACACATGCGCACGCAGCGACCGGCAGCAGTAGAAGT
Source organism: Semotilus atromaculatus (assembly GCA_031834385.1). NCBI lineage: Eukaryota > Metazoa > Chordata > Actinopteri > Cypriniformes > Leuciscidae > Semotilus > Semotilus atromaculatus. Next base: position 3,246,794 of record JAULUF010000040.1, on the reverse strand, counting down.
AGTTTGGCGTTCGTTTGTTTGTTTGTTTGTTTTTTCTGCTTTGGTTTAGTAGCCTTTATATTTTTCAATATTAAGTTAAGTAGACCCACAGCTTATCTGTAGCCCCTTGTTCCAAATTTGGTGGACCGGTCTCTACTTAAGCCACAGAAATCATGTTACCTACTACTGGCATGGAGTGGCTGGCACTCGTGTTGTTACTGTCGGCGTCCTACCTGGTCCAAGGCTGGGACGGCGACCCTCTAACAAGTAAGATCCAGTACACCAGAGACTTTCTGCTTGGATTCAACAACCCTACGAACCCCAAGCCACCTTCTGACTTGGTCTTCCCTAACCTGGAGGAGCTTGATCAGGGTTCGGGGAAGACAGGCGGCGCTGGCGCGCCTCTCCGCAAACTGAGGAAGCGGGGCCGGAGAGGAGGAATTCGGGTTCGAGCGAGACGGCAACCCCTAGCTCGCATCGCCCTGCCTTCTATCATCCTGGCCAATGCCCGGTCACTCGTAGTACCCCAGAGTGCAGTCTGGACGATGGGGCGGGGCGACACTTTTAGGCGGGGCTACACGTGTCGCTCCGCCCACCCCCAATTTAATTGGTTTATAATACCGCAATCTTATTGGTGTAGACGCTTCAGGGCTGAGCATGCGCATTCCTTTAAGTACGATTTTATGAATGATTTGGCCGTATTAAAGAAATATTAAATGCTAACTTTAATCGTATGGCTATCTTATCGGTTTACCATGGTATTTTTAGTTAAGATATATTGCTGTTTTATTGTACTTAAGACACATAATAGATTAAACGAACGCTTAGTGACAGCACCTGTAGGCCTAGTCCAGTGAGATGTTTTACATTATAGCGCGTCATTCACTTGGCTTCTTCATACTATCAGGATCAGTGGATCAGCACAAACTCGGGACTTTATACAAAGGATGATAATTCACTGTAAGAATAGCAGCTGATTTTCATTTTTAAAGCACGACCGTTTCTTGTTGTCGTTTTTTTAACGAAATGTTGTCCAATGCGTGCATTATTTGGTAGGCTACAAAGTGCAAAATAAAATGTTTAATGGCAAACTCGTGTTTCATTGTTGTTTACCTGTTAATAAAATGAGGGCCTATTGGTTCTGTAAAGCCCTATGTTATAGTTTTAAAATATTGTTTTCTAATAAGTGTCAATCTATGACATTGGGTATAATAAAACATCCTATTATTTATTCACCCCCGCATTACGTGTCCATGTTTTAATCTGCGTAGTAGGCTATGGGCTATGGGATAAAAATGGTTTAAATTATTAACACTCACATATAGGCTAGCTGCATAACCAGAATAAAACCAGTGCTGTAAATGTGTGCAATTATAATAGCACACATTTAAAAAAACAAATACCCAGCAGAGAAGTGATATGAACATGTAGACATATGCTTAAATACGCTCTTGAGCACATAAATAATAACATTTGCTATAGCCTAGATCGACATAATAAATCTGTTTTAGTAAATAAATATTTATTTATTTATTTTCACATTTCAGCACTGCACGTTTTTTATTCCTATTGTAGCCAACGCACAAAAACCAATGGCCAGGGCTTGCATTCTATTTAGTAGCCTATCATTATTTGTCACCGTGGTTTTGCTTTAAAATAAAATAAAACACACTTTTGGACTTATACAATGTTTTACTGAAATACAGTGAATTATCATCATTTGTGTAAAATCCTGATCTTGTGTTTATTCACTGATCCTAATGGAAAAATGAAGAAGCATTTACGAATGATGTAAAATTTCGGAGCCCTGCATCACATGCGGAAAAATATTGTCTAGCCTATATCAGCCTATAGAAATGATCTCTCATTCTATGCCAGTAATTTCATGCTGTCATGATCATTGCTCAATAAAAGTGTCACTGACCACTAGGGACATTGAATTGCTCTCTGTATCTATGCGTCCACCTTATTTAACACGGGAATTCCCACAGATATTTGTAACTGTGGTGTATATTCACCCAAAGGCGAACGAGAGCTCCGCCTCAGAATTGATCCTGCATACTGTACAGAAGTTACAGTCACTGTCTCCCGACGCCCCCAATTTAATCCTGGGAGATTTTAATCATTGCTCACTAAACAAAACTTTTAAAGGCTTTTATAAATATATATCTTGCCCTAAAAGGAAAGACACTTGATCAATGTTACGGTCCAATTAAAGGGGCCTATAAATCCATCCACTAGGTTCAGGGAAAAGTTTTCACCAAAAGGGTGAAGCTCTGGTCTGAGGATGCTGTACAAGAACTGCAAGGTTGCCTGGAATGTACAGCGTGGGAGGAGTTCATTACATCATCTAGGGACCTGGATGAGCTCACAGATGTTGTCAGTTCCTGGATCTCATACTGTGAAGATACTGTAATTCCAGATAGAGAGGTAAAGATCTACCTGGGTGAGCAAACATCTGAAAATCCTGTTAAATAAGAAAAAACATGCTTTTAAACAGGGTAGTGTCACTGAATTAAACTCTATACAAAAAGAGATCAAACAGGAAATAAAAATGTGCAAATTAGGTTACAAAGATAAAGTAGAAAGACAATTAAGTAATAATAACTTGGGCTCAGCCTGGGACAGTGTCAAAAATATTGTTGGACTTAATGACAAATAAAGGAACATTTTTAGAAGGTTTTGCGGCAGATTCTGCCCTGACACAGGAGTTTAACAAGTTTTATTCTAGGTTCGATGTCCACGATTATAGTAAAGAAACGGGTGCATTAAGGGACAGTCTAATGAATTCTGGTTCCCGTACTCCCTTTTTTTTTTTCTGAACGCACTGTTGTGAACACTTTTAAACATAGCAAGTCTTGTACAAGCTCTGGCCCCGACAACATTAGCAGCCGTATGCTGACCCTTTGTGCGGATCAATTAGGCTTCATTTTTTATTATATTTTTAACCTGTCTTTGTGCCAACATAGAGTCCCAAACTTATGGAAACAATCTATAATTATTCCCATCGCAAAATGCAGCCACCCAAAGATTCTGAATGACTACAGACCTGTGGCTCTAACTTCATTAGTTATGAAGTCCTTTGAAAAACTGATAAAGAAAGAACTGCTGGGTAAAATTGAACATCTCCTCGACCCCTTGCAGTTTGCATATAGAGCCAACAGGGGGGTGCAGGACGCTACCATAACTCTGCTCAACCTCATATACAAGCACTTAGAGGGTAACAAAAGCCATGTCAGATTGCTGTTTGTGGATTTCTCTTCTGCCTTCAACACCATCCAGCCACATTTATTAGTGCAGAAGCTCATAGAAAATTTCGGCTTGGACTGTAACTTAGTGGGCTGGATTTTGGACTTTCTCACTAACAGGACACAGAGAGTGAGAGTAAACGGACATCTTTCTGGAATATCAGTGACATCAACCGGCTCCCCTCAAGGCTGTGTTCTCTCTCCTCTTTTATACATTATGTATACTAACGACTGTCGTAGTGAACTGACCAATAATTATATTGTAAAGTTTGCAGATGATGCAGTCATAGTAAGTTTGATGGACGCCACTGAAACATCACACAGCCCTGTACTACCGTACTTTTTAAACTGGTGCAAAGAAGCCTTTTTAGATTTAAATGTTACAAAGACAAAGGATATGTGCATTGATTTTAGACGTCACCAGCCGACTCCTGAAAAGACGATTATAAATGAAAAAGAGGTTGAAATTGTTGAGTCGTACAAGTATCTGGGAATCATCATTGATAACAAGTTGTCCTTTGAACAAAATGGAGAAAACAAACAAAAAACAAAAACAAGAAAAGTCAGCAACGTCTCTTCTGTCTGAGAAAACTAGCTAAGTTTCAAGTGAACAGAACTCTGATGACACTGTTTTATAAATCTTTTATTGAGTCCATTTTTACTTTTTCATGTATTTGCTGGTATGCTTCTCTTAGTTTAAAACGGAAAAACACATTAGCAATGGTAAATAAAGTTAGCAGCAAAATCATTGGGATTCAGCAGATAAAACTAACTGAACTGTACAATAGACAGGTACTTAAAAAGGTAGAATTTATTATGTCTGATAGTTCTCACCCCCTGCATGCTGAATTTAAGATGCTGCCTTCGGGTTCTCGCTTCAGTCAGCCACCAGCAAAAACAAATAGATATAAATTCTCCTTTGTACCCTCTGCGATCTCTCTGCTGAACTCTGTAAAAAAATAGGTAACATCTGCACATAAGTCATACTTGTATTTAATTAAAAAAAAATTATTTTTTTACTTTTTTTTTCTTATGTTTTTATTTTCCATTTTTCTGTCCTGTATTTTAATCAATGTTGATGTTGTCGTCCTTGTTGTCATGTACTGTATGTCACCTTCTTTGCTACTGCAGCAAAACGAATTGCCCCTCGGGGACAAATAAAGGACTTGAATTGAATTGAACAGATGGGCAACACTGCCGCCCATGTAGGCAACACTGATTTTTGTCGTTGAATTTTTGTTAAAATTGACCGGAGTTCTTCTTTAATATAAAAAGTATGGCCTGATTTCTTAAAACAGCATTAGTAACAGTCATGACCATCAAAGTGCAAATGGAATAAAAATAAAAACTTTAAAAATAAAAATAAAAAATTAAAAAATTAACTTATCAAAACACAAAATCAAGACATAAAATCTATCCTGTTTGTAGTTGTAGTTGGTCCTGTGGGCACAGATAAAACAATCAATGTGAAACCAGTCAAATTATGCAATCAACCTCTTTACAAATTAATGATACAAAATATGATAAAAAATTTCAAGTGTTAATGCAACTTACCGATAAAGTCGCTCTCTGGTGACAATGTAGGTCTGCACATGCACACAAAAACAGACAGCAAGATATTTCATTTTTAAGAGACTTTTGATTGATTTAGTCAAGGACAGAAAAAGCAAAAATAATTGGCAAAGACTGGGTTATATAGATTCTATTACAACTCACTTTGCATTCACCACTAACTGCTTAAAATAACTGATCTAGACCAGGTCTAAATAAAAGAAATGGTGAAAAATAGGTTACGTTACAGCCTAAATCAACATTTGAGTCACCTTGATTTTGGGGGATGCTCACTGCACTTCTTCCACTTCAACCTATAATGGAAAGACGTTAGTAGTTATAACATAAACCATGTGTCACTTTTTGATTGATTTATGGCCATGTCGCTCATGACTGACAGAATTATTGTATCACGAAACCAGCGCTTCTGATTTATGATGGGTAGCGGGGTTGGCGTCTGCGTGTCTAGTATGCGTGGTGCCGTGTGACATCCTCCGTGCTGATGTCCGGTGGCTTTTAAAAGACAAAACAGATCAAGCAGATGTTAAATTTGACTTTTACGACTGGTTTAATGAACTCCCACCTCAAAACTTGCTTTTGTAGTTTTTATGGTATATTCCGCCCTGTTATACCTTATTCACAACAACGTCACTACCTACGTTTTTTGCTGGATTATTAAATAAGGTTAGGGAATACACTGTTGAACACAGAAGACATTCTACAACTTTCCTGATACAATGGCTGCTCCGAGAACTCCTAAAACCCCTAGAAAGGTTATGTGTATTTCGCCAACAAGAGGACCTGTTGAAATGAGAGAAGATCTAACTTTTGCACCAAGGAAGAACCAGCAAAATGTTAGCTTGACAAAGTTTCTTCATGAAGACTCGGCTTTTGTGAAACGTGATTTCTCAATGTCTGGTAATCGTGTGGTGAGGTATGTGTTTGACAAGGTGCAGCGTTGTGTGAAAATCTACATGGCAGATGTTGAAGATTTTACATCTCAGAACCCATTTCTGATTTTCCATGACAAAGACTGGTTTGTGTTTTTCCACTACGTTTGGAGAGATTTGCACGACTGTGGTGATAATCCGTTGTACGTAGCCGAGTGGGATGGCTTAATTCCTGACACAAGATTTCGTGTGGTCGGGGACCATAGTAAAAAGTTACCAGACGATTGTGTTTATGTTTTTTGCTGCAACGACAAGACAAAGCTCTGCGAACGAGCATGGCCTGTTCGTGAATCTGAGCATCACTTGTGCTATGACATGAAATTTTTGTTTCAGTGGAAAGATGTTCGTATGCTTGACACCGTATTTACATGCGTGGACAAGATGTTTAGATGGTGCGACATGTATGACCGTTACAGTTCTGTAAAGATTAAATTGTTTCACCCTAAGGAGGGCGTCACCAATGCTGAAGACCGCCTCTTAAGCCCACCCACATATTACAGTCATTAAAAAACGCCTGCAGATCGGTTCAGTTGCTACATTCATTCACCATGTCTCAAGAATCTACAACTGTCTACTCCTACAGCAACAACCCTGAGGCTGCCCCTGCGATGCCTGATGACAATGCTACACCGCTGGAGCCCCACCCTCAAACATGCGACAACAGTTGGTTGGATAAATTTTGTATGGACCTTGGATATCACAACCTGACCTTCCTTACAACACCATACGGCAACACTGGCGCAATAGCTGGAGCAGCGGCCTTTGCTGGAATTGACAACACAGACAGCTGTATCCGCTCTGACGGATTCAAAATCATAAAAGCGACTGTTGTGGTCCTTCTGGAACATAATCATCAACAAAAAGCTGAAAGAACTCTGTTTGGGTTGTGAAGTGGATCACCCCAGTCAGATTAGACACTCCTGCTTATTTGAACCGGGAACCTATTTCTTTGACGCCTACTTTGAGGAACTGACACGTAATCTGGTGAGACCGGACCTTAAGCACATCGTTGCTCAAGCATTGAGCCGTTGTGGTTTAAGGGTTCACCCCCAGAGGATTCAAGGATCAGTGGAGGCTATTTTACATGAACTGCGTGACGAAGTTTTCATTGTGGAAAAGCTTCGTGAAGTCAGAGAGAAAGTTGTGGACGTCAGTAGTGAGCAAATTGTCTATGACGCTGTGGACAGCTGGAAAGGTATTGTCCAAGTTGTCTGACAGTAACAGTGACATGGGTAACACGTGTTTTGCAACTGGAATGGCAAAGTGGCTACTTAAACAACGTATTAGATGTGAGATGACCAGCTTGTTGTATAAGATCATTAATGAATGTCCCAATGTATCTGTTACTGTAAACAAATGTGCTGTTGATACCAAACGTTTTACAAATCTCAAGAAACAAATGTCTGTTGTAAGAACAGTGTCAAATGAATGGACAGATATGATGCGTTTATGCGTTAATGCGGGTGAACCAGTTTGTCTAACTATCAGAAAAATTTTAGACCTGATGACTGAATGCGGCAGCTGTATTAGAATAGCCGATATATTGTGCTTGTGTACATATGTGACCGATCTATGTGTAGACATATTGTCTAGAAACAATCAGACTGATGTTTGTAAAATTGTTGAAACACTGGTTGATTACATTCTTGAGAACAACATTGTGATGTGTATAAAATTTCTACACTACATCGATGCTGTATGATGCCAATGTTTCTTTTAACTGTTTAAGAAATAAAAACCTTAATCACTTATACCAACTGTGTTTATTCTTTTGTGGAGCGTGAAGTGGAAACATGTCGGAAGAAATGAAAAAGACTTACTACACACCTTCTAACCCCGGTTCTTTAGGGGGGAAAAAACGCTTAAAAGATGCTGTTTTAAAAGAAACGGGGGTTCGTTTAACCGATAAAGAGGTTTCAGACTGGCTCGCTGGTGAGGATGCGTATACACTACATAGAACTGCCCCTCTAAAATACAAAAGGAATCGGGTTTTTGTCTATGGTGTAGATATGTTGTTCCAGGCCGATCTAGTTGATATGTCGGCATATGCCTCGGTAAACGACAGCAACCATTTTCTGTTGACATGTATCGACCTGTTCAGTAAATATGCTTGGGTACGGGCATTAAAAAACAAGAGTGGTGTAGAGGTCTCTAAAGCTTTTGAATCCATACTGAAAGAGGGTCACGTACCACAGAAATTACAGACAGATAAAGGAAAGGAATTTTTTAACAAACACTTTCAAAACGTAACAAAAAAGTACAATATTTCCCATTACGCAACAGCCACAGAATTAAAGGCATGTGTTGTTGAGCGGTTTAATAGAACCTTAAAAGGTAGAATGTGGAGATATTTAACAGCTACAAACTCCAAACGGTACATCGACATTCTTCAAGACATTACACAAGGATACCATGCGAGCCATCACAGAAGCATCAAGATGAGGCCGATTGATGTGGGGAAAGAAAACGAGTCTGTTGTGTTACACAACCTATATGGAGATACCCGACCTCGTAGTGTTAACCCCATATTTAAATACAAGAATGGCGATGTGGTTCGAATTTCTAAAGTCAGAGGCCCGTTTGCAAAGGGTTATGAGGAAAACTACACACAAGAGTATTTTACTATATCAGCGTGTATCCCACGGGATCCTCCTGTTTACAGATTGAGTGATTACGACGGGGATGTTATCGACGGTGTTTTTTACGCAGAAGAATTGCAAAAAATAATTGTCAACAAAAACAAAACCTTTAAAGTTGAAAAAATTTTAGATAAGAAGACAAAAGGTCGCAAAACGTTAGTGCTGGTACAATGGCTCGGGTGGCCTGCGAAATTTGCTTCATGGATCGATCAGAAAGAATTAGTTGATGTACAGAAGCCATAAAAACAAAACACACACCCAGGATGCGTACAGTTGTATAAAAACCAGACATGGCTGAGGGCGGATTTTATGTCACACTACCCTGCAACGCTTCACTGTCTGTGTACCCGAATAATAAAATCTCTAATTATACAACAAGACTGGCTACCCCTATAAATATAAAAGGAGAATGGGAGGTAGGACTTGTTCAAATTGAATATCCAAGAAGTTGGTACACCTTTAACAGCAATGATGCCGTTTTCGAGATAAACATAGGACCCACCACTGCCGATGGTGAAAAATACAATAATAGCATACGCCACGGTGTGGATGTGAAGACGACCAGCTTGTCGAAACTACGCATTCCAATAAAAACAGGATATTACGACAAGGTCCCATCTCTAGTTAGTGTAATAAATGATTTAGTAGCAACCCAGGGGGTATTCGGCTACGACCGTGTAAAAAACAAAGTATTTCTGAAAGCAAAACCTAACATTTCAATAACATTCCATGGAAAACTAGCCATTATTTTAGGATTTAAACCAGGCATCCCTATAGGAGATTCTATTCTGCAAAAAACAAATCCTGAAAAAACTAATTTTGAAAAGGATGTTGTAACATATGCGATGCATCAGTCGGACATACACGGGGGTTTCTATACTCTTTATATCTACACTGATATTATCCGTTACCAATCCGTAGGTGATGCATTCGTACCACTACTGGAGTGTGTACAAATAACAGGGGATAACAATAACACAGTCAGTGTTCGATACGACAAACCGCACTACGCGTTGTAAGGACTGAGCGGAATGAAGGATCATCCAAATAACTAAATGTATTTCTTCCCATAAACCCTGGGACTTCAACACACACGCACATACACAAACTGGTACGAATTTCCCCATTAAGGACATCTTAATGAGATATATGTTATATGTTGTTATGTGGGTCTGAGTGCCCAGAAGATACCTGACTGCATGGTAGTTTTAAACGAACGATAAATGCTTGTATTATGCATTTTAATGAATAATCCAGCATTTTCACTCCTAACAAAGTCTGTGAAACTTCCCCCCAAATCCAGCTAACACTGGCTGAAAGTGTCCTGTTACTAGTTTACGACTCAAAAGAATGTGCATAGACTCGATTCTTTGCTGAGAAGGAGAAATGAAACCTGTTCAATCCTATATGTTCCATGTATATATATATATAGATATAGATATATAACCATGTGATAAATGTATTAACATGCACCTAATGTTCCATCACATGATTTTTCCTTTTATGTGGTTTGTTTCATGTAAGCGCTAATACTTAATGTTTCAAACTCTGCCAAGTAGGGTTAACCAAATCTCACCTATAGCATGTTTGGTTTTGCTAAATTGGTACTTTGAAGATTTAACAGACTGTGTATATGATACGTTGGTAGATATGAAATATGATACAACATATTAGTATTACAAGAATAGTTCATGGTTCTTCAGCGATTGACAAACCCAATCCCCCCCCCCAGCATGCATGCAGGAGCTCCCTCTTTGCAGACAAAGAGCAATAAAAACCAAAATCCCGCCTGTGAATTCCAACCCTCTCATTGGACAAGCCCAAAGGAAGAGGCTGGATTTCGCCAAGGTGATAAATGGCGCTTCTGAGCTCCAAGGGGCTCTCTCTTTTTCGCGCTCTGAACTTGCTTGCCTATGTCTGTTTTAGTCATGTAACGTTAATCCCCGATACGATTTCCCCTCGGGAAATCCTTTCTTTCTTTTGTTTGTTTAAAAGTTTTGTTTTTTTTAAGTTTCCAACCTAATTCATCTCACAGGAGAGGAGATGAATTCAGACGAATTTGGTAATGCTACCTTAAAGACTTTAATCCTCTATTCAGCGCGCGCGCGCCGAACGCCACGTGACGCACGCACACGGAACAAAGAACGTCCGCTCCTGCACGCGGCCTGGACAGGCCGTTTTAGGAACACGCAACAAGACACCGAGAGACCAAGAAACTTTGCAAGTATCTTTCAGCTTCTAGGAAGCATTAAGATGATGTTTTTCGTGTTGTTTCAGAGAGGTTATTGTCTGGGTGAAGATTTCCAATGCGCTCTCTCTCTCTCTCTCTCTCTCTCTCTCCCTCTCTCTCTCTCTTGTCTTACTATCTCACTCTCGCCAGAATGTGATTCCTTCGGGAGATCCCTTTGGGGATCTCTTTCTTTTGTTTTGCTTCTAGTTTAGGTTATGTTTTTCAGTCTTAGATAAGTCTCCGTGTAATTCCAATCGACGATCGAAAAGAACAGCGCGGAACATGTCTTTTCAGCAAATCCATCTAACAAGAGACATTTAAACGAGCGCGCGCTCGCTTTGAAGGAGAAACGCGCGCAGGTGACCGCATGACGCGCAGGGCCGAGAGACACACACAGGCTTCTTCCCCAGCCATGCAAAGAGTTTACCTACCTGTGCAAGTATCCGTGTTTGATCACGCTTTTAAGATGTGTTGAAGTCTTGTTGTCTCTCAAAGTCCCGTGTCTATGCGAATTTGCTATTTAGTAAGATCTTCGGGTCTTTATAAAACTCCCTCGTGCATAACTGCACCTTGCTAAAAAAATTATCTCTCTGTCTCTATGCATTTCTCGTTCATCGATGCCTTATTGTGTTTTGTCGTTTATTATGTTTGTAACGTTTGTGTGTTTCATTGTTTATTATGTTTGTAAATACATATATCCCATGTAATTTTAGTAAATGCATAGGCTAGTTATTTCTTATTAAATTTCATGATACTCATTTGATGGATTGACTGTCTGCTCATACTTCGGGTCCCTGAAATGCCTGTCTCTGAGGAGACAGAGTGATGAAGCCAATCAGTATACAGGGATGATTAGGAGGCCATGATGGACAGAGGCTAATGGGCAGATTTGGCCAGGATGCCAGGGTTACACCCCTACTATTTCGAAAGACATCCTAGGATTTTGAATGACCACAGAGAGCCAGGACCTCGGTTTAACGTCTCATTCGAAGGACGGTGCTCTTTGACAGTATAGTGTCCCCATCACTACACTGGGGCGTTAGAACCCACACAGACCACAGGGAGAGCGCCCCCTACTGGCCTCATAACACCTCTTCCAGCAGCAACCTGGTTTTCTCATGAGGTCTCCCAGGTACTAACCAGGCTCAGCCCTGCTTAGCTTCAGTGGGCAACCAGTCTTGGGCTACAGGGTGATATGGCTGCTGGCAATATCGTAGACAACCTACATGAAATACTGAGCCACTGCCACCCCACTGGTGTACCACTTGTGTACCACTGGACATGGAGTTGCTACCTGTGACATGGAGGCCCACAAGAGAAATGTCTTCCATGACAGAGAGGCTATGTTCCGTAGATTTCTTGAGCACATTCCCCCTACAACTGCTGTGGTGGTGAATATCCAGCCTCAGTTTTGGGAACAAAGTATGTTAAAATTAGCATTATATCAAATTGTCTCATACTTATAGTGTAATTCCCCAAATGTTGTAGTAAACAACACATGTTTATATTTAACCGTGTTTCTAAATGGCTTAGACAATTTTTCTAAAATGCTAATCTCATTCTTGTTCTCAAAACTCTAAAGTGCAAGTGTGAAATTTAATAGCTGAATAACAAAAGTATGATTGGTTTTGACAGTTCTGACCGCATATCTTTGACCAGCTAAGTCAGTTGCGTCTTAAAATTTTTCAAAATGTGCTTAAGCATTTACATGTTGTTTCAACATAGTGAGAATTACAGTTGGAATGGTGGTGTGGCTTGTTTGGATTAATTGTTGGGTTTTAATAGCCTGGGTTTCCCCATGCTGCCTTGCCGCAGTGCGATTTTATTCACGCTGCTAGGCAGTCTGGACACCATGAACCAGATTTTCGCCTCAGATAGGGAACCAATCAGAGAATGGGGAGAGAGTAGCAAGGAGATGACGACGTCTATGTGACACACCGAAGCAGTTTGTTTATATCTATGGATCCAACATGCAGACGCGAAGTTACCTTTCGATGCAGCCTATATTGGTCTAAGTAGTTTAGAATGCAAGTTTATTTTGAAAAGTAACCTCTGTATCTGGATAACCGATCGGATTTCTGTTTCTGCATAATATTTAAATTAGGTGTGTAGCACGACACCAGATTATAGCCTAAAGATGATACAAATTAAGCAATGTCCCAATTGCTTTCACTCACTCACTTTACTTGCCTATGGAATCTCCAGTCTTAGATCAAATTACGTTTTTTTGAATGAAGAAATATTTCCAGAGCTGATCATACAAAAATAACTGGGTTGATCATGTTAAACAAGTCACATCATCGATCATCGGGGTTTAAGTTTAGTGTGCAACGGCTATATTAACAGAAATGGGAGATTAATAAACATCCTGAAACAATAAAAACATGCAACATTTAAAACTAAAAAGTGTATTCCTCTGACAAAGCAGTGCACGCACTTCATCTAATGACTGATCACAGCTGTGATAGTACAGGCGATCGCCTCGTTCAGATAATGTTGGACAATTAAAATGAAAAAAATGACACACACAGTATCATGTAAGTCTAAATAAACTGTTTTAATTAAAGTTTTTTTGTAAGGTTCAAATAAGTTTAATTTCTTGTCTAAACTGCGTCTGGCCATTATTTTCTGACAGCACGTGGGGAGACTGGGCGGGGGGGATTTAAATGACGTCCACCTGTGAATGCGCACACACACACACACAATGGCTGGATTGCATTTACATTACACTGATATCCGATCGCAATGCATCCTCGACTACCTCTGGACCAGGACACGCTGATAGGATAACATTCCCATCAGAAACACGTTTACACTTGTCTTTTCAAACTTGTCTGGACAACATCCAGATACAGGTCGCATGTTAATGCCAAGTGTAAACGCAGCCTCTGACCCATCGTCTTCTTCATCGTCTAATTTCTGTCGCTTTACACACGTCATCTGGTATAATTGAAACAATTGGCTATGGCGCATTTGGGGAAATGCATCTAAGGGACTGAGAAGAAGCTGTTAATACACACTTCAATGCCAATTTGTGAATGCACTCATGACCGCACAATCACTCTGAGTCTGATATTTGAGTTTTAATGGCAATCCAAGTCTTAGTCTGAGTAAAAATTTAAAGCATTTCACACATTTGTTTGCAGAGTGGTATTTATCTATCCTTTGTAGTAGCCAAGTATTATATTTATCATATATTTTGTTATAGGCACTCAGTTGACAGAGATGTGTGCTTAAGCCAGGCCTTACTGGGTCAACTGATTCTTAACCACTAGATTTTCATCTGATTTATCAGACATGGGTTTCTCTTATGAGGACTGAACCATTACCGTTGAGAAATATTTTCTTACCCAATGTTTCTTCAAAGAGAGATTTCAAAGAAGGCAAATGTTACCTTCTACTGTAGCCTACGTATGTTACATGCAGGTAATCCTCAATGTCATATCGCAACTCCATGATAAAAATGTCTTGTTTCTCAGCTTTACAGTGATGTTAGTCATTTTAGATTTCAATTAAAAATGGATCTTTGTTACACTCACATGATGCTGCTCCTGCTTTTTAGGTACTGGCCCTAGTTTAACAAAGTAGCAGAGGGTTTACCAGAGCTTCTGCCATTGACAGAAATTAGGTCATTCCTGAGCGTTATGCATGCCAAAGCCCATACAGCAAAATGCGAGGTATGCAATAATTTTAAGTCTGGTATAGCTGTAGCTATAGGGAAATAATGGGTCGGATAATAGAATGTGCTGTGTGTTATCTTTCACCAACTGCTTTTCAGCTGCTTGTTCAAATTTGTAGGACAGAGATTTTGTTTTCCCCCATCAAATAAAAAGCTTGAGATGTTTTAGAGATAATTGTATGCATTAATGTATAACACTCAAGCAATCTTCACGGCAAAGGATTATTTTTACATTTGTGCATGTTATGCCTGATTGGATGATGTTATATCAAAACTTCTGAAGTACTGCTACATAACACTTCTCACTCTGTGTTGCAGGTGAGATGGGGTGGCAGAAGCCAGGATGGAGCAGGAAACACGGTGGGAGAAGAAGGGGAGCAGGCATGGTATTATTGTCAGTATTTTAACTATGGCTACAAAGAGTCTTAATAGAAACCATAACACCAAAAGGTACTTATTTGTCATCTAAGTAACACGCCTGGTGTGAAGGATAAAGTACATAATTTATGTATGAGTTAAATTAAAGAATAGGCAGTTCAGTTGTTTTCAGCTATTCAAAATGCATGCATGCATAAGGTGTCCCAAATTCCTTGGATAATGCAACGCATTCTCATCCTTTGGCGTCATATCTGACACTTTTGACATTTCGTCTAAATCTAACGCGCATGGTCCCCTTTAGCGTCAATATAACACGCACAGATATGGGTAGGTTTAGGTATGGTGTAGGGTTAGGGTTAGACCGCTAGGAGGCGCCTTCTGACCCATAAATATCTGCGTCTCATATTGACGCTAAAGGGTGCCTTGCGCGTTGAATGTAGACGAAATGTCACGAGCGTCAGTATATGACGCCTTGGGATGAGAACGGGCTGGATAATACAGTACACATCTTTTCTGTTATACCACAAGTTTAAGATCTATGGTGTGTAGGTAATATTTTTATGTAATGGAGACCAACATTTAATTGTTTTTATTTTCTTTATAGGTGAACAACTTTCTCTCCAGGGCAGCACTCGTCACAAAATACATGACAAAGGCTGGTTGGTGTTCACTTACACTACATGCTGTGGTAGCCTAAATAAATAATAATCAATACTTAATAGTGTTTTTACAGGGAATTAAAAAACAAAGTTTCTCTGTTCTGTTCTTACGAAAGTTATCATTGTATAACTTCAAGGTAATTACCTTTTAGTGATAGGGTTTAGGCATGTCTGCATACATATCTACATAGGGAATTGATATTAAAGGTGTTGTAGTTATTTAAGCATTTTATTTATTTGATTAATGCATACAGAAAATGATTTTGAACAACATTACTAGTAATTTATTAGAATGAATAAAGAAAAAATTACACACATTTTGTTAATATAGCTGTACAGTAAATTTTCAAACAAAATTTTTTTTTTTGGCTACAAGCAATTAAAAGTGTTTTTTATCAGGAAACAGAATGACACCCCCATTGTTAAATAAAATCAAAGCTGTACTGAAACTTGAATTTAACAATTAAAAAGAAAGTGATTAAGCCATGTTTTAAGATTGTTGAAAGAGTTTACAATATATCATAATCATACACCAATATACTCTTTATGTGTACTGCTGAATTAACAGATTATTACATTTTTAATATGTACAGTACTGAAACAGTGTCAATCCTTCTGAGAACACAGCTGGAGTCAAAGTGAGCCACCTCTGTTGCCCACTCAAACTAAGTGCACTCGAGGAGAGTGTAAGAGAGAAGAAAGCCCATCATTTTTTGCAAATCCCAATCATTTGATAAATCCGTTTACAATTGTATAACTAATATTTTGTTTTCAAGCACGTGAAAACACATTTCCATTTGGCTGAACTCTCCATGCCACTCTTGTTTCCTTTTCAATCCCCCATTCCTTCAGCTTCAGCTTTGTCTGAAGAAGAGAACCGGTTATTACAATTGGTTATTATTAGTGATTCAGGATAAGAAAAAAAAAAAAAAAAACAGTTTGGAAGATTACAAAGTGTTAATAAAACAGTTTTATTTTATTAAACTGTTTTTTTTTTTTAGGACAAACTAAATATTTATATTTAGTTATTTTGGGTGCACTAATATGCCTTAATTCATGCTTAATTAAGCTATTCAATAATGATTGTTGCATCAGCAACTAATAAACCCAACTAATTTCTGAGATTTGCCATTTTTAACTCAAATTGGTTGCAGGATTGAAATGTTAGCCCTAAATAAAGCTGCCACTCAGCTAGTTAATGACCAAATAATGGTTTGTGGTTATTGCTAACTTTTTACAAACTGCCTCATGCAATAGTTTGGGTAAAATTGTTGAGCTTGAAAATGTAGTTAAAACAACAGCTTTTCTGAAATTGGAATGAAATGATTTATCATTATATGAACCGTTTTTACAGCAGTTTCAGTGCTGTAGAAAGGGTTCATATGATGTTATGTTTTTGAGCATCACAATAGGGGAAAATTTCACAATATGGACACAGTAACATTGTGCTCCATGTACATCCTCTGTATACTTAGACCGTAGACTAAACTCCCCTCATCAACTTCACAGACACGAAATGTCTCTCTTTCCAGATTTTAATATAGGCGACCTGTGCTCATCTGATCAGTCATGATAATTTCAGCACTATAATTCATTATCCTCAGAACAGCCAGTAGGGGCAGACAAATGACCAACCAAACAATTACTCTTTAATTATTATTAACTTTGACAATTACTGTAACAGAACACTCCCTGGCTGGCATGATTGAGCACCACCAATAAATAACGGCTTGTTGACACATTACTTTAACTTGGATTCAGGAGGAAGGAGTACGACTATCCCTGTTACTTGTCTACGGAAGAGCTTGGTGCCATCTTGTCTAGGAGCTTTTATTTCAACCTTGCAAACTTTTTTTTTCTTTTTTTTTTTGCATTTGCTTGGAAAGATCTGTGTAATAATTCCCATTGGCCATTCATTTATTTTGGCTTAGCTATATTTGAGACGCATGATGCTACCCTAATATACAATGGGTTGGTTAGATTTCCACTTCCTACGTGTCTGTAGTAAAAACAGATGTTTCCTCCATCTATCTCAGAATATGTTAACTAGATGTTGGACTTGTCACCATTGACTCAAAAGATTGAGCGACAGGGGTGCACACTTTCTGTGTGAGGATAGCAGAAGGTGTGAGGAGAAACTGGTAATTTGGATCAGTAGACACCTAGGTCTACAAGCCATCTTCCGAATTTGGAGGTGGACGCAAAGTTTTCGGTAAAGGACACAATGGTAAATGATGTTATTCACAAGCCTCTTGTCTTGCCCCCAATGATCCAATGACTGGTTGCAAGTATAGCTCCTTCAGTGAGCAAGCATCCTTGATGCAACCCAACATTTACTCTTTAATTATTATTAATTTTGACAATTACTGTAACAGAACAAGCATGAATGGGAAATGATGCCCTCTGTCCACAGAAGCTGCATTTCGGTTAAGTCAAGTCAAGTCAAGTCAAGTCAAGTATATTTATATAGCGCTTTTCACAATACAGATTGTATCAAAGCAGCTTCACAGTATCAATCAAAACAACATAACAATGTTCGACCTCCACGTTTGGTAGGGCCTGATCAATGGTATTAATGATTGGTTAATTAATTTGAATATCCCCAACTGAGCAAGCCAAAGGCAACAGTGGCAAGGAACCGAAAAACTCCATCAAGTGACCTAATAGTGTCCTAAAACTCCATTAGGTGACCCAATAGAGAAAAAAAAAAAAACCTTGGGAGAACCCAGGCTCAGTCGGGGGCAAGTTCTCCTCTGGCGTTTATAGGGCGATAGAAGATCCGTTGAATAGACTGGAGCTAAACCATTTAGGGCTTTGTAAGTCAGTAGCAATACCTTGTAATTAATATGGAACTTTATAGGTAACCAATGTAGTTAACATTGCAAACTACTTGTCTTGCCTATAAATTTGATACAGAATTTTGTTTTATTTGATCACTTTGGGGTAGGTACGCAAAATGAAATTCACAACGCTTTATCTGTAGAGTGGGAAAGGGATCCTCCATAGGGAGAGGCTAGTTGGCACTTCAGCACTGCATTGTCATCGGGTCCAGGCGAAGCTCCTTGTCAGATCTGGACACGGCCTGGATCCGGCAGGCTGCAGGAAAACCTCTGGATAAACAAAGACACTAAAATAAGCGTAGATGCCATTCTTCTTATGATGTAACGAGTACATCATGATTTAAGGGAAGTATTCCCAGTTCCGGCTGACCTAATCTATGCAGCCTAACATTGAATTATAGAAGTCTATAATGTATTATGTGTATGCTAGGGCGAAGAGATGTGTCTTTAATCGAGCTTTGAACTGACAGAGTGTGTCTGCTTCCCAGACAATGGTAGGAAGACTATTCCAAAGTTTTGGTGCTAAATAGGAAAAGGATCTACGGCCAGCAGACGATTTTGATATTCTAGGTATTATTAACTGGCCGGAATATTGAGATCGCAATAGACGTGAAGGACTATAATGCGTTAAGAGCTCGCTCAAGTACTGCGGAGCTAAACCATTTAGTGCTTTGTAAGTAATCAACAATATTTTAAAATGTATACGATGTTTAATAGGCAGCCAATGCAGTGTTGACAGAACCGGGCTAATATGGTCATACTTCCTGGTTCTGGTAAGAACTCGAGCTGCTGTGTTTTGAACTAGCTGTAGTTTGTTTATTAAGCGTGCAGGGCAACCACCCAGTAGAGCATTACAATAGTCTAGTCTTGATGTCATGAACTAATTGTTCCGCATTTGTCAATGAGAGCATATGACGTCATTTAGATATATTTTTAAGATGGAAAAATGCGGTTTTACAGATACTAGACACGTGACTTTCAAATGAAAGATTGGCATCAAAGAGCACACCCAGGTTAATAACCATCGACGAAGACTTAACAGAGCAGCCATCAAGTGTTAGACAGTATTCTAGGTTATTACGTGTGGATGTTTTTTGCCCAATAATCAGAATCTCTGTTTTTTCAGAATTTAGTAGTAGGAAATTACTAGTCATCCAATTTTTTATATCAGCTATGCATTCCGTTAATTTTGTGAATTGGTAAGTTTCGTTAGGTTTTGAAGAAATATAGAGCTGAGTATCATCGGCATAACAGTGAAAGCTAATTCCATGTTTCCTAATGATATTTCCTAATGGTAGCATGTACAGAGTGAGCAGCAACGGTCCTAGTACTGAGCCTTGCGGTACGCCATACTGAACCTGTGATCGATAAGACATCTCTTCATTTACTGCTACAAACTGATAACGGACAGATAAGTATGATTTAAACCATGCTAGTGCAATTCCACTAATGCCAACATAGTTTTCTAGTCTATTTAAAAGAATGTTGTGGTCAATTGTGTCAAATGCAGCACTAAGATCAAGTAACACTAATAGGGAGATACAACCACGATCGGATGATAAAAGCAAATCATTTGTGATTCTAACGAGAGCTGTCTCGGTACTATGGTACGGTCTAAATCCGGACTGAAAATCCTCACAGATATAATTTCTTTCAAGAAAGGAACACAGTTGTGAGGATACTGTTTTTTCTAATATCTTTGACAGAAAAGGTAGATTCGAGATCGGCCTGTAATTGACTAAGTTTGTATGATCAAGTTGCGTTTTTTTAACAAGCGGTTTTATCATAGCCAGCTTAAAGGTTTTTGTTACATATCCTAGAGACAAAGACGAATTAATGATATTAAGAAGAGGATCTATGACATCTGGAAGCATCTCCTTCAGTAGCTTAGTCAGTATAGGGTCTAACATTCAAGTTGTCGATTTAGATGAATTAACGAGTTTGCAAAATTCTTCCACTCCTATAGCAACAAATGAATAAAATGTTTCCTCATGGTGCCTACAATGTATTCCCTGATCCGATACTGTAGTAGACGGTTGCATAGTTATAATTTTGTCCCTGATATTATCAATCTTATAAGTGAAGAAGTTCATAGAGTCATTACTGCTGTGTTGCTTGGACACTTCTGGGCTTGAAGCTTTCTTTTTCGTTAGTTTAGCCACTGTTTCAAATAAATACCTAGGATTATGTTTAATTTCTTCTAATAGCGTTGAAAAATAAGCAGATTTATCAGCTTTTAAGGCCTCTCTGTAAGCAATCGAGCTCTCTTTCCATGAAACCCGAAATACCTCTAGTTTTGTTTTCTTCCATTTGCACTCCATTTTTCTGAGGTTAACCCTCTGGGGTCTGAAAACGCGCCGACGCGTTTTGCGCGATTTTTTTCACACAGCAGCAAAATAGACTTAAAATACTCAGTCATTTTTTGTCATACACACTTAAGAAATATGAAAAACAAAACTGTTAAATGTCTACTTTTTTATGGGTCCACTTACAATCGAAATAAAACATTGTGCTTTTGTAAAATAAAGAAAATAAACAGGGTGTGCTTTCTGCCTCTCCGTCTCCGTGAACTTTTTTTCTGGAGCACGTCTCTAAACGTAAACAAAACTCAGCGAATACTAGTCACACAGGCATGATCAATATATCTTTATAACCATTTAAGTGTGTACTTTTAAATTATCTAATTCAAAACTAAAACAAATATTCTGTGTTTATGTAATCTATATAAAAAGAGATGCCAGGCGTTCTAATTTCAGCTAATTATCTTTTAATGTGACCACGCCCACAGAGAGCTCGCGCTATTCAAACTCAAATGATCTGAAACTTGCCAACGCCCACACGAGCTCGATAAAACACCAATGTACCGGTAGTCTGTCGTTTTGCGAGGCTGTGAGGAATAATTCTGGATAATTTACCTCAGAAGTGCTGGATTAATTTCACTTCGAGGAGCCATGGATCCAGCGAGGATCACAATAAGTTTTTTATTCTTAAGTGTTTTGTTCTAATCGCGAATACTGTTTTAAAATGAATCGCGTGTCTCTCTCTGTGTGATGAATGAACGGCACGAATTCGCACTGTTGTTGTTACAGACGAAATATGAAAGACAACATTTAGTTGACTAGTTTGGGATAGATTATAAAGTTTTTTACTCTAAAATAGACATCAAATAAGCTTTAGTTAACCAGTTTCTGCTCATATGTTAAATATATAACGTTAGAATGTTTTGTCAAAAATAAGCTCATAATCTAAGATGTTATTATAGTGTTTCTTTGTTCCAATGTAGACTATATCAAACTAATGAATCCTTAACTTTGAAATATGAATGATAAAATCCAGGCTATAGGCCTACTTAAAAAAAAAAAGAAAGACAAGATAGATGTAAAAAAAATCTTAATATTATTGTTTTTTATTAGTGACACATTTGAGGAGAGGATATATTCCAAAACTTCTGAAAATACAGTATGAGAATTAACTGCATACTAGAAAAGTTTACCTTGGAAATTATACAATTTGAATGTAGAAAAAATTTGTGAAAAAATACCTTTTTTTCCTCTCTGAGAACTCTAACTTTCTAACTCTAACTAATTCTGTAGAATGGTCCATATAGCCTATTTGAACAGGATTTGTTTCCAGGTATGACTATGTACTAAAAATGTGCTTTTGACTTTCATTTATATTTGGATTATATATATATTTATTTATTTATTTTTGTCCTCGCATTCTTTCTTGTGTGACACACCTGAATGAAAGTCTCATTAGTATGCAGGCTCATTAGTATGCAGGCTCATTAGTATGCAGGGTCTTTGTCTTCTCAGGTGTGAATCACAGCAAGTCACACCTCTGCGCATATTGCCTTTGGAAGCAAAAACTGTTTTAAAAAATGTAAATCAATGTATTGTTTTATGTGAATGATTAGGCAGGGTGATTTTCAGATCATTTTGAAGCAAAAACACTAGGCAACTACATAGTCAAAAGTCTTGTGGACACATGTTAAGTATGTGTTTTGTGGCCTTATTTCAGAAACTTTAATTTTTAGTTTTTTGAATAACCATGCATAAACATTATTCCCTCAAAAATACAAACATGTACATACATGTTGCTCACATATATTTGTAACCCTATTTGTGCTAAATATAGTGTAATTACACCTTTGCCATTAATATGTTTATAAGCAACTGAAAAAAGCACAAATGTCAGGGCATGTCAAAACATCTCAAGTACCTCAAAAACCCCTTAGACCCCAGAGGGTTAACACAACCTCAACGTTGTGGTTGTAGCAGGGTGTGCAGTCAGACTCTTCATATAAATTTAGACTGTTCATTCTTCCTTTACACCTCATTTTGGGTTGACAACACTCCAATTGTGCATTTTAAATGGCAGTTTTTCTCGCTCATGCTCTGAGCAAAAACGCCCTAAGTGGATTGGAGATGTGAATTGGTTTTTACAACCACTATGTTGTTGTTCCACTCATGGTGTATTCTGGGCCACTGATGTTGAGTCAGCAAACTAGGGCACAGAATGAATCTATGCTCCTCAAATTTCACATGCTGACTGCAGATGTAGATATTTTTCGGTCTGCACAGTCAGTCAATCATATTGCCTAATAAGGATCTCAGTGCTCACATTGAAACGTCTGATGCCTTTATCAGCTCATTTGACAGTGGGGGGACTTCTATCAAATATGTCTTTTTAAGTTCTTCAAACCTTAGAGAAGGATATGCAATCCAACTACAGCTGACTTGCTCCCCACAATGGTCGGTTGCTCAGAGACTCTGATTTTATGACACACCAACACAAAAAAAGAATGGTGGTGTATGCCTAATCATTAAATCTGCTTACTTCTGAACTTCACTCTAGAACACAGGAAGTTTCTCAGGTTTGCTATTGGGAGCAAAGCTTACCAATTCTGGGTTCTTCCATTTGGCCTGGCCTTAGCCCCTCATACCTTAACTAAGTGCATGGATGCTGCTCTGGCACCATCACAACTCCAGGGCATATGTGTCTTGAGTATTCTTGACAACCAGGAGCTTTTAGTTCAATCTGAGCATTTGCTGTCTTGCTTCAGACAATTATGACACCTGAAGGGTGTTCTCTCTTAATTTTACTCTCAAGTTGTTGTGCCCCAGCCTTTTTTCTCCCACCCTTTGAGTGACAGGAGGCCGAGGAACACAGGAGACAAACTATTTGCTGTGAGGGTGTGACTGACATATTTACATTGTCATTGCCGTTTGCACTGATACACCTCCATACCATGGCAGATGTTTGCTTTTGTACCCATCGCTGATGAAAGTCTGGATGGTTCATTTCGTCTTTGGGAATGAGAACTCAATGTCTGTTTTCCCAAAAGCAAGCTGGAATGTGGACTCATCTGACCATAGCACAGATTTCCACAATGTTTTGGATCATCTGAGATGATCCCGGGCCCAAAGAACTCGCTGGCATCTCTGCATAGAACTGATCTATTGATTTCTCCTTGCGTAACTGAGATTTAAGTGGCATTCCTTGATGCAGCAGCAGACTGTGATAAGTGACAAGGGTTTTCCAAAGTACTTCTGAGCACATGTGGCTGTATTTAACAGAGTAGCATGATGTTCCTCATGCAATGCCATCTGAAGGCTCAAAGGTCATGTACATTCAATAAAGGTTTCCTGCCTTGCCCTACATGATGTCCATTAGATTTCTCTGGATTCCCTGAATCTTTACACAATGTTATGTGTGGTAGATGGTGCAATCTTGCATTAAGAAATGTGATTTTTGAATTGTTTGACAATTTTCTCATGATATTTGGCACAAAGTGATGAGCCACAACCCATCTTTGCTTGCAAAGTCTGATATGCTTATTTTACACTCAATCACGATACCGTCACTTATTACCAATTTATCTTCTTATTGTGGACGGTTTCAAAAAAGGATAGAGTGTGTTCCAGCCATACCCTTTTCCTATCCGTAGTTAAGATAAGATTATACACTTAAGACATGTAATCTTGTAATAGCTTTTGTCCTAAATTGGGTCCTAACTGAAATTGCCATTGTTACCAAACAGATAAGATAGGATTCTAAAGTTAGGATCTTTCTGTAATGCACCCCCTGGTCCCCCGACTGAGCCTGGTTTTCCCCCAAGATTTTGTCACAGATGGAGTTTGGGTTACTTGCTGCCACTGTCTCAATTTGGTTTGCTTAGATGAGGACAGATGGAGTTTGGGTTACTTGCTGCCACTGTTTCAATTTGGTTTGCTTAGATGAATATTCTGCAATATTATTGACTTGACTGCACTGACACTTTTGGACGATAACTAAACTGAGCTGGATTATGACATCACTGCTTTCTCCAGAGCTGCTTCATAGATTAATTGAACTCATTCCATAATTTATAACACAGTTATTGAACTAACCTGAATCAACACTGAACTAATTTCACCTGAATAATTACTGTTTACCTGAGTAGTGTCAGCCACTTATGCGTAATCAAGATGTTTATTAATAACTATAAACCAACATTTGGTCTCAAATTAGCTGAATAATTCAAATGAGTCAATAATTACACTTTTCACTATAATTAACTGAACATCAAATCAATATATTACTACAGAATGATAACATGATTTTTGGATTGTTGAATAAAGGAGATGAAGACCCCTGACATAGGACAGGCCACACTCGATTGCTCGGATCGATTGCTCCTGTCTGCCTTGCTGCCTGCTGTGAGTTTGTTTGCTTCGAGGCTGTAAGCTCAGTCTAAGCCTCGTATTAGCTTTGTATTTCTTTCTGTTTTGAACCATCATTTACTATAATTTCTAATTGTTTATACTACTAAATACAGCTTACTCAACATCTCAGGTTAATGAGCCACCCGTGCACTCAGTTATTTATTTATTTATTTTTCTCTTGTTAATTATTCATTATTGCCTGTGCAGCAGGGCAGATGGGTGACAGTGAGGGATCGCTCTAGTCGCAGATAAAAAAAACACTCTTCCGTTCCGATAACCATAACAAATAGATTACGAAACCATAACGAAACAC
Organism: Semotilus atromaculatus; assembly: GCA_031834385.1. Classification (NCBI taxonomy): domain Eukaryota; kingdom Metazoa; phylum Chordata; class Actinopteri; order Cypriniformes; family Leuciscidae; genus Semotilus; species Semotilus atromaculatus. The sequence continues at coordinate 3,221,621 of JAULUF010000040.1, read as the reverse complement.
CCACTGAGAATTCTGTTGATTGTGCCCTGGTAATTGGTAATTCAATCACATGGAACGTGAAAATAGAGACACCAGCCACCATAGTCACATGTTTGTCGGGAGCCAGAGCGCCTGATATCAAAGCAAATTTAAAAGTGCTGGCTAATGCTAATCGTAAATTCTCTAAGATCTCTATCATGTTGGCAGTAATGATGTACGACTCCGCCAGTCGAAGATCACCAAAATTAATATTAAAGAGGTGTGTGAACTCGCAAGTACGATGTCAGGCACTGTAATTTGCTCTGGCCCCCTTCCTGTTCGCCGGAGCGATGAGATAGTTACAGGGGTTAAAGTGAAAAAAAATCCTGAGCCTGAACTTTTTTTGGGAGGGCACAGACTTGTCTTCAATGGCACCATTTATTTTCAAGTGTTACAGCTGTATGTTAATGGCATCTTTTTATCTATATAGCTACTGATGTCTCGATGAAAATTATTTTTCTCCAAATTTTAAACATTTATTAGGCTTCAAAAAATATAACTTTCAACTGAAGTGAACTTAAAAACAATCCTCAGAATCCACAGAAATTTAATAACTCTGTCAGTAGTTAACCAAAGAACAAAGAGAACATAGAGAATTAGTGACTGTCACTTTAAGATCTGCCGCTGCTGACAGGATCTCATGCATCTCATTCTCTCACTACTATTTACTTTCATTTACAATTTTATTTAACACATTTAAGACTGTTCTTGTGAGGATATGTAACGAGTGGAAATAAGGTGTGGTCCCTTAAAGAGCTGCGCACGCCCTGTTGAACTGTCTGCACTGTATGTTATTGTATGTAGCCTACTCCCCCATGTACGCGGGTAATCTCTGTTTGGTGCTCATTTTATTTTATCTGGTTTTGTTTGTTTGATAACGCTGTGGACGGAGCGTGGGACAGACAGTTGCCCCGAGTTCGACTGGGGAATAAAACCCGAGATGTTGTGATGCCAATTGCCTTCGTGATTCTGTCTGGACTAGTAACTTAAACTGTGAGCTAACTGTTATCCCTATTTTCTCTCCCTCCTGACACAATGCGTTACAGATACTCGACAAAATGGACATGTTGGCATAAATGTGTGTGTTATTGTTCATTCAAGTGCAAAAGAGAACTCAATACTGGCGCGCTGTCTGTACGCTACTGTCGAGCGTCTTTCTGTGTGTCAGGAGGACATTGACTGACAGCGCGTTCTCTTTTGTCTTGTCGTGCATGAATGGTTTAAAAGTATTTGCGTGAATAAGAGCGTGATCATATAATTCAAGCTAAAGAATGGCAGAAAGAACGGATGCTGCGTTAATTGCGTTAAATATGTATCGTCTGTACGGTGAAATCTGTCGTAAAATGCAAAAACCTTTTTTTCCTCTAACTCTTGTTCCATAACTCGCCAGTATGGCACCAGAGAGTCTGATTCAAATTGCCCATTGACACCTTTATGGTATGCGAATGTTTACACGATTAGCTATAAACTAGAATGCATCGAGCTTCAAAAAGATCGCTATCACCACACTTCTTCCTCTCGGCAGAGAAAGGAATTCCAAGCCCCCCCTCTTGGCAAGAGAGATAACGCAGATTCACTCCTGAAGACGCAACCACCACACACACACACACACACACACACATGGAATTTTCATTAACTCCCTCATTTAAAGACTTTACTGAGATATATTTTATATGTTTTTATGTGTGTCTGCTTATCCCCAAGTCACATTGGAATATCTATGATTTTATCGTAGTATCAAGTGGATTATAAATACTTGTAATTATGCATTGAGATGTAAACTTGAATTCCTATCATTGTTACATGTCGTACTTGATATCTTTGTAACCCTCTTGGTCTGACTGAGCCAGATATATATATAAGCATTAGGGGTGTAACGGTTCACAAAATTCACGGTTCGGTTCGATACGATACACTTGTGCCACGGTTCGGTTCGGTACGGTTCGGTACGTTTTCAATGCAGCAAAAAGAAAGAAATGCCAAATAAATTTCCTTGATTTTTTTTTTTTTATTATATTTTTATTAAAACTAACATCATAAAGTATGATTTTTTTTTTTTTTACTTTGAGCAATGATGGAGCTATACTTGACTTTTCTTAGAAGCATATAAAACAAAACAGTTCCTTGGACAAAATGAAATGTTATATTGTAGTAATTATAAACAAAGGTTTATTTTAGTTCAGATTAACATTTGAGGGGAACAATTGTATTCATAATGTCAAAATAAAACCGACGTAATGTTACTTGAAAGCATTATAGCCTACTATTCCTGCCAAACCTCCATGGTTACAGTTAGTGTTACTACAGTAAATCCATGGTGATGTTGCTGATCTGTGGACACTGGATAGTTCATTCATGGCACCATGTTTCTTCCTGGTTTCCACGTCAGCGCGGTTTGATCCGTTAATAACGGAGAAATTTGAATGTTTCTCAGTAGATCTCGCAGCGATGTTATTAGCTACTTCAAGTTCAATAGCGAATTCAAATGCTTTCTTTACTGGATGTCTCAGCGCTGTGTAGTAACAATCGCTACAAATATTTTAACACGTTAAAGCTGGACAAAAATGAAACACATGCGTCAACGTTGACAGCACTACTCGTCATACATTGCTGACAGAAAATGGGCTGTCCCGTTTGGCTGTAAAAAATCGCTGTCCATGAAATTACGCCCGTGGGTAGGACATCATCCCCAGGCTTCATGAACTTGCGCTCCATGCTTTCACCGACGACGCTAACGTGACATATGGATCTCAATCGGTTTGTTCGACTTGAACCGGCGCTGCACAGACCGATTGGTTTATGACATAAAAATACAGCAAGAGCGATTCAAAAGCATAAGGAGCGTCTGCTCTCTAATCGCTCTCGCGGTACTTTGATGTCATAAACCAATCGGTCTGTGCAGCGTCGGTTCTAGTCGAACAAGCTTAGGGTGCTTCTCATTTCTAACTTGTGCATCCTCGCTTCCTTTCCTCGCATCTCAGTTCCACCCCCTGTAGGATGCGAGAGAAGGACGCAAGGAAAGAAAAGGAGGACGAAGGAATCGAATGAAAGCTTTTTTATATACATTGGAATACTTGATCACTTGAGCGTCACTTCACATCGTCATCAGCACTGTTCAACGGCTCTGCCCTTATGTTGTTGAAGTTTGTTTGTTAAAGAAATTCATAAAAAATTATAATAAAGCAAGATACCCTGTTGAAATATGTGAGTTGTGTGGTTTATATAAACTGCAAAGGTAAAGTATAAATTAAAATCATGTGAAGGGGGAGGAGAATTTATATGTGCGTCACATTTAGTCAATAAAACACTTCCGCATAGGATACACCGGTGTATCCTCGCTTATGACTCCTCAGGAAGCCTCCTCCCTTCCTCACAGTGCAATTAAAGAATTGAGATGTCCTTCAAGATGGCTGATCTCGATCGGTTTCCGGGTCATAGGATGGAGGACGGAGGAGTGAGGAGACGAGGAGGGATATTGAGAAGCACCCCTAGTGTGTTGCCTAGGATGCATTCAGCCCCGACAAAACGTTGCGCACCGTTTTGAACTTGAACGTGCCCCTGGACCCGCCCTGCTCTGCTTTTGCTTTTTTAGGCTTGTAACGTTAGTTAGAGCTGCGTTCCTCACATATGATTGGTAGGTGAAATCAATTGACTCAATTGAATCAATTGACTTTTTTCTCACGGCCGCACGCCGGAGATCCGGCACGGAAGAGAGATGGTATTCATCCCTCCTGGGATGGTGCTGCTCTTCTCTCTAGTAATTTGGCTCATAGTCTTAGAGATAAAACATGACAAATTGGGCACCAGGTCAGGAAGCAGACAGACTGGCTAAACCATCAGATAAATCCAATCACACAGAGAGTCTTTCACCTAGATATTATCATATAGAGACTGTGTCTGTTCCCCGATATTGGAAATCCAAAAAACGTCCAAACCCATCTAAGGTTACAAATTTAATTGATGTTCAACAAATAAAAAAAAAACAGATATAATACAGATGAGCAAATGATAAAGCTTGGGTTGCTGAATATTCGATCCCTTACTTCAAAAGCACTTCTTGTTAATGATATGATTTCAGATTATAACCTAGATGTGCTGTGTTTGACAGAAACTTGGCTAAAACCAAACGATTATTTTACTTTAAATGAGTCAACCCCACAAGATTACTGTAATAAACATGAACCTCGTCTGAAATGCAAAGGGGGAGGTGTTGCTGTAATTTATAGTAATATTTTCAAAACCACTGAGAAATGTAGTTTTAAATATACTTCTTTTGAAGTGTTGGTGCTTAATGTAAAAATATATAGTGTAAACGATAAATCACGTTTGAGAATTCTGCTGGCTACTGTATACAGGCCACCAGGGCACCATAAATATTTTATAAAAGAATTTGCGGACTTTCTGTCAGAATTAGTATTGGCTGCAGATAAAGTACTAATTGTTGGGGATTTTAATTTACACATAGATAATGTAAAAGATGCATTGGGATTGGCATTTAAAGACATTGTAAACTCAATTGGAGTTAGACAACACGTGTCAGGACCTACTCATTGTCGTAATCATACTCTAGATCTAATACTGTCACATGGAATAGATGTTGATGCCGATGAAATTCTGCAGCAGAGCGATGACATCTCAGATCATTATCTAGTCTCATGTAAATTACATTTAGCTAGGCTGCAAAGCAGAGTCTGTTATAAATGTGTTAGACTTATAACTTCTGCCACTAAAGATTGCTTTATCAATAATCTTCCTAATCAGATTCATCATCTCAGCATCCCAGATAGCTTAGAAGAACTTGATATTGCAACAGAAACTTTTAAAGGACAACTATCATGGATTTTTAAAGTTTCCTAATGTTGTTTTGGAGTCTCCTACAACAGGTTTGCATGCATCAAATGTTAAAAAACTGTTTCATTTTCTCATAATATACATTTGCTCATCACCAGATTTTCAATGATTCTCAAACGACTCGCCAAATGAATCAATCTCTCTAAATCCCTCCTTTCCGCGAGCTACTCTGCTCTGATTGGCCAGACAGCTCACTCTGTTGTGATTGGTTTACAGCGTAATTACCATTGCCATAACACGACAGCTCTGTGTGTCCTGAGGCTTCCTACACCATAAACTAAACACAGTAACGAACAATGATGTTGTTTTTACCATATCAATTCGAGCGCGAGTCCGATGATGAAACACTAGAAGAAGAACCATTCATTCAACCCGAACCTCCATCGTACTCGAGCAGGACGTTTCAGTGATTCACTACTCAGTTTGAGGTAACTAATAGCCGAGCTCTAGCGTGAATGACTGATGTAACATAAACATTGGTAAAACAAATCTCGCTTCATGCTTAATCTTTCCTCAAAGTAGTGTGAACGACAGACAATCTGCATTAATAGACAGTTTTATGTAATAGTGGCCCACAGCTGATTAGCTGACTCCGATATTTGAGAAGCAGTCGTCAGTAAAATAAAGGTAACAGGAAAAGTTTATGATTATACTGCTGTAGTATCATGGTAAATATTAATTTTAACCACAGATTCTTCACATGCTCGTCCTTGGGCAGTGGAAAAAAATTTCTTTACAGTCACATTGTAAAGCACTGCGTCTCCTCAACATGATGGTCTCCAGTATCCACAGGACTCAGCTACCGGTTTGAGTTTTAAGTTTCCCTGGTGCGCGCGCAATAAGTGGGTGGCTAATGTTTCGTCTTGACGTCACGACGAAACGGCTTAAACAGCTTGAAAAACAATTCATTTCATTGACTCAGAGTCGACTCTTACTTTTGAAAGACAATAACTTTATATATGGTGCACTTTCAGATTTAAAACTTTGCAGGATGTTTTCATTCACTTAGAGCTAAATTACACACTACACGAAAGGTCATTTAAAAAAATCCATGATGGGGGCCCTTTAACTCTCTCTTTTCCAGCATTTTAGACACAGTTGCTCCGTTGCGCTTAAAGAAGATTAAAGAAAATAGTCCAACGCCGTGGTACAACGAGCACACTCAGGCCCTTAAGATAGCAGCCAGAAAAATGGAGCGCAACTGGAAGAAATCGCATCAGGGAGTGCATTGTAGTCTCCCTGAGGAAAATTTTTATTAATTTGTTGCTATAGGAGAGGAAGAATTTTGCAAACTCGTTAATTCATCTAAATCGACAACTTGTATGTTAGACCCTATGCCGACTAAGCTACTGAAAGAGTTGCTTCCAGATGTCATTGATCCTCTTCTTAATATCATTCATTTGTCTTTGTCTCTATACGTACCAAAAACCTTTAAGCTGGCTATGATTAAACTTGATCATACAAAATTAGTCAATTACAGGCCGATCTCGAATCTGCCTTTTCTGTCAAAGATATTAGAAAAAGCAGTATCCTCACAGCTGTGTTCCTTTCTTGAAAGAAATGATATCTGCGAGGATTTTCAGTCCGGATTTAGACCGTACCATAGTACCGAGACAGCTCTCATTAGAGTTACAAATGATTTGCTCTTATCATCCGATCGCGGTTGTATCTCTCTATTAGTGTTACTTGATCTTAGAGCTGCATTTGACACAATTGACCACAACATTCTTTTAAATAGACTAGAAAACTATGTTGGCATTGGTGGAATTGCACAAGCATGGTTTAAATCATACTTATCTGACCATTATCAGTTTGTAGCAGTAAATTAAGAGATGTCTAATCGATCACAAGTTCAGTATGGGGTGTGGTGATGGTGCAATGGATAAGACACATGCCTTTGGTGTGAGAGGCCCGGGTTCGAATCCACTGTGAGACACCAATGTGTCCTTGAGCAAGACACTTAACCCCTAGTTGCTCCAGAGGCGTGCGACCTCTGACATGTATAGCAATTGTAAGTCGCTTTGGATAAAAGCGTCAGCTAAATTAATTCATGTAAATGTAGTATGCTGTACCACAAGGCTCAGTACTAGGACTGCTGCTGTTCACTCTGTACATGCTATCATTAGGAAACATGTAATTAATTTTCACTGTGATGCCGATGATACTCTATATTTCTTCAAAACGAAACTTACCAATTCACAAAATTAACGGAATGCATAGCTGATATAAAAAATATGATGACAAGTAATTTCCTACTACTAAATTCTGAAAAAACAGAGATTCTATTTATTGGACAAAAAACTTCCACACGTAATAACCTAGAATACTGTCTAACACTTGATGGCTGCTCTGTTAAGTCTTCGTTGTCGGTTAGGAACCTGGGTGTGCTCTTTGATACTAATCTTTCATTTGAAAGTCACGTTTCTAGTATCTGTAAAACCGCATTTTTCCATCTTAAAAATATATCTAAATTACGCCATATGCTCTCATTTACAAAAGCGGAACTATTATGCGTTCATGACATCAAGACTAGATTATTGTAATGCTCTACTGGGTGGTTGCCCTGCACGCTTAATAAACAAACTACAGCTAGTTCAAAACGCAGCAGCTCGAGTTCTTACCAGAACCAGGAAGTATGACCATTTTAGCCCGGTTCTGTCAACACTGCATTGGCTGCCTGTTAAATATTGTATACATTTTAAAATATTGCTGATTACTTACAAAGCACTAAATGGTTTAGCTCTGCAGTACTTGAGCGAGCTCTTAACGCATTATAGTCCTTCACGTCTATTGCGATCTCAAAATTCCGGCCAGTTAATAATACCTAGAATATCAAAATCGACTGCTCCCGGTAGATCCTTTTCCTATTTTGCACCAAAACTTTGGAACAGTCTTCCTACCCTTGTCCGGGAAGCAGACACACTCTTGTCAGTTCAAAGATAGATTAAAGACACATCTCTTTGACCTAGCATTCACATAATACATTATCGACTTCTATAATTCAATGTTAGGCTGCATAGATTAGGTCAGCCGGAACTTGGAACCCTTCCCCTAAATCCTGATGAACTCATTACATCATAAGAAGAATTGCATCTACGCTAATTTTAGTGTCTTTGTTTATCCTGAGGATCCCTTTACCACTCGAGGGAAATTCGGTTCGCGTACCTACCCCGAAGTGATAAAATAAAATTCAGTATCAAAATTTATAGGCAAGACAAGTAGTTTGTTTAGGCATGGCTTGTAGGCAATTACAAACTTGCGCACATACCTGTATATTCAAACGCACATAACTATAGAATCAATTCTTAATGCGCATGTGAACGCCATCAGCGCTTATCACAGGTTCGCGTTTAAAGTCTGTTTAGAGAGAACGGCGTCGTCTTAGCGGCCCCTAATTTAATAACAAATGATAATTTTGACGGAAGTGAATAAATCAAAACTAACTTTAGCTGGAAAATAACATTATTTAAGAACCGTTATAAAGCCAAAACAATCTCTGTTACCTTAAATTATATGTTTATCTCTGTAAAGCTGCTTTGAAACAATCTACATTGCTAAAAGCGCTATATAAATGAAGATGACTTGACTTGACTCACCATTCGCTGATAATTTAAAAGAGAAGATATTGGTATTTAATATGTTCTAAGCTAGTTATTTTTCATGATGGGCTAATTTTATGTTGGATAATAGCATGGGATGTGTGCCACTAATGCTTCATGGGACATTAAATTGTACACTATTTGTGAAATTACAGAAACAACATATTCTCCATTATCGGTTTCAACACTAATGGTTTAATACTTACCCACTGTAAGATAACCTTCAACACTGTAGGGTCATTTAGATTCTGACCACTTTTTATCTTCACTCTCACAATCTGTTTCTTTGTACCTGTTAGAATATAACAAAGCAGTCCAGAAAGAGTATTAGGAAGACTGAAATTGGATTTCTAACATTTGTTAAAACAATCAGTAGCTAAGGATCAGACTTACGGTGCATACAGATGAAAGGAAGGACATTTGAGCAGACCTGATAACTGATCATACCACCAGGATCTGAAACACCACAAGGTCTTTGCAGAGTAATCATGTCTGGTCGTTCAGTCAGCCAGGTAACGGAGGAAGTGGAGACATTTGTTTCATCTGACCATTTCCACACGTCTCTGAACAGACCAATCCAAGCACTTGTAAATGGTTGCATCATCATAGTTAGCTGGTAATTCTCAGTTTGATTCCGAATGATGACCAGGTCTGTGTAAAACCGTCTGCAGTAGATCTGAGCCTCCTGCCAGGTCTTGGTATCACTAACGAAAACAAATCTTTTTGTGCTGTTCTCTGCAAAAAAAAAAAAAGAAGTAAATTTAACCAACTCTTATTACAGAGTAAATATTATAGAGCACACTTGCCAGTGCTTTGGCTAGATACGTTAAGTAAGTAATGATCCACTGTTTTGAAATGACTTAATGTACATAAATACCTTAGAGTTCCCACCAAGCACTTACGAAAAGAAGTTTATTCAAGTGTGCTATACTTCTATTAAACTAAAAATAAGAAAGTATACTTTCAGTCTACTTTTTTATATACTTTTCAGAAATATACTTAAAATTTACATATTTAAAATACTTGACATACTGATAGAAAGGTCTAAATATATTGGGCCTACTTGTAGCTATCTTTTGATTGAGACATACTTAAAAGTGTTTTCTAAGTATACTTGGGCTTGTAGTTGTGTTTAATATTTTGATTGAGTAGCCTATTAAGTGATTTTTTAGTTTTTTAGTTTTACTTACTGTCATATAAACTTGCATTGTTTGAAAATATTGATTTATAAAAAAATTTTTTTTCCTAATTCTGAGTATCTGATTTTTTGTGTAGGCTAGTCCACTAGTAGTGTACTTAGGAATTTACTTCAAATCACTTTACTTTTTCCCCGCCATTAACTGAAATTTTAGGCTATCTATGTTTTCACTGTTTTACGGTAGGGGGTGCTATTACAAATCTTCTGAAATAGTACAGAATCTCCTGATCAAAACACAGGAGAAGAAGCTGAAACAAGTGATAGAATATTGCTCATGCAAATGTAAAATAACGTGATCATCAACGTTGCCTAACGTTGTTGAGTTAAATGTCAACCCAGGACGAGCTATAGGACTGTGAAGCTTTGGGGATGTTGATCGACTCGATCTACTATTTTGATCATCGTTCTGAATCCCATCCGGACAAAGTCTTTAAACCCAAAGCTAAGTGTTGACTTTAAAAAAAAAAAAAATTACCCACATTCAAGTGTTGATAAAAAGAGAATGCATGAAGATAGAATAAAATGTTTTTAAAATTAGTTAAAGTACAGTTAAAGGTAGGGATGGGAATTGATAAGAATTTAACGATTCCGATTCCATTATCGATATTGCTTATCGATACGATTCCTTATCGATTCTCTTATCGATTCTCATAGGGTGAGGGAATAAGTAAAAATTTGTTTTGTTTGTAATAACTTGCTTTATGCACACTTTTAGCTGTGCATTTACTGAACGAGCACTGTGCCACTGTTCATCCGACTGTTTGTACTGTATTTTATTTAATTTTTTATCCTAAACTGTTTTAATTATTCTTATTTCTTTCATTATTTTAATTTCTTTATTTTAAACTGTTTTAATTATTCTTATTTCTTTTGATTATTTTTATTTCTTCTATGTAAAGCACTTTGAATTATCATTGTGAATGAAATGTGCTATGTAAATAAACTTGCCTTGCCTTAATATTTTATCAGAAGACACAGCACAGAGTATTTGGGGTGTGAACCTACACTGGTCTCATGGTTCGGTTTGGTTACGATTATCATGTCATCGATTCAGTTCAATTCGATATCTCAATGCATTACGATGCACTGCATCCTGCATGTGTGCGCGCATGTGAGCATGTGTGCGTGTTCGGGAAGTCGCAGTGACAGAAACTGTGACATTCCAGTTTAAGTTTCAAGGGAGTCAAGCCTGTTTATGCCATTAAGAAAATGAAATTCTGTTAAATCAATTTTGTTTTAAAGAAATGTTTATTTAAAAGCAGCGCTCATTCATCAGTGTATATTTACCATAGAGATGCGCGCATCAACCGTCGCGAGTCCGCTGTTGAAGGTGACGATCATCCATTTATAATCACGCGTAACAACACAGAATAATTGTAATTTGACCATCGGGTGTGGATACTTAAATCGGAGAAAATTATTGGGTCGGGTGGATGATTTTTGGCTGCGGATCCGGGTGACGCTGGAGCTCATCCGCTTACTCAACGGCAGTCAAAGGCGTTAACAGCTCGGGTAAAAATGGCTAACGTGGTTTATCAAGTTAGTGCTATTATCTCCTGCATGCATATTCTATTTGTGGATGACATGAGCGCACACAGCGCGTGTCTTCTCTATGTCGTGCTTACCAGGTTGTTCATAAAAGCCGAAATGTGCCCAGATGTAGGCTTTTAAAGTAGTTGGAACATTTCTAATTACTCACACTCGCCTCAAATGAATTGCATGCTGTGTGTTTCTGCATATTGGAGGTAGTTCCCCCTTTGACGAAATGGAAATTTTACAAGTGTTGCAAGTGACCGTATTGTCGTCTTTTCACGTGAAATATAACCAAACTTTAGAGCACTTCTGCCTCGATGTCATGTTTTCTGCGTTCTGAACCAAAACAACGCAGGGCATGTGACGTCATGACACAGAGCGGAACCGATAACCGGAATCGTTAAGCAGGCATGCTAACAGTTCCAAGGAATTGGTTCAATGGGCACCGGTTCTGAAGAAGAACCGGTTCTCGATTCCCATCCCTAGTTAAAGGTATATTGTATAAAAAAAATAATACCTAAATAGGAACATAGTAGTATACTTGTATTATTTTGTATTATGTATTATTTTTGCACTTTAAGTATGATGATATGGTATGTTAATCACACACCATTTGGTCTTTTTTCCCACGCACCAATCACCTGCAGGTGTGCTGGTGAAATTCGACTTGGACAAAGGACTCCTACTTAACAGAAATACCAAGGTACACTGGGAAGCATATCTCAGTGGAAATATGCAATCAGTGCCAGCCCGAAGGGAGTGGACTTAAGAATACACATATGACCCGAAGGGATTCATATGGAAAACACTGGGGTATCCAGCCCGCAGGGTGGAATTTTTCAACCCAAGTAGAAAGTGAGGTTCGGGGTTAAAGGTGCCATGTGTCAGAATTGAGGTAAAAATATCCCAAAAATTTGCTACACGCATCAAAAGAATGAGAAGAAATAAGAGCGATGGTGTCATTAAAAAAATTACAAGTTATAGTGCTGCCGAGATATCAACCCGAATTAGCATGCTAAATTACTAGCCCCGGCCCGACAGGTGTCATAATACCAGTTTCGGCCATGGGAGGCGGTATGTGGTCTCTTGTCATAACCACCAGCCAAATTGCAATACACGAATAACTCGCACAGCTTGTGGGCGTACTTGAACCTGATGTCAATCGTGTGGAAAGTACAGCCCACTACTACATTTCAGTTCAGGGAAGAGAGCGGAAGAATGGCTGAAGCCCTTGGCAAGAGACCCTTAGACCAAGAAAAATTGTCTCAGGCAAGTCAGCAGTGACTGTGCGCGGGCGCTCGCTCGTAAGCTGCGCGCACATGGCGACCGAGTCAATTTCCATACCAAGAAAAGAGATCCTCTGCACAGGACAAAGTTGCTCTTCTCCCAGTTGACCCGAAGGCCCAAACGGGCTAGGTGCCGGAGCACAAGGTTCCTGTGTTCGCAAACCCCTGAGGAAGCGGGTTTGCTCTGCCTCGCACATCAACCAGGTTAGGCCAGAGATGTCTGACATCACATCACCTGACCCAGGGATTGTGCGGTCACCTTCGTCGCTCGTAGAGCGGGGTCGGTGGTGGTACGCAGCTCTTGTATGAGCCCTGAATCAGCCCTACCCTCGTACATGAGCATGCCGTGAGGTTGCAGCCTGCCCCGCAGCTCTATAGGTCTTTGTCACAGAAGTAGAAAAAAACCTACAGGCATTGGAGGGGTGCTTAGGGTCGCCACGCCAGTTGGAGGCGCTGTGGAGACACAGATGTGTTGCAAAGGGAGTCAAAGGAGACTACCACGATCTCATGATCTCTTCATGCCATCCGGGTAGAAAGGAATTGGGGTCGCCACCCCCTAAAACCAATCATCAGCCTTGAGCACTCGGGACATGGCAGATGTCCACACAAGACATGGGACATGGCAGATGTCTCGATACTCGCGGCGGCCCGGGAAAGCAGTAGCTGTCAACTCTGGATCAGACTCATCAAGCTGGCACACACAAAGGTTGCAGCACAGCCGAACCCTCATCTCCAGAGGACTCCAGCTCACCTTGTGATGCGGCGATAGACATCATTTCATCTGTTGGGGCGCCGGATGAGCTGCTGGGCCACCGTCTTTTTTGAACGAGACTGGTCAGCGAACTCATCCGGAAACCACACGGGTTGCAATGTGTAAGAGGGGGGTGTGGATCGAGGATAAATCGTCGGTTTGATCCACACCAGCTGCCTCAGGTCACCCTGGCCACCTGCCAAAGTATTCCCTCTCGTGGAGAGAATAGATCAGGGTGTGGAGGAGGGAACTCTATTGAGCTCATTGAGTCTCGACCACAACACTGCATTGGTCATGTTTCCGCATCGAGAGCATGACGCATCCACGAACGCTGTCTGAGCACAGCCCAAACACAACAAACAGCGTCCGTGCCCATCAGCTGAATCTATCAGACTATCGCACTCAGAAATACACGGGTTGAGCGTCTTTAAAAAGACGCTCTTTTTGTGAGAGAAAAGCTTGCAGCAGTGCTGAAGCGTCCAGGGAGAAACACACACGCTGTTGCAGACCACTGCACAGATCAGCAGGCAGGAATGTGAAACTCGCTGGAACACACCATCACACCAACACCAACTGGAAGCTGCTCGTCTAGAAGATTCTCGAGGATAGTCAGAGAATAGGCTGCAGGAGTGAAGAGGACCTCTTTGTCTCCGAAGCAAAAACATAACTGCATGTTGTCAGCGTACTTCCTTATATACCCACGAGGTGAGGCGGAGTTACACTATGCAAATTCCGCAGACCCATAGCATTTCTTTGCCATTGGCTCGTTTTGTAATACTTGAAGATGATAGGCTTTCTAAGCGAAATACCATTTGGTCGTCATTCGTTGTAACTCGAAGTGACTACGAAAGGGAATTACTATTTTTGCTTATAACTTATGAACGGTTTAACCAAAAATCACAAAAAATATAGCGTACAGCGTCAGTTCAGGCAGGCCGCGTAGTCAAGCCCAGCTATCAGCTGTTACCCAAAATCAATCAGCTGATCCGATCTAAGCACGCGTTGGTTCCTTTCAATCAGGGCGCCTTGTTTAAATGCTTCTCAGTCTCTATGCTTGGCTGCTTCCACTGCATTGCTTGCAAGCCACCTCCTCCCCTAGCTCCTCCTTTAACTCTGTTTAAACTTAATGTCATTCTGTTTTCATTGATGCATGCTCTGTTCTCAAGGGGGATTTTGCTGCTTTCCCAGTTTAAATGGGAAATTGTAAGTAAGTAAGTAAAATTTATTTATATAGCACATTTATCACAGCAAAGCTGACCAAAGCGCTGAACAAATTCAAAGAATAAACTGTAGCGACAACGAGAATGGACCCAAACACAATTGAAGCTTTTGGGTGATTTTGTTCATACTTCATACATAATCCCACAAAGAGTCTTCACATTCCAGATTCAAATCACCAGACCCAGAGAGTCTACAACCAAAAAGACCTTTTATTGTTTAACTAAAGGAATAATGTTGTCTACATTTGGTAATTGTGAAAGACAGATCTGTTCAGAAATGGTACTGCTCAGGGCCCTAGCAGGGGTCACCTGCGACTAACAGACCCCTTCTTTCTTAAGGACCAAGAGATGTCACGGGATAGGACCTACTAAATTAACGCCACGAGGTCAGGAGATCCCATGACAGAGATGTAAAACAGACTTCCCCCTTCTTGAAGACCGTTGAATGACCTCAGTGTTGAGATCCATTAAAACCCACAGAGACACGAGACTTTACATATCAAAATCCATAAAACTCATCCCAAAACAATTCTTGATGGACTTGATATAATCAAATATAATCGTTCAACCATATTTCTATGTGTTTCTACAATATATGACCCCTATGTGTCTATTATGCTTAGATCACATATAAATCATGTAATTGTGTTATAACCGTGTGTATGAATGAAAGAGTACCGTGCTTCCAATCAAAAGAATCGTATGCCCTTAATTCAAAAGATGGCTTGATTGAAATCTGTGTAAAATGTTTATGGTCTTAAAATGGAAATTATGTCTAAACTAAAGCCTCTGCTCAGCTGCAGAGTAAAGCAAACCACAGATACCACATGATTTACGATGCGAGGGGGATGATGGAAAATACCCCCTTCTCAAACAACCTTACAAGTATCTTATTGTCCAAATTCCTCCAGGAGGCGGGACAAACATTTGAGTTTAAAATCTTAGACCCGAACACAGAAGTCGGGCGGGCTCTCTCTCTCAAAAAGGTCTCGGCAGAACAACAAGTCGGGTGGAGACAGCAGACGATGGTTGTGGTAGCCTAACCATGTAGACGCATAGAGACAAAGAACCCAAATTAAGATCAGAAGAACGGGTTCAACAGCTTCATTTCAAGCCATCTAACTCGTCTCACTTTCTTTCTTTCCTAAGTTTTCCTTTATTTTCCGTTGTGAGTCTCGGTTCTAAGTTAAGTTTTGCTGCAAAGTTTCGTTTTAACGTTTCAACTGCAAAGCCTGCTTCAACTTCAAAGACTTCATTCATCCGCGCCAACATGCCACGTGATTGGCCGCCCCAAGACGTCTCCAGGCACAGCCAGCCAAGCAACGGCCGGGAAACCCCTTTGACGAAGCACCGCAAAAAGGGAATTCCCTAAAGCAAGCAAGTAACACTCCAGACTCTTAACTGAACTGGTGCATTAATGTAAAATTAAATAACCCGGCAAAAAGAAACGATAGAAGGGTTAAATTAATGAATGATGGTTAGTTCAGGTCATGTCTTATAAGTGCATATAGAAACTTGGGATTTCACTATCTCACTCTTAAAACTCATTCTTTCCTCACTCTCTTTCTTTCTGCAACTTGTATGAATGCGTGTGCGTGTGTTTGTGTTAGATATTAGTTTTATGTTTTAGGATAATCAATAAAGTCTTGTTTATATTTTGGAAAGATATTTGCCTTGTGTTGTGCTTGCACATTTAATGTCTTGTACTGTCGATCTAAAGTTACCTTGCTAATACATAGTGTTTCACTATAGATTGGATATTTATATCTGTGCCAAGGTTATAATTACGGCCCGTTCAAATGAACTCTAAACGAGTCATTTGCTCGGTTCCATAGTGATTCGGTCAAGATTCATTGCAAATCGATGAATCATTCCTTTTGAGCTAAATTGGCCTTCCGGCCCCCCTTAAATACATTTTATGTATATTATTATTGATGTACATTCGTTACATTTGGTGGAGAATGCGGGCAGTTCAACCTAAATTGTAAGCATATATCAAGATTTATCTTTTCATTTTGTTTCGGATGCGAGATCCGAACCTCTGAAAGTCTGTGTGTGACGTATGGAGAGCGCGCAGCGCGCGCCCTGTTTGAATGAAGTGGATGCTGCGGCTTGAGTGAATGCATCCAGAGCAAAGCTGTTACTTTAGTCTAGTCTGCCTCCTTATTTGTTTTTATTATTATTTTTACCTGCAGTAAATTGAGTTAAGATATAAAACCTCACACTATAAGGTAAGAATTGAGCGTGTTCCTCATTTCCTGAAATACCTTGATTATAGCTTAACTGACGTCTGCGTGTCCCAGAGTCTTTCAAATAGCTATAACATTATGTGTGTGTGTTTATATCAGTCAGAGAGCTGAACGAAATTAAACTGCAGTAATTTAAGTTAACGTTATCTGTAAGGACGAATATTCTCCTCACAGAGGGATGAGCGTGTTCCTCATCTAACGTTAGTCATAAAAGGCTTATATTTATTTATCTGATTGTCAGTGCGTGTTCCACTGCGATCCCTGTAATAAATATACGTTTATCTGTTTATGTCTGTTCAATGAATTCTCGTGTAACACTGCGCATGTCCGAGTGTAATTTGAATAGTAACTTAAAGTCGTGATAACTGAACCAACAGTAAAAAAAACCCTGTTGTTGTTGTTTTTCTTGTGTGCCCAGATAAACTTGCACAGACGCGATCCGCCGAGATCGTTATTGTTTCATTTATTATAACGCAAAGCTGTCGCTTGCTTAAAGTTAATATCACTCTTAACGAACTGAGTGAAGCCCCACGTCGTAAAACCAGCTAAAGCTACGAGTGGTGTATCTTATTTGTACAGTGTTGAAATGCGCCGACATTTCCCGTAATATGATCGACTGTACGTGCATATTCTTCGAACAGTATTGAAATGCGCTCAGATTTCATGTAACACATGCGTAACTGCTTACAAACTATTTGCATTGCATTTCACGTGTTTGCCCACTAGCGTTTGTTTGGTCGCTATAGTTACGATCGTGACACGGAAGTCTTAACCAACGTTTCCGGGTGAACTCTGACCCGTGCAATCGCCAGAGTGTAAACAAACCCTTCGCTAGGCTAACCTAAGCAGTTGTTTACATTGAGGCCTATATGCTAACGCCTTACGCATTATGTACTGTTATCATTAGTAATTAGCATCAGTGGTTAAATACAGTGTCTGTTTGAACAAAGTTAAAAGTGATTTAACCAGTTAAACACCTCGACTTTTACACCTGTTGGTCTTTTCTTCCTTTTTCTTTTACCTCTCTCACATTTTACTTTACCTATATTTTACTTGAAAAGGAAATATTGGTTTACAATTATTAATTACTTTACCTGCATTTTACTTGAAAAAGAAAATGCTGGTTTACTATTACTAATTGTCAAATTTGAATTTGATTTTAAAGAAAAGGAAATATTAAAATAAAATTGAAATTCTATTTTTCTAGACAGATCATTTCTAATGATTTCTAATGATTTATGTTTAATAAATTTTAGTTTCGTAATTTTAAAATTTCTCGTTGAGATCTAATCACTTTAGGTGAATAGGTCTTGAACTTGGAAAGTTAAAATTTGAAAGTTGTTATTACTATTTCAAAAATAGTGTTAGACTCAGACTTGCTCATTATTGTCATTGCGTTTTATCCTTTCGTCCTGTTGGTTATAAACTTAACCACTATATTTGATTAATTCATTTTCGGGACGCTTCAATAGGGGACATTACCATCTCCATACAAGTTTCAAATAAACCAGAGACAATCGTCTTTTACAAAAGTTTATTTGTGTGTTTAGTTGTTCCTCAACTATCAATTCTACACTCGTGGTAGACCTAAAGGTAGCGGGATCCAACCTCCTTGCTTCATTTCTTCCTCATCACGTCTTTCCTGTTCTGTCCTGCTTTATTCCATCTTATTCTTCACATTTGTAGGGAACAAACCTGAAAAGAACCATCAATCGACTCTAAAAAGAGACAAAGATAATCTTTCCCAACAAACAGATTATTAGGTATTTGATTTTTAATCAACAATCTTGTGTTCTTCATACTCTCCCTGCATTTGTAAACGCAATTTAAACTTTGACATCTTATCCAAGATCAAGTAACAGAGACAAGTGCTGAGCAAACTCCGCCCTCAAAGCATCCCTGCAGTAAACTCTGCTGTAAGCGGTCCAACTGAAGGTGTGTGTGTCAATCCTGTCAAACTCAGAAAAGAGGTATCAGCATTATTATTGTATTATTTTTCCTCGTAAACATAAACAATAATATTGTTTACCTTTCTGAAAACAGATTTTCATTGATAAGAAACATTTATGAGAAATTAATACTTCCCCTAGTTAATAATTTTCTTTTTGTTTTTCCCTCATTGAAATTGGTTGTTAACTTTTCTCTCTTTTTCCCTTACTCAGTTGAGTGACGAAGTCCTCACATCACGAGTTGAAACCAGCTTTTCATTGATAGAAAATATTTATAAAAAATATTTCTCCCATTGAAAAAAAAAAAGGTTTCTTTCCATTGAGATTTGTTTTAACCTTTTTCTCTCTCTTTCCTTTAAGCAGTTGAGTGAGAAAATCTTTACATCTCTAGCCTACCTGGCTACACTTAGACCAACACTTAGTCATTACGACACTTCACTATTGGTGTACAATTATTGAAACGACACTTAGCTGTTCAACCACATATAGGCTTATACCCCACACAGATCTGTGTCAGTCTCTTCACCCCAGTGTGTCAACATGTCGTGGACGACAAACCCCACTGCCCAAAGGGAAGATGTGGACGCCTGGCTCAGAGGCATTACAGACTGCCTCACACCAAAGACAATTGAACTGTTATTATTTTTAATAATAATCATAATTCTGAGAAGATTCCTGACACACGATTCAAGCCAAAACCAAAACCACTTGGAACTAACCAAGATCACCTGTTCCCTAAGTAATGCCTTCACAGCCCAGCTGAAACTAAGCGACAAGCACATCACCCACCTCCAGGAGGAGCTGACACGTGCCCAGAGCCGCATAGACAAGCTGGAAGTGAAAGTCCAGGACGACTTCAAGCGTCAGACCACCGAGTTCCTGAGAGAGCTGATGCACACTCAACACTGCAAAGACCAGCTCAAAGGTGAAGCTCAAGACAAACTCAAAGTGTCCGACGAAGCGGAGCAAGAAACAAAGACACAAGTTGACAAGCTCCAAGAAGCCCTTGCAGTCACCGAACGTGACAAACAAGAATTAAAGACTGTCCAGAAACACCTGGTAAACCAACTCCAGTCTGCTGAACATCAGCTAGAGAAAGCCAAAGCTGACATTGAAAGTAAGAACTCTAAAATCACTGCTCTGGAAGACCACCTGGAAAGGTGCAGCGCTGACATCGACCATCTGACCCAACAGCGAGATGACGTCAACGACGAGCTCTACGCGGTCAGAGATGAACTCCAGCACATTTTCCAACAGAAACCAGAGCCAAGAAGGGAGAAACCTCCCTCAGCATCACCCCTGCTGAGCAGAACAGAGTCCTCCATCCAAGAACTGGCATACAGTGAAAGAAGTGAATGGCCACAACCCAAAATGTCACCGGCCTTCACCACAGAACTCTTCCCTGCCAACAACGGAAGAGAGATCATCCAGGCAGACTCCAAAGCTGCACATGGGATGACATTTAAAGATCTCAACCAGCTGGTTAAGAATATCACTCAGTTCAACCCGAACTCCACAGAGGGTCCCGACATCCAGGCCTACCTCCGAGATATCGACTTCCACCTAGAGGTGAGACCCCATATGACTGACAGAGACAGGTTATACCTCATCAGATCCACATCCAGTCCAGAGGTACGAAGCTTCCTAGACCGACAACCTGCTAATGTCATGTCAAACTACCAGCTACTACGTGAGACACTGATTAAAGAATTTACAGGTCCAGAGTCAGAACACGGTGTGTTAATCGCCTTGGAAACCAAACAATGTCGACAAGAGACTCCCCAAGCCTATTTCCACCGTTTTCGACAAGCTTACTTAGGTGCACATAGCAAACCTGAACTTGAAGAGGATGTGAACTTCAAAACCCTCTTCCTGAGAAACCTGCACCCCGGATTGAGTCATCATCTTGGTATCATGGCGTGCCCAGGCACGATGACCATTCAACAGCTACGTGACCTGACACATAAGGCCTACGTCAAACAAAAGATGACCTCAAAGAAAGGTTTGAAAACATCCACAGTTTCAAACTCCTTCAGCCAAGAAACAAGCCTTGCACTGGAAGACACCCAGTGGCATGACAACACCACCATCCTTCGTAAGGAGCACAGAGAATGTGACTCCCATGCCGATGACACCTACCACGCCAACCGCATGGAAAAGTCATGGGACCAGCCACACTTCTCAAGAAACCCACAAGAAGGAAACAACTGGAATCAACAAATGCATCCAAAAGCATTATATGTGGGTAATCGACAACGAAACCCACCTCTGCACCACTCAGCTAAACACCGCACTGAGTGTGCCCAAGAACAAGACAGTTTACCCTCAGAAGACATGGAGCGACTAATGAGGCAACTGCAAGTGTTCATCGAAAACAAGCTGAACACAGAGGACCAATGATCATCTGGTACACCTTCCTAAGGAAGATGACGACCACCTGTTCTACAACAACACAGAACAAAGTGGTTTCTCACAGTCAACCACTGACAAACGCCCAGAGGTACCAGGAAACACCATCCTGGCTACCCATCACTCATAAAGAAACCACCAAACGAGCTCCAAACTCAAGAACCATGTGAGTGCTACAGCAACAACAGTAAGCACAGAAGGTCAGAAAGTCTGTCACAACCAGAAGGCATCACAAGAGGAAGGCAACAAAGGAGACCACGTTTTGCACTACAGCTTCACGCATCCATGCCAAACCACCTCCCAATGTCTGCCAGAGAACTTCCTGCCTTACTGGACTGACCCCCAGCAGATCATAGAAGATCCCTTTCCAAGGCAAAGATGCAACAAGCCCATCAAAGCTAAGCCATCAAGCAAAGGGGGGAGCAAGACAGACTGAAACAGATCTGACCATACATGCATGCATACATGCACTACACAACACCCCTAACATACTCACTATTATACAGAAGTTAACCACCTCTACCGTGCAAAACATCCAACAAATATGTTTTCCCCCACAGGTAGAAACTATCTTCAGAAACTAGCTTAACAACTTAGCTACACTTACCGTAGGAAACATGGTAACTACCCATCCAACAAGTACACCTGAGAACACCTCTCATTACATCATGATACCTGACAACTTAGCTGTGCAACCGTAGTTATAAGTCCTATCAGGAACACTCAACTGCTTTGTTTTGTTTTACTTCTTCCTTCCTTTCCTTCTTTTATTAGGTAAAATGCCTGTCCACCCCATAAGGGTCAAGGTTACCATATAAGGATTGACGCACCACGCCTGATGTTTGCAAGTCACCTTAAAACGAATGTTAGCTTAGAGAACTCCCTGCATCATTCCAATCAAATTTGAAAGGTAAATTGGTCTAAACCTAGAACAATCTAGAAGAGAATAAAACAAACAAAATCAAATTTAGTCACAAAGTTGATCAATCACCGTTTTAAAACAAACTAGAATAACGGTCCTAAAATTGAACTAAACTTTTTCCACATGATCGACTATATTGAGAGAGTGAACCTGTTTAGGCCTAGATAATCTAATGCCCTGCACCAGTAAAGTGACCAGTCATGGAGGTGTTGTCTTGTTGTTTGCTGTGTGTGTTTGCTTCCTCTACCCGTTTCTCCAGCGTTCACCGATGTCTTCTTCTCAACACATCGCCGAACGAAGGGGGGATATGTAGCGACAACGAGAATGGACCCAAACACAATTGAAGCTTTTGGGTGATTTTGTTCATACTTCATACATAATCCCACAAAGAGTCTTCACATTCCAGATTCAAATCACCAGACCCAGAGAGTCTACAACCAAAAAGACCTTTTATTGTTTAACTAAAGGAATAATGTTGTCTACATTTGGTAATTGTGAAAGACAGATCTGTTCAGAAATGGTACTGCTCAGGGCCCTAGCAGGGGTCACCTGCGACTAACAGACCCCTTCTTTCTTAAGGACCAAGAGATGTCACGGGATAGGACCTACTAAATTAACGCCACGAGGTCAGGAGATCCCATGACAGAGATGTAAAACAGACTTCCCCCTTCTTGAAGACCGTTGAATGACCTCAGTGTTGAGATCCATTAAAACCCACAGAGACACGAGACTTTACATATCAAAATCCATAAAACTCATCCCAAAACAATTCTTGATGGACTTGATATAATCAAATATAATCGTTCAACCATATTTCTATGTGTTTCTACAATATATGACCCCTATGTGTCTATTATGCTTAGATCACATATAAATCATGTAATTGTGTTATAACCGTGTGTATGAATGAAAGAGTACCGTGCTTCCAATCAAAAGAATCGTATGCCCTTAATTCAAAAGATGGCTTGATTGAAATCTGTGTAAAATGTTTATGGTCTTAAAATGGAAATTATGTCTAAACTAAAGCCTCTGCTCAGCTGCAGAGTAAAGCAAACCACAGATACCACATGATTTACGATGCGAGGGGGATGATGGAAAATACCCCCTTCTCAAACAACCTTACAAGTATCTTATTGTCCAAATTCCTCCAGGAGGCGGGACAAACATTTGAGTTTAAAATCTTAGACCCGAACACAGAAGTCGGGCGGGCTCTCTCTCTCAAAAAGGTCTCGGCAGAACAACAAGTCGGGTGGAGACAGCAGACGATGGTTGTGGTAGCCTAACCATGTAGACGCATAGAGACAAAGAACCCAAATTAAGATCAGAAGAACGGGTTCAACAGCTTCATTTCAAGCCATCTAACTCGTCTCACTTTCTTTCTTTCCTAAGTTTTCCTTTATTTTCCATTGTGAGTCTCGGTTCTAAGTTAAGTTTTGCTGCAAAGTTTCGTTTTAACGTTTCAACTGCAAAGCCTGCTTCAACTTCAAAGACTTCATTCATCCGCGCCAACACGCCACGTGATTGGCCGCCCCAAGACGTCTCCAGGCACAGCCAGCCAAGCAACGGCCGGGAAACCCCTTTGACGAAGCACCGCAAAAAGGGAATTCCCTAAAGCAAGCAAGTAACACTCCAGACTCTTAACTGAACTGGTGCATTAATGTAAAATTAAATAACCCGCCAAAGAAACGATAGAAGGGTTAAATTAATGATTGATGGTTAGTTCAGGTCATGTCTTATAAGTGCATATAGAAACTTGGGATTTCACTATCTCACTCTTAAAACTCATTCTTTCCTCACTCTCTTTCTTTCTGCAACTTGTATGAATGCGTGTGCGTGTGTTTGTGTTAGATATTAGTTTTATGTTTTAGGATAATCAATAAAGTCTTGTTTATATTTTGGAAAGATATTTGCCTTGTGTTGTGCTTGCACATTTAATGTCTTGTACTGTCGATCTAAAGTTACCTTGCTAATACATAGTGTTTCACAGGCACGTGCAGAGGGGGGGGCTTTGGGTGCTCGAGCCCCTGCCCTTTTTCAAAATTAATCGAAAGTGCCCCTCTCAAACAAATAATGATAATATTGTTTTCAATAAAACAAAATGCATTTAATTATAATTAACATGACAATGTGTACAAAACTAAAATAGCCTAAATTCACGTTTATTTTTACGTTTCTGTCAGTCTGAGGTGCCGTTGCCATGACTCGTTGCTATGGGTTGCGTCACTTGCGTGTCTTGCTTCGGACTCGACTGAAGAGGTCAGTCTACGGTTTCGAGGGTCTAAAACTGCGGAGGACGGCAGGCGCGCGCAACCGTAGCAAAAGTTATGCGTTTTAACACGAAAATGCACTAGTGTAAACGACAACGTAGGTATTCCGCAGTCTGATGAGGAACCGAACTGATGCGCTCGAGCCAAAATATATGGTTCTTTCAGTGAGTAAAGTTATCTAGGCTCGACGCCGGCAGGAAAAAATTAACCAAACCATTTTTAAACTTCTTTTTTTTTCTTCCAATAATCAAAGGTAGTGTATTATTTTTTTAAATCCACATATTACATATTTTAAAATATTACATAATTCATTGATGACTGTTTGTAATACACCGACCAATCGTCATCTGGCACAAAAAGTTCCAATTTCATTGGACAATGTGAAGTGGAGCGGCAATTTTCTAGTCATTCAGAAATCGTTTAAAAATTACAATCGAATTTACATTTATGAAGCGATCTGGTTCTGCGTCATTGAAACAATGGATGTTAATTGACTACAAAGCACTGCACAAAACCAGCACCAAAAGTCGCTTTAATCGTAAGTAGTATTCAAGTCATGTATTTAGCATATGTAAATTATATTGATACACCGTTTACCATTTGAAAACTATCATAACTTAGTTGGTTCAAATTAATGAAGCCCAGGAGCCACCTACAGGCCTATGATGTGAAGTGTTGGCTGACAACAAACACGTGAAATGGTGATTTTTGATAATAGTACAAAACCGGTCAAAAATTGACACATTACAATTTTTTTATGTTTTTTAAAGAAGCCTCTTATGCGCTTCAAGCCTGCATTTATTTGATTGAAAATACAGAAAACAATTATTAAAATTTAAAATAATGGTTTTCTATTTTAAAATAGGCCTACTTAAAAAAAATATCACTTATCTCTGATGCAAAGCTGAATTTTCAGCATCATTACTAACCCTAACTTCAGTTTCACATGTTCCTTCAGAAATCATTCTAATATGCTGATTTATTATTATCAATGTTGGAAACAGTTGTGGTGCTCAATGTTTTTTTTATTAATAAAAAGTTAAAAAGAACAGCATTTAATTCAAATAGAAATTATTTTGTAAGTCTTTACTATCCTTGCTGAATAAAAGAAAGAAAGAAAATTACTGACCCCAAACTTTTGAACAGTAGGCTATAGTGGATATTGGTTCAACATATTTCTATTAGAGATAAATGCTGTTCTTTTTGTAACTTTTAAACTCAGAATCCTAAAAAAAGTATCAAAGGTTATAGGTTACTATGTCTATTAAAATAGAAAACCATTATTTTAGATTTTAGGAATATTTCACAATATTACTGTTTTTTTTTTTCTTAAAAAAAATTAACTACAAAATGTAGCCTTGATCAATTTTTCAATAAGATACTTCTTTCTAAAACATTAAAAATAGTAATGTTTCCAAGCTTATATATATATATATATAAAATGCATAAATATATATATGCATGCCCCTTTTTTACATTTGAGCCCCTGCCCTTGAGGAACTCTCTGCACGTCCCTGGTGTTTCACTATAGATTGGATATTTATATCTGTGCCAAGGTTATAATTACGGCCCGTTCAAATGAACTCTAAACGAGTCATTTGCTCGGTTCCATAGTGATTCGGTCAAGATTCATTGCAAATCGATGAATCATTCCTTTTGAGCTAAATTGGCCTTCCGGCCCCCCTTAAATACATTTTATGTATATTATTATTGATGTACATTCGTTACAAAACTAAAATAGACAACACATACAATACAATAATCAATAAAACATAGATAACAATGAACAATTGTACAACAATGTTTTTGAAAAAAATGTAATGCCTGGGAATAAAAATATGTTTTCAACTTCTTTTTAAAGGTTGTGATAGACGTTGCAAGACGAATGTCCAGTGGTAGTTGGTTCCAGAGTCGGGGGGCCGCAATAGAAAAAGCCCCATCACCCTTTGTCTTTAGGCGTGAACGAGGGACAACTAAGAGAGCTCTATCAGAAGATCTTAATGATCTGGAGGATGAAAAAGGAATAAGATGATCTGAGAGATAAGACGGAGCTTGACCATTGAGAGCTTTATAAGCAAACAACAAAATTTAAAATTGAATTCTGAAATAGACAGGAAGCCAATGAAGTTTGCCCCAGTCAACAACCTTCCAGCAGCATTTTGTACCATCTGTAAGCGTGCAATGGATGACCGAGGAAGACCCAAATATAATGAATTGCAGTAGTCGAGACGGGAAGTAATAAAAGCATGAATGACTTTCTCCAGATTATTAAGAGTTAAAAATGATTTCAGTCTCGAAATTATTCGTAACTAATAAAAACTGTTTTTGACAACTGTATTAATTTGTTTAGTTAAACAGAGTTCAGAGTCCAGAATGACACCAAGATTCCTGACCTGGGAGGAGACTGAGGGGAAGTGCTTGCCAAGCTCATTTACGAGACTACTTTTTAGCTTAGAGGGGCCAAAGACGATTACTTCCGTTTTATTTTCATTAAGTCTAAGAAAGTTGTTGGAAAGCCAATCTTTAATGTCCCCTAGGCAGGCCAATAAAGGTTGAATGGTATCACCAGCTTTCAATGGAATGTACAGCTGAGTATCATCAGCATATAGATGAAATGCAACTTTATGTCTCCTAATAATTTCTCCCAAAGGTCGCATATATAAATTAAAAAGGAGTGGCCCTAAAATGGATCCTTGAGGCAAACCACAGATGATAGGAGCAACAGACGAAGAAAACGTACCCAACTCAACAGAAAAAAACCTGTCTCTAAGATATGAATTAAACCACTGCAAAGGAATACCCCCAATACCAAACATATTTTCTAAACGGCAGAGAAGAATATCATGATCAACTGTATCAAAAGCAGCTGTAAGATCAAGAAGCAGCAGAACTGAATTTTTACCACTATCCGCTGCAAGCAAAATGTCATTGAATACTTTAAGCAAAGCAGACTCAGTGCTATGATGGGCAGAGAAACCAGATTGGAGATGTTCTGTTAATTTAGCTGCATTCAAAAAGGAGATAATTTGTGAATATACAACTTTTTCTAAAAGTTTAGACAAAAATGAAAGCTTAGAGACAGGCCGATAATTAGACAGTTTTCATCCAAACCCTGTTTCTTGAGCAAAGGTTGAACTACAGCATGTTTAAATCATTTCGGGTCTACCCCAGCACTTAGAGACAAGTTAATCAATGACTGAATGGAAGTACCGATTTCAGAAAAAGAGGCCTTAATAATCTCAGAAGGAATGACATCAAGTGAAGAGGTAGTTTTCTTCATCTTATTGACCAGATCACAAAGTTCCCTCAAAGAAACACCTTGAAAACAAGAAAAAGAAGCCGGACTTGCCAGCAAAAACAGTGACAGATCTGATGACTGCAAGATAAAAGAGAAGCGGATAGCTAACACTTTATCTGAAAAAAACTTTAAAAAATCTTCACAAAGTTTAGTTGAGGGTTCCACATGAAACTGAGAACCTGGATTAATTACTGAATTAATCGTGGAAAACAGAATTCTAGGTCTATGAGAGTGTGTAGTAATTAAATCTGAAAAATACTTAGACCTAGCTGATTTTGCAGCTTTCTGAAAGTTAAATAAACATTATTTGAAAAACTCACAAGACACAGTTAACGAATCCTGTTTCCATTTCCTCTCCGCTAGACGACATGCTAAGAGAGCGAGCATTGTCGTCAGGCCAATAATAAGATTTATGTCTGGGTGTCTTTAACTTAAAAGGTGCAATAACATCTAAAATATTAGAACAATTTGTATAGAGAAGAGTAGTTAGTTCATCTGGCCCAGTGGAAGACTCAACAGCATTTAAAATTGATCCTTCAATAGCATTAGCATGATAGATCTCACTAAACTGAGGAGGAATAGATGAATTTATACAATGAGAGTAATGGCCCAGATGTTTTTCCATAACTGCAGAGTTCTCAGCATTGACTGTTGTTCTCAGCAAAAACAATAGGGCTGTGATCCACACCATGTGACAAAATGAGGTCCAAAGTGTGACCACGAACATGAGTTGCTCCATTTATATGTTGCATAAAACCAAAAGATTCCAAAACATTACCAAATTCATTGACCAAGGGTCGACCTGGGCAGCACACATGTATATTAAAATCTCCCAATAATAACAGCTGATCATACGAGGGCAAGATATGAGTTACAAATTCACAGAACTCTCGTATGAAACCACTGTCAGGATTATGTGGCCTATAAATAAGCGCACAGAACAATACTCTAGCACAATACATTGTAACTCAAATGATGCATAACTCCCGACAGAAACAGGACGTATGTTGAGGGTTTGTTTAAAAACCATGGCGACCCCACCGCCTTTGCCAGTGTACTAATAAAACAACAGTCCGGCAGACAGAGTTCTTCAAAGACAGGCGACTCACCAGCAGAGGCCCACGTCTCCGTCAGAAAAAGGATATCCAAGTTGCGTCCAGTATAAAAATCATTTAAAATAAAAGTCTTGTTGCACACGGACCTAGCATTAACTAGGGCCATGTTGAGATGAAACTGTAGTTCCGAGTTCCGAACCAGTCGAACAAAATCCAGTTGGCGAAGATTTAGATGTTCCACTCCTCTCCGGCGAAGTCGTAAACGCGGCTGAGCGGAGGTAGAAGAATCATCAAAAGCAGGAAGATGAAAAGCATATATATAATCCCAGGAGCGTCGCGCCAGGTTATTCCCCTTCAAATAAGTTGTATCCAGAGAAAACTGGGTTGAGAGTCTTAAGGATGAAGCAATCGCCCGTCTATTTCTCACTTGAACACCACCACGACAACCTCTCTTTCTGCGGCGTTTCCATACAGGAGGAACACAGCAGGGTATTGGTAAACGCACTCTGGCGCAGGTTGCTTGGAAGAGGATTCAGAGCAAGAGTAGAGAACTGGGCAGTTTCTCAGGTAACCAGCTTCCATACAACATTTGATGTTAAATAGGGTTTGGCGATCGTAGGTCAGCACTGAGTCTACATAATACCAGTGCAACACCACACAGAGAACTAACAGTACAGGTAACCTTACTACAGACTGAAACACACAAGAGAGACGGCACTGGCGCCATCTTGGATCTCATTGTCCCCAGAAGCTGCTGTTGTACCCTGACTAGCTTTCATGGAGCTCATGAAAAGGATGGGTAATTCAGAACAGAGCCATACCGCCAAATGTAACTTTAACATCATGCAAATAAAAATTTGGAAATTTGACTAAAGATTGCTTATGGTATTACTGACTCAAGTGGTCCTGACTGAACTCCTATTCTTTAGAGATGTCTTTAGATTCGGTGCAGCATATTAAATCAAACAATAACTAATTTTTCCATATCGACCATTTTGGGTGTCTACCATTTAGAATTTTGTTGAAAAATGCTATATTCTACGAAAGCATCACCGCATCATTATGAAACTAGGTATGTGTTAGAGATGCGCGGTTGGCGGTTATAGCCGCGGACTCCGCGGATTGGGCGGATCGGGCGGATCGGGCGGATGACGTGACTAAAAAAAATATTTTAATTAAATTCGGGCGGGTGGCGGGCGGTTGAACCAAATTATGTGCCAAAATGCGTTTTCTATTAGGCTACAATGAAAATATTGTACAGTAGCCATCAGATAAGGTCAGTGTGAAGAGGTTCAGTGTGTGTGGAAGGAAGAAGACAGGGTCGGCGTGACTGGGACTCGCGTTTATTCAGAAAAACAAAAAGAAACGAGGCGCACAGTAGCGCATTCGCCGCCATAAACAAAACACGCGATTCAACACTTGCTTCTCAGTCTCGGTTGCAGTAGCCGCGTGCGAAGTCCCAGTCCAACTCGCTCTCTCATTCCCGCCGGTTATATGCGGTATCTCCACGCCAATTACTGCAATCAGACACAGGTGTTCATCATCTGCACTTGACCTAATTGCTCACCGCACGGCTCCGTCCTTTCTCTCCCGCTACAGACTTCGCAAAATCACGCCCCCCTCGCCACAGTCAGGTTTGCCGAAGTGCGTTTAATTAATTTATTTTTGTCCCTGCGTGCCGATCGGAGACGGAGTTCACTGCTGATATTCTGAGAGCTTTCTAGTCTCGCGGCTGTCATCAGCAGCGCCTTGTATCGCCCAATCAGTGGATGGCGGGCGGGTGCGGTTTTGAAAATTGGTCAAAAACGTTGGTGCGGATGGATGGCGGACGGATGATGAGTTTTGTGATGCGGTTGCGGATGAAATAATAGCCCATCCGCGCATCTCTAGTATGTGTCATCGGCACCATGCCCTAAAGGCACTCAAAAAGTTTAGAGTCAAAAATATATAACGACCTTGCTAATGCTAATATCTTTTGATTCATTTTTCCTAATGTAATGAGTCATACCGTAAACAAAGATACCAATTTTGCCATAGTCAGCTGGACTTCCTGTCAGTATTTTTTGATTCTCTTTTAAAACATTGGGTAACACTTTATTTCGATAGTCCACTTTAGACATTCTACTAACTAAAAGTAGCTTTTCAACTACATGTCAACTAACTGTCATTAGAGTATTAGTAAACTGTCTGCTTAATATCTGCTAACACTTTATTTTGTTGGTCCCCCAACAGACATTCAACTGACTATAAGTAACTTGGCGACTACAAGTCAACTTATTCTCCTAACCCGAACCCTAACACCTAACCATAACCTACCAGTCTACTGACAGTCTACTATAAAATACTAATACTCTAATGAGAGTTAGTTGACATGTAGTTGGAAAGTTACTTATAATTAGTAGAATGTCTAAAGTGACTATCAAAATAAAGTGTAACCAAACATTGTTCTAAAAATATTTTGACATTTTTCTAACTCCTCCTAGGAGTCACCAAATTCAAGTTGTCTACAAGACCATACCAACTAAAATGTATGGATTTCGTTTATATAGACGCCTAACTGAACTAGATGCTGAATCTCTGGTACCACATCAATTTGGTAACAGCAAAAAATATTGTTAAAAAATAATGAACCATTTAATCATATTACTAGTGATTGTATTTATGATTGTATTGTATTTCAGCCATTTTTACTTAAATCCTCTTAAATTATATTTAATTATTCATTGTTGTAGGTCTAATGCTACCAGCCATGCTTAGCTTCTCATTTAGCCTTTGTTGTGCTTGGCCCCTTAACTGCTGCTTGCAGCTATATTTTCTTTTGTGTCCTAAATTCTATTTGTCCTATAATTTTCATCTGTGGTCCTGTTTAAAATAACAAAGCTAAAAAGAAATAATAGATTAAATAAAGTTAAAAAAGTAAAATAAGATTTTGGTCATATCGCCTACCCCTACTTTGGGCTAAATGGTCTGACATTCTTTTTTTCATTTATGACTTGCCAGCCAGCGTCAGCTCTTTTTAAAAAATAAAATAAAAAAATGTTTTTACAAGTTTCATGGCCCCTAGATTATTGCTGTTTGAATATCTGAACATGCAATATATCAAAAGAAAGAACAGACCCAATGCTTTTAGACATTAGAGTAAATCCTGTTTTACTCTAGCTTCATGCATTCTTTTTTTTTTATCAACACTTGAATGTAGGTAACTTTCATTAAAAAAAGCAGAATTTTGAACAAAAATCTATGAAAAACACACGCTTTTGTCAAAGACTACATTTTGGATCGGATTCAGAATTATGATCAAAATCCTATAGCTCGAAAATCCAGTCCTATAGTTCGTCCTGGGTCGAAATTTCATTCAGTAACATTAGGCAGTTTTGAATTATATGCTGTTTAATGTTGATGGTCAAGTTATTTTGCATATGCATATGTTTATGTTACGGCGTCTAGTGAGATCCCCAGTACTCAGTCTCGAGCGCCTTCCCCTGAATACTAATGATGCACACCCCCGTATGCATCATTGACTACGTTTACATGCAGCCAATAACCCGTTCAAAACCGGGATATTAGCAATAACCCGGTCGCGCACGGCCATGTAAACACCGGCAAAAACCTAAATATGCTCATATACCGGTTTTTAAAAACCCGAATATTATACCTGGGGTACCCCTTTTCTAACCTGAATATTTGGTCATGTAAACGCATATCGGCATATCCCCATCAAAAGGAACATTGGTTTGTGTTCTGCGCATGTTCTATTCGCAAGGAATCTTGGTCTTTTGAGTAACAGAGGAACTTCCGTCTGGCGCATACAAAAACCTGCATGCAGTATACCGGAAGTAAACAAGAAGTAGAGGTAAACATGGCGAGACGCAGCACAGCACCATACTTTTGGAGCGAGGAGGAAATTATTTTCGATCTATTTCAAAGGCGATCGCTATCTGCCCCGAACTATCCATTATCCGCGTGCTGCTGCTGTTGTTGTTGTCTTTGGATACAGAAAGAAGAATCGGAACTGACGCATATTGCGTCTTAAGGTTGTCCGTACGTCCAGACGCTAACCGTGCGTCGCCGTTTACGACGGGATATTGCCAATTGATTACAAATTTCATGTATACAGGAGTAACTCTCTCTGCTCACGCATGTAAACGGGTTATTCCGAATGTTTCAGAAACCCGAATAGTGTCCTTAACCCGACCATAACACGAATATTGACAGCTTGTAAACATAGTCATTGGCGCTCTGATCACCTTCCACCTGTCAGCAATTTACTCTTGAGTTCAAGCATATATCTAGCTTGTTATCTCAGCGTCCGTTGCGAAGTATTGTCTCACTCCCGTGTTACATGTCTGAGCGTCTTCTGGAAATTTACCCCGTTATATTGAACCTTTGCTTAATCTACCTCTCTGATTGTGTGCAGCCTGCCTTGTGAACTTTGCCTGTGACCTGACACTGATACTCGCCGCCTGCCATAAACTTCTGCCTGTCTCTGACCTGCATGCTTGCTGCCAGCCCCGACCTCTCGCCTGGTTTCATCTATTCAGCCTGCTGCCTTTACTACTGTTTTGAGTTCATTGATTACTACTTTTACGTTATTAATAAATTGTTGCGCATGGATCTGTCTCCGCCTCCTGAGTCCCAACAGAATACTTCGCCAGACCAAGATCCAGCAACGATGTCTGCCTGGTCAGCCGCTCTCACCGCTCAAGCCTCACAGCTTACTTCTCACCATCATCAGCTGTCTCGTCTAACTGCAGTGACGGAGGAATTAGTGAAAGCAGTTCAGAGCCTGCAAAAGCCTGCGGTGGAATCCTCAGCGCACGCCGCGCCTATTCAAGCACCTGTTCTCCCGACCGACTATTCAAGCACTCGCCTCTCACTCCCCGAAAAGTATGATGGAGACCCAGGTAAATGCAAAGGTTTCTTACTTCAATGTTCTTTGTATCTCGCCCGGCAGACCACTCAGCACACTACTGACAGGGACAAGATCACATTCATCTGTTCTCTACTCACCGGACATGCGCTGGAATGGATCACCGCGTTCTGGAGAACGGATGGATCAGCTTTCGCCTCGTTCGATGAGTTCCTGGAACGTTTTCAAGCCGTCTTCGCGATGAGGGAAAGAGTCTGGACCAGTTTATTCATCTCTCCATACAGATTGACAATCTTATTCGCTCACGCTGAGACAGCATCCGGGCCCCGACTCTCTCACGCAACATCTTCACTCCAACGTCGCCAAGTCACGTGGTCACGGAAGCCGGTGAACCTATGCAAATGTACACTTCCCGGTTAACGGAGGAGGAACGTGAACGTCGGAGGACTTTGAAACTGTGCATGTATTGTGGAGGAGCTGGTTATTTTCATCTACATTGTCCCCAACTATCAACACGCAAAGAAAAGGCAATGGTGAGTTTAACTCTTGATAGTCTGAATCCTCTTTCTTGTATCTCTGTACCTCTGGAATTTTCTAAAAATGATCAGTCTTTCTCCACGTCCGCATTAATTGATTCTGGGGCGGCTGTAAATTTTATGTCACAAGATTTTGCTAAACGGCACAAGATAGCTCTAATCCCCTGCACTTCTCCTCTCACAGTCGAAGCGGTTGACGGACGGCCCCTTGGCTCGGGGCAAATTACTCACATGACGCAAGAGCTTCAGATGCGCACAGGGCTGTTACACCGTGAAAGTATTCATTTCTACATTCTGTCTGCTCCACACACTCCTGTCATACTGGGTCTACCCTGGCTAAGAAGTCATAATCCTCACCTGCAATGGACTACGGGTCAAATTATCCGCTGGGGTAAAGATTGCTTTTCCAAGTGCCTAAGTTCCATTAAGCTGCTGCCAGTACGAAGCATCTCAGAGTCCAGTGAAAATTCCGCCCTCTCCAGTTTGCCTGCTGAATATCGCGACCTGGCTGAGGCCTTCAGTAAAGCCAAAGCTACCCAGTTACCTCCTCATCGGGATTACGTCTGTGCCATCGATCTCATTCCAGGTTCCATACCGTCCAGGGGACGCATTTTTCCCCTTTCTCAGCCCGAGACAGAAGCTATGGAGAAATACATAGGGGAAGAACTGGCCAAAGGATTCATTCGTCCTTCCACTTCTCCTATGTCAGCTGGTTTCTTCTTTGTCAAGAAGAAAGATGGTGGGCTACGTCAAGTCAAGTCAAGTCAAGTCACCTTTATTTATATAGCGCTTTTTACAATTCAAATTGTTTCAAAGCAGCTTTACAGAGATAACAGAAAAACAATGTTGTAATAGTATTGTTAAATTCAAAATTAAATGTTAAATGTCCCCAACTAAGCAAGCCAAAAGCCAATGGCAACAAAGGCGAAGAGAGGCGAAAAAGGCAACAGTGGCAAGGAACCAAAACTCCATCAGGTGACAGAATGGAGAAAAAAACCTTGGGAGAACCCAGGCTCAGTCAGGGGGCCAGTCCTCCTTTGGCCAACAAACGAACAGTGTATGATTATGAGTTAGGCAGCATAACGTCAGGAGTCAGATGTGATCAGAACTTTCATGATATTTATCCAGTTCATCTGGTTGGGTTGGGTCATCCGGCCGGTGAGGAGATGAGTGTGTTGAGGTGTCCATGGGCCTTCACAGTGTTGATGGGGCTGGCTCATCAGGGATGCGTTGTCATCGTGTCCATGTGATGGTCCTTCCTCAGATCTGGATATGGCCTGGATCCGGCGGTTCGCGGTAAACCTCGGGATAAACAGAGACTAATATTAGCGTAGACGCCATCCTTCTTATGATGTACAAAGTACATCAGGAATTATGGGAAGTGTTCCCGGTTCCGGCTGATCTAAACTATGCAGCCTAACATTGAATTATAGAAATCTATAATGTGTTATGTGTATGCTAAGCCAAAGAGATGTGTTTTTAGTCTAGATTTAAACTGACAGACTGTATCTGCTTCCCGGACTGTGTTAGGAAGATTGTTCCAAAGTTTTGGTGCTAAATAGGAAAAGGATCTACCGCCAGCAGTCGATTTTGATATTCTAGGTATTATCAACTGGCCAGAATTTTGAGATCGCAATAGACGTGAAGGACTATAATGCGTTAAGAGCTCGCTCAAGTACTGGGGAGCTAAACCATTTAGTGCTTTGTAAGTAATCAGCAATATTTTAAAATTTATACGATGTTTAATAGGCAGCCAATGCAGTGTTGACAGAACCGGGCTAATATGGTCATACTTCCTGGTTCTGGTAAGAACTCTAGCGGCTGCGTTTTGAACTAGCTGTAGTTTGTTTATTAAGCGTGCAGGGCAACCACCCAGAAGAGCATTACAATAATCTAGCCTGGATGTCATGAATGCATGAACTAATTGTTCCGCATTTGTCAGTGAGAGCATATGACGTAATTTAGATATATTTTTAAGATGGAAAAATGCGGTTTTACAGATACTAGACACGTGACTTTCAAATGAAAGATTGGTATCAAAGAGCACACCCAGGTTCCTAACCGACGACGAAGACTTAACAGAGCAGCCATCAATTGTTAGACAGTATTCTGGGTTATTACGTGTGGCAGTTTTTTGTCCAATGATTAGAATCTCTGTTTTTTCAGAATTTAGTAATAGGAAATTACTGGTCATCCAATTTTTTATATCAGCTATGCATTCCGTTAATTTTAAGAATTGGTAAGTTTCGTTAGGTTTTGAAGAAATATACAGCTGAGTATCATCAGCATAACAGTGAAAGCTAATTCCATATTTCCTAATGATATCTCCTAATGGCAGCATGTACAGAGTGAACAGCAGCGGTCCTAGTACTGAGCCTTGTGGTACGCCGTACTGAACTTGTGATCGATAAGACATCTCTTCATTTACTGCTACAAACTGAAAACGGTCAGATAAGTATGATTTAAACCATGCTAGTGCAATTCCACTAATGCCAACATAGTTTTCTAGTCTATTTAAAAGAATGTTGTGGTCGATAGTATCAAATGCAGCACTAAGATCAAGTAACACTAACAGAGAGATACAACCACGATCGGATGATAAGAGCAAATCATTTGTGACTTTAATGAGAGCAGTCTCAGTACTATGGTACGGTCTAAATCCGGACTGAAAATCCTCGCAGATATTATTTCTTTCTAAAAAGGAACACAGTTGTGATGATACTGCTTTTTCTAGTATCTTTGACAGAAAAGGCAGATTTGAGATTGGCCTGTAATTGACTAATTCTGTAGGATCAAGTTGCGGTTTTTTAACAAGCGGTTTAATCATAGCCAACTTAAAGGTTTTTGGTACGTATCCTAGAGACAAAGATGAATTAATGATATTTAGAAGAGGATCTATGACCTCTGGAAGCATCTCTTTCAGTAGCTTAGTCGGTATAGGGTCTAGCATACAAGTTGTGGATTTAGATGAATTAACAAGTTTGCAAAATTCTTCCTCTCCTATAGCAACAAATGAATCAAAATGTTCCTCACGGAGACTACAATGCACTCCCTGATGCGCTACTGTAGTAGACGGTTGCATAGTTATAATTTTGTCCCTGATATTATAGATCTTATAAGTGAAGAAGTTCATAAAGTCATTACTGCTGTGTTTCTTGGTAACTTCTGGGCTTGAAGCTTTCTTTTTCGTTAGTTTAGCCACTTGTTCAAATAAATACCTAGGATTATGTTTATTTTCTTCTAATAAGGTTGAAAAATAATCCGTTCTAGCATCTTTTAATGCCTCTCTGTAAGCAATCGAGCTCTCCTTCCATGAAATCCGAAATACCTCTAGTTTTGTTTTCTTCCAGTTTCGTTCCATTTTTCTGGCTGCTCTCTTAAGGGCCCGGGTGTGCTCGTTGTACCACGGCATTGGACTATTTTCTTTAATCTTCTTTAAGCGCAACGGAGCAACTATGTCTAAAGTGCTGGAAAAGAGAGATTTAAACGTTTCTGTTGCAATATCAAGTTCTTCTAAGCTATCCGGGATGCTGAGATTATGAAACTGATTAGGAAGATTATTAATAAAGCCATCTTTAGTGGCAGAAGTGATAGGTCTAACATATTTATAACACGGAGTCGGCTTTGCAGCCTTGGCTAAATGTAATTTACACGAGACTAGATAATGATCTGAGATGTCGTCGCTCTGCTGCAGAATTTCAACGGCATCAACATCTATTCCATGAGATAATATTAGATCTAGAGTATGATTACGACAATGAGTAGGTTCTGACACGTGTTGTCTCACTCCAATTGAGTTTATAATGTCTTTAAATGCCAGTCCCAATGCATCTTTTTCATTATCTACATGTATATTAAAATCACCAACAATTAGGACTTTATCGGCAGCCAATACTAATTTTGATAGAAAGTCAGCAAATTCTTTGATAAAATCTTTATGGTGCCCTGGTGGCCTGTATACAGTAGCCAGCAGAATTTTCAAATGTGATTTATTGTTTACACTATGTATTTTTACATTAAGCACCAACACTTCAAAAGAAGTATATTTAAAACTAGATTTCTTAGTGGTTTTGAAAATATTACTATAAATTACAGCAACACCTCCCCCTTTGCCTTTCGGACGAGGCTCATGTTTATAACAGTAATCTTGCGGAGTGGACTCATTTAAAGTAATGTAATCGTTTGGTTTTAGCCAGGTTTCTGTCAAACACAGCACATCTAGGTTATAGTCTGTAATCTTATCATTAACTATGAGCGCTTTTGAATTAAGGGATCGAATATTCAACAACCCAAGCTTTATCGTTTGCTCATCTGTATTATATCTGTTTTTTATTTGTTGAACATCAATTAAACTTTTAACCTTAGAAAGTTTTGGCAGTTTTTTGGATTTCCAAATTCGGGGAACAGACACAGTCTCTATATGATGATATCTAGATGAAAGAGCCTCTATGTGATGGGATTTATCTGACCTTGGTGACGTGAGGCCGCTAGCAGACGGTCGGTTAAGCCAGTCTGTCTGCTTCCTGACCTGAGCCCCAGATTGTCATGTTTTATCTCTAAGACTATGAGCCAAATTACTAGAGAGAAGAGCAGCACCATCCCAGGAGGGATGAATACGTCCATGTATCGATTAACAAGCCCTCAATGACTGCACAGTGAAATTTCGTTATCCCCTACCACTGGTTCCTGCCGCTCTTGAGCTCCTCCGTTTGGCGAAAATCTACACCAAACTGGACCTACGCTCAGCTTATAACCTGATTCGTATCCGAGAGGGAGATGAGTGGAAGACGGCATTCTCTACCAGCACTAGCCACTATGAGTATCTGGTTATGCCCTTCGGGCTTTCTAACAGTCCAGCTGTGTTCCAGTCCTTCGTCAACGACATACTCCGAGACATGCTTCAGCGCTGTGTGATCGTCTATATCGATGATATTCTGGTTTACTCGGATACCTTCGAGGACCATGTGCAGCACGTACGAGCCGCTACGACTCCTTAAATTCCAGCTTTACGCCAAGTTGGAAAAGTGTGACTTCGATCAAACCTCCATTGCTTTCCTGGGCTACGTGATCAGTCCCAAGGGCGTGACCATGGATGAGGGCAAGGTCAGGGCGGTGGTGGACTGGGGTTTGCTAACTTTTACTGGCAGTTCATTCAGGGATTCAGCTCTGTGGCAGGACCTCTGACTGCTCTGGTGCGGAAAGGAACCACTCGGCTCCCCTGGAACGAGAGCGCTACGCAAGCCTTCCACCAACTTAAGCTCCGCTTCACCACAGCGCCGATCCTGCATCATCCCAATCCTGAACTACCATTCGTGGTCGAAAGTAGACGCCTCCAATGCGGGCTTGGGCGCCGTTCTCTCTCAGCGTCAAGGTAACCCTGCTAAGTTGTTCCCTTGTGCATTCTACTCCCGGAAGTTGAACTCTGCGGAACGGAATTACGACGTTGGAGACCGTGAACTACTAGCAATGAAGTCAGCATTTGAGGAGTGGCGGCATTGGCTTGAGGGAGCTTCCCAACCGTTTGTTGTCTACACTGATCACAAGAACCTTGAGTATCTTCGCACGGCGAAGAGGCTGAACCCACGCCAGGCCAGGTGGTCTTTGTTCTTCTCACGTTTCCAGTTCACTGTAACCTACCGCCCTGGGACTAAGAATACCAAGGCAGACTCCCTGTCCCGTCAGTACGACTCTGAGGTCTCCAGTCAAGCACCTGAGAACATTCTCTATCCTGATCTGGTCCTTGGTCCCATTCAGTGGGACATCGAAACTGAGCTAGAAATAAGCCAACGGCAACGCTGAGATTCCGTCCAATTGCCCTACCGAGAAGATATACGTGCCAGAAGCACTCAGAGAAGAGGTGTTGAAACACGTTCATGCTCTGCCCAGCTCCGGGCACCCAGGTATCACTGCCACTGTTCATCTCTTGCGGAACCGCTACTGGTGGCCCACGCTACTTCAGGACACTACAAAATTCGTTCAGCAATGCCAAAACTGCAATACACAGAAGTCATTGCGTCTCTTACCTGCCGGCCTCCTTCAGCCTTTACCAGTACCTCAACGTCCCTGGTCTCACATTGCGGTTGACTTCGTCACGGATCTGCCACCCTCTGATGGTCACACGACTATTCTCACTGTAACGCCCGTTTCACACATACTCCGTTTGCAGTGCGTATGCGGTGCGTATTTTTTTCCGTACCCATGTTAACAGGTTAGAGCTTTCACACTGCACGCGGTTGCGGTCCGGCGATCCGTTCCAGTTGCGGTGCGT
This sequence comes from Semotilus atromaculatus, assembly GCA_031834385.1. Lineage (NCBI taxonomy): Eukaryota > Metazoa > Chordata > Actinopteri > Cypriniformes > Leuciscidae > Semotilus > Semotilus atromaculatus. The sequence goes on along the minus strand of JAULUF010000040.1, from coordinate 3,181,342 downwards.
ATACAGCAGTGCAGCGATCGTTTCCGCACCGAGTCTATTTTTGCTGTGCTGCACGCGCTGAATTAAAGTCACAGCGCATAGGTCGTGGTCAAAATGAACACAAATTGATATGAAAATGTAGTAATTTCATCATAAATGCATTTAATTAAATAAAATGTATAGTAATTTTACCATAAATGCATTTAATTAAATACTACTATTTTTCATAGTCATCTTTTTACTTTAAGACCGGGGTAAAACAAGGAAAACTACAATTTACTTCAACAAGGCGACATAATGAACGACACTCGTCTCATTCGTGGAGGTGGAAAAAAAAGTTATTTGTGATGCAAGATTTATTGTATAAAGATTTTAATTAGGCTATGCAAAAGAAAAGGTATGAGTCTGCTGTTTTTGTTAATTTTAAGTTTTAATTTAAAATGTTTGCGATTTAATATAAGTAGGCTACATATGGTTCAATATGTTTCCTTGCTTGAGCAACTTAATATAATATTTAAAGACATGCATTGACAAAGTAATGCATTGAATAATACGTTATTTAAATTGTGTTTAAACGTGAATACGTCTGTGTGTAGCCTATGTGTACAAAGAGAATCGCACTGGTGACAACTTGTTTTAAATAAAAGTTGCTGATAGATTTGAAATACAAATAGTGAGTAAATATGCTTGTTAGTGTTTGTGGTAGCCTACAGCCGCGGATCAGTTGCGCACCGCAAACGCAGCATGTGTGAAAGCTCTATAGCGCCTGCTGCTGCTGTACCGTATACGCACCGCAACACGCACCGCATACGCACTGCACACGGAGTATGTGTGAAACGGGCGTAATAGATCGATTCTCCAAAGCCTGCCGACTAATTCCCCTTTCTAAACTGCCTACCGCTTTGCAAACCGCTGAACACCTCTGCAATCTGGTCTTTCGGTTCTATGGCCTACCTGATGATATTGTTTCTGACAGAGGACCACAGTTTACCTCTCGTGTCTGGGCAGCCTTTTTTCGGATGCTACAAGAGAACGTCAGCCTCACGTCTGGGTACCATCCTCAGGCCAACGGCCAAGCTGAGCGGTTGAATCAGGAGATCAATCGTTTCCTGCGGTCATACTGCCACCTTCATCAGGAGGATTGGAGCCGGTATCTCATGTGGGCTGAATATGCTCAGAACTCTATTCGCAAACACTCCACAGGTCTCACCCCTTTTAGCTGCATTCTGGGCTTCCAACCACCCTTGTTCCCCTGGTCTGGCGAGCCGTCTAATGTACCTGCTGTGGATGACTGGCTGAAACGTAATGAGGAAACTTGGAACCTGGCTCACACTCACCTTCTATGTGCTGTCAACCGCAGTAAAAGGCAGGCTGATCGCCACCGCCGCTCCGTTCCCAACTATCAACCCGGCCAATGGGTGTGGCTCTCCACCCGGGACCTCCGGCTCAATCTGTCATGTAAGAAGCTCAGTCCCAAGTATATGGGTCCCTACAAGATAATTCGTCAAATCACTCCAGTGTCCTTCCGCCTTGCTCTGCCCACTCATCTCCGCATCTCTCCCACGTTCCACGTCTCACTGTTGAAACTGGCCACTGCTCCCTCTGAAACCAGGAATGTGGAGTCTGAAGATCTTGCTTCTCAACCCATCCTTGTAGAGGGTGAGGAAGCGTACCGCGTACGCCATCTGCTGGACTCTACACGTCGTAGAGGTCATTTGCAGTACCTCGTAGACTGGGAGGGCTTTGGTCCTGTGGAACGTTCTTGGGTGAATTCGAGAGACATTCTGGACCCCCTACTAATTCAAGAGTTCCATCGTGAACACCCAGACAAGCCTGCTCCCCGTCCCCGTGGCAGACCCCGCCGCCGTCAGTTTTCTCGCGCCAGGAGTCGCTCCCAGGGGAGGGGCTCTGTTACGGCGTCTAGTGAGATCCCCAGTACTCAGTCTCGAGCGCCTTCCCCTGAATACTAATGATGCACCCCCCCGTATGCATCATTGGCGCTCTGATCACCTTCCACCTGTCAGCAATTTACTCTGAGTTCAAGCATATATCTAGCTTGTTATCTCGGCGTCCGTTGCGAAGTATTGTCTCACTCCCGTGTTACATGTCTGAGCGTCTTCTGGAAATTTAATATAATTTACCCCGTTATGTTGAACCTTTGCTTAATCTACCACTCTGATTGTGTGCAGCCTGCCTTGTGAACTTTGCCTGTGACCTGACACTGATACTCGCCGCCTGCCCTGAACTTCTGCCTGTCTCTGACCTGCATGCTTGCTGCCAGCCCCAACCTCTCGCCTGGTTTCATCTATTCAGCCTGCTGCCTTTACTACTGTTTTGAGTTAATTGTTTACTACTTTTACGTTATTAATAAATTGTTGCGCATGGATCTGTCTCCGCCTCTTGAGTCCCAACAGTTTACATATGTTATTGCTTGTTTCTGCTGCTTCTTTATATGTATTTTTGGTTTGGAAACTGTACTCTTTAAGAAGATGCGTAATAGTCCGAAATTTGAGAAGCGTTGTCTCATAAATGACGGAAAATTCTATTAATGGCGGGGAAAGAATTTACTTGTATGACTTTATTTTTTAAATGGGTTAAGTATTTTGGCTGTGCTCAGTAACTTGCAATATAATCTGCATTAAATAATTTGCCATATCACCCACCCCTACTGGTTGGTACTCATAGATTTAATGTTTATGAATGATTGTTATGGTTATAAGTTAGTATGAAAGGCTGTTCATAGCTTTGTCAACATTGTGAACAATAGTCACATTATTAACATTTGCTTCGATCATTTCTTACCATTGAAGCAAAAAAATGGAAATAGTATGCTACAATTCCAATCATTCCATGTGCTATCCTGCAACAAACCACATGCTTCATGTCCAGCATAGTTGTTTGGTTCTCCAGTGTACCATTTCTGGAATGTAATTTTCTCATCCTTATAACACCACCGCCAGCTATCAATGTCATTGTACAGTCCAATCCAAGCCATTTTAGGCATATTATAAACTGTGTCTCGTAGATTTGCCCAGTCATCATCATTTTGAAAAGTGGCCAGGTCAATGTGGTTCTCTCTGCAATAAGCTTGTGCCCGGTACCAAGTCTTCTGTTCCTGAATTAGAACATATTCACGTGAGATGCCCCCAGTAAATGACCAGAATCCTGTTGAGAAGAAAGTATTGAATGTTACAGTCAAATACATGTGAACACTAAATTTGCAGCAGTCCACCAGGATTCTCTTTTGTATTACGTACTAAAATAAAACCGAGCCAAAGCAGTTGTTTTAACAAATAGGTGTAGTCCTTCTAAATCAAATAATTGAAAATCGTCTATTTAAGTAATTGTGTATGTAGATTTGAAAATCATGCTTCCCCTATTATTGTTGAATCATGGAAGCTACACCAGTTACTTTGCCAAGAGATTTCTATTTATTATGTATCATGTTTCAGACAGAGAGAAACAGGCATATTAAAATAAGGTTACATGAGAGGAGGTCTTCATTCCAGATTTCTCTGTTCCCCATTTCTCTATTCTCTCACCCCATCGTGCCAGCTGTAATGGTTTCTCTGGGTTTCTCCTCCCTCACCCCTGAATGCCTCAGTTTCTTCTTCCTCTCACCCCTTTCTCCTTCCTCTCACCCCTTCATGCCTTTATGTTTCTCTGGGGTGGTACAGTAAGATTGAGCTTATATACACAACCGAGTGACTTTCAACTTACTTGTAAGGTAGAAAAACATATTGCTTATGTTTAAAATGGAATGTAAACCTCATGCTTACACATGGTACAATCCGCTATCCCTCTGTGTATACATTAGTGGTACATTTGCATCAGTTGAAACATTCCTTTCCTTGTAAAGAATGTGTACACATTTAATGTATTATCATCATTGGAACGTCTCTGCTCAGTGAACGTGTTACATTGCACACATACCTCTAAGCAAAATATAACTCATCCCATATCTCTGCTCAGCACACATATACAACATACTCTGACTTCACAAAATACATTATGAAATTATTATGAAAATGAATAAAGAACAATAAAAAAAAACATTAAACAGTAACATTTTTGTCTTCAGTGTAAAACTTTTGTTTAAACTTTAAAATAATAGGGGTGCCGTCTTATCTACTATTCTGTATTGGATGTGAAAGGAAGCATCTAATTGAGGTGTTAAAAAATTATTTCTATCTAATCTTGTTTGTATTCGTTTCTCGAGTGTGAACGCTGTAAAATAATCAAAAGAAAATGTTATTTATTGAATTTTCGGTTACACTATATTTCGATAGTCACTTTAGACGTTTTACTAATTATAAGTAACTTTTCTACTACATGTCAACTTTGGCTGCGTTTACACTTGGCATTAACATGCGACCTGTATCTGGATGTTGTCCACATACACATTGAAAAGACAAATGTAAACACGTTTCTGATCGGAATGTTATCCGATCAGCGTGTCCTGGTTCAGAGGTGGTCGAGGACGCATTGTGATCGGATCTCAGTGTAATGTAAACGCAATCCAACCATCGTGTCTGCATTCACAGGTGGACGTCATATAAATCCCCGCCCAGTCTCCCCACGTGCTGTCAGAAAATAATGACCAGACGCAGTTTAGACAATAAATTAAACACATTTGAACCTTACAAATAAACGTCAATATAAATACAAATGTGTTTAACACCGTGTGCGCCATTTCTTTTTCATTTTAATTGTACATTATCTGAACGAGGCAATCGCCTGTACAATCACAGCTGTGAGTCACGAGATCTTAATGAAGAGCGTGCGCTGCTTTGCCAGAGGAATAATGAGAATACACTTTTTATTTTGTAATGTTTTAAATGTTGAATATTTTTGTTGTTTAAGCATGTTTATTAATCTCCCATTTCTGTTAATATAGCCATTGCACGCTATAACCTTAAACCCCGATGATCGATGATGTGACTTGTTTAACATGATCAACCCAGTTATTTTTGTATGATCAGCTCTGAAATATTCCTTCATTCAAAAAACGTAATTTGATATAAGACTGGAGATTGCATAGGAAAGTACATTGGGACATCATCTTTACTCTTAATTTGGCTACTGACCTAATTTAAATATTATGCAAAAACAGAAATCCGATGGTTATCCAGATACAGAGGCTACTTAATATGAACAAATGTAAACGCACCGTGTCCTGATTGGCTAATGATCCGATCTGCTTGATCGGATCACGGTGATCGCATGTTAATGCCAAGTGTAAACGCAGCCTAACTCTCATTAGAGTATTAGTATATTATAGTAGACTGTCAGTAGACTGTTAGGTTATGGTTAAGTGTTAGGGTTCGGGTTTGGAGAATAAGTTGACTTATAGTCGCCAAGTTACATATAGTGAGTTGAATGTCTGTTGGGGGACCAACAAAATAAAGTGTTAGCAGATATTAAGCTGACAGTCTACTAATACTCTAATGACAGTTAGTTGTCATGTAGTTGAAAAGTTACTTATAGTTAGTTGAATGTCTAAAGTGGAGTATCGAAACAAAGTGTTACCGAATATTCTTAATAAATGTGGACTATTAAAAAAAAAAATCCCCAAAATTAACAACATGTAAATAATACATCATCAATGCTTCATCCAAAACCAGTTTTTGTCTTACCCTGATTCACTATGGTATGCCCAGGGACTCTGTTACGGGGGTGCAGAGTATGCCAGGCATATGGGCCCGAGACGCTAGGGCGCCCCAAATCACGACTTTGGATTATATACTTTTTTTTTTTTGTGTGTGATTTTTTTCTGTCATACACGAACACATAAACTAATAATATTGTAGTAAAATAAAATTAAAATCTGTGAATTATAGAAAGTAAGATGTGAACGTGAGCACGCTCTCATCACTTCAAAATACAGCGCATGACGTTAACAGCAAGAAAAAAGAACACGATGGATGGAAAAAAGCACCTGTCAGGAGCACAAAAGCGAAAACGAAAAAAAAAGTAGGAATGAAGACGTGAAAAGGATGAAAGTTCTCTTACGAATTGGGTCCTTACCAATAAGAAAATACAAAATATTGGAGATGTTTGTAATGATAAACAGGGAAAGATTGGAGATGCTTGTTACAGCCTCACTGCAGACGCTATCAGTGAAACAGGACAGCAGATTAGCAATAAACAAGTAACAATGAGCAGAGACAAAACAGTAAAGGACAATATTCAAGTCAGTGGCAGCACCAGCGTTGACAACCTCAAAGAGACAGGAGGACTACAGATTTGCAAGCATAAGGCCTTAACATTTCACATTGATTGCGCCAATAGACAAGGTATACCAACTGCGCCAGTAGACCGAGTACGCCCAGTATCACTGATGATAATAGCGTGGAACAGCTAAGTAAAGCAGACAATGTTTAAATGTGTGTCGTATGACATATGTCGATGTGCTGCTCGATCATGATCCAGATCCCTCAAACTGGCCTTGCCCAGATAAAGTCACTGATTCATTCCATATGATGCTGACCGAGAATAGTCCTCCGAAATTCCCAGATGGTCCATTCCCAAGATCACAAGACAGTAACAGATGTTTTTCAAAAGCCTTCTGCTATATATAGTCGATTAACAAATGGGGAACGAGTGGAACGGGACTGGTTGATTTTTTTCCATAAAGCAAACCAAGTATACTTCTTTGTGTGCAGTTTTCAGTGGAGAAAAAAACACAGAACAGCCGCTTTGTGAAAGGATACAGTAACCGGCGATATCTGTCAAGTAGATTAAAGCAACACGAAACAGGACCCAACCACACTGACGCTTATCTAGCGTGGAAAGAACTAGGTAAAGACTGTGAAAATGCATTGACAATAAATGGAATAAATAAATGGAAGAAGAATGGACGGGATGGAAGAAAGTGCTGACCAGGGTGCTGGACTGCATTTTGCAGAAACGCTTGCACCAACTTCAAGCATAACAATTACAATGGCGGACTACATCGTCTTTCTCCACCAACCACTGTTTCGCTTTAGAATCCATCTTTCTTCAATCGTTGTACTATTAGTCTTGGCAGAATTTCTGAAAATGTGCTTATTTAAAGTGCTGGAGGCATTTTGTGATTATTTATATTGTACAACATTTTGAGGAGAATTAAGGGGTGCTGAATCCAAATCTGCTATATATGAAGCTCAAAAATGTCAAAAAAGGCCTCAAAATATTTTAATTCAAAATGGCCGCCACCGCCAGGCTGAAATCTTTTTTTCAGTATATCTTTTTGACTAAACAAGGAACAAACATGAAATAAATGTGCTTTTATACGTTTTCCTACATGGGCAATTAAATGCCATATTCAGATTTGAGATGTAATATGAAGAAACTGCTTAGATATTGCAAAAATAGTTGTTTTTAACTATGAACTATTATTAACTAATTATAAATTTTTACTATTATTATTATTACTAGTTATTATTATTAATATTATCAGGCTATTTTTACTTGGTTTGTATTTTGTTTTGAGGTAAAATGTGTCAAATGTGCTGTAATGCACTCCCCAACCTTTGCCCTCCCCAATATCACCCCACCCCACCCCCAAGCTTAGCCTTTCTAAGAATTCTCAGATCGGCTGTTCGGAAACAGAACAGCTAACAGGTAAAGTCATGTCCAGTGTATATTTTGAACAATCAGCAAATCAAGCGGATATTCTGGATCTTGTACATGTGTGGGCCCGGTACTCTACACTAGCTAATGAGGCTCAATTAGATATACCATCTAGATTTCTAAGCTGAAGGAACTCCTTCAAGGAACAAATAGCTGATCGTCTTGAGCGCATATACGACTTTGTTGTACTGCATGATCAGCCTCGAAATGAACCTTGTATTGTCTGGTTCCATCCAAATACCGGCATATTCTAGTATCAACAATGTTGAAAGACGACACCTCCAAAACAAGAGGGGATAGACATCAGTGAAAACAGAGCAATAGCTGGAGGATGACGTTTAAGATTATGATAAGAACACAGCCAAACGATAGCTTAGAGTCCTCAGCATTGCACAGGATCTTATGTACACAGCTAGTGAAGACAAGTTCCTCACTCTGAAGCACATAGGACTGGCCAGTACCCTTCATCAAGCTACACGTTTGAAGGAGTTGGTGAACATGTTTCACCAGGCAGGTCATGTTATGAGTTACCGTGAGGTAATCAAACTTGGCTAAGACGACCTTAGAGATCATTGGGGATGATCGTGCCGTTGTTCCACAAAATCTAGTAAAGGGTCGCTTTGTTCATTTCTCAGCGGACAATGTTGACATCAACGAATACACTCTGGACGGAAAAGGGACATTCTATGCCACTCAAGTGTCTGCCTGGCAACGTCCACCTGAAGGAGTTGATCTTTACTCCAGGTCAGACACCCTCAACATCCCCAAGGCAATGACTGATATCATACCTGCACCAAAGAGAGGAATCACAGAGTGGCCAATCAGTGGTGTATTAGCAGCAGACTGTTTCACACAGTCATCTGAACATTGTTCGGCAGTACAGAAAGCACAAGCTACAGACATGGCCTTCTTCATGTCCAGGACATCTCAAAAACCAAAGCCTTCCTGGATATTGTATAATCAAAAGGCAAGTACAGTCAACCCAGAGAAAACGTCTCCGGTTACTATCGTAACCTCGGTTCCCTGAGAGGCGGGAACGAGACATTACGTCACTGACGTATATGGGAACTCCCTCCTTCTCCGTTTTCACTGAAATCTTATAGGCTAACGCCAGCTGGAGACAGCTGGCCAATTGACGCAAAACATGCAAATGCTGACCGGACCGCGGGCAGTATAAATAGCATGTGCGCGCCAATTACGTCAGAATCAAGACTGAACGCTAGCACAGCTGATCAAACGGCGAGCACGGCGGCTGACGTAATGTCTCGTTCCCGCCTCTCAGGGAACCGAGGTTACGATAGTAACCGGAGACGTTCCCTTTCAAGGCGGTCACTTCGACATTACGTCACTGACGTATATGGGAACTGTATAGAATCCCGCCGTGAGCGCAGTGAAGATAAGCCCTGAACGGGGTCAAGCTACACTCCCACGAGAGACAACAGTTCTAAGCCAGCAGCGCCGCAGGAGCACTCGGACTGATAGGCGAAACTAGACCAAGAAACGTCTGCTCCGACCTTACCAAAGTTGCATATCCAATGCAATGAAGCGAAGACTGCACTGGACAGGGCAGCCCAACACCATAAGCACTCGAGCACAAGAGTTAACACAGTGTCGACGGCAATAGCGGTGACAGCTGCATAACCTTATAGCCATACACAGAGTTAACAGCTCATGAGTACATTAATAAAACTCACCGAACCCACGACGCTATAGGCAGTGCACCAAACTTGAAACCCTGGCGAACGTGTTCTGAGAAGACAGCCAGCATACCTAAATCCCGTAGGCATTAAACCAACATTGAAAAGCGTCGAATTCAGTGAGAAAGTCTCAGTATAAAACAGCACGTCCCTAGTACCATCCACCAAGCACACAAACAGCTGGTCAGACTGCTGCCTAGTGATCCACGTACATCCGCAAAGCCCTTACAGGGCCAACAGCACTCCGAGCATCAGCATCATGCGAGGCTGACGGCTCAACAGATAAAGCGGGCAGGGATCAATCTGTGCTCTGAACGGTGTAAGCGACTTCGGAACGCAGCTAGGTATCGGACGGAGAGTGGCGCTGCAGTCACGAGGTCCGAGACAATGCAACCTCATTCACTTAGAATGAGCAAGGTCCCCAAGAGCTTCGCTGGGGCGAGAGCAGGTGGATAAGGCCATCTCAAGGAGAGCTCTCAAAACACTTGTTTGTGTAAAGTTCTTGCTCAACTATGGACCCGGCAGCGGACACACAAGTGGGTTCCACAGCTTGGGGATGATAGGGCAGTAAGGGGGTCACGAGGAACTGACACTCCTTTGTAGAACATAGCCAATGTTCTATAGCTTTTTTTTTTTTTTTTTTTTAAAGCGGAGGGAGAGTAGTCTGAATTGGGTTCTAGCAGCTTGTGCTAGCTCACACATTGAACTCATTCGCCAGCCGCGAGTGTTTCCATGTCAGCGGGGATCGCATCAGTTGATTTGCTGTAACGTGCGCATTTATCAACGTCTCGTGCGAGAACACCGCGCTGTGACCCGTGTTTTCTGTGCGCTCGCTCATCCCTTCAGATGATGTCCTGCGAGGACAGCATTTGGCTCTTGTCTCAGACCTTCCCCGAGGTGAATAGACGAGTGACGAACACCCACCATGTGTACCTCTACAGTGAGCTTCCTTCCGCTCTATTGATGTACAGAAGTGCACACATAACTGAATGTACATAAACACAGTGCTAGTGGCCGTAGCAACAACAACTGTGAATATAGGCAGTTAGATAATAGCCCCATAATAGCATAGCACCTCAGTAAGCAAACAAACACAGTCGTAGCCGTAGCTACAACTGTGAGTAAACGAGTAGCACAGAATAGCCAGTTGCACTGAAGGAAACAGGGCAACATAACAGCGTAGTACATGTACGCAACAGCATAGGTCGCTGTAGCGCATCCATGTATGTACATAGCACAGTGTAAGTCGTCGTAGTGACAGAAACTGTGTAGAGACAGAAATTGAGATGTACAGTTAGATCAGGATGGCTAGCTGCACCGAAGGAAACGGGGCAGCATTACAGCATAACACATCCGTGTACGTACATACATCCTGAAACTGTGAATATGCACGGTTAGATTAAGATAGCTAGTTTTGCACTGAAGGAAGCAGGGCAACAAAATAGCAACAACACGTACATAAGTGCAGAGTAGTCGCTGTCGCGACAGAACTGTGAATATGCACAGTTAGATAGGATAGCTGGTTGTTGCACTGAAGGACAGAGGGCAACATAACAGCATAACACATCAGTGGGCACATTTTAAACATCCGTGTGTATAATGCAGCGCAAGCCGCTGAAGCGACCGAAACTGCATGCATATGCACAGTTCAAACACAATGGTCCATTACGTTGAAGGGCAACATAACAGCATAACGCTTCAATATGTACACAGATGCAGCGCAAGTCGCCGTAGCAACGACTGAGACTATGCACAAGCATAGTTATATTTTCGTGTACAAAGAACACAGCGTCAGAGGCATAGCGACATCGACTGTGAATACGTAGTTAATCAGAATAGCCGGTTGCACTGAGGATACAGGGCAATATATAACGGCATAAATCATAGACGCATGTCAATGTACAAACACAGCGTTAGTGGCATCGCACAACAACTGTGAATACACAGTAATCAGAGTAGCCAGTTGCCCTGAAGGATACAGGGCAATATATAGCGGCGTAATCGTTACACATATATGCGTAGTGTGTACACAGTGTCAGTTGCATCGCACAACAACTGAAATACGTAGTGATCAGAATAGCCATTGCACTGAAGGAAGAGGGCAATATATGACGGCATAAATCATAACACATATGAATGTGTAGTGTGCACAAACATAGCGTCAGTTGCATCGCACGACAACTGTGAATACGCACTGCATAGTAATCAGAATAGCCATTTGCACTGAATGACACAGGGCAATATATAATGGCATAAATCATTACACATAACAGAGTGCGGTGTGTACGTAACACAGCATCGGTTGCATCGCGCACCAACTGTGAATACGTACTGCGTAGTAATCAGAATAGCCATTGCGCTGAAGGATACAGGGCAATATACAACGGCAAAAATCATACACATATCAGTGTGTAGTGTGTACGTAAACACAGCGTCAGTTGCATCGCGCAACAACTGTGAATACGTACTGCGTAGTAGTCAGAATAGCCATTGCACTGAAGGATACAGGGCAATATACAACAGCAAAATTCATACACATATCAGTGTGTAGTGTGTACGTAAACACAGCGTAGTTGCATCACGCAACAACTGTGAATACGTAGTAATCAGAATAGCCATTTGCGCTGAAGGATACAGGGCAATATACAACGGCAAAAATCATACACATATCAGTGTGTACGTAAACACAGCGTCAGTTGCATTGCGCAACAACTGTGAATACGTACTGCGTAGCAATCAGAATAGCCATTGCACTGAAGGATACAGGGCAATATACACGGCAAAATCCATACACATATCAGTGTGTAGTGTGTACGTAAACAGCGTCAGTTGCATCGCTTCAGCAACTGTGAATACGCACTGCGTAGTAATCAGAATAGCCATTGCACTGAAAGATACAGGGCAATAAACATGGCAAAAACCATACGCATATCAGTGTGTAGTGTGTACGTAAACACAGCATCAGTTGCATCGCACGACAACGTACTGCGTAGTAATCAGAATAGCCATTGCACTGAAGGATACAGGGCAATATACAACGGCAAAATTCATACACATATCAGTGTGTAGTGTGTACGTAAACACAGCGTCATTTGCGCTGCACAAAAACTGTGAATACGTGGTAATCAGAATAGCCATTTGCACTGAAGGATACAGGGCAATATAACGGCACAAATCATAGCACATATCAGTGTGCAGTGTACATAAACACAGCGTCAGTGGCGTAGCGACAACAACTGTGAATACGTAGTTAAATCAGAATAGCCAGTAGCACTGAAGGAAACAGGGCAATATCGTGGCATAAGCATAACACACACACATATCAGTGTACATAAACACAGCGTCAGTGGCATCACACAACAACTGTGAATACATAGTTAAATCAGAATAGCCATTGCACTGAAGGATACAGGGCAATATACACGGCAAAATTCATACACATATAGTGTGTAGTGTGTACGTAAACACAGCGTCAGTTGCATCGCGCGACAACTGTGAATATGTACTGCGTAGTAATCAGAATAGCCATTGCACTGAAGGATACAGGGCAATTTATAGCGGCTTAAATCATGAACGCATGACAGAGTGCGGAGTGTACGTAAACACAGCGTCATTTGCGCTGCGCAAAAAACTGTGAATACGTGGTAATCAGAATAGCCATTTGCACTGAAGGATACAGGGCAATATAACGGCATAAATCATAGCACATATCAGTGTACAGTGTGTACATAAACACAGCGTCAGTGGCGTAGCGACAACAACTGTGAATACGTAGTTAAATCCGCATGGCCAGTTGCACTGAAGGATACAGGGCAATGTAACGGCACAATCATAGCACATATCAGTGTGCAGTGTGTACATAAACACAGCGTCAGTGGCGTAGCGACAACGACTGTGAATATGTAGTTAAATCCGCATGGCCAGTTGCACTGAAGGATACAGGGCAATGTAACGGCACAATCATAGCACATATCAGTGTGCAGTGTGTACATAAACACAGCGTCAGTGGCGTAGCGACAACGACTGTGAATATGTAGTTAAATCCGCATGGCCAGTTGCACTGAAGGATACAGGGCAATATAACGGCATAAGCGGTAACGACTGCGCAACCCCGTAGTCAAGACTGACTAGAAGGGGGGTAAACACTCACCGAATTGCGCCTTTGCCTCGTCCCTCTAGACGCGCGTCTTGCGCACGACTACCATAGGACGTCGTCGAAGACGGAGTCTTTCTTGAAGTAGATACTGGCCGAAGTATCCTATTCCACAGAGCCTATCGCGTCGAGTCCTTCTAGCGAGCCCGCGAAAAGGACCGGAGTGGCGACGGGCCGCGCTCTAACTCGTCTTTGGGCAGGAGAGGGCCCACCAGCGGCCTGCTGGCGGCAGTGGGCCTCATCCCCGCTGATGCCCGGGTTTTTTCCCCTGAGGGCACGCACTGTCCGGCACATTGCCTGTCGTCCGTGAGTGCGGCCTCGGTTGATCCTGTAGGGTAGAGCGAGTCAATAGGACCCGCACATATCTGGCATGTGATGTAGCAGCCATCGGATGCGGGGAGGAAACATGGTGAGTAACCTCTATTGCAACTTCCACGATGACTTCAGATAAGACTTCTAGCGTGAAGAAAGAGATTCTGACGTAATTGGCGCGCACATGCTATTTATACTGCCCGCGGTCCGGTCAGCATTTGCATGTTTTGCGTCAATTGGCCAGCTGTCTCCAGCTGGCGTTAGCCTATAAGATTTCAGTGAAAACGGAGAAGGAGGGAGTTCCCATATACGTCAGTGACGTAATGTCGAAGTGACCGCCTTGAAAGGGAACTACAGTAGGGTACCTACCTATCATCCTGGCTCCTGCATCTGAACTCGATACACTGAACACAGTCATCAAGTGAGTGCTCCATGTCTCCAAATCAATGGAACAACAGCATCTCATTCTGACAGTGGATGAGGCACTTTATCCGAAGTTGCTAGAACTGAAGTGGTCAGTAGAAGAATACAAAGACGTGCTTATAACTTGCCTTGGAGGCCTTCACATTGCCATGAACTTCCTGGGTGTGATAGGACAACACATGGTTGATTCTGGCCTGAAGGAGCTATCGGGTCAAGTGTGATATTCTGGGAGCAAATGCTGCTCAGCATGTCATGGCAGGAAAGGGGTATGCATGTGTTATGAAGACTCACAAGCTTACACAAGCAGGCTCTTTGCTTACTCCCACAGCTTTAAACATATCTGGATGAGGTTGATGTTACACTGAGAGCTGAACTCGTAGTTCTCTGCCAGTTCATTGATGCTAACCACATTGCACAAATGGTCAACAAACTGACCAAATACAGATTCCAGCAGCCCATGAAAGAGTTTTATGCATCGCTTGCAATTGATGACTCGAATGCTGCATTCTGGGGGGACTATATGACTATGGTCAGCATCCTACTCTATTTCCCAAGAGCGCAATGTGATGGATTGTGGGATCTCCACCTGTATGCTTTCAAACGTATGCTGCCCTTCTTCTTCAGGTACAATCATATTAACTATTCCAGATGGGGTACTGTGTACCTGTCTGAGATGTCTGCTCTCCCACCAGAAATCCTCTTTGAGTTTCAGAAAGGCAACTTCGTGGAAAAACGGAGTGATCAACGCTTCAATCAGGTTTCAGCGGATCAAAAATACAGAGTGGCTAAACGCTACAGGAAAAAAGAGTGGAGGCCTAGTGGGTATCACCAGGATACCAACATCTCTCAGTAGATGGACACTGTCATAATCTGAGAACAGTCAAAGCTTCTCAGACAACAGCGATGCTGAGACTGACAACAGATGATGAAGACGGTGAGTACACACACACAGAGTGCACAAAGAGTAGAATGGAAAGAGATGATGTGGATGAAAGCAGAATATGTCTATCATTACAGTGTGTTTCAAGATAGTGGGGACACACTCAAGAACATAATCAACAAGGACGTCGTCACACCCCAGATTCAGCAATCTCTGCTTGGTGCAAAACACCTTGGACAGGCACAAATGAAAGTGTTTGTGGACAAACGTCTGTGTGAACCTCCAGATAGTGACCAGCACTTGGATCTGAAGACAACACTTGCCAGAACATTGAAGGAGGGACTGCGAATAAGCTGTCACTGTAACTTCTACTGGGATATAGTTAAATGAATATCACTATGACCCATGGATCTTTCTGCTTTTGGATCTTATTTGATTGACAACATCTTTATCACTAATGACCACCTTTTTCTCTATACCTGTGTGATTTTTAAGCTGATTATTGACACTTGATCTAAATCAGGACAGGATGTTGAATACCCCATTTGTGAAAACCTGTGAACATTTAATTAAAGTTTGTACTGTAACTCTTTGTATTTGTTTGTACATTTGACCTCAAAACAAAATACAAACTAAGTAGCCTGATAATATTAATAATAATAACTCAATTAATAATAAGTTAATAATAGTTCATAGTTAAAAGCAACATGAATATTTAATATGGCATTGAATTGCCCATGTAGGAAAACTTGCAAAAGTACATTTATTTCATGTTTGTACCTTGTTTAGTCAAAAAGATATACTGAAAAATGGATTTCAGCCTGGCGGTGGCAGCCATATTGAATTTCTCAATTTTGAGGCATTTTGGGACATTTTTGAGCTTCATATACAGCATATTTGGATTCAGCACCCCTTAATACCCATCAAAATGATGTACAATATAAATAATCACAAAATGCCTGATTTTGTGAAAATTGACCATGTCTATATCTTTCTACTAACGCTGTGTTTTTAGCAATGGCGGTCACAACCTTTCCCGTCGTGTTGTTGGTCACAATAACCCCGCCCCAGCCCCCGACGTAAACATGACATGGTAAAAGAATGGTTCCAGCAAAGAGTTGGTGCCGCTTTGGAACAAATTTTCCTGGCCGGTACTTTGGCTGTCGAAACACAAAGAACTGGTTCGCGAGTTGGCACCGGCTCCGAACCGGCTCTCAAAATGCTTTGGTGGAAAAGGGGTGTGCCAGACACCTCAAGCACAGAAAGGAGTTCTCATTAGTCCACAGGCAGTTTCTGATCTGCTCCCATCTTGAGACTAATCCCTAAGGTTTACACCCGAACCAGCCAAAAAAATCTTGAAGGATCATTTGGATTCAGCATCAGTGGCTGAATCAAAGGATCCATCCAAATCCATTCATTACCATGTACCATGGAAACATTAAAACTGAAGTAAACTACAACACATTCATTTCATACTTATTCAGAGTGTCATTTATTCAGTTTGTAGTGCAACATCTTAAACAAATTTGACGACTCAAATTTGACGACTCTGGGGTCGGGCCGAATTCTGAGCTCGGAGCCCTCCCCCGGACAGCAAGCCAAATACGCTTTATAATATTACATCAGATTTCATTAACATGTAAACTCGTGAAATGTAGTAGAATAGTAGCATAAATTTCTAATTTTGGTCCTTCTTGGCCGATAAAAGGCAGAAAATGACTTTTTAGTGCTTGTGGATTGTAGACAACAATCCCCATAGTGCATTGCAATGCTAAGCTCCGCAGGCCACTCCCACTACTCCGCCCATCAATGTAGACTGGAGTTGAGCTCCACTCTACGCTACCGCCTGGAAATCATTTCACACAATTTCTAGTGAAGAGTTACTTTGCGACCTAATTATTGAATTACTCCTCGTTTTTGTGTCGAAAGGGTGTGCACTTGCATACCGGCATGTTCAGCCATGTTGGCCGTGAGACACACATTTGATTGGTTTCACGCGCTCACACGCCACACCCCCGATTTCTCACGCTGAAGTGTCAAACCGGTCGGTCAAATGCCTGAAAGATGAGTTTATCTATAGATCTACCTGTTGAGCCACTCGTGATCGACTAGTTATACCGCAAATTAGTTAAAATCTCCTGTAATCGAGAGCGAGCGTGCATGCGAGACAGATGTGCGTGCAGATAGCATCCTGTTCAAATCACTCTGCAATTCCGTTGATATTTACCTTGCCAGATGATGACGATGAACAGCCAGGAATGTCCGGAACGACGCTCGGCTTGAGGTCTGAGTTAAAACTCCCAAAAATTATTGCAAAGACAGCAAGCTGGGCAATAAATCATGCATGGTTTGACGATTTAGGTTTAGGTAGGAAAGACTTAAGACAATAAGCCCTCTCCCCCCCAAAGATGAGTAGAATATTTCACTGAAGTTGTTATGGAGAAATAGGGCGGCTCGTGGGGTGAATCTCTTGTGAAAGCTAAGAGGAGGCTCCTGCGGGGAGCAGGGGTAGAAATCACTGATGCGGCAGTGAAATTAATGGAGGTTATTGCGAGCAGAGTGAGAAATCATTGCTGCACCGGGTAGAAAAAAAATTTTGTTTGAGAGTTGGTGCAAAATTGCTGTTGCGGCAGCAAGGAAACATTTTATTCTGAAAGCTGGTGTGAGAGCAGTGGCTGAAATCACTGCTGCGGCAGTGAAAAAATAAAGTTTAGACCGAAAGCTGGTGTGAGACCAGTGGCCAATATCACTACTGTGGTTGTGAGGAATGAAGTTTAATCTGAAGCTGGTTTGAGAGCGGTGGCCAAAATCACATCTGAGAAATCGGAAGAATGTGAGGATGAATTGTTGATTGTTCTGGTGGTGTTTTCTTAGTGACTTCCTGAACGGAGGAGAAATAATTAGTTGCTTAATACTTCACGGGGAATGCTTTGAGAGGAAGATTTACTTGGATGTCAGGTCCACGTAGAGAGGCACTGGGGTGCGTGATGAGGCTTTATATGGAGCCAATGTACTACATTTATGAAAGGCAGAATTTGAATGAGAGTGATTTGGATTTTAAATCCTGCTATATGTTCTGCTTTATTTATGAAATAATTGCAAGCGGAAGACCAGATTAGCCATCTGAGGAATTGCATCAGTTTACAGGAACTTGTCCTGCATTTGTTGATACAATAGACTGCAATGGAGTTATTGCAATAGAAGATAATTATTTTGAAAGCCCATTCTTTCTCTCACAGAATAGCGGCCATGATAAGCGGAGGGAGAAATCTCTGCTCCGACAGGGAAGTACCACAGTTTAATCGAGAAGGCTGTGCATATTTTGGTAATGTAACAGGTGAGAGATCAGGTGATACGGGCCATTTTAAGCATCCTCCTTCAACCTCTCGAAGCAATAGATGTTGTTCTGTTTATGTCTGTCTTGTAAAATTTGTTTTATTATTAACAAGTACAATAGCGGTGTAGGTATGGCATTAAGACATATTTTTTAGATTCTAATCACAAGGTGAAGTTTGTAGCATCGCATCATGCGGCCAGCTTGTATCGCAGATGCGGTTTACCAAACTGAACAGTTCATCTTCAGAAATCGAAAGATGCTGTAGCAATGACTTTCTGCTGTTTTTGTATAAACAGTCCAAAAGGGCAAATCACAAATTATTGTCAATAGTCACATTCATTTTGTATTGTTTTCCTTGAACCATGTTTATTTATTGCACAAGCAATGGTGACATTAGCGTAAAAGTATTAATATGCTGGTTTAAGAACATTACTAAATATCATCTTGTGGACTTAACACGGAATTAACAAGAGAGACGTTCCCTTTCGAAGGGAACTCGACAATACGTCATTCGACGCTATGGGGAACGCCTCAGGCGTGACAGGTGTCTGAAATCACAATCAAATCACGGCAATCACATTGACCGGCGACAGCCCGTGAATCATTAGCGCATGATTAACGAGCGACCTGCTAGTATATAAGGGCGCCTTGCAAACATGACAGATCATCTTATCGTCTTCAGGGACTGTTTGTCTGTTTTCACTTCAAAAGCGGAGATCAGGTAAAATGAAACGTACAGAGAAGGCTAAGACCTTTAGGAAATGTGCAGACCCGTGTCCTAGATATTTGACACCAGGTGACACACATGATCTGTGCGTGTTTTGTTTGGGTGAAGAGCATGCACGGGAGGTTCTCGAGGGAGCCCTCTGTGCAAATTGTGAGCGTTTTTCTTTGAAAACGCTCCGCTCTCGTCTGACCCTCTTCACGAGTGAAGAGGGCTCAGCATCTGGACCTCGTGGTTCGGGTCCCGCTCGCGCTGAGGCAGAGCGGCGGCTTGCATCATGGGGTTCCCAGATGGAGCTCGTCGATCGCCTTGAGAGGGCTGTAAACCTCTCAGATGATTCGACGGCTGACGAGGGTGAGCTGCAGGTTGATGAGGAAGTTGTTTCTCCTAATATTTCTGCAGCTAGTGCTCTTCAGGACGCGCAGGAGATGGCTGAGGGGGTTTCTGATCGGGTAGATCCTGAACCTTCTCAGCCACCCTGCCCCGTGTATGCTGAGCTGCTGGATGTTATGGAGCGCGCTGCCTGCAGGCTGCAGCTGCCGTGGCAGCGCGCTAGAGGAGAGACCGCTCGTGGCAGGCTCGACGATCGGTTTCTCCCCGGCCATAAACCACCAGCTCAGGTGAGCCTTCCATTCCTTCCTGACTTGCACACTGAGGTCGAGAAGGCATGGAAGAACCCATACTCGGCTCGTATTCACCAACATCAGCGGGCTAGTTTCGCTGATGTTGAGGGGATCCGAGAGTATGGGTATGTGTCGATGCCGCCCATTGATGAGACGTTCGCGAACTATCTCGTGTCTGGGCGGGCGTCGACACTGAAAGCTCCAACCCTGCCATCCAAGCCGCTAAAAACAACAGCACGCTTGAATGGCAGAGCATACACGGCAGCAGGTCATGCTGGTGCTGCCCTGCACACCATGGCGGTGCTGCAGGCATACCAGGCTGACCTGCTGGGGGATCTCGACCAGGGGGCAGGTTTGACCCCTGAGGCGGTGGCTGAGTTGCGCCTGACCACAGACCTTGCGCTCCGGGCCACCAAACAGACTGCTGCCGCGATCGGTCGGTCGATGGCTGCGATGGTGGCCACGGAGAGGCATCTGTGGCTAAGTTTAGCCGGCATTGGGGAGAAAGAGAAGGCCTTTCTCCTCGATTCGCCGGTCTCGCCTTCTGAACTTTTCGGCACCTCCGTAGAGGCGGTGGTGGGGAAGTTCAGGGAGGCGAGGGCGCGCTCAGCAGCGTTTAAATCTTGTATACCGCTGAGATCCACGTCCACGCCCAGGCAAGCGGGAGGTCCTGGTCCTTCATGGTCTGAAGGCCATAGACAGGGCCAGCGAGCCAGCGTCGCCTCTCGTGCGCCCCCTCCGCGTCGGAGCAGGACGCAGAGAAGGCGCGACTCCCGCAATAAGAAGGATCTGAGGGAGGTTATCCAGCGCAAACGCACACAGCGTCGGTGATGGATAACCTCCCCAGACGGTCATTAATTTGGCCCTCTCCTTTCTTTACTGACTCCCCAGTGTGATCACACCAGGCCTGGGGATGGGCCTATGATGAGAACGATGTTCTGATGGCCCGCCTAGGCTTGGGTTAGTGAGAACACCTCTTCCAGGCTTGTAAGGGGTGGACCCCAGGTTCATATAGAACTGTCTGGCGAGTCTTCACTCCGCACGCCGCAGGTGAGCTGTTTGGTCTTTTAGGGGTCATTTTCTGTGAAATGAAAATTCTGAAATGTATCTCTCTACAGACCTCGTTCCCTGTATAGAGCTATGGGGTCATGTCAACGTAATAAGGTAAGAGAAGTCTTCTGGATTATTAGGGCCCTGAAGTTCCCCTTTAGGTGGCTATAACGATTCTAAGAAGCTCCAGTGGTTTGGGCTTCTCTTCTGTATATGTATTTTTATATATGTAATGGCCAGTTGGCTGTTAGCCACCTCAGGGTAGAGTAGTTGGTCTCTCTCTCATAGAGTTAATTGAAGTTTGACTGACGCTAGAACTTCAGATAGATCTTAGTCCGGTCCAACAGTTGGGACCGTCTGACTTCTTTCCTGAGTACATCGCCCCCCTGAGCTCTGTCTTGGCAGTGGGCTGAGCGATTCTGCAGCCCATGTTCGGAATAATAATAACTATTTTTTCTGCAAGGCTGTGGCTCCTCCGAGCCCTCAGGTAGATCTATGCTTACAGGCTGGCCCTCACCAGGGCCACCTCAGTAGCTGGCCTAGGCTGTGCCAGGGATGGTAGGCGCTCTGTTAAATTACAATTCCGCCTCTGACCCTTCATTTAACATGTATGTTTTCAGTGTCCCTGTACGACAGCCTCCTCCCTTGGGAGTCGTTAGGCCAAGGCCCGCCCCCTTCTCTGCATTCGGGGGTAAGATGAATGCAGCTTGGTGCAGAGGCATGGTTTATAAAGACCCTGGGTAGGCCTCAATCAGGCCTCCTGGTCCAATGTGTCTTTATTGAGCAGGGCTAGGCCGTCTTTCGCATCACGAAGAGACTGGGCTTTTCTGCCTGGCCCTGCCGTGCAGAACTAGCTTTCGGATCACCGGCCGTCAGTATAGGCTTCACTTACCTCGCTGAGCTACTGCTCGAGCATCGGGTTGTAGGTGCTTGGCTCAACGAGCCCCGCCCCCCTGAGGTTGGGCACAGATACATTTTTCTGTCACCCCTAGAGCCGCTGGCAGGCCCGCACCCTGGTAAACCGCAGGGTGAGGTGGGAGTATTCCCCTGTGTTTCAGGGTAGGTCTGAGTCCTCACTTTCAGTTCTGTATTATCCTACCTCGCACCACTATGGCTCGGGTCGAGCGGGAAGTTCTATAAGAAGCCTTCACTTCTTGTTAAAAGCACGCTCCCTTGAAGCCAGAGCATTGCCATGAGCTGACGCCCCTGCGCTCAGATGGTAGGCCCCTGACTCTGAGGCCTCCGTTTAGGCAGAGTGGCGTATGTTGTACTCCCCTTGTTTTTTAAGGGTGCTAGCTCTCCTGCTGAGTACACTGCCGTGGGCAATGTGATTAGGCACCATGATGCTGTAGGCGCTGTGTATACAGCTTATCTGCCAACCAAGGCTGTGCCATCAGGTAGTAGGCCCCAGCAGGCCTCCTTGACTGGGCAGCCCCCTGTTCACTGTAGGCCAGCCTACCTCTAATCGAGGTTGGCCTTGGTGGTTCGGCAGTTGACTCACCGACAGGTAGTAGGCCTTAATCAGGCCTCCTTGGGAGGTGAGTCCCAACGTTATGGGACATACTTTATAGCCGCTATCAGGTAGCTAGCCGTATTAGGCCTCCTGTATGTGGGCCCAATAGTTATGTTGGTGTAGTATGTTCCCAACAGTGTCTCTTTGTAGCAGAATGTACTTGCTTTCAGCTAGTAGGCTCAACCAGGCCTCCCTGATAGGCGAGTCCCCAGCTGGCTGGCCCTGTAAAGCCGCCTCAGTACGATCACCCAGTCTCAGCGACCAGTTGCTATCAGGTAGTAGGCCTCACCAGGCCTCCCTGAAGTTGAATTCCCATATTATGGTTTTCAGGTAGAAGGCCTCACCAGGCCTCCCTGAAGGAGAATTCCCACATACTGTGGTTATCGTGTAGAAGGCCTCACAGGCCTCCCTGAAGGTAAGCTCCCACATTTCCTGTGGTTATCAGGTAGTAGGCCTCACAGGCCTCCTTGATGGTGAGCTCCCACATTCCCTGTGGTTATCAGGTAGTAGGTCTCACCAGGCCTCACTGAAGGTGAATTCCCACATTCTATGGTTTCCAGGTAGAAGGCCTCACCAGGCCTCCCTGAAGTTGAATTCCCACATACTGTGGTTTCCAGGTAGAAGGCCTCACCAGGCCTCCCTGAAGTTGAATTCCCACATACTGTGATTCCCAGGTAGTAGGCCGCTCCAGGCCTCCTTGAAGTTGAATTCCCACATACTGTGGTTTCCAGGTAGAAGGCCTCACCAGGCCTCCCTGAAGTTGAATTCTCACATACTGTGGTTTCCAGGTAGAAGGCCTCACCAGGCCTCTCTGAAGTTGAATTCTCACATACTGTGGTTATCGGGTAGAAGGCCTCACCAGGCCTCCTTGAAGGTGAGCTCCCACTTTTCCTGTGGTTATCAGGTAGTAGGCTTCACCAGGCCTCCCTGAAGTTGAATTCTCACATACTGTGGTTATTGGGTAGAAGGCCTCACCAGGCCTCCTTGAAGGTGAGCTCCCACATTTCCTGTGGTTTTCAGATAGTAGGCCTCACAGGCCTCCTTGATGGTGAGCTCCCACATCAGGTAGTAGGCATCACCAGGCCTCCCTGAAGGAGAATTCCCACAAACTGTGAATCCCATGTACTATGGTTTCCAGGTGGAAGGCTTCACCAGGCCTCCCTGAAGGAAAGCTGACCACATGCTGTGTTTTTCAGGTAGTAGGCCCCTCCAGGCCTCCCTAAAGGTGAGCTCCCACATTCTGTGTTGTTTTCTGGTAGTAGGCCGCTCCAGGCCTCCTGGAAGGTGAGCTCCCACATTCACTGTGGTTATTAGGTAGCAGGCCTCACCAGGCCTCCCTGAGGGTGAGTTCCCCACGTACTATCGCTATCAGGCAGTAGGCCCCTTTAGGCCTCCCTGAAGGAAAGCTGACCACATACTGTGGCTTCAGGTAGTAGGCCTCACCAGGCCTCCCTGTGAGTGGTTTCCTAGCGGTGCTGGGTTCAGGAAGCTAGTGGCCTCTTGCTATCAGTTCAGCTGGTCTTAGCAGGCAGCTGCTGAAGGCGAGCTTGCGCCTTGGCTCATCTAAAGTGTTCATTCTCTGCTACTGGTTCCCTCCCGGAACCTTTTTCCTGCCTACAGCCTGGTTTTGCCTACCAGGTGGACCATGTGCTCCCCTCATCGAGGGTCACTATGAGCACGCGTTCTCCTGAGTCTGGTCAGATGGTCGTAGGCTTCTCGTGAGGCCTCCCAGTTAGATCAGTCCCTAGGCCTTCACAGGCCTCCTCAGTGTTTTGAAACATAAACACTGGGTTGATCCGTGGATCGAGTAGAGAAACTCCCCTCGCTGGCAAGGGTTGAATAGCACTATACTGAGTCATACTCTCCAGGATATCCCGTCTCTGAGATCCGGGCCGAGTGGTTCCACTGCCAGCTTGCAGTCCCTCGAGCTGGATGCCTTACTTAGGCAAATGTCCAGAGGCTCTGTCTTCGGACAGACAGGATGTGGCCAGACTAGTGTCTGTGTATCTGACGTCGGGTCAGGCCGTCCTGGTGGCATTTCGGGGTGAGTACGTTCCCCTGAATAGTGACTGGCTGGGGTTCCTTCGGGTTCCCTAGCCACATTCCCTAGAAGGGACCCCTTCTAAATTGGAAGCTGTGGTTCCAGGCCCTGAGCAGGCCCAGGTAGGCCTTTCATGTAACCATGTTTGGAGGTTTTCTGTTGGCTTAGCTTGGGCTATGACCATAGGGAGTGCTGTCACTGACAGCCCAGTGTGACCTGTGGGTGAGTGGTTCTAGCGTTTCATTTGAATTTGCTGGTTCTGACAGTTGTCACTGCCACCTGGCATACACTCCCCTCAGCATGGCGGGGTGGGTATATCGTTCCCCATAGCGTCGAATGACGTATTGTCGAGTTCCCTTCGAAAGGGAACGTCTCAGGTTACGACTGTAACCTATGTTCCCTGAGAACAGGGAACGAGACAATACGTCTCCCTGCCATGCCTCGGGGCCTGCCTGCCATACAGTCCCTTCAGACGATAAGGTGATCTGTCATGTTTGCAAGGCGCCCTTATATACTAGCAGGTCGCTCGTTAATCATGCGCTAATGATTCACGGGCTGTCGCCGGTCAATGTGATTGCCGTGATTTGATTGTGATTTCAGACACCTGTCACGCCTGAGGCGTTCCCCATAGCGTCGAATGACGTATTGTCTCGTTCCCTGTTCTCAGGGAACATAGGTTACAGTCGTAACCTGAGACGTTCTCTCTCGCACATTTTTGAAGTGGCTGGAATGGCAATAGGCGAGTGTATGTCATAACTATCAATTTGTAGAGATCTGTTGAAAGGCAGTCATAACAATGAACAGATTTGTACAGAAGCATCTGATGACCAAACCAATTGGCAATCGCAAATGGAAAAAATGCCCGGAGCGATTAGCGTTCATGATGCAAATTTTGGTGAAACATACCGGTAGCTGAAAGCAAACTATACTCAAATGCTCAGGCTCCTGAAATTAGACAGGCGGAAGTCCCACAGTGGTTGTGTGGGTCTGGTTGGTACTAGGGCGGCTGTATAGAGGGTAATAGGTCAGCTGTATAGAGGGTGTAAGATGGCATTTGAGCTGATAGGTAGTGGCCAGTGAAGAGGAGAGCAGAGGCAGGAACCTTTTGCGGAGGCAGCCTCACTCTAGGTTCAGCAATACTGAAAGGAAAGTTGTTGGAGGAAACAAGAGGTATGCAAAGGAGGAGTCAGAGCAGTTCCTTGTTGTGGAGGCAGCCTCACGCAAGGGGCCACTCTGGAGACAGCTGGGAAGAAGGCAGGAAGAAAATGGAGAGGAGCAGAGATGGGTGTGCTTTTGCCGAGGCTAAGTAAATCACCAGTGAGTAGGAGCAAAGACTCGTTCAAGGAAATTCTGTTCACGTGGCATATTTGAAACGTCGCTGGGCAGCTACTTTGGGCATCCAAGATGAAGTCCTATCTATTTGAATAAGGAAATCCTGAAATCTAAAAAACTGCTTGACACAAGCACATTTAAATAAGTTAAATTCAGCAATAAATCTGACTTGAACTATACCATAAATATAGTTTTTATGTTCAAATAGTGTTTAAAAAGGCTTATAATTTGGGCTGGATTTGGAAACGCAGCATCTGTCCGTACCCCCTTTGATGCTAGAAGCCAATCACAGCACTAGAATCAGCACTAGAATATAGAAACATCAAATTGCAATATCCTCCACATAGGAAAGGGATAGATGTAACTCCTTGTTCTGAGTCTCCGGTAGGAGGCATTAACAGATACTGTATCAGCCTGTATCAGGTGAGACTGTATCAGCCTGTCTCCAGCCTGCAAAAGTGAGACATTAACAGATACACCGTTCTGAGACTCCCACCTGCAAAGGTGACACAATAGCAGATACAACTTTCTAAGTTTCTAGCCTGTGAAGGAAAAGACATCACCAAATTCCATGTGTAGCAGTAGTCGTTCACTCCGCCTATTACCGCTCGGCTGGATGGTGGTTTAGCCCTAGTTACAAGGGCTATAAATGTGTTGGGTGTGTGTTACCTGGGAGGGACATTATTTGTGACGTCATGTCATTGTTGTCTTTCCGGCTTTTTGTCTTGTCTTTTTTTGTTTGAAATTGTTTGAATCATTTTAATGAATAAAATTGATTTTACTATTTGTATACTCCACCTTTGTCTTATGCCTGACTCCAAATGATACAAGCCTGTGAGCCTTGTGTGCTCCTAGTTTGATTAGGGTGATTCCCTGTTATTAAGCCCCTGGGGTGGCATAGTCAGTTTGTCAAAGTCTGGTGTTTTAGAACTACATTTATTTATTTAATACATTTTTTATTTGTTTAATTTTCCCTGTCATCTCCCGATTGCCACACATGCTCACATGAGTCTACAGCTTGTGAGACAGCAACAGATACGACCATACATGAAAACAAATATAAAATGTAGATGTGGAAACCTAAACTTAAAACATGACTTGATATGAAAATAACCATAAATGTAGACTTGAGAATAAACGTGGACGTGGAATCACTTTATTCTTTTATCATTCATGTAATTCATTTAATAGTGTCTTGATTACTCTTGTTTATCTTTTTGTTAATAGCAGACCTGTTGGGGGATCTGGATAATAGTGAGGGAGTAGGGCCACAGATTTGTGACACGGAAACCAGTGACACGGAAACCAGTGACACAAGTCGGCAGCACAGCTTTCGTGCAAAATCAGAAAGTGATTTTCGCTTTTTTGCAGAATCTGTTAGTTGAGATCACGAAGAAACCTCTCCATGTTTGAGATAGCAGTATTGGTATATTTAAAAGTGTACATTTTGAGGTTGAAATCATCTTGTTTTTCTGAGATTCTAGCATGCAGTAGGGGCGTGTCATTGTCTGTGTGTATTTCCATACTGGATAAGTCGGGTTTTGCCCCCGCCCTCCAAGGGAACAGCGTGGCTACTTATTATGCAGCGTTCTGGCCGGCTCTATCTGATATCAAACTTCAATGAAGATGGACGCCGCAAAGATTGTCGCAGACAAGCTGAACCGTGGGTGTTACACGGAAAATGTTTTGAAGTAGGCTACTTCTTCGACAAGCCGGATGCTTATGAACAATGCGCGGTGGTGACGCGGTCATGTAACATGTGGTGGCGCTGCCAATAAAGCACATAAAAGCTGTCACAAAGAACCGGCAAAAGTAATGATTATGAATAATTAAAACATCTCCTTGCTATATTTTACATGTTTATTAATAAACAAGTGTTTTCTGTCAGTGTCAGCTGCAAAGATGAATTTGAAGATGCTGACTCGCGATCTTCGCAGTAGTGAATGCGCCAGAGAGAAATGCACATTTCATACGGATTACATAAGCAGAGAGCAGTCTAGTCTCTTTTCTTACGTTTTGAAATGCTCTATTTAAAAGTAGACATGTCTGTGAGGCAAGTAGGCTACCTTATCCACTGAGTTTTAGTTCATTTATGAGACGAGCTCCAGTTCACGTGCCGGCGCCTCCGTTTCGTGATTATCTATCGTCTGCTATTTACTTATTATGTATTAAATCCAGGCAATTGGTTGATGAAACATTGATTAAAATTAAGATACAATTAATACAAAACGAAATTCACTTTAAAGAAAGGTTTTGTGCTTTTTGTTTGATGTCTCTATGAAAGCTTTAAAACATCTTTTAGTGTCGCTTTCAGAGCGCTCACGTCCGTAACGGAGAACTGTCACGTCCGTAACATTGTTTTTTCCTCATAAATGCGAACACGAAAAATAAAATGAATATTTTGTTCTGTGGAGACTGAGAGCCAACCCTTCTTCATCTGGTGGGTATTACTTTGGTTTGCGCAGTGTAATGCAGAGAATTAGCCTACTAAACAATATTTTGCCACCTGGAAGATAAAAGATTGTTTTGTGTCACGCATGTTTATTTCCCTCATATTAAATAAAAACACATGTGTAGACAAACATTTTTGTGCTGTGCTTTACAGCTTTACAGGGGGAGCTTTACAGGGGGTGTGGCTTATCTAAATGAGATGTAAATGAGCCCTATTGTCACTCCCAGCAGCAGAGAGAGGTGAGAACTGAAAAATCTTTAGAGGCTGTTTTCTCCCCTTTGAGCTTTTTGGAGTGCCTACCTTCAAATGGCCACAACTTCTCCAAATATTATCAGATTTCCATGTGTTACACATCGCTGGAAATCTTGGAGGCCACACTTTCAGAATCGGAATTTCAGAACTTTGTGAATAATTCAAAATGCCCCAGAACCGACTTCTGTCCCTACTCTCCGTGATTGGTCACATTTATCTCCCAGGGATATGAAGGAGAACGCTCGTGCTATTGGGAGGTCTATGGCACCCCACGTAGCTACTGAGAGGGGTGAAAAACTGTCAGTTCGGTTGTTTTTTCAGTCGGGATTTAGACCGTACCACAGTAATGAGACAGCTCTCATTGGAGTCACAAATTATTTGCTCTTATCATCCAATCGTGGTTGTATCTCTCTATTAGTGCTACTGGTAACACTTTACGGTAAGGGTACATGAATTATCATGAATACATGTATAAATTAATGCATGAATTATGCATTCATTCATGCATTTCTATCTCATGAATCATAAGGAACTAACACAAGTTCAACGTTTTTCATTCATGACTTCATGGATGAACAACACCTTAATTAAAACATTAACTAAGATGTGCACATCGTCATGAATTATGATTTATTACGCATGATCATGATGTTTTCTTTGTTCACAGTTATGCCACCATTAATAGCACATTGTTCATCAGTGTTTCAAAGGACCTAGTCACCACTTTAGTTGAGGGGCCACACACATGATGAAGTCATTGATAGATAATGCTTAGTTAAAGGGGCTATATGCAGCTTTTTCCCAAAAATAAACGTAACAATAGCCTTTTTATTTTACCATTTACGACTCAAACATCTCCTGTTGAGCATACTGACATCTTGTCCGCTCACAGTGGGTGCACCTATAAGCCTGTATCCTATTTTTCCTATTTTCTGTCGGGTCGGATTTTTCCCGCGCTGTCTGCGGATGTGACGTCGAGCGCGTTCATGTTAAACGTTTCAGATCACTCTGCCACCACCGCTAGTCAGCAAGTAGCCTACACTCGCAAGCAGTGCAATGGAATATATGTATTTGACTGTTCGTACCTCTGTAAACATAATGTTGACCTCCTTGCAGAAGATGACTTGTGAAGTGTGCACGTACGAGCGCGCTGCGAGAGCGAGCAGAAAGGAAGAGCAGTTCTGTTTTTTGGCCACAGGTGTCAGTCGCGAGTTTAAATTTCAGAAAAACGCATATAGCCTCTTTAATGATGACTACTGTATTTGATTAACAGAATTTGTGTG
The DNA here is from genome assembly GCA_031834385.1 of Semotilus atromaculatus. Taxonomy (NCBI): domain Eukaryota; kingdom Metazoa; phylum Chordata; class Actinopteri; order Cypriniformes; family Leuciscidae; genus Semotilus; species Semotilus atromaculatus. Next base: position 3,151,677 of record JAULUF010000040.1, on the reverse strand, counting down.
CTATGAGCTGTGATTGGTCTATTTTGGGGTCTGTCCAATACAGTAGTCATCATTAACTAAGCATTGTCTATCAATGACTTCATCATGTGTGTGGCCCCTCAACTAAAGTGGTGACAAGGTTACTGACCTAGACAAAGAACAAAGAAAACATCATGATCATGCGTAATAAATCATAATTCATGATGATGTGCTCATCTTAGTTAATGTTTTAATTAAGGTGTTGATCATCCATGAAGTCATGAATGAAAAACATTGAACTCGTGTAAGTTCCTGATGATTCATGAGATTTTAATGCATGAATGAATGCATAATTCATGCATGAATTTATACATGAATTCATGATAATTCATGTACCCTTACCGTAAAGTGTTACCGTGCTACTTGATCTTAGTGCTGCATTTGATACTATTGACCACAACATTCTTTTAAATAGACTTGAAAATTATGTTGGCATTAGTGGAATTGCATTAGCCTTGGTTTAAAGGTCTACGTGGCGGCCATAGCGGCTTTCCACGCCCCAGTGAGTAGTACATCATTGGATGTAAAAATGTATTTAGCTTTATGTCCACAAATAGCACCATACCCAACAGAACTTGAGGATTCACACATCGTCACTTCACGCACCTGCAGTGCTTCTGTGAACGGAGAACAATTTAATAAAATTAACTATATAAAAGAAAGAAAATAAATAGGGCTACATGAACTATATTTTACTTGAATGATTTAAAGATTAACAAAAGTAAAAAAAAAAAAACAGCATGACAAGTAGTATAAGCTACATTCATTTTTGTGACACTCTAACACACTGTATTTGTTTTCTTTATATCTTTATTTTATTAAATCCAAATGACCGTGTCAGGCATCTCTCACACACACACACACACACACACACTCAACAAATCAGTTCTAGCGTTGCTAACTTGACATTTCAGCCATTATTCATCAAACTTATATCCAGTCAACCAAACATAAAAGTTACACTGCTCAATTTAAATGGTCAACTGTAAAATCAGCATGCCCAGCGCCCAACCTGTATATAATACATTGGAGGTTACATTTCTCTTTCACCACTGATCAAAGTACAATCATTTGTATGTTGGGATTGGCGGCATACAAATGTTTCATGAATCACACGTGAACCCTGTCGTAAGATGATTTCTGCACTCAGATCTGAGCTCGTTTCTACTTTAGATTGATAAATGAGACCCATTATGTCCTGTTTTGTATAACTGTCCTGTTCTGTTTCTATCTGCCTGAGTTCTCATTTGTTTGTTACCCTGGTTTCTGATTAGTTACATGTCTGTTCCCTGTTTCGTTAGTGATCAATCTCAGTGTATTTAAACCTTCTGATTTCTTAGTTCTGTATCCTGTGTTAACTGGATTGTTAAATGGATTGTGTCATGGCACAAATCTGGGATTCTGATTTATTTTTCCAGTTATAACATGCACACACAAAACATTGTAAAAAAAAAAAAAGATACTCACCTGAAAAAAATAGCACATGAAACAGCCTGTCCATTGTTGATTTACAGTATGTATGGAGCCTGAAACTGTAGAAACAACTATAATAATGACAAACACAAATAAACAAGAGTCAAGGTTGTAAGTATAATATAAGACAAAACTCCTGATTAGACCCCTGCAATATCAATGAATGATCCCTACACACATTTATATACATTACCTTTCATGCAAATCATCTTTCCTCAGATGCAAAATGGACATGGAGATTAATTTACATTTGGACTTTGCATTCAAAAATGTAAATAGTCAGTGCTTAGCGCATAGTTTTCTATCAGTCTTTTGAAACCCACAACTAAATATTGGCTTTGGAATGTGCTATAATAATGGGTTATAATACATTTCTGAGAACAGATATGTGTTGTATGTTACAGAAGTTGTTAGATGTTTTAAGTTCTGTTAGAGAACCATTTAAGGAACATGCTGTATTGACATGATGACATTTTTTATATGTATAACATACTGTATAAAATTTTTTATACAAGTTTCAAACAAGTATAATACATTAAAATGGAGAATTAAGCCTATTAAACCAAATAGAGTCATACATACCTTCAAAGACTATTTGCTTTCAAGCAAGTGTTGTGGATACTAGTATAACAACAAACCTGAAACAAACTTAAAGGGTTAGTTTACCCAAAAATGAAAAAAACTGTCATCAATTACTCACCCTCATGTCGTTCTAAACCCATAAGACGTACATTCATCAATAGCCCTATTCGCACTGGATTAGTACTATCTGGGGACCTCGTGTGATTTTTAAATTACCCCCCCACATCTGAATTTCGTGTGGCGCATTCACACGGGATAACCGAAGCCTGTGATTATCCTCAAATTTACTGACTTATTTCCCGGATATGACGGCGAGGCTATTGCTTGGAAATGTCTTGCCGTTATTATTGGTCTATCTGTATGATATCATGAACAGAAGAATGTTCTTTACCGCATGCTGCTATATGTCATTCATTCATCTCCATCTAATCATTATTTTTGCTTTTGCTCTTCTGATGATTTTCAGCTTTCTCTTTCAGCAAATTGTATAGCTGTATGGTGTATAGCAATATGACCCAGCACCCAAAATACTATCAAAACACTCCAGCGCAGCCTCATTCTTCGCGAAAAATTGATAAAAAGGCGCGCATGAAACAAAAACCTTTAAAAAATTATATTTGATCCGCCAAATCACAGAGATGCCGATTCGCACGGGACTAATATTATCACTGGACATCGGTGTTCAGCGAAATATGGTAGGTCATTTGCGGGGGAATTTTTACTTTACAAATTACAGACATGGCCGATTCGCACGGGATTAAGATCACAGACAACCTCCGCAATTATTACAAATGACTAGAGGTCCCCATATAGTACTAATCCCGTGCGAATAGGGCTTTTGAAACACAAGTAAAGATATTTTAAATAAAATCTGAGAGAGTTCTGTCCCTCCATTGATAGTCCACGCAACTACCACTTTGACGCTTCGAAAAGTTAAAAAAAGAGATCGTAAAACAGATCCATATGAATTGAGTGGTTTAGTCAAAATTTTCTGAAGAGACAATCACTTTAAATGATGAACAGATTTAATTTTGGCTTTTATTCAAATATTATCATTCATCAGCGCACACATGTTTTTAATTCTTTGTGTTGTATAACTTGTAATAAATGTAATTGAGTGTGTTTTTGCTGCCTCTTGGCCAGGACTCCCTTGAAAAAGAGTTTTTTTAACCTCAATGGGACTTTCCTGGTTAAATAAAGGTTAATTAAAAAATAAAAAAAAACATCCGATATGGTAAACAGAAGCTCAAGCATGCTTGCTTAATGTGCGAGAAGCAATGAGGTTCATTCTTGTGTTACGCAGCAAGTTTGAGCTTCCTCAAGCACGAGGTCACCACCCGGCCGAACTCTGAAGGACATTCTAACACACACACCCAAACACACACACACACACACACATGTAAAAGTCTGTGTATTATACTCAGAATATGAGCCATTGCCAACTGTATACGATATATCCCTGTATGTTTATGTGTTTCCCAGTTTATATTCACTTCATGTATGACGTTTGTTTGAAGGAACGAACTTGCTTTGAAGGAACTAAATGCTTATAATATGCATATCGTATGTAACTCTGTATTTCTATGTATTTCTGTGACATGTTTGATATCTCTGTAATTCTCTCAATCTGACGGAGCCGAATTCCGATAGCAGAATGCAGTAATGTGCATTCTTTTACACATCTCATGGTTCTGGAGCCGAACGGCTCAATACCATCTCCTCAGTCCAGTGGGCATTCCCCCCCCACAGGACAAAGGAAACGTTGTCCTCTTCAGAGTCTCGGACAGTCATGGGGGTTCGCGCAAACAGAGGCGTGAACCCAGTCTTTCCATAAAAAGACGGACTCCTGAGAGTTCCGTTGTTGAGAGTTTTTCCCTGTGAGAGGTATCCGGATGGCTCCTTAGGGAGCTTTACGCCGTGTTCTCTTCTTTTTATTTTCTTTCTCTTAAGTTTGTTTTTCCCTTTGTTCATTTCCCCAGAAATGAACTTAGTCTGAATTATCTCTTTGGTAATTTACGTCAAAGACTTTTAAGCCTTCTTTGAAACTGCGCGCTCCAGACCGCAGCAAACCACGTGACGCTCCAACGGAACACACAAGACCAGC